>HG992328.1:55000-1329642 GCA_905220615.1 Tinea trinotella | reverse complement strand
GTATCCATTTCCACATCCCTATTTTTTCCTTTATTTCTATAAAAAAAAGTATGAAACAATAAAAGCTATATATTACTTTGTGTACAATCAAAGTTTTGACTTCAATTTAATTATTTTAGATTGAATACCACATTATTATGAATGGAAATATGTATAAAATATGAAACTTACCGATGAAAAGATAAAGCCGCATATTATCGTTTTCTTTGCAGGATGTATGCGATTTGCATCCTTGCACTACAGATGCCATTTTATATTATTATTTAAAGTAAATTAAATTAATCGTGTTTTATAATTTTAGGCAAAAAACAATATTTTTAATTTATTATAATATATTAATTGACAACTCGATCACAATTTGACATAATGACAATTGACATTAAAATACTTCAAAAAATAATGACGGAACAATTATACCGCTACTCTTGTTACCACGTGACTTTTAATTAGGCAGTATTAAATTAGAACCAAATGGTTGTAATTGCAAAAAAGTTAAGCCGTCCTTTGAAATAAAGGAATTGAAGTACAAGTAGTTGTCTCTTTCAGTCACTCGGGTATAAACATAATATAAATGAGACAAATATCAATGAATTAGTTCTTATTTTAGCATGGATTCTATCTTCTCCTTATTCTTAGGTGCATATACTGACGCACACACAATGCTTTTGCCCTAAGATTTTGTAAGACGAGGAGCCCGCGTAGAGGCGGGCTACGCGTCGTCTTACAAAATCTTAGCTTTAGCCCGTAGGTTCTCAACATAGGCAGTAACGCCCTTATCTCAAACGTCCTTGTTTGGCGCTTGAGACTTTCTAAATAATATTTGTAATCTAAATCACAATACCTGGAATCGAACCCGGGATTTAACGAGCTGGTGTGTTAACCAATGCGCCACGTGTTTCGTCTAAAATACGTACCTATTATGTTGAGCTTTGATCTTAAATAGATCGCTTTAAATTAATGATACTCTATTAGGGCGCGTTTAATGTCAAATTGTGAATGAATTGATTGCCATAGTAAATGCGTCGGCAGCAAAAAAAATATTTTTTTAAATTGTGACTGAAAGATTTGTCTATGATGCTAAAAAGATAGAAAGAATAAAATGTAAGTTTTTTAGTGTTTTTTTTTTTAAATAATATTTTATTCTGACCGGCATAGTACCGTGGCAACCGTGAACTAAGTCGGTTATTCCAGTCATCGGTGCTCTTGTACCTTTGCATGGTTACTATTAGGCAAGTGTCGAAGCCAGGAAGGTAGTAAAACTGTACTTCAAAATACAAGATGAATAAAATTAAATAAAACTATTAGTTGAAGTTTAATAAATAGAATCTCTCCATGACCACGATGGCTGCAAATCTCTCGAAACGTCGGAATAATAAAAAAATTGTAAAATCAAAACCAAAATAAACGCGATAGTAAGCCGCAAAAAACTTTGTTTAATTCAAATAGAATCAATTTTATCCAAATCAATGCAGTAATAATGCATTGGAATTGAGTGCGATAAATTTATTTAAATAAACGTTTTATATTTTAGTATATTTAGTATATATTTAGTATATTTAGTATATTAGTATTTATATTTGAGGCAGTTAAATAAAAAAAATATCTTGTGAGAATAAAAGCGTAACAATTTATATGATTGATTGAAATGTAGTGCATATACTTCCAAGTATAAGAAGCCTATCTGTCTATTCATTAAATAAAAAGTACTTAATTTGTAAATAGTTGAATGCGGCATAGTATGCTTCAGCTTAACATTGGGCGATGTACGTTGATATCAATCTTTCAACCAATCAAATTGTCACGGAATAGGCAGAGACAATAGAGCGCCACTTGCCACGATACTGACACAACTCCCCCGCTTTCGTCACATCCACAATACTCCTCATACAAGCTTGTTGATATTATATCGTGCCAAAATAAAATAAGCGTTGATGGACCTATGCAAGAACCCTGCAGCAAGTCTTTACCCATTGAGGAAATGGGGTCGTTTTTATAAACAGGTTTATAAGCAAGGATGTGTCGATGTCTTCACAATGATAGGTTGAAATGGGGGCCGTTTCTTAAGCCGATATAAACGTTATCGTAACTGGTTTTCGTAAGCGGCTTACCGTTAATTAATATAGCAATTAGACAAGTTTTGTTTGAGGTATTATATTGATTCTTTTATTGGTTGTTTATTTATTCTACAGTTATATTGATAAAAACTTGTAAGATGCAGTTGATCCTAATAATGTGATCTATCTTTATTAAATTACTGTTGAATTGGAAAAACGTAGTCATTTTTACAGGAATTAAACCTGTGATCTACGCCCAGTATTTTCTTTTTTTTAATGTTAGTTATATCTTTTTAATACACCTCGTCACTCTTCCATTTTAACGGATAAAAGAGCGCTACTATTCTGACACAACTACTTTGTTTCCTTACACATCCACAATATTTTTTATATGTTAACTATTATTCTCGTTGTTAAATTTTGTTCCTTTATATCTGGTAGAACTTTTTAATAATTATTGAAAGTTAAGGCTTGCCCCGTTTTCCCTATTCCCTCTTTAGCGGCCTATTCCCTAGTCCTCTTCTTTGTATCGTGACTTGACATATAACTGCACCCCGCTTGATGTTAAGCTGGAGTGTGGTCCATGAATGGATGTCACTGCTACTACAATTCAATAACTGTAAGTAGCAATCACATCCACTATGCCGGCCTAGGTGGAACCGGCAACTTACAAGCTGAACCCGAAACGCGACCAAATCACTTCATGGTCTGTGTACTTGTAAGTGTGGGTGCCCCGGATCGGCAGAGTGAGTACCACTGCCTACCACCCTATCCATTGACGGCTTGCGATATTTATCTAATGGACCCTCGATAAGTAGTTGTTTTATGTGGTCGGTCCATTCATCGTACTCTAGTGCCCTTCACACTGCCCGCCATGAGTGCTATTCGTGTCAACTCTCCTTAAGACTTGACCAAAGAACTTGTGTATTTGAGATTGTAGAAGGGTCTAGTCCAGTGAAACTTACGGAAATTTCATTATAAGAAATGAATAAAATTATAAATGTTACACAAGTTACAATGTCTTGTAAAATGGATACCTATTAAATACCCTCGTAAATGGGCAGGGGTGCTACGTTTTGGGGGGTGAGTTATTGATTTTTGTAAGAACCCCCGTTTTTGAAGGTGACGGCCGTAACAGCTGGTCTAGTTTTGTTACTTTTTCGGCTATTTTGAATAGTTAGTTTGAGATCGGCTGTCTACGAATTATTTTATGCTGAGACGTGACAATTATATTTATTTCTTCTTGTTTTTACAGAAACTCTCAACGTCATTTTATTGGTTTTTATATTATATATTTATAATAACATTTTATAATGGTTTGTCACATTCACAATTCTCTTCATACAAGCTCTTTTTTTATTTTTTATTTTTATTGTGACACGACATCTGACCTCGTTCCGCCTGATGTAAAGCAAGAGGAGGTCCAAGAGTGACGACAACTGAGACAACCGAGTTTGTTCACGGCTGCTCTATGGTTATAAGAGGGAGTTGTCTTAGGATCGTGGCAAGTGGCGCATCATTGTCTCTGCCTATCCCTGTGGAAGAAAGGCGTGACAATTTGATTGATTGATTGATATACTTAATGGTTTTTATAATATGTTTATACGATCGGTGAACTTGATGCCTTTGGGCATTCTCTGTCAGTCTGCCTTGGGGACAAGAGAGAAATGTTATATTTACGTAAGGGCAAAAATTTAAAAGTTAAAACTATTATTTATACCTTCTATTCGCTTCTGACGCTACGTGGTCAATGACGTGAAAAATGAAATGGTCAAGTTGAAATCGAGAAGAAGACTATTTTTTATTTTGGCAGAAATATAATAAAAACAAAAAAATGGCAGAAATATAAATCAAAACAATTTCAGTGTGAATTTGGAAAAGGTCGGCACGCGCTCACAAGTTACTATTTAGGATATTCACGAACAAATACATAGATAGTATAGATAAATAAATACACACATGAATTAAACAAAGGAGACTGGGCAGAAGTGGTCTATGAACCAACAGAGATATGGTAATCATTTTTGGAAAGTACATATATACACGATTATTTTTTATTATGACATCATCAAAATATAACCCGGCAGTTTTAAGATATTTCAATTCCAACAAAAAATAATTTTATTTGTGGGTTGCACCTATCTGTAGGTTTCTACTTAATACTTATGGCAATATTCTGTTAAAAAATATATATTATTGCTAGTAAATATACATGGTCCATAAAATAACTAAAAATTATTGTAAAAAATAATATTTTCCGCCGCCAATTTTAGTTCGTTCTATTAAGAGTTGCTTGCCACTCTTTGTCTATGGAAATTGGGCTTCTTACGCTAGAGAGTATTATGTTCTTTGACTTGTGCCACCGGCGGAAAGTGGAACTGCGATGACATTTTGAAATGTCAATCGGCCTGTTAGGGCGCCCTTACACGCTGAGATTTGTATCAGATACGGTATCTAAGATATAAATATCTGTTTTAGAGATTTGTATCAATTTCAACATCTACACACAGGGTTTTGTTTCGCGATACAAAATCTAGTTTTTCAGTATCATTGATACATCTAATGACCTTAGATCCTTCAAGCGATGCGTGATTTTTGATTTGATTTTCGTCACTTTTGGACCTCCGCTTGCTTATCATCAGGCGAGTCAAGGTCAGATGTCGTGTCACAATAAAAAAAAACGTCTGAGATACCTTCAACGTCATTAAGTATTGCTTTAACTATCTCTTTAAAAGAAAAAAAAAAGAAAAATAGATATTGGTCTAAACAACATGTTGTATGATACCGCTTTGCCTTGTCAAGCAAGGGGCGTGAAACCTATTCCACGGTATCTGATACCTTGGATACTTTGAGACCATCGTTTACACGTTAAAATTAGTGTCACGATACGGAATCAATGATGCATGTTGCGATAATAATCTCAGCGTGAATGGCCACCATTAATCCATGGATGACATTTGTGGCGCATTCTTTAATAAAAATGCTTAAAAATGTCAAGCGTCTTTTTACATTTTGGCGCCATTTTAAAAGTTGCTTGTTTATCATCACTAAGGATTTAACTCTTGAAAAGTTTCGTGCGTTGATTTATTACGAATTTCGGCGTGGGTTAACTCAAAAACAATGCATCGATCAACTCACTTCGAGTTTTTGGGATGAAGCACCATCGAAAACAACTGAATATCACTGGTTCAGTAAGTTTGATCGTGGGCATCGTATGTTTGCGATGCCCACGATCAAACATCGGTGCTGTGCGTAAACCAATAATGCAAGATCGTTATGATACATATCGCGAGATAGAGACATCCCTGGGCATATGTATGACGAGCATACATAAGATGAATATTTGGCTGTAATCCCACACAACTTGAGAATTGATTGAGCATGTCGTGTCGATTGGTGGGGAAAAAAAATACAACAGTCGTTCGACAAAAGCTGTTTATAATATCTATGAATCCAAGATTCTTCACCTGTATATAGGTGAAACCCCTGTAGCCCTAAAACGAAACAAAATTCGACGGTGTTGGTGTTCCAAAATGAACCGAAACCAACAAAAATTGTTTGTGCATAAAGCACTGTGAAGCCTGTTTTTTTGGTATAAATGGACATGAGGTTACAGTACCACTAGAGGATCGTAAAACGGTTAATTCTGAATGGTACACGACAATTTGTTTGCCAGAAATGTCTACTAGTTAGTACTCAGCATAACAAAAATATATGTATTTTAAATGTCATTTTTCTCAAAACTCCCGGGTCAGATTTTGATGCCCCTTTGCAGAAGGGCGTATTTGAAGGTACTCTATATGAATACCACCACCGTTGCTCTGTTGACCCATAGACCACTCTCCATACATAAGGCACTTTGAAGCAAATAGCACTTTGATGCCTGTTTTTTGGTATAAATGGACATGAGGTTACAGTACCACTAGAGGATCGTAAAACGGTTAATTCTGAATGGTACACGACAATTTGTTTGCCAGAAATGTCTACTAGTTAGTACTCAGCATAACAAAAATATATGTATTTTAAATGTCATTTTTCTCAAAACTCCCGGGTCAGATTTTGATGCCCCTTTGCAGAAGGGCGTATTTGAAGGTACTCTATATGAATACCACCACCGTTGCTCTGTTGACCCATAGACCACTCTCCATACATAAGGCACTTTGAAGCAAATAGCACTTTGATGCCTGTTTTTTGGTATAAATGGACATGAGGTTACAGTACCACTAGAGGATCGTAAAACGGTTAATTCTGAATGGTACACGACAATTTGTTTGCCAGAAATGTCTACTAGTTAGTACTCAGCATAACAGAAATATATGTATTTTAAATGTCATTTTTCTCAAAACTCCCGGGTCAGATTTTGATGCCCCTTTGCAGAAGGGCGTATTTGAAGGTACTCTATATGAATACCACCACCGTTGCTCTGTTGACCCATAGACCACTCTCCATACATAAGGCACTTTGAAGCAAATAGCACTTTGATGCCTGTTTTTTTGGTATAAATGGACATGAGGTTACAGTACCACTAGAGGATCGTAAAACGGTTAATTCTGAATGGTACACGACAATTTGTTTGCCAGAAATGTCTACTAGTTAGTACTCAGCATAACAGAAATATATGTATTTTAAATGTCATTTTTCTCAAAACTCCCGGGTCAGATTTTGATGCCCCTTTGCAGAAGGGCGTATTTGAAGGTACTCTATATGAATACCACCACCGTTGCTCTGTTGACCCATAGACCACTCTCCATACATAAGGCACTTTGAAGCAAATAGCACTTTGATGCCTGTTTTTTGGTATAAATGGACATGAGGTTACAGTACCACTAGAGGATCGTAAAACGGTTAATTCTGAATGGTACACGACAATTTGTTTGCCAGAAATGTCTACTAGTTAGTACTCAGCATAACAAAAATATATGTATTTTAAATGTCATTTTTCTCAAAACTCCCGGGTCAGATTTTGATGCCCCTTTGCAGAAGGGCGTATTTGAAGGTACTCTATATGAATACCACCACCGTTGCTCTGTTGACCCATAGACCACTCTCCATACATAAGGCACTTTGAAGCAAATAGCACTTTGATGCCTGTTTTTTGGTATAAATGGACATGAGGTTACAGTACCACTAGAGGATCGTAAAACGGTTAATTCTGAATGGTACACGACAATTTGTTTGCCAGAAATGTCTACTAGTTAGTACTCAGCATAACAGAAATATATGTATTTTAAATGTCATTTTTCTCAAAACTCCCGGGTCAGATTTTGATGCCCCTTTGCACAATGATGTGTTTGAAGGCCCTCTATATGAATACCACCACCGTTGCTCTGTTGATCCATAGACCACTCTCCATACATTTTTGCCCAGTCTCCTTTTATGCGTTTATTTTGGTTTGATTTTACAATTTTATATTATTCCGACGTTTCGAGAGCTTTGCAGCCATCGTAGTCACGGAGAAACCAGATAGTGTAAGCTGCATAATTTTTTTAATCATTAATCAATGTTTGCGCAAAATCTAAGAAAATACTAAATACATGCAAACCAACATTAAATAACATTACATAACCAAAGGTATTATTATAAACTATAACGTGCATAAATTTCGCAAGTAACAAGTTAACGCTTGAGTAAATAATGAAACTACAAGTAAACGGAACGATACATCCTGTATATGAAACCTAGTTCTCAAATTGATGCGCTATCGTCGACCTAGATCCACCGGTGTAACCTATAAAATGAAAGTTTGTTGGCACGGCGGCCGTGGTCTAGTGGTAATGCAACGGTCACGCAAATATGGAGCACGGGTTCAAAACCACTTGCCGATACCTATGTACTTTTGATATTATGTGTATTGGTTGTCCTGTTTCTATGATACAAGCACTTTTGTAGCTTAGTATAGAAATGAAAATGATAATAAAAAAAGCTTGTATGAGGAGAATTGTGGATGAGAAGAAAGCGAGGGAGTTATGTCAGGATTGTGGCAAGTGGCGCTTCATTGTCTCTGCCTATCCCTGTGGGTCAGGATTATTTGATAGGTTTTAATAATATTGGATGTTCCAAATATTTGTTGATAAAAATATTTGCTCCGAGTCTGGTTGCCAGAGTGGTAGGCAGTGGTGCCCAGTTTGCCGATCCGGGGTAGTACCACCACTTGCAAGTATACAGACCGTGAAGTAACTTAGTTATGATACGGGATCAGCTTGCAAGTTTCCGGTTCCAACTATGCCGGCATAGTGGATGAGACTCTCTAAATAATCCTTTTAATGCAATCTGTCCTGCTTGTATTTATTCTTCGCTAACAACCCTCTCTTCGCCCCGACTGGCACGCAATAATCTATGCGTTCTTTGCCGATACCGCTAGATGGCGTTGCATGTGTCCAATATCTCGCATACGATTTACCGACAAAGTAATCTATATATATGCGCTTTAATGAGAAGACGTCACCGGCTAAGTTGAGCCCAGTACGCAGCACGCGTACTGTAGGAGATCTCCTTTCCTTTTCTGACAAACGGAATAATGCTCCGCTAAACCATGATACCGATAGTGTTGTCAGATTATCGTATATTTTAGTTGATCAAAACTCAGATGCCAACAGTTGTAATAGATCACACTCCAGCTTAACATCAGGCGGAGTGCTGTCATATGTTAAGACACAATAACAAATCCTAGTTTTTATGCCAAGAATGGAAGTCTACAATCAGATAGCATTTACGATGAACTTACATTACATAGGTGTACGGGCGTATGTAGGTCGACGATAGCGAATCAAGCCAACTTGGCTCAAACTTGGTTTTCGGTTTTTATATGTCTAGCTTTATGTCCAACTCATAGTAGTTTCTTAAATTTTGCGCGAAAATAAATTATTGAATTAAACAATTTTTATGCGGCTTTATTAGCTCTCGAAACGTCGGAATAATAAAAAAAATGTAAAATCAAAACCAAAATAAACGCGATAGTAAGCCGCATAAAATTTGTTTAATTTAATTTATGTCCAACTCGTTTGCAGTTTTTTATCGTGGCACGATATTGCCAGCACCTCGCCACATGTTAAGCTGGAGTGTGGTCCATGAGTGGAGGTATCTGCTATTACAGTAAAATAAATGCAATAAGTATTCACTATGTTTACCACATTTTGACAACCAGACCTGGATCAAATATCCGCCTCTTTTTTTATTAACATATTTATTTATTTATTCATAGGTGCACAAACAGCTTACAATCAAAACATAATAAAGGGAATACAACAATAAATGAAGCCCAGATTGTAACCCAAAACAGTGCACACAGCATGACAAAAAAACAAAAAATAATAGCTAACCTAATTATAACTACAAATTATCAATCATATACATATTATATATATTATTAATTATTAATTCATTACACATGTCAGTGAGTCAATATAAAGTGTACGTAATTGATCCCTATATCAATCATTAAAATATAATTACCTATAAAAATAAAATACAAACAATTAAAAAAAAAAACCTAAATCTATGCGCTAATTATGGCTGAGGACATCCGGAGTGATCGATCTCTTGTAAACTAAGAAATTGCTGTTGAAGACATCAATCCCTGTGCTCTTTGTTAAGCTATTGTAAGTCCGACACATTCTGGTTATAGGATTGTAAAAAGAGGTGTTATTCGTATATGTGCGTAGAGTAAAAGTGTTGGGGTTTCTTGATTTATAACGTGTGTTAATATTGATGGAGGTCAGGAGACTGTGTGATTCTATAGTCGAATGAATAATTTTATGTAGGCATAAAAGATCGTATCTTTTGCGACGATTCGCGAGAGAAATGACACCGAATTTAGTCAGTAGATCCGAGTAGGTGGGGAGGGCTCGACCATAACCGTACCGGCGGCACACAGCTTTAAGACAGCGCCTCTGCAAACCCTCGATCCTGTCCGAATGTACAGCATAAAACGGGGACCAAATGGGACAACAGTATTCCAGGACACTGCGGACGAGACTGTTAAAAAGATGGATGACAGAGCCAGGCCTCTTAAACTTCCTTGTCGACCGTAGAATAAAACCCAGTAATTGATTAGATTTATTCACAATACTGTCATAGTGCTGTCGAAAGGTCAATCCATCGTCGAACACTACTCCAAGGTCCCCTACCGTGGTGTTACGCTTTAATACGTTGCCTCTAATTTTATATTCGTGCAATATTTTTACTTTTTTGCTGGAAAACGACACAACAAAACACTTATTTATGTTGATAGCCATTTTGTTCAAATTGCACCAATCATTGATGACCTCAAGGTCTCGCTGCAATTTTAGGCAATCATCAGAAGTCTTGACCGTGGTGAATACCTTTAAGTCGTCTGCGTATAAAAGGCACGGTGAAGAAATCTGACCAATCAAGTCGTTAATGTACACCAGAAACAGTAAGGGACCGAGGTGCGACCCCTGTGGGACCCCAGAGAGGACAACAGTAGGCTTAGAACAAAATCCTCCAAGCGCCACTAATTGACTCCTGTCACTTAGGTACGATTCGATCCAGCGGAGCAAATTACCGTGTATTCCCATCGCCTCAATCTTGTGGCACAGCAGCCTGCGGTCGACACGGTCAAACGCCTTGCTAAGGTCTGTATATACCGAATCGACTTGAAGACAACCAGCAAAGGCGCGACACAAATAGTCTTTGTACTCTAGCAAGTTGCTGAGTGTAGACTTTCCCTTTACAAATCCATGCTGCCTGACTGACAAGGCTTGCTTAAGATGGCTGTAAAGGGGTACATACACTAATGATTCAAATAGCTTGGGAATACACGATAATATGCTAATGGGTCTGTAATTCTCGCACTTTGATCTATCCCCAGTTTTGAAGATCGGTGTCACATTGGCCACTTTCCACTCCGAGGGGAAGGTGCCCCGGGACAAGGACTTATGAAACAGGATAGACAATGGTGCGGAAAGTTCGTCTGCACAAGATTTAAGAAATAATGCCGGAATCTCATCCGGACCGGCACACTTACGAACGTCCAGTTTCTTTAGCTTTTTAAGAATACACCTCCTATCGAGTATTACTGTGGACAATGAGTCACCAGTTACGCTCTGAGCCGCGATAAATGATGCAGAGGCATATGACGTGGTAGGCGTGTTAGATATGGTAGGCGTGTTAGATATGGTAGGCGCGTTAGATGTGGCAGACGGTGTTTCCGAAAAAACCGAACTAAAATATTCGGAAAACAATTCACATATGGAAGCACCGTCAGATTCAATTCGCTTTCCAAAAAATACGGTATTGGGAATACCCGCATACCCCCTTCTCTGTTTGATGAATCTCCAAAAAGCCTTTGGATTGTCCTTCAGAGATTCCTCGACTGAAGAAATGAAAGAGCTATGACAATCAGCTTGTAATTTTTTACACCTACTGCGTAGGAGTGCGAATGTGTCATAGTCCCTTGGGTTTCCAAATCTCTTAAAACGTTTGTGACATCTGTTCTTCTCGTTCAAGCATTGAACTAGTGCTTTACTGTACCAGACAGGAAATTTGTGTATTTTATTATTAGTCGATTTCGTCAATGGTGTATATTTCCGAATAATCTTCATAAGAATATCATAAAAACTCCTTACAGATAAATCAACGTCGTCCCCAGACAATGCGTCAACCCAGTCCACCTCGTTTAACTCGCGCCTAATCTCGCTGTAGTTACTTTTAAAAAAATTATATCTCTTTTTATTACTTTTTGTCAGAGGTCGGGGAGGCAACGATATATTAGCCGACACTAAGTAGGCATAGTGGTGCTTGTCAGTGTTACAAATAGGTTCCTCTCTAGAGACCACAAGAGACTCAAGATCAGACAACACAAGGTCCAAAAATCTTTCATTTGTGTTAGGGATTGAGTTAAACTGTCGCAGGCCGCACGCCGTCACAGTGTCCGACAACAATATCGCTTTACCGTCACTCGGATCAACAGGAGCAAAGCCACTCCCTAGAGTGTGCCATTTAATTTTCACTGTGTTAAAATCTCCCAGTAATAGAAAGTTGACACCACTGTCTGCACCCAGGATGTTATTTTGGCAATTGTTATAAAAATGAGAAAGATCACCAATCGCAATGTCCGGCGGAAGATAGCAAAGAACAACAATCAGTGTCTGACCACCGATCGCTACACTCAACCAAATATCCTCAACCCTGCTCTCCAATGAAAACTGGCGGATTGCGCTGAGATCCTTTCTTGTTGCGATCAGAACACCACCGCCATCGCCCTTTAGAGAACAACTATCCTGACGATCACGCCTGAATACATCATAACGACCGTCTATTACCTCACTGTCGTATAGTCCAGCTTTAAAGTTAGTTTCTGTCAGACATATAACATCGTAATTACAGTTTAATAAGTTTAAATATATAACATCAGTTTTTGACCTTGCACGTCCTACATTTTGATAATAAATGTTTAACATAATTATTCTTAATAACAAATATCTAAGATCTGAATAAAATTAAAATTAGTTATTGTATGTTATTAGCAATTAAATAATAATAAAACTGTGATAATATTTTGTAGTATTTAAGTTAAAGTAGACAACTGCATATGATTTTAATAATATGATTTTTCGTTAATAGTTTCAATTTGTTGGATAATGTGGCAATTAAGTAACAATAATAGTAATAAAAAAAATAATTGAAACTATTTATAAAATTACAAATTAATTAGCGTAGTTTTTTTAAGGATTCACAATTTTTTATATGTATGGCACTCGTGGAGTCGCCCCTACGAACATATATTTCTCCATTTTTTATCCATACGTATTTGTATTTGAGTTCTCTTGCTAGCCTGCGAGCAGATGCATGAAGCGCCTTATGCTCCGGTGATAGATGCTCTGCAACAAAAATTGGTTGGCAGTCTCCTGTCATTCCCACGTGTTGTGTATTCAACTTGCAATCTTTGTGTGATTTGTTGTATCGATGCACAGCTGATAGCACCTTGTCTCTAGTTCTAGGATTTGACAAGGATACTAATATGTTTCTTGGCCGGTCAGAATCCGGGTTGAGCTTTGCCACTCTGCGGCAGGCATGTACACTGTTTTCATCGATAGGTAATTCTATTGCTTCGCACATTCTATTAAACAAATCGTAAACATTTTCTCCTCGGGATTCCGGCACTGCCTGAATCTCAACATTGCATCCACGACTAATTTTTTCGACTGTCGATAGCCGTTGTGTCAACTTGGTCACTTCAGATTGAAGACGAATATTCTCACATTCTAGATGCTCCATAGACTTAATTTTGTCTGCGATTTCCGTCTTCATTGCGATCTGTTCAGCAAGAATGGAGTCTGTCGTGATGGAAAATTCAGATTTTATTTGTTTTTTCGCTAATTCCACCTCGCATTTGATCATATTCTGAATGTCCTCAACAAAGGAAATCCTAAAGTCGTTTAGTTTTTGGTCTAGGAGTAATCCGATTTGACCAATTAATATTGTTTGCTGCTTTGAAGACTCAAGTTCATACGATATGTTAATTGAGTCCTCTACTGTAAATACTTGGTTGGAACGAACAGGAGTATTTACATTGGATCCTTTTCGTTTTGTGACAGTGACACATGCTGGACAAATCCATGAAGAGATAAACTCTTTCGTCATGGCTTTAAACTGTCCAGCACTTAGATTAAGACATTGGTAGTGATAAAAAGCATGGCAAAGGCTGCATTGGAGGGTATTGTTACCATTACATTGACTATAATATATTGCAATATAATATAATTATTAAATATTACAAATGAAACAATTATTTGCTCCGACCGGTAATCGAACCCGGGACTTTACGCGCAACAAACCTATCGCTAACCGTTCGTCTACGCCTGTCGTCAAAAGCTGTTTCCGAAGCCGCGACCAAATCACTTCACGGTCTGAATACTTGTAAGTGGTGGTACTACCCCGGATCGGCAGACTGGGCACCACTGCCTACCACTCTTAGGTGAATCGTAATATTAATTAACGATGTATTAACACGCGATTGTGTCGTGAATTCGTAATATTTGGCAAATGGAGCGAGACTGCGCCTCATGTGGAATGCAACTTTATAATGACACACCTTTTTAATCTACCTGTTCGGTTTAACCCCAATATATTTTCAGGTTTTTTCATAGGTTTTTTTTACTGTGACTCGACATGTGTCTTAGACCCGCCTGATGGTAAGCAAGAGGAGGTCCAAGAGTGACGACGACTGAAAGAACCGAGTCAGTTTACGGCTGCCTCACTATATTTTATTTATTATACATATACTAAGCTACCAAAGTGCTTATATCATAAAAACAGGACAACCAAAGTCCATATATCAAAGATACATTGGTACCGGTGAGTGGTTTCGAACGCGTAACCATTGCACAGCCACTACACCACGGTCACCTTATGCCGGCTTGCTTCTTAATGGAGAGAACGCATGGGCTAGTAAATCATTCCACTTAGGATTGTTGGACAAAGAAAACGACGCTTCAAACCTTTTAGTTCGTCTGCTGATCCGGTTGACAAAATGCGGATGCTTCCCCCGACCTGTATATGACTGGTGTGAAAAGACGAGGTAGGAACAAGGTTAAAGGGCTCCTCGGAACATTCTCCGTGGTATAAGCCGCCATGCCTGTGAAGTTGCAGGGGCTCCAAAGATTGCGTGACCTCTGCATCACCTATAATTCAGACAGCTCTGCGCTGCAAGCAAGTCTGCAACAAGGCCATATTTCTGTGTGTAATTTGTAAATCGAATGCAAGCAAAGAAGTTGGACTTAGGAAATAGAAGGAACCCTTAAATAGCTACTGAATATAACCGTTAATACTATTTTCACTTATGGCATTAAAAAGAAGTCAGAAGGGGATGAATATACATTTTTAGGTTCGTAATTTAGAAGGTTGTCACTAGTTTTGATGATCATTTGACAACCTAATTTGACAGAATAACAAATTTCATTAAAATCCAAAATTGATGACGACACCGCCGTTACCAAAATAAAATTATGCCGTTGCTCTTTCTACAACGTTATTCTTTTAATTAAGCAGTATTAAAAGTCAACCAATTTATAATTGCAAAAAGTAGTGACAACCTCTAAAGAAAGGAATTGAAGTACAAGTAGTTGTCTCTTTCAGTCACACGAGGCCTAAACATAGTACGAATGAGATAAATAACACTGAATTAGTTCTTATTTTAGCACAGTTTTTATTCTTTTCATATTCTTAGAATGCAGTATTGGCTGACATATGTATGTCGAGTCACAATAAAGAACAGAAATGTCCTCAAATAAGTTCCAAGGTTATATAGCCTCCTTTTTTATTTATCAAAGCCTTATTACCTTTACATAAACGTTAACAATAGGAAACTAGAATAACGGAGTGGCCGAGATCCCATGAGAGAGTAACGGGCTTACTCCCACAAATCTATTAAATTTAATTTTGTGGTTATGCTATAAACATAGTAACCCTGTTTAAACAGATGTAATTTTATTTAATATTTGTAGTATTAATATTTATTTTTTATTATTTGTTTTTGTCAATTATAAATAAATTAATTAATAAAAAGCCTTATACAGCCTTGGACAGACACTAAACATGTTTTAACTCAATTTAGTACTAGAAAATGACATTTGACCGTAGTACACAAATATTTATACCCTGTTTTAAATTTTTTTTGTAGTAAGAACATTGGCTGTTCGCGATCAGCCCCGGCAAAAATATTTCATAAAATAAAATATTTTATGTAATTGCAAGATAAATAATTAATAAAATACTCGTGCAGGTCAATGACATTATTATAGTACACTTTATTCTTTATTATTAGATGACGCTAATAATATTTTCCTATACCACATCGATTTATAAATATCTATTTATTATAGACCTAAATTTGTAGATTTAGTGGCAGTAAAATAGTCACGCAAATCAGAAGCCCCTGGTCGGTACTAATGTATCTTGGTTAAACTGGGACCCGGTTTTTTTTTTAAATATTTTATTATACATTTCATTACTAAGCTACTAGTATCATAGAAACAGTGCAACCTGGCAAAGTGGTTTCGAACTCGTGCTCTCGGCTTGTGTAACCATTGCACTGCCACTACACCACGGTCGCCTACCTATGTAAACGAATTATTACGAGAATAAGGTATCAAATAATGTTTTTTTATTACTTATCATAGCTTGGCATTATATTTCAACACTCCGCTTGACGTTAAGCCGGGGTGCGGTCCATGAATTGAGGCGACTGCTAATCAGGGGCGTAGCCGTATCTGCCGTATCAATTATACAGGGCCCCTAAGCCACGGGGGCCCCCAACGTGCGTGAGCAAAAGTTAATAAAAACAAAAAAAAGTCATCAGCTTAAATGATTTAATAAATCAGTTTGCCGAAAAAAAGGCAAGAAGAGTGTATATTTAGTTTGAATTGTTTGTAAAAATTTTGGAAAAAGTGACACATAAATAAATAGTTATACTGAATAAATAATTCTTTTAATTTTATGCAATATTTACCTAAGGGCCTCCAAACATTTTTTTATACGGGGCCCCGCCAAGCCTTCTGCTGCTAAAATAGTTAAATAAGTAATAGTAGCAGACTCATCCAGTACGCTGGCCTTTTTGAACCAGTTTTATTTGGAAAATGGAAACAAAAATCTGTCAATTCCTTTTAGGAATCAACTTAGTTCCGTTTTACTCTACTTTGTATTGGAATCACGTAAACTGTCGCCAGCGGAGTCTCTCTTTTATTGTCGTATAATGTCGCTTAGAATTATTTATAAGTATAAATTGTTAAATCCCCTTCCCTCGAAGCTTTTTAGTACATCTTCAATATTACAACTTCTGTGTAAAAATCTTCAGATAACTCTCCGTTTTTAAATGATTCTATTAGATTGGTAGGCAGTGGTGCCCAGTCTGCCGATCCGGGGTAGTACCACCACTTACAAGTATACAAACCGTGAAGTGACTTAGTCGCGTTGCGGAATCAACTTATTTTACTGTAACTTTTTGTGGCGACTTTAGCTTTATGTTATGAGCACTGCGATCCCCTATTTTTTTTTAAAGTTGCTATTTTGGAAGACTGTAGCAACCGTAAACTGCCTAGTAGTACTTGACGGGCATAGTAGATGTGATTGCTACTCACAGTTATTGAATTGTAGTAGCAGTGACATTCATTCATGGACCACACTCCAGCCTAACATCAAGCTGCGTGCTGTCATATGTTAAGTCACAATTTGAAAAAAATACCCGGTCTTTTCAGTAGTCGGCGCTCCTTATAATCAAGTCGAGGTTAGATTTAATTTTTTTTATTGGGGCTCGACATAATACAATATCCCGCCTGATGTTAAGCTGCTAGGCAACAGTTACTAGAGTTAAGTCGTAATGCAATGGCTACGTAAGCCGAGTGGCACGGGTTCGAAACCACCACCGGTACCAATGTATCTTTGATATATGTACTTTGGTTGTCCTGTTTCTATGATACAAGCACTTTAGTAGCTTATTATAGAAATGTAAATAAAAAAAGTAACTGGAAGTAGTAACTAAATGTGGTGGAGGCAAGGGAGTTGTGTCGGGATCGTGGCAAGTGGCGCTCTATTGTCTCTGCCTATCCCTGTGGGGAAAAAGGCGTGACAATTGTTTTTTTTAAGTACATAGTTGGATGTCACCTTCCAACATAAAAAGTAACTTTCAACTATCATTACCGTTCTCATTTCATTTCGTACTATTTTACTCACGAGACAATATTTTCGCCACGAACGAGTCACGACCCAAATATGATTTTAATTGTAGTTTTGAAATTGCAGTTTCTTTTGTATTGTAACCTAATACGAGAGGAAGCCATTTTTTGTTTCATTGTAGTTTTTTTAATATTATTTTCATGATATAACCATCTATGAATAAACAAAGATGTCACACAAGGATGAAAAGTAAGCCTGGTTTGTAAGTAAAGACATTGTTATCACCCAAAAATTAAACGAGCTTTAGACAGGCATTAAACATGTTTTAAATTAATTAGTACCACAAATGATATTTGACGGTATACAAATATTGAAACGCTGCCCCATAACCACAGAGCCTGTATGAAGAGAATTGTGGATGTGAAGGAAGCAAGAGAGTTATGTAAGGATCGTGGTAAGTGGCGTTCCATTGTCTCTGCCTATCCCCGTGGAAAAAAGGCACGCCTTGATTCATTTGATTGATTGTTTTAAATCGGTGACATTCTCAAGAAAGCTGGATTGCTTTGTGTCTATAAGTAGAGCTTGTATGAAGAGAATTGTGGATGTAAGGGAAGCGAGGGAGAAGGCGACCGTGGTGTAGTGGCAGTGCAATGGCTACGTCAGCTGAGTGACACGGGTTCAAAACCACTCACCGGTATCATATATCAAAGATTTCAAGATTCGATATATGTACTTTGGTTGTTCTGTTTCTATGATACAAGCAGTTTTGTAGCTTAGTATAGAAATGTATAATAAAAAAATTAAAATTGTGGCAAAAGGTGCTTCATTGTCTTTTTCGCTTGTGTGAAAAAAGCGTGAAAATTTGATTGATTGATTGTTTTAAATATCTTTTGTAGTAAGACCGTAAATGTCCGAGGTATGAAAAATAATGAGCGAAATAAGATAAAATTAGAAAATCACTGGGAAAACATTTTAAAAGTCCGTAACAAATTACGGAGTAAACAAATTAATTTAATTTCCACTTCGTACAAATTTGCATCTCGAAAACTTAATTATTATAAGTTAGCTTACAAATCTTACTACCGCGCGGTAAATTTGTTTTAGGTTACATCATCGCGGCGCCATTTTTAGATGTATTTTAGATTTGCTTCGGGTCTGGTTATCAAAGAGTGGTAGGCAGTGGTGCCCAGTCTGCCGATCCGGGGTAGTACCACCACTTACTTGCTGCCTTGGAAGAAGCTAGAAACGCTTTCTTAATTGCATGCCCAGGTCAAAATTTTTCAATTTCTCCAAATTCACAGAGGAGCTGGGACGACATAAACTGTAAATTGACTTATGACAATCTATTGAGCAGTAGTACAGGTTCGGCGCGTGCTAGGCTTTTGGCCGTGGGTACGCATGAGGCCGGCTACTGGCTTCACGCGTACCCTTCGTCAAATACAGGAACATTTCTTGAGCCTGACACGCTCCGAATCGCAACCTGTCTACGGCTTGGGGTTCCGGTCTGCGCTCCTCATAAATGTCCCTGTGGCAGTGATGTCGACAAGCTAGGACATCACGGACTGTCATGCCAAAAAAGTGCAGGCCGGTTCTCGAGACATGCCGCACTTAACGATATCATACGCCGGTCTCTTGCCTCCGTCAACGTGCCAAGTCTACTTGAGCCGACTGGTATTGCAAGAGATGATGGTAAGAGACCGGATGGTATGAGTTTGATTCCATGGAAGATGGGCCGGGTGCTGGTATGGGATGCAACCTGTTCAGACACGCTGGCACCTTCCCATCTACATGGAACCAACAGCAGAGCTGGTGCGGCTTGTGAAGCGGCTGAAAAAGCTAAAGCGTGCAAATACAGGGGTCTAGGCTCCGAGTATGATTTTGTCCCATTCGGTGTCGAGACCCTTGGTCCGTGGGGTCCTAGCGCTTTAAGGCTTTTTAAGGAAATATCAAAAAGGTTAGTCGACATCACAGGAGACCGAAGAGTTGGCAGCTACCTCGGACAAAGAATTAGTCTAGCTATTCAAAGGGGGAACGCTGCCAGTATCTTTGGAACCTTGCCTACAGGGACTCCTTTTAATAATGTATTTTAGTTAATTTTTTTTTTTTTTTTTATCAATATGTTTTATCAATATATTTTTTCATCACTTACAAGTATACAGACCTTGAAGTGATTTGGTCACGTTTCGGGATCAGCTTGTAAGTTGCCGGTTCCATCTAGGCCGGCATAGTGGATGTGATTGTACTCACAGTTATTGAATTGTATTAGCAGTGACATTCATTCATGGACCACACTTTGGCTTAACATTAAGCGGGGTGCTGTCATATGTCGAGTCACAATAAAAAAAAAGAAAAACATTACATTAAGATGGCTCGACGTGACAACTCCCCCGTGAACTGCTACTAGAGTTCTTTAATTGCGAATAGCAGTCGCGTCCACTGAGCCGGGTGTGAAAAGACGAGGTTAAAGAGCTTCTCGGAACATTCGATTGTATGCCAGTTAATGATGTATGCGCGGCGCATCTTCGCAGTTAATTAGTTGTTGTATGCGGAAGTTGACGGTATTATGTCGTGATAGCATTGCAACTGCGTAGTAACGGATGTGCAGCCATAGACTTAGACCTACATAGATTAAAGCACGTGGATGTCATTATGTAAGCCTACCTATTGGAAGACAATTGGCGGACATAGGCGACCGTGGTGTAGTGGCAGTGCAATGGTTACACAAACCAAGAGCACGAGTTCGAGACCACCCACCAGTACCAATGTATCTTTGATATATGTACTTTGGATTCCTGATTCTATGATACAAGCACTTTACTAGCTTAGTATAGAAATGTATGTAAATAATAATAAAAATGTATTTAAAAATATTTGTCTAGTGTGCCGATCCGGTGTACCACCACTTTTAAGTAAGTGACTTGGTCACGTTTTGGGATTATCTTTTTTTTATTGTGACTCGATATCGGATCTTGTCTTGCCTGATGGTGCATCTTGACTTTAATTACTATTATATCAGTAACCTTGCTTTCTTGAGGATGCCTCCAATTTGGTCGGCGAACACCCATAACCATAGCGCTTGTATGAAGAGAATTGTGAATGTGAAGGAAGCGAGAGAGTTGTGTCAGGAACGTGGCGTGACAATTTGATTGATTGATAACAGTAAAAGTACAAGGACAGCGTAGAAAAAAAAGTATAAAAAAGAAGATTCTGAATGAATTCAACAAACTTTATGCGGCTTTCTTTCGCGTTTATTTTTAGTTATTGATATTTTTATTTTATTATTCCGACGTTTCGAGAGCTTTGCAGCCATCGTGACCATCATCAATGTTCGCGCAAAATCTAAGAAAATATTTAATAGATTCTGGATATGAAAATAAGAACCTGATGATCTATCACGGGTTTTATTAACCCAAAATGCAAAATGTGAATAACAATCAAATAGTATTGATTGTTGTATTGTTTGTTCTTTTTTTTTGAAAATTTGTTGTTGTTACTACAGTTTGATTTAAAACACAGTCACACACACACATACATACACACACACCCAGAGACATCACAAGTTACTGTTATCAACTAATTATACATATTATTATATGTATAATGAGTTGATAAATTCTGTAAATGGCTATACCCTTGAAATATAAAATTGTTAAAAAAAGCTGTAGAATTTACGAATAAATAAATAAATATGTGATGAAATCTTTTAGATCAACCAAAGGAGATAGCACTGTGGTACTTTAACATCGTTCTATTAACTTATACATGGGCTGACAAATCAGTATATATATATACTGATATGTTAGCCCAGGTTTATATATATATATATATATATATATATATATATATATATATATATATATATATATATATATAAACAATAATGGCCTGTATAAGCTATTTAGGAAAATTATAAACAAAACGTTTACGATAACAGATAACAATGCAATTCTTATCATATGACATTTCTTTGTCGATAAATATGAGTCATGATAATTCTCTGATAAAAACTAGGTTAGTCGCGTAATAAAAGAAATTAATAATTGCATAAATATCAATAAAATAAATATTATAATAATTTATAAAAGTTAAAGACGTGCATTTTTATTTTTTAGTTCAATTTATTGTAAGTTTTTTTTTTAAATTAACATTTATTTATTGCTACTAAAGTGCTTTTATTATAGACACAGGGTGTATTAGTGCATCGCTAAGTATTTTGAGCCGAAGGCTCTTGGTTTACGTGACAATTCCACAAACACTAGACTTTAGTCGCAAAACCTGCTTTAAATGTTGGCGGCAAATTTTAGAAACTACGGGCTATCACAGAATTGTGTATACAGAAGAAACCTACTGATAGACAGACATCTACGGTCAAAAAAATCAAATTGTCACGCCTTTTACCCGCAGGGATAGGCAGACACAATGGAGCGCCACTTGCTACGGTCCTGACACAACTCCCTCGCTTCCTTCTCTTCATACAAGCTCTATGGTTATGGGCACTAGGCAACCTAGCTTTCATGAGAATGTCTTCGATTTGGTCGGCGAACTGGGCCACATGGGATTTATAAATTCCTTTCGTCAATCTACTTTCAGTCATCCTGTCCACATTCCCAAACCATCGGAGCATTCCTTTGTTAATCCTTGTCACTATATCCTCATTCAAATCACATCTATCGCGCACTGTACTATTTCTTATTCTATCCGTTATCGTCATTATAGACTGTTATTTGCAGTTGTAGTTGCAGTTGTAGTTGTCGCCTTAATTCGTGGATCGTACTCAAGTTTAACACTGCGTGGTCGAGCTACAATTTAATTTTTTTTTAATGTGACTCGACATACGATAGTAACCCGGTTGATGTTAAGCCGAAGTGCGGTCCATGAATGAATGTGGCTGCTACTACAATTTAATAACTGTGAGTAACAATCACATCCACTATGCCGGCCTAGATGGAACCGGCAACTTATAAGCTGATCCCGAAACGTGATTAAATCACTACACGGTCTGTATACTTGTAAGTATACAGACAGATAAATTAATGTGAATTTAATGTAAATGTGAATTTAATTATAACTACATATTTATCAGTATACATCATTGTGTATAAACCACAAAACCAACGTTATTTGATACCAACGTTGATATTATTTTATACAGGGTTTTCCAATAAGAGGTGTTATTTTGATATTCAAAGTAAAATGCCATTTTTTTATATAAATGATCGGATATTCATTTCATTATAAAGAGGAAGGTATGCCGTTAATAGTGGAAAATAACGTCAGGCAAATGACCACCACGACCACGCTTACAGGACCATATCCTTTTCATGAAATTTTTCGTAACCAAATCGCAAAGTGGCTGCCCTATGTTCTCTATAGCCTCACGAATTTCATCTTTGAGGTCTTGAATCGACGCTGGGCTGTTGGCGTTCTCTTTCCTTCCTTTGGGGCCACGTGACCTTCTCTTTTACGTGGCCCCAAAGGAAGAAGTCGCAAGGTGTTAAATCACAAGATCTCGGTGGCCAATGTTGACCACCTCTTCGAGAAATAACACGGTCCGGAAACTTTTCCCGTAAAAGATCAATAGTTTCGTTGCTTGTGTGGCACGTAGCGCCGTCTTGTTGCAAGTAAACGTTGTCCAGATCAATACCATCCAATTCCGGCCATAAAAAATCATTAATCATCTGTCGATAGCGCAATCCATTCACCGTAACTGTTGCTCCAGCCTCATTTTCGAAAAAGTAAGGTCCAATGACTCCGCCGGACCATAAACCGCACTAAACAGTCACACGTTGAGGATAGAGAGGCTTTCAACAACAACTCTTGGGGTTTCCGAGCCCCAGATGCGACAATTTTGCTTGTTGACGAAGCCACCGAGATGGAAATGGGCCTCATCACTCAAGATGATAATTTGATGGAATTCCGGATAATTTTCATGCATTTCAACGACCCAATCAGCAAAGACACGACGTTGTTGATGATCGGCCGATGATCTTGTGTTAACTGAACTTTATAAGCCTTAAGACTCAAATCTTTATGCAAAATAAAAAAATTGTATTGCGGTCCGACAAGGTGGCTCACGACGACCCAAAAATGTTCGAGTTTTACGAACCGTCTCTGCCAAATTTTCACCATTTTATAGTGATTTTAATAATTTCAATGCCGTGTTAAATTGTGTATCGTCCCATTTTTATTAATGGCGTAGTTTCTACTTGTCAAATGTCAAAAAGTTACACCCTCAAAAGTGACATCTACCGAAATAGCGAGCTATTCAAAATAACACCTCTTATTGGAAAACCCTTTATTACTGTGTGTATATCAAATAATTAGTTTAATTATGTATCTATTTCCCTCACCTTAAGGTTGGCGCCAGAAAAAAAACGTTTTTAGTGATAAGGCGACCAATTGTACATCTTGTTATATACCTGTATAAAGGCGACCGTGGTGTAGTGTCAGTGCAATGGTTACGCAAACCGAGAGCTCGAGTTTAAAACCACTTAGGGGCACCAATGCATCTTTGATATAGATAGTGCTTTGGTCTTTTTCTATGATACAAGCACTTTAGTAGCCTAATATAAAAATGTAAAGAATAAAAAAAAATTATTTATTTTAATGATTTCGCACCTCCACACGCCCTCGTACTTGGCCGGCATAGTGACGGCGACTGAACCAACCATGAACCGAGTCACTCTTGGACTTCCCCTTGCTTACTATTAGGTAAGTCGAGGTCAGACTCTTCACAGTTTGTACACACTTCTGCCTACCACTCTTATAATATATAATTAATTTAAATGTTACTTATTATAATATTTTCTACTACATTATTGCGTGCACCACTTTCCCTGAACGTGACTGATGGAGAGACGCTCATTGTTGAGAAGCCATAATAGCGAATGCATTTAATTTACTATTTTTTAACCCCCGACCCAAAAAGAGGGATGTTATAAGTTTCACTTGTCTGTGTATCTGTGTATCTGTGGCTCTGTGTATCTGTGTGTCTGTCTGTGGCATCGTAGCTCCTAAACGAATGGACCGATTACGATGCGGTTTGTTTCATTTGAAAGCTGACGTGATCGAGATGGTTCTTAGCTACAATTGATGAAGATCTGATCAGGGGTTTCAAGGTCATCAGCTCGATTTGTTAGCTGCGGTAGCGATCTTAGACGCGCTGTTTAGGACGGGCAACCCTTGTACGTCGCTATGCGACGAAGATTGTTATTTTATGTCAAATAAATATGCCAATGTAAATACACGTAAAAAATGTTATAATTTTTCCCTTAAAATATTCATATGGCGAGGTTGGTTTGCAGTTTAGATCGATTACCTTGATTGAATATTTTAGGGGAAAAATTATAACATTTTTTACGTGTTTTAACAATGGCATATTTATTTGACATAAAATAACAATCTTCGTCGCATAGCGACGTACAAGGGTTGCCCGTTCTAAACACGCATAAGGCTGTGAATACACGTCCGATATTGCTGAGCAAATTATTTACAAATCGGAAGTAGGAATCGGACGTCTATTTTGTTTCTGTATTTTGTATGAAAACTGCACCTTCAGACAATCGGATCGGCCATAAAATCGTAAGCGCCTTGGCGTTGTTTCCGATTCTGACATCCGATCCGACTATCGGATCTGACGTGTATTAAGTATTCAAACAAATGTATGGCACGAATGCCTTCCGATTGTCTGATCAGACAATCGGATCGGACTATCGGAGAGGAAAATCGGACTTGTATTCCCAGCCTTATAGGTATTTACTTTTAAACATATCTGTGACTTAAAATTTGAAATAAAAACGTATACAAATAAATGTGTGTTTTAACTGGTACCACTGAGTTACTCTAATGATGGAACTCGAAGGTAGGAGACGAAATCCTGGATGTGTTCAAACTTTTTTTTGGTATACTAAGTTTGGACTTATTAGATTTGTCTTGAAGGTAGGAAACTAAGTGTAGAAAAGTTAGTGCGATAAATCAAAACATTCCGGATCTAAAAAATCTGATCATGAATCCTCTCAGATCAGCAAATCAACAAGAAATGGATCTGTAGTGCTTTAACTAAAATTGTTACTCACTATGAGCCATTAGCTGGACCGTTATCAAATTAAAGACCGAGAGTATCTGATGAGGCACCATCATGAATCCTCTCAGATCAGCAAATCAACAAGAGATAGAACTATAGTGCTTTCACTAAATTTGTTACTCACTAAGAGCATTTAGCTGGATCAAATTGAAGACCGGACAATCTGATGATGCACCATTATGAATCCTTATGGTATCATTATGAAACCAAATTGATATCAATTGATCAGCAAAAAAAGAGATAGAACTGTAGTGCTTTAACTAGGCCTTTAGCTGGGCCGTTATCAAATTGAAGATCGGGAGTATCTGATTATGAATCCTCTCAGATCAGCAAATCAATAACAGATAATATCATAGTGCTTTAACTAAAATTGTTACTCTCTATGAGCCATTAGCTGGGCCATTATCAAATTGAAGACCTGGAGTAGTTATCTGATGATGCACCATAAGGATCCAAGGGATATTAAAGGGATATAACTATTGAGCCATGACTAATGTTGTTTATTACTATAAAGCTGATGATATGACCAAAGTGGTTCCAGGCGTTTCGGGGGTTCCTTTAAAATTTTAATTTTGATTTTATTATTGTACATTTCTATACTTGGCTACTAAAGTGCTTGTATTATAGATACATTAGATACATAGATACATTGGTACCGGCAAGTGTTTTTGATCCCGTGCTCTCGGTTTGCGTGACCATTGCACTACCACTACACCACGGTCGCCCGCAAATTATTAAAAATTCTAAACTTGTTAAAGGACTTCATTTATAACTTGGTACTACTTTTGTAATGTCCAATGATGAAAATATATATATATATATAATATAAATGGAAAAAAAATCAATAACGATTATGCTTTTAATTGCTTTGCAATTGAGTTATTTGGAAAATAAGATATTAATTTTGTATCGTCTGTCAATCACAAAGACAATATTAAAAGTTCCGCTTTGAACTGTCATAATTATAGTTTCATCACTTTGCACACTTAAAATATGCAAAATAAAGGATATATTCTAATTACATTGTAATCTTCGTACATCAAACTATTTTAAAATGTATATGCAACTGTTAATACAATTAATCCCCATACAAAATGAATGTACTTTTACCAAATATCTGTTATAGTTAGTTTTTTTTTTGTGACTCGACATATGAGCACCCCGCTTAATGTTAAGCTAAAGTGTGTTTCATGAATGCATGCCACTGCTACTACAATTCAATAACTGTTTGTAGCAATCTCATCCACTATGCCGGCCTAGTTAGAACCGGCAACTTACAAGCTGATCCCGAAACGCGACCAAATTACTTCACGGATACTAATAC
Organism: Tinea trinotella; assembly: GCA_905220615.1. Taxonomy (NCBI): domain Eukaryota; kingdom Metazoa; phylum Arthropoda; class Insecta; order Lepidoptera; family Tineidae; genus Tinea; species Tinea trinotella. The sequence goes on along the minus strand of HG992328.1, from coordinate 1,302,548 downwards.
TTGTAAGTGGTGGTACAACCCCGGATCGGCAGACTGGGTACCACTGCCTACCACTCGTTGTTAACCAGACGTAAAGCAAATATCCACCTCTTTTTTTAAACAAACATTTGCAATATTTAATATAATTATTAAATATTACAAATAAAAGCTATGAAACAAATATTTCTCCTGGTGGGAATCGAACCCGGGACTTTACGACTTTACTGTCGTTGTTCGTGACTTCAAAATGTGTTATTGCATCACTGGTTCAAGGTTTTCAATGTAGTCTCTTTTTTACTCACTTTATGCATAGTTGTTCACGGTATGTTGTGATCGTGGATCTCGGTGGCGGTTGCTCGTCATGCCGTGACCGCTATACTTTATAGTGATGAGAATACAATATTTATGTCGATACTTTTATTTCTGATCTTGTAGAAATCGTAAACTTCAAAGACCGTTTATTTTGATCCTGATTTATTGAGAGTTGACCGATCAATTTATTAATGTAAATCATTGATTCCCAAAGTGGTCCAGGTGGACGTGAGACTCGACGGGGGTTTACGTTAAAAAAAATGGGGCTTTATAATTCTTAAGCGGAGGTGTACGAAAATTTATCTGATTTCTATAGTGAAGAACTAAAATGTTGGCTTGACTTATTATTTTAAGAAGCTCAGCGACTGTTACTTTTGAAAACCTGCATAATCCATATTCAGTACAACAAGTCGAGATTTGCAAAGCACCGCTAAATTTTCATTAGACCTAATCTTCACATTTTTGTCGAGAAAAAACCATTTTTATAACATCTGATTAAATTATCAATATTGATCTGATGTAGATGGATGCGTTAAAAAGGCAGGCCGTGAAGGGTGTTTTCCGACCAAATCGAAAACATCCTTAAGAAAGCTAGGTTGCCTAGTGCCCATAACCTTAGAGCTTGTATGAAAAGAATTGTGGATGTTTGGGAAGCGAGGGAGTTGTGTTAGGACAATGGTAAGTGGAGCTCCATTGTCTCTGCCTATCCCTGTCAATATTGAATGTAGGTATTATATATAATTATTTTATTATCAGTACTTGTTATCTGCCCTCAACCGATTTGCCTAACGCATGTAATAGTTGCCAGCTTCCGCCTAGCCTGAGGTCAACCCATATTAAGTGTAGCGACCGCTACATCCTACCGTTAGATGGCGTTGCATTGCGCGTCCAATACCTCGCAAACGATTTACCGACAAAGTAATTAATATATATGCGCTCCGACGATGCGACGTCACCGGCTAGTTGAGCCCAGTACGCAACACGCGTGCTGTAGGAGATCTCCTTTACTTTTCTAACTAGTGGAATAATGCTCCGCTATATAAGTTTTCCTATAATGGTGTCCTAGTTTCGGCACCGTACGAGGAAGGCACTAATAAAAAACTTTGTTTTCAGCCTTTGGGGTATAATTGTTGTGTAGTTTTAATTATAAAAATGATTGGTGTTTTGTACGAAAATAATTAGTCGAAATCATATCTAAGTTTGAATTAAAAAGGTCTTGTAATATAATAGATATAATGTATTATTGGCAATAAGTAGTAAAATATTGAAAATACGGTATCTATGTCACCTTGTTTATGATACATAAGTTTATGAAGCTGTTTTGTTATGAATACCAAAATATATGGTTTTATGTTGTCGTATAAAATTTCGTGTTATTTCAATACGAAATTTAAATCTTGTTTTACCTAGGTTACCTTGGCTACCTAGTTATTATTTTTTACTTTTTTTATTGACTCGACATATGACAGCACCCCGCTTGATGTTAAGCCGAAGTGTGGTCCATTAATGAATATCACTGCTACTACAATTAAATAACTGTGAGTAGCAATAACATTCACTATGCCGGCCTAGATGGAACCGGCAACTTACAAGCTGATCCCGAAACGTGACTAAATCACTTCGTAATTTTTGGTATGTTGGACCTCAAAAAATATCATTATTTTTACGAATTTTTTTTTAGAAAAAGCTAAGCAATATGTATCGATATATATATCGATACATATTTATCGATGTATTATTCGCATCACAAATAGGCTTAGAGTTCAACGACTGCTCTAGAGTTTTTGCTCGCTACATCTTAGCTAACTACTTACCCCTTCCGGAAGACGCCGTAATGATATGCGTTGTCGCGTATGCGGTTCTATTGGACTATCCTTCCTGCTTTATAAATATATCCTTAATATATTTTAATATAGATTCATTTAAATAAATCAGATTAGATTAAAGTTTAAAAACGCGTAGAAGTGTTTTTTTTTACTTAGAGTGGTAGGCAGTGCAGCCTAGTCAGCCGATAGGGGGTAGTGTCACCACTTTTAAGAATACAGACCGTGAAGTGACTTAGTCCCGTTTTGGGATTAGCTTGTAAATTGCCGGTTCGAACTAGGCCGGCATAGTGGATCCGACTGCTACTTGCAGTTATTTAACTGTAGTAGCAGTCAGTTAAATAATACATGAAAACAATTTATTTTAATTTCTTTAGATTTTTTATTTATTGCGATATTGTTTTTTTGACATTTGACCTCGACCCGCCTGATGATAAGCAATAGGAGATCTAAGACTGACGACGACTGAAACAATCGAGTTAGTTCACGGCTGCCTCAGTCGCCGTCACTATGCCGGCCAAAGCAAAGAGAATGCACAGAAATGCATAGTGAAGGCGACTGGGGCAGCCGTTATTGAGACGGTTTTTCAGTCATCGGCACTTTAGGACCTCTATCATGCTTAGGTCAGAAGTCAGTCACAAAAAAAGAAAGATTTACTTATAAGCTCAAGGCCGTTAAGATAACGACAGTAGATTAAATGGCTCCAAAGATATTGTTTTTAATATTTTCATACTATATCAATCAATCAATCAAATTGTCACGCCTTTTTCCCATAGGGATTGGCAGAGACAATAGGGCGCCACTTACCACGATCCTACTATAACCTACTCGTTTCTAGCTCTACTCGCTTCTAGTTCATCTTCGGCGGTGAGACAAGTGCCTAAGTTTTAAGAAATTTTTAAACGATGTAGCGATGAAATGATTACCGCCCTTATTTCATATCACCAGGCAACCCAGCTTTCTTGAGGATGTCTCTGATTTGATTGAAAACACCCTCCTGGGCCTGCCTTGTTTAACGCATCCATCCACATCAGATTTATAAATTGCTTTAGGTTGCCTAGCGCCCATAACCTTAGAGCTTGTATGAGGAAAATTGTGGATGTGAAGGAAGCGAGGGAGTTGTTTCAGGATCGTGGCAAGTGTCGCTATATTGACTCTGCCTATCCCCGTGAAAAAAAGGCGTGACAATTTGATTGATTGATTAATGAATTAAACAAATTGTAAAATCTAAACCAAAATAAACGCGATAGTAAGCCGCATACAATTTGTTTAATCAATGTTCGCGCAAAATCTAAGAACATACTATTGATTGATTGATATTTCATATCAAAGTAATTCATATCAAACCAACTTTTATTTTAAATCATTCAATGCATAACTAATCGAAAACATAGTTTTCATCGCATCTAAATTTTCTTTTGAAAAGCACCGAACCATTTAACCATCAAAAAGTACCAAACAATTGTACTGGGAGTGTTCTTATTTACATAACAATTTCACCTCTATTTTAAAGGTGAAAAGGTCTATTATTGCTCGTGTTGTGTTGAAAGGAAATGCACGAACAAAGGTATTGCATATGCACTTTTGTTCCCAATGCTAAGCTCTTATTGTGGACCCTTTTATATCGGTTGAAAGCATTCCTCGTGTTTGATATTGGTACTAGGTATATGTTGTATAGCGGGTGGAATATCGAGACGGGCCAGTATCTCGAATCCAAAACTATAAACTCTATAAAGTATTCATTTAAGTAAAGAAATTCGTTTTCTAAGAAATCTTTATCGAATTCATATATTATTTTTATAAAACAGTTATAATTTAAATAAGGCGACCGTGGTGTAGTGGCAGGCTACGAAAGCCGAGTGGCACGGGTTCGAAACCTCTCTCCGGTACCAATGTATCTTTGATATATGTACTTTGGTTGTCCTGTTTCTATGATACAAGCAAGTATAGATTGGAAAAAAATGCAATCAAATTTAGTGCGCTATCTTGGGGCGCCGGCGTGCGGTGGCTTTAGAGACAGGGTAGGCAAAAAAGACATCCTATTTTGTTCTATACTAAATATAAACCTTATATAATAGTATTCTGTGAATTTTACAATATACATTTGCGGATGCTCCAATCGTTTTCGAAAAATCTTTTGTACATAATTAAAACTATTATTAAATAAATATTCATACCAAGTAACATCTGCACAAGATAACCCTCAATAAAGACTTCATTATAAATGATATTACAAAATACAAATAATAACCTAATTAATTTATAACATAACCTTCGTATCTTATTCACAGGTAAAAACATTTTTTAAATTTCTTTTTTTACCAAATAAAATCCTAAATAATTAATTAATTCCAATATTACACTCTACTATTTAACTAATAAACTCAAGCAAACAATAAATACACAAACTTCTGTCAAAACAAAAAAAGAAATTGCAGAACGAAATAATAAAAACACCAATCGGTATAACACAACCAATTGCATATAAAACAAGCAAAAAAAGAACAAATAAAATAAGAAGCCATTCAATTTGGTATCGTTATACTGGAGACGGAATCTCAAATTCACGCACACATGGACGGTCTGTTCTATACGATTGACAACACCGGCGTCACACTAAGACAAGAAATTGCGTTAGTGTGCGTGGATTTGAGACCTTTTTAATTCGGTCTAACAAAAACTGGACGTTGAATATTTAATAAGCGCCTTATTATTGTGTGTTATCAGGGGAACCTTTGCGCGTCGTTGTGGATTTTATATTCAGGCGCTTATTAGTTTTGCAATTAAATATTGATTGATATATTGAATTTATACTAATTATGTATTATTTAGTAACAAAATAAATAAATAAATAATACAGTTTTATCCGGCCACTGGGCGCCGCCATATTGAATTTAATGTGACAGGAATAGATATTTTGTCAGGAAACCCTTTCATGGGTATCAACCATAATATCTATGGGGTGCTGGATAAAAGATAACTGGTTCATCATATTCAGATTAACATGACGTCACTTAGCTGAATCAACGGACCGGTTTTTTAAGCACACCAATATGGGTATCAAATAAAAGGGTTTGGTAAAAAGAAGACAAAAAAATTACTCTACAATAAGTTTAAAAAGTCAGCCAAATTTTTTTTATTAATACGGCGTTCTCACGAGGCGGGTTTAGTTGATCAATATATATCGTTCAAGTATATTCGTTTAAAGCTAATATTAACTGTATCGTTCTGACGGTTCAATTGACTCAATATTTTCATAGAGATAGGCAGAAACATTGGAGCGCCACTTGCAACGATCCTGACACAACTCCCTCTCTTTCCTCACATCCACAATTCACTTAACCGCTTTACGGATAACCGGATTATTATTATTAGTTCTCTTTAATATTACGTAATTTTACTATAATAGTCGTAGTAGTTTTGGTGTCTCCTTCAGCCATTGTCCGGTGAGTGGCAATGTGCCAGCATTCAATGCACTGGATATCCTAAACGTGCTATGTCTACGATTTGAGGTCACTATTAGGACAATATGCTAAACAAATTAAATTATAGGCCGGCAGTGACGGCGACTTTGGCAACCGTGAATTGACTCGGTTTTTTCAGTCGTCGGCATTCTTGATCCTCTATCATGCTTACCATCAGGCAGGTCAAAGTCGCATGTCAATAATAATGTTTAAAAAAAAACTTTAGTAAGGAGTCGATGTCGTTTCCTTGTAGAACCGATATCGAACCAACAATCGACAAGTGAAATGATTTACCAGCGTGTTCTCTCCTTATAATCTTAGATCTTTCAAGGTAAACATAAATGGCATATTTGGCCTCGACCTCGACCCGCCTGGTGATAAGCAAGAGGAGGTCCAAGAGTGATGACGACTGAAAAAACCGAGTTAGTTCCCGGCTACCTCAGTCGCCGTCATTAGTCGTCTTCACGCATCGCTTGAAGGATCCAAGGTCATAGGATGGAGAGAACACATGGGCTGGCAAAGCATTCCACTTGTCAATTGTTCTACAAAGAAAAGACGCACCGAACTTTTTAGTTCGACTGCCGATTCGGTCAATAGAATGCGGATACTTTCCCCGACCAGTGCGGGTATTACGGGTGTATTATGTGCGGGCCGACCGCGTAACTCAATGACAGTGGACACCACTTATCACAATCCTGACCAACTATATCGATCCCTTCAAATCGGGGACGTTAAGGCGACTGTGGTGTAGTGGTACCAATGTATCTTTGACATGTACTTTGGTTGTTCTGTTTCTATGATGCAAGAGCACTTTGGTAGCTTAGTATAGAAATGTAAAAAAATGGTTAGGTATATAATAGAATTCTAATAGAAGAGTATATTTTGAAACCCACAACCAGAGCTTGTTACTAAATCACTTTACGGTCTGTATATTTGTAAGTGAATAATAGGAAGGAATAATATCGCAAACAAATATTGTTTATTTATTTAAGATATTTAATGGACAGTCCAAACATTTACAAAATTGATGTTTACTTTACCAATATGTAGGTGAATGAACCGTAAAGATACTCTCACACCCTGCTGTTAATGTGGGGTGTGCAGGAGGTATGGTAATTTCCACAGAACCCGGATTTGAAAACCCGTTAAGCGGAAGTTAGGATGTGACTCTATTTCCGCTACTGTGAATTTAATTTTCTTTATGGCTCTTTATTGTTTAGGATTTTTGTTTTTTAAGATACATCTGACCTCGACTTGCTTGGTGGTAAGCAAGATTTGCTTCGCTTGATGCTTCGCTTGAAGGATCCAAGATTATAAAATGGAGAGAAAAATGGGTTGATAATGTTCTGCAAAGAAACGACACGCCGAAAATTGTCGAATAACTGTCGATTCGGTAGACAGAATGTAGATCCTACCCGGAGGGAAAATACGATGTAGGTACAAGGTTGAAAAGCTCCTTAGAACATTCTTCGTGGTGTAGCAGATAATGGACGCATATAGCCGCTGTGTACGAGATTGCAGGGGCCCCCGAGCTCTCGAGATCTCAGCATGTTCCAACTCGAACAGCTCGGCGCTGCAATGAATCCAGGACATCGAGCCCTGAGTTATTAGCAGAGCCTTCCCAGAGGTGCGAACAGTACTCCGCGCTTGAGCGAATTCAAACCTTGTATAGTAGTAACAGGCGATGCTCTGGCGCAGTCTTGCTACTTCTTACTGTTATTGGTTGCATATGCAGTGTCTAGTTGCTTGTGGTCTACGCTTAAGGGTCATGGTACCGCTACGCCAGCCAACACGACGCCGGCGATTCGCTTTCTGCATTCTGGCTTAAACAGTTTTTGTGTTTAGCAATTTTAGTACTTATATCTGAAAGGTTTAAGGACTTATTCTCTGTTTGGTATGCAGGATTTTGATAATAGTTATTTAATGAAATAAGTAGTGTATAGAATTATTTAGGTATGGTTTATATAATTATATTGTAGTTGTTGACGTCCCTTACACGTAAAGTCTAGGGTTTGATTCCCGGTCGAAGCAAAGATTTGTTTCATAGAATTCAGCATTTTTTTTATTCTGACTCGACATATGACAGCACCCCGCTCGATGTTAGGCTGGAGTGTGGTATCACTGCTACAACAATTCAATAACTGTGAGTAGCAATCACATCCACTATGCCGGCCTAGTTGGAACCGGCAACTTACAAGCTGATCCCTATACGCAACCAAATCACTTCACGGTCTGTATCACGCCTGGGTACCACTGCCTACCACTCTTGAATTGTTAGTAGATCGACAAAGTGGAGGTGACCGAGGCAACCGTATTAAAATTGAGTCGGTTTTTATTCGTCAGCGGCTTTAAACTATTCTTTTCCTACCATCTGATGTCGAGCACAATGATAAAAGAAAATTAAACGTCAGTCGGCTTTTACTCAAAGAAAAAGGCACGTTCATTGACATTAAATTTAAATAACAATGACATTAAAATAACTTAAAAATACTTTTCACTTAATGATTATTTATACAGCTTTATGACAAAGAAAGTAAAGTTTAGGAATAACACCTGTGTATGTACAAATACTACGTGTGGTCGTGTGTGCTTTACGTACACGAAGCTTGTATTTTTTTATTGTGACTCGACATATGACACAACCTGCCTTATGTTAAGCTGGAGTGCTACCACATTAACTGTAGGTAGTAGTCTTATCTACTGTGCTCGGCCTATTGGAACCGGCAACTTACAAGCGGATCTTGAAACTCGACTAAGTCACTTATGACTCCGGATCGGCAGACTGGGTACCACTGCCTACCATTCTACTCTTGAATCAGTTATCCTCATCATCATCATCAGTTGTCACGCCCTAATACACACAGGGAAGGGGGTCATCTAGCTTCCTTCTCATCCAGAATTCTCTTCATACAGACTTTGCGGACCACGGTTTTTATCCTATTAAATAATTGTTTGAAATATGTTAACGATATAGTGTATTGTAGAGGCAAAGTTGGTTCGGTAATCTTGAAAGTTGCTGGTTTCAACGAGGCCGATATGGTGAATGCTACTGTCACTTAACCGTAGTAGTAGCAGTCGCCTCTATTTATGGATAGCTCTCCTTTCATCGACCAATTAATGTACAGGGGTTGCTATCATATGTCGAGCCACAAAAACAACTTTATACCTTAATTTCTACAGACATAAACAACTGACTATTTTCCACGGTTTTGACATATATTTTATGTTTTCCTCGCATTCCTTCTTAAATTTAAATTATCCAAAGCAATAATTCAGTTTTTCACTTAAATACCAATGGTGCCTGACTTTCACTAAAACAGCACCAAAAATAACCTGACATAAATCTAAAATGTTCACGGGGATTTTGATATCAGTAATTCTATCATGAGTTTTTAATTTTTTATTTATTTACATTTCTATACTAAGCTACTAAACTACTTGTATCATAGTAACAGGACAACCAAAGTACATATGTTAAAGATACATTGGTACCGGCAAATGGTTTCCCGTGCTCTCGGTTTTGTAAACCATTGCACTGCCACTACGCCACGGTCGCCTTAATCGAAATAAACAAACCAATAAATTACTTTATGTTTTTGAGATACATATATATTTTGGAACTAATAACTTCAAATACTTACTTTTATGCGGCGATACATGACAGGCTGCGTGATGGTTCCAACAACCGGCATCGAGAACCGGTTAAACGGAAACGGTTTCGTTTCCGGATACTAGCTAGTACCGGCTACTCGGTTTTGTCGGTTCCTTTGGTTCATAGCTAGAATTAGAGTAAGCTATATTAAACAAGTAGGTTGTCTATTGTCAGATCACAAAGTCACATTAAAATATATTTAGCAATAAGGTTTGTAAGACAATTTGTAATTAACCCCCAATCCACTAAAAAAATTACAAGCTTTTTTCATTGCTTGAATTTGTATAATACCATCCACGCTCGACCAATCAGTTTTAAATTTTTGATCAATCAATCACTCAAATTGTCACGCCTTTTTCCCACGGGGATAAGCAGAGACAATGGAGCGCCACTTGCCACGATCCTGACACAACTCCCTCGCTTCCTTCACATTCACAATGCTCCTCATACAAGCTCTATGGTTAGCACTAGGCAACCTAGCTTGCTTGAGGATGTCTCCGATTTGGTCGACAAACACCTTCCTGGGCCTGCCACGTTTAACGCATCCATTCACATTAGATTTTTAAATTTTTTTCCTCAATCTACTTTCACTTATCCTTTCAATGTGCCTAATCCATCAAAGCATTCCTTGTTCATCTATCGCGCACTGTGCTATTCCTTATTCTATCCGCTATCGTCCTTCCACAAAGTTTTAATGTGCGTATTAATACTTGAAAATCCATACTAGAGTCTAAAATACCGTCTGGATAAACTACAGTTTATTTACAAAACTGTCGGTCAGTTCTTGTTTATATAACATGTTTACATAGTCCGCGTTTCTGCTCCATTGATTGGAAACGTGTGAACTCTGTGCACCTAAATAAATATCTTATTTGGGTTTTTAATATGTAGGTACCTACCTAATTTATCTACTATATTGTTTCACTTAAATCACTTTCTTCGTCCTTTAAATGACGAATAACTAATGTCTGATTCTTCAGCACTTCACGTAGCACTGTCTATCTATGAAAAATGCTGATTTATGTCATTTCTTTATTCTTTCTTTTCTGAACAATTTAGAAATTACCAGTCCATATGTTCTCTTCCTAACCTTAGATCCTTCAAGTCAGTTTTTTAGTTGTCGAAATGAGTATAAAATACAATTCGAATTTGAAAAAAGATGTAGTAAGAAGGAAAGGACAAAGGCAAATTGGAAGGATGAATGAAGGGAGATTGAATTTTTTTTACATTTCTATACTAAACTAGTAAAGTGCTTGTATCATAGAAACAGGACAACCAAAGTACATATATCAAAGATACATTGGTATCGGTGTGTGGTCTCGAACTCGTGCTTTCCGGTTTCGAACCATTGCACTGCCACTACACCACGGTCGCCTTTATCGCCAATAGTCGCCAAATAGATTCACATATTAAGATGCTAGAGTTTGTATCAAGGTCTTTATGAGGATGAATGTCCATGGAGTATGAGATACATCCCATAGAGATAGTCTAATTAAAAACAGGTCAAACTGACACTGGTCTTCCTCTGACCAACCTTGTGTTAGATATGTATGGCGTCTTGCCAACTACAACAGTTAATAATAATATTAAAGTCTACAGTTTGGGTGGTCAATCATCGAGACGTTTTATAGAGACTCGGTTCGATTCCAGGATTTAACTTGAAATCGAAATATATTGAATTCGAAAAAAGTATTCTAAAAACGACTAATTGTGATTCGTTTTCAGAATACCATTGTAAACTCCTTGTGATTAGCTGAGGAATGGCTCGACTCGAAAATAAGATTTTTGTCTAATGTATTAAAAATAATAGGGCATGCTCCGTTTCTGGTTGGTAGGCAGACAGTTGGTAGTCGTAGTACCACCACTTTCAAGTGTACAGACCGTGAAATGAGTCTGCCGTCCCGGCTAGGGATCATCTTTTGACGACAGGCGTGGACGAACGGTTAGCGATTGGTTTGTTGTACGTAAAGTCCCGGGTTCGATTCTCGGTCGGAGCAAATATTTGTTTTATAACTTTACTATCCAATTGACTTTATTTTTAGCTGTTTGGTATTTTTCTATATTTATTTTTATTTCCGTCTGTCATTGTTATATGAGTTATAAATACAATAAAAAGGAATTGAGAAACTCCTCCTTTTTTATGACTATGTTATAACCGAATTTTACGCGGGTGAAACCGCGGGCACAGCTAGTTAAGTATAAAAGAACACCAAGTAAAAGTTATACACTTAAAAATAAGAAGCAAAATGCAATTTTCTCTTGAAACGGTATTAATTTTAATGTCTTGAAAGCTTTATTCAGGTGAGTAGCTTGAAAAGGTCAAGGACGGCAAAAGTACATTTAGACTTAGGTCTCGGGTACACAGGCGTCTTGCGTCATTGATATGTAGCACAGATGTTTGGATGTCGTTTATAATATATGATACGACATTGAAATAATTGAGGCGACCGTGGTGTAGTGGCAGTGCAATGGTTACACAAACCGTTAGCACGAATTCGAGACCACCCACCGGTACCAATGTATCTTTGATATATGCACTTTGGTTGTTCGGTTTCTATGATACAAGCATTTTAGTAGCTTAGTATAGAAATGTAAATAATAAAAATATATTTAGAAAAAACTTCGCAGAGACTTTGACTTTGTGCGTCCTCTATCGCATATATATCACGAAGAATGTTCCGAGAAGCTCTTTAACCTTGTTCCTACCTCGTCCTTTTACACCCGTAATACCCGCACATGCCGGGGAAAGCATCCGCATTCTATCGACCGAATCGGCAGTCGAACTAAAAAGGTCAGTGCGTCGTTTCTTTGTAAAACAATCGACAAGTGGAATGTTTTACCAGACCATGTGTTTTCTCCATTCTTTAACCGTGAATCCTTCAAGCAATGCGTGTAAAGCACTTTTGGCCGGCATAGTGACGGAGACTGGGGCAGCCGTGAACTGACTCGGTTTTTTCTGACTCTTGCCTACCATCAGGCGGGTAGAGGACAGATGACGAGTCACAATAAAAAAAATAACGTAAAAATTTCGAGGCTATATTTTTAACGCGATAGATGTGGTTTAAATAAGGATGTAGTGACAAGGATTGACAAAGGAATGCTTCAATGGTTTGGGCACATGGAAAGGATGAGTGAAAGTAGATTGACGAAAGAAATTTATAAATCTCATGTGAATGGATACGTTAAACAGGGCAGGCCCAGGGGGGTGTTCGCCGACCAAATCGAAGACATCCTCAAGAAAGCTAGGTTGCCTATTGCCTATAACCATAAAGTTTGTATAAAGAGAATTGTGAATGTGAAGAAAGCGAGGGAGTTGTGCCAGGATCGTAGCAAGTGGCGCTCCATTGTCTCTGCCTGTCCTAATTTGATTGATTGATATTTTTAGAACGTCCTTTCCGTGTGTTTTATGCTTAACCCTTATGGATGAAAGTTAGGGTCTTATTACAAAAGTTGTTGGCAAATTGGGGTCTCACCCTTGGGATTGTCAAATGCGTTTGTTAAGGTTAATAGTTTATCATTTCAGGCCCGTCCTTTATAGGCCGGTTTATAGGCGCCTATATACAATTCTTGTAGTCGAAATGTTCTCAGTGCAAGTTTATAGACTTTTTTATTTATACAAAGCGACCGTGGTTTAGTGGCAGTGCAATGGTTATGCTACAGCCACACTATGCTCCTCGTGCTGCCGTGAATATTGCCCACACTCCCCTACTCGTGATGTTCATCGCGTTGCTCCGATGGACGACAACATTGTAACATTGACTCGCGCTAGAAAACCGACAAAAAATGGATCGCCCCCGCTATTACTCTCGCCACTCGTCGAGTGTGTGGCCGTAGGGTTACACAAACAGAGAGCACGAGTTCTAAACCACCCACCGGTACCAATATATCTATGTACTTTTGTTGTCCTGTTTCTATGATACAAGCACTTTAGTAGCTTAGTATAGAATAAATAAATTTTGGTTTGAAATATGACAGCATCCCGCTTGATGTTATTAAGTAAGGTTCAGAGGTGGCCTTGGTGTAGTGCTTGTGGAATGGTCTTGCAACCTAAGAGCCTTGGGTTTAAAACCACTTACCGGTACTAATGTATCCTTTGATTAGACTTTGGTCGTCCTATGTTATGATTCTTTTAATAAAACTCCACTTTATATACATTTGAGTCGTATGATAATGAAGGTAAATTGGATTTTCGCATGAAAATGTCCCCGAAATGCTGAAACGGATTTGACACGCGTGGAATTGCTCTCTTATTAGATTTATTCATGTGACGAGTGTAAAAATATTGGGATTTATGTGTTAAAAATCAAATCATACAAGATTTTTATTGTGATTCGATGCTAGGCTGAAGTGCGGTCCATGAATTTAGGTGACTGCTACTACAGTTTAATAACTGCAAGTCACAACTTTATTAGATACTAACTAACTGGTTATAAATGTGGTAGGCCGTATTAGCACCACTTACAAGTATACAGACTATGAAGTGATTTAGTCGCGCTTCGGGATCAGCTTGTAAGTTGCCGGTTCCAACTAGGCCGGCATAGTGGATGCGATTGCTACTTAAAGTTATTGGATTGTAGTAGCAGTGACATCCATTCATGGACCACACTCCAGCTTAACAGTTAACAGGGTGCAATCACAATAAAAATAAGTCATAAGGCCAACTTTCTCCCTACCACTCTTGAATACCCAGACTTGATCTTTAATATCTTTTTTATTAATTAATAAAATATTTGTTATATCCAAACTAATAAAATAATAAAACTAATATGTGTTACATCCAAACTAATAAAATAATAAAACTAATATTTGTTATATCCAAACTAATAAAATAATAAAACTAATATATGCTAGCTATGAAATAAATCATCAAACTAATACGTTACCATCAGGCGGGGTATTGTCATATGTCGGGCCAACAGTGAACCTCACGGTACAAACACTTGTTATGCTAGAGTCGGTCTGGACTAAAGTGCTTGTATCAGAGAAACAGGACAACCAAAGTACCGGTGAGAGGTTTCGAACCCGTGCCACTCACTGCCACTACACGGTCGCCTTTATGTAACATTCCTAATAAGTGTGTCGAAATTTGTATATGCCATGTTCACAATGGCTTCCTTTGCATAACAATAGTAATATGTTATTGTTTTCGCCCAAGGTTATGTCTTGCGTTAAGAGTGAAAAGTTGTTTCGTCATTTTCATCTTAACATTGGACATGTGGACGAAATTTATTTATTTATAGGCATGACAGGACACAATCGTTACGTTAAATGTATTTACACTATTTAACAATTTTTACCTAGAATGTGTCCCAAAATTACGACAAGAACGACAAACGACAAAACAAAGAACAAGAAATTAAAATCTCTTCAAACATAAAATAAAAATTACTAATAAAATCTATAAAAATACATTATAATGACTACATTTAAATGTCGTCGAAATAGTGCAACCTAAAGAGTCGCAAAGTGACATAGTCGCGTTTCGGGATCAGGTTGTGAGTTGCCGGTTCCAACTAAAGCAACATAGTGAAAGTGAACAGTTAAATAACTGTAAGTAGCAGTTGTTACCTCCATTCATGGACCGCACTCTAGCTTAACATCAGGCGGGGTGCTGGCTGTCATATTATGTCGAGTCATAAATAATAAAGAGTCTATGCTTGGAAAGTTAACTAATGAAGCTTTATGGTTGGACCAAATGACCAGTAAACATTTAAACGTGATTTAGACAGGAATTAGATGCTTCAGTTTCAATTTAGTACTACCAAATGACGTTGGATAGTATATAAATATTTTAACACTGTTTAAAATATTTTTTGTAGTGAGACCGCAAATGTTTAGGCTAATTTTACACTATCTTGTTTATTTATTTATTTAATTCGGTATATACGACAGGTCGCAAACTAAACATACCATAAAATGAACAATCCACGATTTATGCTGGTTTGCGACCTAAGAATGTATAAAAAAAAAGTAATAAGTTAAAATTCACAATTCAAAACTAAGACTACAATACTAATTACAAATTAGGTTGTTTTGAACGGAGTTTAAATCGGAGATAGTATAAAATAATTGATAAAGGAAATCCACATTGCAAAAGACTGGGCCACGAAAAATCAGACATTAGTTTACATATAATTTGAAAGACAAAGGAAGTAAATCTATTTCAGTAAAACAATGACAGAATGATGAAAAACCTATTAACGCATTGCATCTTAAAATAACTCTATAGTTTGAAATAAAGTAAGGGCTGGTAAATAAATAGAGACTTAGGAATGTTAACATTCACATAAATAATATATTTTTTATTATGATTGTGGAGCGACTTGCCTGATAGTAAGCTAGAAGAGGTCTAGGAGCACCGACGACAGAAAAACCGACTTAGTTTGCAGATGCCTCTACTACCGTCACTATGTTATTTGTTCATGAACTATTTGAAACGACTGTCATTTGGTTCGACAAAATGCGAGGGATAAATAATTCCCCAGGACATTCTCTATTCTCTATAGGCTGTAAAAACTTTTTAAAATTAGTTTATTTAGTAGTAGTTTTCCGTGCAAAAATATCTTTATACCCACACGGTATAAATTTTCTCTTCGCATTGGTGATTTTTTAATGAAATGACAAGGCAATAGGTTGCTCTAAATAAATAAAAATGTTTTAAAACCTTTTTCGATATTTTTATGTATTCTAATTATAATCTTAAATCGCGGCAAACGGACAGTAGGATGTCCACCAACATGATAGACTAACGACCTACTTAAAGGCCACTGTAGAGACGAGAGGCATATATTATGTCCTACAGTGGACGACATATGGCATATGGCAGATCGCACTAGTGTGGCCTGACCGCGTAACTATGACAATGAGAGAGCTTCGTTTTGTCAGTTAAACTCCATTAATTTTTTTAATAGATTCTTTTTTCGTAAATATGACTAGTCAATTTCTAAATTGGACACTTAATCGGCTAGATATTTAATTTAGTACACTGTTTTCTGAAAATTTTATGTTATAAAAGGTAAACTTGTACTTGTTAAATTAAAAAAAGGTAAAACTTGTAAAAAAAATGTACGAAAAACATCGCACGCTCAGGAGTGATGTGCAAATCTCAACCTTATTTCGCCTAAACACGTTTTGTTCATAACGCAGAGATACCTTGCCTTAAGTCATCATATACTTCTTATTCTTATCGTACACTTAGTAGTATTTGATCTGTCGGCCCTATGCAGAAGTTGTTCATTGTGGTTGATAATTTATTGCCAACCGTAACATTCAGCTTGGCCTACTTGTGAGCCCTTTAATACAGAGCTACAAATAGTAACACTTTTAAATTATGACTTATGTAATGAGTTTTCTTTGATTTTAAAATTAATGCTTTCATTTAGGAGTTCATTTGTTTGATTGGACGTTTTATGTGGTTACGATGTGCCAAGTTATTTACTAGTATGGACGGACGGATTAGCTTTATTCGTTCCTCATGTCGCCATAACGGATTCGACTACTGCTTGCAAACAAACTACTACGATAATATAAAGAAATCTAATTGATATGGCTCAATTTTGACAGGGATGGCAGAGGTCCAAAAGTGGCGACTCTTTATAAATACCAAGTCAGTGTTCACGGTCAAAAAACAAAACAGACTGTGCGGTATCACATGTGTTTTTAATTTTAGACTATTACGCCGTAGAGTTGTGTCAGGATCATGGTAAGTGTCACTTTATTGTCTCTGTCTATCCCTTGGGAATTGAAACGTGATAATTATATTTTCATATAAATACTTTTCTTTGATCGCGACCGTACTAGGTTATCATAAAATGAAGGAGGTGAAATGTGTCTTAACCGATTTAACCTTAAACGGTTCGTGGTTTCTAAACGCAGCAGGGCTATCAGTGATCAACGCGACGGCGCTCACGAAATTTCAAAATACCCTCGACCTACGCTTGTGAGTAGGATTGAATAGTGATGTCTATAATATAATGTGTACGTACCAAAGAGAAAATCATAATACCAAGAAGATGTTTTTTTCTTTACGTATCTAGTCTAAGTTAGACGCTTGATCTTGAACGTTGTACAATCAAAGTATCATCTTAATGTCACAACTCTCCCGTTTTTTTAATCAAATTACAAAATATCTAAGATACTTAATCCCGGCGAATTAGATTTGATTGCGAGTCTTAGGTGGAAGAATTTTTATTCTCTTAAGTTTCCCAAACTTGAGTTACTTTCCTAATATTCCTAAAGAATATAAATAGTGATGTGATGTACAACAATAACATTAAAATTCTAGGTTCAAAGTAGATAGGAAAGTTCAAGGATGTCGATAAGTGTTACACTTACACTTTTTAGTATAAAATGGCAATTTTATCGATATGTTTGTCACGTAACAGGTCGCATTGCTGATTTTGAATCTATTACTATTAGGAGAGCTATTCTATAGGTACACTATGAAATATAAAAATATCAAATAAAATATTTTTGCGGCTATTAATAACGTGTTTAATTCGATTATTTAAATTTCGATGATTTTAAAGCTTTCGAAAACTCGAATCTCAGTAATGAAAACAAAATCGCAATATTAAGTTTGAACAATGTTTGTTGAGACAACACCAAATTTTTTATTTTATTGTGACACGACATTTGACCTCGACCCGCCTGATGATAAGCAAGAGTGACGACGACTAAAACAATGTCACTATGCCGGCCAAAGGTGCTTCTTCACGCATCGCTTGAAAAATCCAAGGTTATAGGAGGAAGAGAACACATGGGCTGGCGAAGCATTCCACTTGTCGAAAATTATTAGAATATAAAAATAATGTGATATTTTATGAAGACTTTTATGTAAATTTAGCTAACATTTGTCGACTTATATGAAACTCGAAACTGTAATCTAATCGTACGTTTTATTTGGCAATAAAGGTGAAATTCGATTATTTGTATTTATATGACGATCGTGCTCTAATAGTAGTAAAATGGTCATGCAAACCGAGATCTCTGTGTTTAAAGCCACTTGCCGGTGCCTTTGATATATCGTTTATGAACTGGCAAAGAGTCCTATCTTTTATCATGCAACTTTACAGGACTGTGAAAAAACTGATTATTATTGAAGTATTGAAGTTATTTATCGAATAAAAAAACACGTATTTAGTAAATTAGCTTTATTGACGCGAATTTATAACTAAATAAACTTAAAATCACTCTCTAATCGAAATAGGACATTTTGATACAGAAAAAGTAATGAGCATTTTTTTCAGATTGGACCTTTTGCCGGTTCATAGACG
Source organism: Tinea trinotella (assembly GCA_905220615.1). NCBI lineage: Eukaryota > Metazoa > Arthropoda > Insecta > Lepidoptera > Tineidae > Tinea > Tinea trinotella. The sequence continues at coordinate 1,284,043 of HG992328.1, read as the reverse complement.
ATATGTACTTTAATTGTCCAGCAGGCGTACCACCATTTCTTATAGCATTATTGTTTTATTCATCAAATGTCAATTCGTACGTCAAATATGTTTATTTGAATAAAATTATTATTGGCGGTTTTGTGTCGTCACATCAATATTCATTCTAAAGCGTACCACCGCGGTAATGACAAAAGATAGTATTAGGTTTTAATATTCAAATGCAGCAGCAATACGTTCCTGAACGTAAAATCTATGCGAATGTATGAAATGAATTTGAAGAAATAAAACAAAATTGCAAATAAGAGATAGAGGTACGAAATTAAGTAATCTTGTTTTATACATCAAACAGTACTTGTCTTGAACATGCATTTTAAAAGTTGGTGGCGCCCCCCTGCAGATTCCTGTATATAGGTGAATTTTGTAGTAGAAGTGTAATATCAGGATCGTGGAACCCTGTTGTCCCTATTCCCGTAGGAATTGTTTATTATAGATAAGAAATTAATATTTGAATGATTGATATGTAATGAAATCTCTACACAATATTTATTTTGTTATTCGATATGTATATCACGTAATGAATGGTGTCGCATCACTATTCTCGTGTCCTCAGCCTACAGACGGATATTGCTTTCTCTTAAATTCGCCCACTACTGATTTTCAATTAGATTCAATTTAATTCTTTTTCATTTAAAATTAAGATAAGTAAATTGAGATGAAAGAAAATAAAGAAGGGGAGGGGAGAGCACTCGAGTAGTACCATGAAGTGACTTGCGGTTCGGTCAGTCACCTTTACTTTGCTACCCACAGCCTTAGAGCTAAAAACCGTGTTTTCTCTTTTTTATAATTTGGGCACTTCAAGCGAAGTGTGAAAAAGCATCTTCGGCTGACATAGTGACTGCGACTTACTTTACCACTACAAGCACTCCAGCTTAATATCAGAAGACATATTATATGTCGATCCGCAATAAAAGATTAAACTTTAATATGTTTTTGCATTTTTTATTTGATTTTTACTACCGTCGAGTTTGTCAACATGGGTGTGGTACTGTATCCACTCTTTGTGTTTATTTTGGGATATTTTTTATAGTTTTATTAAAATCTTTGATAAAACTGATTTTTGATTAAAATAATGAGATGTTTGAAGTAGAAGATAACAAAGATTGAACTACGATATTATTATAGTTACAATTATAGTTGATGGGCTGCACTCTATACAATCAAGCGGGGTGCTTTTTTATATTAATATCAAGCGAGATTAAATAAAATAAAGTATAAATTTCCTTATGGCCAATAGAAGTCCACTTTCTTCTATGAGTATAAATGCTGATCAGTCTTATTCTCTTACAGATTCCACATAAAAGTAATTTCTTCAACACCTACGAACTTGTCCTTACAAAGTTTGTAGGGATTATGCTTTTAGTAGAGGTGATTGTTTTGACAATAAATAGATAATAGAAATATTATTAATTTAATTGATTACTATATAAACAACAATGTATTATACGCATACTTTGTTTGTGATATTTGTTATAACAAATGAGTACAATCAGTCTTTTTTAAATTAAAAATATTATAATTTTTTTATTGTGGGTCAACATATGACAGCTATTTCTCTGATGTTAAACTGGAGTTGGGTCCATGAATGGGAGTGATAGTTACTGCAGTAAGCAGTCACATTCACTATGCTGTTGGAGTTGGAACTGGCGATTTACACGCAGATCCAAAAGCGCGACGAATTCACTTCACGGGCTGTATACTTGTAAGAGGTGGTAGTACTTCGGATCGGCAGACTGTGCTCATTGTCTCCTACTCTTAATAACAAGACATGGAGCAACAAACCTCCTCTTTTTTAAACTAAGAAACATGGGAAGGTAGTTATAAATCTGATGTGGATGGATGAGCTAAACAAGGCAGGCTCAGGAGGGTGTTTTCCGACCAAATCGGAGACATCCTCAAGAAAGCTGGGTTGCCTAGTGCCGATAACCACAGAGCCTGTATGAAGAGAATTGTGAACGTGAAGGAAGCAAGGATCATGTCAAGTGGCGCTCCATTGTCTCTGCCCTGTGGAAGAAATGCGTGACAATTTGATTGATTGATTTGATTGTAATATTCAAGCAAATTAATAATTATTACAAAATATTTATAGCTATGAAACAAATATTTGCTCCGGCCGGCAATCGACCTTGTTTCCGAAGTAAGAATTTTACGGTCACCCTATTTGTAATATGTTTAGTAGGCACTTAGCGTTCCCGTTCCTGCGCATAAATTGAGTTACTCTACTAAAATGACCAAACTTTGCAACACCAATATCGAATTTAGATCGTTAATAACACAAGTTAAGGTTGAAACTAGCTTGTAATATTTTTGCAATTAGGCTTTCATTCAGGATTTCATTATAGAAATGAATTTAGCTTTCGTAATTTTAAAAAGGTCTTTAATAGAGAAATAGTCTTTAAAGAAAAAGACACCATACTAAAGTGAAATTGGTTGGAGAGATATACGTCACAAAATGGCGTCCTATTCTTATTTTAATCGCTTTATAAATGTGGATATGAAGGAAGCGAGAGAATTGTACCAAGTTCGTAAAAAATTGGCTTCGTTGCCTCTGTTTATTCTCGTAGGAATTGTGACGTAGCGATTTGATTTTATAGATTTATAAAAGTCAATGCGAATAGTATTGCATTGTCTTTTTATAATCATAAAGAAATCGTGTATTTTTTATTATTATACATTTTAATACTAATGTACAGCTTGTCTAACTAAATGACGCGTCCCTCCACATTATTAGTTTTTTTAAATGTCTGAATGCAAATATTTCTAATTATACTATTATACTTTATCAACGTGCTCCGTCTTTTGTGTCCAACCAGCAACTGAATTATCAATTACAATTGCATTTTTGGCCTGTTTTATCCATATTTTATACTTAATCGTGTACATAAATGCAGTAGAGAGGCGCGTTATTTCGGCTTAGACAGACTACTAAAGTGCTTATAGAATCATAGAAAAAGTATCATAGAAACAGGACAACCAAAGTATCAAAGATACATTTGTACCGGTGAGTCGTTTTGAACTCGGCTTGCGTAACTATTGCACTGCCACTACACCGCGGTCGCCTTAATATTCTGTTCATATCTTCCTATCAGATACTCCTTAAGGGTAGCGTGAGAAACTTCAAACGCGACTAAGTCACTTTGCGGTACTTCCCCGGATCGGCAGACTGAGCAAATGACCTCCAACTGCCTGCCTACCTCTCATTTGTATCAAATAGCCTTGTAAATAGCAATGGAATGATAAGCTATCTCGTCGGTAATCATCAATAAACAGCCGAGACAATTTATCACTCAATTGAGAGAACGTATTCAAAGATGCACATAAAGTATTAAAATATTTACTGGCCATTGACGACAGGCAATTCGAACCCGGTTCGTTTCCCGAAGCAAATATGTATTTGTTTTTAGCTTTTATTTGTATTAATAAATAATTATTAATACAAATAAGTGGTACCCAGTCTGCCGATCCCGGGTAGTACCACCACTTACAAGTATACAGAGCGTGAAGTAATTTGGTCGCGTTTTGGGATCAGCTTGTAAGTTATTCAATTGTAGTAGCAGTGACATCCATTAATGGACCACACATCCAGCCTAACATCAAGCGGGATGCTGTCATATGTCGAATCACAATAAAAAAAGGGAACAGGCAAGTTGTTTAAATTGTAAGTAGAAGTCACAGCCAAGCACTTACAAGCTGATCCCGATACGCGACTAAATCACTTTACGGTCTGTATACCTGTCCACTTGTAGTTATTTACCTGTAGTAGCAGTCACCTTAATTCCACATAGGTGTGGTTCACCTTAACCACACCTATCGTCGTATGTCGAGCAATAATAAAAAAACCTTGAGCCAAAGAAGAAGACATTTTGTAGAACATGTGTTCTCTTTATTCTATAACCTTTTTTGGCCGGCAGAGTGACGGCGACTGAGGCAGTTGTGATTAAACTCGGTTTTCTCAATCGTCTTCACTCTTGGACCTTCCCTTGCTTACCATCAGACGGGTCGAGTTTAGATGTTGTTTCACAATAAAAAAAGAAGTACCTTTGGCTGGCATAGTGACGTCGACTTTAGCAGCCGTGTACTCACTTTTTTTTAGTCGTCCGCACTCTTGGACCTTCCATCAGGAGGGTCGAGGTCAGATGTCGAGTCACAATTAAAAAAACATTGGTCTACTGTACAATATTGCTGTCAATCATAATTTGCTAGCGACTTTGATAGGACACTTGTATTGTACGTTTGAATGTAATTTACTTTTATAGGCGCGTATTATGCTTCAATTTATATTATACTAGCTGCTCCCCGCGGTTTCACCCACGTTTGTAAACTGTGATTCGTATCGTGAGTACATGACATGACACCTTGCATCCTTAGAACACCATTCCGAATGACAAGATGCCAGTTGCATCCACCGTCTTACATTTACCTTGTAGTTAGTCCACCTATTAGACTACCTGGATTGCAGTGGACAGCAATTTGCAAGCTAGTTTACAAATTCATACAATCCTATTGGTTAATATTTTTCCGTTTCTCAGCTCCGCAAGCTCGCTCCGCTTCAATGGACAGACAGCCTTAGGAGGCCTACCTACTCTGCGTTTTCCTGTACGTGGTTCCCACTCTAGAACCTTTCTTCTCTATCGGTTTTCGGTTCTTTAAGCAATGTGATTATATATAGCTTTTTAATTTAAAAAAATTGTCGAGGCCTTTTTTATTAAATATGAATATGTCGGCCTCATATACCGGCAACTTATATAGATATAGTTAATAGACGACGTGTAAAACGACCGTGGTGAAGTGGTAGTGAAATTTTCACGCAAACAAACACTTGCCGGTACGAATGCATGTTTTATATATTGACTAAGGTCGTACATCTATATACTATTATAAAGAGCTTTGTGAGTTTGTGACGTTGTAGGGACTAGGAGTAATCTCTGGTATTACTAAATCGATTTTGAAAATTCTTATTAAAAAATCCACGTAATGAAAAGATTTTTTCGTGGTCATATTTGCAAAACTGTCGAACGAAAATGCTTCTTACGAACGCTGCCTTAACGATGAAAGTTATATGATTGAGTTCTAGAGAAAAGATGTAGAGCTTGATAATGCCTACAAAATAGTCAACAATAGCATAATATACTTTTTACTTTTATATTTTTTTATAACAAAAAAATTAGTTCCATGTATTTAATTTTGTTTAGATACATAATTTATTTTTACAATGTTTTTTGATTGCATAGTCAATCAAATCAGTCAAATTGTCACGCCCTTTTTCCACAGGGATAGGCAGAGACAATGGAGCGCCACTTACCATATATAAATCAATTAGACAAGTATAAAAAAAGTGCAAATAAAAATAAAAATCACACAAACTGACAAACTGAAAGAATGTATTTTTAAATGTTTTATTTCAATCTTCACCTGCATTAGGATAAAAAAAAACGACGTCAGGAAGTTATCAATCGCCAAGATGCGCGTTAACTTTACCGTAGCGTTAACCAAAATCATTATCTTTTACATGCAATTTTGAACTTTTTTCTAATATGAAATGTTGAAGTATAAAGTTTAAATTAGCTTGATCTATTTTGTGTTTAAGAATAAACACAATAAAGTCCCAGATACACGTGGCATCATGCATGTACATCAGATTCTTTTACTGGACGCTGCATTATTTGCAAATTAGGATTGGGTTTGCGTATGGAGCTTGTATTTGTAAAAGACTGGGTTTAGTTTATAATGGGAATGGCATCGCCATTTTATGTGCGTAATTCCCCTAATACGATTGATAAAAAAAAGGGTTGGGTTTGCGTATTGGAGCTTTATTTAGGCTTGACGACAAGCGTGGCGCATTGGTTAACACACCACTCCCTTACGCGCAAAGACCCGGGTTTAATTCCCGGTCGGAGCAAATATTTGTTTCATAGCTTTTATTTGTAATATTTAATTCATGGTGTTTTTCGACCAAATCGGAGATATCCTTAAGAAAGTTGGGTTACCTAGTGCTTATAACCGTAGAGATTGTATGAAGAGAATTGTATGAAGAGAATTGTGAATGTGAGGGAAACGAGATAGCAAGTGTGCGCTCCATTGTCTCTGCCTATTCCTGTGGGAGAAAGGCGTGACAATTTGATTTGATAATTCATGGACCACACTAAAGTAAATAAAGCTTTCTGTGCATGTTTCTGGCTGTGTTTAAATAGCTAAGCCCTTGCTGTGTGACTCGCATTAAACCATTAAATCTCTGAAACAATGTAAAATTAACCTATTTCAAATGTGTTTATGAAGTATGTTTTATTAATAGATTGCGTGTGGTTTTATACGCATCACGAGTCGCGATTAAGCATCGATTATAATTCCCATGTTGTGTTTTTATGCATATCTATACTAAGCTGACAAACGTTCGTGTATCATTGATGTAGGTTTATGTGAAGGAAGCGAGGGAGTTGTGTCAGGATCCTGGAAAGGCGCGCTCCATTGTCTCTGCCTTTTCCTATAGGACTAAGGCGTGACAATTCGATTGGTACTTGCAAGTCGTTTAGACCCTCGTTTTTTTTTCAAATCTATACTTAGCTACTTAAGTGCTTGTATCATAGAAGCAGTACAATTAAAGTACACATATCATTGGTGCCGGCAAGTGTTTTTGAACCCGTGCTCTTGGTTTGCGTAACCATGGCACTGCTACTACACCACAGCCGCCAAAGTATGTATGTGTAAGTTTTTAAAAGATCATCTTTTAGGATCTGCCTCCGTAACGTTTAATTACTCTTTACTAACATTACAATGTATAATTTAACGCATTTAAGTGACTCGCGACTGTCAAAATATCAACGTTTAAATGTGAATACCGTTAGCGAAGTGTAGCGGTCGTTGTAATGAGCAAATAATGACCGGAGATGCGACCTCGGCTAAGCAAAAACTAGTTGACCTACTCACTTCCTAAATCCTAAAGTAGGTAGTTGTATTAAGGGTCTTCAACCAGTGTGTGTTGCAAGTGATGACATACGAGTATAACGCTGAGACGTGGCTCTTAAATGTTGGCCTGTTGGAAAATCTCAGATTCGCTCAGCGGGCAATGGAGGAGCTATGCTTGGTGTGTCTCTGCGCGTTAGAATCCGGAATGGGGATATTCACCAAAGAACCGGAATTACCGACTTAGCTCGTAAGATTTGCGAGATGAAGTGGCAATGGGCTGGCCACATCGCTCGAAGAACCGACAACCGATGGAAAAGAAAGGTTCTAGAGTGGGACCACGAACCGGAAGATGGAGCGTAGCTGGCCTATCACAAGGTGAATGACATAGTGAAGCTCACGAATAACCGGTGGATGCAACTGACATCTTGTCGTTCGGAATGGCGTTCTAAGGGGGAGGTCTATGTTCAGCAGTGGACGCCTTTCGGTTGATGATGATGATAATGTTGATGATAATGATGATGACTGATCCTAACTATAGAAGTGGTAAGAGTGGTATGCAGACAGTTAGTGGTCATTTGCCTGATCTGCAGATCCGGGGCAGTACTACCACTTTTAATAAACGTACTTGTATCTTAAAACTTGAAATGGCTCGCGTTTTGGACTTGTTTGTTGGTTACAAAAAGGCCGGCATAGTAGATGCGGCTTTTAGGTACTTTCAGTTATTATCTTTACCTATATTGTTATCTCTGCCCATTCCTGTGGGAAAAAGGCGTGACAGTTTGATTGATTGATTTTTGATCAGTTATTAAGCTGTAAACATCGATGGCTGTAAAGCTTCTGTCATGGACTACACTTTAGCTTAACATATGGCGGGGTTCCTCCGAGCCGCAATGAATATTAAAGATGTGATTCCGATGGCGACCGCAGACTGCAGACTGTGCTACTGGTTTGTATGAATATGTATGGCGTGGCCGCAGACTGCAGAGTCGCCTTCATACAATTTCATACAACTTAATTCGAAAAATCCTCATAATTACCTCATTAAAGCTATGGACTGAATTAGATTCTCACCCCCTCACAAAATAATTTAATTATCATTTAAAAAGCACTCCTAAAGCTCTAACAAATGGTGCAAAGGGGCCGAGTGTCAACCCTTTCATCTTACCGTTATGTGGAGGTTACACGATTGTTTAAGTCTTGTTTAACTCGGATCAGTCGTGATTACGTTCCCTCGGCTGATGTTTTCAAAAGCAATTTATAAATCTGATGTGAATGGATGCGTTAAACAAGGCAGGTGCAGGAGGGTGTTTTCCGATAAAATCAGAGACATCCTCAAGAAAGCTAGGTTGCCTAGTGACCATAACCTTAGAGCTTGTATGATAAAGAGTTGTGGATGTGAAGGAAGCGAGGGAGTTGTGTCAGGATCGTGGCTTTGAAGCGGACCCATCACCTACCACTACGCTACGGTCCCTCCATGAATAAATTCGCCGTCATTTAATCCATGTTTTTTACATCTCTATACCAAGCTACTAAAGTGCTTGTGTCGTAGAATGTATCAACAGGACGACCGAAGTTCATTTACCAGAGATACATTGGTACCGGTGGGTGGTTTCGAACCCGTGCTCTTGGTTTGCGTGACTATTGCACTGCCACTACACCACGGTCGCCTTCAATCCTGTTTTCTTTTCATATTATTAATTTTGTTCAGGCGATCGTGTAACGTGTACCGCACACCCCTTTAACGTTTTATGTCATGAACACATTGCCAGATGAAAAAATCTTATGGCTGGTTCAAGTGGGCTATTTTTAGATGCTTTTTTTTTGTTATAAGTACAGGATTCTTTGTTTTTGCGACGTTTCCCCAAGTTTTAGAACTGTTTTATTTTAATTTTTACATTTCTATACTAACATTGCATTTTTTACGTCCTCAAGAAAGCTAGGTTTCCTAGTGCCCATAACCATAGAGCTTGTATGAAGAGAATTGTGAATGTGAAGGAAGCGGGGGAGTTGTGTCAGGATCGTGGCAAGTCGCGCTCCACTGACTCTGTCTATAAGGCGTGACAATTTGATTAATTGATTGATTTCTATACTAAGCTACTGAACGTGCTTGTATCTTAAAAAACTCGGCTATCAAAGTAAATGACAAAGATACATTGGTACCGACCAATGGATTCACGCGTTCATAAAGCTCAACTGCAACGTTTGATTTATTATAATTGTAACCAATCAGCGAATAATACATCAATATGTAAACTACGTTGATTGGTCACGTGCGACCGCGACTCAATTTAACTGCTATTTCGTCATTATGTATTAAGAGAATCCAAATCGGAGACATCCTTAAGAAAGCTAAATTGCCTAGTGCCCATAACCACAGGGCCTGTATGAGGAGAATTGTGGATGTGAAGGAAGCAAGGGAGTTGTGTAAGGATCGTGGTAAGTGGCGCTCCATTGTCTCTGCCTATCCCTGTGGGAAAAAGGCGTGACAATTTGATTGATTGATTGAGAATCCTGATTTTTAAATCACTTTCGTCAAACCAATCAATCAAATCAAATTGTCACGCCATTTTCCCACAGGGATAGGCAGAGACAATGGAGCGCCACTTACCACGATCCTTACACAACTCACTTGCTTCCTTCTCATCCATAATTCTCTTCATACTGGCTCTGTCAAACCAAACCAAGCAAAGTACCCTTCTCGACCCTTCAAAATTAAAATTATTTATTTGTTGAATTAAATTAGTTTAAATAAAATTAGTTAATAGAAAAAATATATGTATATATAAAATTATCAAAATTTTAAAATTAAATCAATGTTGAAACAAATTAAATATATATAAGTATATATTGCTTGAAGAAGCACCTTAGGCCGGCATAGTGACGGCGACTGGGGTAGCCGGGAAATAACTCGGTTTTTTCAGTCGTCGTCACTCTTGGATCTCCTCTTGCTTATCAACAAGCGAGTCGAGGTCAGATGTCGTGTCACAATAGAAAATATAAAATATATTTTCCATAAATTGTATTCTTCACCTTATCCGTTACCCTACATCTACTCCAATTATTAATAGAACAATTAAATCTAAACAAGCAGGACGAGCGTGTCTATTTTTGACATATAGAGGGTGTGTTGTCAAGTGGAGCCTACGTGACACACTTCCTAGTACACTGACCTCCCCCCTGTATATCAAACTGCCCGGCTAAGACAAAAGACAGTATCTGACATTGACTTGACTAATTTTGTTAGTTTTTTTTGAATTGTGACTCGACATTTGACAGCACCCCGCTTGATGTTAAGCTGGAGTGTGGTCCATTAATAGATGTCACTGCTACTACAATTCAATAACTGTAAGTAGCAGTCACATTTTTTTTGTGACTCGACATGTAACAGCACCCCGCTTGATATTAAGCCGAAGTGTGGTTCATGAATAGATGTCATTGCTACTACAATTCAATAACTGTGAGTAGCAATCACATCCACTATACCGGCCTAGATGGAACCGGCAATTTACAAGCTGATCCCGAAACGCGACCAAATCACTTCACGGTCTGTATACTTATTCTCCCATTAGTTTGGAAGGCAAAGGGAAACTTATTCCATATAACCTATATGTCTTTTTTATGTCTTCAGAAAATGAATGATGAAACACTCTATTTTATGTATTATTTATTTATGTATCTGTTTGTCTCTTTTCTCTAATAGACCTTCTTCCTTTTGTTTCCATTTTGAACTTGCTTCTATTGTTCCAAAGGTTGGCTGGTAGAGAATGCCAAGTCCGTCTGCGTACACCATAGTACGGCAAGTTATATAAAAATATAATTCGTGTACCAGCCCATAAGTTCTCCCCAATGTATTGTATAACCTTGGATCCTTCTAGCGAGGCGTGAAAAAACACATCTGGCCGGCAACGTGACTGCAACTGGGGCAGCTGTACACCAGTTTTTCTAGTTGTTGGCACTTTTGGACCTCTCTTTGATTAATGTCAGGCATGTCGAGGTCACATGTCGAGTAACAATAAAAAAACTCCCATAACATATTCCTTGGACATATCTAACTATTTGTAGTTGTTAACTAATTACGTATAAATAAAAATATCTATAGGTAAGGTATAGATATTTTTATTGTTAAGGAAGCGAGGGAGTTGTGTCAGGATCGTGGCAAGTAGCGCTCTATTTTGATCGATTGACGTAATGAGTTTAATAACCTTTTTCTCGTGCTAAAATTACGAAATTCCCTAAATGAATCCCTATCTTTCGTTTACCTAGTTACCACATTATAGCTTGGGCGGGCGGAATAGGTACACCTGCCGCGTTTGACGCGTGCTAAGAGCTGTTTCGCATTCTCCCTTCGACATGAGCACAGACCACGTACTATCAGACTTCACAAACAAACAAAAACATTGGTTATCTTGTTTAAATAAAACAAATGAATTCAACTCAAGTTCCTAAATCAAATCAGAGCCTTAATAAAGCAACTAATTAATGGCGGCTGTGTTGTTACGTGTTCGATAGGATGTTTCTGAAGGTGGGAGCGGGAAGTAGCGTTTAATATGGATGGATGGAAGCGCATCGGGTAAATGCCGGCGTCCCTGAAGGCTCCGTGCTGTCGCCGCCTTTGTTCCTTCTGCATATCAATGACATGCTGGACCTTGGATCCGGCATTCATTGCTATGCAGACAATGGTGCATGGACGCTACACTGCCCGCCCCGCAGCCGGCAAACAGGAGATAGCCGATATGAGAGAGTCTGTTGTAGCGGGACTGAACCGGGTTCTTGATCGTATTACCCACTGGGGCGACAAGAACCTAGTTCAGTTCAACGCAGACAAGACTCAGGTTCTCGGCGAAAAAAATATCGGTTACTCCCCTTCCTTCTCTTTGTAACATCTCCCTTAGTACTTCGGACAGACTAGACATTCTCTGAATGTCCCTTCGCTGCGACTTGAATCACAGGGATCACATTGAGCGGGACCGCACCCCAGGGCTATAACCAGCTAAAAACTCAGGCGGTTGTCAACCATAATAAAATAAAAATACAAAATATATGAGATTCACCGATATTTCATATACATTGTCTGTGACCAAAACCCACATGATACAGTTTTATACGTTATTTATGCACCGCGTGCTTTATGTGCGTTTAAACATTGCCCTCGTTTTTTTTGTTGTGAACGCAAAAACACATAAAAGGTGAGATGTGTTAAAAATTTCAGCTTACTTTTTAAAAGCAAAATAATAATGACGTAGAAAGGAAAACGCAGAAAAAAGGTTTTAACAATATAGAAACTTTTTTCATCTTTATATTTCTTTACGAAGCTACTAAGAGTGCTTGTATCACCAAAACTGGGTGACCAAAGTACAGTGGTAGGCAGTGTTGCCCAGTCTGCCGATCCGGGGTAGTACCACCACTTACAAGTATACAGAGCGTGAAGTAATTTAGTCACGTCGTGTATTAAGGAAATCGTGGCCCAGGCGAGGTTTTGTCATATGTCGCGCCAAACATCCAAGTATCGCAAACAGCATAATATGTATTACTGTTAATATGTCTAAAATAGTAAATTAATACGATGTAATCATCATTATCAGCAAGAAGAAGTCCACTGCTGAACATAGAGGCCTTCCCTTTAAATGATACGATACAATTTGAACGTGTTATTGTATTTTTTATTTTTCTATTATACATTTATATACTAAGCTACTGGTGCTTGTATCATAGAAACAGGACGACCAAAGTACATATATCAAAGATACATTAGTACCGGCGAGTGGTTTCGAACCCGTACCACTCGGCTTACTGCCACTACACCACGGTCCTATAGTTAATATTAAAATTTTAGACAGGGATAGGCAGAGATAATGGAGCGCAAATAGCCATGGTCCTGACACAACTTCCTCGCTTCCCTCACATTCACAATTCTTTTCATACAAGCTCTACGGTTATGGGAACTACGCAACCTAGCTTTCTTAAGGCGTGACAATTTGATTGATTGATAATTTTAAAGATTTCTTGTCGCATGTAAAAGCCTTATACGCGATACCCAAAGGGCTTTGTTCACTAATGTTGTTTTTTAAGCCGACGGCGGCTGGGGCAGCCAAGTACTGACTCGTTTTTTTCAGTCGTCGTCACTCTTGGACCTTCTCTTGCTTATCATCAGGCGGGTCGAGGTCAAAACTCAATCAATCAATTAATCAAATTGTCAATCAAATCAAAGGCAGAGACAATGGAGCGCCACTAACCACGATCCTTACACAACTCCCTTGCTTCCTTCACTTCCACAATTCATACAGGCCCTGTGGTTATGGGCACTAGGCAACCTAGCTTTCTCGAGGATGTCTCCGATTTGGTCGGAAAACACTCTCCTGGGCCTGCCTTGTTTAACGCATCCACATCCATCCTTTCGTCAATCTACTTTCACTCATCCTTTCCATGTGCCCAAACCATCGAAGCATTCCTTTGTCAATCCTTGTCACTACATCTGTCAAAAAAACTCTAATAAGTAAAACTCGTAAAACTGATTCCAGTTGTAAAACAAAAGCTGTTAGCTTTCACCAACAATCCTTAATCAGTAACATGTAATAAAAGGCCATTTTATTACTAGCAAATATAATGAGTTTGTCGTGTTGAAGTAAAACAGTTCTTATGGGTTTTTTGTTAGGGTGGAGTTTTGTTTGCTTTTAGCGTTGGTGTTAAAAATAACAAGCCATCTAAGGCAGGCATAGTTGTAGGTGATTGGAATAATTTTGTTCTACTTTATCTTTTGATCGCGTTAAATGTTTATTTCTTTACTGTTATGTTAACAGGATTGTTATAAAGAGATAATCTATGGTGTAGTATATTATAATTGATATTGTTGAGGTGTATTAAATAAATTATTATTATATAATATATATATTATTTTAAAACAAGCTCTACGGTTATGGGCACTAGGTCGGAAAACACTCTCCTAGGTCTGGCTCGTTTATTAGATTTATAAATTTCTTTCGTCAATCTACTTTCACTCATCCTTTTATCATCTATGAAGAGAAGTGTGGATGTGAGAGAAGCAAGGGAGTTGTGTCAGGATCTTGGCAAGTGGTGCCTCATTGTCTGCCTATCCCTGTGGAAAAGAAGCGTCACAAATTGATTTTTTAGGTGAATTCTGCACCCCGCCTGATGTTAAATAATTGAAAGTAGTAGCTGTTTCCGCTATGGCAACCTATTTGGAAGCGGCAACTTACAATTAAATCCCTAAATGCGTCTAAATCATTTCACATTCTGTACATTATTTGTAAGTGGACTACTTTGGGGTCATGGCAAATGACCACAAGCTGTCAGTTTACCACTCTTTAACGTCAAGGCCTTCCAGGACCAATAATTAAAGAGTGGTAGGCAGTGGTGCCCAGTCTGCCGATCCGGGGTAGTACCACCACTTACAAGTATACAGACCGTGAAGTGACTTGGTCGCATTTCGAGCCATATGTCGAGTCACAATAAAAAAGTCATTGAGTCAAATTGATCGAATCGGCAGTCGAACTAAAAAGTTCGGTGCGTCTTTTCTTTGTAGAACAATCGACAAGTGGAATGCTTTGCCAGCCCATGTGTTCTCTCCATCCTATGACTTTGGATCCTTCAAGCGATGCGTGAAGAAGCACCTTTGGCCGGCATAGTGACGGTGACTGAAGAAGCCGTGAATAAACTCGTTTTTTTCAGTTGTCGTCACTTTTGGACCTTCTCTTGCTTATCATCAGGCGGGTCGAGGTCAGATGTCATGTCACAATAAAAATAAAAAAATCGGTGTTGACAGTGTTCGTTGTAAACGCTTAAGTACAAACATGTTTTCGAAACTTTCAATCAATCAACGGTTCCCATATGCGTCACTTTTCTCGAACCTGACACAACTCTGGCGGAGTGTAACGAAGATTTTGCCTAGCTTAAATAAATGCAGCGACTTCACTCGCCATGCGTCCACGGAGCGGAAAGTAGGCATTGTAAAGCCAAATTGTTTTGCTGATTTATGTGTGAAAGTATACCATATTATATTTTATTAATATTTTATATTTCTTTGTTTACAGAATAGCACACCGATGTGGGAGGAATTCATATCAAAGGCGACTAAACTTCATTCAGCTTTAAAGTAAGTGTTATTTTTTTTAAAACAGTTTATTTCATTTTTTTTATTGTTTAAGAAATAAAATACTAATAGATAATAGACAAAATAAACATGTATGTGTCTGTATGTTTTTATATAGTATGTATTTGTCGTAATATATAATTCTTCTGTACGTGTGTTTGTCACCTAACTCCTCTTTGATTGTATTGATTGTATTTCAATGGGTTTCTGGATAGTTTTAAAACACTATTGGATTTAGTAGGTGGCGCTACTGTCGGTTTGCTGAACAATTGACGACATTACATAAATTTGATCGATACTTTTTATTGGTACTAGCTAAAAGGAATAGAAAATTATAAGTTACCGGCCATACTTCCACTATAGAATATTTGGTAAAATATTAAGTATTTAATAAATATAGGTATTCAATTATTAAATAATTGAGGTAATAAACAGTGAGGTATTCAAAAATTATGACTCAACCGTAGATTTGTTAGATGATCCTTTAATCCTTTAATCGATTTTTCTATGGGAATCACGCACATAAAATGGCGATGCCATTCCCATTATAAGCTAAACCTAGTCTTTATACAAATACAAGCTCATACAGATATAATGTGGATAAGGCTTGAAAATATTATATTTAATGTTCAGAACGACGTCTGCCGGGTCCGCTAGTATATTTATAAACATAGTGATCATAGTTTTTGTTGAACATATTTGCAACACAAAGAGTGATCGTACGTTCGGAGTCGATTGATAAAATTGGGACAATGCAATTGAATATGATGACATGGAATGATATCAATTGAATTGAATGTGTGTGAGTGTTGTTGATAAATAAGGTTATTGATGGATTCATTGTGATCATTCTCTTGTTTTCAATACTAATTGAGAGTATATATATATATATATATATAACATATAAGTAAGTATATTGTTATATACTGCCGTCATAAGAAAGAGATGCGCAACAAATATTTTTATTCTAAATCGAGTTGTATGTATGTTCGAAATCAGTGAAAAAGACGCATTCCAAAAAGACGACTCGATTTTGAAAAAAATATTGGTTGCGCCCCTCTTCATTAGGACGGCAGTATAAATCTTTAAAATTTACTTCTTAGCATTATTACCGAAAAGTTTTGATTTCAAGAACTAAATAATATTGTGAATATAATTTTTTTTATTGTGACTTGACATATTACAAGCTGAAGTGCAGTCCATGAATGGAGGTAACTGCTACTACAGTCAATCAACTGTAAGTATCAGTTCACTATTCCGGTCTAGTTGGAACCGGCAACTTACAAGCTGATCCTGAAACGCGACTAAATCACTTTATGGCTTGTATACTTTTAAGTGGTGGTACTACCCCCGATCGGCTTACTCTTTGACAATTATACCCACAGCATCTATCTGCCTCTTTTTTAGTTTTATTAACGAATTTTGTAAATTTAATTATACAATTATTAAATATCACAAAAAAGCCATGTAACAAATAATTGCTCGGAACGGGAATCGAACCCGCGACTTCCACGTAACGGACTGGTGTGCTAACCACTTCGCCAGGCCTGTCGTCAAACTCTTTTGTCTTTGCCTATCGGAGGCGTGACAATTTGATTGATTGATTGAAAAACTTATAATAATGTATTATACTGAATTACTTTCAGGTCTGCTTTGGTGGCTGTGGCGGCGTTCCTCGATGCATTCCAGAAGATTGCTGATGCTGCTACCAACGCCAGAGGTATGTCATCATATTTAAATATTTTTGAGGGACAAATTGTTAGGTTTACGGTCTACCACATATAACATTCTAACATATAAGATAACATTTTAAAATTATTCCGTTTCGCCCGGGTGAACTTCCCAATACCTAGTATTTTCTTAGATTTTGCGCGAACATTGATTAATGAATTAAACAAATTTTATGCGGCTTACTATCGCGTTTATTTTGGTTTAGATTTAACAATTTTTATTATACGTTTTTTATAAACGTCGGAATAATAAAAAAATGTAAAATCTAAAGCAAAATAAACGCGATAGTAAGCCGCATAAAATTTGTTTAATTCATTTCCCAATACCTATTTTACTAAATATAATTTAATTAATTTATTCACATAAACCAACTGTTGGATTGCCTGCAATTTTTGAACCCTCTGTTATTGCGCAGAGCGATGGCAAGAGACCCGACGGCATGACTGTTGGGCCGTGCAAACTTGGTAGGTCCCTGCCATCCCCTAGCACGGCAATCCAAGAAGCAAGATAAAGACTTGCAAGGAATATTATTCCAACTCATTTTAAATAACTTACTAGAACAGTGCATCAAAAAATATATTTAAACGTTAGGTAAACCTTTACACAAAACAACGTTGAATACTTTATAAACATTTGTTTAACATTTTGATGTACCGGGATAACACGTTATTAAAATGAGTTGCAATAATATTCCTTGCAGTTCTTTATCTTGCTTCTTGGATTGCCGTGCTAGGGGGGCTGGTGTGGGATGCGACTTGTATAGACGTATTGTATGAGAATAAAAACCAATTAGAATGATTTCTGATGTAGGCGCGCACACAGCAATATACATAACTATTATACATATAGAAATTGTATCTTACACAACATATTTAACTATATTGCGCATACTAAAATATAATTTTAAACGATCTCTCTAACCACGCCGCCTATCTTTAATTACACCAGAGTTTTTTTTCCTAAATACCAATGCCTTCTTAGATTTCGCTCGAACATTGATTAGTGAATCAAACAAATTTTATGCGGCTTACTTTCGCGTTAAAACCAATATGACGACTAACACCTCAGTCTCTCCATGATAGCTACAAGTTCTCGAAACGTCGGAATAATAAAAAAATGTAAAACCAAAACAAACGCGATAGTAAGTTTATTCTTACAGGTGCTGTCGAAGTTTATTCTTCGACAGCACTTCTTAATCAAGTACAATAACATCGAGGATCTACCATGCACATTACCATTAAAAATGGTTTTGTCTTCAAGCAAATGAAATTGCACTAGATTTTTTCATAATGGCAGGTCATATCACTGTTTTTATCTCTTTTATCTATGTTATTATTATTATTTTTGGTGATGGGTATTTTTAATTAGTTATATTTTGTATGTTTGTGTTTTTGACATTGGATTTCCGAATTGATTTTTTATTATTTTGTTGTAATTTGTAAAGTTGTAATAATTTGCTGTATGTTTATTAGTTAAGAATTGGTGCATGCTGTGTGTTCGCGCCTGAATTCATTTATGTTTTGATTTAATAATACGCATTTATCGATTTCCCTTTTTATCCTTTAAATCCCGCATTTGCAAAGTATTAACCTAAAAGTGAATCCCGCGAGCGCCACTAGATGGCGCGCCTGTTGTACGCCGTCAAATCAAGATGGCGGAGAGACGTTTTTGCACCGCAAAACAGTGAGTACCTTTCCTATTTTCTCCCATCGACAAATGCATTTTGCCTATGTCTAATTAATAGTAATATCGTCTAATCAACCAGCTACTTACAGTCCACTGAAAACCGCACATTGTTTGGCACCTACTCGCCGGGTTTAATCGTTATTTTATAAAATTACGTAGTCACAACACGTAATACGCATCGACGAATATCATAAAAGTTTTTAGTACATAATGCAAAGTGTATTTAGTTAATATTATTATTATAACCGCACTCACTGTGAATTATTTATTTATTGTTTACATTTAACCGCACCGCGCCGCATAGATTTTAACTTTAAAAAGTTAAAATTTCAAAAGTTTTAAACGTAATTTTAGTTGTTTTGTTTTTTATAGTTCTGTGATTTATTGTCAATATTGTTGGTGAATAAACCTAATATTGTTACAATATCAGTTCATTAATTAGATATTTTTACGTAAATACGCTACGTGCGTTTGTAAAATTACCTACATTATTTTAGTTATTTTTTTCTACACATTCGTTTGGATATATTTCTTAATAATAAAATGGAAAGCAAAGCTAAACTTAATTATACTAAAAAACTGCAATTATTAGAAGCAAAATTGCAGTCATATTTTGCTCATATTCAACGAATTCATGATTGTATACCCAAAAAATCCGATTCAAAACAAAGTGGGTTATTCTTGTCGCAATCTCAACAAATTGATATTTTGAGATCGGAATTTATGAAACTAGTTGATGAAATCAATTCTCTAAAAATTGATAATGAAGAGAATTTTACACCCGAATATGAATCTATTTGGTCATTTTCGGATATTTTTAACGCTATTAAATATGCACGCGAGAGATTGGATTCGGAATTAAGTTCTAAATCAATTTCGGATCGAACTACGATCGTTAAGCTGCCAAGAATCGAGCTCCGGCAGTTCAGTGGCGAGTTAAAAGAGTGGCCCTTGTTCATTCAGACGTTTAACAATTTAATTCACTATAACGCAGGTCTGAATGACTCGGAGCGCATTCAGTATTTATTGTCTTCGCTAACGGGTAAAGCCCAAAACATCTGTAGTGGTTTAACACCAACTCCCGAAAATTATAAAATTATTTACAACGCTTTAATAGAAAAATACGAAGACACCCGCGCATTAGCTTGCGACTACCTTAACCAATTTCTCGATTTAAAACCGATTACGCAAGTTACGTCGAATAACTTAGATTATTTTATAGACAAATTTACAACTGTCTATGCCGCATTAGATTCATTAAAATTAAGCAATATTAAAGATTTTATATTTATTCACATTGCATTGAAAAAACTTGATAATGAAACCGTGAAAGCGTTCGAAAACCAACATCGGAATTCGAACGACTTACCCTCTTATGAGGAATTTGTAAAATTTATTCGCGAACAAGTTAAAATCTTGGAACGAACAACTGGCAAGTCCAATGTTAGTAATAAAAGTAAACAAACTCATTCCTTTGTAACGCAGAATAAAAGAGATTTTAATTGTAATTTTTGTAAAGTGAATCACGAACATTATTTTCAATGCAATGCATTTCAGAAACTGTCCCCTATGGACAAATATTATTTTGTCAAAAATAACAATGGTTGCGCGAATTGTCTTAGCTACACCCATTCTACTCCCGCATGCAATTCCTCTGTGTGTTGTAAAAAGTGTAACCGCCGTCATCATACAATGCTACATTGGATACGACCTCAAGCGGACGGCGGACGGCCTGCCACGGCCGGAGGAGCTGGACGAGCTGGAGTGTCATCAGCTGACGCTCCAGTGAATGATTCGCGCGCTATATTTCCAACGCACGCTCAGACCGCTGTAACTCCACAGCGTCTGAACACCGAAAATGTGTCCCTTTGTTCGTTTAATAATAATCATGTTTTAAAACCTAATACAGTAATATTAGGCACCGCGCTCGCTTACGTCACGGATCGCTTTGGGAATTTTGTTACTGTTCGTTTATTAATTGACCCCGCGTCTCAAAGTAGCTTCGTAACGTCGGCTTGTTGTAAACGTTTAGGCATCGGAATGCATTCTAGTAATCAGTTAATTGTTAAAGGAATCGGTAATAGTCGCCGCCATATTAAAGGCACGACAACAATTACAATATTTTCGCGTTATAATCAAAATAATAATATTAGTATTAAGTCACACGTAATAGATAAGGTGACCAATATTTTGCCTACTAGTTATGTCGACGTTTCGACATTGAACTATTTAAATAATCTTCAATTGGCAGATGAGAAATTTTATAAACCCGCATCCATCGACATCCTTCTGGGGTGCGAATGGTTCGATGAGATTTTGTTATCTAACCGCGTTCGAGGCGCTCGGGGTGAGCCGTACGCCTTGGAAACTATATTTGGATATGTTGTATTTGGTCCCGCTCCTATATTATTTAATAATAACGCATCAACTTATACGTTTTGTTCATATAATGAAAATTCATTAGATAATATATTATCCAAGTTTTGGTCTTTGGAAGAGGTGCCACATAGGGAACACCTCTCTCCAGACAATCAAGAGTGTGATCGTATTTATGATGACACTACCACTCGTGACGTCACTGGCCGTTATTCGGTAGCATTACCCTTCAAAGGGGATCCGCGTTGTTTAGGCGAGTCATTCTCAATTGCTAAAAGTCGATTTTATTTATTAGAAAGAAAACTAAATAAAGATACCGCGCTCCGCATACAATATGATGACGTCATCAAAACCTATCTTAAAGAAGGTTTCATACGCCGCGTCTCCTCCGATGACAATACATCTCCGCATTATTATATACCACACCACGCTGTCATTAGGAAAGATAAATTAACAACTAAATTAAGAATGGTTTTGGACGCGAGCTCCAAAACCACAAATGGACCATCACTTAACGACATTTTACACACCGGAAGAAATCTACAGACTGATTTATTTAATATTATTTTAAACATACGACTTTTCCCATTTGCCATTTGTGCTGATATAAAGCAAATGTATTTGCAAATAAAAGTACATCCAGAGTTTCAGAAATATCAAAAAATACTTTACCGGTTTTCATCTAAAGAACCCCTCGAAACTTACGAGTTTACTCGTGTATGTTTTGGCCTTAAAAGCAGTCCATATCACGCGTTAAAAACTGTGCGTCGTTTAGCTCGGGACGAAACAAAACAATACCCGTTTGCTGCCGCGATCATTGATAAGGCGTTGTATATGGACGACTTAGCCATCTCCATTACAAGTGTATCGGAAGGTATAGAATTGTCTAACCAATTAGTAAATATGTTTAAACGTGGTGGCTTTGAACTTGTTAAGTTCACCAGTAATTCTCTTGATATACTTAATTATATTCCCGCAACGCACCGGTTAAGTCAAAGTGTAGAATTCAATAATGAGGATAATTTAAAAGTGTTGGGTCTTAAGTGGGTTCCATCTGAGGATATGTTTGCGTTAACAGTTAATTTAGATGAACGATCTTGTTCAAAAAGAAACATTTTATCGTCAATTGCTAAGTTATGGGACGTGATGGGTTTCGTTGGCCCTGTGATACTGGCGGCTAAACTTATCATTAAAGATTTATGGTTACTCAAGGTTGGATGGGATGACCTCCCGCCACCAAGTATACAAAACGCATGGAATGTTTTGCAAAATGAATTACACCTATTAGAAAATTTAAAAATCCCGCGTCATATTGGTATTATTTCAGTATCAAATGTTATTTCTATATTAGGTTTTTCTGATGCAAGCGAACGCGCCTACGGAGCAGTCGTGTACTTACATGTCTCGCTTCCGGGGAATTTGTATAAAACAAATTTAATTTGTGCGAAGTCTAAAGTCGCACCTGTAAAAACAATCTCAATTGCACGCCTGGAGTTATGTGCAATTCTTTTATTAGCTAAGTTAGTTAACACTGTTGTTAACTCTTATTCCGCACGCATTTCCGTTAATAATATATTTTGTTTTACCGATTCAATGATTGCCCTTCATTGGATCAACGCATCACCGCATCGTTGGCAAACCTTTGTTGCCAATCGAGTTACAAAAATAATTGAATATTTACCGCCCGCGCATTTTTATCATATTCCCGGGACACAAAACCCCGCAGATTGTTTATCACGCGGCCTTACGCCGTCACAATTATTATCTAATGAGTTATGGTTTAACGGGCCACCTTGGGCAAACCAGGATCCAAAGTCTTGGCCTATTAAAAAATTCTGTATTAATAATTCATTAAGTGTTCCCGAAGAGAAAATTATCTCTTTAATTGTCAGGGATGAACCGCATCCTTATTTATATTCGATAGGATTAAAATATTCATCATGGAATAAACTTATTCGTATCGTTGTTTATATTTTACGTATGATTGGAAAAATTCCGCGTTCTAATTTTATTAATTTTTCTCACTATAAAATAGCAGAAGAATATATCTTAAAATCCATTCAGCAAGTTCATTTTTCGTTAGAATATAAAAATATTAAAACCAATAAATGTGTTTCTCAGTCCATTCGTAATTTACATCCTTTTATAAGTAATGGTTTAATAAGAGTCGGCGGTCGGTTGTCCGACGCGCGTAAAATACCTTTTGATCATAAGTATCCTATTTTACTGCCCTCTAAAGATCATTACACGACATTAATTGTCGACTATTTTCATAAAAAATATTTACACGCAGGACCGAATTTATTGTTTTCTATGTTACGTCATAATTATTGGATTTTAAGCGCCCGCAATTTAATTAGAAAAAGATATCACATGTGCAACACATGTTTTCGTAAGAACCCAATTTCCCCACAACCACTAATGGCCAACTTACCTTCTTATCGTTTACAAGAAACTAAAGCATTTTACCATTGTGGTGTAGATTATGGCGGCCCCATATCCATTACTTTCCACAAATATCGTGGAGCACGAAGTCAAAAATCATACATATGTCTCTTTGTGTGTATGGTGACCAGAGCAGTTCATATCGAACTCGCTACAGATCTTACAACAGAAGCCTTTATAAAGGCTTTTAAACGTTTCATATCGCGACGTGGTCCTTGCAAGTTCATGTATTCAGACCACGGCACGAATTTCGTTGGCGCGAAAGCCAAACTAGACGAAATCACCAATTTAACAAAAACAAAGGAATTTATCGACAAATATGGGGACGAATTATTACGTCATGAGGTGGAGTGGAAGTTCAATCCACCCAACGCCCCGCACTTTGGGGGAATATGGGAAGCGGGAATTAAAAGTGTAAAAACGCATTTATTAAAAGTTATAGGTAAACACCTTTTAAGTTATGAGGAGTTGTTAACGGTATTAACGCAAGTAGAAGCATTGCTTAACTCGCGCCCGCTGACCTGTCTGAGTTCGGATCCGGCAGAGCCAACTGTCCTCACGCCTGCACATTTCTTAAATACAAATCCAATCAAAAATCTATTCATTTCCGACTTAACTCATGAAACCGCATCTTTAAAAACGCGCAAAGAAATGCTAGATTTAATTATTAAAAATTATTGGCGCCGTTGGTATGACGAGGTGTTGCACACAATGCAGACCCGTCAAAAGTGGAATACCCCGCAGAACCCTGTTACAAAGGGTACGGTAGTGTTAATACGCTATGATAATGTAATACCTCTAGATTGGCCCTTAGGCATAATTCAAGAAGTATATCCAGGCAAAGACGGTGTTATTAGAGTTGTAGTAGTTCGCACTAAAACTGGTACTTATTTGCGTCCAGTCGTGAAGGTGTGTCCACTACCTTCACAATAATTTAATTTAACTTTATATTTTATTTTACACTAGTTTAGGTTATTTAGTATTATTATTGTTTCTTTCTACTTTTTAAGTTTAAGTTTGTAAACACTTTGCATTATTTACCTAAATGCTTTCCGCGCTCTTTTGTTTATTTGAAAGAGAACTAATTCTCTTTCAGGCCGGAGGATGTTCGCGCCTGAATTCATTTATGTTTTGATTTAATAATACGCATTTATCGATTTCCCTTTTTATCCTTTAAATCCCGCATTTGCAAAGTATTAACCTAAAAGTGAATCCCGCGAGCGCCACTAGATGGCGCGCCTGTTGTACGCCGTCAAATCAAGATGGCGGAGAGACGTTTTTGCACCGCAAAACAGTGAGTACCTTTCCTATTTTCTCCCATCGACAAATGCATTTTGCCTATGTCTAATTAATAGTAATATCGTCTAATCAACCAGCTACTTACAGTCCACTGAAAACCGCACACTGTGGTTTCCTATTTTAAGTGGTGCACATGTCTATTATAATTGAATGTGCAAATGATCGTGTTATGTGCATTGATTTGTTGGTGACCCGAATAAATAAATAAATAATATAACCCATACTTGAACTTGACAAGTAAGAAAATATGATATAGACTTTTGCATGCGAAATATTTGTACAGAAGTCGGTATATTACCGCATGAAAAATCTGGGCACGTATTTCATATTCGAACGTACAAAGAATATTAGCTAAATGGGACTCGCAATCTATGCGCCTTTGTGTGTATGTATGTATTTTAATATATATTTTTGCTTTCATTTTATGGATAGGTGATTTCATTTCGTATGGACTTATCCGTTTTTAATTAGCCAACTGGTTAGTCAAAGGGCTTAATTTTCGCATTATATAACCTCAAGTTGCGCAAATATGCCAACTTTGGTACAAGTTACAAATTCGCGCTGCTTGAGACGATGGGCCCTTGGTGACCTTCAGCCAAGCGCCTGGCCAAGGAGTTTTCCAAGCGGCTGACGGAGAAGCGTGGAGACAAGAAGACTGGCAATTATTTCTGCCAACGTATTAGCCTTGTATCCTTATACAAAGGAGAAATGTTGCTAGTCTCCTTGGGACCATCTCTTATGCGACGTCTCTAGATGATATTTTTTATTTGCATATTGATATTTCTATTTTGGGTTGATATTTTGTCTCCTCCGATTTTTATTTATATTCGATGGTTTCGTTAATTATTACCTGCTGGAATTTTCATCTTCTACTTAATGGGACCTTGGTTATATTGTAGTTTTTTTTTGTTGTAATCTGACTGTCTCGGTTTTTTCCGCATAGCTTTAAGATTAATAGGACGAGGAGAACGCATGGATACGGGTATAGCATTCTACTTGCCAATTCCACTGTTGATTCGCTTATAAAAACCAATAATCATTTAAATAATATTAATTTAATTCAATTTTATTGTAACTAACATATCTAAACCATTTCTTTCCTTATCCAATCTAAATATTTGAACACATGCGTATGTATTGCTGGTCGTCCTTGTTGGCCACAAATCTGTGGACCAAAGCTCACTATTCCAACAACTATGTACGAGAAACCGATTTCTTGCATCAGGGGACCTCCTGAATCACCACCACACGAGTCTTTACCTCTTTCACCGCCAGCGCATATTTGTGTATCAACTAACACAGTCTTTGATCGGTTTTCTATGAAGGAATTCACGCATTGAGTCTGGTTTACGTATGGAACGTGGACGTATTGCTTGAGTGAGCTGAATGTCTCGCCTTCGCTGCCCCAGCCAGCCACAGTGAAGCGGAGGTCCGGTTCAGGTGATATCGTCACGTCTTCAAATGGTAGGCAGATTGGCCGGATGAATGCTGAAATTGAAATGTTTAAAAGAAAATTTTAGTGCATTTTATTTATTAATAAACTTAAAGCTTATTTCGTCGAGATCTTTTTAAAGATTAAAGTAGGAGAGATTAAAAGGAATTCTTCGATTGTTTGGGCACATGGAAAGGATTAGTGAAAGTAGATTGACGAAAGCAATTTATAAATCTGATGGGGACGGATGCGTTAAACAAGGACATCCTCAAGAAAGCTAGAGTTGCCTTAGAGTTGTACGAAGTTGTGGATGTGAAGGAAGCGAGGGAGTTGTGTCAGGATCGTGGCAGGTGGCGCTCCATTATCTCTGCCTAACCCCGTGGGACAAAGGCGTGATTAATTGATTGATTGAATGAAGGGCCGACGATGTCGAGTCATAATAAATAAAAGCTGTTTTATAATATTTACATGTCTTTTAGATTTTAATTAACCATTTTGAAAAGCCTTATATTAAAAGCTTTATATCGAGATTAGCAATCAATTGTAGGAAAGTCTAGTTAATTTTAACTTTCCATTAAATCTTATGAAATACTTATTTTAATATCCGTCGCACAAAGCTTATTTAAATAAATGACATTGAGTTGTAATAAAATTTTGTACGACGTAATTAGCTACATATATTTAAAATTTGTTTAAACGGCAAAGTTAAAAATAACTGTTTATTTTACAGACCTTTGTGCATCTGTTTATTATTATTATTTTATTGTGACTCGACATATGACAGCACCCCGCCTGATTTGAGCTGCGGGCATAGTAGGAACCGGCAACTTACAAGCTGATCCCGGAACGCAACTAAGTCACTTCACGGTCTATTTACTTGTGAATGACATATTTCCACATTTATAAGTTCTTGTTAAGGAGTGTTTTCAACAGCGACTGCAGAGCGCAGACTGCACTACTTGTTTGTATGAGATTGACATCGTGCAAGGCGACACTATTGCGACAATCAGCATTTGCTAACTCATAGATTATAAATATATATTTTTTTTTATTGTGACTCGACATATGACAGCACCCCGCTTGATGTTAAGCCAAAGTGTGGTCCATGAATGAATGTCACTGCTACTACAATTTAATAACTGTGAGTAGCAATCACATCCACTATGCCGGCCTAGATGGAACCGGCAACTTACAAGCTGATTCCGAAACGTGACCAAATCACTTCACGGTCTGTATACTTGTAAGTGGTGGTACTACCCCGGATCGGCAGACTGGGTACCACTGCCTACCACTCTTAAATGTTTGCAAACAATATTAATGCGGCGACTGCACGGAATCAATCTCATACAAAACCAGTACTGCAGTCTGCTGTCCCCGGCGGAATCACACCTTTAAGCTTTCGAAACGTCAGATTAGAATATTACATTTGGAATAGCATAAAGTAGCATATATGTACCAGTAAACGGAGCGTTTTTGACTAATTTGAGCAAGCCAATGTCGTTCCTCAGTGTGCCATCTATTCTTTTGAAGTCTGGATGTATAATTTCCCTTTCAATTGGAATGACCACGACTGTTATGTATTCGAATCCGCCACCAGGTGTCTCCACTTTGTCAGTGGGAAATGTTCTTGTGTCGAATTCTGATAGGCGAACTTTTAAGCTGTAAAGATTTGAAAAATCATTTTTTATTATAGCTAGTATGAAAACACCCTGCCTGGTATTAAGCTGGAGTTTGGTCTATGAATGGAGATGACTGCTACTACTGTTAAATAGATGTAAGCTTTAGTGACGTCCAAAATGCCGGTCCATACTGACTGTCTAGTCCAGTGTTTCCCAACGTCCCCACAGGGGGGCAATTTAAAAATGGACTCGACACGACTTTAACTTTAGATTATTTAAATGCAAAATGCAATGGATATCGGTGACAAATCTAACAAAATAAGCAAATTATTAAAAAAAGCTGTAATTACATATTTATATTTTTTAAGGGAACAAAATAATTTTTTAAGGTTAAAAAATTAAGTGTGGGGGGAGCATAAAAAAATTTAGAACTGTTAAGGTGTGGTATGGCCTAAAAAGGTTGGGAAACACTGGTCCAGTCTGTGTTCTAATGATCTTCAAGAGCGTAAAGTCACTAAAGCGACTGAGGCGACTGAGACAATCATAATCTAAACAGTTTCTTTAGTCGTCGGCTCTCTTGAACTTCCCCTGCTTCATCATCATGATCATCATCATCAGCTATAAGGCGTCCACTGCTGAACATAGGCCTCCCCCTTAGAACGACATTTCGAACGACCAGTGAAGGGCAACCGTGAAGGTTTTTGCAGTTGTCGGCACTCTTTGACGGGAAGGCAAGGGGTCAGATGTCGAGTCTCAATAACAAAAAAAAAAACATTAGCCGGAAGACGCCTACGCGAAGATGCGTCTGCCGGCTCGTAGTCTCCACTCAAGAACTTTCTTCCCCATCGGTTGGCGGTTCTCCGAAATTCGTAATGTTATAAAATGATGCACTTACGGAGGTCCATATCTAGTCTTTCCCATGCAATGTCCGGCTGTTAGTACATAACGGTTGCTGATGAGTGAACCGCCACATGCCACTTGTCGTTTGTCATATTCAAGCAGCGCTAACCAGGGATATTCATCTACTCCAGCTACACGTCCACCTGAAATTCATTGATTAATGAATTAAACAAATTTTATGCGGCTTAGGAATTAAGCCATATATGAAAACCCACCAATCACCATTACATTATCAATCAATCAAATTGTCACGCTTTTTTCTCACGGGGGTAGGGCACAGACAATGGAGCACCTTCACATCCACAATTCTCTTCATACAAGCTCTATGGTTATGGGCACTAGGCAACCTAGCTTTCTTGAGGATGTCTCCGTTTTGATTGGAAAACACCCTCCCGAGCCTGCCTTGTTTAACGCCACCACCTGATACTTATAAATTCCTTCAATCTACTTTTACTCATCCTTTCAATTCTCGCTTACCTTTAATTCTCTCCCCAGTCGAAGCCTGCCTTCCGCAACAAAGACTGTCTTTGCCAGGAGCCTCAATGGTTGGTGGACATTTGCCATAAGTCTCTGGTATTGGGAGATCGAAGTATGGCACTTGTTCTGGTTTAGAATCTGTTGGTGGCTCTGCTGTGGTTGGTCTTCTGTCACCAAGGGGATAGTGGATTGGTTTGACAGTCGAGAACGTTGACCATTCTGATGGGTCTGGACAGCAGACCTGCAATTTTATGGTTGTTTATGTAGCTGAGTTTCTTTTAATCATATTAAGCTTCAATCAGTCAAATTGTCACGCCTTTTTCCTACAGGGAAAGGCAGAGACAATACCACGATCCTGACACAACTCCCTTGCTTCCTTCATGTCCACAATTCTCCTCATACAAGTTCAAAGGTTATGGGCACTAGACAACCTAGCTTAATAGAGTTTTTAGCATAAAGGGTAACAGTAGAAGCAGAACGAGTTTTTTTTAATAATTCATTTTGACGACAGGCGTGACTGAACGGTTTAGCGATTGGTTTGTTGCGCCTAAAGACCCGGGTTCGATCCCTGGTCGGAGCAAATATTTGTTTCATAGTTTTTATTTGTAATATTTAATATTGCAAATATTTGTTAATAAAAAAAAGAGATGAATATTTGCATCGGGTCTGGTTATCAAAGAGTGGTAGGCAGTGGTACCCAGTCTGCCGATCCGGGGTAGTACCACCACTTACAGGTATACAGACCGTGAAGTGATTCGGTCACGTTTCGGGATCAGCTTGTAAGTTGCCGTTTCCATCTAAGCCGGCATAGTAGATGTGATTGCTACTCACAGTTATTGAATTGTAGTAGCAGTGACATTCATTCATGGACCACACTTCGGCTTAATATGTCGAGTCACAATTTAAAAAAATATTAGATTTTATAGCGTAACTCAGTTATAATTCGTAATCAGCTCTAAAATTTTCTTTGACTTTTATCCAGATTATCGTCAGGTGGGTTTATAACATGAAATTTAAGTACCTTTGGTTTTATATTTAAATGCAATCCGCACGCTGATTGTCTCAAAAAATTCAAGTCATCAGGCGTTTTCTTTTGCTTCTTATTTATAAGCTTCAATGGTATACATGTGTCTAGTAGTACACACGTTCCAGCATTCCCGTTTGGTGTACGGCATACATCCTCTGAAATAGACGCAGAGTCGACTGTTAGTATTTATTTCAGTGGTGTGCAGTGGTGCCCAGTCTGCCGATCCGGGGTAGTGCCACCACTTACAAGTATACAGAGCGTGAAGTGATTTAGTCGCGTTTCGGGATCAGCATGTATGTTGCCGGTTACACTAGGCCGGCATAGTAAATGTAAATGTGACATTGTGACTCGACATATGACAGCACCCCGCTTGATGTTAAGCCGAAGTGTGGTCCATGAATGAATGTCACTGCTACTACAATTCAATAACTGTGAGTAGCAATCACATCTACTATGCCGACCTAGATGGAACCGGCAACTTACAAGCTGATCCCGAAACGTGACCAAATCACTTCACGGTCTGTATACTTGTAAGTGGTGGTACTACCCCGGATCGGCAGACTTGGTACCACTGCCTACCACTCTTTATTACAGTAACCCTTAGTTATCAGTGTTACTACTGCATGAGGTACTATGCAAACACTACAACATCCACTCATCGACCGCACTCTAGCTTAACATTAAGAGTGGTTCTGTCTTATGTCGAGTTACGAATGTGAATAAATTCGACATAATACGACGGAATAGATGCTCGATTTCGCTCCTACTGCAGTCGTCCAGCGTTCTTCTTTTTAGCCGATCCTTATGCTGCTTAGCTCAAAAGACAACGCTCTTTTTATCTGCCGAGTCTATACTACCCCGAATCGGCACACTGAGTACCACTGCCTACCACTCTCAATTTAGCCAGTTATAAATAAATATTCATTTCGAATTGGCATGCGGGTATTGTATAATTATGTATTTATGTTTATTACTGTATATTTACATGTTTTCCTTGTTTGGGATTTTGAGTTCCTTTGTAGGAAAATACAGTTTGTGAGGCAATAAGAGTTGCGGGAATTCCAACTTTCGAAGATGTAAAGGAAGATTTTTCTGTACTAAAATTATATAACTTGTTGAATTGAACAAATTTTGTGCGGCTTACTATCGCGTTTATTATTGGTTAATTATTTTACAATCAAAATCGTGGTCTATCTTTGACCAAAGCTCTCGAAACGTTTGGAATAATAAAAGTCTTTGTATAAATGTAAAGTCTTTAATAATTATAACCAGAATTTGTGCAAAACGCAATACGAGAGCACGGGTTCAAAACCGCTTGCCTTTGTACTTTGGTTGTACTTGTTTCTGTGATACAAGCAAGCACTTTAGTAGATTATATTTTCTTAGATTTTACGCGAATAATATAATAAACGTCGGAATAATAAAATAAAAAAAGTAAAAATCAAAACCATAATAAACGCGATAGTAAGCCGCATAAAATTTGTTTATAGTAGATTAGTTTATAAATGTAAAAATAATAAGGAGACAGCCCTATACTTTAAAACAATTAAAACGCAATCACTTAATGATAAAGCTGTAACAACCTACTTCATTAAAAGTTAATAAATGATTAAGGAAAATTTAGAAGAATACTTACGTGCTGTTCCAGTATCCACGAATATTAGACACAAAATTAATATAAAATACATAGTTTATATTACAAATTATTATTTATTAAACACTTTTTTAACTATATATCATTTTTAATGTTTATTATTGTCTCTGTGTTGCACAGTTGTCCTTTTACAGTTCCATTGTGGTTATATGCGTCTCTATAATTAAAAATATATATATTGTTTTGTTTCCTTACACCGCCCGCCCGCTTGGGGCCGCGACTCTCTTATGCATAACAGCGTAATGACATTCCACGCATTTGCACTGCTTTATCAACAGAACTTCCATATAGATCCCGGCAGATTAGAAGAGCTTTGGACGATTGCGATGGGAGCAATTATGTCTCTTTCAGTCGTGCACATAATAAATAACATTTAAATTTCTATTCACATTCGTAAAACGAATAGTAAGTAGGTTACAAAACAAGTTACTGCGCAGATTTAATGCCAGTGCTCTTTTTTTATATAAATTTCTATACTAAGCTACTAAAGTGCTTGTATTATAGAAACAGGACAACTAAAGTACATATATCAAAGATCCATTGGTAACCCGTGCTCCAGCCTAACATTAGGCGGGGTGCTGTAATATGTCGAGTCACAAAAACAATAAAAACAGGGACATCTACAATAAGCAAAAGTGTTGCCTAGTGCCCATAAGCAGAGCTTGTATGAAGAGAATTGTGAATGTAAGGGAAGCGAGAGTGTTGTGTCAGGATCGTGGCAAGTGGCAATCACTTGTTTCTGCCTATCCCTATTGGAATTAAGGAGTTGTGAATTGATTTATTATTATTATTATACTTCGAGTATGTTTTTTTTTAAAGTTAAATAAACAAGAAAAAAATTGCGTATCGCAAGCTTTCTTTTTTAATAAACCAGTTTTTAGCTTATAGATCTTTCATTAAGACCTGGATCGTTTATTAAATTATTTAGGTGAACTGATTAAGTATTTTCTTAGATTTTGCGCGAACATTGATTAATGAATTAAACAAATTTTATGCGGCTTACTATCGAAGTGATAAAGTCGCGTTTCGGAATGAGCTTGCAACTGCGACGGCTACTTGCAGTTATTTAACTGTACGTACCAGTTGCCTCAAATCCTGAACCGCATTCTACCTTAACATCAGGCGGGGCAATGCAATAACAAGTAAAATATATTTATGAATTAATAATCGGATTTATGATGAATTTTTAGTTATTAAATTATTTATTAAAAAAAATAACTTGGAAAGATTAAGATTTAAATACTATCTAAACGTGTATCATACAAACTTTTTGATCACATTGCTTTGATTTATCAACTTTTTCAACTTCGAGCGGGCGAAAGTTTTCAAAATATAGTTTAATAACTTAATTTTCGCGCCTAAACTTTTTTATACAATACATAACACTCAAAACTATGACACCCCTATTCCTACAGGGATAGGCAAAAAACAATGGGGGACCACTTTTCACAACGGTGCACCACTTTCCGCGATCCTTTCTTTTAATTGTGAGTGATTGACAGCAACCGGCCTGATGTTAAGCTGAAGTGCGGTCCATGAATGGAGGTGACTGCTACTACAATGAAATAACTGTAAATGGCATAAACCCACTATGCCGGCTTAGTTGAAATTTACAAGCTGTTCCCGAAACGCGACTAAATCACTTCACCGTCTGTACTTGAAAGTGGTGGTACTACCTCGGATTGGAAGACTGGCCACCACTCTTTGAGTCCTAACAGTACTTCTCTTGAGTTATTCACACTCAAAATTCTCTTCGTATATGCGATACTATTGTGGACACTTTTAATAGACCCCTTTTATTTCTAAGATAGACCCCCATTCACGTCACTAGTTTTTTTAAACTCTATTCAGAAAGACCACTGATTTTAATTATTTTTAAAGAGTTTTCTTATTACGTAGTCTGTTTGATGCCAATCCGTCCGGCATGTACGCCGCGTTCATTAGTACTGGTTTCGAGAGTAGTTTTTGCATCGAGTTTCCTCATGTTTGTGTGTGAATCTGCTTTTTTGTTGATATTATAATAAACAATATGTAGTTTTTTATTTATAATGTTGCGTAGTGGTTGTAGTGATTTTCTCTTCTTAATAGTTTTGTTCTGCCTATCCCTGCCGGCGTAACAATTTGATTGATTGATTTAATAATTTTGTGTAATGTAGGCATGACAAATAAACTCGCTCATAATATGACAATAATGTAAACTACTCTTAAAATTTGAAAGTATGTAAAAAATGGGAAGTTTGTTTAAAAGGATGGAAAGTGTGAAAGAGATATTGAGAGAAGAGTGCAAAAGGGTAACGTAGTGAACGGTGCCATCCATAGTATAATGAACAGCCAAATAATGTCAAAAAAGTCACAGATTGCTGTTCATAATGCGGTGCTTGTTCCTACATTGATCTATGGAAGTGAAGGTGTGGCAGAAGAAGCATGAGAGTAGAATTAACGCTGTAGAAATGCAGTCATTAAGGAGTATATGTGGAGTGATGATAGCGGATAGAATAAGGAATATCACAGTGCGCGATAGATGTGGTTTAAAAGAGGATGTAGTGACAAGGATTAAAATAGGAATGATTCGGTGGTTTGGGCACATGGAAAAGATGAGTGAAAGTAGATTGACGAAAAGAATTTATAAATCTCATGTGAATGGATACGTTAAATAAGGCAGGCAAAGGAGGGTGTTTTCTGACCGAATCGGAGAAATCCTCAGGAAAACTAACCATAGAGCTTGTATGAAGAGAATTGTGCATGTGAAGGAAGCGAGGGAGTTGTGTCAGGATCGTGGCAAGTGGCGGTCCATTGTCTCTTATCCCTGTGGGAAAAAGGCGTGACAGTTTGATTGATTGATTGATAATGAGTTATTAATTATAATTAGGATTATTAGGGAAAATAAAACAAAACTCAATTGTAAGTACTTAAATGACTTTTTTACGTTATAATTAGTTAATCATAGTTAAGTAATTTTGTAATGTCTTTGTCGGCGGAGTTACGTGGGACTGCGCAGGTGATATCCGTGCTCCGCCAGACGAGGAACGCCGCGAGGGTTTTTAGTCGGTGCAAGCCCGACACAACCCGCCACCTCTCCCTTCTCGGGTGGCGGGCCTCCGTTAGAGATTTTCCCTCGCGTTACCAAAAAAAAAATTTGTAATGTCTTTAATTATGTATTTGTATGGCGCGGTAGAAGCGGAGATGTGAGCTGTGCGCGGACGACGCGCAACGGAGACGAGAGTAGTGAGCGGCGTGTAGTGAGCACTCAACGCCTCGCACACTAACAAGGCTAGTCAGCACACATCTCTGCTACACAGTACGCATTTCCTACACAGCTTCGGTGGATTCACACGAGCTGAAAAACATTTCTTCTAGCACAGCACTCCGCACACATCTCCGCTTTGGTGGACATTCGTAACAACAAAGTTGCAAATACAGCGCTCCTCATCTAATACTAATTCCACGACTGATTATAAAAGTAAAATAACATATATATGTATTTGATTACTTTTTGTTTATTCCCTCACATTACTTCTAATCCACGAATTATATTCTAGAACTTTCGAATAAACACCAGGGACGTTTTCTAATCCGCACGGAGTAGTTCCAAAGCTGACTATGCCGAGAACTTCAAATACTCTTCCATTTTCATACATCAATGGTCCACCGGAATCACCCTTGCATGAGTCTTTCCCTTTTACGCCGCCTGCACAGATTTGCTTGTTCCATAACTGGATTGAACGTCTGGGTATGTTGTAGGCTTTTTGGCAATCCTAAAATTGTATTGGAAGCTGTATTAGAATCAATGTAGTAGCTTTATTCTTACCATGATCATTATTTGATTATACATTCAGTATTTTTTTAAATTGTGACTCGACATATGACAGCACCCCGCTTGATGTTAAACCGAAGTGTGGTTCATGAATGAATGTCATTGCTACTACAATTCAATAACTGTGAGTAGCAATCACATTCACTATGCCGGCCTAGATGGAACCGGCAACTTACAATCTGATCCCGAAACGTGACCAAATCACTTCACGGTCTGTATTCTTGTAAGTGGTGGTACTACCCCGGATCGGTAGACTGGGTACCACTGCCTACAACCCTTTGATAACCAGACCCGAAGCAAATATCCATCTCTTTTTTTTAATAACACATATTTGCTTTGAAAAGCTAAAGCTACAAATAAAAGCTATGAAACAAATATTTGTTTCGACCGGGTATCGAACCCAGGACTTTAAGCGCAACAAACCAATCGCTAAACCATTCCACGCCTGTCGTCAATTATGGTAATTGGAAGAGTCAAAGAACGAGTTAAAGAATCTTGGTCTATACTCTATTAATTTACTTTTATCGCTCGTCTATGATGCAAGCACCATTCTTATAGCTACTAAGCTTGCTTTACTTGATTATAATAGGATAGAAATGCGTGAATTTGATCAATACAAAAAATAACACATTGTTGACATCTTGTTAATGTTGGCTTACCTGTGGAGTATTATAAGGCAGATCTACATATAACTTGACTGAACTAAATGATATGTTCTCGTTCACTGCACCCCAACCTGCTGCATACAATTTGAACTCTTCTGGGGGCGATGCGGTTGCGTCCATTACCGGTAAGCATATAGGTCGAATGAATTCTGAAAGAGTAAAATAGATAGGTAATACCAGTGCTAACTAACTCTAGATTAAATTGTTTGTGGATTCGAAATAGAACCAAGTTTAAGATTTTCATGAAATATGTTTCTTGATTTAAAATATATCAATTTTTTTTTTGTTAATTTAGTTTGTAACCTTTTGTAGGTACAAACCGAATTAAATAAAAAAATCGAGGTTAGGCCTGGTCTTTGATTATCATGACACTAAAAATAACGCCGATAGTCATTACCTAGGGTTATCCAGGGGTAAAGAAAATCAAAAACGAGTATTGGTTGGTACCAAAGTATCATGAATATGAGTCTCCCAGTTCAAAAAATAATATTATAATACTAAATAAAATATATATTACTGCTTATTAACCTGTATATGGCGCCATGGACGCCATTCGAATAAGAGCGATATCATTTCTTCTAAGTACATGTTTAGGGTTGTATTCCGGATGTGGTATAATTTGTTCTATAGGTATAATCACTATTGGATCACTTTCATCGATGCCACCACCCGCAATGACGCGCCTATCCACTTCTGTATTTGTATCGTATTCACCCAAACGGATGTTTGCACTGAAAATAATTAATAGAACATTAGACGTTGACTAAACCATCAAAATAGGCCAATTATGAATTAAATTCATCAAATTCATCCGACAATTGTCTCCACATAGTTCACTCCTTTTTTTACGTTTACTCCACTAATGGCAAGAGTTGTCAGGTGGTAAGCTTACTGCCAACGTATACGTTGTTATGAAGATTCACAGTCGGCGATAAGGATAATAATAGAAATTATTCTACTTACGGTGTACCGTGTTTAAATATATCACCAGCAACACAGTGGCCAGCTGTCAATACATAACGTCCACTTATCAAAACACCACCACAGAGGAATCTTATGCTATTTTCTCTCTTATATTCTATTAGTACTAGCCACGGGAATTGATCCAATCTGGTCTCTTGACCACCTAGAATAAAAAAAACACAGCACATTATGCAAATTTATATGAGTGATTGATTTAAATTGAAAAGATCTATGGTCGTTTGATTGCTTCTATATGTTTCTGGAGTTCTGAGTAAGGAATTTAATGGGAAAGCGGTGCAAATACGAATTATAAACAGAGTTGAAAAAATTCAACAGTTAATTTGTAGTTATAATTGCAGTTGCTGGAAAAAATAAAGAAACTTCTGAGAGATATTTTCAGTTTTAGGCGACCGTAGTATTGGTAGTGAAATGTTCACGTAAACCGATAATCACCGATTCGAGACCACTGGCAGGTACCGATGTATCTTTACTAATGTAGTTCGGTCGTCCTATTTCTATGATACAAGCACTTTTAGTAGTACTGGTTTTTAGAACTATGATCACGTCGCATTTGTCACAAAATTTCGATTTGTGAATTAGCTTTTAGAGTGATTGAAACTTAAACAATAACATGTTTTTAATTATAAAATGGTTTAATTAAATGTTGACGCAAAAATATCTATTGACGTCAGCTTGTTTGGTTTTCAATGAATCAACTCGTTGGGGATGCTCGATTTATTGGTTTAATATTGCTTGCGTTCAACTTGCGGTTTGGAGCTATATTTAGATTAGTTTTTGTTCCTATTTCGTTAAGTTGTCGACTGAGGTAATGTTTGGCTAATGATAATATAGGTTTTATTACGTCACCACCAATGCCTGCCAATCGAGAACTTGCTTATTCTCGATTGGTATATTCGATATCATTGTTTTTCTTATCTTAGTTTCTTTAACCGAATAAAAAAACAAAACGAAATAATCAAATAAAATACACATTTGGCCGAACGTTGACGGCAATTGATGCAACCGTTAACTAAGTCGGTTGTGTCAGTTGTCGGCAATATTAGACTTCCCCTCACTTATTTATCTGGCAAATCGCGGTCAGATGTCCAGTAGACAAGATTTTTGAATAACTTTTAAAGTTATTTTAAATTAGCATTCTGATTTCAATAATAAGGCGTGAAAAACTAACATACTTATTTCTATTTTGAATATTTTTCTTTATATGCTAGCGGTTTTCAAAAATATGAAGTTCTTTATACCTAAATGAATAAAGAACTTTTTTTCCAAATTGCTATATGCCAGTTGTTCAAGCCTATGGGATATACGAATATGAAAATCCAAAACTATTATTTATACCTATCTAAATCTTTCCTGAAGTAGAACCTCAAAGTAGATTTGTATTATTTAGTTTAATTGTAATATTTTATTAACACATTATTTAAGAAGTTTTAGATAAAATGTATTTTTATATTAAGTCGTTACATTTTCCGGAATCGAAGGACTAGGGTACGGTAAAACCCTATCGTGAGTCTATGTCGTTATCTGACAATGATCTGTTACATTTAAACGATGGGTAACAGGATAATACGACACATTTAAACGTTAATAATAAGAACAATGACTCAAGAAATCAACTATAAATTATGGAGGAAATAATCAAGGTCATCATGTATTACAACAAGATATTAAGATTTGCATATTAGTGATATTTGTCATATAGGAAACTTTAAAAACCTGGTATCTCAATGCTCATTATCATTATGGATGTGATTAGTGTGTAGGAAGTAAGTTTTGCCAAAATATTGGAAAGTGGCGCTTGAATTTTCATTTTACCTGATATTCTATCTTCAGACGAAGCTTCTCTGCCGCAACATTCAGTTCTTGGGTCAGGTGGCAGAGCAGAAGCTTCACATTTTCCTTTCTTTGGTGGCTTCCTAGGTGGAGGCGAAGTAGGTGATGGAGTTGTAGGAGTTGGTACTGCATTATCTCTGCAACATACGCTGTATTCTGATGGTCCTTGGCACCTGCAATATTATTATACTATAATGTTCAATCACTTCTATATTTGATATACTGCTGCTCCGATAAAATATATT
This sequence comes from Tinea trinotella, assembly GCA_905220615.1. Lineage (NCBI taxonomy): Eukaryota > Metazoa > Arthropoda > Insecta > Lepidoptera > Tineidae > Tinea > Tinea trinotella. The sequence continues at coordinate 1,244,810 of HG992328.1, read as the reverse complement.
TAAATTACAATTCGTGCTATAATATTTACGTAATTTTGTGTAATAATGTAAAAAGCATTTATAATTAAAGGTTTAAACAGCGGTTAATATATTCCCAATAGCAATAGCCAAAGATGCGACGCTGAGGTCGGTTTGTCCATTCGAGCTTAGATATCCCAAACCAAAAGTTATTGAAGAGTGTTTGCCCTCAGGCTTCAAAGTCATACATACAAGTATGTTTGTTTGTATATCTTTGGGTATTTTTATCGGCACTTGTCTTTTTATAATTATATACTACATGCTCTTAGATTAAATGGACCCCGGTGAAATGCGCAAATATTAGGCTCATGCTATTTAAGCAAGAGTGTTTACTAGATGAGATGATGATTTTACCTGGATTTTTGAACGTACTGATATGTTTCCGTTGGTATTGGACTCTGTGCTTGTAGCATTTGAAGGATTGGTTGACAGCTCTGATAACTGACACACTCGCCAAGCAAACCGTCTGGTGTGTAACATTTGTTGTTTGGTGGTGGCTGAGATTCGCAACATACCTGCCGAAGGAGACACAATAATTGCTCATTATTTAATGACTTATTTAAAAAAGCTCCCAAGCATTGTTAAGCCAACGTTGGTCACATTGATTTTAATTTCTAGAGCTGGTGCGGCTTGTGAAGCGGCTGAAAAAGCTAAAGCGTGCAAATACAGGGGTTTAGGCTCCGAGTATGATTTTGTCCCATTCGGTGTCGAGACCATTGGTCCGTGGGGTCCTAGCGCTATAAGACTTTTTTAATGTCTCTAAAGTTTTTAATATGTTATTATTTACAAACCTACCCAACATTTGCTGAAAGATTTAAACTATTTATTGGTTTATATCTTATAACCCCCAACCATCAGTACATGCACCTGAATAAATCATCCATGAAAACTGTTCGTAAGCATACATACTCATACGTACCATGGGTGACTGTCCCTGATATCCACAATGTGACTTCCTCAATAGGTCGACATCCTTTGGAGAACTTGGAATTTTCTTTATAAGTGCATACAGTTTTGGGCAACTTTCAACTACTATACATTTTCCTGGTTGATTGCTTGGCGTTGTACATGTGTTCTCTGATGAGGTAAAACGTTTTATGGTTAGATATTGTATTAAGGACTAATTGCAGTTAATTACCAAGTCGCATAGCAAATTTAAGACGACCGTTGTGTAGTGGCACTGCAATAGATACGTAAGCCGAGTGGCAGTTACACACGAATCACTCACAGTTCGAATTCACTAACCCGGTACCAATGTATCTTTGATATATGTACTTTGGTTGTCCTGTTTCTACGATACAAGCACTTTATTAGCTTAGTATAGAAATGTAAAATAAAAAATAGATGTTTTTGACATAAATCTGCTTAGATATGTTTTTTCTTTTTGCTAATTTTTACATAGTTTGCTGGTCGTTTTCGGTCAGTACGCCTAAAAGTGGTGGTTCTACCATCAGCAGACTGAATATATCACCACCAACTTTCCGTCTACTATTCTTGTTGATGTAGAAGTGAAGCATAAAAGTAACACAATTAGGTTTTTACACGGAAGGATAAAATGTAGGTATTTAGGTTAGGGTATTTACTTATAATAATAGACAATGAATAATATCCTGTATTAGACGATTTGAACAGGATTATCCTTATAACAAATGCATCGTATAATTATGATATTCAGAATTGTTTCGTTTAATTTTTGTTCTCACTCTCTCTGCTATTAGTCCTCCGCCGCTGGACATTATGCTTCCTCCAGCGACATCCACAGTGACCTTTATCAAAAGAGAACTTTCAACCTGACTGCCATCCATCAACCACAGCCACGAGTATGTGCTCTGTTTTATTCAATACTAGGTAATGAATTTACAGTATTTGGGAATCCTTTTGCTATTCAAGCTTTCAACTTTGGGGCTTTTGTTTTTTTATTATTAGGCAAGCGCCTGTCTTAACTGCTCCCTGTCTTATATTAGGCTTGGGTGCCTAGTCAAAACCGGCAACTGTCAAGCTGATCCCAAAACGCATCTGAGTCACTTCACGGTCCGTACCCTTGAAAATGACGGTACTTCCCCGGATCGGCAGACTGGGCATATGCCACCAACTGTCTACTTACCACTCTTAATTGAATATATTTAATTTGAAGGTCGACACGTTTGAGATGTTACAATTGATATTTTCCTTATAAAATGAATGCTAAATTTGTCCTTATTTATTTATCGTGGCAGTTGCCTTTTGTGATTGTATGTGAACATGTGAGGTTATTTACATGGGCTGTCACCTTATGTCAGCGCGACCGCTCTCTGCCTAATGTTACGAGTATGTTGGAATGCAAGAAACGACAGGCGACAGGCGTGGACGAACGGTTTAGCGATTGGTATGTTGCGCGTAAAGTTCCGGGTTCGATTCCCGGTCGAAGCAAATATTTGTTAATGAAAAAAAAAGAGATGGATATTTGCTTCGGGTCTGATTATCAAAGAGTGGTAGGCAGTGGTACCTAGTCTGCCGATCCGGGGTAGTACCACCACTTAGAAGTATACAGACCGTAAAGTGATTTGGTCACGTTTCGGGATCTGCTTGTAAGTTGTCGGTTCCATCTAGGCCGGCATAGTGGATGTGATTGCTACTCACAGTTATTGAATTGTAGTAGCAGTGACATTCATTCATGGACCATTCGCTAAACCGTTCGTCCACGCCTGTCGTCAAAACTGTAATTGTAATGTTTTTTCCTAGATAGTTTAGAATCACAATTGGACCCGGTATTTTTTTCCGGGCAGGACAACACTTATTTGAAGAAATATTATAGAATCATTTCAAGCACATTAGTTTGTCAGTAATGTGCTTGTGTTTATTATCATTTTCCTCTATGTTTTAGGTATATTTATATGATGAAAGGTTATCCATGGTTATCAGTGCATTTAGTATGTACATACTCGTATATAGACTAAGCAATGTTTATAGTACGAAAAAATACATATTATAATCATAATGTTTTCTTAGATTTTGCGCCAACATTAAACAAATTTATGCCTCGCTTCCTTTACATTCACAATTCTCTTCATACAATCTCTATGGTTATGGGCACTAGGCAACCTAGCTTTCTCGAGGATTTCTCCGATTTGGTCAGAAAAGACCCTCCTGGGCCTGCCATAAAACATACATAATACATTTATAATAATATTTATATATATCAATAAAGATATATAGAGGACTCAATCTCGTTTCGAGATAGGTGTGTAAGTTGCCAGTTCTAATCATGCCGACATAGTGGATGTGACTGCTACTTGAAGTTATTTAACTGTAGTAGCAGTCGCCTTCATTCATTGTGGTGTACTCAGTTACATCAGGCAGGGCAGTCGCATGACGAGCCAAAATAATATAAGGGGATTTTATTATAAGCTGGGTTACCCGGTGCTTATAATCGTAGTGCTTGTATGAAGAGAATTGTGGATGTGAGAGAAGCGAGGGAGTTGTGTCAGATTGTCTCTGCCTATCCATGTGGGGTAAACGCATGTCAATTGGATTGGTTTTGATTTAATGTTATATTAATTTTAACCAGAAGAAATCGGCATAGTTTCTAAGGACAGAATATGTGTGTTTGGGAATTTCCCAAGTAAGAAATTTCGCGAGCGACGACGTTCTCATTTCTACATTACAATGTTATTTATCCCTAACTTTAAAATGTATTATTTATTAATGCAACAACATCAAAATTGTTTGATCTACAACTAGACGTAAACTCTCCTTTTTACTAAGTAAATGCACCCACAATCCCTGTTCACTATGCCAAAGGTTAGCTGATAAAAAATGTCAGTAGACATTAAGCTCGCCTATGTACATGTTCATCATCATCATCAGCCAGAAGGCGTCCAATGCTGAACATAGGCCTCCCTCTTAGAACGCCATTTCGAACGACAAGATGCCAGTTGCATCCACCGGTTACCCGTGACTTTCACTTCCGGTTCCGGTTCATGGTCTCCACTCTAGTTGGTACCTTTCTTCCTCATCGGTTGTCGGTTCCTCGAGCAAAATACATGTTAAATGTATTTTATTTACTGTGCAATAAAGAATTTATCTATCTATCTATCTGATCTATGTACTTCTATAAAAATTAACAAATAATACGTTTTTATTTTAAATACGAGTATAAATTGGGTTTTTATAGCTTTAACATAAAAAGTTTCAATTTATTTACCCAAGAAAAACGTCTAAAAAAAGTCTGACTCAGTTGCCGTCACTATGCCTTCAGAGATCATTTTTAAGCTTCGCTTTATGAATGCTAAGTTACAGGTGGGGAATACATGGGCACATATTCTTCCTGATGATAGTTCAGCTATAGCGGATGCTGCTGTTTCTTGCATTCCCACTATTTTTTTTACTCGGCAAATGACAGCACTCAGCTTGATGTTAAGATGGATTGCAGTACATGAATCGCTGTCACCGCTACTACAATTCAATAACTGCCACGTCCTCTATGCTGGCCTAGTTGGAACCGGCAACTTGCAAGCCGATCCCGAAAAGCGATCCCGATATATCACTTCACATATCGGATCTTTGGATCGGCAGACTGGGTACCACTGCCTACCACTCATCTGTCCAGATGTCGAGCGACAAAAAAAATTAATACTTACGAGCCTGAACGCTGCACAAAGCCACACTTAACAAAACTATTAAAAACATAGACATTTTTATAATGTCTTTATAAATTATTTACACATATTCTGTTCGTTTTTTTATGAATGTAGTTTTTGCAGTGCGTCCGCGCGTCGACGCTCTGTGTTGACTTCTGGGCGAAACCTAATGTCATCAGGATTTCTTGTTTGACCAGTTCTCTTTGTTTAATTAACATTACGTCCAAAGTTTCCGTTATTTTCAACGGTATTTCACTCTTATCTGTTCATCCATAGAGTTTAGTTTGGTTCGTTAATGCGTTTTAAAGTATTTTAATGTGAAGTTTATTGTTAAGGGAAATTAGTTTTTAACTTTTATAGAATAAGGATTAAGCTAGATTTGTTTCTTAATTGGCGTATGTTATATTGTTGTGAACTAGTTAATGATGTATTAGTTAATTGTAGTTATTTGATTGTTTTTCTTTTAATTGAAGTCTGGGTTTGTCCGCTTTATCTACGTTTTATAGAGGACAGTGAAGTGGAGTATGCACACACCTGTTCTGTTTTTTGCATCAACGTTACGACACGGAGATGTCCGGCTGTCTGTATGTGGTTTTTATTAAAAACAAACTGTATCTAAGCAAACAATAAAACCTTGTGCGCTGGTCCTGGTAACGAAAAACTATGTAAAAATGAATTAAAATCGAATCACACCCGTTTAATAAATGTTTTATTAAATACAATCAAAAATATAAAAAAGTAAATAATATGCAAATAATAATTTAGGGTTCATCATCATCACCAGTCGGAAGACGTCCACTGCTGTACATGGGCCTCCTTCTTAGAACGCCATTCCGAACTGGGGGTTTGCCATAATCCCCACGCTTGGTAGGCGGCTTGGGGATCGCAGTATACTCACCGTACATTACGAGGACGCTGCTGCCGTTTCTCCAGTGAGACTGGTCGAGTTTTAGGACATTTATTAGGATTAAAAACAATCAATCAATTTTTTTGCATCGGAGTGTTATTTCAATTATTACAAAATTCACGCTAAATATAGTAAAATAATCCTCTGATTAATGTAAAATCTGTTTAATTATACTGAATTATAAATATTTTTTTGTTTCAGGTGCTACGAAAGAGATAGGCACGGCTTTGACGAGGGTCTGTTTACGGCACAGAGCTATTGAGACTAAGATGAAGTCATTTATAAGGTAATGTATCTTTCATGTAATATTATTTAGGTACTTTGGTCGCCCAGTTTCTGTGATACAAGCAAGCACTATGATTCATTTAGACATTATATTTACTTTAGTTTATTATTACATATATCTTTTAACAACCTTAGCTCATTTTAAGAATGGTTTATTTTTAAACCTCAAATTAAAAACCCTGAAGTTTTATCAAAGTTCGTACAAAACGAACAAAAAACTGTCCACTGAACATCTATTGAGTATATATCTAACGTAAACTGAAAGTTCGCCATGTTTTCGACCGATATTTCGCGTAATTTAACTTTATTTTGACATTAGATGTACAATCTGGTGATTAGGAGGACTGACGACAGTTACGTTACGAATAAGTTACGAATAAGTTACGAATAAAAGTTACGAAAAAAAAAGTTAAAAAATAAAAAGTTAAAAAAAAAGTTTAAAAAATAAAAGTTACGAATAACCGGTGGATGCAACTAGCATCCTGTCGTTCGGAATTGCACTCTAAGGGGGAGGTCTATGTTCAGCAGTGGACGCCTTCTGGCTGATGATGATGATGGTTAACCTTAATAAAATTAGGTCGAGGTCAAATTTTGGCGAATGGGAATACAGGCGTTATTTGTTTATTTACTTACGTTGGGTGTGACAGAAGAATCATGAGAGTAGAATTAATGCTGTAGAAATGCAGTTATTAAGGAGTGTATGTGGAGTGACGATGGCAGATATAATAAGGAACAGCACAGTGCACGATAATTGTGGTTTGAAAGAAGATGTAGTGATTGACAAGGATTGACAAAGGAATGCTTCGATGGTTTGGGCACATGGAAAGGATAAGTGAAAGTAGATTGACGAAAGGAATTAATAAATGTGATGTGAATGGACACGCTTGTATGAAGATTGTGGATCTGAGGGATGCGAGGATCGTGACAAGTGGCGATCTTTTGTCTCTACCTATCCCTTTGTGAAAAAGAGTGACAACTTGATTGATTGATTAATTTATATTTATTTATAACACTTCCAGTACACTGATGGAAACACTCATAACACCACTTGCGGAGCGTTCGGACGAATGGCGTCGCGGGAACTGTAGTGGGGGCGCTCTGTCCAGGGAACATGCGCGCGAGTGTAAACGTGCAAGGGCCGAGCTTAGGAGGCGTATGCAGGAAGCTCAGCGACATGTCAGGAAAGCTAGGAGGGCACCGCCTGACGCCAAAAGGCGGGCTGATGTTTCTATACAGGTATGAATGTTTTATTTTTATAAATTTACCTATATGGCGCCCTCCACATACGGTCACGCCATTTGGTGGAAAAGACACTAAACAGATCGTCGCCACATACAACCACCAGATGGCGTTGAGCGTTCAATATCTCGCAAACGATATTTCGACAAAGTATTGGATATATATCAGCATCGACGCGAGATTACTACGGCCAAGTAGACGGCCCTGCACGCTTCATGTGTGTAGCGGAGAGATCTCTCTTATCATTTCCCCAAACCTATTTGGTATGTTTTATATGTACAATTGATGAGTTACTTGTGGCCTTTTTCTCGTCTTATGCCTTTCCGAAGCCATGGTAGAATTTCATGATGAGGAAGAAGGAAGTTAATTTCATATGATTTAAATTCGTTTCGTTTGTAGAATGAGATCTGGTATTCGTTCGTTACAATAATTTTAGAGAGAAGCAAATTGTTGTCGGCATATCGGATTTGAATGCTGCTTGCAGATATCTGTGATATAGATGCCGGCAGAAAAAATAGCGCTGGCATTCAAGCTGCGCAGTAACTTGTTTTGTTTACCTGCTTTCCTTTCGTTTGTAGAATGAGTTTTTTTTTATCGTGACTCGACATATGACAGCACCCTGCTTGTTGAGCTGGAGTGTAGTCTATGAATGGATGTCACTGCTACTACAATTCAATAACTGTGAGTAGCAATCACATCCACTATGCCGGCCTAGTTAGAACCGGCAACTTACAAGCTGATCCCGAAATATTATGAATTATGTGCTCGACTCTATATATCTATATATGCGCAGACTTGTTCCCACCGCAGTCTCTAGGGCTTTTCCTAATCTGCCGATCCTTATACTGCGCAGCTCCAAAGTCAGCGTTCTTTTTATCTTCGGGATCAGCTTGCAGGTTGTCGGTCTAGGCCGGCATTCATGTACCGCAGTCCAGACCCCCTAGCACGGCAATCCAAGAAGCTAGATAAAGAACTGCAATGAATAATAATGTAACTCATTTTAAAAAGTTATTAGGCCGCCACATCAAAATGTTTTTACATCAATAAAGTTTTTAACGTCGTTTTGTGTGAAGTTTTACAGAACGTTTTTAAATATATTTTTTGGATATTTTGATGCACTGTTCTAGTAAGTTATTTAAAATGAATTGTAATGATATTCTTTGCAAGTTTCTTTGCAAGCTCAACAAAAGGCGGATTGCTGTTATATATCTAACCCGGGTATTTTTAGGATGTCCAAGAACGCAAGGAGCAGCTAGAGGAGATGGAAGAGAAAGCGGTGAAGGCAGCTTTGATTGAGGAAAGGAGTCGATTCTGTCATTTCGTTACGCTGCTTAACCCTGTCGTGGTTAGTATATTTGATCAATCAATCAAATTGTCACTTCTTTTTTCCACAGGGATAGGCAGAGACAATGGAGCGCCACTTGCAACGATCCTGATACAACTACCTCGTTTCCCTCACATCCACAATTCGTTTCATACAAGCTTTAAATTTATGGATATCAGGCAACCTAGCATTCTTGAGGATATCTCCGATTTGGTCGGCGAACACCCTCCTGGGCCTGCCTTGTTTTGCCTTGTTTAAGATCAGATTTATAAAAAAACTTTCGTCAATCTACTTTCACTCATCCTTTCCATGTATCGAAACCATTAAAACATTCCTTTGTCAATCCTTGTTACTACATCCTCTTTCAAACCACATCTATCACGCACTGTTCTATTCCTTATTCTATCCGCTAACGTCACTTCACATACACTCCTTGATGACCGCATAATAATCATTGCTTCTTCAATTAATTACCTTAAATTTGTTTCCGTCATTAAGATTCAGTCACTTTTCAGTCATTAAGGGCGACCGTGGTGTAGTGGCAGTGCAATGGTTACACAAACAGAATAGCACGAATTCGAAACCACCCACCGGTACCAATGTATCTTTGATATATGTACTTTGTTTGTCCTGTTTCTATGATACAAGCCCTTTAGTAGCTTGTAAAGAAATGTAAATAAATAAATCAAAATATATTTAATTGTTTGTATTTTTGCATCAATTTCAGGAGAGTGAAGTGGCGATGCTCTCGGAGTTCAGTCACTTGCAGGAGGGTAGTGAACAATTAATACGTCATATCAATGAACCTAGGACACTGGCACCTGCTAGCTTACAGGTATTTAAGGACCTTTTTTTTAATGATTTTTTATTGTGACATGACATCTGACCTCGGCCCGCCTGATGGTAAGCAAGTGGAGATCTAAGAGTAACGACGACTAAGAAAACCGAGTTTGTTCACGGCTGCATCAGTCGCCGTCACTATTCCGATCAAAAAAATATTTAATTTTATTATTCGGTATATACGACAGGTTGCAAACTAAACCTGGTCTTAACGGTCTTTTTTTTTGTGAGAAGAATTGCTGTATTCCAAATGGACATATCAACGCGATTAAGTGGTGGATCTCCCTGTAAAGCGAGTGATCTATGAGAAATAGAATTAACTCCAAAGTCGAGTGAAGTCCGACTTTGGAGTCAATGAATATGAGGTATGCCTTAACGGTATTTTTTTTTTGCTGTTATCCATAACGGATTTATCAGCGTGGCTGAGAGATGGGGAAGGGAAGGGCCGACAAGCGGGCCACGATCGAGCTCTGTCTTGCGGCCGGTGTAAAACCGCAAGTAAATTTGCGGCATTCCCCTATCCGCCACTCAGCGGACGAACTCGATGTTAGACCAGCAACTCCACACAAGACTTTAGCGCTCTCGAGTCTATACGAGTATATAGCTATTAAACGCTCAACGCCATTGGTAGACTATCTCTTTTTGCAACGCCATCTAGTTGCAGTATGTGGTTGCGTCCGCCACACCATGATGCTTGCTTAATCACATTATTACTTTGCAGGTGATCTGTGACACGAAATGTTCCGGTGACCAATGGCAACCGCCCTGCCCATCAGCGCCGCAATCACCATGCACCCTAAGTCGCAAATCATCGATGACATCAGTATGCTCGCTCTCGTCACTTAATTCTATACGGTCGGCGGACCAGCACGGTATGCAGTGTCGTCTTTAACCTATCGGAGGCCCTGGACACATTAGGACTCTCAAGATTATAGGCGGCCCTTCTATTTTTATTTACATTTTTATACCTTTTCCTTAGGCCGGCATAGTGGCGGCGGCTGGGGCAGCCGTGAACTTATTCCAGTCGTCGTCACTCTTGGACCTCATCTTGCTTATCATCAGGCGAGTCGAGGTCAGATGTCGTGTCACAATAAAAAAAATACTAAGCTACTAAAGTGCTTGTATCATAGAAACAGTACAACCAAAGTACATATATCAAAGATACATTGGTACCGGTGAGTAGTTTTGAAGCTGTGCTCTCGGTTTGCGTAACCATTGCACTTCTATGAGCTTGATAGAGCAATATTTGCACATGCCCAGAGTGCCCAGTGGCAAAGAGGGGTTAGACGGTATGGCATAATTTTAAGTTTGCAGACCGTTAAGGGACTCAGTCGCGTTTCAGGATCTAGGCAGTTATTAAACTGTAGCAGCTGTTTCTTCCATTTATGTACTGTACTCCAGCCTAACATCAGGGGGGATGCTGCCAAATAATAAGCATTAATAGTTAAAAGTGACAGGTCGTGGGACGTTACATGCAGATCTCGAAACGCGACTAAGTCACTTCACGGTCTGTATACTTGTAAGCGGTGGTACTACCCAGGTTCGGCAAGCTGGGATTACTGTCTACTACTCTTTTACAACCAGACCCGAAGCAAATGTCTGCCTCTTTTTTATTATTAAAAAATGTTTGTAAATTTATCTCACTATTTACAAATAAAGGTCTGAAACAAATATTTGCTTCGAACGGGAATCGAACCCGGGACTCTCGCATAACGGACTGGTGTGCCTACCACTACGCCACGCCCGTCGCCGGATTCTGGACTACAGTTGCATTATGTTTTATTTAAACTAAACTGTTTTCTTAAAGAAAGCTATCATAGAGCTTGTATGAAGAGAATTGTGAGTGTGAAGTAATCGAGGGAATTGTGACAGGATCCTGGCAAGTGGCGCTCCATTGTCTCTGCCTAACTCTGTGGGAAAAAAGGTTGACAATTTGATTGATTGATTGTTTTCTTTAAGGGGGTTCAAATAGCAACATGGGTTGTTCAACACCGATATCGAATGCATCGTCAGGCGGCACTATTCCAGCGCCCAACAGCCACGAATCGCCTCACTGCCTATCACAGGTAAATAAGTTACATTATTAGTAGGATTATCGTAGTTATTTCAGTTTAGTAGATGGAACCCTGTCATAGTAGTTTTTTAACTTTTCATAATAGAAAAGTTGTTCGAAAAAGAAAATAAAGTTCGAAGTGTGAATTTCTGTAATTTTTGACTTTATAGTTTACTCGAGTTAGAATACTATCCTTATCCGAGATAATCGAATACTCGAGTAAATTGAATACTTCTTGGTTATCAAAGAGTGGTAGGCAGTGGTACCCAGTCTGCCGATCCGGGGTAGTACCACCACTTACAAGTATACAGACCTTGAAGTGATTTGGTCACGTTTCGGGATCAGCTTGTAAGTTGCCGGTTCCATCTAGGCCGGCATAGTGGATGTGATTGCTACTCACAGTTATTGAATTGTAGTAGCAGTGACATTCATTCATGGACCACACTTCGGCTTAACATCAAGCGGGGTGCTGTCATATGTCGAGTTACAATAAAAAAAAAAAAATACTATTCTTACTCGATTAAATCAAATACTATTCTTACTCGAGTAAATCGAATACTATTCTTACTCTAGTAAATTGAATACTTTTCTTACTCTAGTAAATCGAACACTTTTCTTACTCGATTAAATCGAATACTATTCTTACTCGAGTAAATCGAATACTATTCTTACTCGATTAAATAGAATACTATTTTTACTCGAGTAAATCGAATACTATTCTTACTCTAGTAAATTGAATACTTTTCTTACTCTAGTAAATCGAATACTTTTCTTACTCGAGATAATCGAATACTGTTCTTACTCGAGTAAATCGAATACTATTCTTACTCGAGGTAATCGAATACTGTTCTTACTTGAGGTAATCGAATACTATTCTTACTCGAGGTAATCGAATCCTACTCTTAGCACAGTGTACCTCAATGGTACAGATTTTTTAGTTATTTTTTACTTTGTCATTTTTTAAAATTATATTTTTGCTTTTGCTTTTCATTTTTATTTTTTATTTCTTGCTTATTTTTTATTATTTTGTTCCCTATGAATAGCAAGCTCGTATCGCGAGTATGTGCAGTGCTGACTCTGGCTTCAGGTCTCAAGACACATTGCATCGCCAACTATCGCTCTACGTTGATAATGTGGGTTGCTTTTTATTTTATTTTTCTTTGCATTTTTATTTGTTTTATTTTTGTTGCTTTTAAAAATAATTAAGTAAGGTATAGTGGGATGTGATCAGGGGTAAATGCGTCTAAATTAATTGTTTTTTTTTTTTGATGCGACAATTGCCTTAGACGCCTTTGGTTAACATCATGACCTAGACGTTGGCGCCATTGGTTAACATCATGACCTAGACGTTGGCGCTATTGGTTAACATCATGACCTAGACGTTGGCGCTCTTGGTTAACATCATGACCCAGACGTTGGCCCCATTGATTAACATCATGACCTAGACGTTGGTGCTCTTGGTAAACATCATGACCCAGACGTTGGCGCCCTTGGTTAACATCATAACCTAGACGTTAGCGCTTTTGGTTAACATCATGACTCAGACGTTGGCGCCTTTGGTTAACATCATGACCTAGACGTTGGCGCCATTGGTTACCATCAAAACTTGAGGGTAGGGTTGCCAACTCAGTTGATCAATTAATCCGGGATATTGAAAAAATTGAAAGTCAAATATATTAAGTTTTTTTACACTGCGAGCAGGATTACAAACGATATAATTATAAAATAGTTTATACGTGTAAACATTCAAAGGACTACATTCATTTTATGCTTTCATGTACTACTTTTGTGATGTCCAATGATGAAAAAATATATAAATGGTGTTTGTATTAATGAAACTAATAACAATTTCGCTTTTGATTGCTGTTCAATTGAGTTATTTGGAAAATAAGATATGGATTTTGTATTGTCTGTCAATAAGATGCAATATTAACAGTTCTGCTTTGAACTGTCATAATTATAGTTTGATCATTTTGCACACGTAAACTATGCAAAATAAAGGATATATTTCAATTACATTGCAAACTTTATACATTAAACTAATTTAAAATGTATATGCAACTGTTAATACAATTAAGTCCAAGTCTCCATACAAAATGAATGATGTTCTTTGTGCCTACTTTAGACTTTTTTTTCGGGAGGGTTGGCAACCCTACGTAGGGGGTCTGATGTGTTAACCAAGGGAAGGTCTAAGATCGTTAAAGACAAAAATACCGTTTCATTTTACGTTTGCCTCAGTCGCTATCACTATGCCGGCCAAAATAATTATTTCACTTTAAAACTATGATTGGGGAAGAAAATACATAATTTATAGCGGTATACTTATACTTTATACTTATGGGGAAGAAAGGTTCTAGAGTGGAGAACACGAACTGGAAGACGCAGCGTAGGTAGGCCTCCCACTAGGTGGACTGACGACATAGTGAAAGTCACAGGTAACCGGTGGATGCAACTGGCATCTTGTCGTTCGGAATGGCGTTCTAAGGGGGAGGCCTATGTTCAGCAGTGGACGCCTTCTGGCTGATGATGATGAAGATGATGAAATACTTATTGTAAATAATTTTGTAAATAATGTAATTTGTAAATAAAATAATTTGTAAATAATGTGATTTATTCCGCAGGGTTCTGATAACCAGAGTGTTAGCAGCGAATGTACTACGCCGGCCAAGAGTTGTGCTGATGATGTCTCAATCATGGGTGACTCCATGACTAATGCAGGTTAGGAAATGTGTTCTCAATTAGGATAGGCAATAGAGCGCCACTTGCCACGATCCTGACACAACTACCTCCCTTTCCTCACAGCCACAATTCTCTTTATACAAGCTCTACTGTTATGGGCACTAAGCAACTTTCTTGAGGATCCTATAACCTTAAATTCTTCAAGCTATGTTGGCTGGCATCGTGACCTGTTTTTTGTCGTCGGCACTTTTAGATCTCTTTTTGCTTACCATGAAGCAGTTCGCCGTCAAATGTCGAGTCACAATATTAAAAAAAACGGCATATATCAAGCTAATCTCGAAACGTACAAGCAGTAGACTGCTTAGTGCTTTTTAGCACGACATATCCTTGCACACTTCTTGATGTTAAGTTGGATGCATTTAGAGTATTTAGGTGCAGTAGGTATAGTGTGCAGCTTCAGTAAGTAGAGTACTCAGCTGCAGTAGATAGAGTACTCAGCTGCAGTTGCAGGTAGAGTATGCAGATGCAGTAGGTAGAGTATGCAGATGCAGTAGGTAGAGTATGCAGATGCAGTAGTAGAGTATGCAGATGCAGTAGGTAGAGTATGCAGATGCAGTATATAGAATACTTAGCTGCAGTAGATAGAGTACTTAGCTGCAGTAGATAGAGTACTCAGCTGCAGTAGGTAGAGTATGCAGATGCAGTAGATAGAATACTCAGATGCAGTAGGTAGAGTACTCAGCTGCAGTAGACAGAGTACTCAGCTGCAGTAGGTAAAGTATGCAAATGCAGTAGATAGAGTACTCAGCTGCAGTAGATATAGTACTCAGCTGCAGGAGGTAGAGTATGCAGATGCAGTAAGTAGAGTATGCAGATGCAGTAGATAGAATACTCAGCTGCAGTAGATAGAGTACTCAGCAGCAGTAGATATAGTACTCAGCAGAAGTAGATATAGTACTCAGCTGCAGGAGGTAGAGTATGCAGATGCAGTAGGTAGAATATGCAGATGCAGTAGATAGAATACTCAGCTGCAGTAGATAGAGTACTCAGCTGCAGTAGGTAAAGTATGCGTATGCACCTCTAGGTAGATTCCAGCAATTGTTTGGACGCAATTGAGTCACTTGATGGTCTCGCAACCGATGGTATTTGCCATCTTTACCCCCCATTACATTAGTGTAGGAACAAGCACTTGTTGTGTTTGTATAATAAAATAAATGGTTTTCATGCAGCTTCTGCAACATGGCCTGACCTGAAAGATACAGCTCAATTCGAAAGAGCTGCTACAGCTATTATGGCAGGTAGACCGCATACTATATCTGCAGGTAAATTATTTTGTTTTATATTTCGTATTGTAAAAGTTTTGTATCATCGATTGACGACAGGGGCGGTTACGCGTAAAGTCCTGGGTTCGTTTCCCGGTCAGAGTAAAATATTTGTTAATATATTTTCGAATATTTTCTCCTGGGGTGGTTGTCAAAGAATAGTAGACAGAATAGTACAAGTAGTCACTTAGCCACGTTTCGGAATCAGCTTGTAAATTGCCGGTTTCAACTAGGCCGGCATAGTGGATGCTACTGGCCTTTCAATAAAATTGTAATAATAATTATGACCTCAATTCACTAAGTTCACGGTTGTTTTAAAAAATCAATTTAATAATGCTTTTGTCAGGATTTACCGGCGTAAAATGAATAGTTTTTTTTTCAGTCGTAAAATGAATAGTTAAATTTCATTTACTATTCATTTTTCAGGCGTAAAATGAATAGTATTTTTTAGCCGTCGGCGCTTTGACCTGTTTTTTTATTGTGACTCGACATATGACAGCACCCCGCTTGATGTTAAGCCGAAGTGTGGTCCATGAAGGAATGTCACTGCTACTACAATTCAATAACTGTAGCAATCAAGTAGCAATCACATCCACTATGCCGGCCTAGTTGGAACCGGCAACTTACAAGCTGATCCCGAAACGTGACCAAATCACTTCACGGTCTGTATACTGTATACTTGTAAGTGGTGGTACTACCCCGGATCGGCAGACTGGGTACCATTGCCTACCACTCTTTGCTTACCATCTGGCGTCTCAATAAATTTGGATGGGAATCCAATTATTTTGTTTTGTTATAGCATATGAACGCGGTCACCCACGTACTGCTCTCAGTGTGAACACTTTCTCAGAACAGGAGAGCATCTATGCAAGACCACCATTGCCCACGGTGAGTATTACAAAGCGAGGGAGTTGTGTCAGAATCGTGGCAAGTGGCGCTCCATTGTCTTTGCCTATCCCCGTGGGAAAAAGGCGTGACAATTTGATTTGCTTGAGTGTTTCAAATTATATTAAGACCGTGGTGTTTTAGTAGTCGATTGGTCACACAAACCGAGAGTCTCTGGTTCAAAACCACTTGCCAGTACCAATCTAAGGCGACCGTCGTGTAGTGGCAGTGCAATGGTTTAACAACCCGAGAGCACGGGTTCAAAACCACTTGCCGGTAACAATGTACCTTTGTTATATCTATAATACTTTGGTTGTCCTGTTTCTACGATACAAGCACTTTGGTAGCTTAGTATAAAAATGTAAAAAAGGTATCTTTAATATGTACTTAATATGTATAGGTAATATGTATGTATATGTAATAGGAGCTTTCAATAGTATCCTAGCTGAACCAATATCGACTTCAGCTAGGATGATATATGAATTTGTGAATATTTAATTTAAACGTAGATTAGGCTAGGTTATTTGTATAGTTGTATATATTCTATATTAAGATTAAGTGACCATGGGGCTGGCATAAGCAGAAAATGCTTAAAGCCAAAAAAAAAGATTAAAAAAAATTTATGTACTTTGGTCCTTTGGTCGTCCTATTTCTATGTTGCAAGCACTTGATGAAGTAAGCACTTTTAGAAACTTAGGCGCGTCGTTTCTTTGTAGAACAATCGATAAGTGGAATGGTTTACCAGCCCATCCACGTGTTCTCTCCATCCTATAACCTTGGATTCTTCAAGCGATGCGTGAAGAAGCACCTTTGACCGGCATAGTGACAGCGACTGAGGCACCCGTAAACTGACTGGATATTTTCAGCCGTTGGTGTTCTTGGACGTCTAGAATAGTTGACAGACAGTTGGTTGTCATTTGCCCATTCTACGGATCCCAAGTAGTACCACTACTTTCAAGTGTGCAGACCGTGAAGTAACTCAGTTTCGGGATAAGATTAAAAGTTGCCGGTTCCAATGAGTCCGGGCATAAAGTATGCAAATAATACTTTTGATGTTAAGCTGGAGTGCGGTCCATGAATGGGTGTCACCACAACTTCAATGCAATAACTCTGAGTAGCAATCACATCCACTATGCTGGCCTAGTTAAAACCGGCAACTTACAAGCTGATCCCGAAACGCGACCTCAGGGTCTGTATACTTGTAAGTGGTGGTACTACCCAGGATAGGCAGGCTGGGGTACCACTGCCTACCACTCTTAGAACTACTGCTCTTGGACCAAAGGGAGATCTTCCTTTTCTCTTCCCTTCTACATGTGAATTATTGCTCTGCATAAACACTTTCTAATGGGGGGTATTATATTTTTCAGCGTTGTTCATCATTAGAGCGACCAAGTGTACCTCTGAAGAGTGTTCAGCATGATATGAAAACCTGTAAACCAACATCATTGCCACCGCATCTCACTAAAGGTATGTCAATCAATCAATCAATGAAAAATCCTACTGTCCTAAATCCTAAAATCCTTCTTTTGTTTACCATGAGACTGGATGAGTTTAAATCTCGAATAACTATAAAAACATGACACGTTTCAGACTACTCTGGTGTAGTGGGATTAAAGTGGTGACTCGAACCGGAATTGTGTCGTCGACTGAGATAGCCTGTTTTTGTCAGTCGTCGGCGCTCTTGGACTTCCCCTTTCTTACTTACTATTAGGCAAGTCGAAGTCATATGTTGAGTTTATTTAAATAAATAAGAGCATATGATTTAAAACCACTTGCCTGTTCCAATGCAACTTTGATATGTGTACTTTGTTCGTACTGTTTCTGTGATACAAGCACTTTAGTATAGAAATATAAAAATACAAAATTGTGGCAGGAGTAGGTAGATTTTGAAGCTCTGCCTTTCACGATTCTGACACAACTCCCTAGCGTACCTCACATCCACAAATGGTGTTTTGTCTGCGACAAGTATACAGACCGTGAAGTGACTTATTTTGTCGAGATTCGGCATCATCCATTTCCAACTAGGCCGGCATAGTGAATTGGACTGCTACTTATAGTTATTTACCTGCAGTAGAAGTCGCTTCGATAGATAAATTGCAGTCCAGCTTATTGTGCGAGCGACAGTCATATAATGTACAATGCTATTAAAACAAGAATAGGACGGGCTGTTGACTAATTTCACTTTAGCATGGTGTCTTTCTCTTGACGGTCCGCAAAGAAAAAGACACCATACTAAAGTGAAGTTGGTTGGAGAGTTAGACGTCACAAAATGGCGCCGATTCCGTCCTATTCTTATTTGAATCGCATTATCATATTTTTGTTTGCTTAACAGAGATGCCGCAAGCAGTGTACGTGAATATGTCCGAATTGGCAAGCTTGGCTGCTAACAGAGCACAACAGGATCACCCGCAACAAGAGAAGGTACATTTTGTTTTATTTGGCACTTAAAACTAATGTTTTTTTTTATTAAGATGTGGTTTGAAAGAGGATGTAGTGACAAGGATTGATAAAGGAATGCTTCAATGGTTTGGTAAGTGATAAGTGAAAGTAGATTGACGAAGGGAATTTATAAATCTGATGTGGATGGATGCGTTAATCAAGGAAAGCCCAGGAGAATTGTGGATATGAGGGAAGCGAGTTGTGTCAGGATCGTGCAAGTAGCGCTCCATTGTCTCTGCCTATCTCTGTGGGAAAAATGCGTGACAATATGATAAATAATTATTTTTAATTATATTTTTTATACTAAGCTACTAAAGTACTTGTATAATAGAAACAGGACAACCAACGTACATAATATCAAAGATAAATTGGTACCAGTGAGTGGTTTTGAACCCCTGCTCTTGGGTTGCGTAATCATTGCACTGCCACTGCACTCGCCTCTTGATATATAAGATACTAGCTGACCCGGCGAACTTCATACCGCCTAAAATTACAGATTAGCCAAATTTAAGTTTTTATTGTGAATCGTTTTTTTTTAAAATGTGAATTGACATATTCTCGTTTCTTTTTATAAATAATACCAATATACTAAAATTAATTAATATAATTAATAACCAAAATTTAAATTCTCACCAGCTTGATATATTTTCCTTAATTTACCCAAAATAAATTTCTGAACGCACGCAATTTTGTATGGGAAAATGTTTATCCTTTTATTTTAATTATTATTCACACAATATGTTTATAAATTATAGCCTATGTTTTGTTCTGATGTATAAGCTAAATTATTGTAAAGTTTCATTAAAGTCCATTCAGTAGTTTTGGCGTGAAACTCACAAACTTTCGCGTTTATAATATAGGCAATGGATATTCTAATATTGTAAGACTTTGTTTGTAAACCAAATCAATAAATAAATAACGTGTAATTTTATACTAAAATAATCTTTATTAATAAATTACGTGTCTGGCATAACTATTTAAGTTATGCCATTTTTTTCCGATGTGTTTGTGTCGACAACTTAATTGCTCTAGTCCATGTGAAAGATCCTCATGTTGTTTTTCTTGTCGAACTCGATTGTTGGACGATTTCGTTTTGGGTGTAAAGACCTGCGGTTAAGAAATTAAGTTAAGAGTTTTTAGGGACGATAGCCGATAAAATACGGAATAGCACAGTGCGTGATAGATGTGCTTTGAGAGAGGATGTAGTGACAAGGATTGACAATTGATGGCTTTGATGGTTTGGGCACATGGTAAGGATGAGTGAATGTAGACTGACGAAAGGAACTCATAAAACTGATGTGGATGGATGCGTTAAACAAGGCAGACCCAGGAGGGTTTTTTTCGACCAAATTGGAGACATCCTCAAGAAAATTGGGTTACCTAGTGCCATGGCTAACATAACAGACTGATATGTTAGCCAACGCGCCTCGTAGTTCGCTAAAATCAAAGGAAAGCAAGAGAGTTTGCATTCTGGAAAGTGGCGCTTCATTAGCTCTGCCTATCTATGGTTTATTAGAGTTACAAATAAATTCATAGTGATATTCGAAAAAATCGATGTAAAATAAAATTAATAAAACCTACTTACAATCTATTCCATTTAAATCTATTAGCGAGTGCTATCGATAAATGTCCTTCCTTTACTTGTTTATCGATTATTCTCTCGACTAGTCGTAGTGATGCGAACGTACTTTGTACATTTGACGGTTGCCGATTACGCGATGACATCTGCAATTAATTATCACATAGGTTTTAATTAAATAAATAGACTATGTTAGTGATTCGTGACTTGAGGGACATATATACTTTGGTCGTCCTGTTCTATGATACAAGCACTTTAACTTATAGATGGGGAATGAGCTAAATGAATTCGAGGGATTCGAGGCTATTAGCCGCTATTAGCCGATTGGCTCAGCGGTGTCACTTAATAAGGATAAAAACGTGTCCTCATTTTTTTTGTTTGTTAAATACTAAATTATTGAGTTAATTGAAAAAAAAGGGTTCTCTAACGTAGTCAAGCTAGAAACGTTATTAGAGACGTGACGAAGATGACATTATTAGAATGTGTGAAGAAGAAAAAAAAACATGCAGTCACTATTCTCAAAATTAAATTAATATATAATTCATTAAAAAATATTCCTGTCTAATATTTATGCTCTTATAAAATATACATTTATTATATTTAATAACTAAATTTATAACGCAATGAAAAAGTGTTTTTTTGTTGCTATCGACATTTTGCATGTTACTTCACTATTCATAATAGACACGTGAAGATGACGTCACAACTGCATTCCTAGCGCGGTCATTTAGCTCGTTCCCTTACAGTAGCTTAGTATAGAAATGTAGAAAATGTGCAGGAGCCGTTTTTTTAAACAACTTACCATGATTTCTATAGTTTCAAACAATTGATCTAATTCTTTTTTCTCGCTCGCACTTAGCTCTGTTTCGTTCATATTGAAGATGCCGGTCTCTTGGAGTCTCTCCTTTATTTTTTCCAATGTTATGGGTGTGCCTAAATCTTCAATTTCCGTTTTAAGGGTCAAATCTTTCGAAGGCTCTTGAGTCGTTGAGCTGGAAATTGATTTTAACTTTATTATTTGTCTGCCTTAAGTCGCTTTAAGTCTGTCCATAAATAATTAAACAACGCGACCGTGGTGTAGTGGCAGTGCAATGGTTACACAAACCGAGAGCATGAGTTCGAAACCACCCACCGGTACCAATGTATCTTTGATATATGTACTTTGGTTGTCCTGTTTCTATGATACAAGCACTTTAGTAGTTTAGTTTCACTTAGGCATAAAATTTTTAGAAATGTTAAGGGGCATCGTCTTAAAAGGTTGGGAAACACTGTATTATTGTGGTTGGATGCGTTAAATAAGGCAGGCCCAGGAGGGTGTTTTCCGACTAAATCGGAGACATCCTCAAGAAAGCTAGGTTGTCTAGTGCCCATAACCACAGAGCCTGTATGAAGAGAATTATGGATGTGAAGGAAGCAAGTGAGTTGTGTAAGGATCGTGGTAAGTGGCGCTCTATTGTCTCTGCCTATCCCTGTGGAAAGAAGGCGTGACAATTGTGTTTTGTATCTTTCTCAAGTGTCAGTGTTTGTCTTGAAATTGTAGTACAAACAAAAGCCTAGAATATACAAGCTATACAGAATTTACATGAACAAAAGAATAAGAGAAAAGGAAAATATTATGGTTTACGTATTGTTAGTACGTGAGTAGAGTAAAGTGTTTATTAATATGAGACAGGATTATGCATTTGTTAGGCCTTTCAAGACAACGTGCGCCTAGACCATTGATTCCCAAAGTGGCCCAGGGGTCCACGGGAGACTCGACGGGGGTCTACGTTGGAGTGATAAAAAAATGGGGGTTCACAAATGGTAAACGGGGGTCCACAAAATTTAACTCAACTTCAGAACGCTTATTCCAAATTCAACCACACATGGCACTTTTTATCATCCGATTTTGTTTGTTTGCCCCCAAATTTACATAAGTACTCCGATGCTCCCAACTTTGGAAATATCCCATTTCTAGACAAACTTTTACAAAATACACTAACAGAAATCCTAAATTGTCCAATGAACGACCGTACATGGGCCCAGGCCTCGCTGCCAATTCGGTTTGGAGGTCTGGGAACTCGCAAAATTTCTAGTGTAGCACTGCCAGCGTTTCTGTCGTCAGTATACAGTACTGTCGAGCTCTACGGGAGCATCACAAACCCATCTTTGGGTTCCGTGGAGCCGGCGTACATGTCGGATGCCAGAGATGCCTGGTCAGTTGCGTGTCCCAATATTTCGCTACCAATTTCGCCAAAATTTCAACGACTATGGGACGAGCCGTTCTGCAAAATGGTAATGGAAGATATTTTATCTTCCAGTAACATGAGAGAGCGGGCTCGCCTCATAGCCGTCTCTACTAGGGAGTCGGGTTTCTGGTTGCAGGCTTTTCCGTCTGCATCGGTTGGGACACTCCTCGACAGAAATACCCTGACCCTGGCGGTATGTCTTCGTCTCGGAGCCCGGACTGTCCATCAACACCAGTGTCGGTGCGGAGAACCGGTGGATAATCTTGGACACCACGGGCTTTCTTGTGCCAGAAGTGCCGGTCGCATTCCCCGTCACGCGGCACTCAACGATATCATCCGAAGGGCTCTTGTCACTGTTGGAGTGCCCGCAATTTTAGAACCCTGTGGTATTGCGCAGAGCGATGGCAAGAGACCTGATGGAATAACTGTTGGGCCATGGAAACTTGGCAGGTCTTTGGTGTGGGATGCGACTTGTGTAGCCCCATCCCACATCCAAGCGACTTCGTTAAGCGCGGGAAGTGCGGCGATTTCTGCTGATAACCTCAAGTTGCGCAAAGATGCTAACCTCGGTACTGGTTACGAATTTGCGCCGTTTGGGGTCGAGACGATGGGCCCTTGGAGACCATCAGCTAAGCGCCTGGCCAACGAGTTGTCCAGGCGGCTGACGGAATAGTCTGGAGACAGGAAGGCTGGCAATTATTTCTGCCAACGTATTAGCCTTGCTATACAAAGGGGAAATGTTGCCAGTCTCCTTGGGACTATCTCTGATGCGACGTCATTAGATGATATTTTTTATTTATAGTTTAATTAGTTATTTATTACTTTTAATTAAGTTTAATTGTATTATAAATTATGTTAATCTTTCATAGTGATAAATATATACCCAAATACCAATAACCAAAAATAAACGCGATAATAAGCCGGAAAAAAGTAATATTAAATATTACATTTGTATTTGTTAATAATAAAAAGAGTTGGATATTTGCTTCGGGTCTGGTTATCAAAGAGTGGTAGGCACAATGCAGACCGTGAAGTGATTTGGTCACGTTTCGGGATCAGCTTGTAAGTTGCCGGTTCCATCTAGGCCGGCATAGTGGATATGATTGCTACTCACAGTTATTGAATTGTTGTAGCAGTGACATTCTTTCATGGACTTAACATCAGGCGGGGTGCTGTCATATGTCGAGTCACAATAAAAAAAATATATGAGATAGGATTCACCTCCATTTTACACAATCTCGGTTCGTTCACATCCACAATTAACTTTCAAGCTTTAGGGCTGTGGCCATTTTTAAGAATGTACCTAATTTCATCATACTGTACATTAAGGGGAGGCCTATGTTTAACAGTGGACGCCTTCTGGCTGCTGATGATGATGATGTACATTATAATCGTAGAGCTTGTATGAAAAGAATTGTTGATGTGAGGTAAGCGCGGGAGTTGTGTCAGGATCGTGACAAGTGGCGCTCTATTGTCTTTGGCTATCCCTGTGGGAAAAAGGCTTGACGATTTGATTGATTGATATACATTATTTGACTTATTCACTTACCAAACTGTAATAATTCGTGTTAGGATCGATATTCTGAAAAATTAAAAAATATATATTTCTTATCAGTAAATATTTACTACATTATGTTGATTAGATGGAGTGCAATTTTAAGACGACCGTGGTTGGGTGGTAGTGCTACGGTCACGCAAGCCGAGAGCACGGGTCCAAAACCACTTGCCGGTACCAATGTATCTTTGATATATGTACTTGGGTTGTCCTGATTCTATGATACAAGCCCTTTAGTAGCTTAGTATAAAAATAATAAAAATATAAGCAGCGAAGCGGAGCAACATTGATTAATATCTTTAAGCAACTGTCGTATCCGCTATGCCGGCCACTTACGGCAACTTACGAGCTGATCCCGAAACGCGACTAAATCACTTCACGGTCTGTATACTCGTAAGTGGTGGTACTACCCCGGATCGGCAGAAATGCTTCTATGTACTTATGCTATTAGAATAAGAATAGGACGGGCTGTTGACTTACTTCACTTTACTGATTCAAGGGTGTCTGTTCTTGACGGTCCGCAAAGAAAAAGACACCATACTAAAGTGAAGTTGGTTGGAGAGTTAGACGTCACAAAATGGCCCCGATCTCGTCCCATTCTTATTTTAATCGCATTAAATATATATTTTTTATTTATTGTGACATCTGACCTTGACGCGCCTGATTATAAGCAAGGGGAGGTCCAAAAGTGACGACGACTGAAAAAAACGAGTTAGTTTCCGGCTACCTCAGTCGCCGTTATTATGCCGGCTTCTTCACGCATCGCTTGAAAGATCCAAGGTCATAGGATGGAGAGAACACATGGGCTGGCAAAGCATTACACTTGTCAATTGTTCTACTAAGAAAAGACGTACCGAACTTTTTAGTTCGACTGCTAATTCGGTCGATAGAATGCGGATGCTTTCCCCGACCTAATAGCATTAGTACGAATAAGCATTTCTGCCGATCTATGGTAGTACCACCACTTACAAATATACAGACCGTGAAGTGATTAAGTCGCGTTTCCTGAACAATAAAGAAATGAA
Source organism: Tinea trinotella (assembly GCA_905220615.1). NCBI lineage: Eukaryota > Metazoa > Arthropoda > Insecta > Lepidoptera > Tineidae > Tinea > Tinea trinotella. The sequence continues at coordinate 1,219,813 of HG992328.1, read as the reverse complement.
TAAACAAATAATATAATAGTTGACTTACAAGAAACAATAAACGAACATTATTACGCGAAGTGTGTATGCACGTCGTGTTATTCGCGCTTTTATGATAAAACTAAACAGGCCACGCAGTTTTGATACTACGAATTGTTATTAAATTCTAATCTACTGGGAAGTACGCTTAGTTGGTACACACAATTTTGATATTTTATTATTATTACGATTTGGTAAAACAACAATGATGTATGTCAATGTCTTTAAATTATAAATGACAGTTGACATATATACTTTTAATAAAAAATATATATTATTAAGTCATTTAAAAATCCCACTACTGGCCAGGACTCTAGCTTATATTATATTATTTTATGTTATGTATGTATTATACATGTTATTTATTTATCTATATATCGTTGCATGTGTCCAATATCTCGCAAACGATTTACCGGCAAAGTAATCAATATATATGTGCTTCAACGAGAAGACGTTACCGGCTAAGTTGAGCCCTGTACGCAACACGCGTACTGTAGGAGATCTCCTTTCCTTTTCCAACATAGAATAATGCTCCGCTAAGATATCAATACTTTTCACACCGTCTATAAACTATGGTAAAACGTTTTGTTTTGGTTAATCAGGTAAATGTTTTCATTCTGGCTTATATTCCAAGTGCGTCGTAACCTATTATGCAACTTTAACAATTATTTCTATGATTCTAGAATATATATTTCTTTGCAAAGTTTGATGCGTTTTATCTAATTTAGTGCAGAATACACCATTGTTGAATTTCACAGTTCGTTAGGGTTGTCACAACGTTTGGAATAATTGTATTGTTCTATTTTAAATAACTGTGAAATGTTATTACTATTAGCTTATTTAATTGTTTCATGTCTAGGCAAAGTTTTGTAGGAATCTATCTCCTTTCGCGTATCTCCGTTTGGTCGCCGTGATAGTTTTTGCAATCTAAAGTCTACTCATAATGCTTCAGGTCACAGAGATCCCTACTCTTTAGTATGGCCACTTTTTGTTTACATGTGGCACTTTGTGTTTTCAAAATAAAATCAAAATCATTTATATGTCAAACATAGGTACATTAAAATTGGTAAATAAAATAAATTCTCTATGTTGCGCCTAAAAAGGCATACAAATAAAAAATAAATAAAAAACTCTTTCAATAATGTCAAAATATTTTGTGTCGAGGATGCAAAAAAAAAACAATAATGTAATAAACTTATATATTAATTATAACAACTAAGATCCTAATATAAAACTAATAATAAATAAAAAATAAATAAAAATAAAACTTATAATTCAGACAAAAATCCATGTCTTTTTCCAAATCCAAAAATCAATAAATCAAGAATTACCTTCAGTGATTACGTTGAGAATTTCCAAGTAACATAAGTTAATAAGAATTAAGTTTGCATTGTAAATTTGCGTGAAGATAAGCAACTTTATTGATTTTTTTTTAACGTTTTCGATTTGACTACGGGCGTCGTGCAATGGTTGGCAGACCGGGTTCGATTCCCGCTCAGAGCTAATACTTCTTTAATAGTCTTTATTTGTAATATTTAATAATTAGGTTTTTTTATTAGGAAATAAAACAAATATTTTTAATAAAAAAAATGGAGGTTATTTTTTTCGGGTCTGGTTGTCTAAGAGTGGTTGGCAGTGGTACCCAGTCTGTCGATCCGAGGTAGTACCACCACTTACAAGTATACAGACCGTAAAGTAAATTAGTCGCCTTTAGGGATTAGCTTTAAGTTGCCAGTTTGTACTAGGCCGGCATAGTGATTGTGACTGCTATTTACAGTTATTGATCTGTAGTAGCAATCGCCTCCATTCATGGACCGCACTCCAGCTTAATATTAATAACATGTCCAGTCACAATAAAAAATGATGAATCATAGATCGTTTTATTGATTAGAAAATTATGCTAGTGTGTAAGGCGAATATGACGCAGAAGATTGTTTTATCCGTATTCTATCGACCGAATCGGCAGTCGAACTAAAAAGTTAGGTACGTCTTTTCTTTGTAGAACAATCGACAAATAGAATGCTTTACCAGCCCATGTTTTCTCTCCATCCTATGACCTAAGCGATGCGTGAAGAAGCACCTTTGGCCGGCATAGTGACGGCGACTGAGGCAGCCGTGAACTAACTAGGTTTTTTCAGTCGTCATCATTATTGGACCTCCTCTTGCTTATCAAAAAAACATAATTTTAAACTTTTTTCTTTTTTTTTTAAACGAATTAATAAAAGGATGTTTGTCTCTTTTTTGACAGGTATGTTCGGAGAGTAGTGCGAGCGAGTCGTCACTAGAATCGTCTAGTGGGTATGGTAGTCAGGGCGCCTTCGCTGCTGAGGATCACGCGCACGCTCAGCAATTAGCTCACGCGGAAGGTAATGTTTTTAAAACTATTATAAAATAGCATGAAGATTTTTTTGTAAACAAAAAGATTTTTTTACTTAAATGTATTGTAATTTTTTTTACTTAAATTGTTTTTTTTTAGATTTTTTACTTGTGCATGTAATGTTAAGTTTACATATTGGTAAAACTAGAAATATATATATATATATATATATATATATATATATATATATATATATATATATATATATATATATATATATATATTTAAATAAAAACCCGATATCTGACTTTGACTTGCTGGATTGAGAGAATTGTAGATGGGAAGGAAGCGAGGGAGTTGTGTCAGGATCGTGGCAAGTAGCGCTCCATTGTCTCTGCGCTCCATTGTCTGCTTTTTTCTACAGGGATAGGCAGAGACAATGAAACGCCACTTGCCACGATCCTGACACAACTCCCTCGTTCCCTCACATCCACAATTATCTTCAACTATATTCACAATTCATGTGAATAACTAATAAGTTTCCATAATTTAACCAGGCTGGCATAGTTACACAAAAAAAAATCATTTTTTTATTATTATACATTTTTATACTAAGCTACTAAAGTGCTTGTATCATAGTAACAGGACCAATAAAGTACATATATCAAAGATACATTGGTACCGGCGATTGGCTTTGAACCCGTGCTTTCGGTTTGCCTAATCATTGCACTACCACTACTACACCATGTGGTCAACTTATTATATTTCTAGTTTTACTATTGAATTAATAGTAGCATGTATATTTTTTTTTCATTTAATTTTTATGTTGAGCTTTGCATGCTGTTTTGTTTCACTCGCACACAGTTGCCTCCGAGATTGTAGCACTGAGGCGAGACAGGGATGGCGATATTACTGTCGCGGCCGCCCGTGAGAGTTTCTCTATATCGCTGGGCAGCCTCGAGGAAGCTGTGAGGAGTTTAGACGAAGTAAACGATTGTCCGGCCTTTGCGACTATTTGTAAAAGTAAACCTTCGGTGCCTAAACGAAGGCCGGTGTCTATGGCGGGTAAGTTTTGACACTTGTCTATGACAAGGATTCTCTAATGCGGCGTTCACACGAGGAAAATTTAGTTGTTCAACTGCGAAATCGTCCGCAATTTGAACCGTCTAAACAGACTTTCAATCAAGTTGAAGCAATATATATCGGTTAAACAAAAGTTGAAGACCTTTCAAGTATTATTGATTCAAATAATAGCTGACAGCGAATCGACTCGTCTGAACTTGTTCGTTCAACTTTCATTGAATAATCAGTTCAATCAGTTAGTCAATCAGCGCGATTGAGTACCTATGTATTTTATATTGTATTCCTCTATCACCAGTTTTTTGTTTGTTTGTAAAATAAAATGTAATTTATGGCGTCCGTATCCACGAGAAAAGTGCTGAAATGGACAGATAGTGTAATGACACGTGTAATATTGAGTCGATTATTATTGAATCGTGAGAACGCTACAGTTAATATTAGCTTTCATTTTTTTGTTGAACGATAAATATTGAACAACTAAATTCGCCTCGTGAGAACGCCGTATAACCGGGTTCTTATCTCGTCTTTTTACTTCCCTGGTCGACAGAACCGTTCTTATTTAGCCGAATGAATTGGCAGGTGGTCGATTCTTTGTATTATAGAACAATCGACAAGTGGTATGACTAACCATCTTATGTGTTCTTCCCGTTGCGCGGTGTGCGAAGTGTGAAAAAGCACCTTGGGCCGGCACTGTGATCACAGAAGCCCGCAAACAAAGTTGTCTAGCCGAATTCAAACCTTTGTATCCCTACTCTGCATATCCTCCGCGTTGTATTGGAGTTTAATTTTGACAGTTAAACACGATTAAACCCCATTGGTTGAATCTGTATACCGAGATACAAATTCAACCAATCAGATGCTTTTGTTTTGTAAATACGTCACAGTAAATTATTTGAAATATTTATTTTAAATTGAATTTCTTAAATAATAGAGTTGTTTTTTGCATGACGATTTAATTTGCTGCCTAATTTCTGTTGTGTTATACTGCAAAAAGAAATATACTAGATTTAGTTAATAGATTTATAATGAATGGATGTCACTGCTAATACAATTCAATACCTGAGTGTAGCAGTCGAATCCACTATGCCGGCCTAGTTGGAAGCGGCAACTTACAAGCTGATCCCGAAACGCGGCCAAATCACTTCACGGTCTGTATACTTGTAAGTGGTGGTACTACCCCGGATCGGTAGGCTGGGTACCACTGCCTACCACTCTTTGATAACCAAATATTACAGATAAAAGCTATGAAATAAAGTTATAGTACTTAACTTTTCATTAATGCGCGATTGTGACCTCGGTGGTAAGGAGCAGTCCATGAGCGCCGACGACTGGAGCCACTGCAGATCACGACGGTCCCAGTTGTTGTCACTATGCCGGCCCCTTTTACTAGATATTTATTAAAGTTCAGTGGTGGAAGTGTTAGATGTCATTAGTGTTTGACTCTCCCAGATACCTTATTAGGAAGCATTGCTAGGCCGGCATAGCAAATGCAAATTAGCAGACTTTTGTATTTTAAGCAACTAAAGTGCTTGTATCATAGAAACAGAACGATCAAAGTACATATATCAAAGGTACGTTGGTAGCTAAAAGTGATTTAAAACCCATGCTAGACCACGGTCGTCTTCGTATTGCTAGGCACACCTAAGGCGACCGTGGTGTAGTGGCAATGCAATGGTTACGCAAGCCGAATGCACGGGTTCGAAACCACTCGCCGGTACCAATGTATCTTTGATATTTGTACTTTGGCTGTCCTGTTTCTATGATACAAGCACTTTAGTAGCTTGGTATAGAATGCAGAATACGAGTTGTTATAATAATTGCGTTTTATTTCAAATAGCAACCGCGTGGTCACGTCGTGGATCATCGTGTTCGTTGGGCAAACCGCCGCCTCCGGTTCGACGCTCTTCTTCAATATCAAGGCCACAGAAACCAACTTATATGCAGGTAAGAGATTTCTACCTCCTTGCACCGAAAAGTCAAGGATGGCTGTTTATAATGCGGTACTTGTTCCTACATTAATGTATGGAAGGGAAAATAAATCAAGAAAGCAGATCCTCAAGAAAGAAGGTTGCCTAGGGCCCATAATCATAGAGCTTGTATGAAGAGAATTATGAATGTGAAGGAAGAGAGGGAGTTGTGTCAGGATCGTGGCAATTGGCGCTCGCTTGTCTCAGCCTATTCCGGTGGGAAAAAGACGTGACAATTTAATTGATTAATTGATGTTGAAGAGCGCCGACGACTGACAAATCGATTCAACTTACAGTTGCCCCCAATCGCCGTCACTATGCGATTGGCCAGACAATTCGATTGGCGAGCTAGTGACTATGATTGAGATGACTGTAACTGTTTCCAGTCATCGGTGCTCCTGGACCTTCTCTTGCTTACCATCTAGCAAATGAAGGTCACATGTCGCGTAATAATAATGAAAAATTAGTTACGAAAAAAAATATATGTTAAAATGGTTAAAATTGAGTAGTATTTTCTTAAGTTTTGTGCGAATGAATTAAATGAATTTTATGCGGCTTACTATCGCGTTTATTTTATATTTTTTTCATTAGACTCTGTAGCCATCGTGGTCACGGAGAGACTGAGGTGTTGGTCGTCCTATTGGTTGATGCTGTTATTGTTTCCAAAACTACCCCGTTTGATGTTTTGATTTTGTTTCTCTGTTCCCGGTTTAATGCAAAAATAACTGACGATGTCATCTGGTTTTTCAGTTTGCTCGACTTGAGACTTAAGTTTGTGTATTATGGGGTCCCAGGTGTTAGATAATCGCTAAATTGTAATTGTAAAATGTAAACCAAAACAAACGCTATAGTAAGCCGCAAAAAATTGAGTGTTTTTCTTTTCAGCAAAATAACAACGCACATGGATCTGAAAATGACAACCTCCCACCTCCGCCCGCCTTCCTGCTTCAGCCTGAAAGTGAAATGGGTATGTTTACAATTACTCATTATGTCGAGCCAAATTCAAAAGGATAAAAGAATTTTAAGTACTTCGTACTTTTTTTTATTCTTATTGTGACTTATTATAACTTATGACAGCACTCCGCTTGATGTTAATCTGGAGCGTGGTCCATGAATGGATGTCACTGCTACTACAATTCAATAACTGTATGTAGCAATCACATGCACTGTGCCGGATCCTGTGCACTAGTTGGATCCGGAAACTTACAAGCTTATCCCGAAACGCGACTAAATCATTTCACGGTCTGTATACTTGTAAGTGGTGGTACTACCCCAGATCGGCAGACTGGGTACCACTGCCTACCACATACTCAATAAATGTAAGAATATTTTGAAGCTATCATCATCAGCCAGGAGGGTGTTTTTCGACCAAATCGGAGACATCCTCAAGAAAGCTAGGTTGCCTAGTGCCCATAACCACAGAGCACGTATGAAGAGAATTATGGATGTGAAGGAAGCAAGTGAGTTGTGTAAGGATCGTGGTAAGTGGCGCTCCATTGTCTCTGCCTATCCCTGTGGGAAGAAGGCGTGACATTTTTTTTATCATCAGCCAGAAGACGTTGCTAAACATAGGCATACCGCTTAGAACGCTATTCCGAACGACAAGATGGCAGTTCCACCGGTTATTTGTGATAACAGTGATTACCAATAATACTCGAGCTATCAAAAGAGTTCCAAAGAAATGAAAATGTAATATTCTTCTTCAGTTCGATTCTCCCTTTCTGGGAAGGCAAAACAAACTTACTCCATACAGCCTAGTCTTACGCTATAATGTATTCTGTGGATGAAGGTCAAACAGTTTAGTGTTTCATCCATTACATAAGGGTGAAGATGATGATGATGGTTTTAGAAAAGTGGTGGAAAAGCTTTACTAAAACTCATCAGACGGAGTATTGAAGGGAACACGAAGAGACACGTTAAACAGATTTCAATCACTTGTCTATACTTGATCAACTTGAAAATGATTACTGGATAACAAATCCACAATTATTATACATTAATATTTAAAAAACACAAGCTTTACAAATATTTTGAAATTGCACGACCTTGAGGCGACTGTGGTGTAGTGGCTGTGCAATGGTTACGCAAACCGAGAGCACGAGTTCGAGACCGGTTCCAATGTATCTTTGATATATGTACTTTGGTTGTCCTGTTTCTATGATACAAGCATTTTAGTTACTTAGTATAGAAACAAAAAATATATAAAAAACTCTCTGAAAATGTAATAATTAATATTTGTATAATGTATAATAATAGAATGAATTTTTATTTCAGGCCACTCAGGCATAAACGTAGCTGAGACTGTAAAACAGTTGACTGAAATCAAGCATATGCCTGCTTCACCCAATTTGGTGCGCCGCAATATCCAACACCAATCTCAATCACCGCCGGCCTCAGCCCTCTCCCCAACACAGAATCTAAGCACGTTTCAACAAGCTAAGACGAACTTGGCAGCCAATTTAAATCCTATATATGGACAAACGGGTCAAAGGTACGGTATAGATTCGTTTTTTTTTTATTTTTGAATTTCTAATTATATTACGCGGGTCACCTAATAATAAGGCGAGCGTGGTATAGTGGCAGTGCAATGGTTACGCAAACCGAAGAGCACGAGTTCGAGACCACCCACCGGTACCAATGTATCTTTGATATATGTACTTTGGTTGTCCTGTTTCTATGATACAAGCACTTTAGTAGCTTAGTATAGAAATGTTAATAATAAAACTGTTATTTTGATTAAATTGGAAATTAGTATTGTAATTTTAAATAATATTTTTAAGGAATATATATTTTATACAATTTAATAATTATTTTAGGATAATAGCCCATGAAAATGCTACATTTAAGAAGAATACGTCCAGTTCCGATTTGTCCTCCATATATGGCGGTACTGTCAGGAATAGTCCTCATGGCTCCACTCCGTCCACGCCTAGTTATGGAGACAACATGTCCAGTTTTGGCCCAAGAGTTAATCATGAACACTATGGAACCACGGGTATGAGATATCATTAATCTGATTTTTTTATTGCATAGTAATGAAGAGAATTGTGAATGTGAAGGAAGCGAGGAAATTGTGTCAGGATCGTAGCAAGTGGCGCTTCATTGTCTCTGCCTATCCTTGTAGGAAAATGGCGTGACAATTTGATTGATAATAACATAATACACTTGGCGAGCTTTTTTTATTGTGACCCGACATTTGACCTCGACTCACCTGATATGATAAGCAAGAGGAGGTCCAAGAGTGACAACGAATGAATAGCCGAGTTAGTTCACAACTGCCCCAGTAGTCGTCACTATGCCGGCTAAATATGCTAAATATCATTACCTACCTAACATTTGGGAGAGGGGCGACAAAACATGCGGAGAGTGCTTATATCTAATATTTAAATTTAAAAAAATATTTAATATATTATTAAAAGCTTTAATATTTTATTATAAGTAGCACCTCTTTGTATTTTATTTATGGAACTGCGTAAATCGGAACGCAAAATATGTTTTTCTAAGCCGAGAAAACATAAAATATGAATGCAAAAAACAGAAAATGCAATTGTAATTGGTCATTCAGTTGCTGGTTAGACACAAAAGGACGAGCACGCTAATAAAGTGGAGGGGCGCGTCATTTATAGTTAGACAAGCCTTTTTATGACGTTTGATTGGCGTAGGTCGAGTGTGATCTTAAATTAAATTGTGTTCTAGGTTTCAAACTACAACAGGACAAAAAATATGGCCAAAGTAATACAATATACGCGCAACCGAGTCAGATCATAGCTGGGTTCAATAATGTTGCAATGGGCCGGCATAGTGAGACGCTTAGTCCTTTGGCTATGAGGAAGAATATTGCTGCGAGGTCGCAGAGTGCTGACAGGAGGCAAACGGACCGTGAGTTTTTTTTTATTTTATTTGACCTCGAACTGCCTGTTGGTAAGCAAGCAAGAGGAGCTCCAAGAGTGCCGACGACTGAAGAAAACGAGTCAGTTCACGGCTGCCACAGTCGCCGTCACTATGCCGGCTAAAGGTGATTCTTCACGCATCGCTTGAAGGATCCAAGGTTATAAGATGGAGAGAACACAGGAGCTGATAAAGCAGTTCACTTATCGATTGTTCTACAAAGAAACGACGCACCGAACCTTTTAGTTCAACTGCCAATTCGGTCAACAGAATGCGAATGCTTTTCCTGACCTGGGTATTACAGTTTATATTGTTATGCTTTATTGAAGGCGACCGTGGTGTAGTGGCAGTGCAATGGTTACGCAAACCAAGAGCACGAGTTCGAGACCACCCACCGGTACCAATGTATCTTTAATATATGTACTTTGGTGGTCCTGTTTCTATGAGACAAGTACTTTAGTAGCTTAGTATCATCCTCATCAGCCAGAAGGAGTCCACGGTTGAACATAGGCCTCCCCCTTAGAACTCCATTCCGAACGACAAGATGCCAGTTGCATCCACTGGTTACCCGTAACTTTCACTATGTCGTCAGTCGACCTAGTGGCAGGCCTACCTACGCTGCGTCTTCCGTTTCGTGGTCTAGAGTGGAGACCACGAACCGGAAGCTTAGTATAGAAATGTAAAATAAATAATAATAAAAAAAAACATATTGGGATCGATCTATTATCACTGATAGGACTATTGTTGCCAATAAGCCTGACATAGTGGTGTTAGATCGACTAGAGCGTCGCACAATGATTGTTGATGAAGCGGTCCCTCATGACGAGAACATCGCGAAAGCTGAGTAAGATAAGCAAATAAAGTATCTTCATCTGGCTCGCGAGGTTGTCGGAAATGTGGGAGGTGGATGCAGCAATTATTGTGCCAATAGTCGTGACTGCCAATGGCTTAATAGCCAAGAGCCTCGATGAACACCTAAAGAGAGAGCTCGTTAGGTAGCTGGATTAAGCGTTTGATTCAGAAAGCGGTACTCCTGGACACGGCGCTTATTGTTAGGAGGTTCCTTTCTCAGGAGCTCTGACCACCGGTGGCTTGGACCCTGTTCCCGATGCCGGCGGATAACTATTTTTTATATTTACTAAATTATGTTTATTTAAAAAACATAAAAAATAAGAATTATAAAAAATAAATGGAATTATAAAATAATAATAATTTTGTCCTAGAAGGTGGCCTAATAGCAAGTCTGAGTGCAAAGCTAGCTCCACAACTGTCGCCTCGTACATCGCGCAGAGCTATATCTACTATTACGCAAGCGGATCCTGTTAAGGGGTTAGGTATGTAATCCATTAAACAAATTGTTACGCCTTTTTCCTACAGGAATAGGCAGAGACATCATTAGGGCACATGGAAAGGATAAGTGAAAGTAGATTGTCGAAAGGAATTTATAAAACTGATGTGGATGAATGCGCTTCATGAACGGGTTCAAAACCACTCACTCGCCGGTACCAATGTATCTTTGATATATGTAGTTTGGTTGTACTGTTTCTATAATACAATCACTTTAGTTTGTTATCCTTTTAGGCAGCGGTAGTGCAGTGCAGCCAGCGTTTTTGGACAAGCTGTCAGCCACAATACAACAGCAACAACATAGATTAAATCCGAACAAGGCTAACACTGTTAGAGATATCATCAATGCGCATGCCCAGGTATTATTATACATACATTTTACATTTCTTTACTGTATTTGCTGGTTGATTAAGACGAATTTAAATTAATTACACATAGGCAAAATGCATTTGTCGATGGGAGAAAAAGGAAATAGTAATCACTGTTAGAACGTCTCTCGGACATTTTGGTTTTTAATTGACATCTTTGCGGTATAAAATACTAAGAATATGGAAATATTTATCTCATTTATACTATGTTTATACCACGTGTGACTGAAAGAGACAACTACTTGTACTTTTTACAAATTCCTAATTCCTTTATTTCAAAGGTTGTCACTACTTTTTGCAATTACAACCACTTGTAATTGTGGTTGACTTTTAATACTGCCTAATAAAAGTCACGTGGTAGTAAGAGTAGCGGCATAATTGTTCCGTCATTCTTTTTTGAAGTATTTTAATGTCATTTGTTATTATGTCAAATTAGGTTGTCAAATGATCATCAAAACTAATGTAAACCTTCTAAATTACGAATGTAAAAGAAGTCCCCTTCTGACTTCATTTTAATGCCATAAGTGAAAATAGTAAAAACGCTTGTATTTTGTAGCTATATAATGGCTCCTTCTATTTCTTAAGTCCAAATTTTTAGATAAAATATACATCCGGCGCCATCTAGTGGCGATGGTGGGATACACTTTTAAATGTGTATCCCGAAAACTTTAAAAATTGGAAAAAGCTTTGATGATTTGCCAATGATTTTGAGTGGAAATTACAACATAAACTTTGCAGACAATAAAAATCAACTATTAATCAAATTTTTAAATAATGGATTTGGTTTAACGGTGTTAAATGAATGCAATATTAGCACAACGAAATACAAAACTACTATTGATGCGGTCTAGATTAGACATTTAAATAGGTTCGAATCAAAATAGTTTGTTTCTTACTTCAGCTACCATAAACCTATCTTATCAGTTTTAGAGATTGGGGATGATGGTTCTGGTAATGATGATGTTGAAAGAGTCGTTTTTCTGAGAGTTGATTTTTCTGAGATAAATTTTTTTAATGTAAAATAATTGTAATAGTTTTGAAAAGATAAATTTTTAATGTAATATAAATTCTCATGTTTGTATACTTTTTTTTTTTATTGTGACACGACATCCGACCTCGACCCGCCTGATGATAAGCAAGAGGAGGTCCACTGACGACGAGAGTGACGACGACTGGGACAACCGAGTCGGTTCCCGGCTGTTCCAGCCGCCGCCACTATGCCGGCCTAAGATGCTTCTTCACGCATCGCTTGAAGGATCCAAGGTCATAGGATGGAGAGAACACATGGGCAGGCAAAGCATTCCACTTGTCGATTGATCTACAAAGAAAAGACGCACCGAACTTTTTAGTTCGACTGCCAATTCGGTCGATAAAGTGCGGATGCTTTCCCCGACCTGTGCGGGTATTACGGGAGTGAAAAGACGAGGTAGGAATAAGGTTGAAGAGCTCCTCGGAACATTCCCCGTGGTATAGGCGATAGAGGACGCACAGAGCCGCCATGTCTCTGCGTAGTTGCAGGGGCTCCAGAGTTCGCGAGACCTCTGCATCACCTATAATTCGGACAGCTCGGCGCTGCAATGAATCTAGGGCATTGAGAAGATACTTGGCAGAGCCATCCCAGAGGTGCGAACAGTACTCCGCACAAGAGCGAATCTGCGCCTTGTATAATAGCAGGCGAAGCTCCGGCGCAAAGAACCGTCGCACCTTGTTCAGGATGCCAAGTTTGCGGGAGGTGGTCTTAATGGCCCGCTCGATGTGGTCCCTGTGATTCAAGTCGCAGCGAAGGGACATTCCTAGAATGTCTAGTCTGTCCGACGTACCAAGGGAAATGTTGCAAAGAGAAGGAAGGGGAGTAAACGGGGATTTTTTCCTCGAGAACGCGCAAACCTGAGTCTTGTCTGCGTTGAACTGAACCAGGTTCTTTCCGCCCCAGTGGGTAATACGATCAAGAACCCGGTTCAGTCCCGCTACAACAGACTCTCTCATATCGGCTAAAGTACTATAGCGCAATAAATGAATATTGTATTTTACCACATAAATGATAGTACTTTTATAATGATAATTAAAGCAATTCGTGCAAAATTATTCCCTAACTATTCCAAAATATTAAAAATGCACAACATTAATATTCAAGTTTTCACTTTTGCCGGCACTTCCGGAGTGAAACCCGTTTTTTCTAATATACGTGTGTTTTATTTTTTCAGCCTGACCCACGGGTGTGTCACACGTCCTTGATGGAGCAAATAAAACGCGGCGCAACATTAAAGCGGAATAAACATTGCAATGACAGATCAGCGCCCAAAATACGATAACTTAACATATTCGCGATGTATTATATAAATGGGTACTACATGATTACTAAGAAGGCTTCTTTATTACTTGGTCATATTTATGCTCTGACATAGACAACTGCAATGACAGTATAATGGGATAACCGTTATATATAACGGCAGATTAAAAGAGCGCTGCCATTCAAGCGCAGTAACTTGTTTTGTTACCTTCTGACTTTTATGGGCTTAATTTCATATACATTTTAAAATAGTTTGATGTACGAAGATAATGAAATTGGAATATATCCTTTATTACGCATAGTTTAGGTGTGCAAAATGATCAAACTGTAATTATATGACAGTTCAAAGCAGAACTGTTAATATGGCGTGTCTTTGTGATTAACAGACGATACAAAATCCATATCTAATTTTCCAAATAACTCAATAGCACAGCAATTATAAGCAAAATTGTTATTAATTTTATCAATACAATACATACATTGTTATTAGTTGTATCAAAACTACCATTTATATATTTTTTCATCATTGCATATTACAAAAGTGGTACATAAAAGCCCAAAATGAATGACATCTATTTAAAATGTTAATATTGTATTGTATAACCACAGAGCCTGTATGAAGAGAATTGTGGATGTGAAGGAAGCAAGGGAGCTGTGTTAGGATCGTGGTAAGTGGCGTTCCATTGTCTCTGCCTATCCCTGTGGGAAAAAGGCGTGACAATTTAATTGATTGATTGATAATTATGTGCTTGACTGTAATTATGCGCGGACTTGCTACTACTAATCTACCGATCCTTATACTGCGCAGTTCAAAAGTCAGCGCTGTTTTTATCTGCCGGGATATCTATACCTCTGCAACAAATAGTTTCACGATTAGTCACATGATACGAATATAATATAATGTAACAATTCAAATATTAGCGTTGCATGGATCATGGATATAAATACAAAACTTTCTCAAAAATAACTCAAAACCACATTTTTTTTATGATAACTCACTGTTTTTTTGACGTATCTAAACGTTTCCTACGTTACATAATTTGATCGAACTGTCAGAGCAGCGCCCTCTGCAGCGACAATAAAGTTTTAGTATATGACAGTATAAGTTGTACTGTTCAAGTATTGATGATCAAAATATGCGTATTATAGTATTTTCTTACATTTTGCGCGAACATTGAATAATGAATTAAACAAATTTTATGGCGGCTTACTATCGGCTTAATTACTAAACCGGGAACAAAAAATCAAATTAAAAAATTAAACGTGGTAGTTTTGCAAAAAATAACAGCATCAACCAATAGGACGACCAACAACTCAGTTTTCAGCCACGATGGCTGCAAAGCTCTCGAAATGTCGGAATAATAAAAAAATGTAAAATAAAAACCAAAATAAACGCGATAGTAAGCCGCATAAAATTTGTTTAATTCATCAAGTCTTTATTTTATCAGCGTTGGCGGTGGCAACCTTTTTGACATGGGTTTTCTATTTGACATCCATTGATTCATTTGCTGTCAAAATCATACGATATCACAATTTTAAAATTATAATATAGTTCAATGACAATATAATTTAATGAATAAAAATTAACGATATATGTTTATTCTGTGTTGATTTTTCTTTACTTAAATAGAAACATATCCAAATATAAATTTATTACATTATCCCACTTTGGGGAAAATATACATTAATTTTTCCTATAAAGTGGGGAAAATATAAATATTTAGTCCCATATTTTTGGAGAACATAGGTAGTTAATTTGAGGTTTAAGCCCTAAGAAAAGGCAATAATTAATTTTTAATACAAAAAATAAGTATCACTAAAAGACTATCTATTTCACTTTCATATGTAATTTTTAATAAGTTAGAAAGAGATAGTGGTGTCTTTAAAATTGCGTCTCTAAATAAGGCTGCATACTGTCCTGCTATTGTATAGTTGTAGATAATTTTGTATTGGAAAAAGTAATTGTTTTTAGTTGTGTTTAAAGCTACAGGACTGTATAGTGACTGAAGGTAAAGTTGTTTCTGTATACGTGACACATAGTTCACGCTAAGCGTAAAGTTCCGGGTTCGATTCTCAGTCAGAGCAAAAAATCCTTTTATAGCATTTATTTGTAATATTACAAATATTTGTTCTGGTTGTTTAAGAGTGGTAGGCAGAAAATTTGTAATTTACAGTATTTACCTGTAGTAGCAGCCGTCTCCATTAATGGACCGCTCTCCAGCTTAACAATTTAGGTCGTTTAATAAAGCTATTATTTTATTTTTAATTTTCTTTAAGACCAATTTGCCTAAAATACGTCATATTTATATCATATGGTCATATTTTATGCAAAAATAATCCTTATGTTGTGCGCTTGTAAAACTATTTTTGAATGTTATTTTCCAATTACTGTTTTTATATTAATAAATACTAAAATCAATTACTTTTTCTAATTAGGTGTTGTATTTGATGTGAGATTATTGTTAGTTCTGGTTAGAGTGCAGCTGGTCACAAAAACTGGCCCTATAATGTTCTATACTGATAAACTAGGCCCAGTTTTTTTTTGGGACCAGGTGTCGACTAACCAACTTGTCCAATGAGACCATAGTACTAGTAGGAATAAACTTGTAGATAAATTAGAATTACATATCTTAGAAAAAAAAATATTCTACAAATTCTTTATTAGAGTCCTCATGTCGGCGTGTTTATTAAAAAGAGCGTAAGTGCAAAATTTGCAATTTGAGTTTACAAGTAATATTAAAAATCACTGGTCCTTTTGCACTTGTATCCGTTTTCAATGAATGCATATTTTAATAGGATTTTAATCCTTTAACAATAAATATTCTAAAATGATCCCATAAAAGTGAAACTTACATCAAATTGCCGGGAAGTTTTAGTATACAGACTTTTGCTGTTCAAAACTAACTGATATTGCGAAATTATTTTTATAAACTTGTGTTTTATTAAAAGCATTAAACAAACATTAGTAAAACGAGTACACAATTTTTTGTAAAATAATTTCTTATCGTTAATCGTGCTTTAAAATTTGTTTTTTTATTCATTGATTTTTTGTTTCATGATTTATTTTTTATTGATTTTTAATATTATAATGGTTCTATTACCGTATGAGGACTACAATGTCCAATGTCTTCTTCTTTAGAAAACTAATATGTATATCAAAGAATATAACCCGAGCAGTTTTAGTAATAAAATATCATTCTATTCGCCTCTTTCCTATTATTTATTTAAAAGAGGTGATCATTGTGGTTCTAAAATTGCAAAAGGTCAAAATTATATCAAGATTTATTAGTATAAAGATATATTAAAAATTATTATTTTGAATATTGAATGTTTTAAAATAATAGTGTCCTATTTTTTAAATTAGAAATGTATTTGATTTGAAATTAATAATAATGCTCTTGTCCATATAGGGTAGGTAAAGTCTCTATATTTATGTCTACTATCCTTTGGGTGGAAAACCTTTCTATAGTGATGCGCACTGTAGCTCTTTTGTCCATTATCATGCGGATTTCTTCCATTTGGGCAGGTTTTTCATGTGGAGACTGATGTAAGTGCGTTTTTGAGATTTTTACTTAAACCGTGTAATGACGTGTTTTAGGTAAGAAAAAAATAAACAAAGCATGTATATCTCCTTTCACTTTTACGATTAATAAATTATTCAGGACTTTTCTCAATGATGACTTTTATTTGGTTGGCAATTTGATCTTGGACCAACACTTATTTCTTTAAACATTTGTTGTGAATTTGTTTTTTTTATCAAAAATATACTGAAACATGTTGTATATTTTTTATAGAAAAAAGTAGTGGTTTTCTTTTTTAGATGTAGGTTTTTTTAGTTTGATGTCTTTAAGAGGCTTTCTATTTTATAATAATGATTTCTTTATTGGAAATATTCGCTCGTGGTTTTTGTTTTGTTGAAATGATTATTGAATAATACGTATAAATAATAATATATTTTAAATGAATTAATAGATATTTGATTGTTTTTTATGGAAATGCTCTCGATTCTCTAATATTTTTATCTCTAAAAGCCTTGCTACTTTTAATTTTACTACAGAAATTACAACTAATTAACTCTAGAATATGAATAAATATTTTTTTACTTAATAATATTTCTTTTTGTCTGTTAATTCGATGCCTGAAATAGGAAAATCTCAAATTGTAAGTGGCAACGTTTATAGAAATAAATCTGTTTGTTTTTAAACTGTAAAAGGCTTATTATATTTTATAAATTAGATTCTATTTTTAATGCTTTTATGTTTTAATTTAATTTCCAGCGAGCAAGTACTGACGTAGTAGGTTTTAAAAATGTAGTTTTAAGTTGTTTTTTCTAAATAATTATCTTTAAATGAAACTGTTTAGGTGTGTAGGTGTTATTCACATATCTATTTGTACCTTATTGTTACGAAAAGTGAGTAAGTTGATAAAATTAACTCAAAATTAATATTTTCGACTTACTTCATTTTTTACTTCGACCCAAACTTGGTGCGGGTAATCGCATTTGAAATATTTTAGCGCTGCGGTTAAACGCGCCTTAATAAATATTAAATTTTGTATGTAATTTTCAATGCAGTTTTCCGCACCGTCTCATAAAATCTTACTCTTGATTGCTATTAAGGGTTTACAGAAGTAGAATTGGGGCCCAATTTGACATCTTCTTAACCAATCAGCGAATAAGAAATTAATAAGTAACTACGTTGATTGGTCCTTTGCGACCGCGGTGCAATTAACTGATTTTTCGCCGCCATAATGTATTTCGGGGCCCTGGAATGGAATCATCTTTCCCAATAATCATAGTGACTATCAGGATATAGCAATTGAGAATTGATTTTTAAATGTTGCATTAAAAGCTATATGTTTGGAATTTTATTTTAGAAGAGGTCAGCGGTGTCCGTATCATTATAGCTACGGTTCTGGATGTGTATGAAGCGAGAGAGTTGTGTCAGGACCAATGAATTTTGCGCTCCTGTGGAAAATAATAGCATTTTTTTTACAAACCCAGCATTTTTCTGCAATCGTATGAATTTTAAACGTGTATGCGCTTTTGGTATGCACGCACGCTCGTATAAATACAATCGAATCAATATTCGCGCTTATACGCGCCGAAAATACGCCTGGTTTGTAAACTCACGAAGTCTACACGAAGTCTACTACATACGAGCTTGTGTAGTAATGTCGCGTTGCATCGTGTCGCGTTTATCGCTCACGTAGGACACCCGGTTAAAATTAATTTTAAACTTTGTACTCTTTGTAATTTTCTGTCAAGGCATTGCAAACTCTTTTGTGCCTAGACAAAAGTGTCTAGGTTTAACATGTGTAGCGCCCTCTAGTGCTCCTAGTGCACTTCGTCTTGTTATTTGAGCTTAGGTTATTCGAGTCGAATAGCTTAGGTTATTCGAGTCGTATAGTTTAGGTTATTCGAGTCGTATATCTTAAGTTATTCGAGTCAAATAGCTTAGATTGCCAAACGCTTATAGTTTGTTCATATAGCTTTTAATGCAATATATCTTTTCGACTTGAAATTTTTCCAATGTTTCAAAAGAATACTAAATTTTCATAATTTGTAACAACAGTGTTTGTAAAATTTAGTAAATATATCATTATATGTATTTTTGTTAGTTTTATTTATTTATAAACCTTAGTTATGGAAAAACGAATACAAACATTGCCCTGTTTATACATATTAGAAATTGCGCTTTATACATATAGCGCAATTTCTGTTTATACATATAGATTTTTTTTATTGTGACTCGACATTTGACAGCACTCCGTTTGATGTTAAACTAGGTGTGGTCCATGAATAGATGTCACTGCTACTACAATTCAATAACTGTAAGTAGCAATCACATCCATTATGCCGGCCTAGTTGGAACCGGCAACATACAAGCTGATCCCGAAACGCGACTGTATACTTGTAAGTGGTGGTACTACCCCGGATCGGCAGACTGGATACCACTATCGTACCACTCTTTGATAACCAGACAAATATCCTACTCTTATTATATCCTATTGCAATATTAAATTTAATTATTAAATATTACAAATAAAAGCTATGAAACAAATATTTGCTCCGACCGGGAATCGAACCCGGGACTTAACGCGCAACAAACCAATCGCTAACCGTTCGTCCACGCCTGTCGTCTTGTTTACCACCAGTTAAGCCGACATCAAATGTCGATTCACAATAAAGAAGAAGCCCCTAGAATGAAATTCAATATGCAAAAAATTCAAAGTTCATTTATTCATTTACAAACACTTAGAAACGTCATTAAGGTAATAGAATAGCTTAAGACTAAGAAAATAAAAAATCATCTAAAGTTGATGAATCGAAAGTTAGTGGGACTTTAATCAACAGAAAAAGGAAGGGGAATTTAAAGAAAGGAAGCTGATTACACGACTCTACAAAAAAAATTTCGTTCTTTGTCCTAAAGTTTATTTTATGATTTTCTGGTTAATTATGCACAAAAATAAAAAGAAAGTACCTTTTTTGGTATAAAGTTTGCTTTTGTGATAGTTATAGTAATAATAATCATTGTTTATTTTTTTTAGAAATTTTAATTAATTTTAATACAATCACAAATACCGCGCGATCAGATTGGGGTTTTACCATTTACATAGTGCCAAGTAGATGGCACTCGAGTGATAAACAATGATTAGGTATTTTGTACAAATCTAGAATAACTTAAAATGTCGTCCCGAAAGTGTAAATATGATGCATTTTGTTATATATGTGGTCAACTTATTAAAGTTCGAGACGTAAAATACGAACTAAAGACATATTACGTTCTCTGTGAAGCCTACGAAGCATATTTTTTCCTTTATCATATATTTTTCGCATATATTTATGTTTGGAATCAAGACAAGACATGGGCTCCACATTTTGCTTGTAGTAATTGTAAAAGATGTTTGCAAGGTAAGCAATTTTTGAATAAACGATGCATTAAATATAATAGACATATTAATTTCTATATTTTGGGTTGGTATCGAGGTGAGAAAAGGTCTATGAAATTTGCAATACCAAGGATCTGGCAAGAGCCAAAAGACCACGTTAACGACTGCTACTTTTGCATTGTGAATCCGAGTAAAAGACGTAGAGATAAAAATGCAAAACCTATCGAATATACCTTGAATCTTCTTCTGCTCCAATCGCACATGATCTGACACAACCAGTACCTGAGCCACCGAAGAAATTATCGCTGAAAAGTACAAAAAAGTATTTTTTCCGCAGTTATCAGAAGCATAGCTGGAGTTTTTGTTGGTCCACAAATCAGACGGATTTTTACCGATGATGCCAACGTTGCTGAATCGTACTCAAAAATCGAGTGGGAATAGTTTCAAAGCAGTCATTTCTGGATTTTTAGAAAATAACAAAGCTGAAAACTACGAACAGCTAAAAAAAATTAAGGCTATGGGCTGCAGGATGTCATTAAAAATACATATGCTGCATGCTCATTTAGATAAATTTAAAAACAACATGGGAGCGTATTCAGAAGAGCAAGGAGAACGTTTTCATCAGGACAATATGAACTTCGAACAACGTTATCAAGGCCAATACGATGAAAACATGATGGGAGACTATATTTGGGGTTTATTAAGAGAAAGTACTTATGAACATAAAATAAAAAGTAAAAGCGTGCACTTTTAAATTATTTTCTATTTTTTTGTAAGTTGTTTTAATAATAAAACCTAATAAAAATAATAATAATGTTTATTTAAATAGTTTCATCTTCAATATTGTTCAATCGGTCTCCTAAATACAAAAGCAAACTTATTCATGCCATATATTATTTTTTCATCTAATTACGACCTAAAGAATAGAAATTTAATGCTTTAAAGTTAAAGCAAATTTTGTGTTGACCCGTGTTATATTTGTCATACGTCAGTCCGTTAGTCTGTCAGGATTTTGATAAGTCATCAGTCATTCAGTCCGTCAAGTGTGAGAAGAAGGTGGAGGGGAGGATGATATGTCAGTCAGTCAGTCTGTCGGTGACTCTACCGAGTGTTCGGAATGGCTACAGACTAAGAATAAATAGTTGATAATGAACATGAGCAATTGGTAATAATAGAAATAAAACACCGAAATTAATTTATCTAACATTTATTTAAATATTTAAAATTCTAATTAAAATTGTATAGAAAGTAAACAATATTTTAAAACAACCGTCGATTTGTTTAATAAATCAAGTATTCAGTCTTTTTTTAAGATATTAAATATATACATTTTTAGCGAATTTAAGCTAAAAATATTTTATTAACATTTTTTTTAATAAAAATAATTTTACAGAAATAAAGCTAATTAACTTCGATGAGATTCCGAAATTAGGGTCCGATTATACCTACCGACATCGATCATTATATTTAATAGATACACAGTCCTATATCAAATTATGTATTATCAATCAATCAATTAAATTATCATTTCTTGTTTTTTTTTTTACAGGAATAGGCAGAGCCAATGGAGTGCCATTTGCCACGGTCCTGACACAACTCCCTCGCTTCCCCTCACATGTTAACTTTTAGTTATTTTGTTATTCGTTTATTTAACAATTATTTTACCTATTACAATTATTATTAAAGATAATTAAATTGGCAGTGATTTCAAACTCACTTTAGTTTAAAATTTAAATTAATACAATATTGGTACATAAGAAAATCTATTACATGTGCTTATCTTACAATAAAAATGATTTTATAAATACCTAACTATAATTACATCAATTCATATATACGAGTATATAAAATTACCTGAGATCAATAAAAAAAACACTAATTCCATTATTATTCTACTAGATACTGTCTGTCTATCTAAATCAAATCAAATTGTCACGCCCTTCTCTCGGGCGCCCTTCTTCGGGATAGGCAGAGACAAAGTTGCGCTACCTGCTATGATCCTGACAACTCCCTCACTTCCTTCACATGCACAATTCTCTATATACAAGCTCTACAGTTATTCTATAATAGTATTAAAACAAACATTTCATATTAACTTCACTGTATACAACATGCACAAAAATAGGTACACATAAAGAAATCCGTCTTTAATATAAAATTCTTTTTAGTTTGCTTTTATATTCTTCTTTAGTTATCTATGATGTGGTGTTCGACAGACTTCTGAAAAATTAAATAATAAATTAAAAAAATATATAAAAAATAATCCGTTTAATCATTTTTGAAGCCTAACTGAAAGGTTATTATTTCTTTAGGCTTTATATTAGATACAGGGCCGTCTTTACCCGGGGTTCAAGGGGTGCAGTGCACCCGGGCGCAGAGTTCTGGGGGCGCATACCGACCGCCATAAATTTCGATAGGTACCTACTACACTGAGACCACGCGATCGGAGAAGAAACTAACTGTATAAACATCATCATTTTATATTTTGGCAAGATTTGGATTTAATTATATGCAGATAATAAAATATCTAATTATTTAAAAAAAAAGATTTTGAAGCTTGTGAATCGATGGTATATATTATTTTAATTATTTAAGTCTACTGTTTTACTGAGCTATTTGGCATTTAGGGATTGCAGTTTAAATGTTTTAGTTTTTCATTTTCAACTTACTTCTTGGTACACTTTTCAGAGTGGACTTTGAAATACTGTCGCTGTCTTCAGATTCAGAACATGCCTGAAAACTTGTCTCTGAAAATAATATGATATATTTATGTTAAAATAAAAAATAAAAAAAGATTAAAACAAAAAGTAAAAATACATTTGTGAAATCAAAGTGATATATGTCGCCCATTCGCGTCCACATTTAACACATTCATCATCATCAGCCAGAAGGCATCTACTGCTGAACATAGGCCTCCCGAACGCCATTTCGAACGACAAGTTATTTGTGACTTTCACTACGTCGTCAGTCCACCTAGTGCGTTTGCCGGTTCGTGGTCTCCCCTCTAGAACCTTTCTTCCACATCGGTTGTCGGTTCTTCGAGCGATGTGGCCAGCCCATTGCCACTTCAGCTCGCAAATCCTACGAGCTATGTCGTTAACTCTGGTTATTTGGTGAATATCCTTGTTTCGGATTTTGTCGCGCAAAGATACTTTAAGCATAGCTCTCTCCATTGCCCGCTGAGCGACTCTAAGCTTTTTCAACAGGCGAATATTTAGGGGCCACGTCTCAGTGCCTTATGTCATCACTGGCAACATCACGGGCTGTTTAACACATTATGTTGTAGTAAATATTTACCTGTGTCATAATTTTTATGATGTCTACTTGGCATATCCTGATTCTCCACATGTCCAAATGTCCGGAACCCAACAGCGAATTGGGCGTAAGGACTTATTTCGTATAACTCTGAAATATGTAAAACCAATTCTTAGTATCAAAATCGTACAGTATCAGATAGTACAGACGAACACTCCAGGACCTCGTCTTGCCTATCATCAGGCGGGACGAGGTCAGATGTCGAGTCTAAATAAAAAATATTAAATAAAACTTAAAATGATATAGGATTGGCGGCCTTGTCACTAAAAAAAACGGTATTTTCCAGGCGACCAAAGCGCTATAATCATCAATTTTCTTGCAGAAACCATAAAGAATAGAAGGAACCAAACTTCTATGAATATTAACTAGTTGTCAATTTGGTATTCTTGGTTGTGAACATATCATATTTGATCCTATCTTTTTTGATGATAAGATCCCCTATGTCGGCCTAAAGCGAGTAAGACACTTTACGGTCTGTATACTTGTAAGTGATGGTATTACCTCGCATCGGCATACTGGGTACCACTGCCTGCTATTTGACAACCAAATATTTTAAAAATAAAAACTATTTGCAATATTCAATCTATTATTAAATATTTAAATGGAACACGAAACAATTTTTTTCCCTGACCGGGAATCAAACCTGGGACATTACTTGTAACAAACTAGTGTGGTAAGCAACGCAACTTACCGTGTTTGCTATTATTCCTCACATGCAATGGCGCACTATATATTCTGTTGCAATTGTTTGGTATATCTTTGACATTTGCCAAATTTGTGTGCGACGTGTTGCCACTCATGTTGCCGCCGCTCTCCGATTTGTTATCAATTGTTATTGAATCGCGGTATTCTGTTAGGTTGCCTTGTCTGAAACGAAATTGTACTTTTATTCATTGTTGCTCAAATTGACAGCACGCCGCCGCTTGAATTTATAATCCGAATTTATAAATCCACATCAGATTTATGAATTCCTTTCACTTATCCTTTTATCGCGGATACTTTCCATAGAGACCTATACCACCACTCTACCTAATAACTATTATCTAATATCATAAATAGCGCCACAAACTAAATATGTCGTCATTCCACCTAGTGGGAGGCCTACCTACGCTGCATCTGCTGGCTCGTGGTCTTCACTCTAGAACCTTTCTTTCCCATCGGTTGTTGGTTTTTCGAACCGGAAGAAAGGAAACCGATATAATTATAACAGGAGGGAAACTGTTTTCAATAAAGAGTATAGAAATACATGAAAAGTGTAAATAATGAAAATTGTACATACCTCTGTCTCTTAACAACAATATATATACAACATAATAAACAAACTGCCAACAACAATGAACTACAAATTATCACCAACATGTTTAAGTCAAACAAATCAGACGGTGGGCCAATTTCACCTGAGAACAGAAATTAATTATGCAATTACATTAAATAAATGATATTTACAAAGAAAATTAAATAAATAAAAAATAGATGCAGAAGTAGTAAATATAAATAAATTATGATGATGATCTCCTTGCCGTGTCCGGCAACAGCGACTCCTTAGTCAGTACTATGATGCGCTCTAATGTGACTCGTAAAACCAATTTTAGTTTTAAATGTGCGGTGCAGGGTACACAAAAGAGATGTATAATGATAGCTACGCTTGGTTCTAGATATTTGAACATGGCGCTTTTCCTCTAACGTTTTTGGTCGAGATTGATCAAAAGTATTCAAGCTAGTGGAAACAACATTCCGCCATTCCGTTCTGCAACCAGCCATTTCCTCCCATCCATCACTAAGAATGTCACTAGTAGCTAAGTGCAGTTTGAGGACATCCTTATAGCGAAGGTATTGTCCACCCTGTATAAAAACCTTTGGCAGGCATAGTGACGGCGTGTGAGACAATCGTTAACTAAAACATATTTTTCAGTCGTCAGCTGACACTCCAGCAACTATCAAACTAACCCATTAATATCCATTCTCGGTCTGTATGACATTTCTATACACTAATAAACGCGTTTGTATTATAGAGGGAGTTGTGTCAGGATCGTGGCAAGTGGCGCTCCATTGGCCTATCCCTGTGGAAAAAGGCGTGACAATTTGATTTGATTGACTAATCCACTACCCCTATAACAGCACCCGCTTACAGTTATTTAACTGTAGTAGCAGTAACCTCCATTCATCATCAGGCGGGGTGTTATCATATCTCGAGTCACAATAAATAAATAAATATATAAAGAAACACCGTCAGTTATTTTTGCAAAAAATTAAAATAAACTGGGAATAGAAAAAAGAAAAATGTAAATCAAAACATCAAACGGGGTAGTTACAATAACAGCATCAACCAATAGAACGACCAACACCTCAGTCTCTCCGTGACCACAATGGCTGCAAAGCTCTCGAAACTTCGGAATAATAAAAACAATGTAAAATCAATAATCAAAATAAACGCGATAGTAAGCCGCATAAAATTTGTTTAATTCAATAAATAAAGAAACTAAACCACGGTTGCTTTGATTTCTCACCTCCATCCAAATTCTTCGTAGCATAGTTATAAGTTGTGGTGACCACGCCGGCTTCATTTGTTGAGGACACTTTTAATTGATACCAAGTTGAAGGAAGCAGGTCAGCTATTGCAAATGTATGACTTTTCTGTTGATAATGATGGCCCCAACTTGGTGGCTCATTCAAGTCCTGGATCGAAAAAAACTTTATTAAATAAATCTATAGAGAAAAACTTATAGAAAAATCTATAGAAAAAACTGTTTTTCATTTAATCGGCAAGTCGCCTTTTCCAATAAATGATTTTCCCCCTTCTCGAAAATGTACGTAGTGATAATTTTTACCACAGAGGTCGCTTATAACTCAAATCAATAGTTATACCTTTGTTACTTATAAAAAGTATTATGTCTATTTTTATTAACACGCTTTTCAGCTTGACTTGTAACTATGTAACAGAATCTTTCGAATTAATTTTCACCCACTTCTAGAGGTCTGAATAATTTGACAATTTGTACACGTTTTAAAAATCGATGACAATATAATAATTTCATAGTGACCGACATAGTGACTGCGACTGAGGCAACCGTGAACTGACTCGGTTTTTTCAGTCGTAAGCATTCTTGGACCTCCTCTTGCTTACCATCAGGCAGATCGAGGTCAGAAGTAACAATAAAAAAAATAGTTCACATTGTGATAAAAGCGTTTTTTTTTACCTATTGATTTATTATATTATTTCAAAATATTTACCATTCTATTTTCAGCCCTAATCCACGTTTTAGTGCCCATAACTCTATAATCAACAGTCCATGCATTGATATCACAACCATTGTCATCCCATCCAGTTAGTTGTATGTGAATGTTCGTTGCATTACTCCAAATCCATTCATTTGTCGACGGTGCTATTGGCACTACAAATAATTAGGTATTAACATTATTTTAAAACTTTGTGTACAAAAGCCAAACTTATTTCTGCTGCTAGATGAGTGTTTTTTAATCTTTTTTAATATACGAACCCTTTTTAGGTAAAAAGTTATATAATTAAAAGTCTACATTAATGAATTTCTTTATTTATTCATATACAAAATAAAAGTGGCCATCCTTCTCACTAAAATTGTGTTTTACTGTAGTGAACAATGTAAAACCCTGACTAGGTCTCTGCGAGGGGGGCGAGGGGGCCTGGCTCGCGAAACACAGATTGTAAAATACTGTGCTAGACTAGATTTTCTGACATTGTCTTTCAGTTGAGGAAGAAACAAAAAGGTAAAAATAAAGCATATTATATAAAGTGTCGTACAATTCCGAAAAGCCTGGGTCAAACACCAGAAAGCGATGCTACTGTATTGTGAGTCGACATTTGATTTCGACTAGCCTGATGATAAGCAAGGGAAGATCCAGGAGCGCCGACGACTGAAAAAACCATCTCGGCTTGCGGCCGCCACAGTTGCCGTTGACCAGCATTGCTTTTCTACGCTTCGCTTATAGCAACCAAGGTTACCATAAAGAGTGAGAGGAAAACGATAATTCGTATCGACTAAATTTGATACATGTAGGTCCCCATTTCTAATAGTCATTATTCTTTTAATCGTCAAATGTCAATTCATACGTCAAATATGCTTATTTGAAAAATTACTATTGGCAGTTTTGTGACGTCACACCAATATTCATATAAGGCCTCTCACTAGGTGGACTGACGACATAGTGAAAGTCACCGGTGGATGCAACTGGCATCTTGTCGTTGGTAATGGCTTTCTAAGGGGGAGGCCTATGCTCAGCAGTGGACGACTTCTGGCTGATGATGATGATAATCTTACCTCCACCAACAGTACTAACATCCATATAAGCAGGTTGAGATGTACCAACTTTATTAGAACCAGTTATTCTCAATGAATATTTCGTGCCACACTTTAGATCAGTCAGCGTATACTTTTGCACACCAGATAAATTGGTTAGCTTTGATGATGACCATGCTTCTCGCCAGGGGCCGTTCGATTCTTTCCATGTTAGGCTATAAGCTAGAAATATTAAATCAATCAATCAAATTGTCACGCCTTTTTCGCACAGGGATAGGTAGAGACAATGGAGTGCCACTTGCCACAATCGTGACATAACTCCCTGAATTTTTCTTCTGGACGTGTGAAAAGTACTTTTGGCCGACATAGTGACACCGACTGAGGCAACAGTAAAATAAGACTCAGTCATTAGTGCTTTTGAACATTGGACCTTAACATCTTTCAAGGCTTATAATATAAGGCTTATAAATATCAACTACAACAACGAACCCTAAGGCCAGTGGACGTCTTCTGGCTGATGATGATAATTTTTTATTTATTGTGTCACAACATACTACAGCACCCCGCTTGATGTTAAGCTGGAGTGTGGTCCATGAATGAATGTCACTGCTACTACAATTCAATAACTGTGAGTAGCAATCACATCCACTATGCTGGCCTAGTTGGAACCGGCAAATATAATATGTGCATCATTTTTTTATTATCAAATATTTTCATTATTCAATATAATTATTGAATATTACAAATTAAAGCTCAAACCCGGGCGCAACAAAGCAAACTCTAACCGTTCGGCCACGCCTATCGTCGACGCATGATGATGACAACAACAAACACTTACTTATTTTCTGTCCAAAACTCCTGTTGCTTAAACTATAATAAGGTTGTTCCCATTCAACCAAGATTGAGTCCTTGTATGGAGTTGCTCTTAAAACTGGAGCTTCAGGTAGAGGCAGTACTATAACTTTATAGTCAACCGAATCTGAGCCATAAAGGTTTTTAGCTAGACATGAATAATTGCCACTTAGAGATTGGTCTATGTCTGAAATAAAAGTGATTATAATAAATTAAATTAATGATAATGAAGCTGCAGAATATATAGTTGCTGCTGCTGTCGCCGTTACAATGCCGGCCAGACATGCTTTTTCAAGCCTCGTATTTAACCATCCTACAGCTTTATATGATTTAGAGATGTGGACTGGCAACACATTGGCCGATATATATTTTTTAGTTGTGACTCGACATATGACAGTATTTCGTCTGATGTTAAGCTGGAGTGCGGTCCATGAAAGAAGGCGATTGATACTATAGTTAAATAACTGTGAGTAGCAGTCACATCCAGAATGTCGGCCTAGTTGAAACCGGAAACTTACAAGCTGATCCCAAAACGCGACTAAGTTACTTTAAGGTCTGTAAGTGGTGGTACTACCCCGGATCGGCAAACTAGGCTGGACACCACTGCCTACTACTCTGGAGAACCAAACCAGCTGGAGCGCTGTCCACCGAATCGGCAGTCGAACTAAATAGTTTGGAGTGTCATATCTTTGTTGAACAATCAACAAGTGGAATGCTTTATCAGCCCATGTGTTCTCTCCATCCTATAGCCTTGGATCCTTCAGTCGACGCGTGAAGAAGCACCTTTGGCCGGCATAGTGATTGCGACTAGGGCAGCCGTAAAGGCTAGGTTTTCGCAGTCGTCGGCACTCTTGGACCTCTTCTTGCTTACAATTCAGTGAGTCGAGGGCTAATGTCGAGCCACAATAAAATAAAGATTAAAAAAATACGGACCGTGACTTAGTCGCGTTTCGAGATTAGCTCTCGTAAGTTGCCAGTTTTAACTAGGCAGACATAGAGAATGTACTTACAGTTATTGAACTGTAGGAGCAGTCACCTCCATTCATGGACCGCACTCCAGCTTAACAACTTACTGCTAATACTTACTATTAATAAGAAGACTATCATCATGATTCCTTGTAAATCGCGGATGGTGGGTTATTATGTTCGTATTATGGTACCACACCGTACGTGGTGGTGGTGTTCCAATGCATTGGCACAGGAGCAGTAGTGAGCTACCAACGCCAACGGATATTAGACCACCCAATGATGCTACACCGGCTACAACTGGAAGTTAGATTTAAAATAATTAAATCACCTGTAATTTGCGGTATCAGATTATGTGGTATTTGCACATCGCCTCAAGAACCGACAACCGATGGGAAAAAAAGTTCATAAGTGGAGACCACGAACCGGAAAACGCAGCGTAGGTAGGCCTCCCACTAGGTGGACTGATGACATAGTGAAAGTCACAAATAAACGGTGGATGCAACTGGCATCTTGTCGTTCGGAACGTCGTTCTAAGGGGGAGGCCTACTATGTGGATGTCTTTTGGATGATGATGATGAGTCTGCGGTAAGAAAAGCCAGAGTATTTTGGCCAGCATAGTGACAATGACTAAGGCGATCATAGGATAAATCCATTATTTAGTCTTTGGCACTAAAACTTGCCTCAGTCGCCAACATTATTTCGGCCAAAAAAGCATCTATCACTATGTGAGAAATAATTGCAGACTTTTCTTTGTGGCTTCTTAGATTTATTAATAGGTATACTAAATACCTTTATTCTGTGGAGTCTGTATAACTCTTCTAGAAGGTATCCCTTCTCCTGCAGCAGTACTAGCTGTTACCCATACATCATGCGGTCTGCCATTTGATAGGTTTTTCACTTCAAGAGTTCCAACTCTGCTACCTGAATTCTGGAATTCACTGTCCACTCTGTAGCTTTGAGGAGAGTTTGTGCTGGAAATTTTATTATTTCATGTAGAATAGAATCTGACTACCTAAATTCTTATGGGGAGATAAGATTTTAGGCCTATGTTCAGCAGTGGT
Organism: Tinea trinotella; assembly: GCA_905220615.1. Lineage (NCBI taxonomy): Eukaryota > Metazoa > Arthropoda > Insecta > Lepidoptera > Tineidae > Tinea > Tinea trinotella. Next base: position 1,189,176 of record HG992328.1, on the reverse strand, counting down.
CGTCTTCGGCTGATGATGATAACTAGCAATCTAAAATGCGGGGTTTTAAACTATCTAATGCTGGAGGACATATATACCAATGTATTGTATGTCCTCCAGTGTCTTAGTATGCTTATGTTTAGTAGATAGAATCAATCAATCAATCAAATTATCATGCCTTTGTTCGACATAGATGACTCTGCCTAGAGACAATGGAGCGCCTGATACAACTCCCTCGCTTCCCTCACATCCACAATAAACATAATACAAGATAACAATTTCATATAGGACTAAAATCATATTAAAACACAAATTGAATACCTGGAACTAGGTTTCACATAGACAGTGTAATAAATGAGATATCCATTTGGATGGTTTGGTTTTTTCCAACTGACAAGAAGTGATGTAGAAGACAACACCAATACTTTTATATCTGCCGGAGGACCGGGTACTGAAAGAGATTACATTTGGTCACAATTAAATCTTAAATTAAGATGATTCTGTATAGATGTAGAAAAATAAGTTGAGAAGCAAGGTAATGCCTTAAATTTCTATCCGTGGGCATAGGTCTATTCTACTCAAGATCTGGATTTTAGCTAAACAGCGCGAAGTGCGTACATTTAACGAAACATTATAAATATTAAAAAGCGGGTAAAACTGAATATCTAGGGAGGAGCTGTAAGTTGTACTATATAGCTCCTCTCTAGCATGATAATTCAAGACATTTGCAAGGTTTAATTTTGTAGCTCATTTTAAATAACTCACTAGGCCATCAAAATGTTAAAAAAAATGAATTACAATGATTTTCCTTTGAGGTGTCGATCATTTTGATGCTTCCTAACAATCCATGTGCTAAAAGGGGAAGGTATTTTAAAGAGCTAAGTAAATATTATTATTTAGAAGTATTTAATTCAAAATATTCACCATCTTGTAAAGTAGCACAATATATAGGATAGGAAAATGGTCCAACACCATAATTTGAATAACCAGCCACTTTGATAGTATAGTTGGTATATTTTTGTAAGCCCTGGAGATATAATTCTGTGTGTGATGAAGTTGAATTCTGCCAAGTGTCATCTGAAAAGGTTTAAATTAACTATATAAAACAGTTGAAGACATTTCCAAAGAATTAAAAGAGTTTTTATGTTATAATGAGCTAAAGTTGAAAAAAAAACAACGATTTAAAACAACATAATTTTTAGACCTTGGTCCCTAAACTAGTTTAACCCTGAAATCTTAGGGAACTTCATGAAATAATCCATGTATTGACACTGCCTATTGATAAATGTCGCCAGATGTTTCATCCATCATCACTAATTCTATATCTTGTAGTTATTGAATAAGATCGTAAAATAATGTTACGAGCGAATGCTCTTGAAAAGGACCTGTACGAATAGAAAAACAACAAGAGGCTCTAAGCAATTGTAAGCGCTCAATAAGACATCGATCAAATGCTTCGAATAATCGAGAAGAAACTTCGTACTTAAAAAATAAACTCAATAAAAGTATACTTATTTAAGTTTTTCAGCGTTAAGCGACTCGGATGTTTGTTGTCCATGTATATCCATGTAAGCGACTGCAGCCGGCACCGTAGTTTTATTAAGATTTTTTTTTTTACCTAGATTCTTGATTTCACGGCCAAAGCGATTCAGAAACGAGGACTTTGGTTTGGACAGCGAGAACCTGCGGCTGCAATGCGGCTTTACTATTGGACTACAACAGTGCTTCCAATAAGGGCTATCTGGATTATGCAAATAAAGCGCTTCTCCGACTATATTTTAATTTCATTGTGTCCCTAAGAACCCCAGTAACAATAAATAGAAATAAAGTACCTTCAGTAGTGTAAAGAAGTGTGTAACCAACCAGTGATGTACCTTGTCCAGGCATCACAATTGGTTGCCAACCAACCCTTAATGACGTAGATGATACAGCGCTACATTCAACTGTTGTAGGAGATGATTCAGGTGCTAAAAAGATTAATAGATTAGTATTTTTATTTTAATAATGCTTAAGAAACATTTGCAACAATATATCCAGTGTCTTTGTTGATTATATTGTATTATGAAACCGCACTACTGTTAAAACGAGAGAGGAAGAAACTCTATAAACCAAATGGACCATCTACTTCAATGGATCCACGTAAAAGGTGTGCTATTTCAACATCATCGTCTATTTAATATTCTAGAATGTGAGAATTCCAGTTAATTTGACTTACCTCCTTCTCTAGTATCCTGATAAATTGGCAAAGAATATGGACCAGAGCCAGCAGTTGTAAAGGCACTAACTGAAACTGCATACCTGTAAATAAAAACCAAATTATCATTTTCAAATTATCAAGCTACTTTTGTACGAATTAATATGCATACCTCGTATTTTTCATCAATCCGCTCAAAATGGTTTCTTGTTTATTTGACTGTTGAGATATTTTCTGTACACGAGTGTTCTCTTCAGCAGCTAAGAGCATAAAATATAACTAATTTTTAGAATAACCGGATTATTATTATAGTGCTTACTGGTTTGCCCTTAATAATGACCATTATACGTGTACGATGCTACACGTCTAGATTATATTTCTCAAAAATAAATGTGTTGACTTTGTTTTCTATGTTTTATTACAATAAATGAAGCATTTGATATCGTAGATAAGTTTACAAAATAACTAAAATTAGATAAAAGTAATAAAAATTACCGGAAATACCACTTGTTTGTGGTACTGCTTTTACGTGATATCCCAAAATAACCCCGTTATGATTTTCTTTTAGAGGTGGTAGCCATGATATTTGGAGGTCCCCAGGGTTCAATGTTTGCTCTACTACTATATTTAAGGGTGCTGTTGATGGTGCTAAAATAATGGTTTTATTTTTTATTAAATCCTAACAATAGATGTTATATAATCAATTAAATAATATAATAATTAAAGTAAAACATTGATATTTTATTAAAATTACTGATTATTATGTTCATTTAATTAATTTCTCAAAGGTTAGAGTTATTTTTTGTTAAAGCTTTTGTGAAAATAATTAGTCTTATCATTTTTAATATGTCACACTCATTATATAATAAGTTGATTTATATAATAAAAAACTTCTCACCTTCTTCGAGTGTAGTGAAATGTACTGGTGCTGTAAATGGACTAAGATCAACTTGATTACCAGAAGCAACACGGATTCCGTAAGACGTAGCTGGATATAGAGCTTGGAGATCCAGAACTTGTCGAAGTTCATTGTCATGTCTGAAATAAATAATTGTTTATTGTCATGTCTGACTCATTGATTAATAAATTTTTGTAGAGTTGTCCTGTATTGACCTCTTTGCTATAAACGTTTAATCATCCTAGTTTTAAAAAAATAGTAAAAATTTAAATTCTCTGTTTAAAAGAGCTCTTTAACCTTGTTTCTACACCGTCTATATACTTCCGTGATACCCGTTTAGGCCAGGGAGAAGGAAGCATCTGCAATCTGTCAACCAAATTGGTGGTCGAACTAAAAGATTATGCGCTACGTTCCTTGGTAGAACAATCAAGTAGAAGACTCATCTCATACTAATATCATACGAATCATCGTAGATTCTTCAAGCGAAGCGTGTAAAATACCATTGGCAAGCATAAAGATGGTCACTGAGCCAACAGTAAAATGAAACTGGCTAATCTTGGACCTCCCCTTGCTTACCAATAAGCATGTCAAGATGTGGCTTCTTAATAAAATAATAATAATTTTAATTCTGAAATGAATAAGGAATAGCATAGCAATGTAGCGAAAAGGAATGTAAAAGGAATGCTTTGATGGTTTGGGCACATGGAAAGGATGAGTGAAAGTAGACTGACGAAAATAATTTATAAATCTTATGTGAATGGATGCGTTAAACAAGGCAGGTCCAGGAGGGTGTTTTTCGACAAAATCGGAGACATCCTCAAGAAAGCTTGCCTAGTGCCCATAACCATAGAGCTTGTATGAAGAGAATTGTGAATATGAAGAAATTGAGGGAGTTGTGTCAGGATCGTGGAAAGTGGCACTCCATTGTCTCTGCCTATCCCTGTGGGAGGAAGGGGTGACAATTTGATTGATTGATCGATTGAATTCTGAAATGAAATAATTGCAACCTAAAGGAAAGAATATCAAAGATCGGTTCAAAAATTTATATCAATGTTAATCCATTTTAGAAAGTAATAAAATAATGAGAAAGTATATCTTTCTATAAAAGAACATTAGAAGTAAAAAAATATTACCTAGTTACATTAATAGTCCTCGCAGTATCCCAAATAGAATAATGACTTGGTACATATTGTACAGTGTAATACTGTACATGTGTTCTTATTATATCTCGCCATGACAACTTTACATGACGACTCTTCACTGCATCTATCCGTAGATCCATGGGGGGAGTGGGTGGTTCTAAAAGTTCAACAATTATTAAAACTACGGTGATGCCATATTCTGAAATATATGTCCAACCCCAACCCTTAGAAACTATTATTTACAAATAGTTAGTAATAACTTCCTAGTCTTTGTGACACCTCCCTTGGTACTTGATGAGGTTTTTAAAATATATTATCTATGGCTAGGGTCTTCAACCCGCGGCCCTCAAGCCTCATGCGGCCCGCCAGCTAAGTTCTTAACCAATGAAGATTGACTTTAATTGACCAATAAAGATTATTGAAATTTAAAATTATGTATGTCTTTTATTTTATTGATAAGGTGGTAAAGTGTCGTGAAAAGTTGTGGCCCTTCGGACGATGTGAAATCGATGTTTGGCCCTTGCACTAAAAAAGGTTGAAGACCTATCTATGGCATCAAATTGGTAAACAAAGACGTAATTAAATTTACGAATACTGTACTCGTACATTGTACATACTGACTACTATCTATAATCGACGTAATTGTTAAAGTAATAAACACATAAACCAATATCTCTACTTATATCTTTAAAAGCCTTGAAGGTATCATGTTGTCTTAGGATCACATTATTGAGAGATCTTTTGATCCTGTACCTCACTGCAAAAATATATTCTTGAAGCGCGTAATAAAGTATGAATTGTAAATACATGTGTGAACAATAGGTATGGTAAAAAGATTTATAAAATTATTTACTATTTGGTTAACAAACCTCCAAAATCAGTACTAACTTGGAGTTTAAGAACTCGGTAGGGTAAAATACCCTACCATTTAAACTGTAGACATGTATATAGAGAATTATGCCTGGATTTATTATATGTGAAGCAAACGAGATAGTTGTGTCAGGACTGTGGACGGTGGAAACATCACCGTTATATCTTTTATCCATATTAGATTTACTTTTAATAGTAGGCGTAGCTCTCTTTTTTATGTTGATATAATAGAAATACGCGCTCTATATTATTTCTAAATCGTTTACCCTTTTGAAGTAATCCCGAGTTTGTTTTGTTAAACAAATTATTGAATCTAATCCTTGGGTTCATGTTGACATTTCATCATCGCTTACAAATTACAAAATTCTAATAATAAACTATTAAAATAATTCTTTTTTAAATATTCTAACAGATATTAAATATTCAAAGATAATATAATATATTTTAATTATAAGGGCGGTGTGATAAGTTAAAAAGCCGCTCTCGTATTTTGGTTTGATATAATACTAATTACACGCGAAAAAAATTTTTTGAAGATGAATTTGTCAGAGTGTTGTAATCTTGGGTCTTGTCTATCTACGCCATCATATTGTTATGATGTCTTTTGCAGTCAAAATACATCATAACTTTAGCCGGCAATTGACGCAACCGCAAGTTGAATCGTTTTCTTTCAGTTGGTATCTTACGCTCTTGGACTACTCTTTGCTTAGCATCGGGCAGGTCGAGGTCAGAACAAATGGAAGTAGCTTGACGGTTTTCCTTTATTTAATTTTTTGAGTATACATTCATGCGTTCACTGTTTGTAACTACACACATACTACGCTTAATTCATAGTTGATCATTTCAAGAATATATGCATGCTCACCTAATATATTAAGATATGCATTAAAGGATGATACTCCATATGGATTATTTGCTCTGCATTGATAATTGCCAGCGTCATTTATTTCAGTATATTGTAATGTTATTGTACTGGTTACACCTTGGTTTGTTTTAGTTTCGGAAACTTTTAATCTGAAAGAAAAAGTAAGTCTGTAAAAGAAAAGATTGCGACCTAAAGGTATCTAATGAATAGGTATAAGAAAATCAAAACCCGACAAACAAAAATTGAGGCAAGGTTGCCTCAGTCTTCTGCGCTTACTTTAAAAAAATGACAGCTGTTAGGAATATCACTGAAAATCATTTTAGGTAACTTTACAGGTGACCGAGGCTGCTGTGATCTGAGGCGATTTTTTTAATTAGCTGACACTCTTGATCCTACTCTTACTTACCATCGAGCAAGTCGAGGTCAGATGTCACAACAATTTAAATAATATGAAAAATTATTTAAAAGATCTGTAAAGTCTTGGCACTAAACTTTACAAAAATAACATTTGGATCATACCTGGGACTTCTAAAATCTATAGCACTCCCATCATGTGACCATGTTACTCTAATAGGCTCATCTCCCAAAGGCTGACATTCTAAAGTCACTGAGTGTCCGAGGCGTGTCGTTAGATTCGTCGATGATGTTTCAAAGTGAACTGGTTCTGAAAGGTTAATAAACCATTGTCATCTCCTGTTCTAATTATAGGCGATCGTGGTGTAGTGGTAGTGCAATCTTCACGCAAACAATGAGCCCCCGGTTCAAGACCACTGCTGGTAACAAGGTATCTTTCAAGTAGCAGTTTGCATCAAGGTAAGTAGCAGTTACCTCTATTCATTAACCGCACTCCTGCTTAACATGAGGCAGGGCGCTGTCATATGTTGAGTCACAATAAAAAAAAAACACTGCACGCCTATGTGTTCTCTCCATCCTATAGTCTTGGATCCTTCAAGCGATGCGTGAAGAAGCACCCTTGGCCAGCATAGTGATGGCGACTAGGGTAGCCGTGAAGACTCGGTTTTTACAGTCGTCGGCACTCTTGGACCTCTTCTTGCTTACCATCAGGCGGGTCGAGGTCAGATGTCGAGTCACATAAAAGTATATAAAATATTAATTCATATACAGGTCGCAAAAAAGTGACTCCAGCTTTGCTGATGGTGAAGAAACCTAGATGTTTTATCAGAATCTATTAAAAGCCCGTATCCCACTCTTCACTAAACCGTTTTTAATTTCAAAATTGATATACTAACTGTTAACACTCATCCAAATTGTTTTACTAAGCGGTTGTCCAACACCATTTTCAACATTACACGAGTAGAAGCCCTCATCAGTGAGTGACACTTCTTCTATAACCAAAGTACCATTTGGAAGGCTCAGTATACCACCACCTGCAAGCTCCAAAACTGGTTGCCACGTCCCTAAAATAGCTGTAAGATAAATTAATACACATTGAAAATGAGAAGATAATATTATGATATGGTGTAGGGGCAGTGCAATGGTTAGGCAAATTAAACGCACGGGTTCAAAACCACCAATGTATCTTTGATAGATGTACTTTGGTTGTCCTGTTTCTATGATACAACCAGTTTAGTAGCTTAGCTTAGAATAGAAATGTAAAAATATTGATACCAAAGAGAATGTAACTACGCTGATTACTATAATGATTACTATAATTACTATAATACTATAATTATTATAAGCTATGATAAGCGTAAATAAAATTTCGAAAATCTCTACCTTATCATACAATATACATCAGGATATGTTTATTGTTTAAACTTAAAATTTTAAAGTTACCATCTTTCTTCATCCAGTGGACCTGCGGTTGTGGATATCCAATAGCATTGCATGAGACTGTACCACGTCTACTTAGTAGAAGAGATGAGTTTGAAGGTTCTTCTGACCATTTAGGTGCAACTGAAATTATACCAAAACATGTCGTGTTGATTTAGAATAGATGAAATCAAAACTTCTTATGTCTTAAATAATTAAATAATATAGGATATTGTAATAAAGACAATAAATTAGAAAAGTTAGTTAAAGTAAAAAAGTATAGAATAGTTCAGGTTACAATTCGACTTGTAATCTTGCCTGATGTAAAGCCTTAATGTGGATCAAGACTAAAAGTCACAATAGAGTAACTGCAGAGGTTACTCTACTGTTGTTCTTCATAGTGACAATTAAGAACAACAATTGCTTCTATAAACGTAATTAATTTATACGAAACGTCATGAACGATTAAAACGTCAAAACAGCCATCATTGCGTGCCGCCTGGTATAGAAATCTTACCTTTTATATATAGTTCAGCAGATCTATTAACTTTAGCAACATGGTTGGAAGCAACACAAGTATATTGGCCACAATGTTCCAAAGACACCTTTTTAATTATCAATGCACTGAATAGATCTGAACTTCTCTCAACTATCTGCAATAGATTTTTCAAAATTAACATTATCTTAACTGCAGACTTTGTATAAATAGAATCGTGGTTGTTTTCTAACATAACTCTAATCCGGACTTACCTTCAAATTACTTCCAATCCTTTTCCCATCTTTTAACCATTCAAAATGTATTGGTGTATCACCACTCCTCACATTACAATAGATCTGAACTATTTGTCCTTCTTGAAGGTTCGCACCTAAGAACAGCTCCTCAAGGACCGGTGCTTCAATCACCTTTACCTCAAACGCTCTCCTTGCCATTTCACCAGATGGACTTGTTACTATACAAGTATACACGGCCCCATTTTCTTCCTTCTTTATTTCGGGAATGGTTAAAATACCATTATTAACGATTGGTGCATCTCTTTTAACTTTACTTCTTTTGTATCGTGGTGATTGGAATGGTAGATTTGGTGTTATAACTTTGCCTTTGTACTCCCAATCTATTTTACTGTAATGGTAAGTTTGATCTGTTATACGAAATTATTAGTTTGATTTCACAGATATGTAAAAAGCTGGAACATGAACTAAGCTAAAGTGACAAGAAAACAGTTGTTAGTCATTAGCCCATACTAACCCCCGTTTTCAAGTCAAGTGTAAAATTTTGTTTCGGGACCGTTTATAATTTGGCATTAGCTAAGTTTATTTCTAGTCAACCTAGCTAATACTTAGTACGGGCAGAAAAAAGAGCGCGCAGTCTAAGGATCGGCAGATTGGAAAGCTCTGGACGACTGCGGTGGTATAGTGCACCAAACTATACAGTCGTGCACATCATCAATAATATTTTTAATTTTATATACATTAGTGAAACAAAAAGTAGGTAGGTATCAAAACCAGTTAGCCTATAGTAGGGGAACGAGTTAAAGGAACGCGCGGGGAATGTAGTTGTGACGTCATGGTCACGTGTCTATTATGAATAGTGAAGTAACATGCAAAATGTCGATAACACACACTTTCCTTAAAATGCAAATAGATTTAGTTATTAAAAATTATAAATGTGTATTAAATTGAAGTATAAACATTAGACAGCAACAATTTTTGATGAATTATAATTAATTTAATTTTGAGAATAGTGACTGCATGTTTTTTTTCTTTTTCACACATTTTAATCACGTTTCTAATAATGGTTCTAGCCTGAATACGGATGACGACTTTCTTTTATTCAATTAACTCACTAATTTTTCAATAATCAAACAAAGAAAATATGGACACATTTTTATCGATATTAAATGACATCGCCGAGCTATGAGCGTCACTAAAAGCGGCCACTAAGGTACGGGTTTTTTAAGGGGGGTTTCACGCCCCACCGCACCTCAGCCCCCGAATTCATTTAGCTCGTTCCCCAACTATAAATGCCAGCGCTTTTTTCTGCCGGGTCTATACCTACCCTCATTTATAAAAGTAAATTTAAATAATACGTTATAATTAATATTAGTAATTAACTTATGGGAATTGTTTTGTGGTTAAATTTGTTTTTGATCGATTTTAATTAAATGTAGGTTTGTATTTATGTTTTAACTCATTAAAGATCAGGAACGAGTATTTAGGGTACATATTCTTGCATTTAAATCGTTCTATACAATTTGTATTATTATTATTAAAATAGGGTTATGAAATATTGGTATCTTTAACCATGTTCCACCTCATCGTTTTACTTTGATCGGTCCGTGGTCTAACTAATGGTGGTAAAACGGTCACGTTACCAACCGTACATATACAAATATAACTTTATTATATTTACTATGTTCACCCAGTTTCTATGATAAAAGCCCGTTTAGTTGTTTAGAAGACGATGGTGACAAGGATTGACAAAGGAATGCTTCGATGGTTTGGGCACATGGAAAGAATGAGAGAAGTAGATTCGAAAGGAATTTCTAAATCTGATGTGGATGGATGCGATAAACAAGGCAGGCTCAGGGGGCTGACTCAACATATGATAGCACCCCGCCTGATGTTAAGCTGCAGTGAGGTAGCAGTCACATCCACTATGCCGGCTTAGTTAAATACAACTTATTTATTTATTTATTTATTTATTTATTTATTAAGGTTCAAAAACAGATACTTACAACTAAACATACATTATTAAAACAAAAACAAATTTACAAGATTTATGTAAGTTCTACAACTATTGAACACTTATCGGTCGCTTAGTCCCGAAACGCGACTAAGTAACTTCACGGTCCGAACACTTGTAAGTGTAACTCCGGATCGGTAGTTGGGTACCACTGCTTACCACTCTTTGATAAACAGATCGGAGCAAATATTTATTTCATTATTTTTTTTTAATACATATAACCTAAATTTATCCTTAACACCACTTACCTAATCGGATAGCCGTAAAAGGGGCACCTTAAATTCACGGAATCACCACTTTGCGCTTTCAGGGGATGTAAGGATCTTATGTAAGGAGGTCCTACAAACAGATTTTCATTAAAATATACAGACTTCATTCATTTAGTCATATACTTATACTGAAATTATGTCATTAAGTATACTGACTTTATTAATATGATAAAAGGTAAAAACTGGTCAAATAAGTAGTCAAATCAAATTAAAATGTCACGCCTTTTACCCACAAGAATAGGCAGAATACTGACAATATGTCATTAAGTATACTGACTTCATTAATATCATAAAAGGTAAATACAAGACAAATAAGAAGTCAAATCAAATTAAATTCACTTCCCTTACATCCACAATTCTCTTTATACAAGTTCTACGGTTATGGGCACTAGGCAACCCAACTTTTTTGAGGATGTCTCTGATTTGAAATGTATGGATGCGTTAATCGAGGCAAAGCCAGGAGGGTGTTCTCCGACCAAATCAGAGACAAATAAGTAGTCTGTCAAATAAAATGGGTAATGAAAAGCTCTTGCAAACCAAGAGCCTCCGGTTCAAATCCACTAGCCGGTATCAATGTATCTTTGATATATTATGTATTTATTTATTTATTTACAATATTATTATTTTATTTTTATTTTTATTGTGACACGACATCTGACCGCCTCCCGCCTGATGATAAGCAAGAGGAGGTCCAAGAGTGACGACGACTGAGAAAACCGAGTTTGTTCTCGGCTGCCTTAGCCGCCGTCACTATGCCGGCCAAAGGTGCTTCTTCGTGCATCGCTTGAAGGATCCAAGGTCATAGAATGGTGAGAACACATGGGCAGGCAAAGCATTCCACTTGTCGATTGATCTACAAAGAAAAGACGCATATTATATAAGTGTCTATGATCAAACACGTTTTGTAGCTTTGTATGAAAATGTTTGGGAGAAAAAAAAGAGGAAATAACAAATCTATGTCCAGCAGTAGATAACTGATTTTGATGATATTTGTAGAGTTTGTATAAGAGGAAAGAAATCTAGATGGATATTTTTAATTTTTTTACTGTGGCTTGATTTATGACAGCTCCCCATCTTACATTACTGAGTCGACTGCTATACAGTTTAGGGATTTATAAAATTATCGGTTCTAGGCCGGCATAGTGGATAAAACCGCTACTTGCAGTTGTAGTAGCAGTCGTCTTCATTCAAGGAATGCAGTCCAATTTAGCATCAGGTAGGATGATGTGATATGTCGAGCCACATCAAAAATGTAATTAAAACGGACCGTTATTAAGGGGAATTTTGAATCTTATCTTACCATAAACATTAAGTCTATTTTCGTGTGAAGCCACATTTTCCCCCTCCCTTGCTATGCAGGAATAGAGTCCGCCATCTTCTACTCTAACTCTTGTTATATTTAATTGAGTTACCACAGAATTATCTGATGTCATTATTTGTCCTAGCGCGTAACTGTAACATGATAAATAATTATTGATTCCGTAAAATTATTAAAACTCTAGGCCGGTATAGTGACGGCGACTGAGGCAGCCGTAAACTGACTCGGTTTTTTCAGTCGTCATCACTCTTGGACCTCCTCTTGCTTATCAATAGGCGGGTCAAGGTCAGATGTCGTAGGTATCAAATCACTAAATCACTTCACGGTCTGTATACTTGTAAGTGTTGGTACTACCCCGGATCGGCAGACTGGGACTGCCTACCACTCTTTTATAACCAGACCCGAAGCAAATAGCTCTTTTTTTTATTAAAAAGAATTTATTATAATTAATAAATATTACAAATAAAAGCTATGAAACAAATATTTGCTCCGACCGGGAATCGAACCCGGGACTTTACGCGCAACAAACCAATCACTGACCGTTCGTCCACGCCTCGTTCGTAGACGTTCTTTTCACTGTTGTGTATTAGGAAAATAGGGTCCCAGGGGGTAGATCGCGCAACTTCAATAACAATGAAATTCATTCCCATTTGTCAATAAGTTACGCGGTCGCTGTTAGTGTCAAAAACAACTTTTATTCATTCGGACAATGAGTTTCAATGAGCTTGAACTGTTAATGAAAATGAACATCGATTCTTAGTGATGCGCGGTTGCATTTTTAATTTTGAAGCTCATTAATGAAGCTCATTCTCATTGTCATTGAGTTACGCGGTCGGCCCGGAATATCGTCGGAAGATCTTCCATATCATCCGATACCCTGAAAACATTTACCGTGGATCTGTATTCGATGACATAGCAATGCCATCTCTCTCCCACACAAACTGAGGTGGTCTTTCACTAGTAGCAGCACACTGCATGCTTATCTGCAATTAAATACACACTTTAATAATACTTAATATAGGGAAGCATTTTCTTTGACAACACCCCGCCTGATGTTAAACTAAATTGCGGTCCATGAATAGAGGCTAATCTATTCATGGACCGCATTGATTGCTAATCAATCAATCAAGTTGTCACACCCTTTTCCCACAGAGATAGGCAGAGATAATCAGGATCGTGGCCCTACTTGCCACGATCCTGATACAACTCGCTCGCTTCCTTCACCTCCACATTTCTCTTTATACAAGCTCTACTATTATGGGCACTAGACAACCCAGCATTCTTGAGGATCTCTTTGATTTGGTCGGAAAAAGCCCTCCTGGGTTTGCCTCTTTTACAAACTCTACAAATGTCATGATTATCAGTTATCTACTGCTAGACATAGATCTTTTATTTCTAAGCTTAGAAGCTACTAAACGTGTGAAAATAATAATATAAATGTGATGTGGATTGATGATTTAAGGCAGACCCAGGAGGACGTCCCCAACAAAAATATCTGTTATGAAAGACAATTTTTATCATCTATGAATTCTTCGTGCGGACTGAGGTCCAGACTCGCGACCGAAAAGTAGGTTTAAGGTCAACGGTCACCTTTACCACCCTCGCTTTCTGCTCTGCCCAAACAATCATTTAGGACCCTATAATAGTGAGTTCTTGGGTGGAGACCACGAACCGGAAGACGAAGCGTAGGTAGGCCTCCTACTAGGTGGATTGACCGTGGTTTTGGCGAAGTGGCGAAGTGCAGTGGTTACACCAGCCGAGTGCACGGGTTCGAAGCCACTCACCGGTACCAATGTATCTTTGATATATGTACTTTGGTTGTCTTGTTTCTATGATACAAGAACTTTAGTAGCTTAGTATAGAAATGTATAATAAAAAAAACTGATGACAGAATAATAAAGGTCACGAATAACCGTTAGATTCATCTGGCATTTTGTCGTTCAAAATGGCGTTTTAAGGGGGAGGCCTATGCTCAGGAGTGGATGTCTTCTGGCTGATGATGATGAAATATATGAAAAACTTACGTCTCCACCAGGTGTGACAGTTCTTTCAGTAAAATGTTGTGTAATAATAATTTGAGTGTCAATAACACTACGGGATTTTCTTCTGTCCAATGCTGAAACAAAAATATATCATTCAAATATCACACCATTTTCAATTAGTGGTAGGCAGTGGTGCCCAGACTGCCGGGGTTGTATTACCACTTACAAGTATACAGACCGTAATTCTTGGTCGCGTTTTGTGATCAGTTCGTAAGATGCCGGTTCTAACTTTTTTATTTATTGTGACACGACATCTGGCCTCGACCCGCCTGATAATAAGCAAGAGGAGTGACGATGACTGAAAATAAACGAGTTAGTTCACGGCTACCTCAGTCGCCGTCACTATGCCGGACAAAGGTGCTTCTTCACGCATCGCTTAAAGGATCCATGGGCTGGCAAAGCATTCTACTTTCACTAGTTATTTAATTGTAATATTAGTCGCCTTCATCCAGGGACCGCACTTTAGCTTAACATCAGACTCGGTGCTATCATATCAATCAATCAATGATTACGCCTTAATTCATACAGAGATAGATAGAAGATAGAATAAGTCAGGATTGTGGAAAGTGGAGTTCCCAAAAACCTTAAACGATTTATCCAACAAATCCAATTTAATGTAACATCAGAATGTCTAGACTTCAGCTTAATTACTACATTTAGGTCACTGATTGGGAACTAGTTCCGGAGCTAACGAAATTCTACATTACAGAATATAAACAGACAGACCCCGCATCACGATTTGCCTGATGTCAGCTAATCCGACTGATACGATAGGTAGCACTGATGATATTTCTGCAAGCTTTACAATACGCTATTTTAAAATTTCATTTGTATTTATGCAAAAACATAGTAATGATTTTTTTGTTATCAGAACATTTTGATAGCGCTTTGCCTGATAAGGCTGGAGTGTAGTCCATGAATTAAAGCAAATGCTACTATTGCTTGTCTAACTATAAATGACGCGCCCCTCCACTTTATTAGTTAATTTAAATGTTTAAATACAAATATTACTAACTATACTATTATACTCTATCAGCGTTCTCCTCTTTTTGTGTCTAACCAGCAGCTGAATAACCAATTACAATTGCATTTTCGCGGTGTCTTAACCATATTTTATATTTGCTCGTGTGCGTAAATAGTGTAGAGGGCGCGTCATTTCGGCTTAGACAGACTATATGTACATGTTTTTTTGATTGTCGGTAGAAAAAAAAAAACAAGCGGATTAGTGATCAATTATAGTTTGAGGGGAATCAATACTATTATAAAAAAATAAGATTATTACTTGCTACGATCTTGACACATCTCATTACAAATCCTTCACGTAAATCATTTATAATTGTAAAATAAAGCTTGAGGTCTAATGTGTATATTGTCTACGTGCTAGATAGGATATTTGCTACAAGCTCTTCAGATTAATTCTCAAATGAGAAATTTTGCATTAATTTTTTTTTTGTTTTATCGGAGCAATTTATTTTGCATTATAAAAGGATTGATATAGGATGTTAAATTAATTCGATTTTTTAGTGTTGTAGCTATTTTATTAAAACGTTTTTGTATACTTATAATAAGCGACGCTTGAAGAAGCACCTTTGGCCGGCATAGTGACGGCGACTGGAGCAGCCGTGAACTAGCTCGGTTTTATTCAGTAGCCGTCACTCTTGGACCTCATCAGGCGGGTTGTGGTCAAATGTTGTCACAATAAGAATATATATATTCTTTATTTGTGAAAAGGAACTGGTGTGGAACGCGAGTTATCAAATATTTAAAAATATTTATATTTTCTTAAATATATATATATATATATATATAAATATTTGATAACTCGCGTTCCACACCAGTTCCTTTTCTCAAATAAAATTTAAATTTGCACCAACTGTCAGTTGCAGTTACTCCGTCAAAACGCCATACTTAAAATTATTAAGTGAAGTAGCATTTGTGGAGTGGCCATTTTGTATTGCGACCAGCAGGAAATACAAGGTACTCAAACTATTCGTTGTATTTTTGTCGTTAAAAGATTCCATATTATAAGTCCGTAAGTAGTATTTGGGTCCACTATGCCGGCCTAACTGAATTCTGGCGACTGAGTTACTTTAAGGTCTTCACACACGAAAGTAGTAACACCCTGTAGGTTGTAGTCAAGGCAAATCACTTCTAAATATGTAACGAAATAAACGAACCAATTCGGAGACTTTAAAGCTTTCACCAAAACCACCTAAGACCAGACATTTGCTGGTCTGCCGATCCGGGGTAGTGCCATCACTCTCAAGTGTATAGACCGTAAAGTGACTCAGTCGCGTTTCGAGTTCAGTTTGAAAACTAGGATGCAACTGCTACTAGGCAGGCAAAGTGGATGCCACTACTACATGTTGTTATTTAACAGTAGTAGCAGTCGCCTCCCTAATGGACCACACTCCAACTTAACATCAGGCGGGGCGCTAACATATAGAAAACCATTTCGTAGGCCAAAACTACTATAGAAACACGAATTCATTGATATTTGATAACGTTTGATGCACGAATCACATATTTATGTTATACGCACTATGCAGGGAGGATGAGACAAAAGCCCAAAACTAGGTTAGGCTGCAATCAATTTACATAAATCACCATGTATATTGTATAAACGAGGTAAAGTACTCATTTGATATGTATATTTTGACCCATGTGGCCCAAATCACAATAATGGCGTCATTAATGTAACTTTGGTCATAGTGACGGCGACAGAGACAACCGAGAACTCGTACTGAGTCGTTTTTTTTAATCTGTGACACTCTTGGATGTACGTCGAAGAGTGTCACAGACATCAGGAAAGTTGAGATCAGATGTTGAGTCTAGATAAAGTATATAAAATATCAATCAATCAATCAAAGGGAAGCCTGTTCCCATAGGGATAGGCAGACACAATGGAGCGCTTCCTTCACATCCACAAGTCTCTTCATACAGGCTCTACGGTTATGGGCCTAGGCAACCAAGCTTTCTTGATTTGGTCTAAAAACGCCCTCCTGGGACTGCCTTGTTAAACGCATCCATCCACATCAGATTTGTAAATACCTTTCTTCAATCTACTTTTACTCATCCTTTCCATGTGCCCAAACCATCAAAGCATTCCTTTGTTAATCCTTGTCACTACATTTCTTTTAAGTCACATCTATCGCGCACTGTGCTATTTCTTATTCTATCCGCTATCGTCACACGTTAATTCTACTCTCATGCTTCTTCTGCCACACCCACCCTTCACTTCCATACATTAATGTAGGAACAAGCACCGCATTATGAACAGCCATCCGTGACTTTTGGGACATTATTTGGCTGTTCATTATACTATGGATGGCACCGTTCACTACATATAAAATATCATTGTTTATATATAATATTAAATTACGTTAATTGATAATTTGTCACGCCTTTTTCCACAGGGATAGGCAGAGACAATAGAGCGCCACATGCCACAAACCCGTGGCATGTGGCCTGACATAACCCCCTCGGTTCCCTTACATCCACAATTATTAAATTTTCTGTTAAATAAATAAATAATTATTTTTATACAAGCTCTACGATAATAGGCACTTGGCAACCCAGTTTGCTTAAGAACGTCTGAATTAAATTTTTGATAAAAACAATAAAGAGGGTTTTTGCCGACCAAATCGGGGAAATCCTCAAGAAAGCTAGGTTGCCTAGTGCCCATAACCATAGAGCTTGTATGAAGAGAATTGTGAATGTGAAGGAAGCGAGGGAGTTGTGTCAGGATCGTGACAAGTAGCGCTCCATTGTCTCTGCCTATCCCTGTAGGAAAAAGGCGTGACAATTTGATTGATTGACAATAAAGTTGTTTTAATGCAATATCTAAGAAAATAAGTAATGTTATTATTTTGTTATTTTTAAACTTATTAGTTTAGCAACCATTAGAAGGAGATTATTAAAAATAACAGGTCAAACTTTATTTGTTATTTAGATAGGATCATATCTTCAAGGTCCAAATGCACTTTTCCCTAGCACCACTGAGTGTCAGTAGCAGATTGTTTATAACCATGTATATGATAATCATTACGGCGTAATTCCCTTGTGAGGTTACTAGTGTATAGAGAATTTAGGGATTTATGTTATTTACTTAGGAGTGGTAGGCAGTGGTGCCCGATCTGCTGACCCGGGGTAGGACCACCACTTACAAGTATACACCGTAAAGTGACTTAGTCGCGTTTCAGGATCTAGGATGTTACTACTAGATATTGAACTGTAGTAGCTATTCACCTGTTTGTATTAGTGACGGTTGATTGATTGAATAATTCTATTTTTTATTTTATTTTTTATGACGGCACCCCGCTTGATATTAAGCTGGAGTGTGGTCCATTAATGGATGTCACTGCTACTGCAATCC
Organism: Tinea trinotella; assembly: GCA_905220615.1. Taxonomy (NCBI): domain Eukaryota; kingdom Metazoa; phylum Arthropoda; class Insecta; order Lepidoptera; family Tineidae; genus Tinea; species Tinea trinotella. Next base: position 1,170,708 of record HG992328.1, on the reverse strand, counting down.
AATAACAGTGAGTAGCAATTACATGCACTGTGCCGGCCAAGTTGAAAGCGGCAACTTACAATCTGACACCAAAACGCGACCAAATCACTTCACGGTCTTATGAGTGGTGGTACTACCCCGGATCGACAGACTGCCTACCACCTCTCACGCAGTGTTTTTTTGCCCAAATTGTCCATAAGACAGTCATGGCAAATTTGTTACATGCAAACAGTTAATTGAGCAATGCCACATACAAGTGACTGATGAGTCGGCACAAATGTAATTTCATGCCGGTACAGTTGAGCCATCTTATTCACTAATGTTAGCACAATTGCCCTTAATTATTTTTCAAAAAAGTCATTCTCTCATTTCAAATTCCATTTATAAGTTTTTATTTATTTTTTATATTGTGACTCGACATAATAAATAATAATATTATAATAGCAACCCGCCTGATGTTAAGCTGTGGCGCGGTAAATGACTGGTACTTACAGTTAAATGTCATAATAACTGTAAGTAGCAATCACATCCACTATGTCGACCTAGGTTTCAATTGGCAACTTACAACTTAAATTAATCCCCAAATGCGACTAATTCACCTTACGGTCTGTGTACTTGTAAGTGTTGGTACTACCCCGGATGGGCTTACCGCTCTATCAAAGCAAATATACGCCTCTTTTTTATTAATAACAAATATTTATTCTAATTATTTAATATAAATATTAAATATTTAGCCTAGCACCACACAATTTAGGAAAAAAGCAAACATTATTTATGAATCCCCGCAACAACCATTGACCATCGTCAATATAATAATTAATCAATCAATCAATCAAATTGTCACGCCTTCCTCCCACAGACATTAATCAGACATGTAAAACAAAACAATTAGGTATTTTATTAGTTTTTGCGTGAACCTTAATTATTGAAAGTAAGCCGCATGAAATTTGTTTAATTAAAAACAATTAAGATTACCAGACGATTCGAAATTCGAATAATATTGTTATGTAAAACCTAAGATAATACTCGCGAGAGGCGGAATAGAGGTTTCACTGTAACAAATGTACGAACCAAATGCAATACGCTTGGCCAAGTAATATATGCAAAAGCGAACACATCTGAATGTCTACCCTAATTACATCTAAAGTACATTGCCTCATTCCAAATTCTGTTTGTTATATACATACGAGTATATTATACATATATTTAGGTCAGCCGATATAGCATATTGCGCCATGAAAATGCATCAACAAATATGAATCTCAAACTTTAATTTGTTATTTTGGTATAACATAATATGGAGTAAAGTTGCAGGTATGTAAAAAATTACCTTAAAAATAGTTTATCTTTTGTAAATAAATAAATATACCGCAGTAAAGTGTAAACTATGAAAATAAATACTAGAGCTACTTCGATGCATCTAGAATCCTCTTCTAGATTATTTTTGTCATCATTATATTAATGTCGTCTATATCTTGGTTTTTATTAAAATTTTATTTGCAAAAGTTCACCAATATCTCAATATATTTATGACGTTTTGTTTATTCTAATTTTAGAAATTTTGTTTATAAAAATAGAATGACAAACAGATTTTATAATTTCTTCGATTGATCAATATTGAAAAATATATAAAATCGACTAGTATGCCGATGATTAGGTAACTCAAAAATGGTATCCTACCTTATAACTATATCATGTGGCTATGGGGCCTACTTAGAAGAATATTAAAGATCTGATATATCTATCGGCCTCCGGTTGGTTACGCAGACCTTTAAATTTTGCCTTCGTAATTATTTAGTCGCCAGGTTGCCGGCAGTCACGCGTGTCTTTTGGAGCACGTCTATTTTTATTAACGGCCTCAACAAATATAAAGAACAAGTACAGGTACTTATTTAAATATATATTTATTTTCATTCGTACAAAAAATATTTACTGTTACGAGGCGGACGAGTCATATTTTAATAACTTTTTTTTATAATACACACAGCGTGTTTATCTTTCTTACAGAGGCTAATGCAATGTTGCTATTGAGTTATTTATTTTTGTATTCAACTTTTTTTTAACAATTGTAATTATTGTTTGTATTATAATTGTTTATCTAATGGATTGTTATTATGTTTATAAGGTTTTGACGTGTAAAACTGCTTGTTTGGAGCTTAATTACTTAATAAATAAACTGAACTATCTAATGCAATACACTTGACTGAATAATGCCTCCGCAATAGTATACCTACGCTGTTTTCTTAATACATTCATATTTTCACGGTAATATTTAGCTTTATTCTTACAAAAAAAATACTTTATATTCTGAAAACTTTTTGTATATATTAGGAATACCACATATATAGAGGTTTTACTGTACCAGACGTGTTTGCCAAATGCAATACGTTTAGCCTAATGTATGCAAAACCGAACACATTTGAATGTCTACACTAATTAGAACAATGCCTAGAGTACACAGACACATTTTAAATTCTGTTTGTTACATAATAAATATGAATGAAACAATTTCTTGGCATCCATGGATTGTCCGTGCGGGTGCCGGGTCCATCGCGTGGCAGGCGGAAGAATGAAGGCAGCGTTCTGGACTTGTGATCGAAATGTAGGTTTCAAAGCTGTCAACACTCACCTTCCCTGCCCTCGCTATCCCCTCTATCTAACCAACTATTGTAAGATATGTTAAAGGCGACCGTGGTGTAGCGGCAGTGCAATGGTTATACAAACCAAGAGCACGAATTCGAAACCACCCACCGCTACAAATGTATCTTTGATATATGTATTTTGATTGTTCTGTTTCTATGATACAAACACTTTAGTAGCTTAGTATAAAAATGTAAATAAAAAATTAAAATAAATATTGTAAAAACTAAAATAATACGTTATAATATAATATATATGCAACTTAGATGAAGAGAATTGTGGATGTGAAGGACGCAAGAGCATGAACCGAAAAATTAATAAACAACCCTATGGATGTAGCAAGCAAAGTAAGCAAACAAGTCGACCCCGTGGAAAGCTAAAGTACGATGCAATGAATAGAGGCTACTAAAGTTAAATAACTGTATGGGTTGCAAGCGGAAACTGACTAAACCTTGTCCATTGGTTTTTGACAGCTCACGCCTATGAATCACCTTTTTTTTTCGGAACATAGTACTACAGTAATGTCGTACTTTATTGACGGTAACGCCCACTTAAGTATCCTGTGCATAATAAACAGCCACAGATTATAACACAGGTAACTGATATGATTATAAAAGCACGGAAAATGAATTGCGAACATGAGAAAAGAGGTAACTGATTTGATTATAAAAGCACGGAAAATGAGGTAACTCGCCTAGGTTTTATTTAAATTTTAAACTGGTTTGACATGATAAGATGAAATAAAACCGATTATTAAATCGAATCGGTAACTGTAAGAGCGTCACTAAAATCGAACTGTCAAAAAGAAAATAAACGAATGAACAGGGTTTAAGTAAGGAATTAAACAAATTTTATGCGGCTTACTATCGTTTATTTTGGTTTTGTAAAATCAAAACCAAAATAAACGCGTCACCACGATGGCTTCAAAGCTCTCGAAACGTCGAAATAATAAAAAAATGTAAAATCAAAACCCAAATAAACGCGATAGTAAGCCGCATAAAATTTGTTTAACTCTTTAATTAATGTTCGCGCAAAAACTAAAAAATACTATGTTGCAGGGTATGAGTAAGTCACTTCACATTACACTTAAAAGTGGTGTTATTATCTTAGATCGTCAGTCCAAAAGACTACAAACTGTTTACCTACTCTTCAATAAACCACTTAAAAGATGGTAGAAGGTAAATCAGTTTTATGAATTAAAAACGCTTTCCAAAAGTCCTAAAAACAGAAGAAGAGTTGTACATAAATAATATAAAATATGCAAAGAAGCGATGATTCTCTGAGAAAATAAAGCGTTCACACGAGCGCCGTCAACAGCAGATAATGTATGAACATTATTTATTTGCAAGCGACAGAATAAAGGGATTTTGTTTGCAATAATAATTCACGGTGATATTTTTTTTCTTCAAACACATTCAAGCGTTCGTGCGTTTGAAGCGAACATGACTTATTGTATTATATTGTTTTATTTACATTTCTATACTAAGCTACTAAAATGCATGTATAGCTTGTCTAACTATAAATGACGCGCCCCTCCACTTTATTAGTTTATTTAAATGTGTGAATGCAAATATTTCTAACTATACTTTATCAGCGTGCTCCTCCTTTTGTGTCTAACCAGCTCCTGAATGACCAATTACAATGGCGTTTTGATAGACGAACGGTTTAGCGACTGGTTTGTTGCGCGTAAAGTCCCGGGTTCGATCCCCGGTCGGAGCAAATATTTGTTTCATAGCTTTTATTTGTAATATTTTAATAATATTAAATATTGCAAATATTTGTTAATAAAAAAAGAGATGGATATTTGCTTCGGGTCTGGTTATCTAAGAGTGGTAGGCAGTGGTACCCAGTCTGCCGATCCGGGGTAGTACCACCACTTACAGGTATACAGACCGTGAAGTGATTTGGTCACGTTTCGGGATCAGCTTGTAAGTTGCCGGTTCCATCTAGGCCGACATAGTGGATGTGATTGCTACTCACAGTTATTGAATAGTATTATCAGTGACATTCATTCATGGACCACACTTCGGCTTAACATCAAGCGGGGTGCTGTCATATGTCGAGTCACAATAAAAAAAAACCTTATACAATTTAACTGTTAAATTATTTAAGGACAGCACCCTACGAGGGTCCAATTCTCTTAATTCACAACAGCGGGAATCACCTATCCACGAACATGCACTTATTTATCAACGTGACTATCAGCGGCGGATTTATACTTCGGTGGAGGCCCTCAAATCATTTGTGGTTAACTGTTCATTTTTAAATGTTAACTTTTCCCTCTCAAAGAAAAACACCGGCACTGGTGACTGACTATAGTGACTTTTGTTTCTATGATACGAGCACTTTAGTAGCTTAGTATAGAAATGTTAATAAAAAATAATAATTTATTATGGCGACGCAATATTAGTAATATTAGTAATATTAGTAATATTTCGTTGATTCGTTCTCGTAGGTAACCAATCAACAAATAACAAATAGGTAACTTAATAGGTTACCTACGAGATTTTTTATTTTGACACCACATATGACAGCACCCCGCTTAATGTTAAGCTGAAGTTTGGTCTATGAATGGATGTCACTGCTACTTCAATTATATAACTGTAAGTAGCAAACAGCCGCCTCATTTTCGGCTCTGGTCATCAAAGAGTGGTATGCAGTGGTATCCAGTCTGCCGATCCGGGGTAGTACCACCACTTACAAGTATACAGTAAGTGAAGTGGTGGCGTTTTGGGATCAGCTTGTTAGTTGCCGGTTCCAACTAGGCCAGCATAGTGATTGTGACTGCTATTTACAGTTATTGAATTGTAGTGCAGTGCAACATTTAACATAATTATTAAATATTACAAAAGCTATGAAACAATTTTTTCCCCGACCGGGAATCGAACCTGGGTCTTTACGCGCAACAAACCAATGGCTAACCGTTCAGCTACGCCTGTCGTCAAAAGTAAGTCTCTTTACGCTATGTACACTTGAAATTGGTGGTAATAGCCCCTGGTCGGTGGACTGGGCAAATGACAAATGCCACTATGCCGGCCAAATTCATATTTGTATATCTTCAATCAATCAAATTGGTACGCCTCCCTCCCACAGGGATAGGCAGAGACAATGGAGCGCCACTTGCCACGACCATGACACAACTCCATCGCTTCCCTCACATTCACAATTCTCTTCATACAAGCTCTACGGTTAAATTGATGTAACATTTCTCCTAACTATACACGGGTTTTGATCATTTTCGTAGCCCTCCGACATGAAGTAGTCACCTCGTGAAATGCTTTTTATATAAATTATTTGTTTAGACTTACTAGAATTTCTGCTAACATCTTCATTCTTAGACGAATTATTTAATCTGAAACAAAGAAATAACTCTTAATACTTTTTTATTAATATATAACTTATACTTGAGTTAAATAACTGTAAGTAGCAGTCGTATCTACTATATCGGCCTAGTTGGAACCGGCAACTTACAAGCTGATCGTGACTAAGTCACTTTACGGTCTGTACACTTGTAAGTCTTCTTTCTTTGTATTCTTTGGCCGGCATAGTGACGGCGGCTAAGACAGCCGTGTACTGGCTCGGTTGTTTTAGTCGTCGGCACTTTTGGATCTCCTCTTGCTTATCATCAGGCAGGTCGATGTCAGATGTCGTGTCACAATAAATAATAAAAAAATTGGTGGTACTACTTCGAGTTGGCAGACAGCCAACTAGCTGCTTACAACTATTTCTTTTAATACAAAAAATTAGCACCATTGTATTTTATTATTTAATATAATCGTAAAACCTTCGCGACCGTGGTGTAGTGGTAGTGCAATGGTTATCCAAACCGAGAGCACGGGTTCAAAACCATTTGCCGGTACTAATGTATCTTTGATATATGTACTATGGTTGTCCTATTTCTATGATTTTTTTAAATACATTTCTATACTTAGCTATTAAAGTGCTTGTATCATGTAAACAGGACAACCAAAGTACATATATCAAGATACATTGGTACCGGTGGGTGCTTTCTAACTCGTGCTCCCGGTTTATGTTACCATTGCCACTACACCACGGTCGCCTTGATACAAGCTTACGAGTAGTATGGAAATGTTGACAGCTAAAAAAATACCCCTAAATACCTGTTGTCAAATAAATCAGTTAATATGTAACGTCTTTTCACTCCTGTAATACCCGCACAGGTCGGGGAAAGCATCCGCATTTTGTCGACCGAATCGGCAGTCGAACTAAGACTTTTCTTTGTAGATCAATCGACAAGTGGAATGCTTTGCCTGCCCATGTGTTCTCTCCATCCTATGACCTTGGATTCTTTAAGCGATGCGTGAAGAAGCATCTTAGGCCGGCATAGTGGCGGCGGCTGGGACAGCCGGGAACTGACTCGGTTGTCCCAGTCGTCGTCACTCTTGGACCTCCTCCTGCTTATCATCAGGCGGGTACAATAATAAAAAAAAATAATAACATTGGAGGCTTTTGGAACAATAGCTTCTTTATACAAAAGGCTTTTTATTTCTAAGCTTTTCTATTCAATGGCTATCTAATTATATTGGAACAAAAAGAGAATTGATGAAATAGAGAGTCCATTTACAGATTGTTTTATTTTTATTAGCTTGACTTGTATGTAACTATGTAACAGAATCTTACAAAATAATTTTCACCCACTTCTAGAGGTCTGAATAATTTGAAAATGTGTACACGTATTAATAACCAATGACAATACAATAATTTCAATAAATGACGGCGACTAAGGCTACTTTGACCTGACTCGGTTTTTTCAGTCGTTGTCACTCTTGGAACTCCTCTTGCTCGATCCGCCGAGGTCACAATAAAAAAGTACACTCTACCTTTTTAATTGACATTATCATATATAAGCGTGTTTTTAGTTATTTATAACTAAATATAGTTTATTTATATTTACGGTAATTGGTTGACCTAAATATTTTACCGGAAAAACTAATTACCGGCAATAACATTAACTTAATAATCAATTACAAAATAATGATTTTATCGTAATTATAATTATTAATAAATTGAATATTACATAGTATTTTCTTAGATTTTGCGCGAACATTGATTAAGAAATTAAACAAATTTTATGCGGCTTAAACCGGGAACAGAAAAACAAAATCAAAACATCAAACAGGGTAGTTTTGGAAACAATAACAGCATCAACCAATAGGACGACCAACACCTCAGTCTCTCCGTGACCACGATGGCTGCAAAGCTCTCGAAACGTCGGAATAATAAATACAATGTAAAATTTAAACCAAAATAAACGCGATAGTGAGCCGCATAAAATTTGTTTAATTCATCGAATATTACATTTTTATTTAGGTTGATATTTGCATCCAGGCTGACTGTTTAGGAGTGGTGGTAATTTTCCCAGTCTAATGATTAGGGGTGATATTAGCCGTTTCGGGGTCTTGAAAGTGGCTGGTTCTGTAGATTGGATAAATGAGGCAGGTGTGTGTGATTTAAAGAGTTAGGCAGATAGTTGGTTGTGATGGTGCATTAATTTAATCAATCAATCAATTAAATTGTCACGCCTTTTTTCAATTTAGTAATTGAAATATGAATTACAAAAAATAATGTGAAATTGTTTGTCTATGACATCTATGTGTCTGTGACTTTAATCTTTACTTTTTATTAAAAATTTTAATGGTTAAAGAAACTGTTATTGTATTACAATAATTACAGAGATAAAAGAGCGCCACTTGCCACGATCCTGACACAACTTTATCGCTTCCCTGGTATCCACAATTCTCCTCATGGTCAGCTTTACGGTAATGGGCACAATAACTAAATAAATTATATATACGTTGGCCGGCATAGTGACCATGACGGTTTTATTTCAGTCGTCGGCGCTCTTAGACCTCTCTTTGCTTGCCATAAGTCAAAGTTACATGTCGCGTCTCATATCTTTAGAGCTTATGATATGAAAAGTATTTATTAATAAGACGACCGTAGTGTAGTGGCAGTGCAATGGTTACACAAACCGAGAACACGAGTTCGAGACCACCCACCGGTACCAATGTATCTTTGACATATGTACTTTGGTTGTCCTGTTTCTATGATACAAGCACTTTAGTAGCTTAGTATAGAAATGTAAAAAAATATTAATAATCTGTAAATTAGGCGCTACCTTGTGTGTCTATTCCTGTAAGAACGTGACAGTTAATTTAATACGTGGTGAGCATACCGAGAGCACGGGTTCAAAACCACTTGCCAGTACCAATGTATCTTTGATTTAATGTACTTTGGCCGTCCTGTTTCTATGGTATAAGCACTTTTTTTATTGTGACTAGACATATGACAGCACCCGCCTGATGTTATATTGGAGTGCGGTCCATGAATGGATGTCACTGCTACTATAATTTAATAACTGTAAGTTGTCACATCCAAGCTGATCTCGAAATGCGACTGAATCACTTCATGGTTCGTATACTTGTAAATGGTGGTACTACCCGGATCGGCAGGCTGGGTACTACTGCCTACCACTCTTTAAAAACCACTCTTTAGCAAAATAGAAATGTACTTAAAAAGGAAACGAATTAAATTCCTAATTGGTACTCCACACACAAGTCAAAATGGAGAAACTTTTAAGATCGTTTAAACTTTCAAAAAGCACTTAGGTAGTGTGAATTTTTTAGCGCACACTTGGAATTTCTTAGAAACACCTGTCGTAAATACACGGGGATGCTGAAGCTCACACGTTAAGGGATGAGGGGCGCGGTGGACCCAATCTGCTAAAGTGAACTACATAGAATAATTCATAAACAGATAAGACAAATGTGTGTGTGTTTTTTTTAACAAGCTTTTATTAGCTTGACTTGTATGTATGTAACTATGTTAAGGAATCTTAAAAATCAATTTTCACCCACTTCTAAAGGTCTGAATAATCAGATAATTTGTACACGTATTGAAAACCGCTGACAATACAATAATATCATTACATATATTTTGTTGCAAAATCAATTAAAATACTATAATAGAAAAAAGGCCAAAAATAAAATCATGTAAGCGTTTTTATTTGTCTCTTTAAGTGAATCTACACCACCTTGCAGCTGCTTTCGTAGCCAACCCCGCGGTACAAGAGCGCGTTTAGTATCGGTATGGACGATCCTTTTTTTGTGCCTCGAACCGGCACTTACAAGCCGATCCCAAAACGCGAATAAGTCACGGTCTGAATACCTGTAAGTAGGTTGGTTGTTTAAAAAAATCTCATTAAATATAATAATCAGCACCCGGCTTTCTTAAGGATGTCTCCGATTTGGTCAGAAAACACACTCCTGGGTCTACCTCGTTTAACTCATGAGTCCACATCAGAATCAGAATAATTATTCTTTTTTTATATATTTTTTTCCAAAAAGATTACAATTATTTCACATATAATAAAATAATAAAAAAAATTTCGTTATTAGGGAAAAATCATTCATATGAACGGTAGTATTTTCCCGATTTAAAAAATGAATTTGGTTCTTAACTGACTTAGCGTAAATCTTACACAGGGGGGAGGTGGGGTCGAATTAAATCTCACCTAAGTTCAGTTACAGTTGTCTCTGAGAGGCATTTAACTGCTTCATTAAAACTTGTCATTTTTCCGAAGTCTCGTCTTATCATAACCTAATCTATGGCTACCTATTACAGTTAGGGGTTTCGTGTCTCGCGTGTGATAAACGCATGACATGTTCCCGACGTACAATTTGCTAAGTGTCACCTCATATATGGATTTGTTACCTTTCAAATAATGTTACAAGCTGTTAAATGTTAGGCTGTTGCCTGTGAGCGCTGAGCGCACATCCTGACGAATGCCGTCGAAATGAATCATGATCATTGTTCATTGTCGAAGTACAAATGAGCCAGTCAGCGTTTCGGGATCACCTTGTAAGTTACGCCTTTTTCTCACAGGGATAGACAGAGACAATGGAGCGCCACTTGCTACGATCCTGACACAACTCCCTCGCTTCCTTCACATTCACAATTCTCTTCATACAAGCTCTATGGTTATTCATTCACATGAGATTTATAAATCTTTTCGACAATCAACTTTCAATTTGATTGATTGATTGATTATATTGTGACTCGTCTTATGGCGAGAAAGGCGACTGACTGCCTTAGCTAAATAACTGCAAGTAGATGTCCGATCCAATAAACAGGTCTAGTCGGAACTGGCAACTTGCTTATCATCAAACGCGACCAAATCACTTTACAGTCTGTATATTGTAAGGGATCGGCAGACTGAGCAACACTGCCTACCACTCTGTCGCTTTGTTGTTTGTCGTTGACGCTTTGCGGCGGCAAACTGCAGTGTCGCCTTGCACGGAATCAATCTCATACAGATTCATATAAATCAGTAGTGCGGTCTGTAGTCGCAGTCTGTGGTCTGCGGACGCGCTAAACAAACCAGTAGTGTCGCCATAAGAATCACACCTTTAAAGTGATAGTAAATTTAGTCTATAATAAATGTGTATAAAATAAGGCTCTAAATATACTGTAATAAAAAAGTAACAAAATTCTAATTTAAAAACAAATCAAAAATAATAATTTAAATTTAGCTTATTTATGTTTTTAAAGAACGCTGGAATCAGCAACATTGCGCCCCGGGGATGGGTACGTTCAGAAACTTGGATTGTTTCCAACACTTCTGATTGCTTTTACATTGCCACGGACGTTTAAAAACTTTCATAAGAAAAGATAGCAAAGTGGCAATACAATTTGGATCATGAGAACGTGTATATTTCACATAAACTTCCTTTTTTCAGCAGTCGAGTATAAATACGATAAAACTAGTTCTTCCCAAAAGATGTTTTTTTTATTGTAGCACGATTTTTTATATGACAACACGCCTCCTGATGTTAAGCTGGAGTGCAGTCCATGAATGGAGGTGACCGCTACTACAGTTAAATAACCTTAAATAACAGTCATACCCACTATGCTGACATAGTGGTAATTCTCAAATCCCGAAACGCGACTAAGTCATTTCACGGTCTGTATATTTGTACTCGTAAGTAGTACTACCCCGGATTGGCAGACTGAAAATTATCGTGGTCTTGGGTAGGCAGTCATCTTACTGTACGCCGTAACTGGCTAAAAGTATTATTTTTAAATGAAGCAAAACTATGTTGGCAAATAATAACGCGTCACTTGTTGGTTGTTATTGGTGGTTGCGTAGGCTTAGAGTTCGCGTGTCGGCAGTTGGCATTCCCGCCGACTAAAACACTCATCATCAAATCATCATCATCTAAATCACTAAAATCATAATCATCAGCCAAAAGCTGATGTCCACTGCTGAACATAGGCCTCCCCCTTAGAACGCCATTCCGAACGACAAGATGCCAGTTGCATCCACCGGTTACCCGCGACCTTCACTATGTCGTCAGTCCACCTAGTGGGAGGCCTACCTACGCTGCGTCTTCCCGTGCGTGGTCTCCACTCTAGATCCACTTCAGCTTGAGAATCCTACTAGCTATGTCGGTAACTTTGGTTCTTTGGCGAATATCCTCGTTCCGGATTCTATCGCGCAAAGAAACACCAAGCATAGCTCTCTCCATTGCCCGTTGAGCGACTCAGACCTTTTCGAACAGGCCAACATTTAAGGGCCACGTCTCAGTGCCATATGTCATCAGTGGCAACACACATTGTTTGAAGACTTTGTCTTAAACACTTGGCAAACAAATATTGCCGATGTTACTTATCATCAGGTACAGTCAGCATCAGATATATCTGAGCAGGCAATGTGATCAAAAGTATCTATACATTCAGAGTGGTCATAAATATCTACACACTCATTTGTCAAAATTATAATATGTATTTTTTTAAACAAATTTACTGAGTGCATCAATTTGTTTGTTGACATATGTTTGACAAGTGAGTGTGTAGATATTTTTGACTCATTGAATGTATAGATATTTTTGTCGCATTGAATGCTCACATTGTTATGACGACTAATGGTGTGTAGACATTTATGATAACCCTGAATGTATAGATACTTTTGATCACATTGCGTGCTCAGATATATCTGCTGCTAACTGTACATCAATATTTAATGTCATCGAGCGTCTATCAAAATATAAAATTAGTTTTTGTATAAAACGCCCATAAATTTGTAAAAGGCAAGTTGTAAAGCAAGATAGACAAAAATCAAATTGGCGAAACTTTCAAAACATTGTATACAACATAGTTTTATAGACAATTTGTAGTTTTATTAAAGTTGTAAAACAACGAAGACGGAGCATATTGTCGCGAAATTTCAAAGTAATGGTTTTTGTAAAGAAATCGTAAAGTAGGTAAACATTTTACTATTCTACAATTTAAGCATTTAAATTAAGAATTTACTAGCTACGAATAAAACGTCTCACAAAAACAAAGTAGGGGATTTCTGACGATAAGTTTTATGTTTATTATCACTTGGCACATGACAGCACTGCTAATATTAATCTTCAAAAGAAAGTGGTGGTATAGGTTGCGGCAGATAAAAAGAGGGCTGGCGTTCAAGCTGCCAGTAACTTGTGTAGTTACCTACATACTTAAAGTCTATAAACTTTAAAATAATACTTATATTATGTGCACGACTTAATCTTAATCTAATTTTTAATTTTTATTATTATACATTTCTTTACTAAGCTACTAAAGTACTTGAGTCATAGAAACATGACAAACCAAAGTACATATATCAAAGATACATTGGTACCAGTGGGTGGTCTCGAACTCGTGCTCTCCGGTTTGTGTAACCATTGCACTGCCACTACACCACGGTCGCCTCTATGTATACGCGGACTTTCTTCGCAGTCGTCCAGCGCTCTTTTTTCTGCCGCGATATATAGTTTAGGTAAATAACTGTGAAGTAACAGTAGCAATTTTTAAACCTTGTCTTTTCACTCCCGTAATACCCGCACAGATTGGGAGATGCATCCGCATTCTGTCGACCGAATCGGCAGTCGAATTAAAAAGTTATTTGCAGAACAATCGACAAGTGGAATGCTTTACCAGCTTCAGTGTTCTCTCCATCCTTTAGCCTTGAAGCACCTTTTGGCCGGCATTGTGGCAGGTACTGGGGCAGTCGTGAAGTTTCGGTTTTTTCAGTCGTCGTCACTCTTGGAACTCCATCACGCTTACCATCAGGCAGGTCGAGGTCAGATGAAGAATAGGGATATACCTTCCAGCGTGGAATCTTTGGATACCATGGAGACCGTTATGCGAAGGTCTTTAATTTTGTTTCTACCTCGTCTTTTTGCATGTAGAGCGAAGTATCCGCATTCTATCGACTAAATCGTCGAATTAAACAGATGGCCGCGTCGTTTATTTGTTGAATAAACGTGTTATGTATTAGATGGGAACACATAATAAAATGCTGTATTGGCTTTAACTTCTTTATTGGTTAATAATAGACTGATACCTGCCCATAACGAACGCCTTAACAGTTGTGCGTTGTTTATGGTACTTTAGCGGAGCATTATTTCGCATGTTAGAAAAGGAAAGGCTGTACGCGTGTTGCGTACAGGGCTCAACTTAGCCGGTGATGTCTCCTCGTTATACTAATGTCTTTGTCGGTAAATCGTTTGCGAGATATTGGACACATGTAACGCCATCTAGCGGTAGCATGTAGCGGTCACTACAGTACTACCTACAAATGCATTACAAAACTATAATCGATAAGGATAATAATGAATCGCAAGAGTAGTTTTAGTATTGTGATGGTAATGCTTTATTGACGAATTTAATTAATCGATATTATAAAAATAATAGCTATCATCATCAGCCAGGAGGCGTCCACTGCTACCCCTTAGAACGCCATTCCCAACGACAAGATACAAGTTGCATCCATCGGTTGTGACTTTCACTATGTCGTGAGTTCACCTAGTGGGAGGCCTACGAGTACCTACGCTACGTCTTTCGGTTCGTAGTCTTTTTTTTTTATTTTTATTGTGACTCGACATATGACAGCACCCCGCTTGATGTTAAGCCAAAGTGTGGTCCATGGATGAATGTCACTGCTACTACAATTCAATAACTGTGAGTAGCAATCACATCCACTATGCCGGCCTAGATGGAACCGGCAACTTACACGCTGATCCCGAAACGTGACCAAATCACTTCACGGTCTGTATACTTGTAAGTCTCCACTCTAGAACCTTTCTTCCCCATCGGTTCTCGGTCCTTCGTGCGATAGCTACGCTTAGAATTAATGACTATGAAAGCTTATATTAAATTAATCAGGAATCAAACTTGGAACCGTAACTACAGTTCGATAAGAACTTTCCATTAGTAATTAATTAAACCTGATGAAAACTATTTACAGCTTTCAGCACAGCCACAGAAACACTCATAGTTCCAACAAATTTGTTTCAAAACTTAAAGGATCACGAAACTTGTTTAATCAATCATAAATGTCATAAAATTACTGCCTGGAAATCACAGAACACATACAATTAGACACTGAATCAATATTTTGTATGAAAAAATTACAATATATTCAATAGTGAATTAAACAAATTTTATGCGGCTTACTATCACGTTTATTTTGGTTTAGATTTTACAATTTTTAATTATTCCGACGTTTCAAGAGCTTTGCAGCCATCGTGGTCACGGAGAGACTGAGGTGTTGGTCGTCCCACTGGTTGAAGCTGTTATTGTTTCCAAAACTACCCCGT
The DNA here is from genome assembly GCA_905220615.1 of Tinea trinotella. Classification (NCBI taxonomy): domain Eukaryota; kingdom Metazoa; phylum Arthropoda; class Insecta; order Lepidoptera; family Tineidae; genus Tinea; species Tinea trinotella. Next base: position 1,155,442 of record HG992328.1, on the reverse strand, counting down.
TTTATGTTTTGATTTTGTTTTTCTGTTCCCGGTTTATTTCAAATTATTGCAAAAATAACTGACGGTGTCATCTGGTTTGTCAGTTTGCTGGACTTGGGACTTGAGTTTGTGTATTATGGGTTCCCAGGTGTTAGATTATCGCCAACCACCTTCTCAAAGTCTCAATAGCCTCGCGTACCACCATAAGTATCAGTCGACTTTCTTTTGCGAGGATCTTCGGTTTGTCTGAATAATACAAAAATGTAAAATCTAAACAAAAATAAACGCGATAGTAAGCCGCATAAAATTTGTTTAATTCATTATTAATTATTAATATCATTAATTAATTAATATCAATGTTCGCGCAAAATCTAAGAAAATACTATATATTCAATTAATCAAATTGTCATGTCTTTTTCCCACAGGGAAAGACTTGCCACGATCCTGACAAAACTTCCTTGCTTCCCTCACATCCTCAATTCTCTTTATACTAGCTTTACGGTTATGGGCACTAGGCAACTTAGCTTTTTTGAGGACGACTTCGATTTGGTCGGAAAACACCCTCCTGGCCCTGCCTTGTATAATACATCCCTTATAAATTCCTTACGTTAGTCAAAAGGTTTGTGATCTGTACAGAAAATCAACTGAAAATAATATTATAGTATGTGTGAATAGAAAAGTTATAATTACTTTTGTGTAATTATTATTTGAGTAGTTTATATGAAATTACTAAAATAATATAGTTTGACAACAAGCGTGGAGAAAGAGTTAGTGATTGGTTTGTTACGCGTAAAGTCCCGGGTTCGATTCCCGGTCGGATCAAATATTTTATTTCATAGCTTTTAGGTATTTGTAAAGCTTGTGCTTCTTGAATATTAATGTGTAATAATGGTGAAATAATGGTGGAAAGGCTCAGAGGGCAATGGAGAGAGCTATGCTTGGTGTTTCTTTGCGCGATAGAATCCGGAACGAGGATATTTGCCAAAGAACTAAAGTTACCGACATAGCTCGTAGGATTCTCAAGCTGAAGTGGCAATGGGCTGGCCACATCGCTCGAAGAACAGATAACCGATGGGGAAGAAAGGTTCTAGAGTGGAGACCACGAACCGGAAGACGCAGTGTAGGTAGGCCTCCCACTAGGTGGACTGACGACATAGTGAAAGTCGCGGGAAACCGGTGGATGCAACTGGCATCTTGTCGTTCGGAATGGCGTTCTAATGGGGAGGCCTATGTTCAGCAGTGGACGCCTTCTGGCTGATGATGATGATGATGATGAATGGTGGAATTAATAATAATAATAATAATTAAAGAATTAAAGCTGTTAACCGTGTCCCTTCATGTTCCCTTCAATACGCCGTCTGAAGAGTTTTTCCTTGAAGAAAAGTAAAGTTTTTCCATCGCTTTACTAAAACCATCACCATCATCTACACCCTCATGTAATGGATGAAACACTGAAATGTTTCATCTTCATCCACTGCATGCATTGTAACAGAAGACTAGGCTGTATGGACTAGGTTTCCTTTGCCTTCCCAGAAAGGAAGAATTGATTATAAAATATTTTTAAACTACATTCAAACAAAAAATATATATTTAGTGAACTGTAGGCATTACGGCTTCACTTGCTTCGGGATACACAATTAATAAAAGACTAGATCATATTATGAACTCTATGTTTGGGTCATAGCATTGATAATCGCTTGTGCATTTTATTGTTGTTTGAAGAAATTATAAAGCACGCTCCAATGAGTTAGAAACAACGGAAGAATGAATGCGGATATACTCATTCTAGTTTTTGTTTTGTTTTAGTATTTGTAGTAATACAAAGATCCGACAGGGGTCCTCGGTGTCATAATAACAGGCGTTGGTAGGCAGGGCACGTGCTCTGGGTGCCAATCGAAGGGAGCGCGATTTGAAAATAATAAAACTTAAAAACATTAATAAACCAAGGAAAAATCAGTTCTAGTTAGACAGTTTTTCCCAGTAATTTCTAAGTTGGAAGCGTAGTAGAAGAATAACGAGGTGTTTTCCGACCAAATCGGAGACAATCTCAAAAAAGCTGGGTTGCCTATAACCGTAGAGCTTGTATGAAGGGAAATGTGTATGTGAGGGAAGCGAGGGAGTTGTGTCAGTGGCAAGTGGCGCTCAATTGCCATCTATCCTATCCCTGTGGGAAAAAGACGTCATATAAATTATAACAAATCTTGTTTGGGTTATTACAATTTATAAATAAAAAAAATATTGTTTCTTTCTATCTTTGTAGGAATTGGAGCGTGAAAATTTGATTAATTTGTAAATATTTAAATTTAATTTGCTATATTAAGTTTTAGAAACAGAGCGGCAAGAAAACAAAGTACATAAATCAAAGATACACATTGGTACAGGCAAGTGGTTTTGAACCCATACTCTCGGTTTGCGTAACCTTTGCACTGCCACTACACCACGGTCACCTTTTTATTTGCCACTTGTAACTCATAAAAATATATTTTTCAATAATTATTTCTATTAAAACTACACAAAAATGTAAATAAAAACACGGAACGATAAAAAAGCTGAAAAAGAAACTTAAACATCACTTCGTATTTTATTCCCGTATTTTGGAGGGAACTTAAAAAAAGGAATTGCAAATGGAGCCCCAGAACAGTTTATACTAAACCAAAAGTTACTAGACGATTGTAGACCGAAAGGGCAAATTTATAAAAACGTTTTTTCTTTGATAACTGTGTGAAGAGATACGTGGTTTTTATAAAAGCTAAAATCAATATGTCATTGGGTATCGCTTTCAACGAGAAATGCATTTTAATGTCAAAGAGAATAAACGAAGTTCGTTATTTGAATAATATTAGTTTTCTTTAAAGTTCTTTAAAGCAATCAGTCCTCAGCACAAAGGTTAAAAGGAGGCTTAACGATAAACTATCAGGTTTTTGAAATAAACAAATTTTATGCGGCTTACTATAGCGTTTATTTTTGGTTTGGTTTGTTTCTTCGTGACCACAATGGCTGCAAAGCTCTCGAAACGACAGAATAAAAAAAATTACTATAATTAACCCAAAAAAACGCATAAAAAATTGTTTAATTCATCAATCAATGTTCGGGAAAAATCTAAGAAATATCTATCAGGTTTTAATTACTTATTGTGTCTCGTCATATGACACCACCCCGCCTGATGTTAAGCGACTGCTACTACCGGTAAACGCAATCCTGGTCCCGGAACGCGTATTTGTAATATTTAATGAAATGTTTTAATTTTACAAATACAGCTAAAAAATAATTTTTGTTCCGGGAATCGAACCCAAGACTTTACGCGTAGCGTATTACCAATACGCTATGCGTACGCGTAGTATATTATCTGTGCATATGTGAATATTTATATCTGTATATGTATTTGATTCAACTACCATTACTCTCAAAATGAAGTATAATTAAAAAAGTCATGTTTAAAAAAAAACCTTTTCATGACGAAGAAATTGCATATATAAGCATATTGCGTTATACACAATCGAAGCGTCACTCCCCTGTTGGTTTCCATGCCAGTGAACTGATAACCTGCCCTGACGTGCATAAGGGTTGTTCCTACATTGAAGATAATTATATTTGGCGACAGGCGTGGAGCATTGGTTAGCACCTTGGTAGGTCTACGGTAAGTTATTTTTGATAATACTTATTTTTTATCTTTATTGTGACTCGACATATGACAGCACCCCGCTTGATGTTAAGCCGAAGTGTGGTCCATGAATGAATGTCACTGCTACTACAATTCAATAACTGTCACATCCACTATGCCGGCCTAGATGGAACCGGAAACTTACAAGCTGATCCCGAAACGTGACCAAATCACTTCACGGTCTGTACACCTGTAAGTGGTGGCACCACCCCGGATAATAGGCTTAGAAACTACTGGGCCGATTTTAAAAATTCTTTCACCATAAGGTAGCTTCATTCTTCCTGAGTAACATAGGCTATAATGGATTTAAAAAAAATAGGTTTCCGTACATAATCTCGAAATCTGAGTCTGTTTATTAAAAAGTGGTGCCCAGTCGGCCGTTCCGGGGTAGTACCACCACTTACAAGTATACAGACCGTGAAGTGATTTAGTCACATTTTGGGATAATTTTGTAAAGTTGCAAGTTCCAACTAGGCCGGCATATTGAGTGTGACATTAATTACGCCTCCATTCATGGACCGCACTCCAGCTTAACACCAGGCGGGTACTGTCAGACTTGGCACCACCGCATGTCGTCAACTGTCGAAAATGCTAAAAATCAATGAAATAGTATTTTCTTAGATTTTGCGCGATTAATGAATTAAACAAATTTTATACGGCTTACTATCGCGTTTATTTTGGTTATGAAATTACATTTTTTTTATTATTTCGTTTTTTGAGAGCTTTGCAGCCATTGTTGTCACGGAGAGACTGAGGTGTTGGTCGTCCTATTGGTTGATGCTGTTATTGTTTCCAAAACTACCCCGTTTGATGTTTTGATTTTGTTTTTCTGTTCTCGGTTTAATAATAAACGCGATAGTAAGCCGCATAAAATTTATTCAATTCATTAATCAATGAAATAATTGTAGTATTATAACGTACGAAAAGTTTATATTTTTGAAGATGATCTCAAACTCATTGAACCATTAATAAATATAAAAGAACAGACATTTCATATACGCAAAGTGCCTAGCTAGTTGCTACCTCAACTTGAAATAATCTGACATGGCAGGTAAACACCAAAACAGAATGCTTACTATATATACACTCGTGAACAAAGAAACAAGAATACTACACAATTTTATATCTATTTTATTTTTATTTATTTATTTTATTTAAAAACTTAATGCACAATAGTACAAAGACGGACTTAATGCCAAAGGCATTCTCTACCAGTCAAACCTTTGGGATGTTGATCCGACAATGTAGATAAGAGGTAGGGTGCAAAATAAAATATATAAATAGGTAACCAATTACATTATGAGAAATATATAAATTATTCATATATACATAAATATATTTATAGATATATAGATACACAAATAACATGTATAACACATACATAATATAATACAATATAATAAATACACTTACATTTATATGTGTAATATATTTAAAATTAATTACTTTGCTGAAGGAAGTATGAATACACCAACTTTTTGAAGATGATTTTTTCAATACTTTAGAAAAAACTGATTTAAATATTTTTCTTTTATTATTACTCCAAATAAAGCTGTGTTTCCGCCGAATACTGCAGACTGCACTACTGGTATCTATGAGATTGATCTTGTCGTTCGCAATAGCGTTCTAAGGGGGAGGCCTATGTTCAGCAGTGGACGCCTTCTGGCTGATGATGATGAGTGCGTTTATTAAATGTAGACTAGTGCTACTTGTTGTACAGTAAAATAACTGCAAGTCACAGTTGCTAACTGCCGGCCTAGTAAGTCCTGGCAACTTTTAAGCTGATTCCGAAACTAAGTCACTTTACGGTATGTACATTCACTTTTCACCACGGTCTTGTCACCGCTGACTACATCTTTTAGCAAAATAGGAGTTTAATCTTATTATTAAATATTACGAATAAATGCTATGAAACAAATCTTTGCTCTGACTGGGAATCGATCCCGGGACTTAAGCGTTACGGACCGGTATGCTAACCGTGCCTGTCGTTAATATGGATGTATTTTACTTTGTTAATAATAGCCAGTACAGTTAATTAACTAGAAGTTATCGTCAGCCTAGTTGAAACTGGCAACTTTATTAAGCTGAAATGCGAGCGTGGTTCGGGATCAGCTTGTAAGTTGCCGGAATTTTGGATGGATGAACTACAATTTAATAATTGCTACTTACAGTTATTGAATCGTACTAGCAGTGACATCCATTCATGGACCGCACTCCATCTTAACATGAGGCCGGGGTGCTGTCGAATGTCGAGACAGATTTAAAAATAAATTTAAAAATTGTTTGGCAAATATCAAAAAACATTATTAATTGTCACGCTTTTTTCCACAGGGATAGGCAGAGACAATGGAGCGCCATTTTCCACGATCCTGACACAACTCTTTCGCTTCCTTCATATGCACAATTCTCCTCATACAGACTCGTATGAAATACAAATAATGTAAAAATAATATTACCAAATCAAACAAGAATCAGGAATCGCTTATGAATTAAATCGATATATTTTAATAAAGAAAACATGAAATATTCATTTGAAATCGTTTGTATTACGAATTTATTTATTCAACGAGGTTTTAAGACGATCGCCATAGATCACAAAGAACTAGACACCGCTAATTATAATAATTCCACTATCAACCTACAATTTGTCGGAAATAATCAAGTATGTACAATCAATTTACCCTGTATTATTTTTCGTGGACATCATTTATTTTGGGCTTTTATGTACTACTTTTGTAATGTCTAATGATTTGTTTTATTTCATTTGTTTAATTCATTATTGTGACTCGTCATTAGAAAGCACCCTGCCTGATGTTAAGCTGGTGTGCGTCCATGAATTGAGGTAATTGCTACTACAGTTAAATTAGTAGTGTAAGTAGTAGACGCTTGATGTTAAGCTGGAGTGTGGTCCATGAATAGATGTCACTGCTACTACAATTCAACAACTGTAAGTAGCAACCACATCCACTACGCCGCTACCAAATCACTTCACGGTCTGTATACTTAGTACCCCGGATCGGCAGACTGGGCACCTCTTCCTACCACTTTAGATAACCAGACCCGAAGCAAATATGCGCCTCTTTTTTTATTAACAAATATTTGCAATATTTTATATAATTATTAAATATTACAAATAATCGCTATGAAACAAATATTTGCTTTGACCGGGATTCGAACCTGGGACTATACGCGCAACAAACCGTCTGTTGTCAAAGAGCACTGAAGACGGATTGGCTGCCAATTCTAATTAATTAATTAATTATTGTACATGACGTATATAATTTACAATAATTAATTAAGGATTGACAAAGGAATGCTTCGATGGTTTGGGCATATGGAAAGGATGAGTGAAAGTAGATTGACGAAAATTTAAATCTGATGTGGTTGGATGCGTTAAACAAGGCAGGCCCAGGAGAGTGTTTTCCGTCCAAATCAGAGACATCCTCAAGAAAGCTAGGGTGCATAAAAGCTAGTGCCCATAACCACAGAGCCTGTATGAAGAGAATTATGGATGTGAGGGAAGCAAGTGAGTTGTGTAAGGATCGTGGTAAGTGGCGCTCCATTGTCTCTGCCTATCCTTGTGGGAAAAAGGCCTGACAATTTGATTGATTGATAATTGTGTACAATAATTAATTAATTAATTATTGTACATGTATACAATGATTAAATTATATATATGTACAATAATTAATTAATTAAAAATTGTACATGTATACAATGATTAAATAATATACGAGTATCTTGTCCAATTAAATATATAATTTGGTTAATTAATATAAACGTGACTTTCCACAAACATCGGATTAATTAATGGTTCTTTTTTGCGGTTAACTCGGTCCAACACGTCATTCCCACTTCAACCGCGATCGTTAAAAGTCATCAAAATAGTCAGTACAACATTTTATATAGTCGATTGATGTATCGGGATCGTGGTAAGGGGTGCGATTGTGATATTTGGTTCGTGTAAATTAAGCGCTTCTTCAACAAATCGTTGAATAAAATTGTTGTTATACCATGTTATAAATATATACTGTTTGTTTGGTTTGTTCCTAATTGTTTTTAAGAACAAAATCAAGTAAGTCAATCAATCAATCAAACAGTCACGCTTTTTTCCCACGGGGATAGGCAAAGTCAAGTAAGTTTAATTAACAAATAAATTCAGTTATTGCTACTCACAGTTATTGAATTGTAGTAGCAGTGACATTCTTCGTGAATTACACTTCGGCTTAACATCAAGCGAGGTGCTGTCATATGTCGAGTCACAATAAAAAATAGAAATAAAAACTATTTTTCATGGTTACATCTTAATGTATACTACTAAAATATTTTTATTTTATTTTCACTCGACATCTGACCTCGATTCGCCTGTTGCTAAAGAAGGCGAGGTCCAAGAGCGCCGACGACTGAAATAACCTCAGTCGCCGTCACTATGCCGGCCAAAATTAATCAAGAATAGTGCGCAACAAATAATATTACGTTTTTATTAGTAAGTTGTTGAACTACGGAACCTGAAAACGTCCTGTTTCTAAATCAGTGAACTGTCAAAACATATTCTGCAATATCAAACCTTTTCCAATCCTGTTACACGAAAATATTGTATTAATAATATATTTCTTTTGTTATTTTGCTAGCAAATATTTTCATAAGGAAATATGAACTAGTTTTATGGCCACAGGCGTGGCGCATTGGTAAACATACGCATGGTTCAATTAACGGTCGAAAAAAGTCCATTTAATAGCTTTTATTTGTAATAAATTTAATATTACCGATATTGGTTATTAAAAAAAGAGACGGGTTCTATTTGCTTCAAGCTCGTTGTAAAGAGTGAGCGGTTCCTAGTCTGCCGATCTCAGGCTGTACCACCACTTGTAAGTATACAGAACGTAAAGTAACTTAGTCGCGTTTCAAGATTAGCTAGTAAATTGCAGGTTTTAACTAGGCCAGCTGATACTACCTGTAATATCAGTCACCTCTATTTATGTACTGCACTCCTTAACATCAGACAGATTCCTATCGAGACACAAAATAATAGTCCTGAAATTTTGACTAGCTTTAAAGTTGCTAAAGTTCACTAAAGGGAATATGGGCACCAGGTATTGTTTAGCGTGACTCGACAACACAACTCGACAACGACCTTAACTTGCCTGATTATAAGCAAGAGAAGGTCCAAGAGTGCTTACGACTGAAAACCGACTCAGTTCACAGATGCCTAAGTTGCCGCCAATATGTCGGTCAAATAAAGGCAACCGTGGTAAAGTGGCAGTGGAAGGGCTATGTAAGTCAAATGGCACGGGTTCTAAACCACCCACCGGTACCAATGTATCTTTGATATATGTACTTTGGTTGTCCTGTTTTTATGATACAAGCACTTTAGTAGCTTAGTATAGAAATGTATAATAAAACAACTTTTTTACTTCTACATACTTCTCGACAGAAAAAAATCTCTTTAATTAAGCTACCAAGATTGATTAAATTTTAAAAATCTTGAAAATGACATCATGACATGTATAAACAAACATGTAACTTATTTTTCAGTAGATTTTCAGTTGGTATTTTCATGAGATTGCATCATTCCGAATCAGTGAATTGATGGCGGGTGGATGCAGTGCACAAACAGATTACAAATCACTAGACGGCACATAGAAGTGCTGAACACTTGCCAAAGGTCTCAGAGTGTTTAAGCATGATGTTTAATTTATGAATGCCAATCCTAATTTATTAAATTGTGTATAAATGCTTGTATCATAGACACTGGACGACCAAAGTTTGGTATCGAAATCTGATATGGTTTTAAGGCGACCGTGGTGTAGTGGCAGTGCATTGGTTACGCTAAACGAAAGCACGGGTTCTAAAACCACTTTCCGGTACCAATGTTTCATTGATTTGTGTACTTTGGTTGTCCTGTTTCTATGGTAAAAGCGTTTTAGTAGTTCAGTATAGAGATGTTAATAAATAAATATATATATATTTGTTAGGTTTTGTTTTATTATAACTATTTTATTACTTGAACGCGACGTTTTAAATGGCCAGCATAGTGACGGCGACTGAGGCAGATGTGAACAAACTCGGATTTCTCAGTCGTCGTCACTCTTGGACCTCCTCTTGCCTTTGATCAGGCGGGTCGAGGTCAGATATCGTCACAACAAAAAAATTATGGACACTGGAGAGTCGGTGTTCTTGTTTCGTTGGTGATATATTTTTGATTGATTGATTGTAAATTGCTACGTCTAGTTATATGTAATCTATGTATACATGTCATGGTATCATTGCACTAGAATTGACTACACATTTTCTCTTTGCAAGAGAAATATGCATTAAAAATTTTATAATATAAATTTCATACGAAGAATTCTCTTTTGATAAATATAAAAGAATTTGCAAATTATATATAAACTGATGCTTTGTTAAATGAACATGATTTAAGGCGACCGTGGTATAGTGGTAGTGAAATGGTATATTCTGGGTTTGCGTGACCATTTAGAAAAAAGAAGCGGATATTTGCTTCGGGTCTGGTCATCAAAGAGTGGTAGACAGTGGTACCCAGTCTGCCGATCCGTGATGGTATCACCACTTACAAGTATACAGGCTGTGAAGTGATTTAGTCGCATTTCGGAATCAACTTGTGCGTTGCCGGTTTTAACTAGGCCGGCATAGTGGATGTGACTACTATTGAAATTTAGTAGTAGTAACCTCCATTTATGGAGTGCACTCCAGCTGAATATCAGACGGGGTGCAGTTATATGTCGAGTTACATTAAAGTAGAAATGCCTCAGTCGAACTTGACATATGACAACACCCGCTTGATGTTAATCTGAACTGTGGTCCATGAATCTAGGTGACTGCAACTACAGTTCAATAAATGTAAGTAGTAGTCACATCCACCTACAAGTTGACTCGAGATGCAACTAAATCACTTCACGGTCTGTATACTTGTAAGTGGTGGTACTTCCCTGGATCGGCAGACTGGGTACCACTGCCTACCACTCCTAAAATACCACTCTCACATCCTTCACAAAAATAAAACTGCGCCTTAATCTTTTAAGATTAGAAATAATAAAATTACTTACATTTCAGTTGATGTATCAGCTTGCAGTTCTGAAACAAGGAAATTAAATTATGAAAAATAAATATACAGTAAATATTATTCCTTAAGTTATTAAACAAGAACAAAAAAAGCGCTTTTTAATTCAAGGCGACCGTGGTGTAGTGGCAGTGCAATGGTTACACAAACCGAGAGCACGAGTCCAAAACACTTGCTGATACCAATTTATCTTTGGTTAAACAAGGCAGGCCCAGGAGGGTGGTCGCCGACCAAATCGGAGTCATTCTTAAGAAAGCTAGGTTGCCTAGTGCCCATAACCATAGAGCTTGTATGAAGAGAATTGTGAATGTAAAGAAAGCGAGGAAGAGGATCGTGGCAAGTGGCGCTCCATTGTCTCTGCCTTTCCCTGTGGGAAAAAGGCAGAGAGAATGGAGAATAAGAGAGAAATTGATAGTCCTGTTTCTATGATACAAGCACTTTAGTAGCTTAGTAGAAATGTAAAAAAAAAAACAATTATTATGAAATCTTAAAAATGGTAGGTAAAATTGGTGATAATTTTCTCAGTCTGTCAATCTGGGGTAGCACTACCACACTGTCACGTGTAAAGACCGTAAAGTGACTTAGTTCGGTGAGGGGCGATGCCAGACAACCTCCTCATGTGTCTGTCTGCTTGCTTTATCGCTTCGGCAAAACGGCAAGCAGATGGGCTGGTGCAACTTGGGCATCAGTCAATAACTTTTTTTTGTTGTGACACGACATTTGTCTTTGAACCGCCTGATGATAAGCAAGAGGAGGTCCAAGAGTATCGACGACTGAAAAAAACGAGTTAGTCCACGGCTACCTTAGTCGCCGTGATTTTGCCGGCCTAAGGCGCTTCTACACGCATCGCTTGAAGAATCCAAGGTCATAGGATGGAGAGAACACATGGGCTGGCAAAGCATTCCACTTGTCAATTGTTCTAGAAAGAAAAGACGCACTAAACTTTTTAGTTCGACTGCCGATTCAGTCGATAGAATGCGGATGCTTTCCTCGACCTGTGCGGGTATTACGGGTGTGAGAAGACGAGGTAGGAACAGGGTTAAAAAGTGCTGCTCCACGTATCCCTCTGCTCTCAGAGGGTACTGATGAGCAGCGACCACAGTACCCTCTTACCTTTTTTTTCGGCCTTTTGGCCAATACTTGACATTGGCAAAGTGATATTGTTTTGTTTTAATACAAACAACGCAGACGCCATTTAATTAACAGAAGAAGATGAACTAAACTAAGTCAGTCCCGTTTTGAGTTCTATTTAAACTGTCAGTAATCGCTCATTTCCATTTTATACTTTATTAAAAACATCATAATAATATTATTCAGTTTTCATGAACAAGATCTCATATTCATGAAAGACTGTTTTTTCAGACGTTTCACCTTCAGCTATTTAAATACGATACGAGTAATAATTCCTACGTCTGACTGTATTTGGATTCAATATGCATGTACAGGTTCATCCAATAGGCCTATTTGACCTGTTGATTTTGACCCCCATATTTATTTATTTTACCCCTTTTTTATACTCTGATTTTCGACAGTAAAAACAGACACGAATAAACAATTCGTGTTTTGTTAAAAGTGAAGATTCATTATTGTAGTTAGAAATAACAAAATAAAAACAATATTAAAATCAAATTGATATGTTTTGATTACTTCAATAGAAAATACTTAAATTTTTATTTATTCTTTATTAAATTAAAATTTTTATTTTATTCTTCTACTAGTGTATCTGGGTTTATTTTTATGGGCTACTTAGCTTTCTTGAGGATGTCTCCGATTTTGGAGCAAACACCCTCCTTGGCCTGCTTGTTTAACGCATCACATGAGACTTATAAAATTTTTTCGTCAATCTATTTTCACTCATCCTTTCCATGTGCCCAAACCATCGAAACATTCCTTTGTCAATCTTTGTCACTACATCCTCTTTCAAACCATATCTATCGAAAATGAAAGAAAAAATATATTTTACAGGTCAAAAACTAAATGGTTACACTACCAATAACCGTTCAGTTTGATATCGTTCGTGGCCGTTTTCAATTTCCCTTCACATATCCGCTATCTTGTTTCGCAGTGGCATTGCGCAACATCCTGTATATACGTAGTAAGCCTAATAGCGAGCAAATTGTTCATGAAATATAATTCGTACTGTGGTTCGTGTGGTATCCAATCCTTTTCCAGAGACGAGAGGAATCCATGTTTCTTAGATACCTTTTTTTTTATTTTTTATTGTGACACGACATCTGACCTCGTCCCGCCTGATGATAAGCAAGAGGATGTCCAAGAGTGACGACGACTGAGAAAACCGGGTTTGTTCACGGCTGCCCCAGTCGCCGTCACTATGCCGGCCAAAGGTGCTTCTTCACGCATCGCTTGAAGGATCCAAGGTCATAGGATGGAGAGAACACATGGGCAGGCAAAGCATTCCACTTGTCAATTGATCTACAAAGAAAAGACGCACCGAACTTTTTAGTTCGACTGCCGATTCGGTCGATAAAATGCGGATGCTTTCCCCGACTTGTGCGGGTATTACGGGAGTGAAAAGATGAGGTAGGAACAAGGTTAAAGAGCTCTTCGGAACATTCCCCGTGGTATAGGCGATAGAGGACGCACAGAGCCGCCATGTCTCTTCGTAGTTGTAGGGGCTCCAGAGTTCGCGTGACCTTTGCATCACCTATGATCCGGACAGTTCGGCGCTGCAATGAATCCAGGGCATTAAGAAGATACTTGGCAGAGCCGTCCCAGAGGTGCGAACAGTACTCCATAACCTTGCACAGTACTGAGGTTACAGCTATTGGACGGTAGTTTGCCGGGTCCGAGCGGTCGCCCTTCTTTGGGACCGGTTGCACATTGGCCCCCTTCCAAGCCCGAGGCACGCAGCCCGATGCGTACGAGAGCCGGTATAGCCTCGTCAAGACGGGAGTCAACTCCGCTGCACAAGTTTTAAGCACAAGCGCTGGGACACCATCGGGACCACTGGACTTCCGGATATCAAGCGATCGTAGCTCCATGCGGACATCGCGTTGTCTGATACGAATCTCAGGCATCGTATGTCCGCATGGACGCAGGGTGGGTGGCCCTGCACCACGATCGTCAATATGCGAATTTGAGGCAAAGACTTCGGCCAGTAGATCGGCCTTTGCCTTCGCCGTATGCGCCAGTGAGCCATCAGGCTGTCTCAGCGGCCTATTAATATTTTATTAAACCACTCTAGTTTGGTTTGCCAGACTACCTTTTTTTTAAGTAAATGTGACTCGACATATGTCAGCGACGGTTAATGACTGCTACTACAGTTCAATAACTACAAGTAGTAGTCACATCCACTATGCCATCCTAGTTGGAACTTGTGGGCAACTTATAAGCTGATCCCGAAACGCGACTAAGTCACTTTATGGTCTGTACCTATTATACTTGTAAGTGGTGGTATTACCCCGGATCGGCATATTGAGCACCACTGCCTACTACTCTTTGACAACCAGACCCGGAGCAAATATATGCCCCTTTTTTTAATAAACAAATATTTGTAAATTTAATCTTATGCTACTGTTACACATGCTCAATAGCATGCTAAAAAGCGTGTTATTGAGCATGCTTAATATGAGCAGTTTACATTTGCTAGCAATAGGCATGCTGGTTTACTACAACATACTAGCATGCTCAATAAGCAAACCTGTTCACACGCCCCCCCTACACCCGCGCTGCAGGTAGCATGCCCAAAAATCACACGACCGTCGATGTTTGGGCAATCCCGAAATGAGCATGCTCATTATTAGCATTGTTTCAATACACATGCTACTAATGAGCATGTGTAACTGTAGCTTTACTAATAAATATTACAATTTTTTTACGAACAAATATTTGTTCCGACCGGGATTCGAACCCGGGACTTTACAAGTAACAAACTAGTGTGCTAACCACTACGCCACGCCTATCGTCACCTCATTTTCACTATACCACGATCACTTTTAATTATTCTACTAAGTTAGATATAAAGGATTGTAAAAAAAGGGCGAAATAAATAGAATTTTTCTTTATCCCAACTGAAAATTGCGATTGAATTTTTTTCTGTTGCTTACTCCTAACTTTTCTTTTGACAAGGGTCGAAGGGGAGACGAATTATAATAATATTTGATACATTTTTTTAAAAAGAAATAACGATGTGAAAACTCTGCCGATGACAGAATTAATCTTATTATTGTTTTGTAAAAATGGAAAAGAGATACATTTTTAAAATGTAATTTACAAAAACTAGAAGCGTCCTCTATCGCCTATATCGACAGGCGTGGCGTTAGCGATTAGTTTGTTCCGCGTAAAGTCATGGGTTCGATTCCCGATCGGAGCAAATATTTGTTTCATAGCTTTTATTTGTAATATTTAATAATATTATTAAAGAGTATATTTGCTTTCGGGTTTGGTTATCAAAGAGTGGTAGGCAGTGGTACCCAGTCTGCCGATCCGGGGTAGTACCACTACTTACAAGTATACAGGTCGTGCAATGATTTGATCGCGTTTAGGGATCACCTTGTAAGTTGCCGGTCCCAACTAGTGGATGTGATTGCTACTTACGGTTATTATATTGTAGTAGCAGTGACATCCATTCATGGACCACACTCCAGCTTAACATCATGCGGGGTGCTGTCATATGTCGAGCCACAGTAAAATTTAAAAAAAGATTATGTAAATATTAGAAACAAACTTTTAGTTATAGTTGTAGTCATGACCCAATTGGTTTAATGAAAAATTTCATTATGATTTTAAAAACAATGTCACAACGTTACACAAAGCCGAAATAAACTTTATGTGAAATTGTTCTTTCATTGAATTATTCAGTTTATTATTTTAATATTTCACGTTGCAATTCTTTGTGGCGAACATACACTCGCAATTTTACGTTTATTTTCAAACTTATTTTAAAAATAAACTCGCTTTTGTTTAAAACCCACAATTTTTTTTCAATATGGCTCGACATTTTAAGATAGAGTCGGTTCATGAATGGCTGCGATTGCAACTACAGTTAAATAACTGCGGTCACATCCACTATTTCGGCCTTGTAGGAACCGGCAACTTACTAGCTGAATGGTACAGAATGGTGGTACAACCTTGTTTGGCAGACTGGACACCACTGCCTAACACTCTTTTACAACCAGTCCCAGAGCAAATATCCGCTTCTATTTTAAACAATAAATGTTTCTAATAATAAATTGTAGTAGCAGTGACATTCATTCATGGACCACACTTCGGCTTAACATCAAGCGGAGTGCTGTCATATGTCGAGTCACAATAAACAAAAAATTAAATTATATATGTTAAATTGAAATCCCGCATGACTCCAGCACGGGTTTATCCTTGTGGAGTATGCGGAAACAGCATGCTACGTCTCATCTTGTACATATTATAAATAAATAAAAATAAATAAATAAATTGTGGTTTCACTGCGACACTTCACCTTCGCCCCGTAGTATGACATTGACAAGCGTTTTAATTAAAAACCAACATGTATGAACTATAGAAATTTTCATTTCTTTTTTATTTTCGACATATGACAGCACCCCGTCGATGCTAAGCTCAAGTGCAGTCGAGGTGACTGCTACTACAGCTAAATAACTTGTAAGCTGATTCCCGAACGTGACTAAGTCACTTCACGGTTTGTAATATTAAATCCTATTAATATTTTTTTCAAATCAAAAGCTATAAAACTAATCTTTGCACCCGAAATAATCAGGAATGCTTATTTAATTTTACTTAAAATATACGTAATGCTTTGTACTGAGAATATTACCAACCTCTTGATTATATTATGATTATATTGATTATATAGCAAATATATTTTTAATTGAATCAAACAAATTTTATGCGGCTTAGTATCGCGTTTATTTTGGTTTTGATTTTACAATTTTTTATTATTCCGCCTTTGCAGCCATCGTGGTCATGGAGAGATAGAACGTCGGAATAAGAAAAAAAATTAAAATTAAAACCAAAATAAACGCGATAGTAAACCGCTTAAAATGCAACATAATGCGCAACCAAAAACCCACTAAAACTGTAAATAAACGCTACAAAACTACGTTAAGCTAGCTATAATTTAAAAGATTCGCTGAAGTGTAGAATCTGTGCGGTGAGCCTCCTTAGGTTATTTTATTGTGACTCGACAACTGACCTCCTCTTGCTTACATCAGGCAAGAAGACTATAAAATCACTCAATTCATTCAGTTGCCGTCACTATGCCGGCATGAGATTTTTGCGTACATCCTTCTTTTTTCTCCAGTTAATAATTATTCTATTATTCTTGTGAAAAGCACGACAAAGTCAGTAATTAGACCTTTTTTAGGTTTAAAATTAAAAATAAAGTTAAAGCATATATTTAATTAATAATGACTAAAAAAAAATAACACAAAAATCCTTTGTCTGGATTTTGAAACAAAGATATTTTACGACAATATTCAACTAAAAACTAAATATGCCTGCTAAAACTAAAACGGCCTAACAAGGTATAATTTGTTACAGAAAAACTTAGTTTAATTCCCGTGGTTTTAAGGTTCATTTTGACTCTTTAACCACACTAATGATCATTTTAAATGGTTTGTTCGCCGTTTGCCAGATTCGCATTTGGTCAGAATATACTCACGTAATGAAAAGGAATGTTAAATTTTGGTTTATATATTTTAAAAGTCACGGGTGGCTGTTCATAATGCGGTGCTTGTTCCTACATTAATGTATGGAAGTGAAAGTTGGTTGTGGCAGAAGAAGCATGAGACTAGAACTAACGCTGTAGAAATGCGGTCATTAGGGAGTGTATGTGGAGTGACGATAGCGGATAGAATAAGGAAGAGCACAGTGCGTGATAGAAGTGGTTTGAAAGAGAATGTAGTGACAAGGATGGACAAAGGAATGCTTCGATAGTACACATAGAAAGGATGAGTATAAGTAGATTGACGAAAATAATTTATAAATCTCATGTTAAACCGAGGCAGGCCCAGGAGGGTGTTTGCCGACCAAATTGGAGACATCCACAAGGAAGCTAGATTGCCTAGTGCCCATAACAATAGAGCTGGTATGAAGAGAATTGTGAAAGTGAAGGAAGCGAGGGAGTTGTGTCAGGATCGTAGCAAGTGGCGCTCCAATATCTCTGCCTATCCCTGTAGGAAAAAGGCGTGATTAATTGATTGACTATCTATCTCTCCATGACCACGATGGCTGCAAAGCTCTCGAAACGTCGGAATAATAAAAAATCAAAACCAATAAAAAAAAACTGACGAGTTGCGAATCTGCTGAGACGTGAATAAAACTTTGAAAGGCATAATGATAATGTTATCTCCCATTCTAAATGCACGTTCTAATGAGAGGATTGTTTATGGGAGCACAGTCAGCAACAAAAAGCATTTTAATTGACATACCCATATTGTATGTAGTATTTGTTTTTCACTCCGTACTTTAACGACATTGTTATGGGTTTAGTTTGTTCGTTTATTTTTCTATGTAAAGAAAATATATACTAATATATTTTACGGGAGACTATGCTGTATGGACTAAGTTTCCTTGGCTTTTGCAGAATTAGATAGCTAAACTTAAATATAAAACACATGTAAACATTGATAGACTGTTTTTGGCTCAACAAATGTTAAATTGTGTAATTTATATATTAAATGTAAAATTAGCTGTTAAGTCTTAAATAAAGAAATTAAATAGATAAACACACAAACTATAGTTTTAAAAAACTAAAAAAAAAACACGCTTATCACAATGTGAACATCTATCTGACTTCGACCCGCCTGATAGTAAGCAAAAGTCCAAGAGTGCTATAGACTGAACAAAATTAGTCAGTTTACGGTAGCCAGAATCGCCGTCACTATGCCGGCCAAATAAATTGGTTTTTAATACGTGTACAAATTTTCAAATATTCAGAACTAGCTTGTTGAAAATGAGAAAAAAAGTTGGTCCAAAAAGGATTGCCCAGTTTACCAAACCGAAGTAGTATCGCTATTCAAGTCTACAAACCGTGGAGTGACTTAGTCGCGTTCCGGGTCAGCCTAAATAGTTGCCGGGTTTCAAGATCAGGCGGGGGTTAAGCGGCGAAGTTTTTAATGTCTCTATTTTTATCCTTAAAAATTCTAAACGGTTTTTTAAAAATAAAACGACCAAAACAACCACGGATTTTAATTATGAAAGACGGATAAATAGAAGCTCGAATTCAAGTATTCGAATAAAAGTAAACAATCGATATTAAAGTGGGAGGGAAATACAATTCAGACGGATCGGGACAAATTTAAAAAGCAAATCGGATAGAGTATCGACAATCTTGCCGTAGCTGCGATTTATTCAAAGGCTTTGTAGAGCACACAAGTTAACAGACAGGACAAAATATTTTAATATATATTTTAGATTTGCCTAGTTAGGCATAACCGTAGAACTTGTATGAAGAGAATTGTGGATGTGAGGGAACCGAGGGAGTTGTCTCTGCTTATCCCTGTGAAAAAAGGAGTCACAATTTAATTGAATAATCAATTAAACAAATTTCATGCGGCTTACTATCGCGTTTATTTTTGGTTATTGATTTTACAACAAAAGCGATAGTAAGCCGTATAAAATAAGTTTAATTTATCAATCAATGTTTACGCAAAATCTATAAAAACACCAATTTGATTGATTGATTGATAGTTTAGGATTACATAAGGCTACTTCATTAAGGACGACCCGCGTGGCTCATTGGTTTACACAACAGTCAAATACGCGTTAATGTCATACAGGCTCGTTTACACGATCCCGCTCCTACACACCACAGTCCCAATGGAAGTTGACTTCTGTTAGATACACATATAATAAATAATTGTTTAAAAACAAATGAGATATCTTTGGTTTTTGATGTTTAAGTGTACCGAGCTGTAGTGCGGTCCATGAATGCAACTACAATTCAATAACTACCAGTAGCAGTCACAATGTGACTGCGACTAAGGCAAGTGTTAGACGAGACGTTTTTTAGTCGTCGGCGCTCTTGGACCTTCCCTTGCAGGCGTCAGGCAATTAAGACGACCAAAAGCACGGGTTCAAAACAACTTGCCGGTACCAATATATGTACTTGATATATGTACTTTGGTTGTCCTGTTTCTATGATACAAGCACTTTAATTGCTTAGAATAAAATGTCAAAAAGTAAAGCTTGGATGTCACGTCTCAATAAAAATAAAGAATTAGTAATAAATATCACCTCTATACATTATTAGGTCTACATTCCGAAAGCGAAGGAGGCACTGAAGAGAGAGGATTTAAGTCTGAAAGTAACAGGCGCTGCCTTCATAATGTTTATACTAAGCCGTTGTTCGTTACTTTGTCTGTTTTCGTTCCCCACTTTGCAATTGCAGAGGAGTTTTTTAAAAACAATTTGAGGGTATTGATTTCTTTTCACTAATTTTTATTTTATTTTTTTATTATTCATTTCTATAGTAAGCTATTAAAGTGCTTGTATCAAAGAAACATGACAACTAAAGTAAATATATCAAAGATACATTGGTACCGGTGAGTGGTCTCGAACCCGTGCCACTCGGCTTACGTAGCCATTACACTGCCACTACACCACGGTCGCCTTCACGCCTTATAATTCAAATTTTATTTTATTGACGATATCTATATGTCAATTTGTTCCAGGATCGTGGCAAGTGGCACTCCATTGTCTCTGCCTATCCCTGTGGGGAAAAGGCGTGACAATTTGATTGATATCTCTCTTTCGTCGTAATGAAGAAAATTCTATATGGTTAATTTTAGTTATAAACAAAGTAATAAAGGGTTTTTTTATTATTGTTGTGACTCGACATAATGACAGTACCCCGCTTTATCTAAGGCTGGAGTACGGCCTGTGAATAGAGGCGACTGCTACTATAGTGTAATAACTGTCCCTAGCATCCACTATACCGGCCTAGTTGGAACTGGCAACTTACAAGTAAATCCGAAAAGACAACTTAGTTACTTTACGATCTGTTTACTTGTGGTGTGGTACTATCCCGGATCGGGGTAGAACAACATCTTTACGAGTATAATATTAAATAGATGAATCAATGAATAAAATTGTCATTTCTTTTTCCCACGGGGATAGGCAGAGACAATGGAGCGCCTCTTGCCACGATACTGATACAACTACCTCGCTTTCCTCACATCCACAAGCTCACGGTTATAGGCTACGAAACAAACATTAGCTCCGACTGGTAATCGAACCCGTATTTACGCGCAACAAACCGATGTGCTTTCCAGTGCTACAAGTTTATTTTCATTAGTATTTAGAAATTTAAATCGTTTTAAACACAAAAAATATACTAAACAAAATAAAAGTTATACATATTTTATGTGATATAAATATAGAGATACTCGTACATGTTATTACAGATATCGTCTGTTGAGAGCGAAAACCCTTTAAGTGCAACTTTTGGCGAAAATCCATTATAAACCCTATTAGATTATGTTTTTTGTTTTCTATCTAATGGTGTAATCAGTTTTTTGATATAACAATTCTAAGTGGTCAAACTGAATAAGAGTGAAAACTGATAAGTGTCAGAGAAGGTGATATATTAGCGGTAAAATTACTTGAGTTGCGATGTATAATAATACAATTAAATTTATAAAAGCAAAAAACGGATATTCATGGTTCTCTGATATCTGCTTATATGGTTATACTTGTAAAAAGTTTACTAATACTATCAAATTTTGTCGTTAGTACTTTTTCATAACTTTAAATAAATATATATACGCCGAATGCACTTAATACTGTTTTATTTAGTAATTCTAAGTAATTTATTTTACATCATAAATCCATTATAAATGCTGATTTCTCGATATTCATATTTTCAGAGATAACGGCGTTTCGCTCTCAACCGACGATATATGTATTATAATAACATATATTTCTATGGATATAAATATACTTTTTTAAAAAAGTTCTTGTTCATTCTACAGTAAAAAGGGAGTCACGAGCAACATTAAAGTAGCTCGTAGATATGTGCAGCGAGCATTTATTTTGACGTTGCAACTTTTCATGTAATTATGAAATATGATGTCGTCGTAAATTAAAGTAAGATAAAGGTATCATATACTTCAGTTTCAGCGTTTTATGAGGCATTTATTCCCTGAGGAGGTGCTTGAACTTTCAGGATTTGCTACTATGGTTAGTATAATACAGTTCAGTCAAACAAAGTTTGCGTTTCGAGTCTGTCTTAAAATCTATTTTTGGCTTTACATACCTTACATACATTACCTTACATACCTTCTTCTTCTAATTATGACGTACGAGTATAACAACACTTCGCTTAGTGTTAACCTGGATTAAGTTTAGTCGCTTAGGTTAGAATCAATCAATCAAATTGTCACGCCTTCTTCCACAGGGATAGGCAGCGACAATGGAGCGCCACTTGCCACGGTCCTGACACAACTTCCTCGCTTCCTTCACATCCACGAATCTCTTCATACAAGCTCTATGGTTGTGGACACTAGGCAACCTAGCTTTTTTGAGGATGTCTCCGATTTGGTCGGAAAAGAAGGGTCTTGCTGGGCCTGTCTAGTTTTTAACGCATCCATCCATATCAGATTTATAAATTCTTTTAGCCAATTATCTTATATTATGTTTTTTATTTTATTAATTTTTTTTATTTCGACTCGAATTATGACAGCACCCCGCTTGATGTTAAGCCAAAGTGTGGTCCATTAATGAATGTCACTGCTACTACAATTCAATAACTGTGAGTAGCAATCACATCCACTATGCCGGCCTAGTTGGAACCGGCTGATCCCGAAACGTGACCAAATCAAATCAAATCGGCAGACTGGGTACCACTGCCTACCACGCTTTGATAACCAGACCTGAAGCATCTAGCATCTCTTTTTTTATTAACAAATAAAAGCTATGAAACAAATATTTGCTCCGACCGGGAATCGAACCCGGGACTTTACGAGCAACAAACCAATCGCTAAACCGTTTGTCCACGCCTGTCGTCAAACTTATTAATATTTGGGCTAAATTTTTTGCAATATAATGTTTTTTAATATATTTAGTTGACCTCGGACAAGTCTTGTTCAAAACCAGAAACCACATACTTTGCCCCGTCAACGTTATAAACAGATTTAGTAGCTTGGTATGGGCATGTAGAAATATGCAATAAAAATCCTCCCAACAAAAATCTAAACGAAAGAAATTTTATGAAGAACTTTATTCCAGTATCACTGCCTATCCCTCTTTATTGTATACTTACGTACACATGTATTTTATTAGGATATTCTTACAAAATGCTTAGATATACTTTTATGTCATAAAATAAGTTTATTGTACGGGCTTTTCTTATGGTACTATTTATAGCAAATTTATGACGGATAGTAAAATAGACAAATGTACGAGTATGTAAAATAAACATTGTACGTGTATGCTCTTTTTCCAACAATTTGTGTACGTAACTTTTTAAGAAAAAAAAAACTGCAACTCCTTTCATTCTACTAGGATAGGCAGAAACAACGACTAACCACTTGTCACGATCCTGACAGTTTATCAATCAATCAATCAAATTGTCACGCCTATCAAATAGGCAAATACAATGGAGCCCAACTTGCCACGATCTTGACACAACTTCCTCGCATCTTCACATTCACAATTCTCTTCATGGCATTCTAGTTTCCTTTAAATCTTTTTTTTATTGTGACAAGATATGACAGCACCCAGCTTGATGTTAAGCAGGAGTGTGGTCAATGAATAGATGTCACTGCTACTACAATTTAATAACTGTAAGTAGCAATCACATTCTCTATGCCAGCCTAGTTGGAACCGGCAACTTACATTCCGAAACGCGACTAAATCACTTCATGGTTTGTATACTTTTAAGTGGTGGTACTATAGGAATAATATTATACCGGTTTCAGATACGGTTATGGATATGCAATCATTTCGAAACATCCGATAGTTTTGAACAATTTCAGTAACGGTAAAATACAAGTTTAAGAAAAAATACAAGTAGATAATTATCTGATATTACCAAATTAATTATTTAATGTAGATAAAATAACAGTACGGATAAAAGAACGACTCGGTTTACCAAGTCGCCATTATTATGCGAACCATCTCTGTAGTGCCATCTAGTAGCATCCGTCCCCATAAAATATTTATAAATCTATTTATTTATTTAAAAACTTAATGCACTATAGTACAAAGGCGGACTTAATGCCAAAGGCATTCTCTACCAGTCAAACCTTTAGGATGTTGATCCGACAATGTAGATAAGATAATGTAGGGTGCAAAATAAAATATAAAATAAAAATAGGTAACCAATTACATTATGAGAAATATATAAATTATTTATATATACATAAATATATTCATAGATATATAGATACACAAATAACATGTATAACACATACATAATATAATACAATATAATATAAACAGTATTATCATTGGGTAATAAAATTAAATACACTTAAATTTATATGTGTAATATATTTAAAATTCTCAATTAGTTTGCTGAAGGAAGTATGAATACACCAACTTTTTGAAGATGTGCCTATTTGGTGCTTCTACACACGTGCTAAATCTACACATAGTAATAAACAAATTAATTTCCCCATCAATTTAAACAATCAAAACTACTCAACAAACTTCAACCAAGAATGTTTGTAAACACAGTTTGGTGACCACTGAATCGCCAGTGGCTCTCAAAGTTTACTAATTAAGCAACTTGTGACATTTGCCCCCTCTCCCACTTTGCTCCAGTATCCCACGAGGGAACGCACACGAGCGACTACAGATTATTATTAATATTTAGAACGTATTTTTAAGTAGCTGTCGCCTCCGTTCATGATTTTTGCTATAATCCCCACGCTTGGCAGACGGCTTGGCAGATAGCAGTATACCTACCGCACGTAAAGACGCATTTTGACGACAAGCGTAGCCGATTGTCCACCGATTGGTTTGTTGCGCGTAAAGTCCCGGGTTCAATTCCCGGTCGGAGCATATATTTGTCTTATAGCTTTTATTTGTAATATTTAATAATTAGATGCAACTGGCATCTTGTCGTTCGGAATGGCGTTCTAAGGGGGAGGCCTATGTTCAGCAGTGGACGCCTTCTGGCAGATGATGATGATGATATGTAAATATTTCTTAATTAAAAAAGAGGCGAAAAGTGGCTCCGTATCTGGTTATGAAAGAGTGGTGGGCAGTGGTATCCAGTTTGCCGATCCGGGGTAATACCACCACTTACAAGTAAACAGACCGTGAGGTGATTTAGTCGCGTTTAGACCGACATAGTAGATGTGACTGCTACTTAAAGTTATTGAATTGTAGTAGCAGTGACATTCATTCATGGACCACACTCCAGTTTAACATCAAGCGGGGTGCTGACATATGTCGAGTCATAATAAAAAAAAACGGACGCTGCTGCTTATCCTCCGTACCGTACCGTACCGGGAGGGCTGGTCGGGTTTGTTTCTTTGTTAAAAGAAAAATAAGTTTTGTCAATCAACTTCTTGTCAGCCAATGCTAGCCTAAGCCTTACACTAGGCATTGCCTGACAAGAAGTTGGTTTTATTTGTTTATGCAGGGAGCTGTAGTCTTTCTATTGTAGATTTTAAAATATTTACAATAAGGTTGACTGCGGTTCACCTTTACTTATATGACATGGATAACCTGTCATAAAACTTAACCTAAGTTTTTAAGCAATATTAGAAAAAACAACAACAAAAAATATCTTATTTTATGCGTCTTATTTCAGGAAAAGACATTTAGATAAGTCGCTCGTGTACTGCAACTTTAACATTGTGATTTGAGTGGGTGTAAAACCCTTAAGTTGTTCGTAAAGTTATTAGCAAATGTACTATGAACTGAGCGTACTTATTGTATTATGAAGTTGTTTAGGGATTAAGAGGTGAAGTTAGATATTTTATTTTAAGTGTAAAAATGTATTTTAAGACTAAAGATAATGACATAAGTACAAAGTTTATCCTGTAAATATAGATTAAAAATAAAACAAGGTTTATCACGCCTCCTGGGTTGCCTCGTTTAACGCATCCATCCATCCACATCAGATTTATAAATGCCTTTCGTCAATCTACTTTCATTCATCTTTTCCATGTGCCCGAACCATCGGAGCATTCCTTTGTCAATCCTTTTCTACTTTCAAACCACATCTCTCGCGCACTGTGCTATTCCTTATTCTATCCGCTGTCATACACTCCTTAACGACCGCATTTCTACAGCGTTAATTCTACTCTCATGATTCTGCCAAACCCAACATTCACTTCCATACATTAATATAGGAACAAGTAGGTTACCGCATTATGAACAATAAAATAATACATTTTATTTCTTGTGGCTATATGAAAGTATCCCGTCTGAAGTTAAGCTGAAGTACGGTCTATTACTTTTTTAAATTGTGACTCGACATCAGACTTCGACCCGACTAATGGTAAGCATGATGGAGTTCCAAGAGTGCCGACGACTAAACAAAGAGAATCAGTTCACGGCTGCCACAGCAGCCGCCCGTCATTATGCCAGTCAAGTGTGTTTTTTCACACATCGCTTGAAGTTATAGGATGGGGAGAACACATGGGCTGGTAAATCATTCCATTTGCTGATTGTTCTTCAAAGAAACAACACGCCAGACGTTTTAGTTGACACAATGTGGATGCTTGAGGTATTATGGGTGTGAAAAGACGAGGTAGGAACCGTGGTATAGGCGATATAGGACGCAGAAATAGTAGCTTTCGCATCCACTATCCTGGCCTAGTTGGCCGGCAATATTATTGAAATATCTACTAGTATATATAAATTTCATATCAAGCTCTTTAATAGAGGAGCTTCAAAAGCCAAAAATGATATGAAAGGAAGTAAACAACTTTAGTTTCAAACAGGCAAGCTACATAATTGAGCTTAAACAGCATTAAACTTTGTTTTCGAAACTTAAAGCTCTCTGGATATCTCTTTATTTAAGCTCTTTCAAAACTTCTAACCTATTATATTTTATAAATATAGCCGGTTTAGTTCATCGCGTCGGTAGATATTCTTTTAATTCATTGTGGCTTTCATCCAGGTTTGAGTGCGATCCATGAATGGGGGCGACTGCAATCATCCACTATCCCGGCCTAGTTTGAACCGGCAACTTTCAAACTGGTCCCGAAACGCGAATAAGTCACTTTATGGTCTGTATACTTGTAAGTAGGCACCACTGCTTACCATTCTCCGATAAACCAGACCCGGAGCAAATGTCTTTGCGATGTGGATAAAATAAAATTAAAGTCTAACTTATTCTAAATTATCAATCAATCAAATTGTCACGCATTATTCCTACAGGGATAGGCAGAGGCAATGGAGCGCTACTTGCCACGATATTGACACAACTCCTTCGTTTATATGTATATACGGTTATACGAGCATGTATATACCAAATGCAATATATAGTGTTTAAATATTTGTATCCAGTTAAAGGTCATTTTGTAGTACTGAAATGACTTATAACATACTCGTATTTAATTCATCTCTAAAGATTACCTCAAAATATTAAACAAGCTCCTAATCGTGCAATATTTAAGAGTTATGTGTATAAACACCTTACTTTTTTCCACATCTTTCATGACAAGAGTAGTTTTATTTTATTTTATATGTATATACGAGTATATATATACATATAACTTATTTATGTACTTATGTGTATTAAAATGTAATTATTAAGTATTATTATTGTTTATTTGTTGTTTTATTCTTACAAATTGTCATTCTAATATTGCACCTACTTAACAATAAATACAATAAATACTGTCTTAATGTCCTGAAGGTTTGGCTGTCAGAGACTGTCTAACGGCATTAAGTCCGCCTTTGTAGTGCGATTAAGTTTTAAATAAATAAATAAAGACGGAAAAAGTCTAGGCCATCTTGTAATTACGAAAACGATACTTAAGTTAGAAGTAGTTTGTGGAAACGAAAAAACAAGAGAGGGCTCTATTCTTGTTTGAGAATACGATTTTCTCATTTATTTATTTATTTTGTATTTATTTACATTTCTATACTAAGCTACTAAAATGCTTGTATTATAACAGGACAACCAAAGTACGTATATCAAAGATACATTGGTACCGGTGAGTGGTCTCGAACTCGTGCTCTCGGTTTGCGTAACCATTGCACTGCCACTACACATCGGTCGCCTTTAATTACACGTTAGATTATAGAATAGAAGTCGTAAACTGAGTCGAATTTTAAGTCGTGGACATTACTTTGCTTACTATCAGGCAAGTCGAGGTCCAAGAGTGACGACTGTGAATAAAACCGAGCCAGTTCACAGCTGCCTCAGTCGCCCTCTCTATGCCGCAGTTCTCTTCATTCAAGCTCTATGTTTTTATTTTATTGTGGCACGACATCTGATCTCGACCCGCCGACCTCTTGATGATAAGCAATAGAAGGTCCAAGAGTGACGACGACTGAAAAAACCGAGTTAGTTCACGGCTACCTCAGTCGCCGTCACTATGCCGGCCTATGGTTATATTAATTATATAAAAAATATAAAAAACGAATTCCCCAATACCAGAATAACACTGCGTCATCATTAACACATCTTACTGTACATCGGCCGCCTCCCATCAAAGATCAATTTCCTAAAATAATGGCAGACAGTTTGTGCGGCAAATAGGAGTACGTCAAGATGGTGGGTACTTAAAGTTTGAGGTTTTTAACTTAGTTGAAGCGTAAGGATCGACAAAGGAATGCTTCGATGGTTTGGGCACATGGAAAGGATAAGTGAAAGTAGATTGAGGAAAGGAATTTATTAACCTGATGTGGATGGATGCGTTAAACAAGCCAGGCCCAGGAGAGTGTTTTCCGACCAAATCGGAGACATCCTCAAGAAAGCTGGGTTGCCTAGTGCTCATAACCAAAGAGCCTTTATGAGGAGAATTGTGGATGTAAAGGAAGCTAGGGAGTTGTGTCAGGATCGTGGCAAGTGGCGCTCCATTGTCTCTGCCTATCCCTGTGGGAAAGAGGCGTAACAATTTGATTGATTAATTGATTAAAACGTATGAGTTTTCAGATTTAAGTAAGGTACCATATAAATATTTGTATTTTTAATAGGTGTCTTTATATATTATTTATTTTCTTAGATTTTGCGCAAACATTGATTAATGAATTAAACAAACTATATGCGGCTTACTATCGCGTTTATTTTGGTTATATGGGTAAGCGAATTTGCGCAGTTTGAGGTTCTCAGCAGAAATCGCCGCACTTCCCGCGCTTAATAAGGTCGCTTGGATGTGATATGAGGCTAATGTGTCTACACAAGTGGCATCCAACTTTCTACAATTCAACTTTCCTAATTTCTTCTTTTATTTATTGACACTTATAAAAACAATATCCTAAAAATAACAACATCACTTAAGGAACTTGAAGGTTTTTTTATGAACGAGGAATTCCCTTCGTTATTTACCTTGTACTTGAGAAGTCAATTTGGTAGTTGAAACTTTGTATATTTCCCAAAGGAAATCTGATTTACTGAACAAAATACAAGGAAAATTGATTTTCATTATTTCAACAAATATTTTTTTCTAAAAATGTTTTATTTCGTATTTTCTTAGATTTTGCGCGAACATAGATTAATGAAATAAACAAATTTTATGCGGCTTACTATCGCATTTATTTTGGTTTTGATTTTGCTTGAGAGCTTTGCGGTCACGGATTGACTTGTCGCCCTATTGGTTGACGACCAAGACGAATCGACGAATCTATTGGTAAATTGGAAATTCAAAACCAAAATAAACGCGATAGTAAGCCGTATAAAATTTGTTTAATTCATGTTTTATTTAATTTTAATATTATACACAATATAATGACAACATCCCGCCTGATGTAAAACTGGGTTGCGGTTCATAAATTTAGGCGACTGTTAGTAAAGTTAGATAACTGCAGTGTCAGTTGCAGTCGCTAGTTGGAACCGGCAACTTACAAGCTGATCCCAAAACACCAATGAGTCATTTCACGGGCTGTTCGCTTGTAAGTGGTGGTACTACCCGGGTTTCAGACTGGGTACCACTGCCTACCACTCCACGAGCAAATATCCGCCCTATATTTTTAATTAAAAAATATTTATTCTATCAATCAATCAATCAAATTGTCACGCCTTTTTCCCATAGGAATAGGCAGAGACGCCATTTGCCACGATCCTGACACAACTCCATCGCTCCGTTCACATCCACAATTCTCTTCATACAAGCTCTAAAGTTATGGCACTAGGCAACCCAGCTTTCTTGAGGATGTCTCCGATTCGGTCGGTAAACACCCTCCTGGGCCTGACTTGTTTAACGCATCCATCAACAATAAGATATTTCAAATAAATGCAAAGATACAAATATTTGCTTCGACCGGGATTCGAACCCGGGGCTTTACGGCCTGGTGTGCTAACCAGTTCGTTAATTTGTAATAATTAAGTTATAATTTTGGGAAAAATAGTCTAAGTTTTGGTTTTGAAAATCTTTAGACCTATCTTCTCTAATGTTAGGACCTATACTTATATCCTTTACTAGCTGCATAACCCGGCGTTGCCCTGGTCAAAATACATCGCACGCTTAATGGTTCAATCAGTTTTTTTTCTTTTGTATGTATACAAAACCTTTGTACCTACCATTAAACGTATGTTGTTGTATATAGTGTACTCGTACGAGTATACATAATCAGCCTTAATTATCAAACCATTTTAGGCATATACCATGTCAGACTTTTTTGTGAGTAATCATGAGTACTATTAATATATAGAACACTATTTTATATATCGTCAATAGATTTCGCAGCGTACATGATGGGAGGAATTTTATGAGTTTTATTTTTATCCTTAGATTACATTATTCGAGATTTCGTACGGAACCCTAAACTTTTTCAAAATCCAGTATAACCTATGTTACTCACGACAAATGTAGCTTTCTAATGGTGAAAGAATTTTCAAAATCGGCCCAGTAGTTCCTGAGCCTGTTCATTACAAACAAACTTACAAATATTTTCTCTTTATAATATTAGTATAGATACATACTCGTATACGCAGGTGACATTGTTTTCTGCGGGAAAGCCTCCTCCAGGTAATAAAGCTAAGTGCCTCACTTTAACAGCATCTTTGTTATGAACTTTACAATTTATAAGATTAAAACAATATATCTAATGTTCTGTATTTATTTCTTATACTATGGGTGCTTTTTTTTCCATCTACTCTACTTTTAAGACTGGTAGGCAGTCCGGGATAGTACCACCACTTACAAGTATACAGACCGTGCAATGACCATCACGTTTAGGAATCAGCTCGTAGGTTACCGGTTCCAACTAGGCCGGCATTAAGGATGTGCTAATTACTGTAGTAGCAGTCGCCCTTATTCACGGACATTTAAAGAGACCGACAGCGTTTTGTTATCCATTGTCACGCTTTTTTCCCACATGGATTGGCAGAGACAATGGAGTGCCACTTGCCACGATCCTGACACAAGTCCTTCGCTTCCTTTACATTCACAATTCTCTTCATACAAGCTCTATGGTTATGGGCACTAGGCAACTTAGCTTTCTTGAGGATGTCTCCGATTTGGCCAGCGAACACCCTCCTGGGCCTTGTTTAACGCATCCATTCACGTGAGATTTATAATTTCTTTTAGAAAATTAGCACCTTAGTAGTCTAGAATACTACGTTTGGCACAAAGTTTAAGATATTAAGTAGTGTTTTTTTTTTCATTGCAAAGTTTTAAGATAGTGCCGGCAAACTAGGCACTTTATCTGAAGAGGCGCTCGGTATCTGTTGGCAATTTCCTTAAGAGCCATACTTGCTCCACTTACCCCTTGCAAACGTACATTGTGACGCGTTCACATCAAACAAGTGTGCTTGAACACCAGTCCGTTATTCTAAAGTCCCAGAATCGATTCTCGGTCGGAGCAAATATTTCTTTCCTATCTTTTATTTGGAATATTTATTAAATTAATTAAATTTACATAATTTGTTAATTTAATCAATATTTGTTTATAAAGAAAATTTTAGTTAAAAAAACTAAAAACACGCTTACATGACAATGTGAACTAAAAAGTAACCAAATGGTAAGCAAGAAGAGGTCTAAGAAGGCCGACGACTAAATAAACTAAGTCAGTTTACGGTTGCCTCAGTCGACGTCACTATGCCGGCCAAAAAAATTTATGAATTTATTGTATTGTCATACGTGTACAAATTTTTAAATTTTATTCAGACCTTTTGAAGTGGGAGAAAATTAATTTGAAAGATTCCGTTACATAGTTACATAGTCCGTTACACATACAAGTCAAGCTAGTAAAAGCGTGTTAAAAAAGAAGCAGATATTTGCTCCGGGTCTGGTTGTGAGTAGTAGGCAGTTGTGCCAAGTCTGCCGACCGGGGTAGTGCCACAACCTACAAGTACAGACAGTAGTGTTTCGGGACTTATAAGTTGCCGGTTCCAACTAGGCCGGCATAGTGAATGTGACTATTTACAGGGGTGCTGTCATATGTCGAGCCATAAAAAATACACTTAAGCTGAAAACGCAAAGTCACGAACAAGTTTCATGAACACATATGGCATGTAAGCGCGTAATGTAGTCGGACCACTTCAAGTTGCCTCCGGTAAAAGGGAAAACTTTGCTTTATTTTCATCCCTTTACTAACAAAAAAAGATAAGGGTACATGTCAGTATTTATAATGTATTTTCTTAAATACAAATACACGATGTTTATTGTATTTTTTACTTGTATATGTCTTTTGTTATTAATAAGAACAATAAAATTCTTAATAATAAAAAAGACGCCTGTTTTTCTGTTTTTGCTTTTTTGCTGCCAACCGCGCAACTTTAATGGGAATGACAATTAAATTCCATTTGTCTAAAAGTTACGCGGTCGCTGTTAGTGTCAAAAACAACTGCTAATTTAAATGTACACCGATTCTCAGTGTGTTGCGCGGTCGCAATTTTAACTTTAAAGTTCATTAATTGAGTTTACTTATCAAAATAAAGTTCATTGTCATTGAGTTGGCTCGCAAGCGTTCTATATTATGTTGTTATCGAACTTAATTCGGCATTTTATACTTGCTAACTATTGAGAGTGTGGCATTACGGTTGCATTAGAAATAAAATAAAAACAAACAAGATAATTATATTTAAAAAAACTTGAAATTAATTATAGCACTGTAAATGGCAAAAATACGTATTTATTTATTGAGGGACGTATTTATGGAAGGCTACCAATCATCCAAGGAAACGTAGCATTTACTAAGAGAGTTGTAGATGTGAAGGATGCAAGTATCAGTAGATAGATGGTATGTAAGCTACAACACTTTTTTTATTGTGACTCGACATCTGACCTCGACCCGCCTGATGGTAAGCAAGAAGACGCAGGACCTGCCAAGAGTGCTGACTACTACAAAAACCGGATCTTCACGGCTGCCCCAGTCGCCGTCAGTAAGCTGGCCAAAGGTGCTTCTTCACGCATCGCTTGAAGGTTCCAAGGTTACAGGATGGAGAGAACACATGGACTGGTAAAGCATTCCACCATATATATGGAGATTAATACTAGTAATTACGTAGTAAATAGAAAATAAATATTATTACTAATAATTCAATATAAACACTATTAAAATATGCAATAATTATTTACCAAATTGTCATTTCGACTAGTATATTTCAAATTTATGTAATTATTCAATTATTTTATAAATATTTACTAAATTTTGTTATTTGTATTGGATTGTATTTAGTTACGGTATTAAAACATACTGTAATTAATGTATAAATAGAAAATTTATTTCATGTAAATTGGTTATACATGAAATAACTAATTTATTTTTTAAATTATCTTGGATCTTCTCTTGCTTATCATCAGGCGGGTCGAGGTCAAATGTCGGGTCACAATAAAAAAAGTTATAAATCAAAAATCTAGTATTTTAATCTTGTAGCTATGCATAATTATGACAGCCTGATATTAAGCTAGAGTACACTTAATGTCAATCAGCCAAAAAAAATGCAAGTAGCAGTCGCTATGCCGGCCTAGTTGGAACCGGCAACTTTCAAGCCGATCCCGAAACGCGACTAAGTCAGTTCACACTTTAAAGTAGTGGTACCCGAATGCTACCAGCCTTTTGCCGAATCGGGTACCGTTTTCGTACTACAATAACCACATCCGAATCAAATATCTGTATTTTTCAATCAATCAATCAATCGAATTGTCACGCCTTTTTCCCACAGGGATAGGCAGAGACGCTTCTTTTTTTTGTATTTCACAAATATTTCTTATAAATTAATGCTATGAAACAAGTATTTGTTGCAATCGGGAATCGAACCAGGTTCTTTACGGATGTCGTCGAAACTATGAACGTAATATATGTCATACTAGCTGACCCGACGAAATTCACAGCCGAACTTAAGTTAGGTGAAATAAAAATTTAAATCGATATAAATCTTTGTTGTGAATTGTTTTTTTTTTTATTGTGACTCGACATATAATCGTTTCTCTTTATATATTTTCCTTAGTTTACCCAAAATAAATTTCTGAACGCACGCATTTTTGTATGGGAAAATGTTTTTTATAATTATTTTATTTATTATTCACACAATATGTTTATAAATTATAGCCTATGTTTTGTTCTGATGTATAAGCTATATTATTGTAAAGTTTTATTAAAATCCATTAAGTAGTTTTTGCGTGAAAGAGTAACAAACATCCATCCATACTATTCCTTAGTTAGGATTGGAATATATTTTTTGTGTAACAAGAGAGACATTCGTAAGTAAATAATATATAAGGAAAAAATGTAAGTAAATAAAGGACAATGTTGTTTTAGCAACTTATTTACGAATAAGAATAATATTTCTTTTTACCTATAAATGGCGCTCGTATTGGTTTGCTTTTAACATAACATAATATGTTTTCTTTAAATATATATATTTTTCCTATAATATTTATAAATATACTTTTATAAACATTATAAGTAATTACAGAAAAACAAACAAAATTCCCTATAGCACAAAATATTTTTCTGAATATTTATTGTTACTCGACATATGACAACACCCCGCTTGATGTTAAGCTGGAGTGTGGTCCATGAATGAATGTCAATGCTACTACAATTCAATAACTGTAAGTAGCAATCACATCCACTATGCGGGGCTAGTTAAAACCGGGAACTTACAAGCTGATCCCAAAACGCGACGAAATCACTTCACGGTCTGAATACATGTAAGTGGTGGTACTACCCCGGATCCGCAGACTTGGTACCACTGCCTACCTCTCTTTGACAACCAGACCCGAAGCAAATATACACCTCTTTTTTTTATTAACAAATATTTGAAATATTTAATATAATTATTAAATATTACAAAAAAGATATGAAACAATTATTTGCTCCGACCGGGATACGAAGCCGGGACTTTACGCGCAACGAACCAATTGCTAACAGTTCGTCCACGCCTGTAGAAAGACTATAAGAGAAGATACGTGTTTTTGTGACCGCGCATCTTTTTATTTATTGTGGCTCGATATGACATATATAAGCACCCCGCCTAATGTTAAGCTGGAGTGCGGTCCATAAATAAAGGCGACTACTACTACAGTTAAATAACCGAAAGTACTAGTTCTATTCAGATTCACTATACCGGCCTTGTTGGAGTACCACCACTTACAAGTATACAGACTGTGAAGTGACTCAGTCGCGTTTCGGGATCAGTTTTCAAGTTCCCCGAGCAAGCAACGGGAGCAAGTTTCAACATTTTTTCGTTACACGACATCTGACTGTGACCTGCTTGATGATAAGCAAGAGGAGGCCCAAGAGTGACGACGACTCAGTCGCCGTCACTATGCCTTCTTCACGCATCGCTTTAAGGATCCAAGGTCATAGGATGGAGAGAACACATGGGCAGGCAAAGCATTCCACTGATCGATTGTTCTACAAAGAAATGCACTGAACTGGGGCATAGTGGATGTGACTGCTACTTAGTTATTTACCTGTAGTAGAAGTTATATCCATTCATGGACCATACTCCATCTTTTTACCAGGCCATAATGTCGAGTCCAAAAAAAAAAAAGTTATATTAGTATAAAAACTAATAATTGAGCCTTCTTTCAGTGGTTCGTGTATCTGTCACCCGTAGTCGATAAAGCCGCTGTATTCCGCGCCGTGATAAGCCGCTTTAAGCCGGCTATCAGACAAAACTTGCTTGCGATTGGGGATATTTCCAGCGCTTTACGCTTGACATGTTAGTCATTCATTTATCTTTGACTAGGATTTGATATTTTTTTGCTTAATAGCTTTTTTCTATGAACTGGGTTTTCTCGCGAATGCATCCGGGCTCCGCGGGTCGACCGTGTAGCTCAATGACAATGATAATTAGCTTCGTTTGGACAGTTGAACTCCATTAATGAGCTTCAAAATTTAAATGGCGATCACCAAGAATCGATGTTTATTTTTATTGACAGTTCAAGCTTAGAGAAGCTCATTGTCCGAATGAATAAATGTTGTTTTTTACACTGACAGCGACCGCGTAACTTTTTACAATGGAAATTGTCATTACCATTGAAGTTGCGGTCATTACCATTTCTACAGCGTTAATCCTACTCTCATGCTTCTTCTGCCACACCCAAAAATCAGTTCCATACATTAATGTAGGTACGAGTACCGCATTATGAATAGTCATCCGTGATTTTTGGGACATTATTTATATAGAGTACGAGTATATAGGTCGTATATAGGTCTAAAAAATTGACGAAGATAATTTATAAATCTCATGTAAATGGATGCGTTAAACAAGGCAGGCCCAGGAGGGTGTTTGTCGACCAAATCGGAGACATCCTCAAGAAAGCTAAGTTGCCTAGTGCCCAAAACCATAGAGCTTGTGTGAAGAGAATTTTGAATTTGATGGATTTGTGCCAGGATCGTAGCAAGTGGCACTTCATTGTCTCTGCCTATCCTTGTGGGAAAAAGGCGTGACAATTTGATTGATTGATTGATATATGTCTACTTATATAGTACTATAGAATAGAACAGTATAAGACAATAGAATTAAGTATGTAAGCCGCAAAATCCAATTCATTAATACATTGTAAGTCGACATACATATTTACGACACCCCTAATGCATTATTCGTATACGCAATTCACCTCACCTCAAAAACTACAAGAAAAATTCAACGCTATAGTAGTAAGGAATAGGGGTTAAAATACTGTGTACAAAATTGAGGTGTTTTTGTGAATCAAAGCACTGAATTCTTATCGGACATTATGGTTGTTTTATTCCATTATTTCTAATATTCAGATGGTTTTGACACAGTATTGGATAGAAACAGTACTATATTCGTCAGTAGAAATGCGCTTGGACGTCATGACGTCACACGACGAGAAAACGTCATAGAGACGCCACTAGTAAAACCATTCTTTAATTATCACGGTTTGTTGCTTTGTAACTTGACATCTAACATCAGCTTAGCAAGCAGAGCTCTAAGCAAACAGAGCTCTAAGAGTTTACTTTACGGTTTCCTCTGTTGCTGTCTCTTAGTCGACCATTTAAGAATGTGCAGTCAGCAGCAGATATATCTGAGCACGCAATGTGGTCAAAATCTACGCTTGTTTTAGGCATACCCCGTATAGCCCGTACTGTCTGCGCTCTTCTAAGGTTGTAAAAGTGGTAGGCTGGCAGATGGTGGTCATTTGCACAGTCTACTGACCTGGGATAGTTCTACTTTCAGCGGTACCTTCGTGTCTCAAATTCTCATCTGACCTGCACACGCCAAGCACAAGTACCCTACAGTCAGTAAGCGGGACAATTTATAGTCGCTAGGTGAATGGATGGGTGTAGATAATCATTTCAAGGACACTGGTGAAATAAACTACTGTACCTTTTACTTGTACTGTGGTTTTAGTAAATATTATTATTACTGGGGTCAAATAGAACGTATATATTAATTTCTTTATGTTTGGCTTTTAGTAAAGAAAAACCAGAAGTGACTTTCGGGATCAGGTTTCAAGTTACCGGTTTCAACTGGGGCATAGTTAAAGTGACTGTAGTAGAAGTAGCTTTTTTATTTTTTATTGTAACACGACATCTGACCTCAACCCGCCTGATGTTAAGCAAGAGGAGGTTCAAGAGTGACGACGACTGAAAAAAACCGAGTTAGTTCACAGCTGTCCCAGTCGCAGTCACTGTGCCGGCCAAAGGTGCTTCTTCAAGCATCGCTTGAAGGATCCAATGTCATAGGATGGAGAGAACACATGGGCTGGCAAAGACGCACCGAACTTTTTAATTCGACTGCCGATTCGGTCAATAGGTTTTTTTCAGTCGTTGGGGCTCTTAGGCCTCCCCTTGCTTACCTCAGGCGAGTCGAGATCAGATGTTGAATCACAATAAAAGAAATTGTGAAGAGATTTTAACTTGCGATACTTGTAATTTTGTGTTTGTTCCAAAAATTTAAAAAATCATCAAATTTTACGATCCTGATGTCTGACGCAACTAACTAACGACTAACGACGACTAACGACTAACGTGCGACTAAGATGGTTGGTTAACGTGAGAATTAACGTATTCTATCGTATTTAAAAAAAAATCAAACACCTAATTCCTCCTTATAATCCACACTGTAAGAACATACCAAAATGCCACTTTTGTAAAACTTTCACAACTGTGAGGGTAATCTTCTAAGGCTTGTATTAGGGTAACGATGACATTTATCCCACGTTTACATCTTTAATCTTTAACTAGGCCTCTTAAATAACTACACCCGAAGAAAATATCTGCCTTCTTTATTTTCCAAGTCAAATCAAATTGTCTCGCCTTTTCCCAGAGCAATAGGAGCGCCACTTGCCACGATCCTGAGATCTACAGTGAGGGGAGGTCCCTGATTGATAAAGTAGCGAATTAAAGAGTTAAAAAGCCGACGGCCAAAAATCCGACACAGTTTACGGCTAACTATATTGCCGTCACAATGCAATATTTTTAAAAATATATATTTAAATAATTTAGTCAATCAATCAATTAAATTTTTACGCCTTTTTCCCACAGGGATAGGCAAAGTAGCGCCGCGATTCTGACACAACTCCTTCACTTCCCTCGCATCCACAATTATTTTCATAAAAGCTCTACTATTATGGACACTAGGCAACCCACCTTTTTATGGCGACCGTGGTGTAGTGGCAGTGCAATGGTTATGCAAACCGAGTTCGAGTTCGGGACCACCCACCGGTACCAATGTATCTTTGATGTACTTTGGTTGTCCTGTTTCTATGATACATGCACTTTAGTAGCTTAGTACAGAAATGTATAAATAATCTTTATAAATCTTTGTGTCAACACTTAGTTGCCTCTACCTTGGCCAGTAAATTTCACTGACAGCTTGTAAGTTAACAAACTTCTCAAGTTGCCTTGTTTTTGGCCGCGGGAGAACATCCGCTTCTTGTTTATCGACCCACAAAATATAATGTTAATGAAAACAAAAACATTAGCTTTTTCACCTACGTACATTACAAAATAATTATATTATCTTTTTATTATTTTGTGCTAATTTTACATTACATTACAAACTTAGATATTAAGTTCAAGCGATGCTTGAAGAAGCACCTTTGGCCGGCATAGTGGCGGCGACTGAGGCAGCTGTGAACTGACTGGATATTTTCTGTCGTCGTCACTATTTAACCTTCTCTTGCTTGTGATCAGCGGGTCAAACCCAAGAGTGACGACGACTGATAAAACCGAATCAGTTTACGGTTGCCTCAGTCAATATACCTCCAAAAAAAATTATTAAATAAAATTGTTGTATTGTCTTGTATTGTATTAACTATTCAGACCTCTAGAAGTGAGTGAAAATTAAATCGAAAGATTCCGTTACACAGTAACATACAAGTGAAGTTAATAAAAGCATATTAACATGGTAAAAATACTTGCATTTTAAAAATGTTTATTATTATTTAAACATATTTTACTATCGCGTTTATTTTGGTTTTGATTTTACAATTTTATTTTATTATATTTATTTTATTTTATCATATTATAGTGAGCCGCAAAATGTAAGAAAAATATTTATATTTATTTTCATATAATTTATATTTTAAAATGTGAAACACGAAAGGCCCTTGTTATATTCTCTTATAAAAGTCAAAAGTTTCCCCCAAAACTTCAGCACTTGTTTCCTTGTGGATTATTAAAAATCCCTCGTTTATACTTGTTAGGAAAGCCGCCGTGAAGTTTTATTTACCAATTTCAGAACTGTTTTGAAACAATTTTTTTTGTTTGGGCTTTTAAAGAATTATTTATAAGTAATTTCTCGCTCGAAGAACCGACAACTGATGGGAAAGAAAGGTTCTAGAGTGGAGACCACGAACCGGATGCAGATGCAGCGTAGGTAGGCCTGCCACTAGGTGGACTGACGACATAGTAAAAGTCACAAATAACCGGTGGATGCAACTGGCATCTTGTGGTTCGAAATGGCGTTCTAAGGGGGAGGCTTATGTTCAGCAGTGGACGCCTTCTGGCCGATGGTAATGAATTTATTTTTACCTTTTAAACTTAATTGTGTAAGTGAGAGGAGTGAGAGCGTTGTGTCCAGATCGTGGATGCGTCGATAGGTGAAAGTAAAGCATCTACATTTTCTCGAACGAATTATCAGTCCCTAAAGAGCTAGGCTGGTTATTTTTCGTAAAACAGTCGACAAGTGGAATGCTTTACCAGTCCATGTGTTCTCCCTATCCGTGGAACCCTCGTGCAAAGCGAGACAACCGTTAACTAAATAGTTTTTTTTCAGTCTTCGGCGCCGTGGACATCCCCTTGCCTATCATCAGGCAATTCCAGTTTATTTGGCCGACAAAGTGACGGAGACCGAGGCAGCCGTAAATTTAATCGTTTTTTTCAGTCGTCGTCACTCTTAGACCTCCTCTTGCTTATCAGGCAGGTCGATGCCAGATATCGTGTCACAATAAAAAATAAATAAACAAAAGATGCCGATACAAAAAAAGATTATATTGGAATCACTTTTTATACCGTACTTGATTGTAAATTAAATAATGAGTATTATTTTCAATAGTGGTAGAAAACAGTTTGTGGTCATTTTCTTAGTCTGCCGATCCGAAGTAGTACCACCACTTTCAAGTATAAAGACCGTAAAGTGACTTAGTTGCATCGCAGATTAAAAGTTGGCGCTTTAAACTAGGCATACATAGCTGAGAAGACAGATATTAAACTGTAGTAGCAGACGCCTTCATTTATAGACAGACCGAATGTTGTCGTAATTATTTATAACCGCAGATAATCCAAAACCGCATAGTTTCAGTTCCTACATTCATATCAGACAGAAACCTAAAACAGGGATTTAGCTTAATATCTATCTAGAATTCGTTGTACCACCTGCTCAGAACATCTGTTACGTGCGGATATACCTAGGTTTAATCCTCGGTTGCTAACCATGGCAATGTTAGGTTATGTTGGTAATTTAGATGTCGGTATTTTTTGTTTATGTATACATTCTTATTTATGTATCTAATTATGTATTTTTATTCATTCGGTAGTTAATATAATAATGGGGGAGGGGAGAGGGGGGGGGGGGCAAAATCCCGAAGACGATTGAGGATTTGAAAGTGGCAATGGGCTGGCCACATCGCTCGAAGAACCGAAGGTGGACTGACGACATAGTAAAAGTCACAACCGGTGGCTTCTTGTCGTTCGGAATGGCGTTCTAAGGGGGAGGCCTATGTGCAGCAGTGGACGCCTTCTGGCTGATGATGATGAACCCGTGCTCTCGGTTTGCGTAACCATCGCACTGCCACTACACCACGGTCGCCTTAAATACATTATGTATACATTATTACTTATGTGTCTAAATACATATATGTATTTTTATTCATTTGGTGGTTATTACATAATAATTTAAGATCAAGTAGTAGCCGCATCCACTATGCCGGTCTAATTGAAATCGAACACTTGCAAGATGGTTCCGAAACGCGACTAAGTCACTTCCCGCTATGTACACTTGTAAGTGGTATGAATTCCCCGGATCGAATTTCGTTTTAAAAATCTCTCCTAATATACGTACTTAAAAACAAACTTTAAGAACATTAATTAGCAACTTAGTAAACTTGACAATCTCTAGTTTCAGTGGTAAAGTTTGCCTGAATTCCTGAAATTCGCTTAATCTGCCATTTAATGGTTTAAACTTAAAATGATAAAAATTCTAGTTAGCTGTAGTTTTTTACTTACTCCTTTTATTGAAACTATAATATAATCTACTTATCTCTTATCACTCACAGCGCTGTGATACTACTTATCGTAGTATCACAGCGCAGAAGTGCTTTTGAGTCTGGAAAGTAACTGCAAAAGCCTATCTTTACTCTATGAATGCTACCTGGCCTACCACCAACTTTTAAAAACAAGCATATTCAAGACAGTACTCTTTGATGTATAAACAAGATTACTCAATTTCGTACCACAAGAACCGACATCCGATGGGGAAGAAAGGTTCTAGAGTGGAGACCACGAACTGGAAGGTGCAACTTAGGTAGGCATCCCACTAGGTGGACTGACGACATGGTAAAAGTCACGAATGACCGGTGGATGCAACTGGCATCTTTTCGTTCGAAATAGCGTTCTAGTGGGGAGGCCTGTGTTCAGCAGTGGACGCCTTCTGGCTGATAATGATTTATCAGCCACTTATTTGCAATTTTGTTTTATTTTTTCAAATTCATCCTTACATTTCCACAGATTTTACGTTCAGAAACGTGTTGCTGCTGCATTTGAATAATAAAACCTAATATTATCTTTTGTAAATACCGCGGTGGTACGCTTTAGAGGAATGTATATTGATGTGACGTCACAAAACTGCCAATAGTAATTTTATTCAAAAAAGCATATTTGACGTACATACTGACATTTGACAATTAATCAATCAATCAATCGAATTGTCAGGCCGTTTCCCCACAGGCAGAGACAATGGAGCGCCTCTTGCCATGATCCTGACACAACTCCCTCGCTTTTTTCACATTCCTCTTCATACAAGCTCTATGGTTACTATGGGCACTAGGCAATCTAGCTTTCTTGAGGATGTCTGATTTTGTCGACAAACACTCTTCAAGGCCTGCCTCGTTTAACGCATCCATTCACATGAGATTCATAAATTCTTTTCGTCAATCTACTTTCACTCATTACAACAATTAAAACAATTATGCTATAAGAAATGGTGGTACTCCTCCAGGCGCTGTAGGATTATGCGGTGGATAAGTGGTAGATTATGCAACATAGCGTAATATCTATCTACCAAAACGCATAAATTAATGTAAACCTGACATTATTGTACATATTCAACATTAATTTAAAGTTATGTTTTTTCCTGTATTTGTAGTTTAATGTATATTTATTATGACGCAACATCTGACCTCTACTTGTTACAAAAATTGTCAAGACACGTGTCGTAAAGTTCTGGGTTCGATTCGCGGTCGGAGCCAAGATTGTCTAACCGGGAATCGAATAATTATAATGAATATAACAAATATTTGTTAATAAAAAAGAGATGGATATTTGCTTCGGGTCTGGTTATCAAAGAGTGGTAGGCAGTGGTACCCAGTCTG
Source organism: Tinea trinotella (assembly GCA_905220615.1). Classification (NCBI taxonomy): domain Eukaryota; kingdom Metazoa; phylum Arthropoda; class Insecta; order Lepidoptera; family Tineidae; genus Tinea; species Tinea trinotella. The sequence continues at coordinate 1,112,178 of HG992328.1, read as the reverse complement.
CTGATCGGGGGTAGTACCACCACTTACAAGTATACGTCTATATATATATAGACCGTGAAGTAACTTTCACTTCGGGACAAACTTTTTTTTCATTTTTGAAATATATTTTCTTACCGGTTCTAACTAGGCCAGTATAGTGGATTCATTCATGGGCCACATTGCAGCTTAATATCAGGCGGGGTGCTGCCATATGTTGAATCATTATACAAAAAAATGATGCCAAAAGTAAATATTTAAATATGTTCACTGTATTTAATTTTTCGAATTGTGCATTTATGTAAGGCAAGCGTGGTGTAGTGGTAGTGCAATGATTACGCAAACCAAGAGCACGGGTTCGAAACCACTCATCGGTAACAATGCACAATGTATCTATGATATATGCACTTTGGTTGTCCTGTTTCTATGATGCAAGCACTTTAGTAGATTACTATAGAAATAAAAAATAATAATATAATAAAAATTTAAAAAACTAAATTTTCCCCAAAAAGTGCATTACAAAAACATTCACATAGAATGGTGTGCGGGCATTACATTAGGCAAATCCTAGGATTTGGCACTGCCAACCCGAATATCAAGCTTACAGCTATCTGGGCCATATGTGGGTACCTACGTACTAAACAACCACAACTAACACTCTACACAAAATCAATCCTTAATGCCTTTGTAATACTGTTGAAATTTGAATGTTCATTAAGGAGATTTATTGTTGCCAATTAATATTAAACTTTATGCTGTAATTTTAAGGTTGTAATTTGAGTAATAGTATAATAAATATTATTGAACGTGAATATTGTTAAATTTGTTAGTTCAATAATTAAGGATTAATTGTTATTTATTTTCACGATATTAAAGAGTGGTAGGCAGTGGTACCCAGTCTGCCGATCCGGGGTAGTACCACCACTTACAAGTACGTGTACAGACCACGAAGTGATTTGGTCACGTTTCTGGATCAGCTTGAGTTGTCGGTTCCAACTTGGCCGGCATAGTGGATGTGATTGCTACTCACAGTTATTGAATTGTAGTAGCAGTGATATTCATTCATGGATCACATTCCAGCTTAACATCAAACGGGGTAGGTTAATGTCGGATCACAATTAAAAAACGTAGCTTTAGCTTTTTTTAATGTGACTCGACATATGACAGCACCTCTACAGTCTAGATTGCGGTCCATGAATAGATGTGACTTCTCCTACAGTTAAATAACAGACACATCCATTATGAATAGTTGGAACCGGCAACTTACAAGCTGATCTCGTAACGCGACGGAGTCACTTTAAGGTCTGTATACTTGTAAGTGGTTGTACTATATAATTGAATACTTTGGATTTTAGGTTATAATAATAAATGTAATATATATATATTACAAATAAAACGAAATTGTCACAAGGAATGAAATTGTACAGACTGTGAAGCGACCTAGTCGCGTTTCGGGACCGGTAGAAAATTTATACCACTGCTACTTGCAGTTATTTAACTGTATGTATTGCCTTCGCCTCCGTTTATGGACCGCACTCCAACTCAACATCAGGCGGGGTGCTATCATATGTCGAGTCACAAGTCGACTTACAAATTTTGTCACGTCATTATACGACAGAGGAACTAATTATTGTCTAGTATTTTCTTAGATTTTGCGCGAACATTGATTAAGGAATTAAACAATTTTTTGCGGTTTACCTTAATCGGGAACAGAAAAAACAAAATCAAAACATCAAGCAGGGTAGTTTTGGAAACAATAACAGCATCAACTAATAGGACGACCAACAACTCAGTCTCTCCGTGACCACGATGGCTGCGAAGCTCTCGAAACGTCGGAATAATAAAAAAAATGTAAAATCAAAACCAAAATAAACGCGATAGTAAGCCGCATAAAATTTGTTTAATTCAATAATTGTTGTCTAGAATCTAGATAGTTTAAATAAATAAATAAATTGACTTACCTTGATTAGAAGCTTGCGTCTGCAATTTAAATGTTGATCTGCAAATAAAATGGATAAATCTTTATAAATCTATTTTCATATAATTCATTTATTGATTGTGACTCGACATATGACAGCACCACGCCTGATTTTAAGCTGGAGTATTAATGGAGGCGACTGCTATTTAATGACTGCAAGTAGAAGTTGTATCCACTATGCCGGCCTAGTTCGAGCTGGCTACTTATAAAAACTTACGTAACGCGATTACTTTACGGTCTGTATACTTGCAAAATGGTGGTAGTATCCAGAATCCACAAACTTTTTTATTACCAAATATTTGTAATATTTAATCTTATTATTTAAAGAGTGGTGGGCAGTGGTACCATGTCTGCCAATCCGGTGTAGTACCACTACTTACAAGTATACAGACCGTGAAGTGATTTGGTCACGTTTCGGGATCAGCTTGTAAGTTGCCGGTTCCATCTAGGCCGGCATAGTGGATGTGATTGCTACTCACAGTTATTGAATTGTAGTAGCAGTGACATTTATTCATGGACCACACTTCGGCTTAACATAAAGCGGGGTCATAAGTCGAGACACAATAAAAAATAAAAAAAATACATGTAATATAGTAATAATAAAAGTTATGGAACAAACTTTTGCTCCGACCGGGAATGGAACCCGGGACTTTACGCGTAACAGACAGGTGTGTAAACCAATGCACCACGCCTATCGTCAAAATGCTATTTGAATTATCCTATTAATCAATCAATTTAATTGTAACGCCTTTTTCCCAGCGGGATAGGCAGAGACAATAGATGCGTGAAGAAGCACCTAAGGCCGGCATAGTGACGGCGACTGGGGCAGTCGTGAAGACTCTTGGACCTCTTCTTGCTTACCATCACGCGGTACCATCAGATGTCAAGTCACAATAAAAATAAAATAAAAACAGTTATTTTAATGTTAGGTTTTTAATCGCATTTTTTAAGTTTATAGGGTTCAATAGAACCATTTAGTTCAACTGTTGATTCGGTCGACAGAGAGCGAATGATTACTCGACCTATGTAGGTATCACGGGAGTAAAAAAACGATGTAGGAAGGTTCTTTGTATAATAAAATAGTTGAATATAATATTCTATGATTTCTATCTCATCGATTCCTCTTTCTCTTTGTACATATACTTTAAGAGGATTATTATTAAAAAGCCTTCTGCTCGCTTGTTCAATCGAAAGCGGATTATTTCTATACATACATACCTACTATATAGGTATGTAGATATATGTTTTTACTATTTGCCTGGGCAACTTTCATAAATGATTTTGTTTAGATCAATTGTTTTTATTATTATTTTGGTTTCTATGTTAACCTGGAGTGCGATCCATGTTTGGACGCGACTGTAACTACAGGTAAATAACTGCGAGTAATGACCACAACCACTATGCCGGCCTAGTTATAACCGGCAACTTTTAAGCAGCTTTGCAGTAGCAGCTTTCACGACTGCCACAGTCGCCGTTACTATGCTGGCCAAATAAGCAATCCTGTTAAAAATATTATTGTTGTAACAGGGTAGTCAACTTAAAAAAAACATTTTATCATATATATATATATTTAAGTTGTTGGTGTGCAAAACAAAGTGCAATCTTTTAATCTGCATGAAAATATATTGTTAACTTCGACCTAGATTGCAATTCAAAAATTATGCACACACTACAAACAAAAATCGTCACCTAATGTCACTTACTCACTGAACACTTTTTAAATAAACAAACCTTATTCCCTTAAGATCCTTATTACCTCATACATAACCAAATCGGAGACATCCTTCAACTAGGTTGCCTAGTGCCCATAACCACAGGGCCTGTATGAGGAGAATTGTGGATGTGAAGAAAGCAAGGGAGTTGTGTAAGGATCGTGGTAAGTGGCGCTCCATTATCTCTGCCCAGCCCGGGGGGCAGAAAAATATACCTTTCAATATATATATCTTTATATACCAATACCATTTTAAAATATATACCTTTCATTCGTTGTTGAACTTGTGTTATTCATAAGGCAATCTGAAACAGAAATAAATAACATTAGAACTTATAACACACGACATCTGACCTCGACTTGCCTGATGGTAAGCAAGGGGATGTCCAAGAGTGACGACGACTGAAAAAAAACGAATTGTTCACCGCTGCCTCAGTCGCCGTCACGTCGCCGCTTGAAGAATCCAAGGTGGATTCATAGAATGGAGAGAACACATGGGCTCGCAAAGCATTCCAGGATATCATTGCGTAGGATATCATTGCTTAGTACAATTTTAGTTTAGTTATAATAAAATCAAAATTAAAATTTTAAAGGAACCCCCGAAACGCCTGGAACCACTTTGGTCATATCATCAGCTTTATAGTAATAAACAACATTAGTCATGGCTCAATAGTTATATCCCTTTAATATCCCTTGGATCCTTATGGTGCATCATCAGATAACTACTCCAGGTCTTCAATTTGATAATGGCCCAGCTAATGGCTCATAGAGAGTAACAATTTTAGTTAAAGCACTATGATATTATCTGTTATTGATTTGCTGATCTGAGAGGATTCATAATCAGATACTCCCGATCTTCAATTTGATAACGGCCCAGCTAAAGGCCTAGTTAAAGCACTACAGTTCTATCTCTTTTTTTGCTGATCAATTGATATCAATTTGCTGATCTGAGAGGATTCATAATGGTGCATCATCAGATTGCCCGGTCTTCAATTTGATGACGGTCCAGCTAAATGCTCTTAGTGAGTAACAAATTTAGTGAAAGCACTATAGTTCTATCTCTTGTTGATTTGCTGATCTGAGAGGATTCATGATGGTGCCTCATCAGATACTCTCGGTCTTTAATTTGATAACGGTCCAGCTAATGGCTCATAGTGAGTAACAATTTTAGTTAAAGCACTACAGGTCCATTTCTTGTTGATTTGCTGATCTGAGAGGATCCATGATCAGATTTTTTAGATCCGGAATGTTTTATTTTATCGCACTAACTTTTCTACACTTAGTTTCCTACCTTCAAGACAAATCTAATAAGTCCAAACTTAGTATACCAAAAAAAAGTTTGAACACATCCAGGATTTCGTCTCCTACCTTCGAGTTCCATCATCAGAGTAACTCAGTGGTACCAGTTAAAACACACATGTATTTGTATACGTTTTTATTTCAAATGTTAAGTCACAGATATGTTTAAAAGTAAATACCTATAAGGCTGGGAATACAAGTCCGATTTTCCTCTCCGATAGTCCGATCCGATAGTCACTCGTGCCATACATTTGTTTGAATACTTAATACACGTCAGATCCGATAGTCGGATCGGATGTCAGAATCGGAAACAACGCCAAGGCGCTTACGATTTTATGGCCGATCCGATTGTCTGAAGGTGCAGTTTTCATACAAAATACAGAAACAAAATAGACGTCCGATTCCTACTTCCGATTTGTAAATAATTTGCTCAGCAATATCGGACGTGTATTCCCAGCCTTATGCGTGTTTAGAACGGGCAACCCTTGTACGTCGCTATGCGACGAAGATTGTTATTTTATGTCAAATAAATATGCCATTGTTAAAACACGTAAAAAATGTTATAATTTTTCTCCTAAAATATTCAATCAAGGTAATCGATCTAAACTGCAAACCAACCTCGCCATATGAATATTTTAAGGGAAAAATTATAACATTTTTTACGTGTATTTACATTGGCATATTTATTTGACATAAAATAACAATCTTCGTCGCATAGCGACGTACAAGGGTTGCCCGTCCTAAACAGCGCGTCTAAGATCGCTACCGCAGCTAACAAATCGAGCTGATGACCTTGAAACCCCTGATCAGATCTTCATCAATTGTAGCTAAGAACCATCTCGATCACGTCAGCTTTCAAATGAAACAAACCGCATCGTAATCGGTCCATTCGTTTAGGAGCTACGATGCCACAGACAGACACACAGATACACAGATACACAGATACACAGAGCCACAGATACACAGATACACAGATACACAGATACACAGACAAGTCAAACTTATAACACCCCTCTTTTTTGGTCGGGGGTTAATTATTATAAAAAGGAAAAATTTTTTGTTCAATGAACAATAATAGTTTCCATTTTACTGTGTTATGTAAAAGAGATAGTATTCCCAAAAGAGGAGGATAGCAAATAGAATAGAAATGCACATTCAGTTTGATATCAAAAACCTTCATTTAGATGCGGACACTGCAGCGTACAAAAGCAACAATCTACAAGCACGAATCTGTAAACATTTTGACAAAGAGTAAAATTTGGAGAGAGCAAATGCATCATAGGTTTAATAATTTATTTTTTTTCGTTGTATTCTATTTTCGTGTGAATTGTTTCTTATGTTTTGTATTACTAGCCTTATCCACATTATATCTGTATAAGCTTGTATTTGTAAATAGTCTATAATGGTTTAGTTTATAATGGGAATGGCATCGCCATTTTATGTACGTAATTCCCCTAATACAATTGATAAAAAAAAGAGTAAAATTTAATATAACAAAAGGACATCATTCATTTTTGGCTGTTTTGTACTACTTTTTTAATGTGAATGATGAAAAAATATAAATTATAGTTTTGATACTTGTATTGTTAAAATGTATTGTTTCAGAAAACAAAATATCGTTTTCCAATTTCGAAGACATGCCATATTTATAGTTCTGCTTTAAACTGACATTTTCTTTGGCCGACATAGTGACGGCGACTGAGGTAGCTGTGCACAAACTCGGTTTTCTCAGTCGTCGTTACTGCTTATCATCCTCCTATGGACCTCTCTTGCTTATCATCAGGCGGGTCGAGGTCACATATCGTGTCACAATAATAAAAAAAATGTAGCTTGATCAATTTGCAAACCTAAACAATGCAAAATAGAGGATACATTGTAATCTTTGCAAAATAAACTATGTATTTGAGGTTTAAGAAACTTTATTAATACCAAAAAGAACATTTTCATATTCGCTTGTTTTGGATTTTACAATGTTTACATTATGTTTTTTGCAATGCCAGTGGCCCTATTAGGGCGTCCAATGAGAATGTGGAGAATACAAATTTATTTTCAGTTATTCATAACAAATATTAATAAGGATTTTTTGAATGTTATTAAATTGCTATCTTCTCTAACATGTATTGGGAGTTTATTATAATTAAAATATAAAATGCATCTGTTAATACCAATACAAAATAAATGATCTCCTTTGTCTATTTTTTTTTCATTCAGTAGTTTTTAGGATCGGGAACACTACCACCATAATGAAATAAACAAATTTTATGCGGCTTACTATCGCGTTTATTTTACAATTTTATTTTATTATTCCGACTTTTCGAGAGCTTCGCAGCCATCGTGGTCACGGAGAGACTGAGGTGTTGGTCGTCCTATTGGTTGATGCTGTTATTGTTTCCAAAACTACCCCGTTTGATATTTTAATTTGGTTTTTCTTTTCCCCGGTCTGTAAACCGCATTAAATTAGATTAGTTCTATAGTCAATGTTCGCGCAAAATCTAAGAAAATACTACCTCCATACTTTACTCTTGGAAGCGTTCTTAAGACATTCTGTATATTATGTTTTGTATTCTATCATATCACAATATGCCATTCTGCACCAAGTGCTCTATGTCTAACTGCGAGCGCAACGTTATGCATTTTAACGAGCGCGGCTGCATTCGTTGTCACAAATGCCTCTGCGTATGCAACATACAATTTTTTTATTATATTTTTTAATGTTATAAAGTTTTTTTATTTATTATATTCGTAATTTTATACAAAAGTATGAAAGTAGATTGACGAAAGGAATTTATAAATCTGATATGGGTGAATGCGTTAAACAAGGCAGGCCCAGGAGAGTGTTTCCCGACCAAATCGGAGACATCCTCAAGAAAGCTAGGGTGCCTAGTGCCCATAACCACAGAGCCTGTATGAAGAGAATTATGGATGTGAGGGAAGCAAGTGAGTTGTGTAAGGATCGTGGTAAGTGGCGTTCCATTGTCTCTGCCTATCCCTGTGGGAAAAAGGCGTGACAGTTTGATTGATTGATTGATAATTTTATACATACTATTTAGTGGATTGCAGTTGGGTTTATACCTCAGAATTCTGTGTCTTCAAATGGATATTTATAAAACCTTTTACCATGTGTATATTCGGGATAAGCTTACATGTTGTCGTGTTGGATCCAACTTGCTGGTATAATGGATGTGAGTGCTACTTACAGCTATTTAACTGTAGTAGCAGTCACCTCCATTCTTGGACGGTGCTTCAGCTTAACATCCGGCAGGTGTTGTCATAACAACCCCTCTAGCACGGCAATCCAAGAAGCAAGATAAAGACTTGCAAAGAATATCATTCCAACTCATATTAAATAACTTACTAGGCGACACTATGAATAGATGACTGTGTAGTGGCAGTCCTATGGTCATGCAAACCAAGAGAACGAGTTCAAAACCACTCACCGGTACCAATGTATCTTTAATGTACGTACTTCGGTCGTCCTGTTTCTATAATACAAGGACTTTGGTAGCTTAGTATAGATATAAGTAATATTTTTTTTTACTCGACATTTGACAGCACCCCGCTTGATGTTAAGCCGAAGTGTGGTCCATTAATGAATGTTACTGCTACTACAATTCAATAACTGTGAGTAGCAATCACATCCACTGTGCCGGCCTAGATGGAACCGGCAACTTACAAGCTGATCCCGAAACGTGACCAAATCACTTCACGGTCTGTATACTTGTAAGTGGTGGTACTACCCCGGATCGGCAGACTGGGTACCACTGGCTACCACTCTTACATAAAATAAATTAAATATGTCGACACAATAAATACAGAAATGCAAACATAAACATCGTACATTTTATCTATCTATTCGTATAATCGTCGGTTAAAAAGCGAACCCCAATTAATCCCAAAAGAATATAAATAAATAAATCGAACATTTAAACGTCATTTATATGAAACATTTAGAACGCAAAAGTTAATCTATAGCAATTAACATTAAAATCCACCGCTTCTGTTCAAATATAGGATTCGGCCCACGAACGTCTATAGGTCCTACGTCAAAATTGTCCATTTCGATTTAATTATGAAGCGGGTGCTGTCAAATTGATATGGGTCATTTTATCTCGCGGTAAGCGCTCTTCTAAAACTTTATATATGTACTTGTATATACTATATGAGTTATACTTAAACAAAAAGATATATTGCAAAATGAATAATAATATAAAGGATAAGTGAAAATACGACAGGCGTGGACGAACGGTTAGCGATTGGATTGTTGCGCGTAAGTCCCGGTTTTGATTCGCGGTCGGAGCAAATATTTGTTTCATTGCTTTTATTTGTAAAATTTAATAATTATATTAAATATTATAAATAATAATTTTTATAAAATAAAAAAAGAGTTCGATATTTTCTTCGGGTCTGGTTATCAAAGAGTGTATATCGGTACCCAGTCTGCCGATATACAAGTATACAGACCGTGAGGTGATTTGGTCGCGTTTTGGAATCAGCTTGTAAGTTGCCGGTTCCAACTAGGCCGGCAATTGTAGTAGCAGTGACATCCATTCATGGACCACACTCCAGCTTAACATCAAGCGGGGTGCTGTCATATGTCAGGTTACAATAAAAAAAAATAGAATGACGAAAAGAATTCGTAAATCTGATGTGGATAGATGCGTAAAACAAGGCAGGCTCAGGAGTGTTTTCCGACCAAATCGGAGACATTCTCAAAAAAAAAATGGATTGCCTAGTGCCAATACCGTAGAGCTTGTATGAAGAGAATTGTGAATGTGAGAGAAGCGAGGGAGTTATGTCAGGACGCATCCACTGTGTCGGCCTAGTTGGCACCGGCAACTTACAAGCTGATTCCGAAGCGCGACTAAGTCACTTTACAGACTATAAGTGAAGTTACTTATCAAGGATCAATAAATGTGTTGAAAGGTCAACTATAAATAGTTAAGTAGTGAGATGTAAAATTGATAACTAATAATATACATACATACATGCGTATACATATAAAATACATGTCTTTAATTAAAGTGTCCTTTCCTTTGATGTGGGGACGCCGTTCAATATTAAACTTCTTAGTGGTAAGGCCGAAACACAGACTACATATATATAGACTTTGCTATTAGGGTCACAATAGGTACGTCCTCGCGTGCAATACCTATTGTAATATTTATCTATAGATTTTTATTTTTGAACCTGTCTGACGGTAATTGAGGGGAGGTACAAGAGTACTAAAGACAAGCGTCTTCGAACAATATGTGTTGCCAGTGATGACATATGGCACTGAGACGTGGCCTTTAAATGTTGGCCTGTTTTAAAAGCTCAGAGTCACTCAGCGGGCAATGGATATGACATACGGTAAAATTCATCAAACCATCTACAGTGTTTCCTAACGTGGGGCCCACGCCCCACAGGGGGCGATTTGATAGTTAAGGGGGCTAATTTAAAAATGGACTCGAAACGACCTTTTTGCTTTGGGTTATTTAAATGCAATGCTAGAAATCGGTGACAAATTTAACAAAAAAGGCTGTAATTCTTTATATTTTTTAAGGGAACAAAACAATTTTAAAAGGTTTAAAATTATGTATGGGGGGCATAAAAATTAAGAAATGTTAAGGGGGGCATGGCCTAAATTAGCCGAAAAAATACTACGTCCGCTCAAAGAACCTCTTGTTTTTGGTAGACTTGTAGTTAAAGAATATATTATTTACTAAATATACAATTAAAAAAATCGTTACCGTTTCGAAGATTACAAAGGGATAACAGCTCAAATAGAAACAGCTTAATATAGAAATGTACTAGGAAAAGTATACACGTTTCGGGATACTTTTCGTTTCGTAAGTTGTCAGTTTAAACTAGTTCGGCATAGTGGATGCGGCTGATACTTACACTCATTTAACGACAGAAGCAGTCACCTCCATCCATGGACCGCACTCCAGCTTTACATCAGGCGAGGTTCTGTCATATATCGACCCACAATGACGATAACATCCCATTTGTGAAGTAAACAGTACAATTTTCTTTTCAAGTGGATTGCTTTACCAGTCAACGTGTTCTCCTTATCATGTTACTAATTTGTAACATGATAAGCTAATTTGGTTTTTGCAGTCGTCTATACTCTTAGACTCCCATCATGCTTACCATCAGGCGAATAAGGGATAGATGTCGAGTCATAATAAAACAGGCAAAGCGCTTCACTGAGGATTGAGGAGACTCCTGCGGCAGGAGTCGATTTCGCAGTAACCACCGTATTTAGGCAATAGTACTATACTGTGTTTTTTCTCACTTGGTACAACAAACATGAAATTCACCATTTCAATCAATCAAATTGTCACGCCTCTTTTTCACGGGGATAGGCAGAGACAATGGAGCGCCACTTGCCATGATCCTGACACAACTCCCTCGCTACCTTCACATCCACAATTCTCCTTATACAAGCTCTACGGTTATGGGCACTAGGCAACTCAGCTTGATGATATCTTCGATTTGATCGGAAGACACCCTCCTGGGCCTGCCTCGTTCAACGCATCCATCCATATTAGATTTATTTGAATCACATTTTCTATGGTCTTTAAACTAAAACTATTTACTGCGATAGAATAAACATAGACAATTCAACAAATGCACAAAACCTCTTAAAATCCAACAACACATATATGAAATATTTTTATCAAAAGCCATTTATATTTTATATAGAAACGGAAAATTTACAAAAGACAAATGTTGTAACCTAATAATAATAAATATATAAACATTTTCATGGTAATTTATAAATTATTTTAAATATGTTATTTGTATTGTTTTTTTTTTATTGTGACTCGACATATGACAGCACCCCGCTTGATGTTAAGCCAAAGTGTGGTCCATGAATGAATGTCACTGCTACTACAATTCAATAACTGTGAGTAGCAATCACATCCACTATGCCGGCCTAGATGGAACCGGCAACTTACAAGCTGATCCCGAAACGTGACCAATTCACTTCACGGTCTGTATACTTGTAAGTGGTGGTACTACCCCGGATCGGCAGACTGGGTACCACTGCCTACCACTCTTTGATAACCAGACCCGAAGCAAATATCCATCTCTTTGATTTGCGTCAGTAGTAATTGTTTATTATCGTTAATCCGTCATTATGCCGAAAATACTTTTGCCAAGTAAGGAAAAATGTACATTAGTTATAGTAATGATCCCTCTACTACTATGTGTTCTGTGTGACAAAAGGTCCCAGTATAATCCTGTAAAATGACATAACCAAAGTCATGCATAGTTTATTACAAGATTTTATCTACTTGTTAACTTTGCAGGGTTATAATTAATTATTAACTTTCTTATAAAGATGTTTGTTGAAGAAAAGGTGTGAATTAATACTAAAACCTCTTTGGAAGGTTCTTTTTTTTTGCTTGACATATGACAGTAACTCGCCTGATGTTAATGCGAATGGAGGTGAATGCTACTACAATTAAGTAAGTGCAAGTATCAGTTCATTATATTGGCCGGAAACTTACAAGCTGATCCCGATCCCGACATATGACAGCACCCCGCTTGATGTTAAGCCAAAGTGTGGTCCATAAATGAATGTCACTGCTACTACAATTCAATAACTGTGAGTAGCAATCACATCCACTATGTGGGTTATACTTACGCAAATATAACTTTATTCAAATTGTCACGCTACTTTCCGCTATCCTGACGCAACTCTCTCGCTTCCTTCACATACACAATTCTCTTTATACACCGAATAAAACATTTGACGAACATGAAAATATACATCGTGTCCAAAATAATATCCCTCCAATATGTTATTGTCAACGCATAAGATATAACACCCTGTATATGCTGAAATATGAGTTATGAACACTATAAATCATTTTTATTGTATTACATTTACTATGTACTTATAATTTGATATCATTTTTCAAATTGCTGTGTTTTTCACGTGAGTTTTTCAGGATGAGTGAAATTAATTTATAAATCTCATGTGAATGGATGCGTTAAACAAGGAAGGCCGTGTTTGCCGACCAAATCGGAGACATCCTCAAGAAAGCTATAGAGCTTGTATGAAGAGAATTGTGAATGTGAAGGAAGCGAGGGAGTTGTGTCAGGATCGTGACAAGTGGCGCTCCATTGTCTCTGCCTATCTCTGTGGGAAAAAAGCGTGACAATTTGATTGATTGATTAATTTTACGCTTCCATATCTACAGTCTACATTTACTTACTAAACAGGCAATAAAAACATTTGTGCTTTTATTGTGACATGACCTTAGGGGAGGCGACGTTTGGGACACAAATATTTTCGGCCACTTGTCCGAACTAACAATTATAAATTTTAATAAAATTTTACTGGAAATTCGGACACCATTGAATTGAATCTAATTTATACAAGTAGGTAGAAAAGTTTCAAAATATAAAATATAACAAGATAGATGACGACAGCGGATAGAATAAGGAATAGCACAGTGCGCGATTGATGTGGTTTGAAAGAAGATGTAGTGACAAGGTTTGACAAAGAAATGCTTCGATGGTTTGGGCACAAGGAAAAGATAAGTGAAAGTAGAATGACGAAAGGAATTTAAAAATCTGATGTGAGTGGATGCGTTAAATGAGGCAGACTTATGAGGGTGTTTTCCAAATAAATCGAAGACATGAAAGCTGGTTTGCCTTAATCGTAGAGCTTGTATGAAATTGTGAGGGAATCCAGAGAGTTGTATCAGGATTCGTGGTAAGTAGAGCTCTATTATCTCTGGCTTACCTTGTGGGTGACAATTTGATTAAGTGATAAGAAAGAGCTTTGCCAAAACTGATTATTTTAAAATATATTTATTTATTTAGCGTGAATACAAAGAAAATGATAAAGATTCGTTCAGTACAACCTAATATCAGTTGTACGTCGGCCTTGCGTCGAAAAAAAAAACATGCGAGAAACCCCTATATACGACTAATCACTATACGAGTAAATACAGATAGAGACTTTTCTATTTATTAGATCTACTAGATATAGCTGCGTAATGCACTATATTTCTCAGTTCTTTTTTACATCTCAGTTCTCAACATTTTTGGCGTTAAACAAAAAAAGAGGGGCAGGTAGACAGAGATCCGCGAATTTTTCTATTTTTCTATCGTTTCTATCACTCAGTCGGGTATATATCGAATAAAAGTCTTTCCACCTAAATGAAGGTCGTGATACGGGCCGGGTTAGTAAATTGGACCAAAAAACCTTCTTACTATTTTTGTTGTTTTCATTTTTAATATTAACACCCAGAACCTTAACTCTTTTTTTTAACAAAAATATGCTTCTATTGGGAATCGAACCCGTGACTTATCTAGTAGCAGACTAGCGTGCAACATAGTCGCATTATGCTAGTGCAACATTAAGTCGCCAATTAAAAGTAATTAGTTTGAAATTGAATAAAAAATGGCGGGTTGTATTATTAAAATGAGAATACAGAATTAATTTGCGAAAGTCATTAAAAGTTGCTTAATTAGAAAATCGTATTCTGTATGTTTTAGGGTTGTGTTAAAATTAAGGGGTTGTCAATAATACAAAAATTGTATTATTAAAAGTTAATAATACAATTTTTGCCCGGCATAGCGACTGTGAATAAGCCAACTGTGACCTTAAATAATGGTAGGCAGTCTTCCGGGGTAGTACCACCACAAGTATATAACCGTGAAGTGACTTAGTCGCGTTTCGGGATCAGCTTGTAGGTTGCCGGTTTCAACTTGGCTGTCATAGTGGATGTGACTCATACTTACAGTTATTAAACTGTAGTAGCAGTCACCTCCATTCATGACAACCAAAGTACATATATCAAAGATACATTGGACCGGTTGGGTGGTTTCGAACCCGTGCTCTCGGTTTGCCTAACCACTGCACTGCTACTACACCACGGTCGCCTAATTGCCAGCCCAGTTGGATATTTAATTATAGCTTTTTTTTCAGAAAATTAAAAAAATATGTGAACTGAAAAAGCTGGACAAGTGGATACCGCATGAAATGACCGGTAGGGATGACCATAATGATTTTATCAAAATGTTTTAACAAAGGACAGTTTCGATGGATTGGGCACATGGAAAGGATGAGTGAAAGAAGATCGTCGAAAGGAATTTATAAATCTGCTGTGGATAGATGCGTTAAACAAGGCAGACCCAGGAGGGTGTTTTCCGACCAAATTGGAGACATCCTCAAGAAAGTTGGGTTGCCTAGTGCGCATAACCACAGAGCCTGTGGATGTGAAGGAAGCAAGGGAGTTGTGTAAGGATCGTAGTAAGGGACGATCCATTGTCTCTGCCTATCCCTGTGGGAAATAGGCGTGACAATTTGATTTGATTTTCGATTTTAAATAAATTAATATACCTTACCTATTAATGTCAGGGTAGAAAACATCACAATGGAAAATATAAATTTGTTCGCCATTTTATTTTTACCTGAAACAAAAGAATATAAATACTTATAAAAAATGTATTATTATTACTCGTACATTTTTATTAACGCGGTATGGATAGATCGTAAAGTGACTTAATCGCGTTTCGGAAGTTATCTTGTTGGTTGCCGGTTACAACTAGGCCGGCATAGTAGTTACAGTTATTTAACGGTAGTAGCAGTCGCATTAATTCATGGACCGTACTCCAGCTTACCATCGAGCATCGGTTATGTCCAATAGTTATACCAACTATTGTGGACATAACCACAATGAAAAAAATCTTATTTCATATCCTAGAATATTTTAGTAATTTTATGAAGCATTTTTTATAAGTTTTTTTTTAGTTTTAAAAACTAACTAAAACTGGGTGAAATTTGAAGTTATGTTTGGCCTCAACCACGAAAATCATAATAGTACTACAGTAAAAACTTACAATTTTTTTTTCTTGTGATCTGACATCGGACCTCGACCAGCCTGATGATAAGCAAGAGGAGGTCCGAAGAGTGACGACGACTGCAAAAACCGAGTCTTCGCGGTTGCCACAGTCGCCGACACTTTATCGGCCAAAGGTGCGTTTCCACCCGGGAGGCTCAGGTTCTATTACCGGTACAGAATCAAAGCTATTACCTTCCAGCATTCTACATTCTATTTTATGAGTGCTTTGACATTCGAGTCACAATAAAAATAAAAATAAACCTAAAAAGAAACCATGATAGAGGTAAGAGAGAATCATGTCGCCATGCATTTTGCATGAATCTCATGTAGCTGCAAAGTTGAATATTCATTTTTCACATACAAAAGTGCACTGAAGTGAAAACAAAGAGGACCGGTTCAAAATCCTTTGTGCTCTTGCTACTTGTTTTTACTACTTACAAAATAATGCAGGGTTCTAGTGATTTTTATTGAAATCCATTTTGGAAACGCGTTTTAATTTTAAGAATAGAATAGTAAAAGTGAGGGGAGCGAGGGAGTTGTGTTAGGACCGTGGCAAGTAGCGCTCCATTGTCTCTGCCTATCCCTGTGAGAAAAAGGCGTGACAATTTGATTTGATTTGCATAGAATAAAACTTTTATTCTGCGCGACCGCTCAGCTGTCTAAGCTACACAGCGCCCATAGTATGCAATCACATAAGTCAGCACCTGACTGCGTAAATACTTCATTGTATCCAATTTGGAATAGTGGTAGGCAGTGGTATTCAGTCTGCCTATCCTGGATAGTACTACTATTTACAAGAATACAGACCGTAAAGTGACTTAGTCGCGTTGCGCGATCAGTAAGTTTCCGGTTTCAACTAGGCCAGCATAATAGATTATACTGCACTTTAGCTTAACATAACATAAGGCGACCGTGGTGTAGTGGCAGTACAATGGCTACGTAAGCCGAGTCGCATGGGTTCGAAACCATTCACCGGTAGCAATGTGTCTTTGATATATGTACTTTGGTTGTCCTGTTTCTATGATACAAGCACTTTAGTAGCTTAGTATAGATATGTATAATAATAATAAGGCGGGGTGCTGTCATATGAATAACCACAATAAAAAAACCAATGAAAAAAGTTTCCGCATTACATTTCCTCATATAATGTGTTCCTTCTAAAAAGTACAAAAACACATAATCTCGGTGTTTTTTTAGAACAAACTTTATGCTAACTGCAGAACGGTCCATGAGCCGGAAACTCTGTTAATTAACAAACTTTTGCCCGCCGCTGTCAACGTCGAAGCCACTTCATTTCACATTTCCTCTGACAACATTTACCTATTTTAATTTTATACTTTTTTAATAAAACCTTAATGATTTTTTTTATTAATAATGTTTTTAGAACGCCATTCCGAATGACAAGATGCCAGTTGCATCCACTGGTTATACGTGACTTTCACTATGTCGTCTGTCCACCTAGTGGGAGGCCTACCACGCTGCGTCCGGTTCGCGGTCTCCACTATAGAACCTTTCTTTCCCATCGGTCCTCGGTTCTTTGAGCGATGTGGGCAGCCCATTGTGGCGATTTCAGCTTGAGAATCCTATGGGCTAAATCAGGTACTTTGGTTCTTTGGCGAATATACTCGTTCTGGATTCTATCGCGCAAAGACAGAGCACAGTAATTGAATTGCAGTAGCAGTGACATCCATTCATGGACCACACCCAGCTTAACATCAAGCGGGGTTCTGTCACATGTCGAGTCACAATAAAAAAATATATCGAGTCACAAAAGAAGGCTCAATTGACCCGTTTATAAATAACCTATAATAATATACCAATATGGCATAACCATATGATTTAAGGCGTATTCACGAATTCACAAATATCTCCGGCTAACAGATGAAGATTAATTACACTTACGGTCATCAATAACGGGACGGCTCAGCGTGTGTGCCGGTGATTAGGGCAAAGAGAACTCGAGCCATTAGAGTGAAAGCCAGCTGACGATTTACACCATTTTTATACGTGACAAGTTGAAAAGCTCCTTTTACACGTGCAGACAAGTTTAACTAAAAGAAAGATGGCGATAGGTGGGCATATTACAAGTATAGAGACCGTGAAGTGATTTGCTCACGTTTTGGAATCAGCTTGTAAGTTGCCGGTTCCAACTAGGCCGGCATAATGAATGTGATTGCTACTCACAGTTATTGAATTGTAGTAGCAGTGACATTTATTCATGGACTACATTTCAGCTTAACATCATATGACATATGTCGAGTCTTAATTTAAAAAAAAAGGTTAGAACATCAGTTCCTTAGGCGTAAAGTCCCGTGTTTGATTTCCGGTCGAAGCAAGTGTTTGTTTCATATACAAACAAAAGTAAAACTTAATATTTAAAATATAAAAAAAAAAACTGCGGATATTTGCTCCGGGTCTGGTTGCCTAGTAGGCAGTGGTGACTTAATCGCGTTTCGGAACTACTATGTATGTTGTCGTTCCAACTAGGCCGGCTTAGTGGATGTGACTGCTACTTACAGTTATTGAATTGAATTGCAGTGGCCTCCATTCTTGGACTGCACTCTAGCTCAGGTAAAAATTGATCCCTAAGCGTAATAATTTAATTGTAAAGTCGACCGTGGTGTAGTTGCAGTGCAATGGTTACGCAAACCGATAGCACGAGTTCGAGACCACTTACCGGTACTAATGTATCTTTGATATATGTAGCTTTGTTGTCCTGTTTCTATGATTTAGTACCTTAGTATAGAAATATAGTTGTATATTTTTGTTATAAATATAATATTGATAATAAAAGTACCTGTTTCAGCCTATGGTTTTGCGAGTGGAAATCTCTTAAGTATTAACAAACCACGTAAACAAAACTTATCGACAAACTTCACTAATTAAAAGTTTCATAAATTCTTAGCAAACAATTTGTGGTATTGAAATTTCTTAGAAATTTCTTTGAGACTTATTCGAGGACATAATTTAATTATCTTAATACTCGTATATAGCATATAGATATAATATAAATACAAGTATTTTTATTTTATTTTTTTATTATGACACGAAAAGTGTAGTACCACCACACTTTTCTTTGAACGGCATATTGACGGCGACTGAGGCAGCCGTGAACTAACTCAATTGTTTCAGTCGTCGTCACTCTTGGATCTCCTCTTGCTTATCATCAGGCGGGTCAAGGTCAAATGTCGTGTCACAATAAAAAAAACTGTCAAGTGTGAATACCTTGAAGTGACTCAGTCCCGTGAAGTGCGATGGTGCTTCTTCACGCATCGCTTGAAAGATCCGAGGTTAATGGAGGGAGAGAACACATGGGCTGGCAAAGCATTCCACTTATCGATTGCTCTACAAGTGGTTCTTCAATGTCTTCTTAGAAACGCATTTTGGGTTAATTAATGTGCATGTTTTTTCCAAGCCGCTTATGAACGATTATGAGGTGATTAAGTTGATTATGAACGACAAAATACCGGTGGATGCAACTGGCATCTTTTCGTTCAGAAGTTCTTTTCGTTGGACGCCTTCTAGCAGATGATAATGATGATTGTGCATGTTTTATTATTATTTATTATTTTTTATTATTATTACTGTGACCTTAACATCTGACCTCCATTGCCTGATGGTAAGCACAATGGAAGTGCAAGAGTACCGACGACTGATAAAACTGAGTCAGTTCACAGTTGCCACGGTCAATGTTAATATACCCACTGTAGTGTATGTGCAACAAAGACATACACCCATTGTCTCGTACTCGTGTGCGTGAGAGTTGAAGCGTCAGAGTTACCTCACCTGCGGGCGGGGACGGACGTGTACTCAGTGGCGTGCGCGGGCTGCCGAGCCAGTGATCCTTGTAAGGAAGGGCAGACACTACACCCACAAAAACTGCTACTACAGTTAAATTACTTCAAGTAGCAGTCGCATCCACTATGCCTGCCTAGTTGGAACAGCTGATCTCGATTTTTTTGCTAATTTCTTTTTAATTTGCATTCTATACTATTACGCTACTTACAAAAAACTTTTTCTTCTTCTGACACGACATCTGACCTCGACCCACCTGATGATAAGCAAGAGGAGGTCTAAGAGTGACGACGACTGAAAAAACCGAGTCAGTTCGCGGCTGCCTCATATATAGTTGACGTTCATTATATCAAAGATACATGTGGCAAGTGGTTAATAACTCTCGGTTTTCATGACCATTACCACTTTACCACGGTCGCTTTGAAATAAATCCAGCATTGAAGCATGGATAAGAAACAAACATAAGTAAAAGTATATAGAACATCTCCTAATGAGAAAACTTCTCGTTTATTAGTCGGGGAATAACTCGGATTACATGTTAAGGGTTAAATTACTTCGGCAACCCTTCATTTGAACACATTTAAATGTATGACTCGTTGTTGAGTACATTTATACAATTATAGCACTAATGCACGTTAATCTTTATTAAGCTTCTTAACGTTCTTTGACGACAGGCGCGGAGGAACGGTTAGCGATTGGTTTGTTGCACGTAAAGTATAGCTTTTATTTGTCAATCAATCAATCAAAATAAGGCGACCGTGGTGTAGTGCTAGTACAATGGTTTATGCACGGGTTAAAATCCAACCACCGGTACCAATGTCATTGATATACATACTTTGGTTGTCCTGTTTCTATGATACAAGCACTTTAGCTTAGTATAGAAATGTAAATAAATAAATAAATAAAATAAAATCAATCAAATTGTCACGCTTTTTTCCCACAGGGATAGGCATAGACAATGGAGCGCCACTTGCCATGATCCTGACACAACTCCCTCGATTCCTTCACATTCACAATACTCTTCATACAAGCTCTATGGTTATGGGCACTAGGCAACATAGCTTTTTTAAGGATTTGGTCAGCGAACACCCTCCTGGGCCTTTCTTTTTTTATTGTGATGTTAAGCCAAAGTGTGGTCCAGGAATGAATGCCACTGCTACTACAATTCAATAACTGTGAGTAGCAATCACATCCACTATGCCGGCCTAGATGGAACCGGCAACTTACAAGCTGATCCCGAAACGTGACTAAATCACTTCACGGTCTGTATACTTGTAAATGGTGGTACGACCCCGGATCGGCAGACTGGGCACCACTGCCTACCACTCTTTGATGTCTTGTTTAACGCATCCATTCACATGAGATTTACAAATTCCTTTCGTCAATCTACTTTTACTCGTATTTCTTTATATCGTCATAAAACATAAAAACAATTATATTTTTGTAGCGTTTTGAGTTCAATTTGTCAGCTGCCGATTCTAACTAGACCGGCATAGTGGATACGATTGCATTTTAGTTCAGCTGTAGTAGCGGTCACCTTTATTCTTGGAACGCACTCAGGCGGTGTGTCGATCTGTATTATACTTTTCATATCGTAATAAAACATAAAACCAAGTATAATACTCGTATAAATATAATATAAAATTGTATAATAAAGCGCAGAAGGTCGTAAGTTGATGTTGGGGTCGCTCGTAAAACTTACACAATGATAAGCTTTCACGGCGACATATAAAAACATGACGGACATTTTATATGGCTGCGGTCAATAGAGATGATGCGGTCAATAGAGATGATGCGGTCAATAGAAATGATGCGGTCGATAGTGATAATGCGGTCAATAGAAATGATGCGGTCAATAGAGATGTTGCGGTCAATAGAAATGATGCGGTCAATAGAGATGATGCGGTCAATAGAGATGATGCGGTCAATAGAAATGATGCGGTCAATAGAGATGTTGCGGTCATTAGAAATGATGCGGTCAATAGCGATAATGCGGTCAATAGAGATGCTACTTGCAGTTATTTAACTGTAGGACTTGCTTCTATGAAAATAATTCTCTCTATCCTATAACCTTGGACCTTCAAGCGATGCGTGAAGAAGCACCTTTGGCCGGCATAGTGACGGCGACTAGGTCAGCCGTTAACTGTTTGTTTTTCAGTCGTCGTCACTCTTGGGCCTCCTCTTGCTTATCATCAGGCGCGTCGAGGTCTAATGTAAATAAACAAAAGCGGCCAAGTGCGAGTCGGACTCGCCCATGAAGGGTTCCGTAGCAGCAAGTAACATAATATAAAAGTTCTTGAAGTCAGTTGATCGATTTTTATATTTGAGTTATGAAACGTAAATTGCGGTTTTCGATTTATGACGTATTAAAAAAAACTACTTACTAGAAATGAAATGAAATGAAATGAAATGAAATGAAATGAAATGAAATGAAATGATTTATTTGCTTGAAGTATGGTTAGTAACAGATCTTATAATTAATATTAGTATTCCACACACTTCACCATAAATGGCATGCAAATGTTTAAAAGACTCGAATTAGCAGTCCACAATAAATTTGAATTTCATATAATTAAATAATAATAATAATCGAATGTCATGTTTGTTTATAATTAATATAATCAGTCAATTTATAAAAACATTTATCAGATAACCATTTTGTCAACATTACTCTGCATAGCCTCAAATCATTAATTTCTCTAATGCGTTTTGGTAAATTATTATATATTCTTATACACATTATATAAGAATTTCTGCTGTATAGTTGTGTATGTACCTTAGACATACTTAAAAGTGTCATGTCCCTTAAATTATATTTTGAATTTTCGTCATATGTTTTAAATAAGTCAATGTTTTTTTTAATAAATAATACGGCTTCTAATATATACATATCAGTAAGGGTAAACAATTTATGTTTTTTGAATAGGGGTCTACATGATTCTAATGGTCCTACACCGCATATAGCCCTAACACACTTCTTTTGTGTGATGAAGACTTTTTCGATATCTGTCGAATTGCCCCATAAAATGAGTCCATATCTTAAGACTGATGCAACATATCCATGGTAAGCTAATAGAGCTGTATTAAAATTACTTATTTTTCTTAGCCTTTTTAACGCAAAAACAAATTTATTTAGTTTATTGCACACAAATTCAACATGTAATTTCCAGTTACAGTGCTCCTCTAATATGATCCCTAAAAACTTAATGCTCGTGGTTTTTTCGATACTTTCACCATGACTATTTATGTTAAGCAATTTGCTTTGTGATTTATAATTTTTAAAATGTATATAGCTGGTTTTATTTATATTTACTTTAAGATTATTACATTCTAACCAATTTACCACAGATTTTACCGTGTTGTTTATTTCTGTATCATAGTGTAGTGCTTTATCTGTATCAGGTATTATAATAGATATGTCATCAGCAAAAAGAACGGTTTTGTATTTTACGGCTGATGGCAGGTCATTTATATATAAAAGAAAAAATAATGGCCCCAATACACTCCCTTGAGGTACACCGAACTTATTTTGGTAATAGCCTGATTTATGTTTTATACATTCTTGTCTATTATTTAGACGTGTAATTTCTACACATTGTTGTCTATTACTTAAATAACTTTTAATCCAATCTAATGCCGGTCCTCTAAGTCCATAACATTTACATTTACTTAACAGTAATTTATGGTCTACAAAATCGAAGGCTTTAGACATGTCAAAAAACAGCACTATTGTGTGATATTTCTTATCTATATATTGAGTTACACTCTGAATTAGTGAAAATGACGCTAAAGTTGTAGACTTGCCTTTCTGAAAACCATTTTGTTCAGATTTTATTATATTATATTTTTCTATAAATGTCATTAGTCGTTTATGCATGGCCTTTTCAAATATTTTTGAAAATATAGAATTCTTTGTAATAGGTCTATAATTATTTAATTCATTTACTTGTCCTTTTTTGTACATTGGCGATATAATTGACTGTTTTAAGATGTCGGGAAACTCGCCTTGTACAAAAGATAAATTAATAAGATATGTTAGAACATTAGCTATCGAAAAAATACTTTGTTTTATTATAGAAGTAGCAATGCCGTCAAATCCAACAGTTTTGGTATTTTTAAGTGTTTTGACTATATTTATAAGTTGATTGTCTGTTATAGGGTGTAAGTAAATACTATTGTTTAATTTAGCTATGTCATTTTTTAATTGTATGTCATTTTTGTTAATTTTATTTGTTAAGCCTATATAATATTTGTTGAAAGCATCAGCAATTTTTTTTGGATTTTTAATAAAAGTTTCATTATGAATTATACTTTTAATTTCTCGCATGCATTTTAAATTATTAGATTTATCCTTTATTACATTCCATGTGGCCTTACATTTGTTATCAGATTTATAAATTATTTTTTTATTCATAATTCTTTTTGAACAATCAATACATTGTCTTAACAGTTTATCATATTTTTTATACCTAGTTTTTGAAATAGCTTTTATATAACAATTATATCTTAGCTTCCTTTTATATATGCATGATTTCTTAATGCCTTTTGTCATCCAGTTAGAAGCGCCATTACTGTTTATTTTAGTGCGGATTACAGGAAAACACAGAGAATAAAATAAGCAAAATGTGTTATGAAAACATGTAAAAGCTGAATTTAGGTCTTGACACTCATATACCTCAGACCAAGAAAGGCTCAACAGGCAATCATTAAATTTGTCTATATTTTCGGCACAATAATCATTTTGAAATGTGAACCAGTGTTCAAATTTTTCTTTTGATTTCATAACACAGAATTCAAGAGTCTGTGCTGTGTCATGGTCAGATAAATGCAGTGCATGGACATCCACTGTTACATTTTTTATATTAGTCGCAATATGATCTATACAAGTATTTCGTCTAGTTGGTTTATTATTATATAGTTGAATGTCATAATTTGAAAATATGTTAATTAAATTTTTTGTGTCATTATTGTTATGTAGTATGTTGATGTTAAGGTCACCTGCAATTATGATGTTTTTACTTTTATATTTTGTCAATTTTGATAATAGGCTGTCTAGTTTATTTAAAAATATTGAAGTATTTGAATTAGGAATTCTATACATGCATAGAACTAAGCATTTATATGAAGGTATATTAATGCCACAACATTCAAATTCTTTTTCCACACAATATTTTTGACATATATCTATGGTTTTAGTTTCTAAGTAATTACTAGTTAGTATACATACTCCTCCTCGTTTAGAATGTTTTCTAGAATAATAACAAGCCGTTTCATAGCCTTTTAAAAATATATTTGACTCACTGCCTGACTTTATAAAAGTTTCAGATTATTGTTATATTTTTATTAATTAAGTTCAAATTATTAATTTCTAGTGCTAATAAATCTAATTTGTTTAGGAGTCCTGCTATATTCTGGTGAAATACAGTTATTTTTTCTTTTTCTTCATGTTTAACTGACAAAAATAATCTTTAGAATTATTATTGACTTGAGGTAAGAAGTAATAGGGTATGGTACTTTTGTTATATATATTTTTAATGTTTATTGGTATATCTTCATCAATGGACTGTTTTTGTGTGACTGGCTTAAAATAATAAGGAATTGTTCCTTTTGTGGGAATGTCTTTATTTATTGTGGTCTGCTTTTTAGAATTACACATATTAATTATATTAGGAGATTGGTTATTATGTGATAAGCATGTATATTTACAATTGTCATCTTGTTGTTTATTATTAATAGTCACACTATGTCTAGACATTTGCTTAAAAGTAAGAAATGTTTTGTCGTATTGCACTGTATCAATGTTTAAATTAATTTTATTAGTAATGTAATTTAGAAATTGTTTGTGACTAATATTATAATATAATTCTGGTTTTATAAATTTACAGTGTGAGATATGTTGGGTCCAGAAATTAAGGTAATAGTTTAATGTACGTTCATTAAGATAATTGCTCTTATTTACAGGCAAAAGATATACGGTTGCACTTTTTAAGGCATGAAGCATAAGGCACATATTGTAATGTAACAATTGTGGGTTTTCATCATTACAACCTACGCTCAATACAACAATATCATTGCAATCTATATTTTTAGTAGCATCGATACAGTAGTCCCTAATAACAGTGCTTGGCGCATTACTCATAATATAACCAGACGGTACATAAATATCATTCCATTGTCCTTGTCTTGAATCCGAGATCTCAGCTGTTAGTCCTATAAGCTGTTCGTCACCAATTATATGTATTCTTCGTTTTTTATCTTTTGTATTTGTCAAATTTGTATAGTTTTCGTGTATTGTATTGCAAGTTCGTGTATTTTGAGTATCTGGTATCATCTGTGTCTTATCTTTGTCACCTTCTATCTTATCCTTGTTATCTTCTATTATTGAAAAGTCCAGTCTTAATCTATTGATTTTTTTAGGTTGTTTTTTTGTTGTAGACTGCTGCTTTTTCACTGTAGTGGATTGTAAACAAATAGATGTATTTTTACAAATTTCAGTGAGCTGAGTAATTTTATTTTCGTAGCCACATATCATCTTATTCAGTCTAGAATTTTCCAGTGATATTTTATCTATTTCATTTTCAGCTATTTCCAAACTTGATTGAAGACGATTGATTTTTTCATTTAACTCTTCAATGTCAAATGAATGCCTTAAATCTGGACAGCTTCTATTAATTATTGACCTATCGTGTAAAGGTGAATTTGACTCCCCCTCGTCTGTAGAAGAATTGTAGATAGTTGTATTGTTCGCTATGCGCATTTTTCTAAAGGTAATATTGCGATTTAAAGTTGGCGTAAATTTCAAGTCCTTGGGTTTCCCCATATTTTCTTTATTTATATATATTATTTAAAACAAAATGTATATAAATTATTCAAAAATTAGTTATTACATAAAATCACTGTTTTTGCATTTCATATTTTGCGTGTAATGAAACGCAGTTTATTTTTTTGTTGGCAACACTTTAGGATGTGACGTATATCGCCTCTGTGTCAGTGACTCTTGTGATGTTTTGAAATTTGAATTAAATGTCTATGGTTATAGAACTAACCTCAATGTTTCACCGGTGCTATTTTGCAATTTACATGATGATGCTGCTAAAATTGCGATGTTTTATCAATAACAACACTCACTTTCACTTAGTTCTATGTTTATATACACTGGAGAGTTAAAAATTTAGGTTTTAAACTATTTTTTAGCAATTATTTCACGGAGCGTCGACACATTGATGTTTACGATACCGTAAACCGGAAGGAAGATCTTATTTAAACCAATTTTCGGTGGAAGTTTGCATGGTAATGTTAAATTTTTTTTAGTTTTATCATTCTCTTAGTTTAGAAGTTACATGGGGGGGTTACAAAAATTATAATAAAAACTTTTAAAAAAATTTTTGAAGACCCAACTATAGATACCCCACAGGTATGAGTTTGTTGAAAAAAATTCGAGTTTCAGTTCTAAGTATGGGGAACCCCAAATCATCGCTAATCTTTGATCGTACAAGTAAACACTTATATATTTTTCTTCCGACATTTATTATTGTTTTATAGTGTTCAAAGTGCATAAACAAAACGTTTGATTAACTTAAGTGCAAGAATAGTGTTGTAAGTTTGTTATTAAACATTTATTATACTGTTTTGACTGTTAATTTGGTGAATTTTGTGAAAAAAACTGTAATCGTATTGTGCATTCACGCGCCTACCCTCCCGTGGATCGAGAAACCGTGCAGATAACTTTGACGCGTACGTGCTCTGTGCGGACGGGTCAATATCGCTTGCAACGCGCTCTTGCAGGCTGCCTGAACAAGTTTTGACGTCACAGCCATAGAACAAATATTCTGTTGCGCGTTTAGTTCTTTGTAGTTCCTTAGCTATCCTCTCAGAGGCTGTTTTATAATAATTATAATTATTTTGTTTTCAAAGTGATTGTCATAGCTATTACAAAATGCCGAAGTGTGCGGATTGCAGAAAAAACGTTTCCGAAGGACCGCAATGCAGTGCTTGTGGTGCATGGTACGACTTTCAGTGTGCCGGTATAACGGAAGTGGGCTTTCGCAAGTTAGGTGATAGGAAGGCTCATTGGCGGTGTCATTCCTGTAAAACCGGTAGTTCCAGAACACTTAGCCCAATACCAATTTCGCCAACTGCTTCCCTTGATGATGTATTGGCGGAAGTAAGAAATATGTCAGTCAATATGGCTTCACTCGTCGGTGACATGAGAAGTGTTAAAGAGGAATTGTCTAACATAAAAACCTCGGTTGATTCCGCACATGACGCAATCCGTGAGAACAATGCCAGGTTCTTAGAATTGGAGAACAGGATTACAAAGCTAGAGGAATTCAATATTGATACGGACACCCTGCACAAAATCCAAAAAAATGTGGAATTACTGGAAAACCGGGTTTTCGGGTTGGAGGAAGTTTCTTCCCAAATCTCTTCCTACAGTGACGCTGTTAGGAAATCTGTTGACGCTCAAAATGATAGAGAACAGTGGGCCCGAATAAATAATATTGAAATTAAAGGTATACCTTTTAAAAAGGAAGAAAATCTGCTTGATATTATTGCTCTAATTGGAAACAAAATCGGTAACCCCATATTGCCAACTCACATAAATTTTGTCTCCCGAGTCGCTAACAGAGGATCGCAAACGTCTAAATCCATTGTAGTGAGCTTTTTAAGCAGACTCATCAAGCGTGAGTTTGTAGCAGCAGGTAAAAACTTTAAATCGCTGACCTGCAAGGATCTGGGATTTGTGACCGACGGACGTGTTTATATTAACGAACATCTGTCAGCTTTCAATAAAGCACTACTTACTAAGACGAAATTAGCTGCCAAGGACAAGGGGTTTCAATATGTCTGGGTGAAGGAAGGAAAAATAAAGGCGAGAAAAAGTCCATCCTGCCCAATAGTAGATATTCGATCGGAAAAGGATATCAAGAAAAATATTATCTAAAGAAAATTATTTATAAGTTATTTCCTAAGTTTTGTTTTGATTTTTTTTATATTAATACATATTTTTTATTTTTAAGATTGGGAACCTTTAGTTGTTTGCGATTTCTTTTGTGTTGTATTCTATTGAATAGAGCTGAGCATTGCTTTGATCGGATTCTTTGTCTGTGGTACCAACTATATCTTTGCAGGTGTCTTCATATAATACTCTTTAATACTTACCGATTTCTAATTGACTTAAATACAACTACCTACAATGCACATTATTTAACGATAATTTACCACGATTATTATTATTATTATTTTGTTATTTTGGTATCATTTTCTACTCATTTGGTTACAATATTAAGCCTCAATAATATTACCTATTTTTGTAATAACTATATACTACTTAAATACTACTATATTGTACTACTTATTATTTATATATTTAAGATTCTAAAACAAAATGAATAGTGATAAAATTTCGTTTTACTATCAAAATGTGCAGGGACTTAGAACAAAGACTGAAATATTCAGAAGGAATCTATCATTGCAAGTATTTGACATTATCTGTTTAACCGAAACGTGGTTATTGGATGGGATTAATAATGAGGAACTTTTTGATGACAGATATATCATTTACCGTAGGGATCGGGACTACTCCAAGACCGGACAAAAGTATGGAGGTGGGGTCCTCATCGCGGCCAATCGCCGCTTACTAAGTGCGGAGCGCTATGAGTGGCGTTCTTCAGCTGAGGATTTATGGATCACTTTAACGCTAACCACAACAAAACCCCGTTCAGTTTACAACTTGCATATTGGAGTCCTTTATTTATGCGCACAATCCTTGGGTAATTCATATGATACTCAACTTCATAACTTTGGATTACAGTTACTCAATATAACTAGTTCCTCACCTCTTGACAAATTTATCATTACAGGTGACTTCAATCTTTCTAATGTTGATTGGAAATGTGAGGGTGATAATCTTTTGTCACCAATTAATATCTCAGGTCCCATACAGACGGAATTTTTTGATGTCTTGAATATTTGCAATCTAGCTCAATTCAACACTGTGCGCAATGGTAACAATCGATTATTGGATTTGATACTTTCCAATGACACTATCGTCGTAAATGAATGTTTAGCTCCTTTAGTACATACTAATGTCCATCATCCAGCTATTTCGTTCGTATCTAATCATGTTGACTATCTTTCTCTAAAGGAGGCACCCAAGTCAGTGTACAGGTATCGCTACGCTGATTACAGCTTAATATCCCATGAACTAGATGCCATTGATTGGGATTCTTCTTTATCAGTTAATAGTCTTTCCCAAAGTCTTAATTTCTTTTACGATCAGCTTTACGCATTGCGCGATAAACATATACCGTGTAGATTGATAAATAACAACTCGTATCCGTCCTGGTACAACACACCTTTGAAAAAAATTCTGAAAGAAAAATATAGATACTTGCGGAAGTTTAAAGTTTACGGTAATCAAGCTGATAGAAAGTCTTACGAGATACTCAGGGAGAGAGCCAAGACGGTGGAGAGTGAATTATATGCCGCTTACGTAGATAAGGTTGAGTCTGATATTGCATCAAATCCCAAGGCTTTTTGGTCTTTCATTAGGCAAAGAAACAAATCATCCTCCATTCCCTGCACTATGAATTATGACTTAGCTTCATCAAGTACTGGATTGGGGTATGTGGATGGGGGTATGTGAACTGTTCTCCGACTATTTCTTGACGACATTTTTATCCACCTCTAGTGAATTGGATCCAAATACTTTGTCCCTGAATGAGGTTGTTACTCCTCATAGTGTTAGTAATATTGAAGTGCTTGACTCCGATGTCCGTAAACTACTTGAGGCCGTGGACCTGAACAAATCTGCCGGACCTGATCATATATCGCCCATATTCATTAAATCGTGTGCTAAGAGCCTATCCCGCCCGCTTGCTATTCTGTTCCGTAGATCTCTCAACGAGGGTCTAATGCCTGATTTATGGAAATCTGCATTTGTTACCCCAATCCATAAAAAGGGTTCAAAAAATGATGTAACTAATTATAGACCCATATCAAAGCTTTGTATTTTTGCCAAAGTCTTTGAGCGAATAGTGTATACCCAGGTCTATGAATCGCTAAAAGGGACTTTTAATGACCAGCAGCATGGGTTTCTGAAAGGCAGGTCTACTATTTCAAATCTTTTACTTTCGTGTGAGTTTATATCCTCTAATATGGGAGGTGGTGGTCAGGTGGATGTCGTCTACACTGATTACAGCAAAGCTTTCGATAGGATAGATCATGGTATCTTGCTGCACAAACTGTTTAAAGCTGGAATACATGGAGATCTATTCAGATGGTTCTGTTCCTATGTCAGAAATAGGTCACAAGCTATAGCTACATGTGGTTACATATCAGGATGGTCCGGGATACCGTCGGGAGTCCCACAAGGATCTTTACTTGGTCCTTTACTGTTTACAATTTTTATACAGGATATTGATTCATGTTTTAAACACTCCAGAGTCCTGCTTTTTGCTGATGACATGAAAATCTTAAAGAGCATTAATACTGTGGGGGATTGTGAGGACCTTCTTAAGGACTTGAATAGACTTGATACCTACTGTGCAACAAACAAACTTGACCTAAACCCGCTAAAATGTAAAGTTGTAACGTTTACGCGGAAACTACAACCAATTCAATTCGATTACTATATTAAAGATCACTTATTATCTCAAACAAATAATATTATTGATTTAGGTGTGCTTCTTGATAGTAAGTTGCTTTTTGATGAGCATATTAACAGCATAGTTACCAAAGCCTCCAAAGCATTGGGATTCGTAATTAGAATGGGTAGGACGTTCAAGAATATTAAAACCCTAAAAGTCCTGTATTGCACCCTAGTACGATCTCATCTGGAATACGCATCCCAAGTATGGAACCCTTGCTACAGCGTATATAAAAATCGCATTGAATCCATACAGAGGCGGTTCCTGAGATATATATGTCACAGAACTGGACAGAGCCAGTTGAGTTATAATGATAAGTGTAGGCGCCATCACTTATTACCCCTTTCATTGCGTCGTTCCATCGCTGACGTTGCGTATCTGCTTGCTATTCTCCATTCTAAAGTCGATTGTTCTGAGTTGCTTCAGTACATAGGACTCAAAGTACCTTGTTCTGTTAGAATTAAGAGGATTTTTCACGTACCATTTGCCAGAACCAACTATATACAAAATGCATTTTTTATAAGAACTTGCAATTACTATAATGATTTTTGTGCTGACATTGATCCCTTCGTTACAACGCCAGCGTCATTAAAACGCTTGCTTACACGCAGATATGCTATGGGTTCCCACTCTTAGTCGTAAGTTATTTTTAGATTTATTTATCGTAGTTAGATTATTAAGCTATTTTTAAACCTAATTATCGGTGGTAACTTGTTACTGGCCTTTTTTACTGTATACAACTTATCTACTTATATATATATCTAGTTAGCTGTAAGTTATCCTTAAAGAAATAAAAAAAAAAAAAAAAAAAAAAAAAAAAAAAAAAAAAAATAAATGCTACGATATATCGCGTAGATCGTAATGTAATGCTACGGCATATCGCGTAGATCATAATGTAATGCTACGATGTATCGCGTAGACGATATATCGTAGCATTACATTCCAAGTGGTAGGCAGTGGTGCCCGAACTGCCGATCCAGGGTAGTACTATCATTTATAAGTAAACAGAAGCTGAAGCGACTTAGTCGAGTTTCCGGATCAGCTTATAAATTGACAATTCCAACTAGCTGACTGCTACTACAGTTATTTAACTGTAGTCACCTACGTTTATGGACTGCACTCCAGTTTAACATCAGGAGGGTGCTGTCATATGTCGAGTCACAAAAAAATGAAATTTTATTAGGTACTTTAACGTGAGACATATTTTTTCCCCTATTCAATTTTATTACTAATTTACAACGTAATAGGTTTTTCGCAAACGTAATTTGGGTTTTGCTTGGTGACTGAATAAGCTACACAAATATCAATCAATCAAATTGTCACGCCTTTTTCCAATGGAGATAGGCAGAGACAATGGAGCGCCGCTTGCCACGATCCTGACACAACTCCCTCGCTTCCTTAACATTCACAATTCTCTTCATACAAGCCTTATGGTTATAGGCACTAGGCAACCTAGCTTTCTTAAAGTGTCTTCGATTTGATTGGAAATCACCCTCCTGGGTCTGCCTTGTTTAACGTATCCATTCACATCAGCCCCCCTAGCACGGCAATCCAAGAAGCACGATAAATATCATGATTGTTTGTCAAAATATGACTTTTCCCCATGAACTGTAAGTTGCGAGCACGGCGGCAAGCAAGATGTGTGATAGCTGCCATTTTGTTTGAAGTTATCATAACTTACGAGCACAACTGATCCAAGAAGTAAGATTTTGACGTTATATATACTAGGCATGTGTCGGATATATCAAAACGAATCTAAAATCCGATTCCAGTCACAAATCGATTTGTATCGATTTCCGAAACTAATAAATCGGATTTTAAAAAACTATAAAAAACGGACTAGCTATGTAGCCGAACCAAAACACGAACCGCACAAAAACGTTAAAAAACTAAAAACTGATAGAGAATCGCTTTGTTTCTGTCTAACCCAGCACACCTTAGCGGAGTAAAAAGGATGGGGCGAATTTTAACGGTTTTGGATTTCGGTTTGGATATTTTACGATCGCACATAGAAACATAGAATTACTCGCGAAGTAATAAGATTTTTAGATTACATTTGTTACGCTATTAGTTTTTTTGAACGCTTTACAACGCATTTTATCCTTACTTTACTCCTATGCCTATGTAATTAGAGACCATATTTGCGTACATGATTGCAATCACTTGATACTTGGATTTGTTTATGTTTGAAGTTATGATGAGTGAAAGAAATGTATTAGGTGTTTTGTTTCGTTGCAAGTTATAAGTAGTTTGACCTTGGTTACACATGCGTTTACGTAAATTAGTTATTTATTTTATGTTTTGGTAATAATTTAAATAGGTAATATCTCTAGTACTAGACTTTGTAAATTTATATTATAATTAAAAAATAGATATGACATATTAGTGTTGTGTTTTTATTGTGTATATAATTTTAAATTGTAATTGTAAACAAAGAGATAGATATTTGCTTCGGGTTTAGTTATCAAAGAGTGGTAGGCAGTGTTACCCAGTCTGCCGATCCTGGGTAGTACCACAACTTACAAGTGTACAGACCGTGAAGTGATTTGGTCGCGTTATGGGATCAGCTTGTAAGTTGCCGGTTCCAACTAGGCCGGCATAGTGAATGTGACTGTTACAGTTATTGAATTGTATTAGCAGGGGCATCCATTCCTGGACCACACTCCAGCTTGACATCAAGCGGGGTGCTGACATATGACATGAGTCATAATAAAAAAACATATTTAAATTTAACTTGGACTTTAAAATATTTAGTTTAAACCATCGTTTTAAGTTTTTTGTTTTTTTTTCCTCGAAATGTCACGAAAACCTTGTGAGGTATGGATTCATTTTCATAGTATCAACAGATTTTAAAAAATGTTAATAAAATTTATGAAGATAATATATATTTTTTTAATTGTGACTCGACATATGACAGCGCCCTGCCTGATGTTGAGCTAAAGTGCGATCCATGAGGGCACATCCACAATGCCAGTCTATTTGAAACTGGCAACTTACAAGCTTAATCCGAAGCTGACACCACCAAGTCACCTTTTAGTTTGCCTACCACTCTAAAAATGTTTAAATTATAATATGAAATATGGATTATAAATAATTATAGGTACAATTTTAGTATACATTGTATGAGTATATACTTACCAAATAAAACAGTAGTTTTGAATATATATGTTATTAAGAAATAGAATATTAAAAAAATTAAATAGATAATATTAAATCATTGTACCGTACGTACGTACTTTACTTTTTAAATTAATTAATTTCCTTATCTGTGGTATGGTAAGGCGCTACTAAACTAAAATCGGATTTCTAAAATCCGATTTTGAAATCGTTTTTAAAATCGAAAATCGGATATATATCGGTTTGCGAAAAAAAATGAAAACGCCCATGCTTAATATATACACATTTTTATCACATTATGAACGGGGTGGTGATAAATATATTTTGGCCTTTTTTAACTAAATAATTATAAATTATTATAATTTTTAAGGTTCTTAAAAGGTTATTATGTTTTCTATGTCTTAAAATCGATTAATAATTACTCAAGACTACCTTTAATTTTATTTAAAAAAATAGTTATAGCTCGTCTAACTATAAATGACGCGCCCCTCCACTTTATTAGTTTATTTAAATGTGTGAACGCAAACATTACTAACTATACTATTAAACTTCATCACGTTCGTTCCTCCTTTGTGTCTAACCAGCAACTGAATAACCAATTACTGCATTTTCGGTGTGTTGCATTCATATTTTATGTTTTCTCGTGTTCGCAAATGCGGTGAAGAGCGCGTCATTTCGGCTTAGACAGACTATACTCTTATTTCATGCGCCTAAATACTTTCAAACGAAGTGTGAAACCACACATCTGGCCGGAATACTGACGAATGGCTGAGGCAAACGTAAACTAAGTCGGTGTTTTCAGTCACCAGCGCTCTTGGACCTCACCTTGCATAAATGCACATTAACTCAAAGCTAGTTTTTTTTTATATAATTATCTAATTATTATATTTAATAATTGATGTATTTATTTGAGATTTTGGCACATATTATTTTAAATTCTTCATTTTAATTTTTATATATTAAGTTTATAAACGTTCGGCAGTGGATACGCCTCGAATTTGCCGTAAGATGTAATGTAAGTATACGGTCAAATTAAAAAGTTTGTTGTTAGTTGACATTTCCAAGTATGTTTCGACTCTTTAACTTATACGCATAATTTCTGTAAGTATTGTTGTAGGGAACGTACCATGACCGAAATGAATGAATTGAATGATTATATGACGAAAGTCAATATAGAGGTTTGTTGTTTCCGAAAAAGCCTGTAGTAATAGAATATCTTAATATTTTATCGCGTTGATTTATCTTAAACAAGGAATGGCCATGCTCGCTTCTGTGATAAGTTACATGGTAAGATAGGTCTATCGCGGAACTTGATTCTTGAATCTTGCTCGACCCCGTGCTAGGGGGGCAGTTTTATAAATTCCTCTCGTCAATCTACTTTCAGTCATCCTTTCCATGTGCCCAAACCATGTGCATAAATAGGAACTAAGATATTGGCCGGCATAGTAACAGCGACTGAGGCAACTCGGTTTTTTTTAGTTGTTGGTACTCTTGGACCTTGCGGTCGGAGCGGCAAGTCACAGTAAAAAAATGTTGATGTACGAAGATTACAATGTAATTGGAATATATCCTTTATTTTGCATAGTTTAGGTGTGCAAAATTATCAAACTATAATTATGACAGTTCAAAGCAGAACTGTTAATATGGCGTCTTTGTAATTGATAGACGACACAAAATCCATATCTTATTTTTCAAATAACTCAATTACACAACAATTAAAAGCAAAATTGTTATTAGTTTCATTATTACAAGTATCAAAACTACCATTTATATATTTTTTCATCATTGGACATTACAAAAGTAGTACATAAAAGCCCAAAATGAATGATGGCCTTTCATAATTTTTTCCTGAACTATGACAAAGAGTAGTTTTACGCCTATACAATCCAATGTTGGAGACCAAAGGCTGAATTTCAGGAATAGTTCATACATTATGCTGAAACCAAACTTGAGTCCCCAACACTTAGGATTATGGGCGTAAGTTTAAACAAGTTTCAATACATTGTCGTACAGTTTTGTTGTGTACTGCATAGAACAATTACCTGACAGAGGTCGCAAGTGTTGGCAAACATTTTTTTAAATCTAAATTTCTATACTCAACTACTAAAGTGCTTGAATCATAGAAACAGGACAACTAAACTACATATATCAAAGATACATTGGGAACGGCGAGTGGTTTTGAACCCGTGCTCTCGGTCGTATGTTAAGCACAAGAATAACCTATATGTGCACGACGCCTCAAATGTAAATATAGTTCATAAGTTATAATAGACGTCTAGACTTAAGTCGCGTCACGTGTAGCTTAAAATCACACATAATAGATAGATATCAATTCAATAGATAGCAATTTAGCCCGTCACAAACACCTAAATGTTCGTTAAATAGATTTCGCCTGCTTCAGGGAAATACAATAGTTGGTGTTAGGGCATAAATTTATAAGTTCGGTACTTTAAGAGTACAAATTGTTTATTTATTATATTCATTATTATATTCATAGAATAGAGAAACACCTGCAATGGTTCTTTCTAGTACAACGTGGTATTTTAGAGCCAATAGAAAAATACCACGCTAAGGTGCAATAACGGCGCGCTGCTTTCACGCCATTGGCGGATAATGTAAGCGCTGTCATTGGTCGGCACAATAGACTAGGATCCTTTCCATTGCAGTACCAATAGTTCTTATCGTATTACCTATTATTTTATGTGGAATAGCATAGTTTTAATATAGAATGATAGACGAAGTCTCATTTTATAGAAATACACTTAAATAAGAGGTAATAGTATAACATAGTCAGCGTTAAACATGCTAGTACGTTCGGACCTACTTATAGGGATAAAGTATTAACTTTTCTGCTTTAGGTCATAGTATTTATATAGATTATAGCTCCTACTACACTTATAGATAGTTACATCGGTAAAAGGGACCAATGTAAAGTGTGTAGAGCTCCAATAGCACATAGGATTATTCGGACGCGATTTAAGGCTAGGAATAGAACTTATAGATATTGTAAATAGTTAAATAGGATAGATTTAAGCTCTTTGCGTAGATATAAGCACTTAGTTTATAAGATAGTATAGTAATAACCCGCTTAGAGCTTAGAATAGTTATAGTATAGAATAATTCGTTATTATTAGATTTAAATGTAAAATAGATAGTTTAATAGTTTTAGATTTAATAATAATTGTAAATAGTGTAAGAAAATTGTAAATAAATAGCATTTCGTGCAATTTTCTTATCCCCATTCTTGGTTGATCGGCGAATACTCGGCGCTCATTGGCTCTCGCGTCGCGGCATGCGAGAGTTACCGAGCGCCGGGAGGGGTGGCGTATAAATATAGGCGGCCTGGCACGTAGCGATCGGTCCGCAAAACGAGTCCGCAAAACAAGTCCGCAAAACAAGTCCGAAGATCAAGTTCGAAGATCGCCACCGCCGCACACGCCATCTCACCGCCATCCGACCAAGACTGGGGACTATAGAAGAGGAACGAAGCCTGAACTCTGAAGATCTGGTGTTTCATTTCATCGCTTCACCACCCATTGTGCACACCGGCATTCTTCGGTGCATCGGACCGTTCGTCGGCAAGCCCAAACTCACCGGTACTCTTCAGCTCTAGACTAACGTACGTTGGTCCTCTGGAGAGACCACTGGTGAGCGCGGGAGTCAGCCTGCCGTAGAATTGGAAACCCGTAGATCGACTTTCGTCGTCACGGCTGAGCTCGTCTTTCGACGGCCGCGTTTCCAAGTTCTGCGGAGGTTCGATTTAGTCGACCCGGTCCCGCACACTATAACTTGCATTTTTTTAGCCTGATGTTAACCTGCAAGCTTTGATATATCTACATCATGTTTCCATGATACATATACTTATTTATGTATATAGAAATATATATAAAAATGGGCTTTTGAGGACCTACAGCTAAGCACCTGGCTAAGGAGTTTTCCAAGCGGCTAAAATAGTGCGCAGCGGTAATGTAACCATTGCATTACCACTACACCACGGTCGCTTTATAAAGCAAGAATTATACCTACGTACCCTAGGTGTTTTGATATATACCGAACTTTTATATATTGTGCATATATTGGTGTTCATACTTGCAGTTGTGAACTTGCCTAATAAAAAAACAAATAAGAGCCTCCAAGCGCCGTGGACAAGGAGTTATCCAAGCGGCTTACGGAGAAGGCTGGAGACAGGAAGGCTGGCAATTTTTTTTTATTGTGACTCGACATAGACAGCACCCCGCTTGATGATAAGCCGAAGTGTGGTCCATGAATGAATGTCACTGCTACTACAGTTCAATAACTGTGAGTAGCAATCACATCCACTATGCCGGCCTAGATAGAACCGGCAACTTACAAGCCGATCCCGAAACGTGACCAAATCACTTCACGGTCTGTATACTTGTAAGTGGTGGTACTACCCCGGATCGGCAGACTGGGTAGTACTACTACCTACCACTCCTAAACGTATTATCCTTGCTATACAAAGGGGAAAGGTTGCCAGTCTTCTTGGAACTATCTCTGATGCGACGTCATTAGATGTTATTTTTTATTTATAAGAATAAAGGATTTTATAGTTTCAATAAGGGCCTATATATGCGAGGTCTATTGCTAAGATAATCTATGTTGACGCCATAATGAGTAAAGTTGTAGTTTTGAGGTTAGGAGCTCGCCTTTATTACACATGCCGACAAATAAATAGGTTTAGGTCCGATTTACACAAGGAAAGTTTGATGTACTAAAGTGTAGTCAAATATTTATTTAAAACTATATCGGCAGACTGGGCTCCACTCCTAAGCACCCGTAGCAAAAAGCTTGTATGAAGAGAATTGTGGATGTAAAGGAAGCGAGGGAGTTTTGTTAGGATCGTGGAAAGTAGCGCTCCATTGTCTCTGCCTATACTTGTGGATATTTGTAATTTTATTAATTAGATTTACAGCCGGTTGTACCAAAAGTTTCAATTTACAAATTTAGTTTTACTTTATACTTATTTTATAACGTTTACAATTACGGAATCGTGAATTGGGTTGTTAATAATTTTATATCGAAACTACCATTTATATGTGTTTTATCATTAGAAATAACAAAAGTAGTACATAGAAACCCAAAATGACAGAGCTAAAGGACATCACCTTTAGCTCTGTATAAAATATCCGTTAAACGTAAATGTAAAAAGTGAAGTTAAAGATTGGTGCAACCCTTTTTCTTTTATTCTTTTACTTTTACGAGACTTTTTAAAAATTCGTAAATTATAAATTTTAGTACAACCGGCTGTAAGTGTTACTTATAAAACCTACAAAACAAATATTTGCGCCGACCAGGATACGAACCCGGGTTTTTACGCGTTACGGCCTGGTGTGCAAACCAACGCGTCACGCGTGTCGTACTAAATTTTGTTATAGACACTAAGCAACCCAGGTCGAAACTGAAACGCTGGCCGTTGTCTTACATAAAAATGAATCCTTTTGTTACTAATGTAAACACAGCCTAGCAAATAGCCACAAATAATGAGGATTAGACCGACGTTTCCAATTCCCCACCACGTTTTTGGGGATTAGGATAACTTTTAACGGGAAAGTCCCTGACATTCTTTGAGCAAAGTAATTTGTATTGAATAATTGTGTTATTCTCATTTTAAATATGTAGTGTCGATTATTATAAGGCTTATTTGAAGATAATTTTGCAAGTGTATAAACCGTGGAGTGACTAAGTTGCGTTTCAGGATCAACTTGTAAGCCGCCGGTCCCAACTAGGCCGGCATAGCTACTTGCAGTTATTTAACTGTAGTAGCAGTCACCTTTATTTATAGACCGCACTGTAGCTGACAGCGGAATGCTGTCTGTCGAGTCACAATAAAAAATGAAATTTCACTTGAATGAAATTAAGAATCGAAAAAGTGGTGTCCCATTGTCTCTGCCTATCCCTTTTGGAATTAAGGTGTAATAATTGGATAGATGAATAGATAGATAGCAGTGGTATAAATAATTATATATTTTTGAATTGTTAGGCTAAACAAACTGCTTATTTTTTATTGTGACGCATCATAGATATTGACTTATATGATGGTAAGCAAGGGGAACTGCAAAAGCGCCAACGACTTAAAAGTAGACTTAGTTTACAGTTGCCTTGAATGTTGAATGTTACATTTATGTACTGCTAAAATTGCAACTTATTTTTTACGTTTCTATCTAAGCTACTAAACATGCTTGTATCATAGAAACAGGACGGCCAAAGTACCTACATATCTAATTATCAAAAGTGCATTGGTACCAGGTTTTGAACTGGGAATTCTCGGTTTACGTGACTAAATACCACTTTACCACTATCGCCTTAATGTAAAAAATGTGGATAAGAATGAATCCCAAAAGAAAACTTGAGTCAAATCTGCGTCTTAATTATGTAAAGCAATTTTATTTGCAAAACTTTAAAAGGATCAAATGAAAATCGATCCAGTTTTAAATTCCTATGGGAATCGTTAGCATCCAAGTCTCACTGTTTATTTAAATACAGTTAAACCACCTTTATATAAAAAGTGTTTGTATAATTATATAAATGTTATAATAGGATAATGTTTTTCACTAATATAATGCTTTTCACTCCTAATCTACTATTATATTCATATCTTATTGTATAAACTTGATAGTTCTAAGCACTGCTTTAAAAAGCTTATTATTAACTAAATATTTACAAACTTAGCTCATATTACTAAAAAATATATTGATACATACAATAAAAAAAAACATGTACAAATTGAAGAATTTACGTTTAATTTAAAAATATATTCCTGAATTAAACGAATTTTATTTGGATTACTATCTCATTTGGTATTGTACAACTTTTTATTCCGACGTTTCGAGAAAATCGCGTCCATCCCGGGTGGTTTCGGGGTATTTTGAAAACAATGACAACGTCGTCCAATGGGACGACCAACACCTATATATTTTACAAAATTCTATATATTTACCTTTAAAAATATATACTCGTAAGAATTAATGAAATTAATAAGCAGCTGCTTAGTACATCGTTTAGCTAAACCATCTGTATTTTCATAAACATCAGACACTGTCTACTGTTATAAGGTACGATTGGGGTACACGTATTTGGGTATTGGCAAGTGTTTTTAACTAAATACATTTGGTTTCAGAGTATATTACTAGACCACAGTCAGAACTTGTATTACGTTAGAAGTTGAGTAATAGTGACTGAATATAACAACAAAGAAAAGAACAACCGGATTTAAGTTGGGTTAACTGTACCCAAATCTAAATCCCGGATATTTGAATTGTAGATTTTATAGTCTTTAATCTAACACAGGCAGATTTCTGCTGAAGGATTTCTCTTTTTTGTTATTTTCTTGCGTTCTTTTTCTTTATTTACTTTTTACAAGACAATTTGTCTGATTTTAAGAAAAAGTAAGTAAAAAAAACATAATTACATCAGCCACAAGCCACTGGCCAGACCTCTACAGTGGTCTGCTAAAGCCACCTGTATCATGTTGTTAGTCCATCTTGTGGGTGGTTTACCCCGTAAGTAGTCTCCATTTCAGAAGTTTACAGCTTCTCAAGCAATCGATTCTACGAGCTATGTGCCCTTTCATATGCTACTTCAGCTTGCTGACTAATTTAGTATAATTAGTATAAATTAAGAAGTTACTATATAAAAATTATTTACTTAAGACTTAACATATTAGTTTATATTGAGGCGTGGAAGAGCGGTTTAGCGATTGGTTTGTTGCGCGTAAAGTCTCCGGTCGGAGGAAATATTTGTTTCATAGCTTTTATTTGTAATATTTAATAATTATTTTGTTATATTTTATTTGCTAATAAAAAAAGAGATGGATATATGTATTTGCTTCGGGTTTGGTTGTCTTAGAGTGGTAGGCAGTGGTACCCAGTCTGCCGATCCGGGGTAGTACCACTACTTACAAGTATACAGACCGTAAACTTAGTCACATTTTAGTATCAGCTTGTGAGTTGCCAGTTCCAACTAAGGCATATAGTGGATGCGACTGCTACTTGCAGTTATTCACTGTAGTAGCAGTCTCCTCCATACATAGACCGCACTCTACCTTAACAGCGGGGTGTTGTCTTATGTCTTACCCCAATAAATATGCTCGGTCCAAGTTTATGTTAGTTTTTACAATCTCATTACAATCTTTATTAGTCTTGAATATATCACTAAAATGCAGTTTTAAGGCCAAAATTATGGCAATAATAAAATATATATAAATACGTACATATAGCTTAGTTTATGATATATTAAAGAGAGATTGGGGAATTTTAGATATTTACACGTATGTCTTATATTGGTATATAGTTATGTGAAAAGAAAGGTATGAAAGTGAATAACTAAGTAAAACTAAAGTAATGGTTTTGGAGATAGAGGATGAAATGACAAAATGTAAGATAATGATAGACGGACAAAAAGTTGAACAAGCCAAACAATTTGTTTACTGGGGAAGTATGTTTACTAGGGATAGAAAGTATGATGAAGATATTGAGAGAAGAGTGCAAAAGGGTAACGTAGTGAACGGTGCCATCCATAGTATTGAACAGCCATTTAATGTCCCAACAGTCCCGGATGGCTGTTCATAATGCGGTGCTTGTTCCTACATTAATGTATGGAAGTGAAGG
This sequence comes from Tinea trinotella, assembly GCA_905220615.1. NCBI lineage: Eukaryota > Metazoa > Arthropoda > Insecta > Lepidoptera > Tineidae > Tinea > Tinea trinotella. Next base: position 1,069,174 of record HG992328.1, on the reverse strand, counting down.
TTGGGTATGGCAGAAGAAGCATGAGAGTAGAATTAACGCTGTAGAAATGCGGTCGTTAAGTGTATGTGGAGTGACGATAGCGGATAGAATAAGGAATAGCAGATTGCGTGATAGATGTGGTTTGAAAGAAGATGTAGTGACAAAGGATTGACAAAGGAATGCTTCGATGGTTTGGCACATGGAAAGGATGAGTGAAAGTATTATAGATTGACGAAAAGAATTAATAAAAATGTGGATGGATGCGTTAAACAAGGCAGGCCCAGGAGAGTGTTTTCTGACCAAATCAAAGACATCCTCAAGAAAGCTGGGTTGCCTGGAGCCCATAACCACAGAGCCTGTACGAGGAGAATTGTAGATGTGATGGAAGCAAGGGAGTTGTGTAAGGATCGTGGTAAGTGGCGCTCCATTGTCTCTGCCTATCCCTGTGGGAAAAAGGCGTGACAATTTAATTGATTGATTGATTTCAATTGTTCATACAAAATTATAAAATTTAATTATAAGTCTCATAAAAGACTTATAAGACCAAATAGTGCCGATACTTAAACGAATTAATAACAATAAAAATGACATAAAAATTAAAAAAAAAAATGTAATTAAGAAAGAACATTATAGTCATTAAAACATCATTTAGAATATATAAAAAAAACAGTTAACAAACCTAAAAATAAAACACATTAATTCTAATACTTAACTAATAAACTTACCCTTTAAAAATTAAACAAACTATTTAAAAAATTACACTAGCAATCACTATTATCGCAACGAAACACATTTAGTTCATTAAAAACAATAATGTTTATTCGTTCGATTCTTTCGTCGCGATATCGAATACGAAACTTGACCGGGAACTGAAGGAACGCACGACTGCTCGCTCTCACATTCCGTGATCAACTGATGCTGGAAATCGCAGATGTTTGAGGATCCTTTTCGGTGTGTAGTATGAACATATTTTCTATAAGATTTTGGGATATTTTGTATCATTTTATAATATGTGTTGTACTCGTATAAACTTGGCCTGCTTCTTGTAAACAGAAGAATGAAGATATTATAAGTTATATTTGAAGTTATTAAAAAAACTACTGCTTTTTAAATTTAAATTAAATTACCCAACTAAAAAGATATGAAATTATTATATTCTTTGATATAAATATAACTTATAATTTAAATAAAATCATTTAATACATTGTAAAGCGTTGATACCCACAGGAATATGTAGAAAACATAACATGCTATAAATTTTGCAATATTATTTCTTCCCTTCAGCGGCGCTTCCTCCCATATAGACTTAAGATCAATTTGATGTTATGTTTTAGGCTCTATGGAGCTGACATATCCTAATAGACAAAAGCTCCCAATAAATATAGATTAAAAAATAAAATAAAATAAAACATGTTTAACTGTTAAGAATTTATGTAATTATTTTCTGTACATATTCGAATTTAATATACGAAATTCTAAGTAATGACTGAGAAATATTTGTCAAGTAAATATTTCCGAAACAGAATTTTAGGTAAACATTTCGTTGGTGAAAATGTATTATGGTCACCCACATTACACTAGCGCGGTTGGATGATGGCATCTTTGTGGACACACTGTAATTTGTGTTTGTAGAAACTCGGTCTTGAATCCCCCTTTCCATACGTTTTGGTGTGAATAGGATTTTCATATGAAATTTTAATGATGTCCTATTTTTTTGTTCGCAAGTGTATTCCTTTCAAGTTACTTTCTATGGTTTCCGTTCCTCAAATTAAGATTTTGCTTCTTTGCTTGAATTTATTTTTGTACTTTAAATATATTACTTTATATTTTTATGATATCTTACAAGCGATTTTCTTTGTATATACTCGTAGGTACAAGTGTACCCAACTGCCTTTATAATGAAAAAGAAACTCTACAAAAAAGAAGTTAAAAAATATCTAATAAAATTGGTTGAAATAATGTTATTTAGCATGAAATTCGGTCAACTGCCGCCGGGGATCAAACCTGTGGTGTTAATTTGGCAATATCCGTCATCGGACTGTTTGGAAAACTGCGATGAAAGAATAGAGGACTTTTGACATGAGCACATGAGTTGTTAGTCGACAAAAGCGTCGCGCATTAATTGACAGACAATAGTGACGGCGACTGAGGCAGCCGTGTCGGTTTTTTCAGTCTTTTCTTTTCGGCAAGTCGAGGTCAGATGTCTTGTCACAATAAATAAAAAATATCGTGTTCGATTCTCGGTTGCTGTTGGCGGATATGCTTCCTATTTAATTTTCATTACTAATTCATACAGCATTGAAATACTAAATATTTGATCCAATTAATAAATGAGATCAAAGAAGAAGCATCTTTGGCCGGCATAGTGACGGCGACTGAGGCAGCCGTGAAATAACTCGATTGTTTCAGACGTCGTCACTATTGGACCTTCTCTTGCTTATCACCTGGCGGCTCCAGGTTAGATGTCGTGTCACAATAAAAAAATATATACTGACCGTGAAGTGACTTAGTTCTGTTTCGGGATCAACTTGTAAGTTACCGGTTCCATTTATGGACCGCAATCCAGCTTAACATCAGGCGGGGTGCTGTCATATGCCGAGTCACAATAAAAATATAAAAAATAACTGGTCGACAGCGACTGAGATAGCCCTCTAACTGAAACGTTTTTTTTTAGTCGTTGACGGTCTTGAATCTTTCTTTGCTTACCATCGATGCTTACCATGTCGAGGTCAGACCTCGCGTCTCAGTAAAAAAAGGTAAGCTTTCGTTTGTATAAGTAATACACAGTTTATACAATTACTCATTTCATTTGTGAAGGAAGCGAGGGAGTTGTGTCAGGATCGTGGCAAGTGGCGTTCCGTTGTCTCTGCCTATCCCCGTGGGAAAGAGGCGTGACAATTTGATTGATTGATTGATATAAAATATACATGTATACAAGCAGGTGTGATTCAAATAAATAGGGTGGACCTTCAATTTACCAAATGTATCTTATTTGTAGTAATCGATTTTGGAGACATCCGATTCTTGGTTGTTTAATTCGATTATAATTTTAAAATGTAACGACACTCGTGGCGCCTTAGTTAGCACACTAGTCCGTCACACATTAAGTCCTGGATTCAATTCGGAGCAACTTATGCTTTGGAACTTAGTCACGTTTCGGGATCAGCTTGTGAGATACCGGTTCCAACTAGGCCGGCATAGTGGATGTGACTGCTATATGTAGTTAATAAACTGTAGTAGCAGTCGCCTCCATACATGGTTGAAACTTTTTTTTTATTGTGACTTGACATATAACAGCACCCTGCTTGATGTTAAGCTGGAGTGTGGTCCATGAATGAATGTCACTGCCAATACAATTCAATAACTGTAAGTAGCAATCACATACACTATGCCAGCCTAGATGGAACCGGCATTTACAAGCTGATCCCGAAACGCGACCAAATCACTTCACGGTCTGTATACTTGTAAGTGGTGGTACTAACCCGGATCGGCAGACTGGGTACCACTGCCTACCACTCTTTAAAAGCTGGGTGCTGTTATTTGTTTATCATTAATTTGTAACATTTCATAATTAGATTAAATACTGAAAATATTGTTGAAAAAAATAGAAGGCAGATTTTTGCTGCGAGTTCTACTTTAATTTTATCTTAAATTAGATTACAAATTTTAATATAATATGAATAGGTAAAGAAAGCTAGGTTGCCTAGTGCCCATAACCTTAGAGCTTGTATGAAGAGAATTGTGGATGTGAAGGAAGCGAGGGAGTTGTGTCAAGATCGTGGCAAGTGGCGCTCCATTGTCTCTGCCGATCCACATGGGAAAAAGGCGTGACAATTTGATTGATTGATGAATAGATCAGTGGGCAGTAGTGATTTAAGAATGGTAGGCAGACAGTAATTGTGGTGGATAAATTGTTAGTCATCCAATTTGGGGAAGCAGCCCACTAACTATTACTCAAACCGTGAAGTGACGTAGTTGCGTTTCGGGTTCAACTTGTAAGTTTCCGGTTTCAAATACACCGGAATAGTGTATGAGGCTGCTACTTACAGTTATTCAATTGTATTAGTAAATTTCATTCATGGACCGCACTGGAGCTTTAACATCAGGCAGGAAGATCTCATATGGCGAGTCATAATAAAAAAAAAATGTAAATCGTTCCAAAGAGACCGAACCAAAAAACTAAATTGTCTTCCTTTAATTAGATTGCAGACGTAGTAACACGAATAGGTCCCCAAGCTTCGATTACTTTAATTTCGTTTTACTAAGAATTCGTTGAGTTTCAGAATTTGAAGAGGGACTGAATGCCTACACATGTTTTCAGATAAATAACTTGTATATAAAGCCTTATTGTATCCTAAAAATATGTGCCTGTAATTATATTTTAATAGTTTAAGGCTTAAGGTATATTTTTATCGTGTCTCGACTTATGACAGCACCACGTCTTATGGTTAGCTGGACGGTCTATGATTTCGAAACGCTCTTAATCACTTGAATCTGATATAAACCTATAAAATCAGGGTCAGCAATGTTTATTTGGCGGAGCATTATTCCGCTATGTTGGAAAAGGGAAGAAGATCTCGCGTGTTGCGTACTGGGCTCAACCAGCCGGTAACGTCTCTGCGTCGGCGCGTATATTTATAACGAAAACTTTATCGGTAAATCGTTTGCGAGATATTGGACACATGCAACGCCATCTAGCGTTAGCATATAGCGGTCGCTACATCTATAAGCATAGTAGTTGTATGAAAAGTTGTGTCAGGACCGGGGCATTGGAGGGTTCATAGGTGTGTTGTGGCTCGACATATGAATGGAGGCAACTGCTACTACAGAAAATATTTAAAAGTAGCTGGCGCAAAAAAAATGACTCTTTTTTGTAGTAGTATTTTCTTAGATTTTGCGCGAACATTGATTAATGAATTTTAAAAAAATATGCGGCTTACTATCGCTTTTATTTTGGTTTTGATATTACATTTTTTTTTATTATTCCTACGTTTCGAGAGCTATGCTAGAAAAAAAATATAAAATCAAAACCAAAATAAACGCGATAGCAAGCCGCATAAAATTTGTTTAATTCATTAATATTTGTAGGCGACTGCTATTACAGCAAAATAACTGAAGAAGCAGTCACAAATACTATGCCGGCCCAGTTGGAACTGGCAACGCGACTAAGTTATAAATAAATTACATAAGATTAAGTTATTCTAAACATTTATAATACGCTTTGTATTATAAATGTGCAAATATTCAAACAAAACAAGTGGGTAAACAATTTGGTGAACACAAAAGAGGTTTTGCGAGAATAGGGGCCCAGATTCGTATTGTTTCGGCGACATCTCGTAGATTGAATCGCAAATTACTACGAGACAAAGTTCTGCGGCAACGTTAATGGCGGTGTATTCTTGTTTTGTGATGGTTTTAATTATGAGAAATAATAAAGAGTTAAACAATTTTTTATGGGCTTACTATTGCGTTTATTTTGGTTTTGATTTTTCATTTTTTTATTGTTCCAACATTTTGCAGCAATCGTGGTCACGGAGAGACGCAGTAGTAAGCCGCTAATTTATTAATTCATATGTTCTCTCAAAATCTAAGGAAAATAAAGAGGTTTCTCCGTGACCACAATGGCTGCAAAGCTCTCGAAACATCAGAATAATAAAATGAAATTGTAAAATCAAAACCAAAATATACACGATAGTAAGCCGCATAATTTTTTTTTAATTCATTGATCAATGTTCGCGCAAAATCTAAGAAAATATTAGAATAAAGAGGTCTTAAAATCGTTAAATAACAGCACCCCATGATTTTACCTTTCTATTCCCGCAGGACAGGATAGACAGAGATCCTAACAAAACGGTTATCACATTTTCTTGAAAGTAACTCGGCAAATGACAGCACCCTGCCTCATGTTTACCTCGAATGCGGTTTATGAACAAAGGCAACTGATTCTATAGTTGAATAACTGTAAGTCGCATTAATTAAACTAGCCTAGTTGGAACATTTTATTTGGGCAATTTACAAGCAGTTCCAAGCTGTGCGATTAAGTTACTTTACGGTCTGTATACTTATTGTAAGTTGTGATGCTACTCTGGATTCATGGACCGCACCCCAGCTTAACTTCAGGGAAGGTGCTGTTATTCGACCATTCAAAATTTAATAAAAAAAACGGGTTGCATTCCGGGAGTGCCGGAAGAAATGAAAACTTAAATATTAACGTTGCGCATTTTTGATATTTTGGAATGGTTAGAGAATAATTTTGCACAAATTGCTTTAATAATCAGTATAAAAGTACTATCATTTATGTGGTAAAATACAATATTCATTGTATTGCGCTACGGTACACAAACATGACAATTTATATTACATTAAATTTACGATTTTTTCGTATCGTTGTCATTTTCGTCAAGAATACCGCTTACAAAATCACACTCACCAAACGGCGGCGGGCAGAATCTGAAACCCTGAAACTTTCGTCCTTTTCGCCAAAAGGTGGAATATACTTTGAAAACTTCAATTTTAAAATATTTCATTTGCTGAAAAACTTCAAATATACTCAATTTCACGAATTTCAGAATTTTATTTTAGTATTTTATTTACATTTGTATACAACGGGTGATAGAATGTATACGCGTAGAGTCCAGGGTTCGGTTTCCCGTTGGGGCAAAGTTTTGATTCATTTGTAATATTTAATAAGTAGATTGACCAAAAAATTATTAATTTGATGGATGCGGTAATCAAGATAGAACCTAGGAGGGTGTGTTCCGACCAGATCGGAGACATCCTCAAAAAAGCTGAGTTGCCCAGTACCCATAACCGTAGAGCTTGTATAAAGAGAATGATGGATGTGAGTAAAAGCAACGGAGTTCTTTCAGAATGTGGCAAGTGGCGCTCCATTGTCTCCAGTTTAACTCCAGCTTCCCGCTTCCTCTTCACCCACAATTCCATTAACACAAGCAAAACGAATTCAAGGAATTCATGTTAATAATAATATACGCATAGAACACGTATGTTATAATATAATATATCAGATTTACTGAAAATACTTTAGGGGCTTCATTTCATAAACCTTAAACGTAATTCTATACTTTGTTAAAATGAGCTTCCATTTTCTAAGCAATTATTTATACTGTTTATACACGTGTATCGTGATCGTTATCAAATTGTCACGCCTTAGGGATAGGTAGAGACAAAGGAGAGCCACTTGCCACGATCCTGACACAACTCCCTCGCTTCCCACACATCCACAATTCTCTTCATATAAGCTCTACGGTTATAGGCACCAGGCAACTCAGCTTTCTTGAGGATGTCTCCGATTTGGTACATAAACACGGTAACAACTAACTACACTGTCATCTGCAGGGATAGGAAGAGATCATGGACTTCACTTTTTATTATGGCTCCATATGTCGACTGATATATAAACCCTGCCTGTTTATAGACTGGAGTATGGTCCATAAATGGAGGCGACTGCTACTACAGTTAAGTTGTGATTCTGATGGAGACCGCAGGCCGCAGACCGCACTACCGGTTTGTATGAATCTAAATGGCGCGGCCGCAGACAGCAGTGCAGCCTTGCACGGAATCAATCCCATACAGATTCATACAAACCAGTAGTGCAGTCTGCAGTCTGCAGTCGCCATCGAAATCTCACTTTTAAACAACTGCAAGTAACAGTCGTATCCACTATTTAGTACTGGCAACTTTTAAGTTGATGCTGAAAACGCGAGAGTACACAATGAAAGTTACTAAAAGTCACCAGAAAAAGGTATTTTCAGAGGCTTAGTTGGTAATGCACTTAAGTTAAGTAACCTTTTTACTTTTTCTCATGAAAATTATTATCACGTACGGGCTTGTGGTTATTTTCAAGAATGAAAAAGTGAGATGGAGATAGAATTAATGTTTCTTCTTTTGTTCACTTAAAACTTACTATTACTACCGCTTTCTTACAATTTTAGTGTTTTATTGCAGTCGAAATACAGTTATGAGGCACATTAAATATTATATTTATTATTTAATTATCTTATTTATTATATATTTAAATATTTTTAAAAATAAATAAATTTAAAAATATAAAAAAAAACATATAAACCACTGGCTTCGGGAACAGGGTCCGCTTACAGGTAATCAGGGCTCCTAAGAAAGGAACCTCCTAACAATTCGCGCCGTGTCCAGGAGTACCGTTTTCTAAATCAAACGCCTAATCCAACTACCTAACAAGAGACTTTTTAGGTGTTCATCGAGGCCTATTAAGCCATTGGCAGTCACGACTATTGGCACAATGATTGCTGTATCCACCTCCCACATGTCGACAACCTCGCGAGCCAGATTAAGATACTTTATTTTCTAATTATTTATACTTTATAGTGCCTATAACCGTAGAGCTTGTATGAAGAGAATTGTGGATATGAGGAAAACGAGGGAGTTGTGTCAGGATCGTGACAATTGGCGCTTCATTGTGTCTTTCTATCCCTGTGAGAAAAAGGCGTGACAATTTGATTGATTGATTAATTAATAAATGTATCTCAATTTTAAAAGAAATAAATCCCCCATTATTCTTAATGATATAGCAAAAAATCTCATTGTATATTGTTTCTGTATTCTATTAATAAAATCCTCAAATAAAAAAGCTGTAAAAATATGAAATATTGCTGTAAACCAACCGCAAGACAGCCTGTCATCTGACACCGGCTGCGGTTTTACATACACCATTACGAAGGTTCACATTTTTCAAGGATGGCAAGGATCGAGTGAAAGTAGATTAACGAAGTAATTTATAAATCTGATGTGGATAAATGCGTTAAATAAGGCAGGCCCCAGGCAGAAGATGATCAAATCGGAGACAACCTTAAAAAAGCTAGGTTGCCTAGTGCCCATAACCTTAGAGCTTGTATGAAGAGAATTGTGGATGTGAAGGAAGCGAGGGAGTGGTGTCAGGATCGTGGCAAGTGGCGCTTCATTGTCTCTGCCTATCCCCGTGGGAAAAAGGCGTGACAATTTTATTGATTGATTGACCTTTTTTTAAAGAGTTTTTACTGTTGATGATTATAATAAAGATTGAATGGGCAAGTTTTTTTATTGTGACTCACTTCTGACCACGACCTGCCTTATGATAAGCATGATAGAGGTCAAAGAGTTCCGCCGACTGTAAAAAACTTGTCAGTTCACGGCATCTTATTCACCGTCACTTCCCACTGTGATTAGCAGATATAACTAAGCGGTAATTTTATGATCCTGTCACGCCTCCATTCCTACAGGGATTTGCAGAGAAAACGCCACTTTCTATGATTCTTTAGCAGTCCATAGGCAGGGATAAATTATCAGTTTTTTTCCAGTTTCAATCCGCCTACGTATAAACTACTGGTTTATTGTAAATTAGCTTCAAGAGAAAGAGAGTTATGTGATTGTACTGACATTGTCACTACCTACTATCTATAAAAAAAAATATTGCATGAGTTTTTTCTCAAAAAATAATTTTATTGAATCAAATTATTTTTGTCATTGATAATTTTGTCACTCAATTCTGTCGTATAAAATACATTAATAAATATAAATCAACCAAATTATTACGCCTTTTTACACAAGGATGGGCAGAGACAATAGAGCGCCACTTGCCAACTTCCTGTCACAACTTTCAACTCCTCCGCTTCCCTTACATCCACAATTCTTTTTATACTGACTAACTCTACGGTTATTGGCACTAGGCAACCCAGTTTTTTTAAGGATCTCTACAACTTGGTTGGATAACACCCTCCTGGGTCTTCCTCGTTAATTAATAAATAATTTAAAAATAAAAATTGCTAGCGGGGTATGTATAAACGCCACAGATTCTGTCTAAAAGATAAAGAATGGCCTTCATTAGGCAACACGATGAGATATTCCAACTGGAAATATTGTTCCAAAATACTCACGAAAAACACTATTTCAGGGACATACTTGGAGAAATTTTAATTTGAAGATAATTACTAGAAGATCCTTGCAAAAGAAAGTCGACCGATACCCAGGCTATATCGACCGATAGCGAGGCTATTAAGATTAAAAAACATCCTAATTTCAATAGAGAAGTTGGTTGGCGATTACAAAACACCTGGGATCCCATAATACACAAATACAAGTCCCTAGTCCAGCAAACCGCCAAACCAGCTGAAAACGTTAAACCGTGTCATCTGAATTTAAAAATTTGAATTCAACCGGGAACAGCAAAACAAAATCGAAACGTTAAACGGGGTAGTTTTGGGAACAATAACAGCATCAACCAATCGGACGACCAACACCTCAGTCTCTCCATGACCACGAACGTCGGAATAATAATAAAAATGTAAATTAAACGCGATAGTAAGCCGCAGAAAAGGGTTAATAAAATGGTGCAAACCAAAACTAAGAGTGTGAAAAACAAAAATGTAGTTATTAACCGCTTAATTTCGTTTTTATTTTATATTTTTGCTATCCAATAGTCGATGTTCGACAAACAATATTGGTCGGCATAGTGACTGCCGGTTTCTTTCAGTCTTCGGCCCTCTTGGAGCACCTCGACGAGGTAGGAACAAGGTAAAAAAGGTCCTCAGAACATACTCCGTGGTACTCGTATAGTGCATAAAAAACGTTTTAAGCTGCTATTGTAGAGGCTTTTGTTAGCACCATTCGGCTTCAAACAGTTTGTCGCTGCAATGACTGGATTCATGGAGAAGATATTTTGCAGAAGATGTCAAAATCTTCGACATCTTTAAGGTGACCGTGGTGTAGTGGTAGTGCAATGGTTACACAAACCGAGAGCACGAGTTCGAAATCACCCTCTGGTACCAATGTATCTTTGATATATGTACTTTGAGAGTCCTGTTTCTATGATACAAGCAGTTTAGTAGCTTAGTATAGAAATAAAATAAAATAAAAACAGCGAATAATTAATCAATAGGTAATCTAAGTTTATTGGTCACTTGCGACACAGGTTCTCGTCGGCATAGTGTATTGGGAATAGGGGTGCTGAGCGCTGACAACGGAATAATATCGATTCAGCTTACCTCTGTTGCTATTACTATGTCAGACAAAGGTAATTTTCTTCTTTTCAGTAATTATAATAATTTAATAGACAGAAAAAAGAGTGTTAAATCATTTTTAATTATTAACAAAAGGTCCTCCTTGATTCATAAATTTAAAGCCTAAAGGAATGAATGCGGTTCATTAAGGATTATCCCGAGGGAGAGACAAAATTAAAATTATTGTACAAACTTTTGTTAAAGACAATTTTCTTTGCATTAATTTCAAATAAAACTAAACGATAGCGTTGTATTTCTTATCAGATTTGGTAACTGTTTTAAATTATTTAATCCTACTACTTGAATGTGGTAGTGATTATTCAGAAGTCACAAGATTCAGTATTAACAGATTCGATTCCTATTCGAAGCAAATTTGATTTCCTGGTTTTCATAGCATTTATATATTTTTTAAATGATTTTAGGATGAGTGAAAGTAGATTGACGAAAGGAATTCATAAATCTCATGTAAATGGACATGTTAAACAAGGCAGGCCCAGGAGCGTGTTCGCCGACCAAATCGAAGACATCCTTAAGAAAGCTAGGTTGTCCAGTGCCCATAACCATAGCTTGTATGAAAAGAATTGTGAATGTGAAGGAAGTGAGGGAGTTGTGTCGGGATCGTGGCAAGTGGCGTTCCATTGTCTCTGCCTATTCCTGTGGAAAAAAGGCGTGACAATTTGATTGATTGAATAATATTTTTTTAACAAAACATAAAAAATATTAAATAAACATTATTTATTGCAATACAAATTACATAGTTTACAAAAGGCGAACCTTTTTAGGCACTTTTTTTTACCAGTTAACCTTTGGAAGGTGTGATCGTTTTCTTTTAAAGTGCATTTATGGATTATTCGAACAAGACCGCCGAATCGTTTACTTAGACTGCCGATCAATACCTAGTTCTAATCCACATTTCAAACTGAAGGTTGATTTTTTAACATTTCTATACTAAGCTACCTTGCTTGTATTATAGAAACAGGACGACCAAAGTACATATATCAAAATTACATTACTACCGGCATGTGGTTTTGAACCCATTCTTAACCTGTGAGTTTAAACTGCTACACCACGGTCGCCTTAAATTATTTATAAAATATTAATTTCAATCAATCAATTAATCATATTGTCACTCCTTTTGACGTGATAACGTCTTATAATTCGATGGAGCCGGTAGCACGCACGAATAAACATGACTCATGCGGCTTTAAGGCTTGAAGTGCAAGCGAGAGCGCGGAACGAGCGGCAAAGAGGCACAATCGGCCTCCGCGTTCGGCTGCGTTCGACATATGTCTCTCTCCTACTTGAGTGAGCGATGCGTACTATTAATATTAATATTACTAATATTAATACTTTAATATACAATTTAAAAAAATCAAGAAAATATAATTAAAATTTTCTTTTGCAAAATGCAACCATTTCATCAGTATTTTCTTATGACATTGTCACGTTCAACTATCGTCAGTAAACCGACTTTAGAGACAACCGATTTTTTTCCACAGGCAGAGACAATAGAGAGAGAAAAAAAGAGGTGAGACATTGTAACTATTATAGTAAGTAAAACGAGTAACGTCTCTTACGAGTATACAGACTGTGTAGTGATCTGGTCGCGTTTCGGGATCAGCTTGTAAGTTGCCGGTCCCAACTAGGCCGGCATAGTGGATGTGATTGCTACTCAAAGTTATTGAATTGTAGTAGCAGTGGCATCCATTTATGGACCACACTTCAGCCTAACATCAAGGGGGGCGCTGTCAAATGTTGAGTCACAATAAAAAAAATTCAAGTGGTTTTGAACCCGTTCTTAACTTCTTTCTTTCTTCAACAGGTGTGTTTGAACTGCTACACCACGGTTGCCTTAAATTATTTAATAAATTTTAATTTCAATCAATCAAATTGACAATTTTTCCAGTCAATGTGCCCTTTTCCCACAGGCAGAGACAATTCAAAAGAGAAAAAGAGAGGTGAGAATTTTTTACTAGAAATAAAATGAGTAACGTTCGTGTTTAGATAACTTAGTAGAATTGATATCTCGGTTACTGTGAACGTACATACGCATGCGGGCATGAAGATCATTCTGTCCATATCTATTGCAGACCATGCATATGCACGTTTACACTTACCACTGCACTTGAACAAATATTAGAAGGCAATATGGAAGTTCTGCTAAGACATATTCGAAATGGAAGTTGGAAACTATATCAATCAATAGGACGACCAACACCTCACGATGGCTGCAAAGCTCTCGAAACTTCGGAATAATAATAAAATTGTAAAATCAATAACCAAAATAAACGCAATAGTAAGCCGCATAAAATTTGTTTGATTCATTAATCAAAATACTCGAGTATCAATCATTTAATCATATTTTCCTACAGAAATTGACAGACAATGGAGCGCCACTTGCCACGATCCTGACACAACTAATTCGCTTCCCTCGCATCCACAATTCTTTTCACACAAGCTCTACTATTATGGGCACTAGGCAACCCAGATTTCTTGAGGATGTTTTTAATTTGGTCGGGTCTGCCCAGGGGTCGTTAAACGCATACATCCACATAAGATACTCGAGTACATAAATTAGAAAAAAAAGTAGAATTGTTAGAAGTCAAGAACTGTGTTTAAAGTTTAATGTGCAACACAGACTACCGAACTTAAGCTAAAGGGTGCTTATCTATAGTTGGGGAACGAGCTAAATGAATTCGGGGGCGTGAGACGACCATCACCGTATCTTAGTGGCCGCTTTTAGTGACGCTCATAGCTCGGCGATGTCATTTAATATCGATAAAAACGTGTCCATATTTTCTTTGTTTGATTATTGAAAATTTAGTGAGTTAATGGAATAAAAGAGAGTCGTCATCCGTACTCAGGCTAGAACCATTAATAGAAACGTGATTAAAATGTGTAAAAAAGAAAAACAAACATGCAGTCACTATTCTCAAAATTAAATTAATATATATTTCATTAAAAATTGTTGCTGTCCAATGTTTATACTTCAATTTAATACACATTTATATTTTTTAATAACTAATTCTATTTGCATTTTAAGTAAAGTGTGTGTTTATTGTTATCGACATTTTGCATGTTACTTCACTATTCATAATATACACGTGACCATGACAGCATTCCTCGCGCGTTCCTTTAACTCGTTCCCCTACTATACCAGAGATATGCTATGCAGCTCCGATGCAAAGTTGCAAGAGCTAAGCTACAAAACTATGTGACCGTTTCCACCAGTAAGATTGACTTAACACCAGTAAGATTTGTAGAAGAGTAAGATGTGCTGCGAAAATGCGCCGCTGCTCGCAAGATAGCTGTGCGAGAAAGATGCTCCGCTCGATTTGTGCGATATATCGACAGTAGGAAAGGCATCCACAACCAATCACGCATCCATAGCACGCATCAATCATATGCATCCAAAAAGAGTTTTATCGCTTAATTAGGCATATTACATTTACCTCGACGATTAAATATACAGAGCGTGAAGTGACTTAGACTTGGTACCGGTGAGTGGTTTTGAACTCGTGCTCTCGGTTTGTATAACCATTGCACTGCTACTACACCACTGTCGCCTTCAAACTCAATTGTAACATAAAGATATATGTTGAATTAAACAAATTTTATGCGGTTTACTATCGCGTTTATTTTGTTTAGATTTTACAATTTTTATTATTTCGACGTTTCGAGAGCTTTACAGCGGACTCTCGTGGACTCTCGAAACGCCGGAATAATAAAAATTGTAAAATCTAAACCAAAATAAATGCGATGGTAAGCCCCATAAAATTTGTTTAATTCATTAATCAACGTTCGCGCAAAATCTAAGAGATATGTGTTATTATTAGATATAATATGTGTAACATATACCTCTATGAATTGTAAACGATATTCGCATAAAACAACTTGGTTTTCAAAATATACAAAAATATTAGGAATTTCGATTTCAAGTTATTTAAAATGTAAACGCGGCTCAAACAGTCATACCGTGTTATCTAGTGCATACGGTCAGGCATTGAATGTCCGGCAATTTTGGCTACCTACCCTCAAATACACATTTAAATTATTCCTTCCCAAACTACGTACAGAATACGCTTGCATATATGTAACCTATCTGCTATAGTGTATATAAAATACCTATATCTAAAGAGTGGTAAGCAGTGGTGCTCAGTCTGCCGATTCATGATAGTTTTGGGATCAGTTTAGCCGGCATAGTGAATGCACTTACAAATGTTTAACTATAGTAGTTAAATAATTTGTTGGAAAAGCTCAGAGTCGCTCAGCGGGCAATGGCTAGAGAGCTATGCGCGGTGTTTCTTTGCGCGATAGAATCCGGAACGAGGATATTCGCCAAAGAACCAAAGTTACCGACATATCCCGTAGGATTCTCAAGCTGAAGTGGCAATCGAGTGGCTAGAAAAACCGACAACCGATGGGGAAGAAAGGTTCTAGAAATGAGACCACGAACCGGAAGACGCATGGCGAGTCACAATAAAAAAATGTTTAAACAGAGTTTTGGATGTGAGTGTTTTTTTTTTAATCCTTCTATTCTGAGCTACTAAACATGCTTGTCAATTAATCAATCAAATTGTCACGCCTTTTTCCCATAGTTATATATATCCTAAAAGTATATAGGCCATCATTGGGCAGATATAGTTGAGGGTTAGTGACGCCCTGTGGCGTTTCTGGATTATCTTGCAAATTTCCGGCTCCAAATAGGCCGGCATGGTGGGTGCCACTGCTAAACAAAGTCATAATACTGCAGTAGCGGTCGCAGAAGGCGTGCATTGTAGGTTAGGTGCATGTCGAGCCACAATAAAATAAAAACAAAATATATTTTTTGAATCATTTAAAATGCCATACGTAGGTAACATACGTACATTGGTCAAGTTTTGGAAATGCGCCAGAACATCTTGTTTCATACAAAACAATGTGCTAACGAACGCGCTCGCTCTTGATAATTGTTTTAGAGAACATTCAAAGAATAGTAAACATAGAGACGAGACAATCTTTTAAATACCATCCTGTGAAAGAAAATTAATTTTAAAGAGTTTGTATGGGTAATAGTGCAATTTTCAAATTAAACAATGCATAACAAAATTATATCAAACAATCAATCAAATTGTCACGCCCTTTTCCCACAGGGATAGGCAGAGACAATGGAGCGCCACTTATCACGATCCTTACACAACTCACTTGCTTCCCTCACATCCATAATTCTCTTCATACAGGCTCTGTGGTTATGGGCACTAGGCCATATACAAAATTATAATAGTTAATAATACGATAATTCAATTTCTATATTGGTTCACTAAAGTGCTTGTATCATAGAAACAGGACGACCAAAGTACATTATATAAAAACCGTGTTCTCGGTTTGCAGAGTATGAGTATTACACTGCCACTATGCCGTGTTTGTTCCTACATTAATGTATGGAAGTGAATGTTGGGTATGGCAGAAGAAACATGAGAGTAGAATTAACGCTGTAGAAATGCAGTCGTTAGGGAGTGTATGTGGAGTGACGATAGCGGATAGAATAAGGAATAGCACAATGCGCCATAAATGTGTGTTTGAATGAGGATGTAGTGACAAGGATTGTCAAAGGAATGCTTTGATGGTTTGGCCACATGGAAAGGATGAGTGAAAGTAGATTGACAAAAGGAATTTATAAATCTCATGTAAATGGATGCGTTAAACAAGGCAAGTCCAGGAGGGTATTCGCCGGCCAAATCGGAGACATCCTCAAGAAAGCTAGGTTGCCTAGTGCATATAACCTACAATAGGAATAAATATGTAACACCTGGATTCGTAACTCACCATATTATGCCAAAATTAAAATTTTATTTTATCTTGGATTACCATCAGGCCAGGTCGCCACGCTTGTATCTCAAGGAAGCTTAGGACCAGGTAAGTTGAGGTCAGATGTCGCGTCTTCTTAAGCAACTGTATATTTTTGTATTCAATTTGTTTTCATATGAGTTTGGTAATCTGTGTTCTTAATGTTTTGATCGCGTGTTACATCATTTCAACACGTAATATTTACACAAAGAAAAAACACATTACTTATTATCTATATACGTACAATCTCTTTTATTTAATTAATTCTGTATTGTGCAACACAATAAACTTAAATGAATCATTTATAGACATCTTTTTTTTATTGTGACACTACATCTGACCTCGTCCAACCTAATGATAAGCAAGAGGAGGTCCAAGAGTGACGACGACTGAAAAAACCAAGTCAAAATTCTACGGATGTCTCAGTCGCCGTTACTATACTAGCCAAAGGTGCTTCTTCACGCTCGCTTGTAGGATCCAACATGGGCAGGTAAAGCTCTTGGACCTCCTCTTGCTTATCATCAGGCGGGTCGAGGTCAGATGTCGTGTCATAATAAAAGAAACGTAATCTCCAATTTTCTGTAGGTGAAAAGGAAACCGAAATAATGATAATATGAAGGGTAATAAATAATATACATCATAATTGCTAAGCCGGTCATATCATGACTATAGAGGATTGTGGATGTGAGGGAAGCGAGGGAGTTGTGTCAGGATCGTGGCAACTAGCAAGTCTCTGCCTGTACCTGTGGGAAAAAGCTTGGTATAGCTTGTCTAACTATAAATGACGCGCCCCTCCTTTTTATTAGTTTATTTAAATGTGTCAATGCAAATATTTCTAACTATACTATTATAATTCATCAGCGTGCGCCTCCTTTTGTGTCCAACCATTAACTGTATTACTAATTACATCAGGCGGGTCGAGGTCAGATTTCGTGTCACAATAAAAAAAAATGCATTTTCGATGTGTTGCATCCATATTATATTTTTTCTTGTGTGCGCAAATGCGGTGAAGGGGAGGGTCATTTATTTTTATAGGCTTAGACGGACTATAACGACAAAAAGTATTTGTTTTTGTAATATTGATATATTTAAAATTTGCATCTTCTGAATAGTGTCTAATCTTTGTGAACCATTAAAACTCTCCAAATTAAATACATGCAGCGTATGGCGATGTGTGCCACGAAATTGACACAATTTGCACAACGTGCAAAATAATATGTTGCTCTTGTTAGGAGATTTTATATTTATAATTAACATACGAGAATAAAGGTGTGATTCCACCGGCGACTGCAGACAAAAGATGGTTCATAAAAAATGTACCGAACAAATAGTCTACAGGTATTATCGTGCGCCGCACGCGCGAATCGAAGATTACCGACCGAGCGAAAGCGCCTAAGGTTTGTTTGACCAAACAGCGTGGGCGGCGACGCAACGGCCATGTTGGATGACCTCTCGTTATCAGTATAGTATCGCTGTAAACCCGTGACGTGTTAATAATTGTTTGTTTACCTACGTAATAATTAGTATTTTTTTTGTTTTCTATTATATTTAATTGTATTGAAAAAAAAAATTCATATAATACCATATTTTAATAAAAAAAAGTGATCGAACATTTCGCTTCGGAAAAATATCGGCGAATCGGTTTATTATATAAAAAATAGAAGGAACTATAGTATACATACAAAGAATGTTGTAATATTGCAATTTCTAACCCTAAGACTTAGTAAGCAAGTAAAGTGCACCACCAGTTCGATGATCCACCAGCCGCCACTGTACGCCGGCATATATTTTCGTTGTTGATGTAGTAGTTAATTTTTTAAAGTGAGACATACTCGTAAATGGCAAGGAATATGTTTAAGAGTAGGTATACCAGCTATCAATTTACTTTCCTAATGTATCCCATTTACCCCTTTTATTGCAAATAAGCCGCAAATATAATCAATGTATGTCTAGGGTCTTCAACCCGCGGCCCTCGGGCCTCATGCGGCCCGCCAGCTAAGTTCTTCTTCAATGAAGATTGACTTTAATTAACCAATAAAGATTATTGAAATTTGAAATTATGTCTTTTATTTTATTGATAAGGTGGTAAAGTGTCGTGAAAAGTTGTGGCCCTTCGGACGATGTGAAATCGATGTTTGGCCCTTGCACTAAAAAAGGTTGAAGACCTATAATGTATGTGAAATTGTTCTTAACTACACTTCTTTCCTCTGTAACAGACTATTTTAGTAAACAATACAAAATGTTTGTTTAAATATCAATCAATTAATCAAATTTACACGCCCTTTTCTCACAGGGATAGGCAAACACAATGGAGCGCCACTTGCCACGATCCTGACACAACTCCCTCGCTCCCTTCAAATTCACAATTCTCTTCATACAAGCTCTAAGGTTATGGGCACTAGGCAACCTAGCTTTCTTGAGGATGTCTCCGATTTGGTCGGCAATCACCCTCCTGGGCCTGCCTTGTTTAACGTATCCATTCACATGAGATATATAAATTCTTTTCGTCAATCTACTTTCACTCATCCTTTCCATGTGGCCAAACCATCAAAGCATTCCTTTATCAATTCTTGTCCTTGTTTAAATATGTTGTATTGTGAAATAAAGTAGTTTTATCCTTTTACACTTGACGACATTGCACATTGACGACACGCGTGGCGCCTTTGTTCGATTCCCGGTCGAAGCAAAGATTTGTTTCATAGCTTTTATTATTAATATGTATTTAGTTATAGCGACCGTGGCGTAATTTAGGTACTTTTTCGTCACCATAATGTATTTATTTCGGTTTATACGACAGGTCACAAAATAAATATACCAAAAAATTTACATTCCAAGATTTATGCTGGTTTGCGACCCAAGAATGTATACATTGTATTAGGAGAATCGGGGCGCCGATTAGCTGCTAAGCTTTTGGAACGCCTTACAATAAAATCATTTCAAAATAAAGCATCAAAATAAGTCTCAAATACATATTTATTTGTAAACAATTTTCGTGAAAAACACCAGAAAATTTAATAATGTTTGTTAATCTTTTTTCAAAATATATTTTACTTCTTGTATACCGTCTTATGGACACATGTGTCTTGCATTTGGTTTGATGGAAATGAATTCTCTGTCATTTGCATAGAATTTTCTTCATACGATATTTATCTTGTAATAAATAAAAACGCGACTAAAACATTTCACGATCACTACCCCAGATCGCCAGACTAAGCACCACTGCCTGCACATTTTAAATCGAGTGAAGCCAGACTTTAGTGACAATAAATGAGAGGAGTATAGATTGGTGGGCGACCTACAGGTTTTCCTTTGTGAGGAGATCTTGGTGTGGGTGATGTGTATGGGAATAGCCTCAGGCTCCTGGTTGCGGGAGCATTGCTAGTGTCCGGTCAAAGAAACGTAATTAAAAAATGCATGGCTGTAGAAAAAAATAATAAACTTCGCCATCCATCCGCTGTTTTGGAAAGCTCAACCTTTATATGTTTATAATAAATGTCACTACTGAACAGTAAATGATAATGGTTTTTTAACAATGTTTTCTTCAATTATGATATTTTCTCTATCAATTAAATTCGATACTTACTATTTTTGTTATAGATAAATATCCGTTTGTTTTTTAAATTTATATTTTTTTAAATTAACAATTAAAATTTAATACATATAATGATAAAAAAAATAACTAAAATACATTATTAAAAGGAGTCCCTTTAGGCAAGGTTCCGAAGATACTGGCAGCATTCCCCCTTTGAATGGCTAGACTAATTCTTTGTCCGAGGTAGCTGCCAACTCTTCGGTCTCCTGTGATGTCGACTGACCTTTTGATATTTCCTTAAAAAGCCTTATAGCGCTAGGACCCCACGGACCAAGGGTCTCGACACCGAATGGGACAAAATCATACTCGGAGCCTAGACCCCTGTATTTGCACGCTTTAGCTTTTTCAGCCGCTTCACAAGCCGCACTAGCTCTGCTGTTGGTTCCATGTTTATGGGAAGGTGTCAGCGTGTCTGAACACTTAAATTACATTTCTATGTTCTACCTTCAGCTAAAGCTCTTAGAACGACATCAAAGTACATTGGCGTAACTAGTGTATGGCAGATAGGGCACGTGCAAATAATAAAACTTAAAAATATTAATTAACCAAGGAAAAGTCAGTTATAGTTCGAAAGTTTTTTCTTGGTTTCTTCCAGAACGGTGGAAGTTTTGTTAAAGAATATCTTAAGCAAGATCTAATATCTTAATTAATTAATTAATTAATATCTTAATTAAGAGTAGGTATATGTTTATTTTACATTTAGATAACTTACGAAGGAGCGCATCCTCAATGCCTGGGGTCATTAAATAATCAATCAATCAATCAATCAAATTGTCACGCATTTTTTCCACGGGGATAGGCAGATACAATAGAGCGCCACTTACCATGATCCTGACACAACTCTCTCGCTTCCCTCATATCCACAATTCTCTTCATACAAGCTCCATGATTATGGGCACTAGGCAACCCATCTTTCTTGAGGATGTCTCCGACTTGACCCTGGGCGCCGTATCCGATCGCTAAGCCACTGCCCAAGTACAATATCAAAGATACATTGGTACGGGCAAGTGGTTTTGAACCGGTGCTCTCGGTTTGCGCGGCCACAGTCGCCTCAAGTCTGTGTAAAAGGATCGCGTTTGTCCCTGATTACCACGTAGCTAATAGTAATAACATACAACTAATTGAGAGCTAGTGTAGCTAAGTATCTATTAACAATTCTCTGTGACCTACTTCTATGTCACAGATTAATCGAATCGATCACAAAATGACATACTCATTAACTATCGATGATTACTAACTTGAGGTTAGATGTCTAGATATAAATATAATAATTCTTTGTAGAACAATCGACAAGTGGAATGTTTAACCAGCCCATGTGTTCTCTCCATCCTTAAGCTGACATAGTGACGGCGACACTTTTGGATCCCTTCTTGCTTCTTCGGGTCGAGGTCAAATGTCGTGTCACAATAAAATATATATATATTAAAATATTGCAAATATTTGATATAAAAAAAGGTTGATATTTGCTTCGGGTCTGGTTATTAAAGATTAGTAGGTAGTGGTATCCAGTCTGCCGATCCGGGGTAGTACCACCACTTATACCAAGTATACAGTAAGTCTGTATTCTTGTAAGTGGTGGTACTACCCCGGATTAGCAGACTGGGTAGCACTGCCTACCACTCTTTAAATCTTTATACGTGATCTTTAGTTATCGAATCTGCAAAGCCAAAAACTTTTTTTAAGAATGTGTCCGATCAACTTATAAATAAAATTGTTACAACAAATTAACAAAAACAACCGCTGTATATATATATTTATAAAGTGACATACCAAAATAGTTGTTAACAACAATAAAAAGTAGGTCATTAAGGTTGTAAATTGCTTGCTCTGTCGCAATTTAGAATTCATTGGCCACCATGTTTGTACCGCTGGGATTGCATAGTTAATCAAACGGTTTATTTGTATCTAGTTAAAAACTTCATTTAATTTTAATTGCATTTTAGTTTTGGGATTAAAAATATGTTAATACATATATCAAAAATTAACGTCGCGCATTGGTCTATTACGCGATAAGTCCCGGGTTCGATTCCCGGCCGTAGCAAAGTTTTGTTTTAAAGCTTTTATTTGTAATATTTAATAATTAGATGAAATATTTGTTATTAAAAAGGGATAGGCAGAGACAATGGAGCGTCACTTGCTATGATCCTGACACAACTTCCTCGCTTTCCTCACACCCACAATTCTTTATACAAGCTCTGTGCTTATAGGCACTAGGCAACCTAGCTTTCTTGAGGATGTCTCCGATTGGGTCTGCCTGGTTTACCTAATTGGTTTACCTAAATGGTGCTTTCGTAATTTACTTCTACTCATCTTTTCCATGTGCCCAAATTGATGCATTTCTTTGTCAATCAATCAATCAAATTGTCACGCTTTTTTCCCACAGGGATAGGCAAAGACAATGGAGTGCTACTTGCCACGATCCTGACACAACTCCCTCGCTTCACTTACATCCACAATTCTTTTTATACAAGTTATACGGTTATAGGTACTTGGCAACCTAGCTTTCTTGAGGATGTCTCCGATTTGGTCGGCAATTACCCTCCTGGGCCTGCCTCGTTTACGCATCCATTCACATGAGATTTATAAATTCTTTTCGTCAATCTACTTTTACTTATCCTTTCCATGTGCCCAAACCATCGAAGCATTCCTTTATCAAACCATATCTATCGCGCACTGTGCTATTCCTTATTCTATCCGCTATCCCCACTCCACATACACTCCTTAACGACCTTATTTCTACTGCGTTAATTCTACTCTAATGCTTCTTCTGCCACACCCAACATTCACTTCCATACATTAATGCGGAACAAGCACCGCATAAATAATGCCCACAACAAAAACATAAATATTAAATTCCATTATTACATAAACAATAAATTAAATCCTGCAAACATTAACAAAATTTAATTCACATTACTATAAAATGGCAAATATTATTCAAAAGATTATTTCAGCGCCGCCATTTGGGCAATTTAAATTATTTCATTGTAGATGGGGGAACAGTTTTAAATCGACATAAACAGTTTAAATTCTATTCGTGAACGCGATAACATAGATTATACAACCATTAGATAGCCCTCAACATATCAGATAGCTCCCTTTGTAGGGGATGTCTGAATAAGGAGGAGACAGCTGCACATGTGCTCTTGAGTTGCAGGAGCACAACAGTAGCAGAAGCGAGACAGAAGTTCCTTGGCAACGCGAGGACGCTTCCGGAGGTCTGCAGGAACGAGAAGGGTCTCCTGGCCTTCCTGGAGGAGATCGGGTGGCTCCGCTGAAAGAGAACCGTTGAAGAACGCACAAAGATACCGAAGAGGACTTCAAGTGCGGAAACGAGCCCGCTAAAGACTACAAGACAACCATTAGATTCTATTAATTTATTATCTTTTCTATTTATACAAAACAGGCGAACCAACAGCATACATATTACACAGTGAAAAATCAACAAAAAAAAACACAATTATTCTAAGTTCTGATATGTGTGCCCATTATAGGCGCACGCAGCATTGACCAAAGGAACACACTAAAAATAAAAAACGTTTCCTAAACTAAATGGGTACATGAAAAGGATGAGTGATAGTAGATAGACAAAAGGAATTCACAAATCTCATGTGGATGCGGTAAACAAAACAGGTCCTGATGTTTTACGATCAAATCGGAGACATCTTCAAGAAATCTGGGTTGCTTAGTGACTGTAGAGCTTGTATGAAGTAGTTTTATCAAAAGAAAGTTTCATGCAAAAACTCAGTTTCCCCTTAATTTTTTCACGATGTAATAGTAGTTTCTTTTCTTTTCTTTACTATTAAAAGTAAGCAAACAAGTTTACAGGTGCCTTAGCTGTCGCTACTATTATATGATATATCGGCTAATTTGTTGTGTTTATGATTGTAGAGTTTATGAAGAATTGTGCATGTAAAGGAAGCGAGAGATTTATCTCGAGGTTGAGAAGTAGTGGAAACATTAAACACTCTATTTAAAGAGGTGTCTAATTGTATGTAGTCCACTAGCGATAACAAAAGCCAATAAAATTGAGTTCGGGGGAGAACGGCAGACGATATGGAAATCTGCGGGCACCTCTAGTATTCCAACCGCGGCTACGATATTTCACGCCCTGCTACAGATTCGAATGCTACTATTTTATGGAGTACCTACTGAAATACTGTAAACGTTTTTATTATTTTGTCGTTACTTCATATTGAAGTTAGGCTGGAGTGCGGCCCATGAATAAAGGTGAGTCCTACTACAGTTAAACAACTGCAAGTAACTGTCGCATCCATCATGCCGGCCTTGTTGGAAACGGCAACTTATAATCCTAATTTTTGAATTTTTAATTTTTAACAAAGCGTAATTTGATTGTCGGTCGGATGATATATTTGTTTATATAGTACTTATTTGTAATATTTAAAAGTAGATAAAATGTTACAAATTTTGGTAATTAAAAAAAAACTCAGACAGTAGGTTGTAATTTTCCTTAAATTACAAATGAGCCGAAAAATAACTTAGTAAAGTTTCGTAATCAGTTTAAAAGTTGTCAGTTCCAGCTAGGCCGACATAGAGGATTGTCCAAGCGGCGGACGTAGAAGTCTGGAGACAGGAAGGCTGGCAATTATTTCTGCCAACGTATTAGCCTTGCCATACAAATGTTGTCAGTATCCTTAGGACTATCTCTGATGCGACGTCATTAGATGATATTTTTTATTTATAGTTTAATTATAGTGAATATACTCTTAATTTTATCTTTAAGTATATCTTTACGGTTTAAAGTAATAATAAAAACTGCAATAAATATACAAAGTATCTTTCCATAATATAGTGTCAGGTAAATATCCATCGACAGATTGCCCCCGATCGTATTGCCGCCGACTGCAATGTATTTAGATAGATATAAATCATTCTATGAGACGCCCTCTGCTGGCACCCTTGTTGTACACTATGTTTAAAAGGACATCATATTATACATTTTGGGCTTTTATGTACTACTTTTGTAATGTCCACTGATGAAAAAATATATAAATGGTAGTTTCGATACTTGTGTTGATAAAACTAATTACAATTTTGCTTTTAATTGGTGTTCAATTGAGTTATTTGGAAAATAAGATATGGATTGTCAATTACAAAGACGCGCCATATTAACAGTTCTGCTTTAAACTGTCATAATTATAGTTTGATCATTTTGCACACCTAAACTATGCAAAATAAAGGATATATCCCATTTACATTGTAATCTTCGTACATCAAACTATTTAAAAATGCATATGAAACTGTAAATACAATTCCATATACAAAATGAATGATGTCCTTTTAATGCGGTCCCTTTTATAAATTCATTTATTTGAGAAACAGATAAAATTAAAAGTAAATTAACTATAATTAAACAATAAATAAAAAATACCATCTAATGACCTCACATCAAAAATAGTCCCAAGGAGACTGGCAACATTTCTTTTTGCATAGCAAGGCTAATACGTTGGCAGTAATAATTGCCATCCTTTCTGTCTCCAGACTTCTCCGTCAGCCGCTTGGACAATTTGTTGTGCCTTTATAAATTGTTGTGAATGTAAGGGCATCAAGGGAGTCAGGATTATGAAAAGTACCGTTTTATTATTATTGTCACTATACATATGAAAGCACCCCGCCTGATGTTAGGTTGGTGTGCGATTCATAAATAGAGGTCACTGCTACTACAATTGAATAATCAACCTGCCTGTAGATATCCGACAAGCCCCAAATAGATTATTATTTAAAAATATGGTTTTCACACATGTCCTAAATAGCTCCCAACAACTGTAAGTAGTATGTATATTTATGTGTATGTATTTATTGTATAATTTATAAATCTGATGTAGATGGATGCGTTAAACAAGGCAGGCCCAGGTGAGTGTTTTCCGACCAAATCGGAGACATCCTCAAGAAAGCTAGGTTGCCTAGTGCCCATAACCACAGAGCCTGTATGAAGAGAATTGGGGATGTGAAGGAAGCAAGGGAGTTGTGTAAGGATCGTGGTAAGCGGCGCTCCATTGTCTCTGCGTGACAATTTGATTGATTGATTGATTATTTATATGTATTAGTATTGTATTTTAGTATGTAGTATTGTTAAGTGTATTATAAACTATATTAGAATTAGTAGTATACTTCAGATGCTTCTATTTTATTTATTTTGCACCTACCTCATACAAAAAAGTGCGTTAAATTGTTTCTAAGGTAGGCTAGTAAGAATGCCTAGCGGCATTAAGTCCGCCTTCGTACATAGTGCATAAAGTTTTTAAATAAATAAATAACTGCAAGTAATAGTGGCATCCTTCTTGCCGACCTAGTTAGAACCGGCAACTAACAATCTGATCCAGAAACGCGACTAAGTCACTTCACAGTCTGTATACTTGTAAGTGGTCGTACTACTTCGGATCGGCAGACTGAGTATCATTGCCTACAGCTATTAAAATCTGTAGAACTCTCTCATAGTGTAGAAAGGTCCTAAACAAAATACTCTAAACGTGAATTTTTGACAAAGAAAGATGGAAAGAGTTTCCCATACTAAACAAGTGGATATTTATTGATATTACTCTACGAGGAAATACTGTAAGAGATCAAAGAAAAAATATTACAAAAACTTTGAAATAAAAATACATATAATATATTATTTTTTTATTGTGACACGACACCTCGAGCGTCCTGATGATAAGCAAGAGGAGGTCGAAGAGTGACGACGACTGAAAAAAACCGGATTGTTCACGGCTGCCTCAGTCGCCGTCACTATGACGGCCAAAGAAACATGTACCGTCATTTTGTGGTTGTGAAATAGTCGCGGAAACCACAGCCAACGGTTTATAACTACGTGTGCGTCCATGGATGGAGGCAACTGCTACTACTGTTTATTAATTGCAAGTAAGGTTAGATCAGGCCTGGTTAGAACGGCCAACTTACAAGCTGACCCCGAAACGCGACTAAGTCACTTCTTAAAAGTGGCTAAGACCAATATCTGCCTACCACTCTTAAATAAGCAGATCCGGAGCCTCATTGTTTTATTAATAAATATTTTCAGTATCCAGTAAGGCAGGCCCAGGAGAATGTTTTCCGACCAAATCGGAGACATCCTTAAGAAAGCTTGGTTGCCTAGTGCCCATAACCACAGGGCCTGTATGAGGAGAATTGTGGATGTGAAGGAAGCAAGGGAGTTGTGTAAGGATCATGGTAAGTGGAGCTCCATTGTCTCTGCCTATCCCTGTGGGAGAAAGGCGTGACAATTTGTTTGATTGATTGATTTTAGTATCCAATTTAATAATAAAATATTACAAATAAATACTTAGAACAAATTAATCTGACCGAGGACACAAACCCAGAACGGTTTGTTAATGCATCTCGTGGGTCGGGAATTTTTAGTAGTAGGCTGAACATATTTTTAAATTTTTTTTTAATAAGCTACTAAGGGGCTTGCATCATAGAAACAGGACAAACAAAGTTATATTGGCACTGGCAAGTGGTTTTGAATCTGTGCTCTCGGTTTGCGCAACCATTGCATTACCACTACACCACGTTCGCCTTAATCATATAAAAGTGATTAGTATAGAAGAGTAATATGTTACTAAAGTGCTTGTATCATATAAACAGGACGACCAAATCACATTTATATCAAAGATACATTAGTACATTGGCTAATGACCACCTACTATCTGCCAAGAGAGGTAGATTTTAAAGCCGGTTCCAACTAGGCCGGCGTAGTGAATGTGATTGCTACTTACAGTTATTAAATTGTAGTGGCAGTGACATCCATATATGGACCACACTCCAGCTTAACATCAAGCAGGGTGCTGTCTGTCATATGTCGAGTCACAATAAAAAAAAAACAATTCAAAATGTATAGACAAACAAATTCAAACTTATTAGAAACATAGCAAATTGTCTAATTAAGTCGGATTGAACTCAATTTGTACTAGTCGTGTCGTGTTGTAGGTATTGCGTACTTCGTGGCAATTTCGTTGCAAGTGTCTTAGATTGGATATTTTGATAGTTTGATTAGTTTGTTAACTAAGTTTGTGTGTGTTTACGTATGGCAATTATAGCCTTAGGGTTCTCAGTGATTAAGTCGCTCCGAAAGTGATTTATTGATAGGAATTAGTAGTCTGGAATATGAAATGTAAATAATTTATTAGCATGGGCCATGTTCTCAGCATTACCTTGCTCATCGTCTGATTCTACCATGGCTTCGGAAAGACATAGGACAAGAAGAAGGCCACAGGAAACATGTCAATTGTAGCCTGTACATATAAAACATACCAAATAGGTATTTATAAAAAAAAAGTAACTACTTCATTATCAGCCAGAAGCCGTCTACTGCTGAACATAGGTCTCCCCCTTAGAACGCCATTCCGAACGACAAGATGTCAGTTGCATCCACCGGTTACCCGCGACTTTCACTATGTCTTCAGTCCACCTAGTGGGAGGCCTACCTGCGCTCCGTCTTCCGGTACGTAGTCTCCACTCCAGAACCTTTCTTCCCCATCGGTTCTTCGAGCGATGTAGCCAGCCCATTGCCGCAAAGAAACACCGAGCGTAGCTCTCTCCAATGCCCGCTGAGCGACTCCGAGCTTTTCCAATAGGCCCACATTTAAGGGCCACGTCACAATGCCATATGTCATTAAATACATTGTGGAATACTAAAATAACATATCAAACCCACGCTGCAACCACACAGTTACGCAGGTGAGTTGCAAACAGAGCGACATGGCTCCCACCGCGGCACCCGGTCACAAGTATCACGCCCTGGACAGCCATCACTTCCGTCAACTATATATTAGGGAGGGCGCGACACGCATTCACGCATGAGTAAACACTACTTCCGGTGTCACACCACCCACACCCACCGATTGAAAGCAAAATTTAACCATTGTATAGTGGATGCGAAGGAAGAATATACCGAGAAAGTTACATCAGAATCCTGGCAAGTAACGGTTAAGTACTTTTTTTTTTGTTATCGCAGGAGAATCCCTTTGGATACCCTGCCAGGGAAGTGACGAGAATATGTGGTGTGCACTAAATTCCTGCGGCGACCATCTCGGAGCGTATACAGAGGGGGGCCCAGAAGTACCTGTAAGGCTTTCTACGGATCACCCTCACCACGCCAGCTGTGTAGTTTTATTATTATGACAGCACCCCGCTTGATTATAGACTGGAGTGTGGTCCATGAATGGATGCCACTGCTACTACAACTCAACAACTGTGAGTGGCAATTACATCCACTATGCTAGTTGGAACCGGCAACTTACAAGCTGATCACGAAACGCGACCAAATCACTTCACGATCTGTATACTTACAAGTGGTGGTACTACCCTAGATCGGCAGACTGGGTACCACTGCCTACCACCAGGCAAGTCGAGGTCATATAACTGATAAAACCGATTCAGTTTACCTCGGTTGCCCCAATCGTCATCACTATGCCGGCCAAAGAAAATGGTAAAATGATAAATTCATTAAATAATATTTTGGTACCACATATTAAGCTAGATATGTGGTACTAGATAAGTGTTGCTACAGATAAGTGTGACATGCACTATGCCGGCCCAGTTGTATAAATAATAATTCATAGTTAAGTAAATTGCTAGTGCAATTTCTAAAAGCTAAGTTAACCGCAATACGGTCAGTGGTCCCAGAAAGAGATTCAAAGGGAAACCTCTCAAACAGACTACTTTAATAACGGAGTGGGTTGAATTTTTCAAAGAGTTACCGACATTCAAATTTTTCAGGTTTAACCTTTTTATTCGGACCGGGTGGGATATATATATTTTTTAAATTCTTAATAAACAAAAGTCACACGTCCATATCGCTATAGCTCTAGTATATGGTTGGAAAAACTGCACGTTAAAAAATAGGATAGATGAATTTTTACGTAGGCGTATATTATGTGCTGTATAGCTTAGTGATCTAATAACTAATTTGTACACTAATAGTAAAATTAACTATGTTCATTTAACTATAAGAATACCATATATTTTTTAATTTAATGTAAAAATTCGTTCTTTGTATTCTGTAATTCATCGAATCACTCCTAAAAAGTTGTGCACGAACAGAGTAAATTCTTTATTGTTCGAAACAATTGGCGGCCTAATTAAAATAAAATATTTCAACAAACAACCTTAAGGCAGTGAAACTGGAATGTTTATCAATAAATTACTAATTAATTAAAGTGAAGTGACTTTGAAATAGGTTTGAAAGATTACGCAGAGGCATGGCGGCTCTGTGCGTCCTCTATCGCCTATACTACGAGAATGTTCCGAGGAGCTCTTTAACCTTGTTCCTATCTCGTCTTTTCACACGCGTAACACGCGCACTGGTCGGAGGAAACATTCGCATTTTGTCGACAGAATCGGTAGTCGAACTATAAAGTTCAGTGCGTCTTTTCTTTGTAGAATAATCGACAAGTGGAATGCTTTGCCAGCCCATGTGTTCATCATTCATCCTATAACCTAGGATCTTTCAAGCGATGCGTGAAGAAGCACCTTTGGCCGGCATAGTGACGGTGGCTAAGACAGCCGTGTACTGACTCGGTTGTTTCAGTCGTCGGAACTTTTCGATCTCCTCTTGCTTATCATTAGGCGGGTCGATGTCAAATGACGTATCACAAAAAACATAGTAGATGCGACTGCTACTTCCATTTATTCAAACATAGCAGCACTCTCTTTTATTCATGTACCGCACACCAGTTTAACTTTAGGCGGGGTTCTGTCATATGTCGACTCACAAATAAAAATGCATTTGAATGAGGAAATTACCTAAATCAAATTGGTCCCATGGTTCCCAACTTTATATTGCATATTCATCCCAGGGCCGAATTTCTATGACGTAATAAAAACATAATAGGATGAATACCTGAGAGATACGAGGTCAGAGATAAAGTGGTGTCTCTCTATAAATTTTCACTAGATTCCTGGTAATTCATTTTTTAATGTTTTTAGTAATTGCTATTTTAATTTGTATTTTATGGAGAGAATATTTCAACGAAAGGTCCAGAAGCAAAGGAATATGGTATCGCACCATGCAGAGTGAGCCTCCTCGTGTGCCGTGGTTCGCAAATGTAATAATTACAAGATCGTGTTTGATAAATGCATTTCGGCTCCGTACTGAACACATTCCCCTCAACGCATTTGCATTTATGATGAAGAAAGTGGACTCCCCCAACTGCGTGTCATGCGCACAGGTAGAAGACATAATGCATGTGTTGTGGCAATGTGAACGGTGCCAGAGTGAAAGGAGGGTACTTTTGAATACTATAAATCTTAATTTGTTGGATGTAGGAGCATTTAATAGTATCCTAGCTGAACCAATATCGACTTTAGCTAGGATGATATATGAATTTGTAAATATTTATTTTAAGTGTAGATTAGGCTAGGTTATTTGTATAGTTGTATATAGTTAGGGTAGATTCTATATTAGGGTTTAAGTGATCATGGGGCTGACATAAGCAGAAAATGCTTAAAGCCTATAAAAAAGAGAAGAAATAAATGTATTTTGTTTTTTTAAGTGATTGTATGGCGTATACTAATGCTAATATTTAATCGTGTGGTAAGAATTTACAAATCTCATGTGAATGGATGCGTTAAACGAGGCAAGCCCAGGAGGGTGTTTGCCGACCAAATCTGAGACATCCTCACGAAAGCTAGGTTGCCTAGTGCCCATAACTATAGAGCTTGTATGAAGAGAATTGTAAATGTGAAGGAAGCGAGGGAGTTGTGTCAGGATCGTGGCAAGTGGCGCTCCATATTCACTGTATATCCCTGTAAGAAAAAGGCGTGACAATTTGATTGATTGATTGATTGACTGTTGGCATATACTAATGCTAATATTTAGTCGTGTCGTGAGTCAACTAGGTTTGATCTCCGTAGTCGACTGGATTTTAGTCCAAATTTTATGACTTTATACTTGTTAATGAATTAAACAATTTTTTATGCGACTTACTATTGCGTTTATTTTTGTTTTTGATTTTATACAATTTTTTATTATTATTTCGACGTTTTTTTACTTGTTATTTTGTATTTCTAGGTATTTTTAACATTTACTTTTTTTTTACCTAGTTTGAACCGGCAACTTACAAGCTGATTCCGAAACGCGACCAAATCAATTCACGGTCTGTATACTTGTAAGTGGTGGTACTACCCTGATTCGGCAGACTGGGACCACTGCCTACCACTCTTTGTTAACCAGACCCGAAGCAAATATCCACCTCTTTCTTTTTAATAACAAATACTTGCAATAATTAATATAATTATTAAATATTGCAAATAAAAGCTAAAAAACAAAGTTAAAAATAATAATATTTGGTCTGACCGGGAATCTACGCGCAACAAACCAATCGCTAACCGTTCATCCACGCCTATCGCCTTTTCCGTATATATCTTATAGTTATGGACACTGTGGACCCCTGCTTTTTTTAAAGCCCCTGATCGACCTATATGAAACCTATATGTATTTATTTATATCTTAAAGTTATTTAATACTGAAATCCAGCGTGTACATAGTAAACATCTCATACTCAGTATTTACTTAACATTCGATGATATGGGTTGATTGTTATGAACGTTCTTTTTTATTGTGAAACGACATATGACCTCGACCCGCCTGATGATAAGCAAGAGTGATGACGACTGAAAAAACCGAGTTAGTTCACGGCTGCCTCAGTCGTCGTCACTATGCCGGCCAAAGGTGCTTCTTCATGCACCGCTTGAAGGATCCAAGGTTATACGAGGCAAGGGAGAGAACACATGGGCTGGCAAAGCATTCCACTTGTCGATTGTTTTACGAAGAAAAGACGCTCTAAACTTTTTAGTTCGACTTCCGATTCGGTCGACAAAATGCCGACCAGTGCGGGTATTACGGGTGTGAAAGGACGAGGTAGGAACAAGGTTAAAGACGTGTCAATCGAGGCGCGAAGGAAATTTCTTTCTTGGGCCAAAGCAGGGCAGATCTCTAACGTATGTTGGGCGGTGTCCTCGCTACTGTCTGATGACAGGCTGCAGTTTATTTCCTCCTGGCTATGTGCTACAAGTACCTTTCGAAACATCCAAAGAGTGGTAGGCAGTGGTACTACCCAGTCTGCCGATCCGGGGTAGTACCACCATTTACAAGTATACAGACTGTGAAGTGATTTGGTCACGTTTCGGGATTAGCTTGTAAGTTGCCGGTTCCAACTAGGCCGGCATAGCGAATGTGACTGCTACTTACAGTTATTGAATTGTAGTAGCAGTGACATCCATTCATAGACCACACTCCAGCTTAACATTAAGCTGGGTGCTGTCATAAGTCGAGTCACAACAAAAAAAAACATCCCGAGAGGACTGGTGTAAGGTAAAAGGTTAGCACTCCCCATTTCCTATCTAACTCAAAAAAGAAATAAATCCACGAGCAAACAGATCCCCCGTCAAATGCTATCACACTTGACCTTGAGAATAAACCATCAAATTAGTACTGTTAGCAACCCTTTCCAGACACACGTTATTTTGTTTTATTCACGCGCTGTCATTATTATATTTTTTGTTGAATTTTCGTTATTGTTAAGTGTTTGTTATATTATTATTAGTTATTATCGTTTTATTGTTTTTAAAACTATAACGCAAAAAACAAGAGTCAGTTCAGCCTCTGAATAAAATTCAAGTGAAGACATCGAAAATATGAGTGGAGTTGAAATATTTTTATTCTTTCCGTTCTTTTTTCTTTTCTGACCGTACTTTTGCTCCAAACGTCTCCAAATGTCATTTCGACTTACTTTGACAAAGTCCCAGCGCATTGGCAAATGACGCGAGTTATATATAGTTATTTAAACCAGCAAATAAAGCAATAAAAATAAGCAAATAAAAGCAAATAAATCTCAGCATATTGAAGAACCGTTCATAGTAAACCCATTTTATTTACATTGAGAATTATCGATTTTCCTACTATTTACATCTGAAAAATCATGGAAACGCGAAGGTGAGGTTCTGCAAATAATCTTAAATATTACCACTTCAATACTCAACATTTAAAAAGCCAGATTTATTTAGCAAATACTGTTAGAGACCTGAAGCCTCTAACAGTATACTTAGCTTGATGTTAAGCTGAAGTGTGGTCCATGAATGGATGTCACTGCTACTACAATTCAATAACTGTAAGTAGCAGTCACATCCACTATGCCTACTAACTGTACTAGGAGTTACCTCCATTCATGATCCGCACTTCAGCTTAACATCGGGCTGGGTGATGTCATATTCGAATTTTTCGATGTTAAACTGAAGTTGAACAAGAAATAATGTTTAATATCATTAAAACAATTATAATCATCTAAAATGTTTATATTTCCCTGGCAAATATGAAATTTAATTTAATCAGGTTTGTGCCTATGCCTTGCCTCCCATTCCCCCTCCTCCTTTTCCTCATCCCCCCTCCAGTAGGTATGCGGTGATGTAATCTGCATGTCGTTATACCACGCTGTGTCTCGACTCATCCATAATTCACGTAATGAGATCCGACAGCAAAAACCGTAGAGCAAAAAAATAATAATAAAGAATTATAAAAAAATATATAAATATATGTATAATCATCATAGTAGATATAAAATATTCTTTATCTTTGCTTACTGACGTGAAAGTTAATAAACGTAAAATTTGTATAAAAGTATGAATAATATCAATCAATCAAATTGTCACGCCTCTTTCCCACAGGGATAGGCAGAGACAATGGAGCGCCACTTGCCACGATCCTGACACAACTCCCTTGCTTCCTTCACACCCACATTTCTCTTTATACAGGCTCTGTGGTTATGGGCACTAGGCAACCTAGCTTTCTTAAGGATGTCTCCGATTTGGTCGGAAAACACACTCCTGGGCCTGCCTTGTTTAACGCATCCATCCACATCAGATTTATAAATTCCTTTTGTCAATCTACTTTCACTCATCCTTTCATTGTGGCCAAACCAACGAAGAATTCATTTGTCAATCCTTGCCACTACATCTTCTTTCAAATCGCATCCATCGCGCACTTTGCTATTCCTTATTCTATCCGCTATCGTCACTCCACATATTCTACTCTCATGCTTCCTCTGCCATACCCAACCTTCACTTCCATGCATTAGGGAAGGAACAAGCGCCGCATTATGAACAGCCATCCGTAACTTTTGGGACATTATTTGGCTGTTCATTATACATTGGCTGTTCATAAACAATGCGCCTGGCCAAACGGCTTACGGATAAGACAGAAAGGCTGGCAATTATTTCTGCCAACGTATTAGCCAAAGAGAAAGGGTTACCAGGCTTCTTGGGACTATCACTAGATTAGATTATTTTTTTAAATTATAGTTAAAATACTTTTAATTTTATCTGTTTATTAAATTATTGAGTATATTTAAGTATTAAATATTGTATTTGTAACACTACTCTACGCCATTTTGAATTCTGTCACTGTTAAAGGAGACAAATCAAAGGCGTTTGTATGTGGCGGCGGCGCATACATTATTAAACAAGCTTTGATAAAGCAAAGTTAAGTCAACAGCATGGATACCGCGTTTTGCCATCACATTTACTTTTATAAGCATTGCGGTTTGCTTTTAACAAGATCACGCTTTACAAAATTATAAAACTACATTGTGACTTTACGCTGCGTAGTGTTAGTGGCTTCTTATTGGATACCAATCAAATGCGAATTTGTTGAAAAAGCGCTTTATTTGCACAATTCAAATATCCCTATCGTAAGCACGTTTGAAGTCTAATTGTCAAGGCAAAGTCGTCCCTATGTCCTCGCCGAAGCTTTGCCTTCCAATCGCAGGTATCGCTTATTTTATTGTTTTTTAACCTTTCTATATTAAGCTACTACAGTGCTTGTATCATAGAAACAAGACAACCGAAGTACATATATTAAACATACATTGGTACCGGCAAGTGGTTTGAATTCGTGCTCAGGGTTTGCTTAACAATAGACAGAATATACAAGTCTATCTTAGAATTTAGGAATGTACTTTCGTCAAATCTAAAGTCATAATCTCGAAAATATAATACACAACATTGATGTGTCGAAGATTGACGGTTAGTTAATGACTAGGAATCGAACCCATGACCCTCATCGGCTTCAAATAATAAAGTTTTGCAATCAAACTTTACCCAAACTTTGGTAATAGCTACTCCAACATATAAATAGGTCAACAACTAACGAGTATATGTATATACAATATTTAGGTACCTTATATTTTTACATAATAACCATAGACCAGGAATTGTCGTTAGATTTTGTTTCAAATCATAAATATTATGTAAAACACTGTTTTGAAGGATTTAAGAAGAAAAAGCGGCCAATGTGCCTGAAGACAGGCGTGGCCGAACGGTTGACGATTGGTTCGATTCCCGGTCAGAGCAAATATTTGTTTCATAGCTTTTATTTAATATTAAATATTACAAATATTTATTATAAAAAAAGATGCGGATATTTGCTTCGGGTCTGGTTATTAAAGAGTGGTAGGCTGTGGTACCCAGTCTGCCGATCCGGGTTAGTATCCGGGATGTGATTGCTACTTACAGTTATTGAATAGTAGTAGCAGTACCATTGACGACAGGCGTGGACGAACGGTTAAGCGACTGGTTTGTTGCGCGTAAAGTCCCGGGTTCGATCCCCGGTCGGAGCAAATATTTGTTAATAAAAAAAAGAGATGGATTTTTGCTTCGGGTCTGGTTATCAAAGAGTGGTAGGCAGTGGCACCCAGTCTGCCGATCCGGGGTAGTACCACCACTTACAAGTATACAGACCGTGAAGTGATTTAGTCACGTTTCGGGATCAGCTTGTAAGTTGCCGGTTCCATCTAGGCCGGCATAGTGGATGTGATTGCTACTCACAGTTATTGAATTGTAGTAGCAGTGACATTTATTCATGGACCACACTTTGGCTTAACATCAAGCGGGGTGCTGTCATATGTCGAGTCACAATAAAAAAAAACATCCATTCATGCACAATATATATATATATATATATATATATATGGCCGTATGGACATATATATGGACATACGGCCGGGTGCTGTCATATGTCGAGTAGCAATAAAAATAATTAAAAAGTTGCAATGAACAGTTTTTATTATATATAATGTATCATTCAAAGAATACATATATACTAGAAGGAAATCTTATGATATTGCAAGGAGTCATTAGTTGGTTCAGTTTCGTTAGTAGAAAATGAAATATAGAAAATTCACTTCGTTAGATTTGTATTGAAACTAAGTCTTGCAGGAAAAACTGAAAACTATTTACAATATATACGAGAAATTGTGGAGCGTCGATACACTTTAAAGGATATCATTCATTTTGGGCTATTTTTGTGATACATTTGTAATGCCCAATGATGAAAAAATATATAAATGGTAGTTTTGATACTTGTATTGATAAAACTAATAACAATTTTGCTTTTCATTTCTTTGCAATTGAGTTATTTGGAAGTTAAGATTTCGTTTCTCAATCACGAAGACACGCCATATTAACAGTTCTGCTTTGAACTCTCATAGTTATAGTTTAATCATTTTGCACACCTAAACTATGCAAAATAAAGGATAAATTCCAATTACATTGTATTCTTCGTACATCAAACTTTTTTAAAATGTATATGCAACTGTTAATACAATTAAGCCCAAGTCCCATACAAAATGAATGATGTCCTTTATGTTTCATAATAATAATAAAAAATGCCTCAAACTTTAATTCTGGTAAAACTCTCTTTTATTGTTATGTACGGACTCGTTTCCGCACTTGAGTTCTTCGCGGCTTTTTTTCGCATTCTTCAGCAGTTTGCTGTCAGTGGAGCCAAGTTGTCAGCTAGCCAAGAAGGGCTACGGAAGCGTCCTCACGTTCCCGAGGAACTTTTGTCTCGCATCAGCCACACTCAAGAGCATATGCGCGGCTGTTTCCTCCTCATTAAGGCGCCATGATGCGGAGCTTGGATCTGTCAAACGGAGAAAGTGACTAAGAAAAAGAGTGCCGACGACAAAAAAACAGTCTCAGTTCACATCTGCCTCAGTCGCCTTCACTATGTCGGCCAAAGGTAAAATTTGGTATAACGATTGTCTTTTAGTGTGTGCCTATGATTAAGTAAAGAAATAAATCGCTTCAAAATAAAAAATACGTACTACAATTTCTCATACAATTTGTACTATATAGTTAATTACATAAAGCATACCCGTATTACTGATGCAGCGTTGAAGCGCTTTGCAATTACCACCGTCGATATTTTAACATTGCAACTCTGATAAGCAGATAATGTTGTATGGAGGAGAATTAATAATATAAATGTAAAAAATATATATTTATTAGGTATGTATAAATAGTTTATTTATTTCTTAGAATTTACTTAGATTTTGCGCAAACATTGATTAATGAATTAAACAAATTTTATGCTGCTTGCGCCGTGACCACGATGGCTGCAGAGCTTTTAAAACGTTGAAATAATAAAAATTGTAAAATCATATTAAAAATATTATAATTTTGATTTCTTTTAAAACTTAAAGCGGTTCAGTTTAATTTATAATGGACCGCACTGGAGCTTATCATCAGGCGGGTTGCTGTCATATAACGATACACAATTAAATTAATGTTTTATTGCATTGTAATTGCACTTTCGTTGAGATTGTATGAAGAGAATTGTGCACGTGGGAAAAGCGAGGGAGTTTTATCAGGATCGTGGCAAATGGCGCTCTATTGTTTCTGTCTATCCCTGTGGAAAAAAAGCGTGACAATTTTATTGATTGATTGATGTATTTTCGTAGTTCAGTTTTAATGTAACAACACACAAGCACATCAATCTGTTAACCTATTGTTGATGATCAGTAAGTTTAATACATATGGTGTCTTAAGTAGTGTTTTTACTTAGGCCGGCATAGTAGCGGCGGCTGGGGCAGCCGGGAACTGACTCGGTTATTCCAGTCGTCGTCACTCTTGGACTTATCATCAGCTTATCATCAGGCGGGTCGAGGTCAAATGTCGTGTCACAATAAAAAAAAAATAAAGCATTATCCATATAATTTTAGCCCAGGTATCTGTTATCTGAATGTTAGCAGATTGTGGCGTGTCTATGTTCTATAGAAGTGAATATACAAATTGAACGTCTCGTTGTTGAATTTAAATTTATACCAAAGAATTGATTTCTTAACCGTAAAGTGGTGGAAAGAAAATGCATAGAAAGAAGAAAATCTAAGTTTCTGTACTGTTTTAAATTTTGTTTTATTTCTTCATGGAGGCAGAGACGACGAATCACCATTTACTTACGATGATCCTGACACAACAACCTTGATATTACCTTTAAGGTGTGATTCCGCCGGCGACTGCAGACCGCAGACTGCACTACTTATTTGGATAAGATAGATTCCGTGCAAGGCGACACTTGTCTGCAGCTGACCGCATTAATATTGTTTCCAAACATTGTATTTTTATACATCTATGACTTAGCAAATGCTGATTGTCGCAATAGTGTCGCCTTGCACGAAATTAAGCTCATACAAACCAGTAGTGCAGTCTGCGCTCTGCAGTCGCTGTTGAAAACACTCCTTTAAAGCTTTTCTTATTGGGGCTCGAATGATAGCAGCATCCCGCCTGGTGTTAGGTACACGAATGGAGGCGATTGATACTTAAATTAATTAAGTGCAAGTTTGAGTAGCATCCACTATGCCGGTCTAGTTGGAACTAGCAACTTACAATTTATTCAGAAACTGTCAAATTACAAGCGACTGATTCACTTTATAGTGAATTATAGTGGTACTACCCTGGATCTGCAGACTAGGTACCATTGCCTAACCACTCTTTGATAAATAACCAGACCCAAAGCAAATATTCGCCTCTTTTTTATTAACAAATATTTGCAATACTTAATAATTATTACAAATAAAAACTATGAAACAAATTATTGCTCCGACCGGGAATAAAACCCGGTTTCTACGCGTAATAAAATAGTGTGATAACCAATTCTCTACGCCTGTCGCCAACCTACCTCTCTGTTATTACAACAGCGTGAACATATAAATAGTTATCCTTTGTTATAGGTAGTTATAGTAAATCCTTTGCTGTACTATTTGACTCGATAACCCAAAAACTAAATTTATTACGATCTTTTCAAGATTAATGGAACTTATTCGTTGTGAGAATAAAAAAAGGCTTTATCTCCTTTTAAAGGGTAGATAGAAATTCGGAAATATTGCTGGAATAGATTCTATTCATACTTACTCGTATGTTGATCGAATGTCAGTAAAGATTTATATATTATATTTACTAGCAGACCCGGTAGACGTTCGTCATGTCCGGAAAAGTAGCGCGTCATTAAATATGATTAAACAAATTTTATGCGGCTTACTATCGCGTTTATTTTGGTTTTGATTTCGAGAGCTTTGCAGCTATCGTGGTCACGAAGAGACTGAGGTATTGAACGACCTATTGGTTGATGCTGTTATTGTTTCCAAACGTCGGAATAATAAAAAATTGTAAAATCAAAACCAAAATAAACGCGATA
Organism: Tinea trinotella; assembly: GCA_905220615.1. Lineage (NCBI taxonomy): Eukaryota > Metazoa > Arthropoda > Insecta > Lepidoptera > Tineidae > Tinea > Tinea trinotella. The sequence goes on along the minus strand of HG992328.1, from coordinate 1,028,262 downwards.
GTAAGCCGCATAAAATTTGTTTAATTCAATAATCAATGTTCGCGCAAAATCTAAGGCGACCGTGGTGTAGTGGCAGTGCAATCGTTACACAAACCGGAGAGCACGAGTTCGAGACCACCCACCGGTAACAATGTATCTTTGATATATGTACTTTGGTTGTCCTGTTTCTATGATACAAGCTCTTTAGTAGCTTAGTATAGAAATGTAAATAATAAAAAAAAAACAAGAAAATATTATATAATATGGTATATAATATAATCCCTGTGGTATTGCGCGGAGCGATGGCAAGAGACCTGATGGAATGCCTGTTGGGCTATGGAAACTTGGCAGGTCTTTGGTGTGGGATGCGACTTGTGTATACACATTAGCCCCATCTCACATCCAAGCGACTTCGTTAAGCGCAGGAAGTGCGGCGACTTCTGCTGAGAACCTCAAGTTGCGCAAATATGCTAACCTCGGTACTGGTTACGAATTTGCACCGTTTGGGGTCGAGACGATGGGCCCTTGGGGACCATCAGCTAAGCGTCTGGCTAAGGAGTTGTCCAGGCGGCTGACGGAGAAGTCTGGAGACAGGAAGGTTGGCAATTATTTCTGTCAACGTATTAGCCTTGCTATACAAAGGGGAAATGTTGCCAGTCTCCTTGGGAATATCTCTGATGCGACGTCATTAGACGATATTTTTTATTTATAGTTTAATTATAGTTAATTATTACTTTTAATGAAGTTTAATTGTAGTATAATAAATATCAGATAAAGAAAAAAAATTTAAAAAAAATAATAATATGGTATTATAAAAACGTTTTTATTTTATCTCTCTACTATGGTCTCTATGTCTATATTATTTGATTTTTCATTTTTCATTAAATTATTTCATAGATTATGATTAAACCTAAAATATTTTTTAGAAGAGAATTTAGGAATTATATTTCAACTTGACTGTGGTAAGCAAGGGGAGGTCCAAGAGCGCCGACGTCTAAAAAAACCGTCTCAGTTTACGTATGCCTCAATCTCAGTCACCATGCTGGCCAAAGGTACTTATCACGCTTTGCTCTAAGGATCCAAGAATATGGTTTTAAATTGAATATACCAATTCAACTCACAATCAAGACTTTAGAATAAAGTATGAAAGTAGAACATTGAGACAAAAAATATTTTTTAACACAAACTATGTATCGGGTATTTCCCTTTTTAACCCCACATATAGATTAAAATCCCTAGAAGTTTCCAGTATAATTACTATTGTGACTTTAAATGTAAGAAATTTAGAAGCACCTAAGACCGGCATAATGTCGTCACTCTTGGATCTCCTCTTGCTTATCATGAGGCGGGTCGAGGTCAGATGTCGTGTCACAATAAAAATAAAGTAGCAGTCGCATCCACTACTCGTATGCTAGCTAGCCTAGTTGGAACCAACAACTTATAACCTGATTCCGAAACCAAACTATGTCACTTCACGGTCTGTATACTTGTATGTGGTGGTACTACCCTGGATCGGCAGAATGGGCACCACCGCCTACCACTCTTTGACAACCAGACCCGGAGCTAATATTCGCTTATTACCAAATATAAAAACTAAGAAACTTTTCTTTCATTGTGACACGTCATTCGACCTTGACCCACCTCATCAGGTGCACCTCATAATACATAAGCAAGAGGATGTCCAAGAGTGACGACGACTGTAAAAACCGAGTTAGTGCACGGCTGCTCCAGTCGCCGTCACTATGCCGGCCAAAATTTATTAATTTGCTCCGACCGAAATAAAAACTCGGGATTTTTATGGGTAAACCAAAGGTTTTCGGTCAAGGGTTTTACGGGGAATAATCCAAATTTGCATGTCAGCCGGCAGATAGGGGTTGCATTTTTTTAGTTTGGCCCTATCTTTTTGTTTTGTATAAAACATGTGTTTTCCTTTTGTCGCTGTCACATGCAGGTTGGAAGCGGGTGATAGTTTTTGCATCACAAAATGAATAAGAAAAATATGTAACAGACAAACGTGGTTGGTTTTACAAAATTATTAATGTATTTTTCCACTCATTGTTGTGGAAAAAAATACAAATTATGGAGGTATAGTTTTTCTTTATTCATGTTTTATTTCAACATGTGACATGTGTCAACAGGCGTGGACGAACGGTGTAGCGATTGGTTTGTTGCGCGTAAAGTCCCAGGTTCGAATCCCGGTCGGAGCAAATATTTGTTTCATAGCTTTTATTTGTAATATTTAATAATATTAAATATTGCAAATATTTGTAAAAAAAAGAGATGAATATTTGCTTCGGGTCTGGTTATCAAAAAGTGGTAGGCAGTTGTATCCAGTCTGCCGATCCGGGGTCGTACCACCACTTACAACTATACAGACCGTGAAGTGATTTGGTCACGTTTCGGGATCAGCTTGTAAGTTGCCGGTTCCATCTAGGCCGGCATAGTGGATGTGATTGCTACTCACAGTTATTGAATTGTAGTAGCAGTGACATTTATTTATGGACCACACTTCGGTTTAACATCAAGCGGGGTGCTGTCATATGTCGAGTCACAATAAAAAATAAAAATAAAATAAAAAGCAATGGATAGCAATTTGTGTATTCGTTAAACTTCATAATAATTACTCTCTCTCGACCTCTCAAAACAAATATTTAGGCCTCTATTACGAGTCCAACATCATTGCATTATAAAAAAAACAACATCTATAAGCTTATTTTTCATAAATTATCACTGTATCGGCCAACGGCGTCTGGGGCAGCTGTAATCTGACTTTTTTTTCAGTCATCATCACTCTTAGCCTCTCGCTTTCCATCATGCGGCTCGAGGTCACATTAAGAAAACTTCTAATATCTGAACCCATTAATTCTTTTTTTTTATTGTGGCGCAAGTTGTTAGGCTGGGTTGCGTGTGATCCAGACTTTTACCTACTCTAAGTAGCAGCCGTATAATAACTGTAAATAGCAATTGCATCCACTATGCTGGCCTGGTTGAAACCGACGTCTTTCCGGTCTTTACACTTAAAAGTGGTGCTACTTTCCCGGATCGGCGGAATGGGCAAATGAGTAAACAGCAAGAATAATTTATTGCACAAATTCATTTTCTCACAATTTGAAGCATACAGACCGGCATTATTGCGTCCACTGCATGCATACTGGCCGCGGCACTGCGTTACTTAAAAAAACGGCTCCAAGTGTAATGCATACGCATCTGCAAACAACTTTTAGCGTCTGTAGGTACTTTATGTGTGTATATCCAGCAAACGGAAAGAGAGTCAGAGCGGGCTAGCAAAAAAGGAGAGTTAGAGAAAAAGCTGCATAAACATTGTTGTGCTCTTTCAAATGTGCAGTAAATTATACAAGAATATAACAATAGGTTTCACGCAATAGCATCCGCGGACACAAAACTAAATGAACTAGAACTTTCTTTGTTATCCAAGAAAAAGTCGTGTCGCTGTTCATTAGTTAGATCGAAATAGAATTTTGTGGAAGCTCCCATATCACTTTATACAAAATAAGCAACCGCGGCCAGCACGGGAGTCAGTCCTGTATGTACAGGGAAAGATTGCAATCACGATACGACTTCGATGACGATATAAGAATGACTATTGGACTTCGAATGTGCTTACAATTGTGATGTTCGGATTTGGAATTTTTCTGTATTCTTAGGAACTCCGCAGAATGTCATAATCCTACTATATTATTATAAATGTGAATGTGAGTTTGTTTGTAACGTTTTCACGCAACAACTACTTAACCGATCATCATGAAACTTTGTACACATATTTTTGGAGATACTAGAACTAGTATCTTTATTATTTATCTATACGATTTAACCTCCTAATTTAAAAAATAAATATATTTTTTACTATAGTTTCCAATTGATTTAGTTTCAGCTGGTTGGAATTATTGTATATTTATTTTTATTTCCATCTGTCATTTTTATATGAGTTATCGAGTTATAAATACAAAAAAAGGGACATACAGTCGAATTAAGAACCTCCTCCTTTTTATGACTATGTTATAAACCAAATTTTACGCGGGTCAAACCGCGGGCACAGCTAGTATTGTAATACATCAAATAGTTTTTCAAAGCTTCCGGCGTCGGCAGTCCAACGACTGTCTTAGTTTTTATTTTAAAGACAGACATAATGGCGGGTAAAATTGATGTTCAGTTCTCGTAATAGAGACTAAGAACTCATTTAACTTGTATTGCTTTTAGTTTTGAAGTTAGGTTTAACTAATGCTAAAACGTAGAGGATTATGCTCTTTAATTGTATGAATTTACAGTTCATTATAGCTTGTTTTAGTAGTTTTAAACGTTTAAATAATAAACTTCTAAGCTATAGAATTAGACATTTGGCTGTTATGTCTGGTTTCTGTCTATTTCAGCGTTGAACTGTCTAAAATATTATTTTTGGAATCACGGAATATTTTGCCTAATAATTTGCAATATCCGTGAAGTGACTAAGTTGCGTTCCGAGACTTGGTTAAAAGCTACGAAAGTTCATCGAGCTCATAGTGCTTGAGGCACGTTTTGACGGGGACAGCTTTATTTTTCATTACTAGCCGACGTGTGACCATGTGAAGCCCTAAATATTTATTTAGCATTATGGCAAATACTCATATTTCTTTATACTCTTGGCCGGCGACTGGGTCAACCGGAAACTGACACGGTTTTTTAGTCGTCGGCACTCTTGGACCTCCCATGGACCTGCCTGATTATTTACTATCAGGCAGGTCAATAGTCCAGTCATAATTAAAAAATCTTTTTCAACATTAGTTTATCCACAAAATAATTAAAAACTACTAACAAAGGTCATTCGCAAAACAATCTGTCGACCAAATCAGCAGTCGAACTACTAATACATAGAAACGACGCAGTTCGGTGCGTCGCGTCTATATAGAACAATTGACAAGTGTAATGCTTTACTATCCTATTACTATCCCCATCTATATCCGTTAACCGGCAAGTGACGGCGCTGAGGAAAACGGGAACTGAGTCGGTTTTTTAGTTATTGCGTACTATCAGGCAATTCTGGGTAAGATGTCGAGTCACAATAATTAAAAAAAAAACAATAAGAACCCATGTGGACCCAGCTGTGGAAAGATGCGAGCAAATAGTCGTGCGTTAAGAGACAAACGCCGGGTTCGTCTCCCGGTCGCAGCTGACTGCGATCTCGGATGTTCTATTACTTTTAGAAAGTTCTAGTGGTTGTAGTGGGAAATGGCAATTGTTTGCTTCGTTAGAGCGAAGTATATTTGATTTCCTGAGAATGCCACCGCAGGAATATATTACTTCGCGTCTACTATGAGTCTTTTACCGACACTGTCGTTATAGTTTTAACGCGCTTTTATTAGCATGACTTGTATGTATGTAAATATGTATGTAACGGAATATTTCGAAATAATTTTCACCTACTTCCAGATGTCTAAATAATATAAAAACTTGTACATGTGTTAAAAACCGAAGACCATACAATAATTTCATTAAAAATTTTTGGCTGGCATAGTGACGGCGATTAAGGCAACCGTGAACTGACTCGATTTTTTCAGTCATCGGCATTCTTGGACCTCCACTTACTTACCATTTATTTACTTCTTAGTTCACATTGTCATAAAAGCGTGTGTTTTAGTTTTTTTTAACTATAGATTCATTTTCACCATTTGTTGATTTTTGTAGAGCAAATATTTGTTTCATTGCTTTTATATTTTATATCTAGAATTGTATTGGAATTACAAAATATTGGTTAACAAAAAATAAAAATAGGGGCTGATATTTGCTGCGATTCTTGTTGCCAAAGAGTGGTAGACAATGGTACTCAGTCTGCCGATCCGCAGTAGTACCACTACTTACGAGTATAAGTATACAGAAGTGACTTAGTCAAGTTTTAGGATCAGCTTGTAAGTTACCGGCTCTAACTATGCCGACATAGTAAATGCGACTGCTATATGTAGTTATTTAACTGTAGTAGCAGTCGCCTCCATTCATGGATTGTTCTTCAGCTTCACACCAGGCGAAGTGCTGCAATAAATGTTTTTAACTCAAACCTATTAAAGATATATGGAAACACAGACACTAGCTTTATTGAACAATTATGTACTAGTATTACTGGTACTAAACCGGAAGCCGTAGGTAGGCCTTCCACTAGGTGGACTGACGACATAGTGAAAGTCACAGGTTACCGGTGGATGCAACTGGCATCTTGTCATTCGGAATGGCGTTCTAAGGGGAAGGCCTATGTTCAGCAGTGGACGCCTTCTGGCTGATGATGATTACTGTTACTCTTAACAAACTAGGAAATTTAAATTTAAGTGATTTATTTTGTTATTCACATACATTTTCTCAATTTTTTTAAATTAAAAATATGTGTACATGTCAACCTTGGACGTTTGAAAATCCTTTTGTTGGGTCCCATGACAGGCGCTCTGCCTATTATGGGTCCACATTCCACCATGCATTTTTCCTGGATGACAGTACTCAATTTTGAAGCTCTTATTATGTATTTGTTTTTTACTGTGATTAATGTTTTGGTATTTTGTATTTTTGTATTTGTATGTCGAGCCAAAAAATAATGCTTACAATACAGCGCAAGACTCATGGTAAAGGTATCTTTTGTGCTGAATTCTAGAATCTAGATTTTCAAAAGAAAAAGCTTTACGACTATAAAATATAGGAATAAATTTACGGCTTCATTCACAATTGGAGTGTGCAGAATACTCAAGAAGTATGACTTAGGAAACTTTAAAATAGAAAAAATTATGATTACGGTTCATAAATGGAGGTGACTGCTACTACCTGTAAAGTCATTTTTTTACAAATTTTATACTAAGCTACTAAAGTGCTTGTATCATAGAAACAGGACAACCAAAGTACATGCCACTGCACTACGGTCGCCTTTAACTGTAAGTAGCAGTCGCATCCACTATGCCGGCCTAGTTGGAACCAGCAATTAACAAGCTGATCCCTAATGGATAGTATGTATTTACTTTTATATATTATACCTAATTGTTAAGTTAAATATGTATACAGGCTAATATTAATTGATGAGTTTCTTGTGGCCTTCTTCTCGTCCTGCCTTTCCGAAGCCATGGTAGAATGTGACGATGAGTTTTCATTTCAATAAATATCCATTCACAAAATCGGCAACGGATTAATTTGAACAAAATAAATACTATGAAAAGCCACAATTTTTATTTATTACATATTAATTCTTAATAAAATAATTTAATAATGTGCATCGATAATAAATCTGAATATTTTTGTTTCACCTTCGCTGCCCTTTTTAAAGGTAACTTTATTTTTAGTACACTCGGGATTATCAAATGGACAGGTCTGAAATCAAATATTATCAATCAATCAAATTGTCATATATATATTTTTTTTTTTTTTTGAAAGAATTTTATATTTTTAAATGCTGTCGACATATGACAGCACCCCACTTGATGTAAAGCTGGAGTGTGGTCCATGAATGGATGTCACTGCTACTACAATTCAATAGCTGTAAGTAGCAATCACATCCACTATGCCGGTCTAGTTGGAACCGGCAACTTACAAGCTGATCCTGAAACGCGACCAAATCACCTTACGATCTGTATACTTGTAAGTGATGGTACTACCCCGGATCGGGTACGACTGGGTACCACTGCCTACTACTCTGAAAAAATCTTGTATAATTATAATCAAATTGTTACGCCTTTTTCCCACAGGGATAGGCAGAGACAATGAAACGCCACATGTCACGGTTCTGATACTACTCCCTCGCTTTCTTTTCACGTACAATTCTCTTCATACAAGCTCTATGTTTATGGGCACTAGACAACTCAGCCTCAGATTTATAAATTACGCTGAATATTGTACATTTTATTAAACAATAATTATTAAGAGTAGTGCAATGGTTACGCAAACCGAGAGCACGGATTCAAAATACCAATGTATCTTTGATATATGAACTTTGGTTGTCCTGTTTCTATGATATAAGCACTTTGGTAGCTTTGTATAGAAATGTAAATAAATAAAAAATAATAAATATGGGTTTTACCTTATTTTTACAAGCTGGACGATCACATGGCGGCGGTGAAGGAGGCTGTAATACATATAATAGTTAGATTTGGCCGGCATAGTGACGGCGACTGAGGCAGCTGTAAACAAACTCGGTTTTCTCAGTCTTCGTCACTCTTGGACCTCCTCTTGCTTATCATCAGGCGGCTCGAAATGTCGTGTCACAGTAAAAAGTGGTGGGAGGTGGTTTTAATAGCCCGCGCAATGTGGTCCCTGTGATGTCCAGTCTGTCCGAAGTACCGAGAGAGAAAGAGAAGGAAGGGGGATTTCATTTTACAATAATGAAATATACATATAATAGGTGGTGGGGCTAAGAGGCGAATTGAGGTTGGCGAGATAAAGGAGGGTAGTCAGACTGACCTGCAGGTTTTCTGCCTGGTGACGACCCCTTGCTGATGAAGCTGATGGGTGGTATTCCGCCCACCTGGTCTGGTTACTCTTCTCCTTCGACTGTAGTGGACTGTATTATAGGTACCAAACCGATTCGTTACACGTTTATGATCACAGATATTTTAACACTACACAAGTTTACTGTTCCGAGGGTTTCGACTGGCGGATTATGCGCAGTCTAGAGGTATAAGTCTCTGAATGTTCTACCAGATACTTTTCTTCTTTCTACTTCGCGGGTTTCAGCGTTCGCTTCCGAGATGCGTACCGCTTCGAGGTCAAATATGTACTGTCTGACTACCTTCCTTTTGGAATAAGGAAATCTTGGAAGGACAGGAGTGTGTAAGTGTGTGTGTATGTGTAAATGAATTTGTGAGTGTGTGTGTTTAATATTTTATTAGTTTTTTTTATATAATATTATAAGCGGCGCAACCAATAGGTAATTGTTACTTACCTTATTTTTACAAGTTGGATTATCACATGCCGGGGGCGAAGGAGGCTGGAACCAAGTTATTTTATTAAAACTTAGTGGATAATAACAAAAAAAAACTAATACACGCACAGGGAGCCGAACGCGCAACGACAATGGAATTCATTCCGATTTGTCATAAAGTTACGCGTTCGCAAAAACAATAAAAAAAACAAAAGCCGGTATGGTGATAGTGACAGAGGCAGTCGTACTAAATCGGTTTTCCAGGTCGTCGGCGCTCTTAGACTTTCCTTTGCTAACTATAAGGCAAGACGACGACAGGCATGTACGAACGGTCAGAGATTGGTTTATTGCGCGTAAAGTCCCGGGTTCGATTCCCGGTCGGAGCAAATATTTGTTTCATAGTTAATAAAAATTTTATTTGTTATTAAAAAAAGAGATAGATATTTGCTTCGGGTCTGGTTATAAAAGAGTGGTAGGCAGTGGTACCCAGTCTGCCGATCCGGGGTAGTATCACCACTTACAAGTATACAGACTGTGAAGTGATTTGGTCGCTTTTCGGAATCAGCCTGTAAGTTGCCGGTTCCAACTATGTAGGCCGACAATGTGAATGTGACTGCTACTTACAGTTATTGAATTGTAGTAGAAGTGACATCCATTCATGGACCACACTTCAGCCTAACATCAAGCAGGGTGCTGTCATATGTCGAGTCAGAATAAAATAAAAGACGAGGTTAAATGACGAGCCTTGTTAAAAAAATACAGATAGTTATTCTTTGCAATATTTTTACCTTATTTGGACAACATGGACTATCACATGGACATGCCTGAAAATTAAAATTCAGTTAAAGTAATAACCGTAAAGCTTGTAAGAAGATAATTGTGGATGTGAGAGAAGCGAGGGAGTTGTGTCAAGACCGTTGCAAATGGCGTTGCATTGTCTCTGCCTATCCCTGTAGGAAAAAGGCGTGACATGATGTTTGTTTTTTTTTCAAATTTAAATATATAGTATTTTTTTCACGTGGGTTTACTTAATTATTAGACAAACTTTTGATCCGGGGCAGTACCAACACTTACAAGTATACAGACCGTAAATTATTATGTCAATAAGCGACATAATAAATGCAAGTCCAGCATCAATAGGACTTGCATTTGTTCTCAGTCCGAAATGATGTACTATACATGTCACATTACATGAGTGACAAGTTTATACTTAAAAACAATGCGGTAAGGTTCCAGTTTATAATTCAAATTCAATTCACTTGCACAGTTTATATTATATCAGTGTAAGTAAATTATGCTTACACATGACGATCATGGGTCGTATTATATTAACAATTAAATATTATTATTAAAATACGAATAAAACAATTATAATTGTTATTAATAAACATTTCTATGCTAAGCTACTAAAGTGCTTGTATCACAGAAACATGACAACCAAAGTACATATTATATCAAAGATAGATTGGTACCGGTGAGTGGTTTTGAACCCGTGCTCTCGGCTTGTGTGACCATTACACTGCCACTACACCTCGGGCGCCTTAATTAAGTATTTACCTTTATTCTAACACATTTGACTTGACTGCTTTGACTGCCGTAAGCATCGTGACTACCATTTTTGTTGTGCTTTTTATTTTTAAAACAATTCAATTTGGAGATTTTCTTGTGTTCAATATCCGCTGCATATATTTTGTGATGGTGGTGATGTTCGCGTTTTGCAAAAGAAAATTTTGAACCTTAAAACATTTTAATAAATACATTTAAATAATTAGATTTAGATAATTATTTTCTGATGTGGATGGATGCATTAAACAAGGCAGGCCCAGGAGGGTGTTATCCGACCAAAGAGGAGTCATCCTAAAGAAACCTGGGTTGCCTTGTGTTTATAACCGCAGAGCCTGTATGAAAAGAATTGTGAATGTGAAGGAAGCAAGGGAGATGTGTAAGGATCGTAGCAAGTTAGAGCCCCTGCAACTTGGCGAAGAAATGCCGGCTTTATGCGTCCTTTACACCACAGAGAATGTTCCTTAACTCTTTTCACACTCGTGATACCCGCAGGGGGTTGACCGCGCAACTTCAAGGGGAATAAAATGAAATTTTGTCAAAAAGTTACGCGGTTAGTTAGTTTCAAAAACAACTTTCATTCATTCGGATAATGAGCTTGAACTGCTAATGAAAATGAACATCGATTTTCAGTGTGATCCGGTTGCAATTTTAATTTTGAAGCTCATTAATGGAGTTCAACTGTCAAAACAAAGCTTATTCTCATTGTCATTGAGTTACGCGGTCGGCCCGCAGGTTGGGGCAGGCATCCGTTTCCCGGGGTGCTAAGTCAAACCACCTCCTCGTGTGTCTGTCTGTTTGCCGTATCGCTTCGGTGATGCGGAAAGCAGATGGGCCGGTGCATCCTGGGCATCAGTCAATAAATTCCCTTAAGGGGTTCTTGTTGGCTGATGGCTTAAAGTCTGACGTGTGGCGCTGCTCCACGTGTCCCTCTGAGAGCAGAGGGCACTGTGTGGAGTAGGGAGTAGTGTGTACGCTTAGGGGCGATGCACACCTGGACACACGGCCCCGAGAGGACGGCAGCGCAGTGCGATCATAGCGCTGCCGTAAAAGAAAAGGGAAACGGGTTGTTTTCCTAGTCTTAAGTGGTGGGTGTGATAAGCCTTACAGGTACTCCCCTCCGTATACGAGCCGTGATGGTCGCCGCAGGAGTTTAGTGCGCACCACATAACCCCGTCACTCCCCTTTTGGTGACGAGGTATCCGAAGGGATTCCCCTGCGATAACAAAAAAAAGCATCCGTTTACTGACGATCAAATTGGCAGTCGAACTAAAAGGTTCGATGTGTCGTTTCTTTGTAGAACGATCAACAAGTGGAATGCTTTACTAGACCATGTGTTTATTTATTTATTTATTTATATTCTCCCCTTATTGGATCCTTCAAGTAAAATCCTATAATATTACACCCGTGGCCACTGATTTAATTTATATATTTCTTTCACTACTGCTTAATATCTCCTACTTCATACAAGTTCCACGGTTATGGGCACTAGACAACCCAGCTTCCTTGAGCTTATCTTAAACTACGAAGTAAATAAAACATGCCGAATAACTCGTTAAGACTTGTTTTAATCTATCCTTAAAACTTCAACAGATTGTAATTATAACTTATTTGTTTATTTTAAAACTTTATACACAATGTACAAAGGCGGACTTAATGCCGCTAGGCATTCTTACTAGCCTACTTTAGAAACAATTTAACGCACTTTTTGTATGAGGTAGGTGAAAAAAAATAGAAGCATCTGATTCTAATATACTTTATAATACACTAATCATACTACATACCAAAAATATAATACTAATACATATAAATAATAATACATATAATACAATAAATACATACACATAAATATACATACTACTTACCCATAAACTTTTGAAATATAAGATATACTTTATCTATCATAAAATATTACAAAAATAAATTCTTTGCAAGTAAATAAATTCTTGACGTCTCGACCAACTGGATTGTTAATCATCAAATCAAATTATTACGCTCTAATCAAATTAGGCCGGCGTAGTGAATGTGTGTGCTGCTTTTTTTTAAATTGTGACTCGACATATGACAGCACCCTGCTTGATATTTAGCTGGAGTGTGGTCCATGAATGGATGTTACTGTTACTACAATTCAATAACTAAGTAGCAGTCACATCCACTATGCCGGCCTAGTTGAAACCAGAAACTTACAAGCTGATCCCGAAACGCGACTAAATCACTTCATGGTCTGTATACTACTGTCTACCACTATTTTTTAACCAGACCCGAAGCAAAAGTCCACCTTTTTTTTAATTAACAAATATTTGCAATATTTTATTAAATATTACAAATAATACAAATATTTGCTCCGCCCGGGAATCGTACCCGGGACTTTACGCTAGATAATTGGACACGCCTGTCGTCGCTTGCTTTAACTGTAGTAGCAGTCTCCTTCATTCATAGACCGCTTATCAGCTTATCATGATCACAGTTAAAAAATGAAAATACTAACCTTGTTTTGTATTCAATACCTCATTCTAAGAACAAGTATATATGTGTACCTATACATATATTAAATCTGTGGACCCTCTTATTCACTCAAGTAGAAAATCGACTCCCGTCGGAGGGAACTATGTAGGTACGTCGGAGGGAAACATATCAGAGACAACAAACTACAAGACAGACGCATGGTAAGATTTTTCTTTCTTCTTGTTTATGGCTTTAGTATTTAACTTGTCAATTGTACATTGTCAAGTAAATATGAAGATGAACTACGCGAGTGATTCATCACAAGATGGCGATGATTGTGAGATTGGTGATGATCGTCTTAGTGAAGCAGAGGAAAGCCTTTACTAATAACTCGTGTACTAAAACTTCAGAGAGTGTTGGAGGGAACACGAAGCAACACTTTTCACAGATTTAAATTGCTTGTTTTTACTCGTTCAACTTAAAAGTGATTACTGGATAACAATTCCATCATTATTACACATTAACATTAATGAAAAACACAACCTTTTCAAATAATTAAAAATTGCGCGTCCTGTCACTTGCAGTAGTTGCCCGCCAAAAACTCCATGGTAAGATTGACATTAGACTATCAAAAAATATTGATAACTATACCAGCAGCTCGCTATGGTGGCCGTTTTGACGTTTGGCCATCCATGACGTTACGAAAAGATTAATAAAATTAGATTCGTTTGAAGGAGAAAATAGCTGTATTTTATTGTCACTACAAAAAACAACAATTGTTTTTTTAAACGTAATTAATAATAGTATTTTCTTAGATTTTGCGCGAACATTGTTTAATTAATTAAACAAATTTTATGCGCCTTACTATCGCGTTTATTTTGGTTTTGATTTAACAATTGTATATTAGTTCGACGTTTTAAGAGCTTTGCCATCTAATCGCGCAAAATCTAAGAAAATGCTAGAAAAGGCGTCTGATTGTTTGAGTTCTGTGAACATAGCAAATGTATTAGGACAGATGTATAAATTGCGAATTCCTAGTCGTGAATATTGTGGTATTAACTCGATTATTATAAGAAATAGCTGGTGAAGCTGATTAGTTTGACCAAATAGATTTTAGAGCATCAAATCAAATTGTCACGTCTTTTCCACAGGGATAGACAGAGACAATGGAGCGCCACTTGCCACGATCCTGACACAACTGCCTCGCTTTCCTCACATCCACAATTCTTTTTCTACGAGCTCCACGATTATGGGCATTAGGAACTCAGCGTTTTTGAGGATGTTTTCGATTACATTACCTACTGTTTTATAAAGTATGAATAATTTATCTATTATTTTCCTTAATTTTGTTTTTTTAACCCCCGACTCAAAAAGACGTTTGTTATAATTTTGACTTGTCTGTGTATCTGTGTTTCCGTCTGTGGCATCGTAGAACCTAAACGACTGGACAGATTTCAATGCGTTTTTTTTTAGTTTGAAAGCTGACATGATCAACATGGTTCTTAGCTACAATTAGCGAAGATCTGATCAGGGGTTTCAAGGTCATTTGTTATTGTGCCTGCATATTTGACAGCACCCAGATTGATGTTAATTAGGAGAGCAGTCCATGAATGATGGAGGTCACTGCTACTACAGTTTAATAACTGTAAGCGAGTCGCATCTACTATGCCAGCCTAGTTAGAACCGGCAACTTAGAAACTGATCCCGAAACGCGACTAAGTCACTTTACGATCTAATTTATCGTTTTACCTCCTACCTCTATTACCTATATTAGGTACAACTGTTTCAGAAGTTCTGGAATTTCAGTTCTGCTCCTCTATAAGTATAGAAGTAGATACGGTTGGTAAAATATGTGTTCAAAATGTAAAAGTATCATTGTTTGAGGGTAGTTTGTGTGTTCCAATTTTCCGCTTCAGAGATCACATCTTATAAGGTTATGCCTTTGTACGTCAAGATGGTTGGACTCTTACAAGATTTTAAGTATAAGATTGTCATTCCATTTTTTTTAATGTTACTCGGCATATAACAGGACACTCCTGATGTTAGGCAGGAGTGGAACGCGGCTAAGTCTCTTTATGGTCTGTATTCTCGTAAGTGGCGGTACTACTGAATCACAGACTGGGCATTACTGCCTTTTGATAACCAGACCTGAAGCAAATAAATTATTAATTAAATTTAATTAAAAATATTGATAAATTATTTGTCTCTTTTTTAGTATCAATCGGAATCAATTAAGTAATATTGTATGCGTCATGCATATAAGAGAGTATATTATACATCGGCGCACGATAGTGGACATGACACTGTAAGAGCATCGTGCCTTTTACCGTCGCTTACGAATCGCGTTACGCCCATAGAGCGCTAATAAATGTTTCACATTATATCTTTTAGCCAATAGGACTGCCGTACATTTATTTTATCTTTTTTGTGGCTCCACAAGTGATAGCACCCCTCCTGATGTTAAGCTGGAATGCGGTCCATGAATGGAGGCGAATGACAGCAGTCGCATTCACTGTGTCGGCCTAGTTGGAACCAGAAAATTACAAGCTGTTCCGGGAACGCGAAACACTTGCCTCATAGTTTTTATTTAATTTAATCATACAATATTATTTGATTGATTCCGCATGTGTCTATTTTCGACGACTATTTTCACAGCCGATTTATCCAATACAAGATCATTTGTAAATGAAATCTTAAGTGCTTAAAGATAACAAAATCAAATAAAGAAATTGAAGCATAAAAAGGAGAATAGTTTTTTCTATACTATATTTTTTTTATAATTTTTATTGTTGCCTTGCAAAATAACCAGCCATTAAAACTAATAAGTTTATGGTCCTACTGCCTTGACACCTATCTTAAGTTCACAACTTAATGCCAACTTCGCTGATACGTAGCTTTTAGCTTTTTGTCATGTCATGATATTTTTGTAAAGGTATTTATTGCCCATGATTTTATTATGACACGATGTAATATGACAGATATTTAACAGAAGCTTTGCGCCAACTTTAATCAATCAATCACGCTTTTCTCCCACAGGGATAGGCAGAGACAATGGAGCGCCACTTGCCACGATCCTTACACAGCTACCTTTTTTTTTTATTTATTTTTTATTGTGACTCGACATATGACAGCACCCCGCTTAATGTTAAGCCAAAGTGTGGTCCATGAATGAATGTCACTGCTACTACAATTCAATAACTGTGAGTAGCAATCACATCCACTATGCCGGCCTAGATGGAACCGGCAACTTACAAGCTGATCCCGAAACGTGACCAAATCACTTCACGGTCTGTATACTTGTAAGTGGTGGTACTACCCCAGATCGGCAGACTGGGTACCACTGCCTACCACTCTTTGATAACCAGACCCGAAGCAAATATCCATCTCTTTTTTTTTTATTAACAAATATTTGCAATATTTAATATTATTAAATATTACAAATAAAAGCTATGAAACAAATATTTGCTCCGACCGGGGATCGAACCCGGGACTTTACGCGCAACAAACCAGTCGCTAAACCGTTCGTCCAAGCCTGTCGTTATTTCCTTCACATCCACAATTCTCTTCATACAGGCTTTGTGGTTATGGGCACTAGGCAACCTAGTTTTCTTTAGGATGTGTCCGATCCTGGGCCTGCCTTGTTTAACGCATCCATCTACATCAGATTTATAAATTCCTTAACCAAAGTAATATCATTTATAATAGCTGCACAAAATAAAAATATATATATTTGTACGAAATTAAATTTTAATTGAATTAAGCAAATTTTATGCGGCTTACTATCGCGTTTATTTTGGTTGATTTATTATTCCGACAAAATCAAAACCAAAATAAACGCGATAGTAAGCCGCATAAAATTTGTTTAATTCAATAATCAATGTTCGCGCAAAATTTAAGAAAATACTATGATTTATTTTAACTTAGTTTTTATTTATAATATTTAATTTATTATAATCTTTTAATGACTTAAAATATTACGTTAATGCATAATGGGATTACCTGTAAATGCAATATTATTTATCAAGAGATATAACAATAGTATTTTCTTATATGTTGTGCAAACATTGATTATTGAATTTAACAACTTTAATGCGGCTTACTATCGCGTTTGCTATGGTTTTGATTTTATAAAATTATTCCGACGTTGCGAGAGCTTTGCAGCCATCGTGGTCACAGAGTCTCTCGAAACGTCGGAATAATAAAAAATGTGTAAATTCATACAAAAATAAACGCAATTGACAAGTGGAATGCTTTGCCAGCCCATGTGTTCTCTCTATCCTATTACCTTGGATCCTTCAAGAGAGGCGTGAAGAAGCACATTAGGCCGGCATAGTGGCGGCGGCTGAAGCAGCCGGGAACTGACTCGGTTATTCCAGTCGTCGTCACTCGTGGACCTTCTCTTGCTTATCATCAGGCGAGTCGAGGTCAGATGTCGTGTCACAATAAAAATTAAAAAAACGCTATAGTAAGCCGCATAAAATTTGTTTAATTCATTAGATATACAATTGTTATTTAAATTGTTAACCAATGTATTTTCTGTTGGTAATCCTAATAAATAAATTGTATAGGCAGGATTATAATAATACCTATACTGTCGACAGAATGTGTGGCTAGGTACTCCCAGTGCCAGATTAAGCCAGCGCAGGGCCTGTAGCAGATTCTGTCTAGGGGCCCTTGGTTTGCTTTAGGTTCTCAAGTTTAGAGTATTTTAGCGACAGGCGTGGACGAACGGTTTAGCGATTGGTTTGTTGCGCGTAAAGTCCCGGGTTCGATTCCCGGTCGGAGCAAATATTTATTTCATTGCTTTTATTTGTAATATTTAATAATTATGTTAAACATTACAGATATTTGTTAATAAAAAAAGAGATGGATATTTGCTTCGGGTCTGGTTATCAAAGAGTGGTAGGCAGTGGTACCCAGTCTGCCGATCCGGGGTAGTACCATCACTTACAAGTATACAGACCGTGAAGTGATTTGGTCACGTTTCAGGATCAGCTTGTAAGTTGCCGGTTCCATCTAGGCCGGCATAGTGGATGTGATTACTACTCACAGTTATTGAATTGTAGTAGCAGTGACATTCATTCATAGACCACACTTCGGCCTAAAATCAAGCGGGGTTCTTCATATGTCGAGTCACAATAAAAATTAAATAAAACAAATCTGTTACAAAATAATACTTTTCTGGATTTGATATTGACTTAAATTTTCAAGTGGAAGCGAAGCATAGCCTAAGCGCTTCGCGTTTAAGGGATGCAAGATATTTTACGCTCCTATCTAAATTATTATTTTTTTATTATGGTCAGACAGGCGTTAAAGCGCGGGGCCCGTAGCATTTGCAATTCTTAATACGTGGCTGGTCCGGCACTGGGTACTCCTCTGAACATTCTGTGGTATAGGCGATAAAGAACATAGAAAATAAAACGACAATAATTAAAATTTAACAAATATTTATTATTTAAAAAGTAATTAAAAAAAGAAACTTGAATACAGTCAAAATTATTAAATAATCAGTCTTATACAAGATATACGTTTTCGAAGAACATTTTCTAATAACATTGTTTTTTGACATAAAAATTAATCCTGATTGGTTAAGAGATTCTGTATAAAGAAAATTTGGCCGGCATAGTGACGGCGACTGGGGCAGCCGTGAACTGACTCGATTTTTTCAGTCGTCGGCACCTTTTATATAATTATTTATTATTAAACTAAATTTTAAGGTAGGACATAACAACTGTTTAATCTATAACTTTATTAATATTTTACTCTATTTAAAAACCTATTTTAATATTAAAAATCTACATTAAAGATTAATTTGGTTTATATTTGTATATTTATTATTTTTTCTATTTATTTTGGTTATCTATGATGCGGTGCTCGGCGCTGTTCTGTAACCAATTGAAAAAAAAGTTACACAGTGTCTAATGCAGTGTTTCCCAAACTTCTTAGGTTATGCCCCACCTTAACATTTCCAACATTTTTATGCCCCGCGTACATAATTTTTAACCTTTAAGAATTGTTTTGTTCCATTAAGAAATATAAATGATTACAGCAGTTTTTAAGAATTTGCTTTTTTTGTTAAATTTGTCACTGATATCTACCATTGCATTTAAATAACCCAAAGCGAAAGGGTTAAAGTCGTATTGAGTTCATTTTTAAATTGCCCCCTTGACTATCAAATTGCCCCCCTGTGGGGCGTAGGCCCCACGTTGGGAAACACTGGTCTAATGTTTTTAATTCAATATTCTCAATAAATACTGAATGGACTATGCTGTGGACTTATGATTATGGCCAGTTATATTTAATCAATCAAATTAAATAAAATTGTGGATGTGAGAGAAGCGAGGGAGTTGTGTCAGGATCGTGGCAAGTAGCGCTTCTTTATCTCTGCCTATCCCTATGGTAAAAAGGCGTAACAATTCGATTTGATTGATGATTATAACTGTACATCTAACAAGCTATTACCAACCAGACAAAACAATTAAATCTACGGTTATTCCAATTATATGTCACTATGCCTTTGGCCGGCATAGTGACTGCGACTGAGGCAGCCGTGAACAACTCGTTTTTCTTCAGTCGTCGTCACTCTTGGACCTCCTGTTGCTTATCATCAGATGTCGTGTCCCAATAAAAAAAAATAATGTTTACTTACTCCTTGGTACACTTTTAAGAGTAGCACTTCTTGAAACGTAGTCGCTCTCTTCAGATTCAGAACGTATTTGAAAACTCGTTTCTGAAATAAAAAAATATCAAATAAATTGTGTCGCTTTTTTCCCACAGTGATGACACAGGCAGAGACAATAAAGCGCCACTTGCCACGATTCTGACACAACTCCCTCACATATACAATGCTTTTCAACTCTGTTAAAATTAATCCCAATAGGATTAAAGAGTAGTAGGAAGTGGTGCCCAGTCTGCCGATCCGGGGTAGACCACCACTTACAAGTATACAAACCGTGAAGTGACTTAGTCGAGTTTTGGGATCAGCTTGTAAGTTACCTGTTCCATCTAGGCCGGCATAGTGGAAGAGACTGCTACTTACAGTTAGTTTACTCAAGCCTAACAGCAGGCGAGGTGCTGTCATATGTCGAGTCACAATAAAAATACTTCTTGTATGAGTATATTACCTGAGTCGTATCTCATTTTAGAAGAGGTAGCCTTCACTCGTATGGGTGGCTCTTGGTTTTCAACATGGCCGAACGTGCGGAACCCCAATGCGAATTGGGCGTATGGACTAATCTCGTATAATTCTGAAAGTTATTATAATAAATAAGTTGACCTTCGGGCACGCAGTAATTTGTCTATCCACTTCAGTATATCAATCAATCAATCAAATTGTAACGCCTTTTTCCCATGGGGATAGGCAGAGATAATGGAGCGCCACTTGCCACGATCCTGACACAACTCTCTTGCTTCCTTCACATCTACAATTCTATTCATACAGGCTCTGTGGTTATGGGCACTAAGCAACCTAGCTTTCTTGAGGATGTCTCCGATTTGGAAAATTGTCTAATAAATTAAACTTATTTTATGCGGCTTACTATCGCGTTTATTATGGTTATTAATTTTACATTTTTTATTATTCCGACATTTCGAGAGCTTTGCAGCCATCGTGGTCAAGGAGAGACCACGATGTTTAATTCATTAATCAATGTTTGCGCAAAATATAAGGAATTTCTCAGTATCTCAGTATCTCAGTATCTTATCCTAGTCTTTTCGATATTTTAGGCATAGCTCAAACAAGAACTAGCTAGGGCATAGTTTAATAAAATTAGCCGAAAACAATTGGATTTCAGGGAAAATCTATTAGTGTAAAAAGTATTCGCTAGATTGTAATCGAATGATTGTATTTCGAACCGTAGAAAATATCAGCTAAGGTCAAAAAAATGGTAAACACTGCCAAAACCGTTTTTTTATCTACAAGAAAAACAAAACTTTTTACCAAAAAATATGTATAAGGAAAAAGATGCGCAATAAGACGAAGAAAACTAGTCAAAATGTGTGTTTATTTTATATAATGAAGCAGTAAACAGTTTTCTTAGATAAATAATTTTCATGTTTGTTTACTACTTGTGCCAAGTAAGAAAAAACCGAATATAACATTACCATGTTTACTATCCGACATATGAATTGGTGCGCTGTAAATCCTCTCACACTCCTTGCTTTGACTCTGACAATTCTCAGTCAAATTACCACTTTCCGATTTACATTCTGTTGTCAAGGAATTCCTGTATTCCGTGTGACGGTTATGACTGGAAATTAATAATAAAATATATGTAAAGAAATTATATTCATTGTGACATATGACAGCATCTTGCCTGGTGTTAGGCAGTAGTGCGGTCGGTGAATGAACGTGACTAATACTATACTAAGTGACTACACTTTTTGTGCCGGCCTAGTTGGACCCGGCAACTCACAGGCTGATCCCGAAACACGACTAAGTCACTTGACGTTCAGTGTACTTTGACAAATTTGTATTTTAGCGAGGTTCGGGCAATTGTATAAACCTTCTCAGAGCCGTTACAGGGAGCCACGTTGTTCTAAATAAAGGCGACAGTGGATGCGACAGCTATTTGTAATTATTTCATTGTATAAGCAGTTGCCTCCATTCATGGACGGAACTCCAGGACGCTGACGCCGATGCTCATTGTCAGATTCTACCATGGCTTCGGAAAGCCATATGAGGAGAAGAAGGCCACCAGAAACTCGACAATGGTAGCCTGTACATTTTTTTTATTGTGACTCGACATTTGACAGCACCCCGCTTGATGTTAAGCCGAAGTGTGGTCCATGAATGAATGTCACTGCTACTACAATTCAATAACTGTGAGTAGCAATCACATCCACTAGATAGAATCGGCAACTTACAAGCTGATCCGAAACGTGACCAAATCACTTCACGGTCTGTATACTTGTAAGTGGTGGTACTACTCCAGATCGGCAGACTGGGTACCACTGCCTACCACTCTTTGATAACCAGACCTGAAGCAAATATCCATCTCTTTTTTTTATTAACAACTATTTGCAATATTTAATATTATTAAATATCACAAATAAAAGCTATGAAACAAATATTTGCTCCGACCGGGAATCGAACCCGGGACTATACGCGCAACAAACCAATCGCTAAACCGTTCGTCCACGCCTGTCGTCAAACATACTAAATAGGTATATATAGAAATAAAGTAACTATTAAACTCACGCTGCAACCACACAATTTTCAATACAAACAAAAAAAAAAACCTGCATAGTTAATGCAGGTGAGTTGCAAAGAGGGCAGCATGGCACACAGGAGTAGACCGCCCCCTACGCAGCACCCGGTCACAAGTATCACGCCCTGGACTTTCGTCAACCATATCAGGCACAATAAATAAAGTAAACTTAGGTTACTTACTTTGGCCGGCATAGTAAAGGCGACTAAGGCAGCCGTGAACAAACCCGGTTTTCTCAGTCGTCGTCACTCTTGGACCTTCTCTTGCTTATCATCAGGCGGGACGAGGTCAGATGTCGTGTCACAATAAAAAAAAGGTCGCAAATATCTATAAGAAAACTATATATAAATTTATACATACCTATTGCGTTTAATTATAATGAAAACGCACGCGAAGAAACATATAGTCAGCAATATGGAGCTACAAGTTATTATAAGTAGGTTCAAATCAAAGTATTCAGTCGGTGGGCTTATACTCTCTGAAAATTGAAAAGGTAGTTATCAGTTCACGATAGACGTGGCGCAATTACTTGTTTCATAGCTTTTATTATAGAGCACCGACGACTCAGACGCCATCACGATACCGACTCAAACATGCTTTTTCACTTTTTTAAATTTATTGTGGCATATGACAGTACCCTGCCTGATGTTAAGCTGGAGTGTGGTCTATCAGTTGAGGCGACTGTAATTAGCAGTCGTTTCTAGTACGCCGGTCTAGTTGAAACCGGCAACTCACAAGCTGATTCCGAGCTAAGTTTATTTACGGTCTTACGGTCGCCCTTTTCTCACAGGGATAGGCAGAGACAAAGGAGTGCCACTTGCCATGATCCTTACACAACTCCCTCGCTTCCCTTACATCCACAATTCTCTTCATACAAGTTCTATGGGCACTAGGCCACCCAGCTTTCTTGAGGATGTCTCCGATTTGGTCGGAAAACACCCTCCTGGGCCTGCCTTGTTTAACGCATTCATCCACATTAAAAATACAAATAAAGAACATACATAATAAGCCTACTTTTTTTATTGTGACACGACATCTGACCTCGACCCGCCTGATGATAAGCAAGAGGAGGTTCAAGAGTAAAGACGACTGGAAAAACCGAGCTAGTACCCGGCTGCCCCAGCCGCCGCCACTATGCCGGCCTAAGTATGTTAATTAATAAGTCTACTTACCCCCATTAATATTTGTGGTAGCGTAATTATAAACGGTTGTCTGTGAGCCTGCGATGTTGGTTGCTGTTACCTTGATCTGATACCACTGCGCTGGGTCAAGTTGTGCCAATGCAAATGATGAAGGTAAATATTGAGACCATGACGTGTCCATACTCTGAAAAAAAAAATTTTGACTCAACATATGACAGTGGAGTGCGGTCTATAAATGGAGGTAAGTGATTTGGTCACGTTTCGAGATTAGCTCGTAATTTAAGAGTCATCTCTTATAAGTTGCCGGTTTTAACTAGGCTGGCATAGTGGATGTGACTGGTACTTACAGTTATTGAATTGTAGTAGCAGTGACCATGATGGCTGCAAAGCACTTTAAACGTCGGAATAATAAAAAAACATGTAAAATCAATAACCAAAATAAACGCAATAGTAAGCCGCATAAAATTTGTTTAATATAAACCACTCACCGGTACTAATGTATCTTTAATATGTGTACTTTGATTGTCCTGTTTCTATGATACAAGCTTAGCTTAGTATAGGGATGTATTATTAAAATATATATACTTACCACTTTGTTCTCAGCCTTCATCCAAACCAGTTCCCCATACTTCCTATAATCCACATTCCATCTGATAATCTCACAACCATTGTCATCCCAACCGCTCAGTTGAATATAAATATGCGTGGAATTACTCCAAAACCATTCGACAGTCGTTGGGGATATTGGTACTAAAAATATTAAATCAAATTAGGCCTTGTTTTCTTTTCACTCCCGTAATACCCGCACAGGTCGGGGAAAGCATCCGCATTTTATCGACCGAATCGGCAGTCGCACTAAAAAGTTCGGTGCGTCTTTTCTTTGTAGATCAATCGACAAGTGGAATGCTTTGCCTGCCCATGTGTTCTCTCCATCCTATGACCTTGGATCCTTCAAGCGATGCGTGAAGAAGCACCTTTGGCCGGCATAGTGACGGCGGCTGAGGCAGCCGAGAACAAACTCGGCTTTCTCAGTCGTCGTCACTCTTGGACCTCCTCTTGCTTATTACCAGGCGGGACGGGGTCAGATGTCGTGTCACAATAAAAAAAAAAATTTTATGCGGCTTACTATCTCACCGTTACCATCGTGGTAAAGGTGAGATGCCGGTTTGTGCCAGGATGCTAAAAGTCTATGCCGGCTTCTTCATGCATTGCTTGAAGGTTCCAAGGTTATACGATGGGGAAAAATCAATTCAAATCAAATCAAATTGTCAGGCTTTTTCCCACAGGGATAGGCAGAGACAATGGAGCGCCACACGCCACGATCCTGACAAAACTCCCTCTCACCCTCACATTCACAATTCTCTTAATACAAGCTCTATGGTTTTGGGCACTAGGCAACTTAGCTTTCTTGAGGACGTCTCTAATTTGGTCGAAAAACTTCCTCCTGGGCCTTAATAAATTTAAAAATGGAATACACTTACCTCCACCCAAAGTGTGTACATTTAAATACGCAGGTGTCGATGTCCCCACACTATTTTCAGCAACAATCCTCAATATATACTGTGTACCACACTTCAAACCTTTGATTGTGTAGAACATTAAACCACTCTTCGTGCCTTTGCCTCTGAAGCCTTCCTGCCAGGAGCCGTTCGATTCCTTCCACGATAAGTTGTATGCTAAAATTATTTTTAAATTGCGATATTGCGATATAATATTGCGATATTTTTTTAACTTTTGCGCGAACAATAATTATTAAAATAAACAAATTTTGTCTCTCAGTGACTACGATGGCTGCAATGCTCTCGAAACGTCAGAATAATGAATTAAAAAAAAATGTAAAATCAAAACCAAAATAAACGCTATAGTAAGCTGCATAAAATTTGTTGAATTCTATAATTATTGTGACTTGACATATGACTCAACCCCGGCTGATTTTTAACTAGAGTACGGTACATTAATCCTTCGACTGCTACGAGTACATTGGTACCAACAGGAAAAGAATTTAACTCACATATTTTCTTGGTTCTATCATCCAAAACTGGTTGATCCCATTCGACATGTATGGAGTCCTTGTATGGAGTGGCTCTTAAGTGTGGTGAGTCAGGAGTGTTAACCACATAAAGCATATATGATACAACATCACGGCCGTATGAACTTTTGATAACACACGAATAGTTGCCCATTTGGGATTGGTTTATATCTGAAAAAAGTACAAAAACAATCAAGTAATTTAGTAGCGTTTTGGGATCACCCTGTAATTTGCCGGTCCCAACTAGGCCGGCATAGTGAATGTGATTGCTACTCGCAGTTATTGAATTGGAGTAGCAGTGACATTCATTCATGGACCACATTCCAGCTTAACATCAAGCAGGGTGCTGTCATATATCGAGTCAAAACACAAGAAATACATACCATGTATTTGCAAACTATAGTCCCTTGTCATCGTATAAGGCGGTTGTATTAACAAAGGAATTTGATCTTTATACCAATTCACAATAGGATTGGTTATCGTACAAATCGGTGATAGACGACATTGCAACGTCACTCTGGAGACGGCAGCCGCCCATATTCGGCCGCCTAGAGACCAGGAACCAGTGCACACTGCAAAGTAAATAAATATGTATGACGACAGGCGTGGACGAACGGTTAGCGATTGGTTTGTTGCGCGTAAAGTCCCGGGTTCGATTCCCACTAGAAGCAAATATTTGTCTCAAAGCTTTTATTTGTAATATATTTGTTAATAAAAAAAGAGATGGATATTTGCTTCGGGTCTGATTATACAAAGAGTGGTAGGCAGTGGTACCAAGTCTGCCGATCCGGGGTAGTACCACCACTTACAAGTATACAGACCGTGTATGATTTGGTCGCGTTTCAGGATCAGCCGGTTCCAATTAGGCTGGCATAGTGGATGTGACTGCTACTTACAGTTATTGAATTGTAGCAGCAGTGACATCCATTATGGACCTCACTTCAGCTTAACATCATGCGGGTGCTGTCATATGTCGAGTTACAATAAAATAGAATGTGACATCTGACATCGCCCTGCCTGATGGTAAGCATGGTGAAGGTCCAAGAGTGCCGACGACAGAAAAAAACGAGTTCACGGCTGCCACAGTTGCCATTATGCCGATCAGTGTGTCTCCTCTTTGACCTTCTTGTTCCTACGATGTCTTTTGTTTTCTGTAATACCCGCAGCGATCGGGGGAAGCATCTACATTTTGTCGAACGAATCATCAGTCGAATAAAAAATAGGGGAGTCGTTTCTTTAAAACAACAATCGAAATGTGGATAACGATTTTTACGATTTTTAAATTAAAAATCGATAGAAATGTCACGCCTTTTTCCCACAGGGATAGGCAGAAACAATGGAGCGCCACTTTCCACGATCCTGACACAACTTTCTCGCTTCCTTCACATTCATAATCCTCTTCATACAAGCTCTATTGTTATGGGCACTAGGCAACCTAGTTTTTTTTAAATTATTAATCTTGAAATCAATTCAATAACGCAATATTCGATACTTGCCTTTATTAGTCAATTCTCGTAAAACAACATTACTTCTAGAACCTTCCCCAGCGGTAGTAGAAGCAGTGACATACACTTCATAGGATTTGGTCTCCAAGTCCTTTAACTCCAACACATGGTCTTCCTGGTTCGATTCCTGCGGCGGCACTCTGTAGGACTTTGGGGAGTTTGAACTGAAAGTTAATTAAAATTTTCTTAGATTTTACGCGAACATTGATTAATGAATTAAACAAATTTTATTCGGTTAAAGAAGCTGTGTAAGGATCGTGGTAAGTGGCGCTCCATTGTCTCTGCCTATCCCTGTGGGAAAAAGGCGTGACAATTTGATTGATTGATTGATATTTGGTTTACTATCGTGTTTAATTTGGTTTTGATATATTTGGTTATTGTCCGTGACCACGATGGCTGTAAAGCTCTCGAAACGTCGGAATAATAAAATAAAATTGTAAAATCAAAACCAAAATAAACGCGATAGTAAGCCGCATAAAATTTGTTTAATTCATGAAAGCTAATTTATATATCCAATTAATCTATTTTTAATGAGTGGTAGGCAGACAGTTATCACAATTTTCAATCTGATGTGGATGGATGCGTTGAATGAGGCAGATTAAATCTGAGACATCCTCAAGAAAGCTAAATGCCTAGTGCCCATAACCATAGAACTTGTATAAAGAGAAATATGGATGTGAAGGAAGCGAGGCTTAATATCGCGTTTATTTTTGGTTATTTTACATTTATTTATTATTCCAACGTTTCGAGAGATATGCAACCATCGTGGTTAAGGAGAGACGATGGCTACAAGGCTCTCGAAACTTCGAAATAAAAAAAAATGTAAAATCAATAACCAAAAATAAACGCGATAGTAAGCCGCATAAAAATTGTTTAATTCAATGTTTTGATAGTATTTAAGCTGTTTCTGAAACGCGACAGCCATTTTACCCCGTCTTTAGTACACTTAAAAATAATCAATCAAATTGTCACGCCTGTTTCCCACAGGGATAGGCAGAAACAACGAAGAGCCACTTGTCACGGTCCTGATACAACCAATTTAGCCGCATTAAAATTGTTTATTTCAATGTACAATTTAGGAAAATCAAAATATTTTTATTTATAAATCCTGAAACGCGACCGAGTCACTTTACGGTCCGTACATTAATAACTTACCTGTGCGCAGGTTTAATATAAACATTGTAATATATAATATCGCCATTGCACTCTTCTGGCCTCGACCAACTTACTATTAAAGAAGTTGATGAGAGAGCGACTGCTTTTATTAGAGCTGGAGGACCAGGTACTGAAAATAAATAACATGTTGTGGAAACACAGTCACACATCGTCACCCTACAAAATTTCTTCCCGACATAGTATGGTTACCCTGCGGCAGCTCGCGAGCGGCGTTCTCGCAGGGGGAATTTTTTTAATTTTATTTTTGGAACGAAATTCCTTATCGCGCGTTGCGAAAGGGGGCTAGATGGAAAAAATTAAGACCAAAAGTTGTAACGACACTTTTTAGGGTTCCGTAGTAAAACGGAACCCTTTTAGATTCGTCATGTCTGTCTGTCCGTATGTCCGTCTGTCAGTCTGTCCGTCCGTATGTCACAGCTACTTTTTTCCCAAACTATAAGAGTTATACCATCGATGCAGTTTTTTCAAGACATTTAAATAAAATAGAATCCCAAACATATGTTTCCTACTTCAGTTACCACAAAATTGAGCCTACTGATTAAGTTTATATTACTTTATATTTGTAAATAATTTAAAAAAAATGATTATAACCTAAAACAAATAATACAATTCCTTCACTAATTAATCGAAAGGAACTTCGTTCTATCCGGGTGTCCCTTGACAGCTCTCAAGTTTATTTTTTTTATTTACATTTCAATACTAAGCTACTAAAGTGAAGTGCTTGTATCATAGAAACAGGACAACCAAAGTACATATATCAAAGATACATTGGTACCGGTGGAGGGTCTCGAAATCGTGCTCTCCGGTTTCTGTAACCATTGCACTGCCACTACACCACGGTCAATTTAGTTGATCAAATGCGGAATCGTTCGCGATTTAAACCGTCTGAACAGACTTTCAATCAAGTTGAAGCAATAAATATCGGTTCAACAAAAGTAAAAGATCTTTCAACTTTTATTGAAACTCAGTTGCCATGGATTGAAAAATCAGTCCATGGCGTGTAATAATGTAATGACATGTGTAATACAACATCATCATCATCAGCCAGAAGACGTCCAATGCTGAACATAGGCAAGGGGGGAGCTTAGATCGCCATTCCGAACGACAAGATGCCAGTTGCATCCTCTGTTTACCCGTGACTATGTCGTCAGTCCACCTAGTGGGAGGCCTACCTACGCTGTGTCTTCCAGTTCGTGGTCTCCACTCCAGAGTCTTTCTTTCCTATCGGTTCTTCGAGCGATGTGGCCAACCCATTGCCACTTTAGCTTGCAAATCCTACGACCTATGTTGATAACTCTGATTCTTCGGCGAATATCCTCGTTCCGGATTCTATCTCGAAAAGATACTCCAAGCATAGCTCTCTCTAGCGACTCCGAGCTTTTTAAACAGGTCATCATTTAGAGACGACTAAATATAATACATACCATCTTGTAACGTAGCACAATTTATCGGATACGAATAAGGTCCAACGCCATAATTGGAATAGCCAGCAACTTTGACAGTGTAATTCTTGAACTTTGACAACCCTTGCAAGTAAACTTCCGTTTGTGTCAACGACATATTTTGCCAGGTTTCGTCTGAAAATTAGGTAAACACATTAACATTTTTGAGACAAGCGTGACGCATTGGTTCATTAGGCGTAAGGTCCCAGGTTCGAATCCCGTACGGAGCAAATATTTGTTTCACAGCTTTTATTTGTAATATTTGTTAGTAAAAAAGAGGCGGTAACCAGACTCGAGGCAAATATTGCTTTAGGTCTGGTTATCAAAGAGTGGTAGGCATTGGTACCAAGTCTGCCGATCCGGGGTAGTACAAGTATACAGACCGTGAAATGATTTAGATGCGTTTCGAGATCAGCTTGTAAGTTGCTGGTTTCCCGGCATAATGGACGTGACTACTACAGACAGTTATTTTATTGTAGTAGCCTTTATTCATTGACTGCACTCCAGCTTAACATCAGACCGAATGATGTCATATATTTGCAAATATTTGACATCATTCAATATTTGCAATATTTTATTATAATTATTAAATATTTTTTTTTGTTTTTTTTATTTATTTTATTGTGACTCGACATATGACAGCACCCCGCTTGATGTTAAGCCAAAGTGTGTTCCATGAATGAATGTCACTGCTACTACAATTCAATAACTGTGAGTAGCAACCACATCCACTATGCCGGCCTAGATGGAACCGGCAACTTACAAGCTGATCCCGAAACGTGACCAAATCACTTCACGGTCTGTATACTACCCCGGATCGGCAGACTGGGTACCACTGCCTACCACTCTTTGATAACCAGCCCCGAAGCAAATATCCATCTCTTTTTTTTTATTAACAAATATTTGCAATGTTTAATACTATTAAATATTACAAATAAAAGCTATGAAACAAATATTTGCTCCGACCGGGAATCGAACCCGGGACTTTACGCGCAACAAACCAGTCGCTAAACCGTTCGTCCACGCCTGTCGTCAAAATTACAAAAAATATTACAACAAATATTAACAAATATTTGCAATATTTAATACTATTAAATATTACAAAAAAAGTTACGAAACAAATATTTGCTCCAACCGGGAATCGAACCCGGAACTTAACGCACAACAAACCAATCGCTGACCGTTCTTCCACGCTTGTCGTTAATCTTTAATTTAAAACAAATCATACCTTCAATAGCGTACAACAGTGTATATCCAACAAGGGAATCCCCCTGCCCTCGCGTTGACATTGGCTGCCATGACACCCTGATTGAGGTAGGGGAAATCCCCGCACATTCCACTGAGGAAGGGGATTGTTCTGGAGCTGTAATTATTGTTAAAATGAATTATATTGTTAGCATTATTGACGGCACTCTAACAGTGCAAGTCTCGAGTTATAGGCGACCGTGGTGTAGTGGCAGTGCAATGGCTAGATAAGCCAAGTGGCACGGGTTCGAAACCACTCATTGGTACCGATGTATCTTTGATATTTGTACTTTGGTTGTCATGTTTCTATGATACAAGTACTTTAGTAGCTTAGTATGGAAATGTATAATAATAATAATAATATATATAGAGGCCACGTAAACTCTGGAGCCCCTGCAACTACGCAGAGACATGGCGGCTTTGTGCGTCCTCTATCACGGAGAATGTTCCGAGGAGCTCCTTAACCTTGTTACTACCTCCTCTTTTCACACCCGTATTATCCGCATTTTGTCAAACGAACGGCAGTCGAACTAAAAGGTTCGGTGGGTCGTTTCTTTGTAGAACAATCATCAAATTAAATGTTTTACCATCACATGGGCTTGCCTTGGATCCTTCAAGCGATGCGTAAATAAGCATCTTAAGCCGGCATAGTGACGGGGACTGAAGCAATTGTAATCTGACTCGGCTATTTCAGTCATCGGCTATATCAACCTTCTCTTGCATCAGGCTGGTCAAGGTCAGATGTAGTCACAATAAAAAAATTATTCCAAGTTATTTCTATACTTACTAAGCTACTAAAGTGCTTGTATAGAAACAGGACAACAAAAGTACACTTATCAAAGATACATTAGTACCTGCATGTGATTTTTGAACCCATGCTGGTTTGCCTGACCATTGCACTACCACTACACCACGGTCGCCTTACATACAAAATGTATACATACCTCCTTCTCTTGTATTATGATAAATAGGTAAAGAGTATGGCCCACTTCCTGCTGCATTAAACGCACATACTGTTACTGAATATCTGTAATAAAATTATTATTTTTATTGGGATTAGACCGCCTGATGTTAATCTGGAGTGCGACACATAAATGGAGGCGACTGCTATCAATCAAATTGTCACGCCTTTTCCCACAGGGATAGGCAGAGACAATGGAGCGCCACTTGCCACGATCCCGACACAACTCCCTCGCTTCCTTCACATTCACAATTCTCTTCATACAAGCTCTACGGTTATGGGCACTAGGCAACCTAGCTTTCTTGTGGATGTCTCTGATTTGGTCGGCAAACACGCTCCTGGGCCTGCCTTGTTTAACGCATCCATCCACGTGAGATGTATAACTTATTTTCGTCAATCCTTTCCATGTGCCCAAACCATCAAAGCATTCCTTTATCAATCCTTGTCACTACATCTTCTTTCAAACCACATCTATCACGACTACTACTACAGTTATATTAAAGCAAGTATCAGTCGGCTCCACTATGCTAGTCTTGATTGATTAAACAGAAAATGTGTTTTTTCATAGTATAGCTTGTCTAGTATAGCGCCACTCCACTTTATTAGTTTATTAAATGTGTGGATGCTAATATTTTTAACTATACTACTATAATTCGTCAGCGTGCTCCTCCTTTTGTGACCAATCAGCAACTGAATGACCAATTACAATTGCATTTTCGGTGTGTTGCATCCATATTTTCTCGTGTGCGCAAATGCGGTGGAGGGGCGCGTCATTTCGGCTTAGACAGACTATATTTTCTTAGATTTTGCGCGAACATTGATTAATAAATTAAACAAATTTATTACAGTTTTATTTTATCACGTTTATTTTGGTTTTGATTTTACATTTTTTTTATTATTCCGACGTTTCGAGAGCTTTGCAGCCATCGTGGTCACGGAGGTGTTGGTCGTCCTATTGGTTGATGCTGTTATTGTTTCCAAAACTACCCCGCTTGATGTTTTGGTTTTGTTTCCAAAATGACGCTATAGTCAACTGCATAAAATTTGTTTAATCAACCAAAGTCAAAATCAAATATATTATAATAACTTCGCATAGGCCCGTCGACTTTTGCACTTTATCGGACTCTACCAATAATATGGAAAGAATGACGAAAACAAATCACAAGAAACTCGTCAATCATAATATTTACGTTAAAAAAAATATATAAAACAAAAAAAGTTTATACTTTTTTTGTTTATACTTTTTTTTTGTTGTGACTCAACAACTGTCCTTGGCTTGTCTGATAGTAAGCAATAGCGCCAGCGACACAAAAAAAACTCAAATCACAGCTGCCTCAGTCGCCGTCACAATGCCGGCCAAAGATAACAATTAATAAGAAAACCAGCATGCAGCCACACAAATGATGAAGTTAAACATATTTATTTACCGTGTATTTTTTAATAAACTGCTTATTATCGTGTCCATCTTGCCTTTCCTTGACTGTACCTTCACCATTCGCACTTTGTCGGCAGCATCTGAAATCGCCAACAATTTATTTTAATGTGACTCGACATGGAAGAATGGATGCGTTAAACAAGGCAGGCCCAAGAGGGTGTTTTCCGACCAAATCGAAGACATCCTCAAGAAAACTGGGTTGCCTAGTGCCTATAACCGTAGAGCCTGTATGAAGAGAATTGTGGATGAAAAGAAAGCAAGGGAGTTGTGTAAGGATCGTGGTAAATACCTTCTTATAGAATATATTTTTCTTCGCATCATAGCATTGAAGCCATGCTAAGATATCTGTTTTGACGTTTGCATCGTTCATGAAGTATCGTATAAATTAATAATAACGTTTGAAGGAGCAAACTTCATGAACGTTGCAAACGTCGAAACGGCAATCATAGTTGAGGAGTTTTGGCGGGCAACTGCAAGTAACAGGACGCGCAATTTTGAATTATTTTAAAGCTTGTGTTTTTCATAAATATTAATGTGTAATAATGGTGGATCTGTTATCCAGATCAAGTCTGTTATCAAAACAAGTAATTTAAAGCTGTGAAACGTGTTTCTTCGTGTTCCCTCCAAGACTCCTTCAGAAGTTTTAGTAAAGGCTTTACGCCGCTTTACTAAAACGATCATCATCAACCTCACGATCATCTTCATCTTTTGATGAATCACTCGCGTGGTTCATCTTCATCTTTACTTGACAATGTTTTAACATTGAACCATATATTTTTACTTTGACACTGGCAAGTTAAATACTAAAGCCATAAACAAGAAGAAAGAAAGAAAAATCATAGTTGACTTTCCCAATGTTAAAGCAAGGGGAATTCCATGGACGCCGACGAGTCAAAACCCGACTTAGTTTATGGTTACTTTATTTACAAGGCTCAGATTCGCTCTTGCGCGGAGGACTGTTCGCACCTCTGGGACGGCTCTACCAAGTATTTTCTTAATGCCCTGGATTCATTGCAGGGCCGAGCTGTCGGAATCATAGGTAATACAGAGGTCACGCGAACTCTGGAGCCCCTGCAACTACGCAGAGACATGGCAGCTCTGTGCGTCCTCTATCGCCTATACCACGGAGAATATTCCGAGGACCTCTTTTAACCTTATTCCTACCTCGTCTTTTCACTCCCGTAATACCCGCACAGGTCGGAGAAAGCATCCGCATTCTATCGACCGAATCGGCAGTCTAACTAAAAAGTTCGGTGCGTCTTTTCTTTGTAGATCAATCGACAAGTGGAATGCTTTGCCTGCCCATGTGTTCTCTCCATCCTATGACCTTGGATTCTTCAAGCGATGCGTAAAGAAGCACATTTGGTCGGAATAGTGACGGCGACTGAGGCAGCCGTGAACAAACTCGGTTTTCTCAGTCGTCGTCACTCTTGGACCTCCTCTTGCTTATCATCGGACGGGATGAGGTCAAATGTCGTGTCACAACAAAAAAAAACTATGCCGGCCTACTTACCTATATCATAATGTATCCTTGGCTCAGCCTTAACATGATAACCTTGAATGGGTCCGTTGTGTGTGTCTGCCGGTGGTGGTGACCAGCTCACATGTAATTCACCAGGGTTTGCAGTTTGTTGGACTTGGATTGATATGGGAGACGAGGACGGAGCTGAAAATATTAAGGAATTATTTTATTTAGTTAACCCCAATGTTACTATATTTAAAATATCAATTAATACAATATTTAATAAATAATATTAATGCTTGTTGTCTTTTTTTTATTGTGACTCGACATATGACAGCACTTGCTTGAAGTTAAGCTGAAGTGTGGTCCATGAATGAATGCCACTGCTGCTACCATTCAATAACTGTGAGTAGCAATCACATCTACTACGCCGGCCTAGTTGAAACTGGCAACTTACAAACGTGACCAAATCACTTCACGGTCTGTATACTTGTAAATGGTGGTACTACCCCGGATCGGCAGACTGGGTACCACTGTTAACCAGACCCGAAACAAATATCACATCTTTTTTTTATAAACAAATATTTGTAATTGTATTTATTATTATTATTAAATATTACAAATAAAAGCTATGAAACAAATATTTACTCCGACCGGGAATCAAACCCGGGACTTTACGCGCAACAAACCTAACCGCTAACCGTTCGTCCACGCCTGTCGTCAACAAAGTATCACAGCAAAAATCATAACATACCTTCTTGTAAAGTCATAACAATGATAGGTTGGGTATATTCGCTGATGTCAACCTGATTCCCAGACGAGATACGAACTTTGTACTCGGAGTACGGTTGCAAGTCACGAAGATCATACAACTGACGTATTTCTGTGTTCTTTCTGAAATTATTATTAAAGAACATCATTCATTTTGTATGGGGACTTGGGCTTAATTGTATTAACAGTGGCATATACATTTTAAAATAGTTTAATGTACGAAGATTACAATGTAATTGGAAAATATCATTTATTTGGCATAGTTTAGGTGTGCAAAATGATCAAACTATAATTATGACAGAACAAATATGGCGTGTCTTTGTGATTGACAGACGAAATCCATATCTTATTTTCCAAATAACTCAATTACACAGCAATTAAAAACAAAATGGTTATTAGTTTTATTAATACAAGTATCGAAACTACCATTTATATATTTTTTCATTATTGAGCATTACAAAAATAGCCCAAAATGAATGATCTTTTTTTTTATTGTGACTCGACATATGACATATGACTTGGTGTTAAGCTGAAGTGTGGTCCATGAACGGATGTCACTGCTACTACAATTCAATAACTGTAGCAGTGACATCCACTATGCCGGCCTAGTTGGCACCGGCAACTTACAAGCTGATCCTGAAACGCGAACAAATCACTTTACGGTCTGTATACTTGTAAGTGGTGGTACTACCCTGGATCGGCAGACTGG
This sequence comes from Tinea trinotella, assembly GCA_905220615.1. Classification (NCBI taxonomy): domain Eukaryota; kingdom Metazoa; phylum Arthropoda; class Insecta; order Lepidoptera; family Tineidae; genus Tinea; species Tinea trinotella. Next base: position 992,311 of record HG992328.1, on the reverse strand, counting down.
GTACCACTGCCTGGGCCCAACTAGGCCGGCATAGTGGAAGTAACTGCTAATTACAATTATTTAACTATAGTAGCAGTTACCTCCATTCATGGACCGCACTTAACATTAGACTTTTTTATTTATTGTGACACGACATCTGATCTCGTCCCGCCTGATGACAAGCAAGAGGAGGTCCAAGAGTGACGACGACTGAGAAAACCGGGCTTGTTCACGGCTGCCCCAGTCGCCGTCACTATGCCGGCCAAAGGTGCTTCTTCACGCATCGCTTGAAGGATCCAAGGTCATAGGATGGAGAGAACACATGGGCAGGCAAAGCATTCCACTTGTCAATTGATCTACAAAGAAAAGACGCACCGAACTTTTTAGTTCGACTGCCGATTCGGTCGATAAAATGCGGATGCTTTCCCCGACCTGTGCGGGTATTACGGGAGTGAAAAGATGAGGTAGGAACAAGGTTAAAGAGCTCCTCCTGCCATATGTCGAGTCACAATAAAAAAATGGTCATGTAAATCAAGAGGTCCTGTTTCAAAACCACTTGCCAGTACCAATGTGTATTTGATATAAAGCACTTTGGTCGTACTGTTTCTATGATACAAGTGCGTTTAGTAGCTCAATCTGGAAATATAAAAAAACATACCTAGTAACATTTACATATTTACTATGATCCCAAATAGTATATTGTATCGTATAATATTGTGTATATGTTCTTAACGAATGGCGCCACGATAATTTGACACTGCGACTTGTTATAGATTCGATTTGGACATCCGTTGGTGGGGTTGGCGGCTCTAAAACAATTGTCGATATTGAATTGAACAAATTTTATGCGGCTTACTATCGCGTTTATTTTGGTTTTGATTTTACAATTTTTTATTATTCCGACGTTTCGAGAGCTTTGCAGCCATCGTGGTCACGGAGAGACTACGATAGTAAGCCCAACCAAAATAAACGCGATAGTAACCCGCATAAAATTTGTTTAATTCAATAATTAATGTTCGCGCAAAATTTAAGAAAATAAATTGTCGATATATCAATCAAATTGTCACGCCTTTTTCCCGCAGTGATAGGGAGAGGAAATGGAGCGCCACTTGACACGATCCTGACACAACTCCCTCGCTTCCCTCACATCTACAATATTCTTCATATAAACTCTACGGTTATGAGCACTAGGCAACCTAGCTAAGAACTTACCTAATATAAGCACTAGGAAACCAAGCTAAGAATTTACCTAATATTAGCACTAGGCAACCTAGTTAAGAATTTACCTAATATGAGCACTAGGTAACCTAGCTAAGAACTTACATAATATTAGCACTAGGCAACCTAGCTAAGAACTTACCTAATATGAGCACTAGGTAACCTAGCTAAGAACTTACATAATATTAGCACTAGGCAACCTAGCTAAGAACTTACCTAATAAAAGCAAAAGGCAATCTAACTAAGAACTTACCTAATATGAGCACTAGGCAACCTAGCTAAGAACTTACCTAATAAATACAAAAGGCAATCTAACTAAGAACTTACCTAATATGAGCACTAGGCAACCTAGCTAAGAACTTACCTAATAAAAGCAAAAGGCAATCTAACTAAGAACTTACCTAATATGAGCACTAGGCAACCTAGCTAAGAACTTACCTAATAAAAGCAAAAGGCAATCTAACTAAGAACTTACCTAATATGAGCACTAGGCAACCTAGCTAAGAACTTACCTAATATAAGCACTAGGCAACCTAGCTAAGAACTTACCTAATATAAGCACTAGGCAACCTAGCTAAGAACTTACCTAATATAAGCACTAGGCAACCTAGCTAAGAACTTACCTAATATAAGCACTAGGCAACCTAGCTAAGAACTTACCTAATATATGTAAATAAATGGAATAAACAGCAATTCCATGTGGATTATGTGCCCTGCACTCGTAATGGCCACCGTCTAAGCTCTCTGTATATTGGATGTCTATGCGACTCTGTGAGCCACCTTCCAACATTGATTCGGTTAGCTTTAACCTATAAAGTTTTAAAATATTAAAGAAATAATAATTATATTACGTACAGAGAAAAAGAGATTTATGCTAAAATATTCTCAAAAGAAACCAATATAAAAAAAAAATAGACTCGGCACAATAGCATCCGCAAAGACAAAGAAAGAAATCTCTTTGTAAAAGAAAATAGTGCGTGTCGCGACAACAATTTAAATTTAGACAATAGCTTAGATCCAATAGAATTTTCTGGAAACAACAATATCACTATATAAAAGCGATCGCGGCCAGTACGTGAGTCATTCTAGTTTGGACAGCGAGACCTGAGATTACGGTACGACTTCCAAGACGATATAATGATGAGTTTGGCTTGACCTTCGACCTTTGCTTATAATGAGAACATTTATATTTTTCATATTTTATTGTGACTTGACATATTAAAGCACCATGCCTGATGTTAAGCTGGAGTGCGGTCCATGAATGGAGGCAATTACTACTATAGTCAGTTAACTGTAAGTAGCAGTCATATCCACTATACCGGCCTTGTTTAAACCGGCAACTTACAAGCTAATCCCTAAACGCGACTAAGTCACTTCACGGTCCGTATACTAGTAAGTGGTGGTACTACCCCGGATTGGCAGACTGGGCACCACTGCCTCCCACTCTTTATTTGTATAAATAAAGCGCTTCTTCTACGAGTAATATCACTACGTAATTACTAAGTAATATCACATACGTAGGAGGCCACGAGTGACGACAGGCGTGGATCAAAGGTTAGCGTATGGTTTGTTGCGCGTAAAGTCCCGGGTTCAATTCCCGGTTGGAGCAAATATTTGTTTCATAGCTTTTATTTGTAATATTTAATATTACAAATATTTGTTAATAAAAAAAACAGGTCGATATGTATTTGTTTCGGGTCTGGTTATCAAAGAGTGGTAGGCAGTGGTACCCAGTCTGCCGATCCGGGGTAGTACCACCACTTACAAGTGTACAGACCGTGAAGTGATTTGGTCACGTTTCGGGATCAGCTTGTAAGTTGCCGGTTCCATCTAGGCCGGCATAGTGGATGTGATTGCTACTCACAGTTATTGAATTGTAGTAGCAGTGACATTCATTCATGGACCAAACTTCGGCTTAACATCAAGCGGAGTGCTATCATATGTCGAGTCACAATAAAAAAAACATACGTAGGAAACTACGATTTAATAAATATATTTATAAACATACAATATTTGCAAGTTTTAATTGTGACTTACCTAGTATTAGAAAAATCTATAGGTTTCCCGTTCAATGTCCATTTAATCCTAATTGGGTGATCACCGAGTGGAAGACATATAAGTTGGGCTTTGTAACCAAGTTTGGCTGTCAAGTTCGTTGATAGAGAATCAAAATGGACGGGTTCTGAAATAAAAAGACAATAAGAAATGCCACTCCAGTACAACCATGCTTCTACGGCATTGGTTGACAAAGTAATATATAAGATGCACAACATTTTCCTTTGGCCGGCATAGTGACGGCGACTGGGGCAGCCGTGAACAAACCCGGTTTTCTCAGTCGTCGTCACTCTTGGACATCCTCTTGCTTATCATCAGGCGGGACGAGGTCAGATGTCGTGTCACAATAAAAAAAATATATTTATTTGTTTATTTAATTTGGTATATACTACAGATTCAAAGATGTTCCTAATTTATTGCCCGTCTCGCAGCCGGAAAACAGGATTTAGCCGATATGAGAGAGTCTGTTGTAGCAGAGCTGAACCGGGTTCTTGATTGTATTACCCATTGGGGCGTCGAGAACCTGGTTCAGTTCAACGCAGACATGACTTTGGTGTTTGACGGAAAAATCCCCGTTTATCCCCCTTCCTTTTCTTTGTAACATCTCCCTCGGTACTTCGGACAGACTGGACATCTTAGGGATGTCCCTTCGAAGCTACCTGAATCACAGGGACCACATTGAGCGGGCCATTAAGATCACCTCCCGCAAACTTAGTATCCTGAACAAGGTGCGGCAGTTCTTCGCGCCAGAGCTTCGCCTGCTTTTATATAAGGCTCTAATTCGCTCTTGCGCGGAGTACTGTTCGAACCTTTGGGACCGTAGAGTTTTTAGAAGAGAATTGTGGATGTGATGGAAGCAAGGGAGTTGTGTCAGGATCGTAGCAAGTGGCGCTCCATTGTCTCTGCCTATCCCTGTGGGTAAAAGGTTAGATTAGTTTATTGATTTATATAGAATTCAATAAAAACTTACTATTTATTGTTATCCATATATTTTTGTTCAGGGGCATACCGACTCCATTCTCAACATTACATGAATAAAGTCCCTCGTCTGTTAATGAGACAACCTCAATAATAAATGTCCCATTCGACAATGACATCACTCCACCGCCTGCCAAGTCTAGCACAGGACGCCATATGCCTATTGTATCTGCAAATTAAATAATTCTTATCAAATTAAATTTCAACAGTAATGTGCCCACACATTCTCTCCATCTTATGACCTTGGATCCTTCATGCTATGCGTGAAGAAGAACCTTTGGCGACTGAGGCAGCTGTGAACAAACTCGGTTTTCAGTCGTCCTCACTCTTGGACCTCCTCTTACTTATCATCAGCCGGGTCGAGGTCAGATATTGTGTCACAATAAAATAAAAATAATAATAACTATTCATAAAGAGATATCAATATTAATCATAATAATAAATACTAATACAGTGGACTCCCAGTAATCCGACAAACGTTTTGCAGGGCAGTGTGGGTGGATCATCGAATTTGTTGGATTATAGAGTACTGCCTAAGACCCCCTATAGTTCGGATTTTTTTCAAAAGAGTACCTTGTAATCCGACAAATTACAAATTCGATGATGGGATTCTATATGTTATATACATATACGTTATAACTCGTTCAATCATGCATTAGGACCATGTCGGATTACCGGGGGTCCACTGTATTAGCTTATCAACTTGACAGTTATCAATATACCATCAGGCATATCGATAAAAAAAGCAATATTGATATTAAAATATATTTTAAAATCAATATTAAAATTAAAAATTTAATATATGCCACTACACCACGGTCGAAAGGTTTCTTTTTCTTGGCAGTTCGCAAAGAAAAAGACACCATACTAAAGTGACGTTGGTTGCAGAGTTCAACGTCACAAAATGGCGCCGATTCCGTCCTATTCTTATTTTAATCGCATTATACCAATGTATCTTTGATATACAGTATTGTGCAAATTAATGGAATCATAAGAAATTGTTATAGTAAAATCGTTTATTGCTTATGATTCCTTATATACTTATGATATAAAGATTATTATAATAATAATAATCTTTATTTATTTCACACAAATAATACTTAACATAAACCTAATATGAAATTAATCTAAATTACAATAATCAAGTGTGACTGGTTAAATTATTTCCTTATTCTATGATTAGTACAATTTGAGAAGAGTTGAGCAATAAATTTTCTGTTTCATTATAATTATATGTACTATATGTACTGGTTGTCCTGTTTCTATTATACAAGCACTTTAGCAGCTTAGTATAGAAATGTAAATAAATATATATTTACCATCCCGTTTCATCCAATGTATATTCGGTGTGGGATAACCATTTGCATTGCAATGTATTATGCCACGCTCACCGACCAGGATCGACGTGTTCGTTGGCTCCTCTATCCATTTTGGAGCCACTATAAAAAGAAAAGTAATTTAGTATTAGTAAACACCGTGAAGTGACTTAGTCGCGTTTCAGAATCATATTGTCAATTGTCGATTCCAACTAGGCCGGCGTGATTAATGCGACTGCTGTTAAATTGTAGTCTATTCAAAGGTAGCAGTTGCCTTCATTGACCTTAGTCCAGCTTAACATCAGGCGTCATACGAGTTTCGAATGTGTACTTTAAAAAAAACAATCAAATTGTCACGCCTTTTTCCGATAGGAATAGGCAGAGTCCACTTGCCACGATCCTGACACAACTCCCTCGCTTTCTTTACATTCACAATTTTGTTTATAAAAGCTCTACTATTATAAATACTAGGCAACCTAGCTTTCTTGAAAATGTCTCAGATTTGTTCCTGAGCCAAAAAATAAATACCTACTCAAAAATGTCTAAGGGCTCTCCAGCTAAGAGCATTAAGCGTCGGAGTGGGAAGCAGTAGACGTAGTAGATATTGGTCTCAGTAAAAATTTAAACATAAATGAAGTTTAAAGTAAATGGCCGGCATAGTGACGGCGATTAAGGCAACCGTGAACTGAGTCGTTCACTTCAGTCGTCAGTTATTGGACCTCTTCTTACTTACGATCGAGAAAGTCGAGGTCATATGTTGAGTCATAGTAAAAAATATTTTCAGTTTTATTTTATTGTGACTCGACATATGAAAGCACCCTGCTTGATGTTAAGCTAGAGTGTGGTCCATGAATGGATGTCACTGCTACTACAATTCAATAACTGTAAGTAGCAATCACATCCACTATGCCGGCCTAGATGGAACCGGCAACTTACAAGCTGATCCCGTAACGCGGCTAAATCACTTCATGGTCTGTATACTTGTAAATCAAATACATACCATTAATAAAGAGGTCAGCAGTCTGATTAATACTCCCAACATGGTTCATAGCAATACAAGTATACCTGCCACAGTGTTCCAACGACACTCTTTTTATAATAAGAACACTAAACAATTCTGAACTACGTTCCGTTATCTGAAATTTAAATTATGTTTCCATTTTTAGGGTTTCGTAGTAAAAAACGAAACCCCTATAGATTCGTCATGTCTGTCTGTCTGTCTGTCCGTCTGTATGTCACAGCCACTTTTATCCGAAACTATAAGAGCTATACTGTTGAAACTTGGTAAATAGATGTATTTTATGAACCGCATTAAGATTTTCACACAAAAATATTAAAAAAAAACAATAAATTTTGGGGGTTCTTCAAAATTGATATTGAGGTTTCTAATATCATTTTTTTTTTCTAAAATGAATAGTTTGCGCGAGAGACGCTTTCAAAGTGGTAAAAAGTTGGTTCTATAACCTATGAACGTGTGTGCGTAACAAATTAACAAGTGAAAACATAATTGACGATAGAGTGCACGTAGTGGGAGTCAGGGGGATTCCCCGCGCGACATGTATGAACCTGTTCATAACAGTCGACACATTAAAACCTTCGATTTGAAAGTGTCGGAGCCGAAGTCGGAACCGAAGGTGTAATAATAACGGAACCGGAGTCAAAGCTCCGTAACATCCCTGGTTTTAATAAAGCGGCGAAAAGACCTCCAAAGGAGTTGATGGAGGAAACAACCAACCAAAGTACATATTGTATATTAAAGATACATCGGCATTGGCAAGTGGTTTTGAACTCGTGCTTTCAGTTTGCATAACTATTGCACTACTACTACGTGGTGACGGTCGCCTTCAAAAACAGTTATTAACTTATAAATCATTACTGAATAACAATTCCACCATTATTACACATTATTATACAAGAAAACACAATTGCACGTGCTAAAACTCGAAATGTTTTTAATTATCTGTGGCACTCCACTCTCCACTTAACATCATACTCCAGCCTAACATTAAGCGTGTAGACTTATGTACAGTAAAACTCACCTTTAAATTTGGTGCGATTTTCTTTCCATCTTTTAGCCATGAAAAGTAAATAGGTGGATCACCGCTGACAATATTACAAGTTATTTGTACTATTTGTCCCTCCTTCAAACCCGATCCAACTCTCAATTCATCTAACTCAGGTGCTTCTACCACTTGGATTTCGAATGACCTAAAACAGATTTATTTATTTTTAAAAAGCAATTAATTATTGTAATCCTATAAAACATATAGGAATAGGTAGAGCCGACATAGTGACGACGACTGGAGCAGCCGTGAACTAACTCGGTTTTTTCAGCCGTCGTCACTCTTGGACCTTCTCTTGCTTATCATCAGGCGGGTCGTGTTTTTTTGCAAATAAACAGAATATAATCGTATTATAAAAAAGTCGTAAATATTTTTTTTACCTTCTATTAAATTACCATCGTTGCAAAGACTTTTGTACGCGACTGTATTTTTTAAAGCGTTGACGTATTTCCCCGGTCGCGCCGCCACCTCATGCCACCGATTTGATCCGTAAATCGTTTACTGTGCAGGTAGGTCGCTCGGAGCTCTTTTTATATCAATCAAGTTATACTTCAGCTTCACATGAGGCGATGAGCGGACATATGTCGTGCTACAATAAAATACGATCTACTTACCTCCTAGCCATTTCCCCAGTGGCAGCGTAAACCACACAAACATAACTCTCTCCGTGTTCCTCCTTGACAACACGGTCAACAACCAACACTCCATCTTCATTGGCTACGTCTCTTTTCTTGCGTATCCGCCATCTTGGATTGTGACGTTTGTAGCGGCCATGTTGTGGGGTAGATGTTGATATTTTCTTGCCCTTGTGCTCCCATTCTATTTTGCTATAATAAGTAATAATATTATAGAGTCTGGCTAAGCCGAAATGACGCGCCCCTCCACTGCATTTAAGCACACGTGCGACTTTAAAATATGAATGCAACACACCGAAAATGCAATTGTAATTGGTCATTCAGTTGCTGGTTAGACACAAAAGAAGGAGCACGCTGATAAAGTATAATAGGTATAGTTAGTAATACATATATGCATTCACACATTTAAATAAACTAATAAAGTGGACAGGTTAACTATATTTAAGAAGGTGGTTTCTGTTACATCTCAAATCATCGTAGTTTCAAAATGTCATAGTTTTTTCTTTTCAATTTAATTATATATTTTTTGCATGAATTATTAATTATTTGATTTTATTTAATTGTATTTTTTTGCATTAATTTTTCAATTTAGATTTTATACATGTTTTAATCTAGTTGTGTGTATGCACTTTGGATTGCAGACTAGAATTATTTTGTACTGTGTATTTTGTACATGTTCAATTTTGTCTGCAATTTGTTGTACATGGCAATTTATAAATAAATATATTTATACTTTGTTTTATAAATTAAACTATCCATTATTTTAATATTAATATATGAATTTGGGTGTGCAAGAATAATTTTGGTGTGAAAAGTAACTTGTCGCACCCAAATAACCATTTAAAAAAACTAATCGCATATATAATATAAAATGGGCAATAGTGATGGCATGATTCAAGTACTTTTAGTAGCTTGATATGTAAATGAAAATACAAAAAAAAAGATCTTAGCCCATCCCTCTGTGGGAATTAAGGCGTGATAATTCAATTGATTGATATTTTACCTTATAGGATATCCATAATAGGGACACCTTAGTGTTAATTGTTGTCCATTCTGAACTTTGATAGGAGGCAAGTTTCTTATGTATGGAGGACCTGGAAATACCATTGATACAAATTAGTTATTTATATATAATGTATATACATTATATATAACAACACATACATTACATCCAATATAGCCTATGTTACTCACGAAGAATGTAGCTTTCTAATGGTGAAAGAAGACTATTACAAACAAACATACAAATCTTTCCTCTTTATAATATTAGTATAGATATATCCTGGCTTTTGTCTGACACTAAGTAAAAGAATTACCACCTTATTCATAATTTAATTAAACAAATTTAAATACATACCATAAACATGTACATAATCAGAGTAAGTGGCTTTGCAATCTCCATGTGTTGCCCTGCACGTATACCGGCCACCATCTTCAACTCTTGATGAACTTATATTCAACCCGGAGACCACACCCAATCCTGGAGACAAGCTTTCCCATACACTATATCTGGAAGATAATAAATACTTAAAATAACCACATGGTGATGGACCTAGGATGTCCTACAACTTGACAAGTCTTACTAGAGGATGGGCAGCAGCATACTCTTGATGTGCAGTGAGTATACAGCAATTGCAAAGCAACCTCCCAAGAGTGTGGAATTATGGAAACCCCCCCATTATCTATACTAATATAATAAAGCGGAAGAGTTTGTTTGTTTGTTTGTTTGTTTGTTTGTTTGTTTAAACGCGCTAATCTCAGGAACTACTGGTTCGAATTGAAAAATTCTTTTTGTGTTGGATAGATCAATTATCGAGGAAGGCTTTAGGCTATAAAACATTACGGTGCGACTTATAGAAGCGAAGAAACAGTCGAAAATGTGGAAAAATCGGGGAATATTATTCGTCTTTGAGGGTTTCCGTTGCGTGCGCTGCGAAAACCGTTCGAGATACCCAAAAAATATGTATGAAAGAAATATTCCTCTTTAAATTATCTAAAAAAATGTCCGCGACCGTATATGTCTATCTTTTAAGATTAACTCACAATAACCGTTTTTATGATTCACACGCGTCGCATGATGAGCGCTAACCGGCGGGCGAGAAGAGGCGGTGCTTGCGGGCGAGGCGGAGGGGGGTGTAGCTCTACGAGGTATAGTCTGTCTAAGCCGAAATGACGCGCCCCTCCACTGCATTTACGCATACGAGCAAATATAAAATATGAATAAAACACATCGAAAATGCAGTAATTGGTTATTCAGTTGCTGGTTAGACACAAAGGAGGAACGAACGTGATGAAGTTTAATAGTATAGCTGTAATATTTGCATTCACACATTTAAATAAACTAATAAAGTGGAGGGGCGCGTCATTTATAGACAGACAAGCATACTATACGGTCGGCTCCCTACTGATCGGTTGAATGCAGCGTTAATTTGTTTTTACGATATAATATCATCGTGCAAAATCCTTTTTTACACATTTTCATTTTGTAGTAGTTTTCTCTATAGTAGGTAGTGTTTGTTTTAAGTATAGTATTTTGTTTGTAATATTTTCACAATAACACTTTTTTTTGTTTTGTTGTAAATAATACCTGTAGGTGTCATCTACATTCTTTCAAGGTTAGGTTTTAGTTTAAGCATACAGTTAGTTTGGTTAAGTTTTCATTTCCTTCGTTCTTTCTTCGTTACTGTAATGCCTAGAAAAAGGACTCAGCGTTCTCGGCAGACTGCTGCTGCAAAGCGGTTGCGAGTTTTGCGCACAAGAAAATAAAACTGAAAATAAAATTTACGCAGAAGTACTTTAATATATATTCTTTTTAAAACTACTTTAAAATATATTCTATTAGTTACGTAATTTAATCGTCTAAAATAAGTCGCGGGTAACAGCTATAGGTAATTTATAATAAAGCTGAGCTGATGTTCTGAGCTGAGAAGATGTTCAGCAGTGAACATCTTCTGGCTGATAATAATGATAGTAACATCAGAGACGGTATAGCAATGTAAAACACCTGCTGGTACCAAAGTATCTTTGATATATGTAGAATCTATGGTTGCTTACATATTGTCTCTTATTTCTTACTCTTTAAAATAAAATATTTACCTCTGATCAACAGCTGAAGTAATAACAGTTCCATCTCTCTCCCAAAGGAATCTTGGAGGTCTGTCTCCTGATGCAGAACAGTGTAAACTCACCTGAAAGAACCATTATGCTATGGTTAGAAAAAAAACTGTTTTTATTTTGGTTTGGACCTTCCCTCACTAACCTAATCAAGACAAGATATATTATTAAGTCGAGGTAAATGTCGCCTGAGCCATTAAACAGTACGGATTGGTACGGATCTTATCCACATTCACTATAATTATAAACTATGAAATACACTTTTAAATTAAAACTAACTTACAGCTTCACCCGGCGACAAAACTCTTCTTGTAAAATGTTGTGTTATAACTATATTACATGGTGAATCCCTTTTTCTACGCCATTCTGAAAGTTTAATTAAAAATTATTAAGAAAATCGAAATTTAAACGATTTGTTTACTGTCTTTTTCAAATAAATGAAAACACTAAATGTCAGAATATTTTGTCGGGTAATATACTAAAGGAGCTAATACAGATAACTCAACTAAATTAACTCCTATGTAAATATTACGAATTTAAATATAATCAGAAATCATCCAAAATAACAGGTTTTTATTATTTTTAAAAAGCTACATATTTGAATATTGTATCAACAAAATATTTTGAAATAACACATAAATATATATTGCAATAATCTAGTGCCAAAACTGGAACGGGTGAACGCGGGAATTTTAAATTTATAACAAGGCCCGACCCGGAGTTTTGGCGGGCAACTGCAAGTGACAGGACGCGCAATTTTGAATTATTTAAAATGCTTGTGTTTTTCATAAATATTAATGTAATCATTTTTAGGTTGATCAAGTATAAACAAGTAATTTAAAGCTGTGAAACGTGTTTCTTCGTGTTCCCTCCAAAAAAAAGGTCCGACCCGATCGGGACCCGAACCCGGGACTCTACGCGTAACAAACTGGTGTGCTAACTAATGAGCCACGCTTGTCGTCAAATTTATAATGTATTATAATTAAGTACTTATACACTTACCATTATTATTAAAATTTATTGTATTAACCAATCTGAAAAAAAAATCATAAGTAATGAGTTTTACAAAATAATGTCATCATAATATGATTCTTATGAGGATGGATGGATGCAGACCCAGGATGGTGTTTTCCTAACAAGTCGGAGACATAATTAAGAAAGCCCATAACCTCAGAGCTTGTATAAGGAAAATTGTGGATTTAAGGGAAGCGAGGGAGTTGTGCTAGGATCGTGGTAGGTGGCGTTCCTTTGAATCTGCCTATCCCTGTGGGAAAACGGCGTGACAATTTGATTTATTTATTTATTAGTCACACGAAAATTATGCCTTTTCATGTTTAATAAAAGGGCACAATTTTAGACTAGACACTGAACGCGTATACGTTTTACGTATTAATGCAAAATCACGTAACTTTGTGAACTATTGGCGTGTTCTGTTTGCTTCGTCGATAATGGTTTTTGTACTCACTCCCCGATATTATAATTTTAGGCGACCGTGGTGTAGTGGCAGTGAAATGGTAAACCCCTCACCGTTACCAATGTATCTTTGATATATGTACTTTGGTTGTCCTGTTAATATGATACAAGCACTTAAGTAGCTTAGTATAGAAATGTATAATAAAAAATAAATAAAAATAAAAAAAACACAACTGCGATTTTTGAAATTAGTAGGTACCTATATTACGACACTAGGCCAGAATGTTGGATTTTTTTTAACTGACCTCAACCGCCGGAAAGAAACCGAGTCAGTTCAGGGCTGCCCCAGTCGCCCTCACTATGCCAGCCAAAGGTTAGGACAGATATAGGATAGAGAGAACACATGGGCTGACAAAGCTTCCATTTATCGATTATTCTGCAAAGAAACGACGCACCGAACCCTTTTGTTCGACGTCCGATTCCGTCGACAGAATGCGGATGCTTCCCCGACCTGTGCGAGTATTACAGGTGTGAAAAGACCCGTAATACCGGTAGGAACAAGGTTAAAGAGCTCCTCGGAACATTCTCCGTGGTATTACTAGTCGTATCAGCGAACTAGGCAACTGTCTGTCTCTGTCTATGACTCTACGTGAACGACTTTTAATATTATATACAAACAATTAAACTAATTTAAAGTTGACTTACTTTGGTTGTGAAGTATATACATTGCTCCTGACTGCATCTGTAAAAATAAAATCAATCAATCAAATTGTCAATATAACCACATCTACATCTAACTGACGACAGGCGTGGACGAACGGTTAGCAATTGGTTTACCCGGATACCCGGACGCGACAGAGCAAATATTTGTTTCATTACTTTTATTTGTGCAAATATTTGTTGATAAAAAAAAGAGGTGGATTATTTGTTTCGGGTCTGGTTATCAAAGAGTGGTAGGCAGTGGTATCCAGTCTGTCGATCCTGGGTTGTACCACCACTTACAAGTATACAGACCGTGAAGTGATTTGGTCGCGTTTCGGGTTCAGCTTGTAAGTTGCCGGTTCCAACTAGGCCGGCAAGTGGATGTGATTGCGACTCACAGTTATTGAATTGTAGTAGTAGTGACATCCATTCATGGACCACACTCCAGCTTAACATCAAGCGGGGTATGATATGTCGAGTCACAAATAAACTTTCTTTTCATATTCAATTCTCTTTATAAGCACGATTCTTATGATTATAAGCACTGCAGAAAGTAATCTTGAAAAGATTGTGTTTTGAAGGAAGATGTTGTGACAAGGATTGACAAAGGAATGCTTCGATGGTTTGGGCACATGGAATAGATGAGTGAAGGTAGATTGACGCGTTAAACGAGGCAGACCCAGGACCAAATCGGAGACATCCTTAAGGAAGCTGGGTTGCCTAGTGTCCATAACTGTAATATTTAGAGAATTGTGGAGCGAGGGAGTTGTGTCCTGATCGTAGCAAGTAGCGCTCCATTGTTTCTGCCTATCCGTGAGAGAAAAAAGGTGTTACAATTTGATTGATTGATTGAAAAAGTCAAACAATACTAAGTATTATGTTCACCTACAGCCTAATCCTGGATAAAACAAGTTATAATTGACTTTATCATGATGGAATTTTCCAATAGAAAACAAACTACTGAAAGATAAAGTTGGAGTATTGAAAGCTGTTCCTAACCCATTCATAACTCGTTACTAGAATGACAAACAAACTTCAAACTTAGGTCCGCTGCTTAAAGTTGTAAATTGAACGGATATTGAAACGATATCGATGTAGCCGCTGACGTACGAGTAGTATTCGGAATTTTTAAATCAAATCCAACGCTTTTTTATAAAAAAAAGTTTAAAATTTTCCCGCCGTTCACGAGCTTGCGTTCCATTTATGTTATTAATACTAATTACATTTAAGCGGTCCTATTTAATTAAATGAGAAAATAAAATTTAGAAAATAAAAGTTTGAAACCAAACAATTTTTTGTTATTAGAAAACTATATAAATATAATTTATAGAATTTATATATATATATATTATTTTTAATTTCTATACAAAGCTATTAAAGTGCCTGTATCATAGAAACAGGACAACCAAAGTACATATTTATCAAAGATACATTGGTACTGGTGAGTGATTTTGAACTTGTGCTCTCGGCTTGCGCAACTAATGCTCTGCCACCACACCACGGTGGCCTTTATTTATTCCTTCATTCTTTCATTTATTCTGTAGCGCCGTGTACTAAACACAATTGATTGATTGTTATAATTTCAACGATCACAACATAAAATGTAAAAACGTTCCACTTTTTACAAGAATATCACTTTGTGGTTTTCCAGTAAAAGTTTTGAAACTGGAGTATAGTTTAGAACTGCACAAAACTGTTAATCTGCTGCGCTTTGTGAAAACTTTTGAAAAAACCATACCAATAGTACCTGCTGAAAAAGTGATTTATTTTACAATGCCTTTTTTTTAGTGACTCGACATATGACAGCACCCCGCTTTATATTAAGATGGAGTGTGGTCCATGAATGGATGTCACTGCTACTACAATTCAATAACTGTAAGCAGCAATCAAATCCACTATGCCGGAACCGGCAATTTACACACTGATTCCGAAACGCGACTAAATTATTTCACGGTCTGTATACTTGTAAGTAGTGCTACTACCCCAGATCGGCAGACTGGATACCACTTTTTTTAATTGTGACTCGACATATGACAGCACCCCGCTTGATGTTAAGCCGAAGTGTGGTCCACGAATGAATGACACTGCTACTACACTATGCCGGCCTAGATGGAACTGGCATTTTACAAGCTGATCCCGAAACGTGACCAAATCACTTCACGGTCTGTATACTTGTAAGTGGTGGTACTACCCCGGATCGGCAGACTGGGTACCACTACCTACCACTCTTTGATAACCAGACCCGAAGCAAATATCCATCTCTTTTTTTTTTGTTAACAAATGTTTGCAATATTTAATGTTATTAAATATTACAATTAAAAGCTATGAAACAAATATTTGCTTCGACCGGGAATCAAACTCGGGACTTTACGCGCAACAAACCAATAGCTAAACCGTACGTCCACGCCTGTCGTCATCTACCACTCTTTAAAATATGTCAAAGATACATTGATACCGGTGAGTGGTTTTGAACCCGTGCTCTCCTGTTTGTGTAACCATTGCACTGCCACTACACCACGGTCGCACTGTTCTATTATTTATTGTAGGACGACTGATGTCGTTTGTAAATGGAATCTGGTTTAAATTAAAAGGAATATCGTAACATTGATTCACGAATTGTGGAATTCAGAAAATTGTGGATGTGAAGGAAGCGAGGGAGTTGTGTCAGGATCGCGGCAAGTGGCGCTCAACTGTGTCAGCCTATCCCGATGGGAAAGAGGTGTGACAATTAGATTGATTCACGAACGTCAGATATCGCCGCGTTTCCACGATTCTGACACACAACTCTTTCGTTTCCTGCACAAAAGTTCCTTTTTTATTGTGACTCGACATCTGACCTTGATCCGTCTGATGGTAAGCAAGAGGGTCAAAACCGAGTATTCACGGTTGCCGTCACTATGCCGGCCAAGGGTGCTTTTTTATTGTGACATGACATTTGACCTCGTCCCGCCTGATGATAAGAAAGAGGAGGTCCAAGAGTGACATCGACTGAGAAAACGGAGTTTGTTAACGGTCTCAGTCGCCGTCACTATGCCGGCCAAAGGTGCTTCTTCACGAATCGCTTGATCCTAATTAGATCATAAATATAAATTAATCATATAATGGTAAAAAATCGATGGCAATTGAAAAGTATAATTGGAATAAACTCCTTGCAGTGAAAACTCGGACGATGGATAGCATAGACTATATAAGCAATAATATATTAGACTCCGCTCTTATAGTTTTTTTTTATAGGAAGTAGCATTCATTTAAATAGTTGAAGAGTGGATGGTAGGTCCTTTACGTATTCCACGAGCGATTACCGAGCGATATTTTGACAAATATAGTATAAAAAGCCCAATAGCAAAGCTCAAAAATGTGCATTAAAAAAATCCTATACGAGTACGTGAACGAATTAATTTCTGCTTATTTTTCTCTCACACTTGTTTATTGTAATATAATTATCCAATTCGCTCTTTATACCTAGTAAAAATATGTATGTATGTAGTATAGACATATATACATATACATAGACATACATACATATACATACATACATATAGACATACATACATATGTATGTAGTATAGTATGGTAGTCACTGTATCCGAAGTAGAACTTCAGTCAACTTTAGTTTTTTTCAATCAAATTGTTACGCCTTTTTCCCATAGATATAGGCAGAGACAATGGAGCACCACTTGCCACGATGCTGACACAACTCCCTCGCTTCCTTTACATTCACAATTCTCTACATACAAGCTCTATTGTTATGGGCACTAGGCAACCCAGCTTTCTTGAGGATGTCTCCGATTTGGTCGGCAAACACCTTCCTGAGCCTGCCTCGTTTAACGCATTCATTCACATGAGATTTATATATTCTTTTTCTTATAGTCACTGTCTCCAAAGTCGTACTTTAGTCAACTTTACTTTCAATTCCAATTTTCTTATGATCTACCTCTTACCTACGCTGAAATGTCCGCAATAATGGAGTACAGCAATAATTTCACAAAAAATATTATAACTTGCCGTACTATGATGTACGCAGGCGGACTTAATGCTAGTTTGTTAGCAAAGGAACGCTATCGGCTAACTTCTCGAATAATAGAAGCAAGAGGAAGAAGGTCAATTAGAGAAACGAAACATAAGGCGACCGTGGTGTAGTGGCAGTGCATCGGTTACGCAAACCAAGAGCACGAGTTCGAGACCACCCACCGGTAGCGATGTATATTTGATATATGTACTTTGTCGATAATACAAGGCACTTAAGTAGCTTAGTATTGAAAGGTAAATAATCCAAAAAAAAATAACGCAAACGTTGCAAAAATAATCTCTCTCATATTATTATTACGTCATACTATACATAGTCGGATGTTGATTAAATATTCGTGTGGCGTCTATGTGTATGTAGTCTGTTAGAGAGGGAGTGGTTAGCCAGTAGCCCAGAACAAGTTCTAGCACTGAGTGCAGTTCTGTTCCCCACAAACTATGTAGTCCATTCATACAACTTGCTTTGTTCGCAAAAAAATACTACTTAGGTTTTTATAAACTAAATGTTATAAAACCTAAGGTTTAATTTAAAATACTTTTTTATTGTGACACGATATCATAGCACCCCATATGATGTTAGGCTGGAGTGCGTTCCACAAATGGAGGTAACTGCTACTACTGGTAAAAAAGGAGTAGCAGTCGTATCCGCATTTAAATTGAAAATAATTAGATAAAGGCTATGTTTCCTATAATCGTGGGCCGACCCAACTCTTAAACGACTCGTATGTCTACTATACATATAGGTATGTGTACAGACCGTGAAGTGACTTGCAGGTAAATTAGCTTGGAGTCGCTTTTGCATTTGTATACACACGCCTAAGAGCGCGTTTCCATTAAGTCGTGGCGGTAGATAAAGATGTTACAATGTCAGTTCAGACGAGTCGATTCAATCAATGAAAGTTGAAAGGACTTTAGCTTTTGTTGAACCGATATATATTGCTTTAACTTGATTAAAAGTCTGTTCGGACGGTTCAAATCGCGAACGATTTCGCAGTTGATCAAAAAAATTCGCTCCGTGAGAATGCCGTATAAGTATAGCTAACGATGTTTTCCTATATTCAACATTTACAATTTTATATTCTTTCGCGAATAAAGTGAGAGATTTTGGTTCTTGTTTGAACAAAACTTTCGTATTTTGTTCGCAGTAACTTTTACTTTGTCTATTTTTAGTTATATCTTTCGAAAAGTTACTTTATTACTAAACTTAGTTCCTCATACTTAAATAAAAATAAGGTGATTCACTGAAGACGATCAAAATTCCATTGAGAGTACGGAGTTGTCGAAATTTCCAATTTTATTTATTTTTTAATTAAGATTTATTAATTTATTTTATTATATCATAGAAACAGGACAAATAAATTACATATTATAATTATATCAAAGATACATTGGTATCGGTAAGTAGTTTTGAACCCGTGATTTTGGTTTGCGTAACCATTGCACTGCCACTACACCACGGTCGCCTTATAACGATATAGTTTTTCCTATATTGTTAATATCATGTCACATGCACTAAGTTGCAGCTGTGATACTGGCAGATGTTGAACACGCGTACACCATAAACTAGGTCATTTTAGGGATAAAAAAAACGTGCGACACTCGGGGACTGCCGCGGTAAAGCTATTGCATAACATTTTTTATTAACTAATGCAATTATAATTATTTATTTATTTTCAATTTTTCCCTAATATTTTTCAAATAAACTTTTTAGGACCAATTTGTTATAAAATCGATGTTAAAAAACTGATTTTTTCGATTGTAATCGATTGATTGATTTTTTCGATTGTAATCGATTTAAAAACATCGACAATCGAAAGAAAACAATCGGTTGTTCGATTAATCGATTTCGATGTTACAACACTACACGTTTAAGCGTCCGTTCGGCCGAGCTACATGGTAGGCGGAGTGGGGGGTGTTAGATTTTATTTTCGTTACAGAATTTCTTGATTCGGTCGCCGCGCTCGAAGCCCGCAATAAAAGCTATGCAATAGCTTAAAAATATTGTATAAAATCTTCAAATCGAGTCTTGGGATCATTTAAATTTAATGGGACATTGATTATAAAAGTTATTTTTTAATTTTTCTAGCTTTTGTAAAAAGAATTGTGTTTGTAATGGAAGCGAGGGAGTGTCAGGATCGTGGCAAGTGTCGCTCTATTACCTCTGCCCATCCCTGCGGGAACAGGGCGTGACAATTTGTACCGGAAAGTGATTTTGAACCGAGGTCTTTTGGTTTATGGGACCCTTTTATAATCGCTGCGCAAATAGCGACTAGCGTGGCGCAGTAGTCCACACCAGTGCGTACACGTGGATGTGACTGTAACTTACATTTTTTTAAACTGTAGTACCGCGGACTGCTCATGGACCGTTCATGGACTGCGCTTCAGTATTACACCAAGTTGGGTACTGACAGTAAATTCACTAAAAAAATCCTTCATACAAGTTTATGAACAGTACAAAACTCTGATGTTTGTTTCTGACCTAATCGGACTACATCAATTTAAGTCACTCCCCTTTTAAGACTATATAAGTGTAACTGATATAAGTGCCGACCATTACAACAAAGTGATAAATAGAAACACCTATCATTAATCAATAAAACTTGAAGTTAGCGTGTCCGTAGAAAATTCATGAAAATGGCCACCCTACTTTTGTAGCGGAAACATCATTAGCCTAATGCAGGAAAAACCACATATCCCTTAAACGAGTTGTTATGTTACGATCCTTTTTCTCGTCCCATGGGACGAGTTTGTTATCCTACCCGATCCCCTATCACTACAATTTATCCTTTTTATTTTAAGTTTAGCTACGAAGGAAATCCAACTTTACAAATTGTTTTTTTATTATTTATTATAGTAGTTATCGTGTTTGTTATTTTAATGTTGTTTTCCTAAAATATAAATTAGGTTTGAAATGTATATTTAAGACAACATAAGTAAACTTTTAAATAGTCTTTAGTTGTTCTTTTCAGTATACTTCAGGCAGTCAATCAAATTGTCACGCCTTTTCCCCACGCCACTTACCACGATCCTTACACAACTCCCTTGCTTCCTTCACATCCACAATTCTCTTCATACAGGCTCTGTGGTTATGGGCACTAGGCAACCTAGCTTTCTTAAGGATGTCTCCGATTTGGTCGGAAAACACTCTCCTGGGCCTGCCTTGTTTAACGCATCCACCGACATCAGATATACTTATGTAATACTCGTATATACTATTATTTCGCTTTTAAGACCCTACGAGTTATGCAATACACATAAATAATGGATGCAAGGAGGCTGTTAAAGCATTCCACTTGCAATTGATTGACTAAGACACGACACGCCCAACCGTTTATTTCGACTGTCGCAACGACTGGTCCTTCCATCCGACCTTTGCGGGTATCACCAGAGAAACAATATTAGGTATTCCATCTCCAAGTTCGTCCCACATACCGAAAATAAAAGTGGAATCCAGACCTAGCTTGCTTACTTCCTCTGCGTTTCATACTTCTTTGTATAAAGCGTTTTGTAAGATACGTACTTACATTGGGTGCGTTTGATGTTAGAATATATACTTGGAGCACGTATTTTTCTCTTTACCCGGTCCGGTTGTATAGATCCACTGGTTGTTGAATAATTATAGATACATAATGTGAAATAAAAATTCACCGGCCTCATGCAGAAATATAGGGGCAAATATCTAATGGTATATTTTATAATTGGAAATCATTCTTTAGTATGATGCGCACTGAAACGACTCCGGTCACGACCACGAACTGGCACATAAACTATACAAAATAAAGGATAAATGCCAATTACTTTGTAATATTCGTACATCAAACTGTTTTAAAATGCATATTAAACTGTTAATACAATTAAGCCCAAGTAAATGATGTCTTTTACTGTTCATATACGTGACTACTGTTCATAGCCATGTATGAACAGTAGTTCATACATGGCTATGCGAGCTCTACATATATATTTTATCGTTTGAAGTGTTATTAAAGTCTTCGGGTGTTCGCGCATGAATAGATGCTAATGACAATACTTTGTGGGCGAATAAAAGTTGGGGACGCGCGTCTGTAGGTGTTTAAATTTAGGCTTCTTTAGAAGGGTCTTTGAAAAAACTCTTTATTTCTTCCATCATTGAAAGTTACTTTCATTAGGTACCCACTTCAGCTCCCTTGTGATAAACATCGTAAAAATTCAGAATACAGTGATAATATTTTATCATTCGGAGTTTAATTTTGTAGAAATAAAGCGGCATTATTTGTTTATTATTAAGGCGACCGTGGTGTAGTGGCAGTGCAATGGTTACACAACCAACACGAGTTCGAAACCGGTACCAATGTATCTTTGATATATGTACTTTGGTTGTCCTGTTTTTATGATACAAGCACTTTGGTAGCTTAGTATAGATATGTAAATTAAAAAAAATATATATCTATATGCAATAATTATTGTGTATGTATTTGTTGGTGATTAGTGTATAAAGGACATCATTCATATTAGGGCGTAATTGTATTAACAGTTGCATATACATTTTAAAATAGTTTTTTTTTTATTGTGACTCGACATATGACAGCACCCCGCTTAATGTTAAGCCGAAGTGTGGTCCATGAATGAATGTCACTGCTAATACAATTCAAATAATTGTGAGTAGCAATCACATCCACTATGCCGGCCTAGATGGAACCGGCAACTTACAAGCTGATCCCGAAACGTGACCAAATCACTACACGGTCTGTATACTTGTTTGATGTACAAATAGAATTGAATTTGTATTTGTAATAAGGTTTTATGCTCACTGGAAGTAAATAAGAGGAGCTCTTTAACCTTGTTCCTACCTCGTCTTTTCACACCCGTAATACCCGCACAGGTCGGGGAAAGCAACCGCATTTTATCGACCGAATCGGCAGTCGAACTAAAAAGTTCGATGCGTCTTTTCTTTGTAGATCAATCGACAAGTGGAATGCTTTGCCTAGCCCATGTGTTCTCTCCATCCTATGACCTTGGATCCTTCAAGCGATGTGTGAAGAAGCACCTTTGGCCGGCATAGTGACGGCGGCTCAGGCAGCCGAGAACAAACTCGGTTTTCTCAGTCGTCGTCTTGTCACTCTTGGACCTCCTCTTGCTTATCATCAGGCGGGAAAAGGTCAGATGTCGTGTCACAATAAAAAAAATCTTAATACATCACCTATATAAATGTTGGTTTAAAAATAAATAAATAATAAAAGTAAAACCAATTTTGTATAATGTTCGCATATTATTTAGAGTAGTAAATCAAAGCTACCGTTTCTTGGCGTACATCTCTGAGGAATTACACGCGTATCTGTCTTTCCTTTCGTTGATACCTATAAACAACTATGTACGTGACTATACATAAATAGAAGCCATCGCGAAGAACTCCCGAGCGTATTGAAGGAAGGAATGTTGACAGGAACTTCATTGCCAATCAGATGAAAGTGGTTAGGTAATCACAAAATATTCCTATAGAAATATACCTAAGGAAAAATAAATAAATAAACAAATTGTCACGCCTTTTTCCCGCAGGGATAGGCAGAGACAATGGAATGCCACTTGCCACGATCCTGCCACAAATGCTTCCGTCACATCCGCAATAATTTTTATACAAGCTCTACAAGGTAATGGGCCTTTAGAGGAGCATTATTCCGCATGTTAGAAAAGGATAGGAGATCTCCTAGCTATGCACGCGTTGCGTACAGGGCTCAACTTAGCCGGGTGACGTCTCTTCGTTGGAGCGCATATATATTGATTACTTTGTCGGTAAATCGTTTGAGATATTGGACACATGCAACGCCATCTAGCGGTCGCCACAGGCCGTAGGCAACCCAGCTTTCAGGTGAGGGATAAAACACATTTGGTCGACATAGGGAAGACTCTTTACTTCAGTCGTCGGCGCTCTTGGACCTCCTCTTGCTTACCATCACAGGCAAGTCGAGGTCAGATGTCACAATAAAAAAAAACTTTATCTTAATAACTTTATAGTAAGGAGAAATTGGCAAGGCCTGATTATTTATTCAATTGGGGCTTGACATATGACAGCACCCCGCCTGATGTTAAGCTGTCACTAAAGTAGAGGTAGCACCTTCTATGCTTTCCAATTTCTAGACTGATCCTAAACTAAGTCACTTCAAGGTCTGTATTAACATTTGGAATGAATTTTCATTTGGTACTTTTTTATTGTGACACGACATCTGACTTCGACGCGCCTGATGATAAGCAAGAGGAGGTCCAAGACTGACGACGACTGAGAAAACCGAGTTTGTTTACAGCTGCCTCAGTCGCCGTCACTATGATGCCGGACAAAGGTGCTTCTCCACGCATCGCTTATACTAATTTATGCAAGATCTTATTTTATTAGGACATTAAGAGATTTGTAAATGACCCTACCTAATGAAACGTTAAGGGTTATTCGAGCGCAAGCACAAACTACCATTTTGTACATTTCCTCCTTCGTTGCAATATCTACTATTTCCACTTTACTTCTAGACCGTTACATTTTTAAGTGCAGAAAGAATTTTAAGAAAAGAATTGTACCGAATTATTTTTAATTGTAACTGGTATAACTTAGTTTTGAAACCACCCACCGGTACCAATGTAATCGAAGATGTACTTTGATTGTCCTATTTCTATGATACCAGCACTTTAGTAGCTTAGTATAGAAATGTAAATAATAAACATCACCAGCCAGAAGGCGTGCTGAACATAGGCCATTTCGAACGACAAGATGCCAGTTGCATCCACCGGTTATTCGTGAGTTTCACTATGTCGTCAGTCCACCTAGTGGGAGGCCTACCGACGCTGCGTCGTGGCTTCCACTCTAGAACCTTTTTTCCCCTTCGGTTATCGGTTCTTCGAGCGATGTGGCCAGCCCATTGCCACTTCAGCTCGCAAATCCTTCGAGCTATGTCGGTAACTCCGGTTCTTTGGCGAATATCCTCGTTCCGTGTTCTATCGCGCAGACACACCGAACATACGAGTAGCTCTCTGCCCGCTGAGTGACTCTGAGCTTTTTCAACAGGCCAACATTTAGGGGCCACGTTAATAATAATAAAAATAAAATAAATATAGTGGGTCCGATCCCTGATCGATCAGT
Organism: Tinea trinotella; assembly: GCA_905220615.1. Taxonomy (NCBI): domain Eukaryota; kingdom Metazoa; phylum Arthropoda; class Insecta; order Lepidoptera; family Tineidae; genus Tinea; species Tinea trinotella. The sequence goes on along the minus strand of HG992328.1, from coordinate 967,713 downwards.
TAACGGCTGCCTGAGTGGCAGTCATTATGGCTCCAAGGTTATAGGATGGGAAGGACGGGCTGGCAAAGCACTCCACTTACTAACATACTATTATTGATATTATGTCGAAAATTTTGTATAAGTAAATATGCTACGCTAGTATTTTTTATTTTTTATTGAAACACGACATCTGAGGACGACTGAGAGAACCGAGCTTATTCACAGCTGCCTCAGTCGCCGTCACTATGCCGGTCAAAATTATACGAATATGCATAGATCTTTTTATTTATATCTATGCGAATATGCCTAGAAATGTGTTTCTAAACATAAAAAGATATCTAATTAAATGCTCAACAAAGAGGGCAAACAATTTTATTACAATGTCACAGAGTAAAATAATAGATACCGTTATTGCGGCCTCCAAAACAATTAGACGGTATATAGATACAGTGTAATAAGATAGCGGGCAATAAAGATGGGCCAAGTTCCCGGCTAATGTAGCAAGGGACCATTAACTTAGTACACAGGCCCGTAGTTAGGTAACGAATAAATAAATATTATTTTTATGCTAAGAAAAAGCTTTGGCCGACAGTGTGGCGGCGACTGAGGCAGTTGTAAACTTTTCAGTTGTCGGCACTTTTGGACATCCATCATGCTTACCATCAGGCAGGTCGAGGTGAAATGTCGAGTTACAATAAAAAAATATGTCATGTCTTACAAGGATAGCTATGAATCTATGGTGTCTATCACATCCACATTTTACTTATAAGCTCTACTTATGGACATAGCGGATCTAGGATTTCTTGTAATTGTCTTTAATTAGAGCGAAGTGCGTTCTTCTGGATGGTTTCAGTATAAATATTTTATTTACCCTTATACTATTAACAATTATTTATTGCATTAAACTTTACACTACATTGGCGCGCTTTTCTCATCATGGTTAGATAAAAAATATTTGCTACCATTGGGATACATATATACAAAATAAATATTCGTATAGATATGTAGGTTTTAGTTAAATTAGGTACATTAGGGCTATTGTATTAGAAATAAATAAATAAAATCTTAATTAGGCACAAAACATAAATATACGTACTTGAAACTTTTATTCATATCCTTTAAATACAAATTTATTTAATCATAAGCATTCAGTTTCAATTAAAATGTAGTATATTAGAATCAAACAAAATTGAATTTCTTTTTATCAATCAGTCATATAATTGGTAGAATACCTTCAACGACAATATAACCAATATATCAAATAATTATTGTAATAAAACTTTTGCGCAATCTATAATTATTGAATACATATTTCACCAAATTTCACAACATTCTGACAAACTTGATTACCTTAGAGATTCATCAGAGAAACTGTACAGCGATTAAACCTTTATATTGACAGATCTAGACTTGGTGGGATCCATAAAATAAGGCGAACAGGTCTAATGCAGCATTAGCCTCGGATTTAGTTCCGGTAAGATGCGCTCAAGGATCTAGTACTATAGAACAGAAGAAAGATATTTTTATGAAAAGGAAGAGAAACTTCTAAATGAAATGACTTAAAATGACAGGTAAAACTTATTAGTTTTCGTAGTGATACACCTTCATTTCGATAGTTTCCGACAAATTAGAATGTCTTTGACCTTATTCAACAAAACAACTATGCGATTTACTAACAACCGAAACTGCCCGCGTTAAAACTAGATCTGCTTACTCAGGATCGTAAGGTGACTCACTCTTATTTGTTCTTGCCGTAAGTCACCGCCATTCATGGACCACACTTCAGCTTAAAATTGGATAAAAACTCCTATCTACGGCCCTTCGTATTCACATTAGAGTAACCAACATTTGTTACTAACGACCAAGCCCGACCGGTCGTCATAATTATTATTAATTTTCGGGGTTAATTGCAAAAAATATATGCACTCTAGTCCTTAATAGGTACACACACGGGATTGGCATTTATTGCTAGAGAGATAAGGGTCAAATTACTATAATTTATCTTGCTTATAGGTATCTATTATTTTATTGTTATACTATGCGGTAATAAACTTGTTTCTTATTTGATTTTTTATTATCTTAGGCCGGTATATCTGTGACAATAGATTTCTAGAAAATTCTAGAGTAATTTTATTTTATTGTTTTTTTTATGACAACATCCGCCTGATGTTAGGCTGAAGGTGACTGATATTGATAGTTAAATTTGGTAGCAGTCGAATTTACTATGCCGGCATAGTTAAAATCGGCAACTTACAAGCTGATTCCGAATCGCGACGGATCGGCAGACTGGGCACCATTGTCTACCACTATTTGACAAAAGACCATGAAAAAATAAACGCCTTTTTTTTAAATTAACAAATATAAGTATATTTTTTGTACATTTCTATACTAAGCTACTAAAGTGCTTGAATCATAGAAATAGAATAATAAAAGTCAATGTATCAAAGATACATTGGTACCGGTAGGTGGTTTTGAACTTGAGGCTCTCGGTTTGGTTGGCCACTACACGACGGATTCAATAGAATTATTAAATATTATAAATAAAGCTATAAAATGACTATTTTGCTGAATATTTGACCGTAAATCGGGAATAAGCGTGAAGAAACCAATGCGCCTTGACTGTCATCAAAACTTTATTGATTATGGTGTGTGCGACGGCTTTTGTTCTATTGTCTCGGGCATTTTGTATCAGGCCTTCTAGATTCCGTGTTTTATTCATTCGCTGCGACAAACAGCTCTAGGACAATATGTAATGTCCAGTTAATATGTAACCCGAGTTCTCTCCATCCTATAAACTTGTATCCATCAGGCGACTAAGGCAACCGACTAAGGTTTTTTCAGTCGTCGACACTTTTGAACCACCTTGGAAAAAAATAGTTTTTCAAGGTGTTAGTGATTTTTATTACTAATAATTAGATTAGATTTATTTATTAGGTAATTAGGCTCTAAAGAAGCACTTTTACATGTCAAAATTACACAATAATAAAGTTATTACAACTTAAAATTTAAAAAAAAACTTAAAATTACAATTCAACAAATAATTACGACAGCTGCAGATAGCATTGTCAAGTTAAAAATAATATATTGGTATTGTTAACTTTAGACAAATTAATTAATTTATATTAAAAAAAAATACCAATTCAATGTTTTTTTTATTGTGTCTTGACATATAACAGCACCCCGCTTGATGTTAAGCCGAAGTGTGGTCCATGAATGAATGTCACTGCTACTACAATTCAATAACTGTGAGTCGCAATCACATCCACTATGCCGGCCTAGATGGAACCGGCAACTTACAAGCTGATCCCGTAACGTGACCAAATCACTTCACGGTCTGTATACTTGTAAGTGGTGGTACTACCCCGGATCGGCAGACTGGGTACCACTGCCTACCACTCTTAGTAACAAAAATTAATTAGCTGCTGTATAAAGCCATAGGTGTCAATTTTCTTGGGACACGATTAGCCAAAAATCCTTCTAAAATTATTTTAGACCTGTCAAAGGACTTGCTATTCTGTGTGTCCCAGTCTAAAATTAGAGCTGTCAAATGGATCTTTACAAAACGAAATGATTCATTTTCTATGCGTTAATTAAAACCAACCATAAGAACAGTACAAATGAGTAACAAAACAGAGGATATTACAGAACAATAAACTTAGGGCATTGTTATAATTAAAAATACGTCGACCGCATGAATTTACGCTTTCGTATTCGCAAGAGCTGTGCACATAATAGACAAATTATTCACAACTTGTAAAACGGCACCAGGGAATTCTATTCTCTATACCTACTTACCGAATTATTATATAAACATACTATTATTTTAGAAATGGTGGGTAGACGGTTCGTGATCATTTATCCAGTCAGCCGTCAAATATCTAATGCGATTAAAATAAGAATAGGACGGAATCGGCGCCATTTTGTGACATCTAACTCTCCATTATGTTTAATGAATTAAAATTTCATTATTAATTTCAAATTTCATTATTAAAATTTGTTTAAAAATGAATTAAACAAATTTTATGGTCTCTCCGTGACCACGATGGCTGCAAAGCTCTTGAAACGTCGGAATAATAAATAATAATAATAAAATAAGCCGCATAAAACAAATTTTATGCGGCTTACTATCGCGTTTATTTTGGTTTAGATTTTACATTTTTTTATTATTCCGACATTTCGAGAGCTTTGCAGTCATGCACTTGCAGCCAACTCTCCGTGACCACGAAGGCTGCATAATAAAAAAATGTAAAATCTAAACCGAAATAAACGCAATAGTAAGCCGCATAAAATTATGTAGCATTATTTAGCTTAGTGTAAAAAGTGTATCTCAACTTTAAAAATATTGAAATATTATTAAATCGGGGGAAGTCGTTACATTAGTTGCCGCTTACATCGTTAAGGTAATAGAGAATCAGGTTCGCTTGAATATATCTACATTATTGCGTTAACTACACAAAGGCCGGCAAAAGGGGACTCAAAGAAAATGTTATGATATTACAAATTACACAATGTAAAATACAAACTATTGTTTTAAATTTTAAACAATATCTGTGTTTTATATTTTCCATTAGACAAGTACACGTGTTGGCTGCAGGACGTGGCGCATAAAGTTCCGGGTTCGATTCTCGGTCGGAGCAAATATCTTTTAATTGTAATATTTAAAAAAAAATGTCTCGCTCTCTTCCCGCAGAGATAAGCAGAGACAATGGAGCGCCACTTGCCACGATCCTGACACAACTCCCTCGCTTCCTTAACATTCACAAATCTCTTTATACAAACTCTATGGTTATGTGCACTAGGCAACTAGCTGGCGTAGTCAGTGGTGCCCAGTCTGCCGAAGTATACAGACCGTTCTTCAACTAGTCCGGCATAGTGGATATAACTGCTACTTACAGTTATTTAACCGTAGTAGCAGTCACCTCCATTCATGAACCGCACTACAGCTTAACATTAACTTGGGTGCTGTTATATGTCCAGTCACGTGACTGGGGAACCGTGTCTTATCCCAGGTCGTTAGAGCTCCTGGACTATTCTCTTGCTTACCAGCTTACCATCAAGTCATATGGTAAGCTAGTAAGCTCACCAAAGGTGCTTCTTTACGCATCGCTTGAAGGATCCAAGGATAGATGAGGAGAAAATATTTGCTGGTAAAGCATTCTATTTGTCAATTCGTCTACAAAATAAGTGGAATGCTTCTTAACCGACTTCAAAAAAGGAAGGGGCTCTTAATTCGACCGTATATATATGTTTTTAATGTGTTCGCGGTTAACTTCGTTGTTTATGAACCGATTTTGAATATTCTCTTTTTGTTGGAAAGAAGATATTTTAAAGGTGGTCCCAAGATAAGGAAATTAGGGTTTAACCGACTCCAAAAAAGGAGGAGGTTTCTTAATTCGGCCGTATATATTCGTCGATTATAAACCGATTTTGATTATTCTTTTTCGCTCTCAATTCGACCGTATATATATGTTTTTAATGTTTGTTCGCGGTTAACTTCGTTGTTTATGAACCGATTTTGAATATTCTCTTTTTGTTAGAAAGAAGATATTTTAAAGGTGGTCCCATGATAAGGAAATTAGGGTTTAACCGACTCCAAAAAAGGAGGAGGTTTCTCAATTCAGCCGTATATATTCGTCGATTATAAACCGATTTTGATTATTCTTTTTTTGTTGGAAAGTAGATATTTCAAAGGTGGTCCCATGATAAGGAAATCAGGATTTGATGATGGCAGACCAGAGATCTCGATTGTTTTGGCACCAACTTCAAAATTATAAAGTAATTATTTAATCATTTCTATTTACCTAAATGAAAATACGTATTACTTTGTACGAAGAAAATTAATTTTTTGCTTTTTAGACTTTACTTCACTTTACTAGACTTTACTTCAAACAGTAAAGTTTGAAGTCATTTTTTTTATTATTAAAAATTATTTTATTCGGTTCATTTCTTTACATCCGATTTAGCCTTGGGTCCTATAACCGATAAAATATGTGTCATAAAAATATTTCTACACGAGATTTGTTACATGAAAATTTTGGAGTGTTTTTTACGTCGTTAATGAGATACATGGTCGATGAAGCAAGTTATTGCTTCTCTCGTATCTGGGGTACTTATTCTTGATATTTTCACAATAGAACACGTGACATTGTACAGTATGACATTCGATATACAATGTATACAATTATGAGTTTTTATGAAGAGAATTGTGGATATGAGAAAAGCGAGGGCCTTGTTTCAGGATCGTGGCAAGTGGCGCTCCCTGTGGATAGACAGAAAGGTGTTTAAGAGTGGTAGGCAGTGGTACCCAGTCTGCCGATCCGGTGTAGTACCACCACTTACAAGTATACAGACCGTGAAGTGATTTGGTCACGTTTCGGAATCAGCTTGTAAGTTGCCGGTTCCATCTAGGCCGGCATAGTGGATGTGATTGCTACTAACAGTTATTGAATTGTATTAGCAGTGACATTCATTCATGGACCACACTTTGGCTTAACATCAAGCGGGGTGCAGTCATATGTCGAGTCACAATAAAAATAAAAATAAAATAAAACAATTTGATTGATTGATTACTTTTGTAACTCATAATAAATCCTACTATTTTTCTTTAATAAAATAAGTTTTTTTTTATTGTGACTCGACATTATGACAGAACCTCGCCTAATGTTAATCTGGAGTGGAGTGTGGTACACGTTACTACACCTTATTTGCAAGTAGCAGCCCTGCTTAGTTGTACCTAGCAACTTTCAAACGTGCTTGAGTCATTACAGGAGCTGTGTATTTGTAAGTGTCGGTACTATCTCGGATCAGCAGACTGGACAAAACACCACCAAGTAGCTACCATATTTTATAATACACGATAATTTGATACACGATAATTTGATAATTACATACATGATAATTTGATAATTAGATACACGATAATTTGATAATTAGATACATGATAATTTGATAATTAGATACACGATAATTTGATAATTAGATACACGATAATTTGATAATTAGATGCACGATAATTTGATAATTAGATACATGATAATTTGATAATTAGATACATGATAATTTGATAATTAGATACACGATAATTTGATAATAAGATACACGATAATTTAATTTTATTAGAAAAACACTTTTGACGTCAAAAGCCATTCGTTTCTTCGTAGAACAATCGCCAAGTAGAATGCTTTACCTTTACAGGCGTAGTGACGGCGACAGAAGCGACCGTAAACTGTAACTGAACAGGTTTAAGTCGTCTGCGCTCGTTGCTTATAATTAGGCAATTTGAGGTCGGATATAGCAGAAAAAAAATCCTACGGTTTTCAAATTCGAATTTAATTTTGATTTGATATGTTACTTTTATTAATTGTGACTTTTGTTGCCTGGTGCCCATTACCGTAAAGCTTGTATGAGGAGAATTGTGAATGTGAGGGAAGCGAGGGAGTTGTGTCAGGATCGTGGCAAGTGGCATTCCATGGTCTTTGCCTATCCCTGTGGGAAAAAAGTGTGACAATTTGATTAAGATATCGTTTTGTATTCGAATGAAAAAGTGTATCGAATACAGGGCATATAGATTTATATTCTTGCAAGGAAAATGTTTTCCTTTGATAGCATTGGAAATATTTAAATTAGGTTTTTAAGTTTGAGAAGATTTCGCGAATTGAATGGAAAGGCATTCGACTGGCATTTTTTTCAGATTTTTTCTTAGTATACATAGAAGTTTTGTTTTGGTGATTAAATTTAGTATTTTCAATGTAATTTCCTTATGAATAAGCAAAAAAATGTTTATAAATCATTTTGTTTTAAAACTCGTTACTATTTTACATGGATACAGACCGTGAAGTGACTTAGTCGCGTGTCGTAATCCGCTTTAAAGTTGCAGTTGTCTGTTTCGACTAGGCCGGCATAGTGTATGCGACTGCTACTTGCAGTTATTTAACTGTAGTAGAAGTCGGCTTTATTCATGGACAGCACTTCAGCTTAACATCAGGTAGGCTGCTTTCGAGCCTTAATAATGAAAAAAATTACCTACTATAAACTTTTTAAACTTTGTACTTTTATCATGTAATTTAGAGCTTTAAAGCTAGGTTGCCTAGTGCCCATAACCATAAAGCTTGTATGAAGAGAATTGTGGATGTGAAGGAAGCATGAGAGTTGTGTAAGAATCGTGACAAGTGGCGCTCCATTGTCTCTGCCTATCCCCATGGGAAAAGGCTTCACAATTTGATTGATTGATTAACTTATATCATATTTGTGGTTCTAAAAATATTTTATTAGTACTTTATATTAAATTTTATCAAAATATTATTTTTTCTTGTAGTCTATACATAAAAAACACAAAAGTTTAATCTGAAAATCCTCTTTGATAAAAACAATCTCGCCAAGGAAAATAACCTCAATATTTTCCCTTTGAATATTTCATGTTTCGAAATCAAATGATGTTTTTATTTATAGTGTTTTTTTATTAGGAAAACCAAATTAGGTATAAATGTATTTTGGGGGAGTATTTTCTACTTTACTAGTGGACCTGGCAGACGTAGTCCGGAAAAGCAGCGCTATTAAATAAATATCATTTACATTTTTGCCTAATTAAAACAGGCAACTAGCTGGACACGACTAAGTCACTTCACAGTTGTATCTACTCTGGACGACAGGCTTGGACGAACGTTAGCGACTGGTTTGTTGCGCGTAAAGTCCTGGGTCTATACCCATTCGGAGCAAATATTGTTTCATAGCTTTTATTTGTAATTAAATATTGCAAATATTTGGTAGTAAAAAAAAAGAGATGGATATTTGCTTCGGGTCTGGTTATCAAAGAGTGGTAGGCAGTGGTACCCAGTCTGCGGATCGGGGGTAGTACCACCACTTACAGGTATACATACCGTAAAGTGATTTGGTCGCGTTTCGGGATCAGCTGTAAGTTGCCGGTTCCAACTAGGCTGCCATAGTGGTAGTAATTGCTACTTACAGTTTTTGAATTCTAGTAGCAGTGATATTCACTAATGGACCACACTCTAGCTTAACATCAAGCGGGGTGCTGCAATATGTCGAGTCACAATAAAAAAAGTAATAGTACTACTACCTCGGATCGGCAGACTAAGCTAATGACCACGAACTGTCTGCCTAAAGCTACTAAACTAAGCTACTAAAGTACTTGTATCATAGAAACAGGATAACCGAAGTACATATATCAAAGTTACATTGGTACTGGCAAGTGTTATTGAACCCGTGCTCTCTGGTTTGTGTAACCATTGCACTGCCACTACACCACGGTCGCCTTAATCTGTATTGTATTAAAATATTCGCATATAAATGACTTAATAATTGTGCGGGACCGGGTCGACTAAATCGAACCTCCGCAGAACTTGGAAACGCGGCCGTCGAAAGACGAGCTCAGCCGTGACGACGAAAGTCGATCTACGGGTTTCCAATTCTACGGCAGGCTGACTCCCGCGCTCACCAGTGGTCTCTCCAGAGGACCAACGTAAGTTAGCCTAGAGCTGGAGAGTACCGGTGAGTTTGGGCTTGCCGACGAACGGTCCGATGCACCGAAGAAATGCCGGGGTGCACGATGGGTGGTGAAGCGATGAAATGAAACACCAGATCTTGAGAGTTCAGGCTTCGTTCCTCTTCTATAGTCCCCAGTCTTGGTCGGATGGCGGTGAGGTGGCGTGTGCGGCGGTGGTGATCTTCGAACTGATTTTTGCGTGCTAGGCCGCCTATATTTATTCGCCACCTCTCCCGACGCTCGGTGACTCTCGCGAGCCGCGACACGAGAGCCAATGAGCGTCGAGTATTCGCCGATCGACCAAGAGCGGGGACAAGAAAATTGCACGAAATGCTATTTATTTATATTTACAATTCTCTTATACTATTAACAATTATTATTATATCTATATTAATCTATAAACTATTGGAATTTACATAAATCTAATAAGAAACCATTCTTCTATACTATAACTATTCTAAATGACTATTCTAAGCTCTAAGTGGTGCTAACTAAGTGCTTATAACTATACAAAGAGCTTAAATCTATCCTATTCCTATTTACAATGTCTATAAACTCTATGCCTAGCCTTAAATCGCGTCCGAATAATCCAATATGCTTAAGTAGCTCTATACACTTTACATTGGTTACTTTTACCAATTTAACTATCTATAAGTGTAGTAGAAGCTATAATCTATCTAAATACTAAGACCTAAAGTAGAAAAGTTAATACTTAAACTCTATAATTAGGTCCGAACATTCTAGTATGCCTAATGCTAACTAGGTTTTAATATTACCTCTTATTTAAGTGTCTTTACATAAAATGAGATATCGTCTATCATTCTATATTAGAACTATCCAATTCCACATAAAATAATAGGTATCACTATAAAACTATTAGCACTGCAATGGCAAGGATTCTAGTCTATTGCGCCGACCAATGGCAGCGCTTACATTATCAGCTAATGGCGTGAAAGCAGCGCGCCGTTATTGCACCTTAGCTTGGTATTTTCCTATTGACTATTCCTGTTGGAAAATACCAAGCTGTACTAGAAAAGGCCATTGCAGGTTTTCCTGTTCTATAAACATAATTACATGATCAAAATCACATATCTATTCTATGCTATACGATAACGTGATTTGATAAATTATGTTACCAAATCACACATCTATGTGATTTGGTACGTATATCGACCCTGTAGTGGTAGATAAACTATTTGTTCTTTTAAAGAACCGAACTTAATAATTTAAGCCCTAACTATTATATTTCCCTGAAGCAGGCGAAATCTATCTTACGAACATTTAGTGTTTGTGGCGGGCTAAATTATTATCTATTGATACGTTATGCTAGTCTATATACGTAATAATAGATTCGTATTCTCGAATGTGCTAATTATGTGTGATTAAAAACTAAGCTAAACGTGACGCGACTTAAGACTAGACGTCTACTTATAACTATGTGCGATACGTCTTATTAACTATACTTTTTTAACGGCTTATAACTAAACGAGTTATATCTAAAGCGCCTACCTATGCCTATAAGACGACTCATATCTAGAACGCCTACCTATTACCTAACGGCTTATGTCTAGAACGCCTACCTATTACCTAACGGCTTATATCTAGAACGCCTACCTATTACCTAACAGCTTATATCTAGAACGCCTACCTATTATTGTAAGACGACTTATATCTAGAACGCCTACCTATGACATTGCGACTATCTATCTACATTGACGATCAGAGCAGAGAAACTTGTAGTGACGTCAAGAGCAGAAACCGAGGAAATGCGCCGTCCTGTCGATAGCTCTGAAAAGAGCTGTTTTAGCACCCGTATAACACGTAGTAGCTCTGAAAAGAGCTGTTTGTGAGAGAGGAGTGCTGTGCCCAGTTTCTTTCTTGACGCGACGTGAAGTCTTCAAGATATCCTTCAAGGGTCCTTTGTTCTTCTATGGCGTGGGCGTAGCGACGATGGGCACAGCGATGACGTCCTCTCTCTACGGGTGCGGGCGGCGCATTGAGCGGCTGCGCTCTGTGCGCCCTATTTATAAGCGCGCCGTGAGACAGGAATTTCGTCGACGTGGGAACATTCGCGAACAATAGCATTCCAACGGTACGCCTACATGCGAAACTATTTGACTATTCGGTTGAATACCTATCTATATACAAAATGCAATGTCGTATTAATTAATAAACTATATTTACATGTGAGGCGTCGTGCACATACTCCCGCCGTGCAGTGTCGTAGGCTGCTGTTGGTTGACTATGGCGCTGCATCCTCTGCTACCGGTGTCACGACGTCTGGCTTGTAGTCGGTTGGCAGGACGATGAGCTTCTTTGTGGGACGCCTTAGAACTCCACCCTTTGTTTGCACGTCCACGGCTCGTACAATGTTGTCCTTGCCCGGATATGTTGCCACTACCTTACCCCTTGGCCAGGTATTGCGGGGCAAGGTATTATCGCAGATCAGGACGACGTCTCCTAATTTTAACGCCGCTCCCTTGCTCCTTGGCTCCCGCCGATTTTGTAGGTCGGGCAGATATTCTCTGAGCCATCGCGACCAGAAATGATTCGTCCATTTGACCCAGCCGGTTCCTATTCGCCAGGTCTCTTGAATAATGTGCTTCGCCTGGACTGTTATAGGTGAAACTAGGCCCAGTGGGTCGACTACCGACATGATTGTCTTCAAAGCTTCCCTCTTTGTTGGGACCTTTAAGTCATCGGTGATCTCCTTGGGTACCCTAGCAAAGTTCAGGTTAAACCCTAAGGTATTCAATTTAGGCCGCCATATAAGGCCTAATATTTTTTCTATTCTATTTCCGTCTTCTAGATGACGATCTGTTATTTGGCTTTCTGTAACTTCTTGAAACTCCGCCACAACTTCGTCGCTATTAGAGGTCCAACCTCTTAAGTTGAAATTCGCCTCGCTATGTATTTTCTTTACTTGTTTAGATATTTCGATGGCTTCGCCAACGCTTCTAAAACTGTGTAGATAATCATCCATGTAGTGGTTGGATATTATTGCTTCTACAGCTAGCGGGTACTCTTCTCTATATTTTTCAGCGTGCGTGTTTTTTATGTATAGTGCGATGCTGGGGGAACACGCCGCACCGAAGATAACTGACCGCATTCTATATTCGTTGGGTGGGCCCTCCCGCCGGTCAGCGCGCCAAAGGAATCTAAGGACGTCTCTGTCGGTCTCTTTTATTCCAATTCTCAGAAACATTTCTTCTATGTCGGCGGCTACAGCTATCTTATGTTGTCTGAATCTCATTAGAACTCCAGGTAACGATTGCAATAAATCAGGGCCAGTAAGGAGGTGCTCATTAAGGGTCGTCCCTCCTGTGCGTGCGGCCGCGTCGAATACAACACGTACTTTTCCTGGCTTTGCTGGGTGAGTAACCGCGAAGTGAGGCAGGTACCATGTCTTTCCCGGTGTAGGAACAGCGGTGGCGGGTTCGGCGTAACCCTTTGCTAACAGGTTTTCTATTTGTTTGTTGTATTCGATCTTCATGTTGGGTTCTTTGTCTAATTTCTTCTCTATCGTGTAGAGTCGTTTTAGAGAATTATCGAAGTTGTTCGGCAGTCGAGACTCCTTTTCTTTCCATAATAGCGAAGTTTCGTAGCAACCTGACGGTAACCTCACGGTCTCTTTGTTCAGCAACTCTATAGCGCGTTTCTCGGGATCCGCGCGTGTTTGGCGGGCCGTTATCCCCAATCCGTCTATGGCGAAATACTTTTTTATCTCTTCGTTGATATCTTCATCTGAGTTCTGAGTGTATACTCGTTCGACCACGTAATTTAATCTATGTCCCAGCTGTCGAGTCGTTGCTCCGTGCAGAACCCAACCCAGTTCTGTTAAGGAGGCTACGGGTTGGTTAAGCGGTCCTGTCTTCGTCTGCTGGGCCATTAACAGGTGCCAATTATCTTGGCCTATCAGCAACGTGGGCGTTGCTTTCCCATGGTGCAAGTAACTCTCCACTTCTTTAAGATGACGACATCCTCTTATATCTTCAAGTTTTATTGTTTGCGGCGACAGCTTGAGTCCCTGGATCGTGCGAGCCTTCAACTCGAAACTCTTCTTTTGACCGCTAATATTGATAGAGACTCGTCGAGAGCGCGTCGCCTTTGTTTGTTTCCCGGCGACGGCTTCTATATTTAAGGGGTCGATTGGTCCCTTTGCGCCGATACGCTGAGCTATGCGTTCATCTATGAGGGTGACCGTTGATCCATCGTCAAGCAGTGCGAAGGTGTCGACGGATCCTTTGGGTCCCGTTAACTTGATCGGAACTATTTTCAAATATGTGTATGTTCGGGAATAAGTAGAAGCCACTACTTCGTTCTTCTCTGTGCTAGGTGGGTCGAAATGTAGAAGATAATGATGAGTTCTGAGACACCCGTCTTTCTCGCACCTCTTCTTGGGACAAGTGTGCTTGGCTGCTTTATATTGTAGGCAGCGATAACACATTCTATTCTTCCTTGCCAATTCCCACCTTGTCTTTGAGTCCGCTTTCTTAAATATCTCGCAGTCGTGTTCTGCGTGGTTTTGCTTCTTGCAAAGAGAACAACTTGATGACTTTATGGGTCCTCTATGCCTATTGTTGTCGCTATTCTCAATTTTCTTTTGTTGTTTCACAGTTGTTTGTTCTTCGATGTAATTCGACCGCTGAAACCTTCTATTTGATATAAGAGTTTCGTCTGTTATGACTTCTGGTGGGGCGAATCTTCCACACATCTTCGCTTCCCTTTTGATAAATTCTTCGAATTGAACAAGGTCTGGCTCGTCTTCGGCTCTATTACTTGAAAAATCGATCCAGCGGTATCGTAGAGCAGGCGTCAATTTGTCCACTATGTCTTGAATTATCTCCGGGTTATACAGGTAGCGCGATTTCTTTAATATTTTAAGTGTAGCTACGCTGTTTCTAATCTTGCTTGCGAAGAGACATATATCTCTGGGTGAGTCCGTAGTTCTCCCAATGCCACGTAGTTTAGCCATCTCCGCCTTTGCGATGGCGTCTGCACGTCCGAAACTCTCTTCTAATTCTATCATGATTTCTCGAGCGTCGGCATTCGCTATTAATAGGGGCTGCACTGTTTCCTTCGCTCTTCCTCTCAGGGCTCTTCTTAAACGGGCCGTGTTCTCGACCTTTGACAAGTGCTCGACTGACTCATCGAATGCTGCTTTAAACGTCAACCATTGTGTATATGAACCGTTGAATGGTGGGAGGTCCATTGTATATCTTGTGACATTTTGCGTGGGTTGACTGATACGGCAAGCTTGTGTAATTGCCATAGCTAAGTCTGTGAGTCCTTGCGAAGATCCGTGAGGGTTCGTAGGAGGTTGTTCGGTCGGCTTCAGCTCTTCCGACTTCGGTTGCGATGCCTTATATTTGCATTTGTCCCTTTCTTCCTTAATAAGCGATTTCACTTCTTTTCGTGAGTGTGAGGTGCTTCTTCTATTTGCTTCCGCCGTGACTCTGTCATCCGACCAAGACTTGTTGACAGAGTGTTGAGAGATATCGTCTTCTTGCTGTGACTCGTTGGAGCTATATTCTTCTGACTCGGAGGCCTCGAGTTGTAATCTATGTGCTCGGAGTTCGCACAGCTTGAGTTGAGCTAGAGCTATATCTTCTAGCGCTTGGGCGAGTCGGCGATTTTCGTCTCGTCCCTCTTTTGATGATCTCTTCTTTCTATGTTGCGGCGCGGCCATGTCATAAGTTGAGGCTGACGGCGCGGGTATTGAGGCGGTTGGCGTAGATGCGTAGTGTTCAAACGACGTAGGTGCGACACGTAGCTCGTGTTGAGATGTGATTTTCTCGGTCGGTGAGCTTGTACGTATCGTAGGCGAGGTTGTGCGCAGCTCTGACGAGGTCTTGCGCGGCGCTGACGAGGTTGCTTGTGGCATCGGCGATGTAGCGCGCGGCGCGAGCGGTGCAGGGGTCATCGGTGGCGTGCGTCTGACAGGGCGATAGTCTCGCGACGACGGGATGTCGAATGACTCTGCGTGTGAAGCCTCGCCTTGGTCCCTCCCCCTCTTCGATCTGGTGATCGGCATCGTGCACGGATCCGGCTCGAAGGACCAAAATGTGCGGGACCGGGTCGACTAAATCGAACCTCCGCAGAACTTGGAAACGCGGCCGTCGAAAGACGAGCTCAGCCGTGACGACGAAAGTCGATCTACGGGTTTCCAATTCTACGGCAGGCTGACTCCCGCGCTCACCAGTGGTCTCTCCAGAGGACCAACGTAAGTTAGCCTAGAGCTGGAGAGTACCGGTGAGTTTGGGCTTGCCGACGAACGGTCCGATGCACCGAAGAAATGCCGGGGTGCACGATGGGTGGTGAAGCGATGAAATGAAACACCAGATCTTGAGAGTTCAGGCTTCGTTCCTCTTCTATAGTCCCCAGTCTTGGTCGGATGGCGGTGAGGTGGCGTGTGCGGCGGTGGTGATCTTCGAACTGATTTTTGCGTGCTAGGCCGCCTATATTTATTCGCCACCTCTCCCGACGCTCGGTGACTCTCGCGAGCCGCGACACGAGAGCCAATGAGCGTCGAGTATTCGCCGATCGACCAAGAGCGGGGACAAGAAAATTGCACGAAATGCTATTTATTTATATTTACAATTCTCTTATACTATTAACAATTATTATTATATCTATATTAATCTATAAACTATTGGAATTTACATAAATCTAATAAGAAACCATTCTTCTATACTATAACTATTCTAAATGACTATTCTAAGCTCTAAGTGGTGCTAACTAAGTGCTTATAACTATACAAAGAGCTTAAATCTATCCTATTCCTATTTACAATGTCTATAAACTCTATGCCTAGCCTTAAATCGCGTCCGAATAATCCAATATGCTTAAGTAGCTCTATACACTTTACATTGGTTACTTTTACCAATTTAACTATCTATAAGTGTAGTAGAAGCTATAATCTATCTAAATACTAAGACCTAAAGTAGAAAAGTTAATACTTAAACTCTATAATTAGGTCCGAACATTCTAGTATGCCTAATGCTAACTAGGTTTTAATATTACCTCTTATTTAAGTGTCTTTACATAAAATGAGATATCGTCTATCATTCTATATTAGAACTATCCAATTCCACATAAAATAATAGGTATCACTATAAAACTATTAGCACTGCAATGGCAAGGATTCTAGTCTATTGCGCCGACCAATGGCAGCGCTTACATTATCAGCTAATGGCGTGAAAGCAGCGCGCCGTTATTGCACCTTAGCTTGGTATTTTCCTATTGACTATTCCTGTTGGAAAATACCAAGCTGTACTAGAAAAGGCCATTGCAGGTTTTCCTGTTCTATAAACATAATTACATGATCAAAATCACATATCTATTCTATGCTATACGATAACGTGATTTGATAAATTATGTTACCAAATCACACATCTATGTGATTTGGTACGTATATCGACCCTGTAGTGGTAGATAAACTATTTGTTCTTTTAAAGAACCGAACTTAATAATTTAAGCCCTAACTATTATATTTCCCTGAAGCAGGCGAAATCTATCTTACGAACATTTAGTGTTTGTGGCGGGCTAAATTATTATCTATTGATACGTTATGCTAGTCTATATACGTAATAATAGATTCGTATTCTCGAATGTGCTAATTATGTGTGATTAAAAACTAAGCTAAACGTGACGCGACTTAAGACTAGACGTCTACTTATAACTATGTGCGATACGTCTTATTAACTATACTTTTTTAACGGCTTATAACTAAACGAGTTATATCTAAAGCGCCTACCTATGCCTATAAGACGACTCATATCTAGAACGCCTACCTATTACCTAACGGCTTATGTCTAGAACGCCTACCTATTACCTAACGGCTTATATCTAGAACGCCTACCTATTACCTAACAGCTTATATCTAGAACGCCTACCTATTATTGTAAGACGACTTATATCTAGAACGCCTACCTATGACATTGCGACTATCTATCTACATTGACGATCAGAGCAGAGAAACTTGTAGTGACGTCAAGAGCAGAAACCGAGGAAATGCGCCGTCCTGTCGATAGCTCTGAAAAGAGCTGTTTTAGCACCCGTATAACACGTAGTAGCTCTGAAAAGAGCTGTTTGTGAGAGAGGAGTGCTGTGCCCAGTTTCTTTCTTGACGCGACGTGAAGTCTTCAAGATATCCTTCAAGGGTCCTTTGTTCTTCTATGGCGTGGGCGTAGCGACGATGGGCACAGCGATGACGTCCTCTCTCTACGGGTGCGGGCGGCGCATTGAGCGGCTGCGCTCTGTGCGCCCTATTTATAAGCGCGCCGTGAGACAGGAATTTCGTCGACGTGGGAACATTCGCGAACAATAGCATTCCAACGGTACGCCTACATGCGAAACTATTTGACTATTCGGTTGAATACCTATCTATATACAAAATGCAATGTCGTATTAATTAATAAACTATATTTACATGTGAGGCGTCGTGCACAATAATTTTGTGCAATATGTCGTAGATAGTCGTTGTAAAGTGACATTATCGCTCGTTATAACAAAATGGCCGGCGGCAAAATTGTGTTCGTAGTTCCTACTAGATATCTCCGCTTGTGTTTTTCAGACAAAATACACATGTATTTTCGATGGATGTTATGGAACTCCATAACCGGAAACGAAACTATTAATCAATCAATCAATCAAATTATCACGCCTTTTTCCCACAGTATCCTTGAGGCAGAGACAATGGAGCGCCACTTGCCATCCTGACACAACTCCCTCGCTTCCTTCACATTCACAATTCTCTTCATACAAGCTCTATGGTTAAATACACACCTATCCGTAACTGTAACCGAATCCGTTATAAAAGTTTCAGATAATTACGGATAGGGGCGGAGCCTAATTAAAACATGTTATGACAGGCTTTTAGTGTTAAAATTCCCTAAAAATCTAATATCCGTACCCGAATTTATCCGAAACTATAGGTGTTCCAAAATAATTACATATCCGGATCCGAAATTTTATATCCGTAACTTCCACATTATTTTGTGTATATAAATAAGAGTCAGCTGTTAGGAGTTACATCTTTATTTTAGATTGTTAATCAATCAATCAAATTGTAACAATAATGAAATTTTTCCACAGGGATAGGCAGCGACAATGGAGCGCCACACACGCCACACAACTCCTTCCGTCACATCCACAAATCTTTTATTTTAATTTATTTTACATTTCTATACTAAGCTACTAAAATGCTTGTATCCTAGAAGCAGGACAACCAAAGTACATATATCAAAGATACATTGGTACCGGCATGTTGTTTTGAACCCATGCTCTTGATTTACGTAACCATTGCACAGCCACTACACCACGGTCGCCTTGTAACTATACTACCGAGCTGCGATGTGAGCCTACCTCCTCGTGTCTGCTTGCCATATCGCTTCGGTGATACGGAAAGCAGATGAGCCGGTGCATCCTGGCCATTAGTCAATAATTTCCCTTAGAGGGGTTCTTGTTGGCTGATGGCTAAAAGTCTGACGCGTGGCGCTGCTCCACGTGTCCCTCTGCTCTCAGAGGGACACGTGGAGCAACGAGTTCGGCATTTGGCCCATACTTGACATTGGCAGAATGAAATGATTTTGTATCAATATAAACTACACAACCAAAAGAAGAAGAGGAACTATACTGACGACAGGCGTAGACGAAGGGTTTAGCGATTGGTTTGTTGCGCTTTAAGTCCCGGGTTCGATTCCCGGTCGGAGCAAATATTTGTTTCATAGCTTTTATTTGTAATATTTAATAATTATATTGAACATTGCAAATATTTGTTAATAAAAAAAAGAGATTTGCTTCGGGTCTGGTTATCAAAGAGTGGTACCCAGTTTGCCGATTAGGGGTAGTACCACCACTTACAAGTATACAGACTGGGAAGTGATTTGGTCACGTTTCGGTTCGCTTGTAAGTTGCCGGTTCCATTTGGGCCAGCATATTGGATGTGATTGCTACTCACAGTTATTGAATTGTAGTAGCAGTGACATTCATTCATGGACCACACTTCGGCTTAACATCAAGCGGGGTGCTATCATATGTCAAGTCACAATAAAAAAATACTTCCCCCTATTAGCAAGCAGACTGGGCACTACTGCCTACCACTACTCTTTATCCTTATTATTCCAGCAGTTTCTTTTTGCCCAACTACAAGTGTCGGTTAAAATTCATAGTTTGATACTTGACTATGTTGCGGTGTCATCGCACTGCACTCCAACTGTCCTCGGTGGCGACGGGGTGTTTAATGAAACTCATACATTTTAATGACTACCCTCGGCTACGCCTCTACTATGAGTTAACGACATTTACCTATCATTATTATTATTGTGACTCGACATATGACAGCACCCTGCTGTTAAGCTGATGTTAAGCTGGAGTCATCATCATCATCAGCCAGACGGCGTCCACTGCTGAACATAGCCTTCCCCTTAGAACGCCATTCCGAATGACAAGATGCCATTTGTATTCACCGGTTAACCGTGACTTTCACTATTTCGTCAGTCCACCTAGTGGGAGGCCTAAGCTGGAGTATGGTCCATAAATGGATGTCACTGCTACTACAACTCAATAACTGTAAGTAGCAATCACATCCACTATACCGGCCTAGTTGGAACCGGCAACTTACAAGCTGATCTCGAAACGCGACCAAGTCACTTTCTGTAGTTCACGTTCTGTATACGTATTATTCACATCATCCTCCCCATTTCCGTCTTCATCCTTATCATTATCATCATCAGCCGGAAGATATCATCTGCTAAACATAGGTTTCCCCTCTAGAATGCCATTTTGAACGACGAAATACCAGTTGCATCCTCCAGTATTTTGTCGTTCATAAGGGGGGGAAAGGGGGAGGGTTGCCATAATCCCCAAGCTTGGTGGGCAGGATGGGGATAGCACGTATACTTACTGCACGTTACAAGGACGCTGCTACCCATCCTCCTGCCCATCACGCTGTTGTCGAGGTTTAGGACATCCCGGGCAGGAAAAGGCAGAAACAATGGAGCTTCACATCGTAGATCCTGACATAACTACCTCACCTCTCTCACATCCACAATTCTCTTCATACAAGCACTACGTTATTTTAAGAAAGTCTCAAATTCAAATCAATCTCGAAGGACCAACTCACTCTCATTTAGTTCACTCAGCTCTCATTTAGAAATCATTTTTGTCAATAAAATACTTTAATAACAAAAATCGGTAAACCTAAAATTGTCAATCAATCAATCAAATTGTCACGCCTTTTTTCCACGGGCATAGGCAGAGACAATGGTCTGCGAACACCCTTAAATAAAATTAAGCTTCTTGTTAAACTCATAATAGAGTGTGCAGTCGTGTCTTAAATATTCCGCGGCGTTAATTGAGTTTTAAAACTGTTGTACTCAATTTTTTGGTGTGTTTTGTTTTAAATTTTGTGTGCCCCGTTTGGTAACTTTTATGATAATCAGTTCCTTGAATAATAGTATTTACAGCGATTTCGCGCGAGGCTTCCTTTATGAAATAAAACATTCTTGCGGCTTACTACCGCGTTTTAACAGTTTAACAGTTTATTAACAGTTGCATATACATTTTATAATAGTTTAATGTACGAGAAGATTACAATGGAATTGGAATATATAATTTATTTTGTATAGTTTACGTGTGCAAAATGATCAAACTATAATTATGACAGTTCAAAGCAGAACGATACAAAATCCATAACTTATTTTTCAAATAACTCAATTGCACAGCAAATAAAAGTAAAATTGTTATTAGTATTATGAACACAAATATCGAAACTACCATTTATATATTTTTTCATCATTGGACAAGACAAAAATAGTACATAAAAGCCCAAAATGAATAATGTCCTTTAAATCTAAAAGCAATGCAGCTATCGTGGTAGCGGGTAGACCTGAAAAATATTGGGGGCAGTTTTACAACATTTTTTACATAAATATAATTTTTGTCTAGTTCACATCTATTCCTTCATTCCTGAAACGCCTTCGTTACTACAATATTTTCATTTACATTTTTCAGTTATGTTCTAATTTAAAAGCTCTTTAACCTTGTTCCTACCTCGTCTTTTCACACCCGTGATACCGCACAAGCATCCGCATTCTATCGACCCAATCGGCAGTCGTACTGAAAGGTTCGGTTTATCGTTTATTTGTAGGAAAATCTTTTGCCAGGCCATTATGTTCTTTCCTTCGTATAAACTTGGATTCTTCAAGCGATGCTGAGGCAGCCGTCATCGGCACTCTTGGAACACGTTTAGTAGGCTAGTGTAAAAAAATCAATAAAAAAGCGTCGACGACTGACAAATCCGTTTCAGTCGGCTGCCTCAGTTGCCGTCACTATTAATCAATCAATCAAATTGCCACGATCCTGACATAACTCCCTTGCTCCCCTCACATCCACGATTCTCTTTATAGAAGCTCTACGGTTATGGGCACTAGGCAACCCAGCATTCCTAAGGGTGTCACTATGGCGGCCATAAATCTAATCTAAACAATTGTAATAAAAATATAAGTGAAACAGGAATCAAACCGTAAACAGATGATAGCATTATAAAATGTCTCATTTTGCATTAATTTTGGTGCTGGCATTTAAATTTTAAATATTCTTTGGTTAAGTACGCCATTGCGGGGCTTTATCGTTTAAATTGTAATAAAACGACGTGTTCCACAAGGGTGGGCAGAGACAATAGACTGTTATAACACGACACAAACCAGTAGGTAGTAAACTAATGTTTGTTTTAGACTATACCAAAAACAGTTGGTATAGTCTGCCAATTCATGGTAGTACCACCTCATAAGGTGACTTGATCGTGTTTCCGAATCAGCTTGAAAATTGCCGGCAGCTTGAAGTTGCCGATTCAAAGTAGACCTGAACTGTAATAAGCCTTATGAACTGAGGCGTGGTAATTTATAATGATGACACATAAACGTGAAATTGCTTTTAAAACACCTAAGTAGGTAGATGTGGTAGGCAGTGGAACCCAGTCTGCTGATCCATTTACTCCCACTTACAAGTATACAGACATTTTTTTGGAAAAAGTATTTTTTACACATTTCGATAAGTAATTGACAAAATAAAAGCTTAATAACAATACTAGAGATTTTTTATTTTCATATTATACATATATCTTCAATTAAAACTTTAAAAAACGCAATACGTTAAACAAGAAAAAAAAACAACTATTTTATGGATTTCTGATAGAAAAAACTCGAAATCGCAAAAAAATAGCCTAAATTAGACGTATCTAATTGGTATTTCATATTAGTGTAAGGTGACTTAGTCGCGTTTAGGGATCAGCTTGTAAGTTGCTGGTTGCAACTAGGACAGCGTAGTGGATGTGACTGCTACTTACAGTAATTGAATCGTAGTAGCAGTGACATTCATTCATGGACCACACTTTAACATTAAGCGGGGTGCTGTAATATGTCGAGTGGATAATGATAATGAGTTTTAATATCAAAACTCATTATCTGAAATACGATAGTTATAAAAGAATACATAAATTCAAATAGCTCTTTATTCAAACTCAAACTCATTTGTAACTGTACATTTCATTTCCTCATGTAAAAAGGGAGGGCAAAGATTAAATAAGAAAAGATAATAAAAATACCCAAAAATCCACTTAATGCTCCAAAAAGAAGTGTTTTGAAATATAACAAAATATTAAATTCTCGCTTGGCTATATTCCATGTTTTGAGGGTTAACCATTCTCTACGAAATAATAACGATAAGGACTCTTGACGAAGTTAACGATAATATTAGAATGTTGTTTAGATTTGCACGAACAATGATTAAACAAATTTTCGTCTACCGTGACCACGATGGCTGCAAAACTCTCGCAACGTCGGAATAATAAAAAAAATTGTAAAATCAATAACCAAAAATAAACGCGATAGTAAGCCGCATAAAATTTGTTTATTTCGATAAAGTTGTTCTCGATAGGTGTTTGTTTTTAGGCGTGGCGCATTGTCGATAAAAAATGTCTCAAAAATCAATGTAAAACCATCGCAGGAATTGTGATGATACAGAGGAAATATTGAATGTAGCTAAATGAAGTATCACACTCACACACATGCACCCTATACCTATAACTAACACCCCAATAATAATACTAACTCATAAGTTTATATTTAGGTTATTAGTGAAATGTAAAAATGTAAATCATTTTGTAAAGTTGTATTGTAACCGAAGATACAGTTCTCCAACTACTTTCGGTACAGAGCCAAATGTCGTGTCACAATAAAAAAATGTACATAGGCTAACTTACTTGAATAAAGATTATGATTACTATTAATGTCGTGTTTCAGGTTTAGCTTGTAAGTGCCCGTCCCAACTAATCCGGCATAATGGACGTGACAGCTGCTTGCAGTTATTTAAGTGTGGTAACAGTCATGAAATGAACTCCTGAAGCTTAACATCAGAGATGTGTTGTCATGCCAGTATGACGAGCCACAATATAATAACAAACGCTTAGTTTGATGGGATGCTAATGAATTATAAAAAAATATTCAATAGAGCGCACTTTTTAATTATATAATTTTGAGTGCAATCAAATTACAAGTATACGGACCGTAAAGTAATTTGGTCGCGTTTCGGGATCAGCTCGTATGTGCCCGTTCAACCTAGTTCGGCATAGTGGATGTGGTTGCTACTTACTTATAAGTCGAATCACAATAACAATTAAAATAAATTACGCTACGCCTTCGAAATTTTACATTACTTGACTTTAGTTCTGTATTCTTTCACCCCCTCATATAATTCGTTAACAATATATCGTTTAATATACAGAATGGTTGTTTAAGGATTTAGGTAGAGTCTTCATGTTCATAAATTTTAACGTTAGAGCGATGGTGGAGTGATACATCGCGTGAAACATTCGTTACTGACATTTGACTACTTTAAAATACACACTAAAATACGAATTTTAAACCTCACAGTAATATGTATGTAGAAATTTTATAATAGACAATTGTAATTAATAACTACAGAGCTTATTAAATATGAAGAGACAAAGAATATGGTAGGCAGTGGTACCCAGTCTGCCGATCCGGGGTAGTACCACTACTAACAAGTATACAGACCGTGAAGTGATTTGGTCGCGTTTCGGGATCAGCTTGTAAGTTGCCGGTTACAATTGTTTTACGTTTGTATACTAAGCTATGATTAGGCCTGCATAACAGTGATGAGCGACTAAAGTAAATATATCAAAGATACATTGATACCGAAAAAAATTCAATGAAAATAATTGTGGATGTAAGAAAAGCGAGATTTTTTATTTATTTACATTTCTATACTAAGCTACTAAAGTGCTTGTATCATAGAAACAAGACAATCAAAGTACATATGTCAAAGATATATACATTGATACCGGTGGGTAGTTTCGAACTCGTCCTCTAGGTTTGTGTAACCATTGCACTGCCACTACACCACGGTCGCCTTGAATTTGATTGATTGATTGTTTTATATAAAATAGTTATTAAAAATATATTTTAAGATTTGACGATTAAACTGTATCAAATATTTTAAAGTAGACCTTTTTATACGCAAGATAACTTTGAAGTGAGCTTTTCAATTTTCAGGCTGCCATGACTACGAAACTGTTTACTCAAGAAAAAAAAAACAGGAAAAACATCCTGAAAAAACATTTCAGTAAACGTTTAAATTCCCTTGGACTCACTTAAGTTATATTTTTATTTTTAGCTTAACTTTATTATTTAATATAATATTTTTCATTATTAATTTGATTTTGAGCTTGTGTAGAGAATTGTGAATGCGTAGGAAGCCAGAAAATAATGTAAGGATCGTGGTAAGATGAATTATTCTTTTTTTTTATTACATAACTTTACTAAGCTACTAAAGTGCTTGTAACATAGAAACAGGACAACCAAAGTACATATATCAAAGATACATTGGTACCTGCAAGTGGTTTTGAACCCGTGCTCTCTTTTGCGTAACCATTGCACTGCCATTACACCACGGTCGCTTTGATTAAATATTTTTATTATTTACATGCCTATTATATCAACACGTATACAGGCGTAGACAGGCGTGGCGAATTGGTTTACAGTTTACAAGCTGATCCCGAAAAGCGACTAAGTCACTTCACGGTCTGTATACTTGTAAAACTAAAATTGTGACTCGACATATGACAGTACCTCGCTTGATTTTAAGCTCGAGTGTGGTCCATGAATGGATATCACTGCTACTACAATTCAATAACTGAAAGTAGCAATTACATCCACTATGCCGGCCTAGTTGGAACCGGCAACTTATAAGCTGATCTCGAAACGAGACCAAATCACTTCACTGTCCTTACGATTTAAACGCCCAAGTTTAAATCGTAAGGAAGACTGTTATTTTGACAATAATCAAATGTAAAGAAAAGAATAAATGAGTTTGAAAATGACATTTCTTTTTTATTGAAAATTAATTATACAATGTGCGAACTACAAAAAGGTCAGCCCACTCTATTGAAGGATTGCACTCCAGCTTAACATTAGGCAAGATCATATGCTGTGTCATATGTCGAGCTACAAGAATAATTTTAAAATTCCCACAATTAATGAATACTACGTTGTGAAATATTTTTCCTGAATTTCATTAAAACCTCCATTGTTTTTTGTAGGAGCTCGTTATAATAATTAAACAAAGTGAGAGTCAAATAATGGTTAACAATAGAATTTACCTATTGTACGGGTAAAGTTTAAAACACGTCTTAAATCTTAAAATTATTCTCAATAAGATTGGTAGGTAATGGTACCCTATCTGCCGATCCGGAGTAGTACCACCACTTACAAGTATACAGACCGTGAAGTGATTTGATCGCGTTTCAGGATCAGCTTGTAAGTTGCCGGTTCCAACTAGGCCGGCATAGTGGATGTGATTGCTACTCACAGTTATTGAATTGTATTAGCAGTGACATTCATTCATGGACCACACTTCGGCTTAACATTAAGCGGGGTGCTGTCTATAAAACATTTTCTATTTTAATCGTCAAACTATATTTTCTATTAAAAACTAATTTCAAAGCTTTAAATGTTATTACTCTAGTTCTTTCATCTCAAACAACGTAAAAGCAATTGAAATTGCATTTTCTATGGAAATCTTATTTAACAGAGAAAACGTCGCTTGCGGTATGACAACTTAGTTAATTGCTGACAAACTTTAGGCAGTATAATCACGGAGGCAACCGTAAACTGAATTCTGTCGTCGGCGTTCTTGGACCTCCACTGCCTGTACTAGTACATCTGGCAGTAGAAGTCCAAGTATCGCAGCTTGATAAAAAAAAACTATCGCAATTCATGACTCCAATAGTTGGTAAGCAATGAATACCAATAGCTCTAAAGTTCGAGCAACTTTCAAACTACCGAAACGCAACTGAGTTACAGTTTTTCCAACTGTTAGTAATGGCCTACCACTCCTTAAGACTAGGTAAGACACGGATATCTCCTGAGTTATCCTTCACTCGGTGCCTTCAGTTTTATTTAATGGAAGTTAACAATAGGACGAAACTAGGTCCCTGTCCTATATAATTTAAAGTTCTCTTAAAATTTAAATACAATTATCTTAGTAACAGCTCTAAGTAATGTCTTCAGTAATTGCTTTACTCAAACCTGATTATACGTGACAAATTAAAATGAGATTTAACTAAGTTTGGCGTAACAACTTATTGGTAAAAGGAAAGTTTTGTTCGCTCTTTACTTATGTTGTATCTATACGTATGTACTTACGACTCGGGAGTTGTAATGGCGAATCATTTATTTGGCATATATATATATCTCGGGTTCGATCCGATTTAGATCAATTAGGCTGTTTTCACACGAGCGTCTACGCATATGCAACGTAGTCGCAACGTACAGCGTTTTATACATAAATTTAGAATGCACGTATTTTAGGTCTGTGGTTTAAACCACGAATCAAAAAACAAATTTTTTGCACGCATTCTTTGCTTATCCAATATTAAATTTTTATTTTTTTATTATTTACATCTCTATATTTAGCTACTCAAGAGCTTGTATCATAAAAACAAGACCACCGAAGTACATAATATATCAGAAGTACATAAAGATACATTGGTACCGGTGGGTGGTCTACACTCGAACCTAGAGTGTATCTAGATAGATATACTATCTAGACCGAAACGGTATTTTGAAACTTACGTACATTAGATATATTGGTTTAATCGGCCCAGATTAGAGGATTATATCTTCGATAGCTAGTGGGGTTCAATATCTCCACATTCACTACCTTGGTTGTGATTATGATTAATTTCTCCTTTGCGTATTATTTTATAAAATTACAATAAACGTGTTATCAGCTTTGACCGCTTCTTTGATGAGGTATGGACCGTCCGTTAACGTACTCCGAAATGGTTTTATAGCGCTCATAGCTTCCTAAGCACTCTTGAACCATTCCGAAACTTACAGGTGAAAATGAAAATGATACTGTACCTATAGAACTGAGAGAGTTAACTTTTATAGGAATTGAAACATGCCAATTCGATTATTTGATTAATGAACACGTACTATTCCATCAATCCCTAACATCAGTCCTTAGATGATCACAGCTGGACTTTCTAGACCTTCTTTAGACCGCACCATTTCGCCATACCCCTAAGCTGTCTGCCTTATGCATCCTAGGGATTCCCAACCACTTTGTTAAATTCTTTCGGTCCACCTAGCTGATAATCCTTTTAACCAATGATATTAAGTAAAATGAGTAGATACGTCATCTACAAAAGTTTTAGTATTCGCAAATGGCACGGGTTTGAACGATTAACCATGACAATATATTATATATTGCTCTGCATCGAGACACTGAGTTACGCGCTACGAAAGAGATATGTTATACGCCTCCTTCGTACCGCGTATAACATATCAACGTCTTTTCTTCTTAAAATATCATTGCTAAAAGCCCTATGTAAATAAAATAATATATCAAAATGAATTAAACAAATTTTATGCGACTCTCCATGACCACGATAGCTGCAAGCTCTTGAAACGTCGAAATTATAAGAAAAAGTAATATCAATAAAGAAAATAAACACAATAGTAAGCCGCATAAAATTTATTTAATTCATTAATCAATGTTTGCGCAAAATCTAGGAAAATATTGAATAAATAATACAATACAAAATATTTCATATATATTTAAACACATTTTTGTCGTAAAATAGTGGAAGTGGAACGTTGTAAAAGTTATATTTACGAGTAGTAGAGCATTGGATACACACAATGGTGGCTTAATGAACTCATAGGCGTGTTGCTCGCGTAACTAACCTATTCATCGCTCACTTTATCTTATTTGGCCAGTACAGACAGAGTTGCTCTAAATAAATAATATATTCTATTGCTCAAAATGTAACACTAAAAGAAGAACTAGCGATATATTTTGTGTGGCTTGTGAAGCG
The DNA here is from genome assembly GCA_905220615.1 of Tinea trinotella. NCBI lineage: Eukaryota > Metazoa > Arthropoda > Insecta > Lepidoptera > Tineidae > Tinea > Tinea trinotella. Next base: position 938,827 of record HG992328.1, on the reverse strand, counting down.
GCTGAAAAAGCTAAAGCGTGCAAATACAGGGGTCTAGACTCCGAATATGATTTTGTCCCATTCGGTGTCGAGACCCTTGGTCCGTTGGGTCCTAGCGCTATAAAGCTTTTTAAGGAAATAGCAAAAAGGTTAGGTTAGGTTCACAGGAGACCGAAGAGTTGGCAGCTACCTCGGACAAAGAATTAGTCTAGCTTGGTCTAGCTATTCAAAGGGGAAACGCTGCCAGTATCTTCGGAACCTTGCCCTTTAGGACTCCTTTTAATAATGTATTTTAGTTTTTTTTTTTATATTTTGTAAGGTTTTTATTATAAGCAGAATAGAGGTGTAATTAGTACATTTTTATTTACTAAATATTTAAAAGTTATTTGGGCTAGCTATGACTAGCGACGGGGTAGTGATGGCGACTGAGGCAACTGGAAGATGAGACGGTTATTTTCTGTCATCGAAACCTCCGCTTGCTTACTATTAGCGATTTAGCCACTTCACGGTCTGTTTACTTGTAGGTGGTGGTACTACCCAGGAATACTGGGCACTTTTTGATATAATGATAGAGCAAAATTACAAGCCTCATAAATTTAGTGTCTCCAGCTAAAGTTCTAGAACTACCTACAAAGGATTTCAGGACTTGAATAACTTGGATAAGTAGGGTTGTTACCTAATCGACTAAGTGGAATTGATCCCATGGGACGAATAAGTTATTCTAAGAGTGATAGGTAGTTAGTTAATGGTCATTTACCCAGTCTGCCGATCCCGGTGTGGCCGCCACTTCCAATTTTACAGACTGTGAAGTGACTTTGTCGTATTTCAGTATTAGCCTAAAGGTTGTCGGTTTCAACATTGGTCTGTAGTGATAGCGACGGTCTGTTTAGCGGATCATTGCAATTATTTTAATGTAGTAGCAGTAGCTTCCATTAATAGACAGCACTGCAGCTTAAATTCAGAGGGTTATATGTCGATCCTCAATATTAATTAAATAAGATTCAAACAATTTTATTAACTTTTTTATACTACGTGCTTGCATCGTAGAAACAAATCGGTCAAGACTGTCATATGGTTTTGAACCGGACCGCTCTTGGTTTGCATAAATCTACCACTAGGCCACGGTGAAAGGTCACCAAGAGCACCGAGATTTTCGATAGAAGAGAGGCCAGATGTAGTATTAATAATTCGCCCCAAGCTATTAAGAGGGTCGAATTTATTAGGTGGAAACCTGATACATCTTACTTAGAGTAAGTTGTCACCCCCCACCTTATGCTAAGGATTTTCAGGAGGCAATTTGGGAATTTTCTTGTCGTTTGGAATTTTGTTAAATTTTCGTCTCTCATCAATTTCATTAATGTTTTATTGTCCATTATTGAAATTGTTGTAATTTTATCTTAGGAATATATTTTGTTACCAAATTTTTGCTATTTAATTACTGAATTTATTATTACATCAAGAGAATTGTAGATGTGAGGAAAGCGATGTTAGTTGTGTTAGAATCGTGGCGAGTGGCACTCCATTGTGTCTGCCTATTTGATTAATTTATTATTTTGTTATAAAAAATATACAAAAATCAAACTTAAAGCCGTGACCTAAAGGTGTCCTCTGTCAGACAACCTTTGGATTGCGCAGAGTGCTGTGGGTCTAGTACAAATCGTGAAGTGACTTAGTCGCGATTTAAAATGATAGTTAGTAAAAAAACTCATTTTTATTTTAAAAACACTTTTCATGTGATTCAACCATTTCAAAGCCTTGAAAAATATATTAAAAATGATATTTTTCAAAAATAAAAGAACAAAGTTTAAGGAAATGTTTAACTGCTAAATTCCTTCAGTCGGAGATTTCCTTTAAAACCTTTTTGATGTTTAATGGTTGCATTAACCACAAATCAATAGACTCCGATCCTTTTTTATTCTAAAATGTATGCTTGTAGGTCTAAAGTTTATTTGACTAGACATTTCCCAGCGTCACGTCTGGTGTTAAGCTACAGAGTGGTCCACAAATAGAAACAACTGAAAGTAGCTGTCAAATCGTCAAAGGCGACCGTGGTGTAGTGGCAGTGCAATGGTTTAGTGCAGTACTTTAGCTATCCTATTTTTTTATGGTACAGGCACTTTGGTAGCTTAGAATAGATGTAATAATAATAATTAAAAATCCACTATACCAGCCTAATTCGAACCGGCAAGCACCTTTCTAGCTGATCGCAAAACACCACTGAGACATTCACGGCCTGTACACTAGACTGAGCAAATGACTGCCAACTGTCCATCTATCACTCTTAAATACATTTGATTGGTTAAATTTATATCACGATATACTAATTAACCAATGAGATGTTTTCAATGTTACCAACTGCCAAATAAGCTTATTACGGTTAATTTTCCAGGATTCTGTCTATGTTGCTATTCGCCATCTAACGGTATATAGTCTGTGAATTGTTGAGACGAAATAATGACGGATTATTTTCATAAAGAAATCTTGCAAAAGAACTTTTTAAAGTTGTGTTTCACTACTATAAGATATATACATATTTATATATTTTAGTTCGACATTAACTGTTACAGCCAGTTGCAGAAAAACTAACTCTAGTTAATTTTAGTGATATTAAATGTAATCCTACTTTCTACAATTATTATAAATGTGAATGTGAGTTTGTTTGTTACGTTTTCACGCAACGACTACCCAACCGATCATCATGAAACTTTGTGCACAAATAATTAGAGGTACTAGAAGTAGAATAGGATCCTTTTAATAAGAAAAAAATATTTTTTCCAATTGACTGTTTGGAATTTTTCTATATTTATTTTCATTTTATTAATTTTTATATGAGTTATCGAGCTATAAATACAAAAAAGGGATATACAGTCGAATTGAGAACCTCCTCCTTTTTTATGACTGTGTTATAAATCTAATTTTACAAAGGTGAAACCGCGGGCACAGCTAGTGAAATATTAATTACGACAATCGTTGCATAATCTGTCAATGAATGGGCTTTAATGACATTTCGGTAATTTTGGCCGCAGATCATGCTAATTCAAATTTTAAAGTAATATTAAAATCTCTATTATGCTCTTATCTTATTTTATCACAATTGGAACACAACTCCCTCGCTTCCCTCACATTCTCAATTCTCTTCATACAAGCTCTTCGATGTCGTTAACACATACTTAGTTGACAAAAGTGCTTGTATCATAGATATAGGACAGATACACTGGTACCGGAAAGTGATTTTGAACAGGAGGCTCTCGGTCTCCTTTATTTTATTATTTTAAACTTACCTCCGATAAAAAACGATGTTGAGAAAATCAAACAAATGAACAGTTGATTCGCCATTTTTATTCTGAAACAAAATAAAAATAATTCTTTTAAACATCCAATTTTTTGGTTTTTCTTTTTTTGTGCTTAAAATATAATCGACCGATGTTAGGCTGGAGTGTGGTCCATGAATGGAGGCGACTGCTACTACACTTAAATAACTACAAGATTTAATGTATAGGGAAATTAGTAGAGTGCAACTAGCTGTGATAGTATTTACTCTCAAAAGCTTTATCAAAAGTTTTAAAATTTTCGTTCCCTAACTTTTTCAGCTTTATGAATGTTATGAAGGAGGCTGAATGTTTTTCATGAAATTTATTCATGAGTTCCATGTTATTACGTTTACCATTTTTAAAGTTTATCAGCTTGTTTATTGGACATTAATGTGAATTATGACTGCTGGACTTGGTCACTTCCATCTTTAGGAAATATATGACTGAATTTAGTACTTACTATTGCCCTTAGTACTTAATTATTTTGACGACACGCGTAGTGCAATGGTTAGCGATCGTTACGCGTAAAGTATCGCAACAGTTTCGATTACTGGGGTACTTTACGCAGCAAGTTTTTTTTTCATTGCTTTTAATTCGATTGGATTATAAATATATATCTTATTAAAAAAAGAATGCCGAAGATAGCCAGGCAGCGGTGCCCAGTCTACCCATTCGGGGTACTTTCACCACTTACAAGAATACAGACAGTGAAGAGACTTAGTTGCGTTTCGGTAATCAGCTAGTAAATTGCTCATTTCAACTAGACGGGCATAGTGGATACTACTTACAGTATACCTATACTACCTACAATTAGATAACTGTAGTAGAAGTAACCCTATTCATGGACCTCACTCCAGCTTAACATCAGGTGGAAATCTGTCATATGTGGTCCAAGAGAGCCGACGACTGGGAAAACCGAGTCTTTACAGCTGCCCCAGTCGCCGTCACTATGTCGAGCTACAATAAAAAATAAGGATAATTATAACACTAAATTTAGTACAAGTTTTTGTTTATTTTATTCATAATCCTCGCGAAAGGAAGCTGTCATAGAAAGTGACAAGGGTGGTGTTATGAAAGAAAACGTGAGGCAGTTTTGTCTGCGTATATTACTAAAATAAACACACTAAAAGAAACTTTAAGGGCTACTTTATATACGTGCTGATATTAACCCGAATGCGTTTTTTACCCGCATGTATACGAGTACTTTTTTATTTGTTATTGTGACTTGACATATGACAGTACCCCGCTCGATGTTAAGCTGGAGTGTTGTCCATGAATAGATGTCACTGCTACTACAATTCAATAACTGTGAGTAGCAGTACCATCCACTATGCCGGCCTAGTTGGAACCGGCAACTTACAAGCTGATCCCGAAACGCGACTAAATCATTCACAGTCTGTATACATTTTTTCTTTAGCTGCTATAGAGATGGCAGTGACTGAGGCAGCCGTGAATTGGGGCGGTTTTTTCTTTTGTTGACACTCTTGCTTACCATTAGGCAAGTTAAGTCACAATTTGTAGGTTGCTCACATGCGGATTTTTAATAAAGTAATGGGCCATACTATCAAGTTTAACTTTGGTACAGTCAGCAGCAGATATATCTAAACACGCAATGTGATCAAAAGTATCTGCTGCTGACTGTACTTAGTTTTTTTTTGTATTATTGCTCAATATAATATTCTCTTAGACTAATGATAATCTAGAGTATAGTCCGTAAATTGAGACATCTTCTACTACAGTAATATAATTGCAAGCAGAAATCATATTCACTTTGCTGGCCTTGTTGTAATGGACAAATTTCAGGCTGTTCATGAAACCTGATAGAGTTTCTTTATGGTCATACACTTGATCGCCAGTCAGGGCAAAAGACTACTAATTGGCTAACAATTTTAGTCCTCACTTTCTATTTTAAAGATTATGATGCCGATACCTTTGCGGAGAAACCGCACGGGTAGAAAAACGCACCCAGTGAAGGGACCATAATTACGAGTATAGTCATATTTAAACAACTCCCCTACGGCATTGAAAATGGATTGTCATCTGTTATTAAATCGCCACGCCCAACTTCATAATATAGTTATTTAATAATTATAAAAAAATATACAAAAGGCGGACTAGAAGCCACGAAGCTCTCTCTGCCATTCAACTTTAGGGCAGTGCAGAGAGCACAAGAGTAGGTAGATAGAGAAAAATGCATAGTAGGTGTACAGCGGGCCGACCGCGTAACTCAATGACAATGAGAATGGCCTTCGTTTTGAGAGTTGATCTCCATTATTGCGCTCCAAAATTAAAATTGCGACCGCGTAACACACTAACACGGCGTTCTCACGGGGCGAATTTAGTTGATCAAATGTGAAATCGATTTGAACCGTCTGAACAGACTTTCAATCAAGTTGAAGCAATAAATATCGGTCCAACAAAAGTTAAAGACCTTTCAACTTTTATTGATTCAATTAATAGCTGACAGCGAATCGACTCGTCTGAACTTGTTCGTTCAACTTGCATTGAATAATCAGTCCAATCAGTCAGTCAATCAGCGCGATTGAGTACCCATGTATTGTACATTGCATTCCTCTGTCACCAGTTTTTTGTTTGTTTGATAAAATGTGAATAGAATGTGAATTATGGCGTCCGATCCACGAGAAAAATGCCAAAATGGACAGATAGTGTAATGAGACGTGTAATATTGAGTCGATTATTATTGAACCTTGAGAACGCTGCAGTCAATATTAGCTTTCGATTTTTTGTTAAACGATAAACATTGATCAACTAAATTCGCCCCGTGAGAACGCCGTTTACGAATCGATAAGTAGCAGTCACGTCTACTATGCCGGCATAGTTAGTATTAGTTAGTAACCCCGGGACTTTTCGCGTAACGGAATGGTGTGTAAAAATAAACCAAAAAAGTAGAGAATTTCGTAAAAATGAAATTTAGAGTCATATTGTATTTCGCCCAAGGCTTCATAGTTTAAATGCCAAACTGTCAAATGGAAATGGTTTCATGATTCTGAAATTCCTGTAGAGGAAAATTTCAGTAATTTAGGTCACTGTGTATGTAGATACACAGTAGATCATTGTATTAGAACATTAATACTCATGTAATTATTTATGAAGAGAATTGTAGATGTGAAGGAAGCGAGGGAGTTGAGTCAGGATCGTGGCAAGTGGCGCTCCATCGTCTCTGCCTATCCCTGTGGGAAAGAGGCGTTACAATTTGATGTATTAATTATTTTAAAAAAATATCAGTTTAATACGAATTGACGAATGAGATTATTAAATTCAAAGCGGCCGTGGTCTAATAATTTTTAGGATAATATAAATAACTTCTTGGTATACTCGTAATAAATAGATAACAAAATTGAATATCTCGGTGTTCTATTCTTCATTGAATGGAGTCGTGAATTGTGTTTAATATGTGCTTCTAACTCGGATGCACGTTAATGAAACACATTAGCAGAGAATACAGAACCTTTAGGCTAATCCCTACTGAGTCCCTTATGGTGTGTATTCTAGAATGTGGGGATACTACCACGGATCAGCATAACGAGAAAATTGAACACAGAATGTCAGCTTACTGGCTACTCTTAACAGACTTTCATTTAAAACTAAAAAAAAGTCACGCCTTTTTCTCACAGGGATAGGGAGAGTCAAAGGAGCGTCACTTGCTACGATCCTGACACAACTCCCTCGCTTACCTCACATCCACAATTCTCTCCATACAAGTTTTATGGTTATGGGTACTAGGCAACCCGGCTTTCTTGAGGATATCTCCGGTTTGGCCGAAAAACACTTCGGGGGCCGCCTTGTTTGACGCACCCATCCACATCAGATTTAAAAAAATCCTTTTTACTAATTTATTCAAATAGGTAATGTAAATAATTTCTTGGATAAAATAAATAGATAACAAAGTTGAATATCTCGAGGACCCAAGTTTCTATCCTCCATTGAATGGAGGCGTGAATTGTGTTTAATTTGTGCTTCTAGCTCGGATGCACTAAATTGAAAGACAATACGAGATAATACAAAAATGTGAACGTGTAAGACATGTAAACAAGTTCTAATTTACAACAGTCAAAATATGCCGTTAAAGGACATCATTCATTTTGGGCTTTTATGTACTACTTTTGTAATGTCCATTAATAGAAAAATATATAAATGGTAGTTTTGATACTTGTATTAACAAAACTATTGACAATTTTGCTTTTAATTGCTATGCGATTGAGTTATTTGGAAATTAAGAAATTATGGATTTTGTATTGTCTGTCAATCACGAAGACACGCTATTTTAACAGTTAGTTCTGTTTCGAAAAGTCATAATTATAGTTTGATCATTCTGTACACCTAAACTATGCAAAAATAGGATATATCCCAATTACATTTTAATCTTCGTACATCAAACCTTTTTAAAACGTATATGCAACTGATATATCTTATATTATGATGTCCTTTGATATTTAAGGTATTAAAGACAATTAAATGAGGCAGGCCCAGAAGATTTTGCGACCAAATCGAAGACATCCTTAAGAAAGCTGGGCCCATATCCGTAATGGTTGTATGAAAAGAATTGTTGATGTAAAGGAATCGCCATCCGAGGGAGTTGTGTGTCTGGATCGTGGCATGTGGCCCTGGCCCTGTGAGAAAAGGGCGTGATAATTATTCATTTATTGAAATTGCTTATTATCTTTAACTCAATTATATGTGTTTTATTTAGTTTAACTCATTTGTTAACACAATAACTTGTTATATTATTACTTAACATATGGCAACACCCCGCCTGAATTTAGCTGAAGTCCATGTATGGAACAAATAACTGCAATTTAATCCTAAATGCCGGCCTAGTTAAAACCGGCGACTTTTATGCTGATCCCTACTGAGTCCTTTTACGGTGTGTACTCTAGAATGTGGGGAAACTACCCCGGATTGGCAGACCAAGCAAATTGATCGCAAACTGTCAGCCTACTTACCACTCTTAACAGACTATCAATTAAAATTGCTTTTAAATAAAACGGTTTCTTGCTGTATTTTGATATTAGCAGCTGCACTTCGCTAATTCATTTGGGATTATAAGTAAGATTATTAATGTTCCTATTCTGTTCATAATTAACGACATTCAAGTATCTAATACCTTTAAGGGGTAGGTAGAGGGTGTTGAATAAAGTAATTCAATAGGTACAGACAATGATATTTTACAAGAACTACGTAGATATGTTATCCGCGTTCCGAAAGCAAATCTGAACTCGATCCAGAAAAACATATTTGTCTCTTTTTCGCTCTTTTAATAACTATCATTCCGTCCTACTTCCACTTCGACGTGGTTGACCGTTCAAACTTGTGCCATTGGCGAACTGGTATATATAACGTATCTACTTCATTTTACATCATTGGGTACAGACATATCTAAAGGACGCAAGAAATCAAGTAAAAACTGTCACTACCTAATTTCCCAATAAATATGCCATACTATAAACGTGCTCAAAGTCTTAAAATCACATAATGCTTAAAGTCATATCATTATTATATTAGAAAGCTGAGTTGCCTAGTGCCCATAACCGTAGAGCTTGTATGAGGAGAATTGTGGATGTGAAGGAAGCGAGGGAGTTGCGTCAGGATCGTGGCAAGTGGCGCTTCGTTGTCTCTACCTATCCCCGTGGGAAAAAGGCGTGACAATCTGAATCAAATTATATTATTATAGTATATAGCGTATCATATTTTTCAATATAAATTAATAAATATTACTTCGAAGGTACACACACATAAACTAAATTACTAAAAGACATAACTTTTCCAAAGGCCTGTCATATTAAATATATAAAACGCTTGCTTACACGCAGATATGCTATGGGTTCCCACTCTTAGTTGTAAGTTATTTTTAGATTTATTTATCGTAGTTAGATTATTAAGCTATTTTTAAACCTAATTATCGGTGGTAACTTGTTATTGGCCTTTTTTCCTGTATACAACTTATCTACTTATATATATATCTAGTTAGCTGTAAGTTATCCTTAAAGAAATAAAAATAAAATAAATAAAATATCTTACAAAAGATAAGTTTATGTAACTAATAAAACTTATATATAAATATATTTAACTAATAAATCAGTTTTTCTCACAACTTTAACAAAAAGTTTTGCACACGAGTTACCTTGTTTACCAAATATCATATCTTCAACTTTGTGTATATAGGATTTTGTTTACTCAACAACAACAGAGGCGGTATTCCTAGTTAATCATCAATCTTTTATAATTTTTAGACACGATAAACTACGTATACTAGAAATCTGATGTGGACAGATGCGTTAAACAAGGCAGTTTTCCAGGAGGGTGTTTTTAGACCAAATAGGAGACATCCTCAAGAAAGCTAGGTTGCCTAGTGCCCATAACCGTAGAGCTTGTATTTGTTGTGAGCTCCATTTTCTCTGTCTATCCCTGTAGGCAAAGGCGTGATAATTTAATTAATTGATAAACCACTAACTAGGATCATTTTTTGAGACGCTACATCTGACTACTTGTCTGATGGTAGGGAAGGGGAAGTCAGGGCGGTAGCAGTGAGTGGTGTACAGTCACTTAAAAGTGTAGTAAAGTGATTTATCGCTTTTAGGGATCAGCTTGTAAGTTGCCGGTTCCAGCTAACTCGGCGTAGTAGATGCAAATTTAAGGCGACCGTGGTGTAGTGGCAGTCCAATGGCTACGTAAGCCGAGTGGCACGGGTTCGAAAACACTCATCGGTACCAATGTATCTTTGATATATGTAGTTTAGTTGTCCTGTTCCTATGATACAATTACTTTAGTAGCTTAGTATAGAAATGTAAAATAAAAAATGCTTCTTGCTGCTATGCCTCGCCTCAGTCGTCCCAATCCATGGACCGCATCCGTGCTATATACACGCTAATAAATTCACATCAGCTTCAACATCGGTGCTGTCATATGTCGAGCCTTGATAAAAAAAACTATGTTGGATCAAGGATGGTTTCCTAAAATAATATTTACAATGAATTTATCAAGAATAACATGTCTAGCGCTTTCCAGAATCTTCCCGAACAATGTTTTGGGAATTTGTCTTAAGTTTTGTTCAACATACATGTATTTTAAGTTATGTTTAAGCCTCTATATTCTCATGATAATCTAATTATTTTACATTTTTATATTAAGCTACTAAATACTTGTATCATAGAAACACGACAACCAAAGTACATATATCAAAGATAATATTTATTTACAATTTCAATGCTTGTTTATTTATTTGGTTGGTTTATCATTATTCGTTTTCTTTACATTTTTAATGCTAAGATACTAAAAGTAGAAACACGACAACCAAAGTACATATATCAAAAATAAATTTGTATCGGCACATGGTTTTGAACTCGTGCTCTCGGTTGGCGTGACCAATTCACTACCACTACACCACGATATAGATATAGATATTATAATTCCACAGCGGTGTAATACAAAACGATATTCTTTGGCCAGCATAGTTACGGCGCCTGTGGAACGGTTTTTTCAGTCGTCAGCACTCTTGCTTGAAGGGCGACTGAAGAGAGACTTCAATGGTAATGACAATGAAATTCGGTCCCCAGTCTGCCGATCCGGGGTAGTACCACCACTTACAGGTATACAGACCGTGAAGTGATTTGGTCACGTTTCGGGATCAGCTTGTAAGTTGCCGGTTCCATCTAGGCCGGCATAGTGGATGTGATTGCTACTCACAGTTATTAAATTGTAGTAGCAGTGACATTCATTCATGGACCACACTTCGGCTAAACATCAAGCGATGGCACCGTTAATAAATAAGAAATAAAACAGTTATCATGTTATAAGAGCAGTTATTTGTTCCGGAGCAGTTATTGTATTTAATAGACGTATTTAGAAAACTCTAAATAATATTAATAGAAATTGTATTGATATTTTGGCCGGCATAGTGACGGCGACTGATGCAGCCGTAAACAAACTCGGTTTTCTTAGTCGTCGTCACTCTTGGACCTCCTCCTGCTTATCATCAGGCGGGTCAATGATAGATGTCGTGTCACAATAATTTTTTTTTGTATTTTCATAGATTTTGCGCGAACATCGATAATTGAAAAAAAACAAATTTATGCGGCTTACAATCGCGTCCCTCCGTGATTACGATGGCTGCAAAGTTCTCAAAGAGTCGGGATATTAAAAAAAATTGTAAACCAATAATCAAATATAAACTCTATAGTAAGTCACATTTTGTTTATTTCAGTTTAAAAGATGTCGGTAGTAGCAGTCGCCTCTATTCGTGGACCACACTCCAGCTTAACATCAGATAAGGTGCTGCCATGTTCAGCCACAATAAAACATTCTTTCCATCTTAGACCAAGAACGCAAACCAAGAACTGCTGGTTCAAAACCACATGCCGGTATTAATATATCTCGGATATTTGTACTTTGGTCGATCAGTTTCTATGATACAAACACTATTAATAATTTCGTATATAAAATGTTAAAAAAAAACAATGATGATTATTCTTAACCAACAAAATAATTATTTCAAGTTAAACATAGCAGGCCCAGGTGGGTGTTCGCCGATCAAATCGAAGACATCCTTAAGAAAGCTAGGTTGCTTAGTGCCCATACCCATAGAGCTTGTATGAAGAGAATTGTGAATGTGAAGGAAGCCAGGGAGTTGTGTCAGGTTTTTTCATTGTAACTCGACATATGACAGCACCCCGCTTGATGTTAACCCGAAGTGTGGTCCATAAATGAATGTCACTGCTACTACAATTCAATAACTGTGAGTGGCAATCACATCCACTATGCCGGCCTAGATGGAACCGGCAACTTACAAGCTGATCCCGAAACGTGACCAAATCACTTCACGGTCTGTATACTTGTAAGTGGTGGTACTACTCCGGATCGGCAGCCTGGGTACCACTGCCTAACACTCTTAAATCCAAGTGGCGGTCCATTGTCTCCAAGTGGGTATAAGGCGTGACAGTTTGATTGATTGAAATTTAAAAATATATTTAATTTTTTTATTTTACAATCTGCTATCATAACGATGAATAAATTAAATAACCTGAATATTAATTATATTATTAGTCATTATTTACTAAAGCGTGCGTACATACATACACAGGTAATTAAAATTTATTCATTCAACATTATTTATTCATTTACGTTAAATTAACTATATATATATATATATTTTTTTATTATGACACATCTGACCTCGACTCGCCTGATGATAAGCAAGAGGAGGTCCAAGAGTGACGACGACTGGAACAACCGAGTCAGTTCCCGGCTGCCCCACCCGCCGCCACTATGCCGGCCTAAGGTACTTCTTCACGCATCGCTTGAAGGATCCAAGGTCATAGGATGGAGAGAACACATGGGCAGGCAAAGCATTCCACTTGTCAATTGTTCTACAAAGAAAAGACGCACCGAACTTTTTAGTTCGACTGCCGATTCGGTCGATAAAATGTGGATGCTTTGCGGTATTACGGGTGTGGAAGGACGAGGCAGGAATAAGGTTAAAGAGCTCTTCGGAACATTCTCCGTGGTATAGGCGATAGAGGACGCACAAAGCCGCCATGTCTCTGTATATATTTTACTAAATAGATTACTTTATTCATAGAGCTTGTATGAAGAGAATTGTGAATGTGAAGAAAGCGAGAGAGTTGTGTCAGGATCGTGGCAAGTGGCGCTCCATTGTCTCTGTCTATTCCTGTGGGAAAAAGGCGTGACAATTTGATTTGATTAGTTTAAAAAAACTTATAGAAAAAAAAACTTTCAACACAGGTGTGGCGCATTGGTTACACATCAATTCATACGTTTACGTGACCTTTAATTTACCGGGTTTGATTCTCGGTTGATAGAAATATTTAATATTCATTAGTAGATTAAATATAACAAATATTTGTTATTAAAATGAAAGGATATGCCGATCCGGGGTAGCACCACTTACAAGTATACAGACCGTGAAATGACTTAGTCGTGTTTCGGGATCAGCTTATAAGTTGCCGGCATAGTGGATGTGACTGCTACTTACAGTTATTTACCTGCAGTAGCAGCGGCCACCATTATTGGACCGCACTCCAGCTTAACATCAGGCATGGTGCTGATATCGACACCGGGTTCGATCCCCGATAGCAGTTAACTAATCTGCACGCGTGATTATTAAATAAAAGCTATGAACAAATCTTTGCTGTGACCGGGAATCGAACCCGGGTCTTTACGATTTACGGACTGGTTTGCCTAATAATGCGCCACGCCTGTCCTCAAAAGTCAGTATTAAAGACTATGTCGGCGTAGTTGGAAATGGCATCTTTGGAGCTGATTATGAAACGTGACTAAGTCGCTTCACATCATTCGCTTACCATCAGGAAAATCAAGGTCATGTTTCGCGTCAAAATAAAAAAAAAATACGAACTTGCCAGTACCATGGTGTCTTTGATATAAAAAGTCGCTTTGTGTCTATGGTTTTATTATTTATATTTTTTTTATTGTGACTTGACATATGACAGCCCCCCGCTTGATGTTAAGCCGAAGTGTGGTCCATGAATGAATGTCACTACTACTACAATTAAATAACTGTGAGTAGCAATCACATCCACTATGCCGGCCTATATGGAACCGGCAACTTACAAGCTGATCTTAATACGCGACCAAATCACTTTACGGTCTGTATACTTGTAAGTGGTGGTACTACCCCGGATCGGCAGACTGGGTACCACTGCCTACCACTCTTTGATAACCAGACCCATATCCAATATACCAATATCCATCTCTTTGCAATATTTATTATAATTAATAAATAATACAAATAAAAGCTATGAAAGAAATCGACCGGGAATCGAACCCGGAACTTTACGCACAACAAACCAATCGCTAAACACCAGTCGTCAAAATAAAAAAACTAACTTGCCGGTACCATGGTGTCTTTGATATCAAGTCACCTTGTGTCTATGATTTTGTTATTGTATAAACATGTATAAAAAATTAGGGACTTACCAAAAACAGCTTGATAATTTTTTTTAAATCACATTTTAAATTAAAAAGTTATTAATACTATCACTAAATAAAAAAAAACTTCGTAATATTTTGTTTTGCGCGCGAAAGCTATGAGCTGTACATCCACCCTCAACGGCTGTTGCGGCGATACTGAAGGGGTGGTTTTCAGGAGGGTGGAATATTAACATTATAGTTGATATGCAATACATAAATGATTTAATGCTCGTTTAGAGATGTGATTTAATGAATCATTAATAAGGTAACGACTCGTTATGTAATGTATTTTAATGAATTAAACAAATTTTATGCGGCTTACTATCGCGTTTATTTTGGAAAATCACGAAATCCGGTACTTACGAATTAACTATTAAATAAAAATTGCAGAATATCGTAAACAAAACCGACCAATTGTTTTCACCGACAAAACATATATACATACGTCACATACCCTCTTGAAAACTTGATCAGATGGAAGCACTTTAGGTTTAAAGCGACATATTATATGGGGCAAATTTAAATATATATTTTTTTAATCTTTATACAAGTTGTTTATTTATTTATTTGCTGACTCTACACAGTAACAAACGTAAAAACGTCTCCAAGCTAAAACTAAACATAATGATAGGAGATCGTAACATCTTTATCTACCACCACGACATAGTGGAAACGCGCTCTTAGGCGTGTGAACTACACACAATATTACAAATGCAAAAACGTCTCCAAGCCATTTTTTCACTGTATTTAGTACCTACCTATAAGTTTATTAAAATATTAATTATCTATGCTGCTTACTGATCGGTTTGATAGCAGGCTGTTATGACAAATAGTCAAAAACAGCCAGCCTGAAACTCTCTTTATGTCATTTGTCTATTAGAGAATTCTTCAAGACATAAATGGTCTATATATATATGAATATATATGAATATGAAATACTTGTAATATATATAATAAAGGGC
The DNA here is from genome assembly GCA_905220615.1 of Tinea trinotella. Classification (NCBI taxonomy): domain Eukaryota; kingdom Metazoa; phylum Arthropoda; class Insecta; order Lepidoptera; family Tineidae; genus Tinea; species Tinea trinotella. The sequence goes on along the minus strand of HG992328.1, from coordinate 923,610 downwards.
GGGAAACTGCAAGTGACAGGTGGTGCAATTTTAATTTATTTGTAATGCTTGTGTTTCTTAAATATTAACGTGTAATAATTGTGAAATTGTTATGCAGTAACCATTTTTAAGTTGATCGAGTATAGACAAGTGATTAAAAGCAGTCTCTTCGTGTTCCCTTCAAGACGGGAAGAGTTTTAGTAAAGCTTATCCACCGCTTTACTAAAACCATCATCATCTTCACCCTCATGTAAGGAATGAAACGCTGAAGTGTTTTATCTTCATCCACTGAAGACATGATAACGGAAGTTTCCGTATGGACAAAGTTTCCTATGCCTTCCCAGAATGGGAGAATTGAACTGAAGAACAAGAATATATAAAAAAATATATGTTCTTTTTATGTAAATTACTTGTCTTGCAGTGAAATCATTACGAAGTTTTGTAGCCAAGTTTAATCGAGTTCTCTTGTCGGGGGAGAGAGAGAGGGGCCTAAGACGGGTGGCGACAAATAAACTTTGAACGAATAATCATTTTGTGGAGTGTCTTTTGTCTTACAAAACCTAAATTGCTTGCTACAATACTTGCTAAAGTTATTACTGAGATTATTAAAACTATTTCGTTCAGTTATTAATCTTGCAAATTAGGGTAATTACTCTTTGTTAAATATGGTATTGAAACGTGGAATTTGTAGCCCAATCATGAATTAAGGCGACGGTGGTGTAGTGGTAGTGCAATGGTTACCCAAACCGAGTAACCTGTGCTAGGTTCAAAACCACTCGCCCGTACCAATGTATCATAGATATATCTACTTTGGTCGTCCTGTTTCTATGATACAAGCATAGTGGGAAGGGTATGCAGTGGTACCCAGTTTGCCTATCCGGGGTAGTACCACCACTTACAAATATACAGACCGGGAAGTGATTTAGTCGCGTTTCTGGATCAGCTTGTAAACTGCCGGTTCCAACTAGGCTGGCATAGTGGTTATGATTGCTACTCACTGTTATTGAATTGTAGTAGCAGTAACATCCATTCATGGACCACACTCCAGCCTAACATCAAGCGGAGTGCTGCCATCTGTCGAGTCACGATAAAAAAATAAAAAATAAGAGTAGGTAAGTGCAGAAATGTAAATAAAATAAAATATAAAACATTAGCTAAAAAAAAGTGTTGACCTCAGAATAAAACGGTTAGATTTCTTCTTCGTGTTCTTCCTCCGGTGGAACATTAACATCATCCGATTATCGCTCAACGATTTCAGGGTCACTATCATAAGCGTTCTCCGTATGACATCCATCTCTAAACCTTCAGAAACTCCAATGTCTACGCGCTACGCACTCTTCGCTCTTTATATCAATAACGGTTAATTATTCAATCAATAATATTGTCACGCTTTTACCCACAGGGATAGGCAGAGACAATAGAGCGCCACTTGCCATGATCCTGACACAACTCCTTCGCTTTTTTTTACATCCACAATTACAGATAAAGGACATGAGAAATGGTTATTTTTATGTGCCAAGTAAGAAAGGTTGAAGAAAGGTTCTAGAGTGGAGACCACGAACCGAAAGACGCAGCGTAGGTAGGCCTCCCACTGACTGACGACATAGTGAAAGTCACAAATAACCGGTGGATACAACTGGCATCTTGTCGTTCGGAATAGCGTTCTAAGGCGGAGACCTATGTTCAGCAGTGGACGCATGATGGCTGATGATGAAGTAAGAAAAAACACAGTATACACAGTATAACATTTTTTGTAGTTATAATTTCCCAACTTTCTGACGCCCGCATATTAGGAGTGAAAGTAAATTAGAATAGATAACTGTTTAAGTTTTTCCATTATTTATTTCGCAATGAAATTTAAAACCTATTTTGTTATTATCGGAAATTTGAGAGATTTCTTTCTTTGAAAAATGTCTCTTCAATGTGAAGATAATTTACAAAACGGCCCTAATTCTTCAATGTTTTGAGAACTAAACTAGATTTTGCTCCTCGGTGAATTCACAGTTGGAATTGTTTTGTAGAATTTGTTTGTAAACTTTTAATTCTTTTTTTGTTATGACTCGAAATTAGACAGCACCCCACCGGATGTTAAGTTGGTGTACGAAACGCGACTAAGTCGCTTCAGGGTCTGTACTACCCCGGATCTGCAGACTGGGCACCACTCTTAGATAACCAAACCCGTAGCAATTATCTGCTTCTTCTTTTATTACCAAATATTTTTATTATTTGATCTTATTAATAAATATTACAAATAAAAGGCATAAAACAAATGTTTGCTCCGACCGGAAATTGAACCCAGGAGTTTACTCATAAAAACCAATGCGCCACGCGTGTTGCGTTTATTAATTGGTCTCCGATTGGCAGGCCCAGGAGTGTGTTTTTCGATCAAATCGAAGACATCCTCAAGAAAGCTAGATTGCCTAGTGCCCATAACCGTAGATCTTGTATGAGGAGAATTGTGGATGTGAAGGAAGCGAGGGCGTTTTGTCAGGATCGTGGCAAGCGGCGCTCCGTTGTCTCTGCCTATCCCCGTGGGAAAGAGGCGTGACAATTTGATCGTTATTAAATCGCCATTGACTCAAGAATAAGTCTGTTGTGGCAGGATAAATTGGCAAGAGACCCGCTTCCTGGAAACATAAAAGTACACCAGACATTAAAATTGCAATTTTTCATGTTGAAGCCTTTTTCAATTTCACATTTTTTCTTCATTATCCACTGAAGGAGTATCTGTTGGGTTATAATTTGTTAATATTTATATTTTCGGAATCAGCTTTAAAGCTGCCGGTTTCAAGTAGGCCGGCATAGTGGACGCGACTGCTCCTTGCGGTACTTTACTGTAGTAGCAGTTGGCGGATTGTTGTCACAGGTTTAACTTCATAACAAAATATATGACGGCGATTGGTGCAACCGTGAAGTGACTCGATGTTTCGGTTTTACAGTCATCTGCACCTCTTGGACCTCCTCTTGCTTACTACCAGGGCTACTACTACTGAACCGAGGTGAGATGTCAAGTCACAATAAAAAATAACGTGTGGCACTCGGGGACTGACGCAGTAAAGCTACTGCATAGCATTTTTTATCAACTTATGCAATCATAACTATTTTATTTTAATTTTTTCTTCCTAATATTTTTCAAAGAATTGTTGATGTGAGGGAAGCGAAGGAGTTGTCTTAGGATCGTGGCAAGTAGTGCTCCATTGTCTCTGCATATCCCTGTGGGAAAGGGCGTGACAATTTAATTGTATTATTGAACAATAGCTCCATATCTACCTCTTCTTGTGGAATTAAGGCGTCAGAATTTAATTTATTGATGTTTAAACATTTTTTTAATATACATTTCTATACTAAGCTTCTAAAATGCTTGTATCAAAGAAACAGCACAACCAAAGTACATATATTAAAATTACATTAGTAGAGGTGAGTGGTTTCTAACCCGTGCTCTCGGGTTGCGTAACCATTGCACTGTCACTACGCTACGGTAGCCTTTATAATTATTTTCGTCATTGTTCAAAGGCAGTGATTATTCAGCCATTATTCACCGCACTGGAAGCTCATCTTATTAAAATTATGTCAAGAAAAAGAATATAACAAAGTTTAAAGGTCGCAAATTTGGAAATTGTGATTCATGAATTTGTTAATAAGTTTGTGCGAAGTTTAATCGAGTTTCAGTGTCGACGACAGTTTACTTTTGATACCACCTTTGTTATTGATATTTTAAGTGGATTGTGGTGGTGTTCTGTTCGATTCCCGGCAAGGGTTAACAACAGGCGTCGCCGATTTGTTAGCACACCAGTTTGTCACGCGTTCGATTCCCGCTCAGAGCAAATATTTGTTTCATAGCTTTTATTTGCAATATTTAATAATTCTAACAAATATTGCAAATATTTAGTAATAAAAAAAGAATAGGCGAATATTTGCTTCGGGTCTGGTTATGAAAGAGTGGTAGGCAGTAAAGCCGTACAAGTATACAGACCGTGAAGTGACTTAGTCGCGTTTCGGGATCAGCTTGCAAGTTGCAGGTTCCAACTACTTTCAATTATTGAATTGTAATAGCAGTCACCTCTATTCATGGACTACACTCTATCTTTACATCATGCGGTGCTGTCATAATGTCGAGTCACAATAAAAAAAATAACACTATAGCAAACCTGTAAAAAAATCTTCAACCCGACATTAAACAATGCCATTTTATAGTTTTTATTTTATTTTATAATTTTTATTGTGACTCAACATATGACAGGATGTTTGGCTGGAGTGTGGTCCATGAATGGATGTCACTGCTACTACAATTCAATAACTGTAAGTAGCAATCACATCCACTATGCTGGCCTAGTTGGTACCGGCAGCTTACAAGCTAATCCCGAAACGCGACACAGTCTGTATACTTGTAAGTGGTGGTACTACCCCGGATCGGCAGACTGGGTACCACTCTTAAAGTCGTTACTACCACTCGGCGGGACTTCTGAAAATCCCCTTGCTTTCTATCAGACAGGCGAATAAAAAAAAACGAATATCCTATAATAAGATAAAAGATGTTTGGTTGAATACACAAGTAGAACTATAAGAAAGACTTGTGTAAAGGTATAAAACCTATCTGTTATGACAGCATTTGTTTAAGAATGGTTTAAAGTAACCCAATTTAGATAAAAGGTTTGTGATGTCTGACAATCATCCCCGCCCCCCCACGCGCCCGCGCTTAGAAGCATCTGGAAAACTGTTTATCGACATCTGCTTTCCTTTTTTTATTTTATTCTGATACGTATTTCCATTTTAGAAGATAGATGGTTGTGTCCTAAACGAAATTACATCTATATACAACCATGGTTACATTTTCTCTTTATTGTGGTTCGAAAAATCACAGCACAGCCTGATTTTAAGCTAAAGGGCGGCCCATTAAACAATTGCCAATAGCAGGCCTAGACTATGCCGGCCTAGTCGGAACCGCAAGATTACAAATAAAAGATATGAAACAAATATTTGCCTCGACCGGAAATCGAACGCGGGACTGAGGCGTAACAAACTTGTGTGCTTATCATATGACCATTTCACTACCACTACAACGGGAAGCAAGTGAGTTGTGTAAGGATCGTGGTAAGTGGCGCTCCATTGTCTCTGCCTATCCCTGTGGGGAAAAGGCGTGACAGTTTGATTGATTGATTGATACAACACGGTCGTGAATAAATACAATGATATTTTAACAAAAGACGTGATATACACGCTCTGAACGAGGCACGTTAAAACTATGCTAATAAGCAAACCTGAACTCAGTTCCGCGATGCAGAGCAACATATATTTGTCTCTTTTTCGCTCTCAATAACTATTATTCTATCCCACTTCCACTTCGTCGTGGTTGGCATTAACTAAAACAGGTGTATATAACGTATCTTATTTTACTGAATATCATTGAATAATCAAGTGTTTTTGACGCTATGTGGTCAAGGACGTGGAGAAATGAAACGCACCCATTGAAATTGTAAAGAAGGAGAAGGCTAATTTATTTGACATAAAAAATGGAATATAAAATATAAAAAAGTTTGAAAATGACATTAATGTTTTTAAATGGAAATGAATTAAAATAATTTTAGTGCGACCTTTTTAAGGTCGGCACATGTTTTTCAATCGTCGGCGCTCTTGGACTTCCTCTTGCCATGCGAGGTCAGATATAGAGTCTCAATAAAATAAATAAAGTAATTAACTGTAGATATAACTTAATATTAGCTGGAGTACAAATCAAGTTTGTGATTTGCCAGCAATCTGAAATTCAATTCAAACTTGCCATCCAACTAGCAAATGTCGAATTTCAGAGTTTCTTATAAGCGTAGCGATTTGACAAACGCTGCATTTTAGGAGTCGCGATATCTGCGTCGAATTGCCTAATGGTATACAAGAGGAAGTCCAAGAATGCCGACAAGAGCAAACTTAAAGGGTTGTGGTACATGTGTTCTCTTCATCCTATAACCTTGAATCCTCCAAGCGATGTGTGAAGAAGCACCTTTGGCCGGCATAGTGATGGCGACTGAGGCAGCCGTAAACTAACTCGTGTCACAATAATAAAAAAACACTTTCGAGTGTACAGACCGTGAAGTGACTAAGTTGCGTTTTTGGATCAGTTTACAAAGTTGCTGGTTAAAACTAGTTTTGGTCTCAATCTACTATTATCTATTAGATATCTACTATTAGATTATAGACATTTACTATGATCATATTGACATGGTAAATACAGCATAGTCGTTTAGTCGTATTTACTATGCCGACGAAGTGAGAACCGGTAACATTCAAGCTGATCCTGAAAGCCGACTTCGCGTTTTGTACCCTTGAAAGTAGTTATAGTGCCCTGGATCGGATACTGGGCAAATAGCTAACAAGTATCTAACAACTCTTGCCAGACTTACGAAAGGCAAGTCTACCTCCACTGATCGAGCGCACGCCAGATTAAAAGCGAAATCGCTCGCCGCTACTCTTAAACGAAACCACATTAGTAAATCGTACAAACTAATTTACCATTTGATATGGTATAATTAATTTTGCTTCAGTCGATTTATATAAGGCTGTAGTTAGATAGATTAGGAGCGTTAACAATTAAGTGTAGACAGTAATAATAAATCCGGTTACGTAATTAAGCTATTGCCTACTTTACATTTTTCGTCGCGAAATCGTTTGATTAACTGACATAATATTTAATGGAATTGGCTTTGATAGAAATTAATATTTTATTAGTAAATAATTGTAATTATAGTAGTAATTGTATGGTTTGGGCTTCGATGGTTCAATGGTTTGGGCATATGGAAAGGATTAGTGAAAGCAGATTGACGAACGTTTATAAATCTCATGTGGATGGATGACCGAATCGGGGACATCCTCAAGAAAGCTGGGTTGCCTAGTGCCCATAACCACAGAGCCTGCGTGAAGAGAATTGTGAAAGTGAAGGAAGCAAGAGAGTTGTGTAAGGATCGTAGCAAGTGGCGCTTCATTGTCTCTGCCTATCCCTGTGGGAAAAAGGCGTGACAATTTGATTGATTAAATTGTCATAGTAACTGACATAATATTTACATGACCAAATGGTCAGTAATGAAGTACAACTAACTAAGATATAAGACATAAATATCCTATAATATGTAAATGATAAATAAAAAATCAAATCAAGTTATCACGCCTTTTTCCCAAAGGGATAGGCAGAGACAATAGATCGCCACTTGCCGCGATCCTGACACCACTCCCTCGCTTCCTTCGCATCCACAATTCTCTTAATACAAGCTCTATGGTATATATAGCTAATATAATATATTTCTTTAAAACATTATAAATTATCTTCCAAGCCTCCACGGCCCTCTACATTACAAAATAAAATACAATACACTTAGGTATTAAATTCGAGTAATAAAAAGTAAGATGGGATAAGCGCGAGTGTTTTGTAGACGAGCTATAATGTGGTAATGAGAAGTGGGTATAAACAAAAGCCCATTTGTCCGATCCTAACATTACACCAACAATTGTTAGCAGGTATTGCGGTATCTTTGTAAACGACTGTCATTATACTACGCACGGTAAATTATGGCGCGCGTTTAGTTAATGGTAATTATATTCAAAGTGGCCTAGCAATCGTTAAGATAATATTTAATCAATCAAATTGTTATGCCTTTTTCTCACGGATAGGCAGATGGATTTAATTCAATATGCCTATCCTTGTGGGATTTTTAAAGTTTTTAAATAAAACCTTGTATTAAACATTGTTTTTTTCTATTGATTTATTACAGATAAAGCAGCGATTTATTTATACCCACACTATTAATAACTAAACGCACGAAAATAAAATAAAAATAAACAGGATTATGTAGTGTTTGCATAGTGCCTCATGCAGTAGTAACTCTGATAACTAAGGATTTCTGTAATCACAGGCTCGCCAACGTATTATGCCACACGTCTGCCCCCGTCGCAGGGCACTCGTGTTCTGCTCGATATGCACGAGATTGTGTCACATGCAACTAGTAATTGCACATGTATATATATATATATATATATATATATATACCTCATACACTACACTATATATACATTTTTAAATATATTGTTATTGTGACTTGACCTGACCTCCACTCGCCTGCTGGAAAGCATGATAGAGGAGTGGAACAATTAAATGGATTAATTGTCCCACTCCTGGGCAAATGCTTTTTTCACATTTATGTACTATGGTATGTACTAGTCCCACCTTAAAATGACCTTCACCTGGCTGGTTAATGAATGAAAAGTATTTTATATTAAATTATAGATGTCTAAAAAATGGGTTATCTAAAAAAAATCAGTCCAGAATATGATTAATTAACAATTAAAAAAAATTTTTTTTTGTTTTTGTCTGTTAACTGGTTTGGTTAAATGGTGTCCATTCCATACCAATCGAAAGTATGAAGCCCATATAATATTTATAATATAAGCTAAAGCCTGCAAATCGGTCTAGGCTCCGAATATGATTTTATCCCATCCTTTGTCGAGACTTTTGGTCCGTGGGGTCCTAGCGCTATATGTTTTTTTAGGAAATAGTAAAAAGGGTAGTCGACATAACAGGAGGCCGAAGAGTTGGCAGCTACCTCGGACAAAGAATTAGTCTAGCTATTCAAAGGGGGAACGCTGCCAGTATCTTCGGAACCTTAATAATATATTTTTGTTATTATATTATATTTGTTAAGGTTTTTATTTTAAATAATATTAATTCAGTAACTAATAAACAGTTAGATCACATGATGTTGACATCAGACGGGATGCTATCATATGTCGAGCCACTATTGAGTTAAAAATTATTCGCACCATATTTTGCCGTGTACCTTGCACATGCCAGATAACGCGGGAGCACCCTCAGCGGATGCATTAGCACAATATTACAATGGCAACAATGTAAACAATAGCTCACTTACGCGTTTATTAATCGCAACCCTCTATGTTAGTGTTTTGTTTAGGAGTGGTAGGCAGTGGTGCCCAGTCTGCCGATCCCGGGTAGTACCTCTACTTACTTCCCGGTATGTATACTTGTAAGTGGTGGTACAACCCCGGATCGGCAGACTGGGCACCACTGATATTGTTATTGTTAGTATAGTCACGCCTCGATTTCCAGAGGGATAGATAGAGAATTAACCATTCGCCGTTATCCAGACATCCTTAAGAAAGCTAGGTTGCCTAGTGCCCATAACCGTAGAGTTTGTATGCAGGGAATTGTGAATGTAAGGGAAACGAGATGTGTCAAGATTAAGGCAAGTGGCGCTCCATCGTATCTGCCTATCCCTGTGGAAAAAAAACATAACAATTTTATTGATTGATCGATATACGAGTTACTTACAAGTATACAGACCGTGAAGTGACTAAGTCGCGTTTCGGGTTTAGCTTGTAAGTTGCCATTTTCAACTAGGCATGAGTGGATAACTTATTCCATAACCTCTATTCCTGGACCGCACTCCAGGCTAACATAGTAACAATTTTACGAAAACTAACAGCTTTTTTGTTGTGACTCGAAATATGACAGCATCTAGCTTAATGTTAAGCTGGAGTGTGGACCATAAATGGATGTTACTTCTACCACAATTCAATATCTGTCAAATCCACTGTGCCGGCCTAGTTGGAACCGGCAACATACAAGCTAATCCCTATTCGCGACTAAATCACTTCAGGGTCTGAAAGTTGCCGGTTTCAACTAGGCCAGCATAGCGGATGTGATTGCTACTCACAATTATTGAATTATAGTAGCAGTGACATCCATTTATGGACCACAGTTCAGCTTAACATCAAGCGGGGTGCGACTATCATGTCACAATAAAATTAAAAATAAAGTTTATATTCATAAGTTTATTGTTGTGAATTTCGATATTTATGTTATGTCAAATTCAAGAATACAGAACGAACATACAGAATACAGTTGGTTCTGTATTCTGTGTGTCAAATGTACCGAAGGCATTGAGTGCACAAAGCCACGGGTATATATGAATAGGATCAATTGAATAGAGTGCTCAGTCCGCGACTTAGTTTCCAATATTCTGTGTAAAAGGAACTGCCTTTTCAGGGCGTCTTGAAAACTTTTAGCAGTGAATACTGTTGCCCTGTGTGGATACGTGCAGCGAAGCTTTTAGTTCGCTTACTTATTTAATTGTTTTTCTTTAAAAGAGTTTTAATATATTTCTTTTAAATGTACATTTAATTCTTATTAAAAGAAAAGAATTTATAAATCTTATGTCAATGGTTGCGTTAAACGAGGCAGGCCAAGCAGGGTGTTTGCCGGCCAAATCGGAGACATCCTCAAGAAAGCTGGGTTGCCTAGTGCCCATAACCATAGAGCTTGTATGAAGAGTGTGAATGTGAAGGAAGCGAGGGAGTTGTGTCAAGAACGTGGCAAGTGGCGCTGCATTGTCTCTGCCTATCTCTGTGGGAACAAGGCGTGACAATTTTATTGATTGACTATAAACGAACAGGGGTTGTAGTCAATCAATAAAATTTCTTAATAATTTCTTTTTAGATCAAGAACTAACTTCCTAGCTCGTCCCTGATTATTCCACTTACCTACGATTTATAAATCAATTTTTATTGTGATTCAATATATTATTATGATAGAACCCCGATTGTTAAGCTGGAGTGCGGTCCATAAATGGAGGCAACTCCTACAACAGTTTGATAACTGTAAGTAGCAACCACAAATACTACGCCTAGTTAGAACCGACAAGCTGATCCCGAAACACGATCTAGTCACTTTACGGTCTCTCTCATCAAGTTGCCTTCCATATATCCTTTTAAGGTGCTCTTAGTGTAGTGGTGGTAAAATGGTCACGCAAACCGAGTCCTCGGTTCAAAAACTAGTTGCTGGTCCAATGAATCTTTGGTATATGTACTTTGGTCGTCCTGTTTCTATGATACAAGAACGTTTAGTTGCTTAGTATAGAAATGTAAATAACAAAAATATAAAAATAAAAATTATGAACTTGTATATATATGAAATTAAACTATAAATATTTCATAGCTTCATGGTATTTTTCGCGACAAACTAGAATCCTCACGCCGAGAGTAAATCGAATAATCGAACATCCGCAGCTCATTCGAATACTACTCGGGGACCGTTTTAAAAAACATATTCTCTTATTTTTCATGAATACTGAAAAGAGGGGAGGAAGATTGCGATGAGTGTTTTTCAGAAAAGAATCCTCATTGAAATGAACTTAAAATAGTATTTTTATTTACATTACTAACTTTTGGGGTAACTATCAGCTTTAAGGCATGAAAATGCCGGCATAGTGAAGGCGACTGAGGAAACCGTGACTAGTGTGAGTGACTATTTGCAGTTTAGTTGGAACCCACAACTTACAAGCTGATCCCGAAACGTGACCAAATCACCATACGGTCTGTATACTTGTAAGTGGTGGTACTACCCTGGATCGGCGCGGCAGACTGGGCACTACTGCCTAACCACCTTTGATAACCACACCCGAAGCAAATAAATACCTCTTTGTTTGAATATCAAATATTTACAATATTTAATATAATTAATAAATATTACAAATAAAAGCTATGAAACAAATATTTGCTCCGACCGGGAATCGAACCCGGACTTTACGCGCAACAAACCAATCGCTAGTCGTTCGTCCACGCCTGTCATTAACAAATAAAGTAAATGAGGAAAAGTAATGAAAGCACGGCTATTAGATTTAATTTAATGTCCAATGCCAAAGGCATAAAAAGCTCTAACACCATTGCCCCTCGTAACAAAGAAAAAAACTTTGTTTTGCGAAAACAATCATTAAACGACTAAGTCACGTGTGCACATTCAAGAAGACAAGAGTGATCTAGTAAGCAGTTTGTTTTTTCAAAGGAAAACGTCTCTAACTCACTCTTCTTACAATCTAAAGTCGATTGTTAAAGATAGGGTTAGATAAACCGTTTTTATATCGTATAAAACTACGTGTATTTTATCGCGCGCCTTGCATTTTGTGTGTTCCATTTTTAAAAGTTAATCTGTTAACCGTTTTTCGAAAGATGTTTTCTTTACATTGCGTTTGTTTTTTATTTTATTGGCCTCGACATTATGATAGCATCCCTCTTGATGTTAAGAGTGCGGTCTACGAATAGAGGCATCCTAGTTGAAAAAGCCAACTTACAAGCCGCCGAAACGCGACTAAGTCACTTCATGGTCTGTATACTTGAAGGTGGTGGTACAACGTCGGATTGGCAGACTTAGCTCCACTGCCTATCACTTTTTACTACTCCATAAGTGTACCACTATGCTACTGCTTTAAAAGAACTCCACTACTGGACTAAAGTCTTTGTGATCTTCCTCCAAATACCTCTATTCTGGGCCAGGGCCGGAGTCAACCGTAACGTAAAACGGTTTTTTAGTCGTCGACGTTTTTGAACCTCCCATTGCTCAGAGTCAAGTACAAGTACTCGCCTGCTTGTACTTGCGATCGGAAGTACAAGCAGGCGGGAAAGTGACGGTACACTTTCCCGTCTACCACTTGTTTGACCTGGCACCAGAGAATCCATGGATGCTACGGAAATTGTAAAAACCAAAAAAAAACATTAAAACACAAAACTTAGAGAAATAATATTTCAACCCTTTTAACCTTTTAGGAAATATATTTTGTCAGTTTGTGATGTTAATGTCGCGTTGAATGTCAATAGGGGTAACTTTGTCATGAATATTAAAAGGTTAACTATACGACATAAAATATTTTTTATTGTGACTTTTTTTTATTGTGACTCGACAAAGGATCTGTGAGTAGCAATCACATCCACTATGCCGGCCTAGAAGGAACCAGCAACTTACAAGCTGATCCAGAAACGTGACCAAATCACTTCACGGTCTGTATACCCCGGATCGGCAGACTGGGAACCACTGCCTACCACTCTTTGATAACCAGACCCGAAGCAAATATCCATCTCTTTTTTTATTAACAAATATTTGCAATATTTTATATTATTAAATATTACATATAAAAGCTACAAAACAAATATTTGTTCCGATTGGGGATCGAACCCGGGACTTTACGCGCAACAAACCAGTAGCTAAACCGTTCGTCCACGACTCGACATACATCTTCGATCAATCAATCAAATTGTCACGCCTCTTTCCCACGGGGATAAGCAGAGACAATGGAGCGCCACTTTCCACGATCCTGGTCACACTCCGAGGCCGAGGCCCCTCGGGCGAGGGACCGCGAGTGGTCTCGCGCGAGAGTGTAAACGCGACATAATGTCCGACACAACTCCCTCGCTTCCTTCACATCCACAATTCTCCACATACCAGCTCTACGGTTATGGGCACTAGTAGTTGCCTGCTTTGCATGCACTTGTTTTTCTTTTCCTTCTATAGTAATGGTATCTAAGGCTACCTACACTTACCTAATCCTCAAACTTCTATCCCTTTCTAATGCTAATTCGTGGTCTGCCGCGCCCAAGAATGAGTGGCTAGGGGCGGCCTAGTCGCGAGCGTGCCGGTCTCGGTGTTTGGCGCCCACCGGGTACTAAATAATGCGGAGCTCTGTCGGAGTTGGCACTTTTTTCCCTTGCTACTCGTGGGTTCGAAATGAGAGTTAACACTAATCATACCAACACTTATTAGATACCTAGTTTACCATAGCGGGTCAAATGACCCGAAATTTACGTTTCCTACTTTTATGTATGAAATATGGATGTTGGAAAGGAAATAAAAATATAATGATAATAAAATATGTATTATAATTATATGAAATAGTATTTTTACAATTTCTATTTCAACCGCAAAAAATATGAGTTGTTTTTATACATCACATTTTTACACATAAGTGTTTTCGTCGCACATTTCCCGCAAACATTTTTTTTATAATTGGAGCAAATTTTATTAGTTTTATTTTCTTTGCAGTATCCTATTTGACACCTCTTACGTTTATTAGAATCTGTAACAGGGGTTAGGCAACGATCGTTTAGTATTTGCTTTTTCTTTTGGTTGTTCACGGGCAACTCGAAAATCGTCGGCAAGTTCTACTGCTAGCTTGAGTAAAAAATCTTGTCTCGAGATATTATCTCCTGTCGTTTGCTTGTATAAAATCCAGGCATTTATACCAGCTAAATCAAGGATATTGAAAAAAACTTGGAGTGGCCATCTGCAAGACTTAGACTTTGTAGTAAATTTCCTCGCCATTTGATCGGTCATGTTTACACCAAATTTGGTTTTATTGTAATATGAAACAGTTTCAGGTAAACGCTTATCATTTTTTTCTATTGATACACTCTGTTTGCTTCTTCTGTTGTGCATGTTCTTATATGGTTCATAATACGGTGGTAAATTATCAATGAAAATGCAGTACTAACTTTACCTTTCATTATATGACGTTTAGCATATCCTGTTGGGCCTACTTCTTGCCTGAAAATGTTATGAAGTAGTGGTCTTCCAGGTGTGCCACCTATTTGTATTTCTTCCCAAACAGATCCATCAATTGCAACATGTTGTTCATTTATTTCTGCTTCACTTTCTTCAGAACTTGAGAGTAATCTTCTTCTTTTTCGTCCACAACCGATATTCACAATATTTTCCTCTTCATTGTCAGTATCTGTAGATTCAAACTCATTTTCGTTTGTAACCAATATATCTTCGTTTTCAGAAAATTCATCTTCACCGATTTCTGAAAACTCTTCTCCAATATCATTTATATCTTCTAAGAATTTGGACTGTCTCGTTCGTTACGACATTTTATGGGTAAATAGTTACCTGTATCACTAATAAAGCTATCAAAATAAAATAAAAACTATGTACCAAACTTTTCTTTTTTTGCTACCCTTTTTACACTAAAATCTAGTTTCAATCTAAATTATTTATATTTTCTTGAATTATTCTCAGCTATTTTGATTGAACTACTTTACGGAACAGTCTTTGCATACATTTGCAGTTTACTGAATACAATAAGATAAGCAATATGTATTAATAAGCTTATAAAACAAAAAAATGTTCTCCGGGTCAAATGACCCGATGTGGTAGACAACGGTATACGACAGTTATTACTCAAAATAAACAAAACAAAAAAATATAAAAATAGTATAAGAACAGTAGACTTAATTAGTCAGAAAAAGTCAGTAAGTTAAATTTGGAGAAGTAATAGGATAATACGTGCATTATCAATGATAAAGTTCAAAATGGGTCATTTGACCCGTTATGGTATGATTAGTGTTAATAAAGACATACATCTTTATATCATAAAAAGCATGATAACTGTAAGTAGCAGTCGTACTATGCCGGCCTAGTCGCAACTGGAGACTTAAACTTCCAACTTCACGGTCACTTGAGAGTGGTGGTATTTTCTCGGATCAGCAGACTGCGCAACTGTTATCCTTACTACTCTTTGCTTATTACTCTTTTAATAACTGTATAAGTTCTTACAATGTATTAAGATGCTCTACAGTGGCGTAGCGTGGAAGTCAGCCGCCCGGGGCGGAAGTCGGCCGCCTGGGGCGGAAAAAAATCTTGCCGCCCCCGTATTTAGGAGTTTAAGTACAACAAAAATATGAATTTCTGGTTCAAATTTTAACGATTTATTTTAGTTTTTATAAATTTTGCCGCCCTCTAAATGTGCCGCCCGGGGCGGGCTGCCCCCTCCGCCCCCGCCACGCTACGTCACTGATGCTCTATAACTTTTAATATGCGATATATTGGTAGTATGTAAAAAAACAAGGATCAAATATTTTACGGATTATACGAATTCCATATAATTCATTATAGATTCCAACAGATAAAAAGTAACTTGCAGTGACTTGTTTTATTGCCTATTTTAAGTCTATGAAAGGAAGTCACTGCTATCCGATTTAGTTTTTCGACATCTGCTATTTGAATTAGTTTTTCGACATCTGCTATCCGATTTAGTTTTTCGACATCTGCTATCCGATTTAGTTTTTCGACATCTGCTATCGGTGACATCCTCAAGAAAGCTAAGTTGCCTAGTACCCATAACCATAAAGCTTGTATGAAGAGAATTGTGCATGTGAGGGAAGTGAGGGAGCTGTGCCAGGGTCGTGGCATTGTCCATTGTTTAGCGTCACAATTTGATTTATTGATTTTTATTGTGACCCAACTAAACCTTGACCTACCTAAGATAGAGGAGGTCCAAAATGTCGGCGACTGAAAAAACCTAGTCAGTTCACGGTTGCCCCAGTCGCCGTCACTATGCCGGCTAAAATATTGATCCTTAAAAAGAAGCAATGTATATCAATGTATTGTTTTTGTTACGTTTTTGTATTCGTAATGAAGGATTTTCACAATGCTTTAGTAAATACGTGATCGGACCTCACAAGGAATACTCCATGTTACTTATGTACGCCTGGTACATTTTGTTGGTTAAAAATAAGTGACAATAGAAATATCACCCAATAGTACAAAGTGGTAAGCAAGTGATACCCAGTCTGTCGATCTAGGATAGTACCGCCACTTACAGGTATACAGACCGTAAAGAGACTTAGTCGCGTTTCGGGATCAGCTTGTAAGTTGCCGGTTCTAACTAGGCCGTTATTGTGTCACGATAAAATATATATATAGATCGTGAAATATGAAATATTACAATAAAAAGCTATAAAACATATCTTTGCCTCGACCGGGAATCGAACCCGGGACTTTATGCGTAACGAACTGGTGTTCTAACCAATCTCCACGCCTGTAGTTAAATCATTTGTTTTAGTAGACGGTGGAAATGCAATCGCAATTAGCTTGGTGAATTCGCATAAATGGTTATTAATTTGGGGCCCAGTAGTATTTATTTACATTTCTATACTAAGATGCTAAAGTACTTGTATCATAGAAACAGGACAACCAAAGTACATATATCAAAGATACATTGGTACCGGCAAGTGGTTTTGATTGAACCCGTGGGCTCAGTTTGCGTAATCATTGCACTACCACTGCACCACGGTCGCCAGTTGGATCCAATTATCCTACCTACCCATGTATCTAGTGAAAGCACCGTTATATTGTAAATTATATTCATATTGCGTACCTGTATGTACAATTTAATGTATAATTTATGAAACATTTCTCACTGTTGCGGTTTGAAATAATTATGTCAGGTATTCTCCACATATGGGACAATGGATATTAACAAAATGGAATAGGCATTTTGATATGGCCTCCAAGAGTGGTAGGCAGTGGTACCCAGTCTGCCGATCCGGGGTAGTATTACCACTTACAAGTATACAGACCGTGAAGTGATTTGGTCGCGTTTTGGGATCAGCTTCTAAGTTGCCGGTTCCATCTAGGCCGGCATAGTGGATGTGATTGATACTCACAGTTATTGAATTGTAGTAGCAGTGACATTCATTCATGGACCACACTTTGGCTTAACATCAAGCGGGGTGCTGTCATATGTCGTGTCACAATAAAAAAAAAAAAAAAAAATTGTGTTAGGCAGACGGTCAGTATTCATTGCCCAGTCTGCCTGTCCGGGGAAGTACCACAACTTTTAGTTATATAGAACGTAAAGTCGATATATGACAGCAATCAATCAATCAATCAAATTGTCACGCCTTTTTCCATGGGAATAGGCAGAGACAATGGAGCGCCACTTGCCATCCTAACACAACTCCCTCGCTTCCTTCACATTCACAATTCTCTTCATACAAGCTCTATGGTTATGGGCACTAGGCAACCCAGCTTTCTTGAGGATGTTTTCGATTTGGTCGGCGAACACCCCCCTCCTGGGCCTGCCTTGTTTAACGTATCTATTCACATGAGATTTATACATGTGGTTTGAATGAGGATGCAGTGATAGCAACCAGTCTGATATTAAGCTGGAGTGCAGTCTATGAATGAAAACCTAGACAAAACCGTAGCTTTCGCCCTGATCTTGAAACGCAACTGAGTCACTTCGCGGTCTAATCTTGAGAGTTTCCGGTTACAACTACAATTCAAAATACAATCTTATGAGTCGCACTTTATATTAAATCTTTATTTGAACATTTCAATACTAGACTAAACTTCCTTATGTCATAGAAACAGAACGACCAAATAGCACAACAAAGATACATTGGTACCGGCAAATGGTTTTGAACCGGGGACTTCACTACCACTACATCACAGTCGCCTTCTTATTACCTAATCAATCTAAATTAAAAGATTGATTAGTTTTCATTTATTAAATAAATTTAAATCTTGTACTCTAGGCAAGCGAGAGATTTGTATCAGGATCGTGGTAAATGGCGCTCCTTTGTCTCTGCATATCCCTGTGGGAGAAAAAGGCGTGCAAATTTGATTGATTGATTAATTGACAATAATATCCTCTCGCTACAGAAAAATGTATCGACATACAAATGTATGTCATTCGATATAATGTATTGTAATATTTATATTAAATGTCACCTCCATAATGTGAGCTTCGTGTATGGAAATATCTGCGTGTGACGTCACAAATTGTCGCCTATTCAGTTGCAAAATTACAACCAGCCAGTAACGGAACTAATTTTCCGAAATTCCCGCGAAAACCGAAAATTATCGAAATTATTTGGTAAATTCGAACGCTCGGCATACAATTTGATTTGTGTTCACGAATCTATTATACATTTTATTTATGTATTTTAACAATGATTCATTCGATTAAGTATCCATTTGCGAACAAAGCATGATAATTTGTAATTATCTTCATATAATAACAAGGAACAAATGTCGGTCGAACTAAAAGGTTCGATGCGTCGATTTTGTAGGGCAATCGACCAGTTAAATGCTTTACCAATTCATATGTTCTAATTCAATCAATCAATTTGTCACGCCTTTTTCCCCAAGAGATAGGCAGAGACAATGGAGCGCCACCTGCCTCGATCCTTACACAATTCCCTCGCTTCCTTCACATTCACAAATCTCTTCATACAAACTCTATGGCACTAGGCAAATGTGTTCTCCTCATCCTAGAACCATTAATACTTTAAACGATACTTCAAAAAGCACCTTCAGTTGGCATAGTGACTGCGACTAAGTTTGACTCAGTTTATTCAGTTGTCAGTACTCTTGGACCTCCATCATGCTTATCATCAGGCAGGTCCAGATCAGATGTCGAGTCACAATAAAAAAAAGGATATTTAGGAGTGGTAGCCATGCAGTTGATGGTCGTTTTCCTGGTCTGCCGTACCGGGATAAGCACCATTTTCAATGTCTCTACCTACGTATCGTGAAATCACTTAGTCGCGTTTCGGGATTAGCTTGAAAGTTGTCGGAATTCATTTCAGCTTGGCAGACATCGTGGATACGACTAATATATTCAAATGTCTATAAATTAAATTTATTATCAGCGGCGCCATAGTCTTCAATACTATCTCCTTGAGTTGCTAATGTCGTGACGTCATACGACGGGATGACGTCATAGTAATCGACGTAAACAATCATGGGGATGACGTCACGTTTTATTACTTTGACATATCGGAATTAGGACTTAGGCCTTATTGGGACTGAATATCTGAACTCGAATTGTCTGATGGCAAACAAATGGAAAAACAACGAGCGTCGAAAACTGATGTGTGTACTTTGATCATGTTTCTATGATACAAGAAGCACTTTAGTAGCTTAATATAGGGTTGTAAATGAAATAATTGTGTTCTTCTCATCCTATAACCTTGGATCCTTCAAGCGATGGGTGAAGAAGCACCTTAGGCCGGCATAGTGGCGGCGGCTGGGGCAGCCGGGAACTGACTCGGTTATTCCAGTCGTTGTCACTCTTGGACCTCCTCTTGCTTATCATCAGGTGAGTCGAGGTCAGATGACGTGTCACAATAAAAAAATATTAAATAATAGAAATGTAAATAAAAAAGCTATCACGCCCAAAATAACGATAGTGCATTATCTTCTGCCTTTTTTATTTACATGTCTTTCATATGTCGTGGCATTTTTTTCATTGTAACGTAGGATTTTGACCATAAGGTCACTATGCTGTCCAGAGGTACTTTAACGGATCGCGAGAACAATAATTGAATTGGTAATTTTAATAATTTGCTATACCATTTTAAGTCTTATTGCTATAGTAATAAGTACACAAGTACGAGTATGTGTTTGGCGTGTTTGACCTATTTACGTGTGAATCGATTTTAAAACATTTGTAACTGGAGCGAACTTTAAACTAAACTGTCATGAACGATGCGAACGATTTGATGCTGCTTTACATAACCCAGTATATATCCCGGCAGAAAAAGAGCGCAATTAAGCTGCGCAGTAACTTGCTTTGTTACCTACTTACCAGTGTGGTAGCGTGGCGGGGCGGAGGGGCGGCTCTCCCCGGGCGGCACATTTAGGGGGCGCCAATATTAAAACTAAAATAAATCGTTAAAATTTGAACCTGAAATTCATATTTTTGAAGTACTTATGATTAAAATTCCTAAATAAGGGGGCGGCAATTTTTTTTCCGCCCCCGGCAGCGGACCCACGCTACGCCACTACTACTTACTTTCCGTTTTACGTATGTGTATAAAGGACACCATTCATTTTGGCCTTTTATGTACTACTTTTGTAATGTCCAATAATGAAAAATATATAAATGGTAGTTTCGATACTTGTATTGATAAAACTAATAACAATTTTGCCTTTAATTACCGTGCAATTGAGTTATTTGGAAAATAGGATATGGATTTTGTATCATCTGTCAATCACAAAGATACGCCATATTAAAAGTTCTGCTTTGAACTGTCATAATTATAGTATTTTAAAATGTATATGCAACTGTTAATACAATGAAGCCCAAGTCACCATACAAAATAAATGATGTCCTTTTAAAATATTTATAATAACTGTGCACGACTGTGTAGATAGGCGGAATTGCTCCAACCGCAGTCGTTCAGCACTCTTCTAATCAGCCGATCCTTATACAGCGCAGCTCAAAAGTCTGCGCTCTTATACCGACGTTAGCACAATAGTTCTTTAGGTGTAAACTCCCGGGTTCGAGTCCCGCTCGGTGCAAATATTTGTATTTGCACCGAGCGGTCGTTAATTTAAATCGCGATTGTATAAATCTAAAAATGTTTCATGTTTCAACTCGGTTTTGTATCAGCGCAACATTTATTTATCGCATACAAAATGGGTAACGTGAAAAATATTTTATAAAGGGTTATTGATGGAGTGAATTGGCAACCTAAAAAGGTTCCTGGTTCTCACAAACCAGGAGCATCTGGTTCAACTACTAGTATAATAGTTATCTGTGTTCAAAACCACTTGCCGGTATCAATGTATCTTTATAATATATACTTTGGACGTCTTGTTTCTATGTATACAAGCGCGTTTAGTATCTGAGTATAGAAATTTAAAAAAATACTTAGATACGTGTCATAGAATTGTAGATATGTATATATATATATATATATATATATTATTGGTTTCACATATGACCGCACTCTGACTGACTGACTGGTTTCCAGTCAGTCGACTTCAGACATCAACTTGAAATTATCCGGTTTCAACTAGGCAGGCATAGACTCCAGCTTACCAATAAAAATAAATATTAAATATGTTTTTTATATCAATGAAATAAACAATCAATCAATCAAATTGTCACACCTTTTTTCTTACAGGGATAGGCAGAGACAATTGATCGCAACTCCTTCGCTTCCCTCACATCCACAATTCTCTTCATACAAGGTCTCGATCCTTTTACTGTACTGTATACGTCCTAGTAATCCAAACCTCATTATCTGTCTATCGTCTATATTACTTGTATGAGATTCAATACAACGAACTCGCCTTCCTGAGGTCGTCGTAGGTACTCGATGTTTAATGAGATACTCGAATTTCAATAGTAATGCCCCTTGTACCTATAGATTAAGCATTATACTCTTATAACTCGAATTATTTTTTTTTGTTAATTGACATATTAAAATCAGAAAAAACATTGAAACACATGCACAAATCACACATACATACACAACCACGAGCAATCCACTTTAATTGCTTTAGTATTCCTAAATCAATTAATCAATCAAATTGTCACGCCTTTTTCCCACAGGAATAGGCAGAGACTCCCTCCCTTCCTTTACATTAAATTTTAGTTTGTATTAATTCCTTTTTGTGTTTATTTTTCTATAATATAAAATTAAATCATAATTTATAGCTAGGTACATAGGTATAGTTTGGACAGTAAAGCGACGACAAATTCGCAAACATGCCGCAGTTCTACCAAGACTTCAGAAGTGTTCATTATTAACTTACTCAATCGCTGTCGCGGCATGTCTCAACTACTTTTTTTTATTGTGACACGACATCTGACCTCGACCCGCCTGATGATAAGCAAGAGGAGGTCCGAGAGTAATAACGACTAAAAATACCGAGTTACTTCACGGCTGCCCAGTCTCAGTCCCTAGCCCAAAAACTCTTAATTCGCGCCATAGCCGAATTGTCACCACAAATAAGTTATTATTAGAATAACTTATTTGTTATAATATTTAAAACAAATCTGTGGTGATATATAAGATAAACCTAACTGCTATAAATCAATCATTTATTGCAGGCTGTAGCACATAATTGTCCAGAATGGGAAAAGTGTGTGAGTTTGCATAGTAGCTTCCTTGTCTTAAAGTATTGAATATGTTTGAAGTGCGTCTGCGGATGATTTTTACTCTTTGAACTTAAGAGTGACATCGAGGAATGAATGAAATCTATCCTACAACTTACTGTTGGGTATCTCCAATAAACTTGTGAACGATTTTTATATCTGCCTACATTGATAGATGAAGTCAAGCCAACATTTTAGTTTTTTTTTACATTTCTATAGTAAGCTACTAAAGTGCTTGTATCATAGAAACAGGACAACCAAAGTACATATATCAAAGTACCGGTGGGTGGTCTCAAACTCGTGCTCTCCGATTTGTTGCACCATTTCACTGCCGCTGCACCACGGTCGCCTTAAATACTTGACTTGTAGGCATTAATATAAAAAAAAATTATATAATGTAATGTTAGCATCCTAAGTAGGAATAGTTAAAAAAAGATACAAGTACAAACTAAAACAGTTATTTATTACAATTCAAAGTTACACATCAAATCACTTATTGAATTACGCCTCAAACTAACAATGAATACCGACACGTGGTGATTACAACTTGCTAGATATAGAACACTTAACAAATCACAAAATGCCTCACGTGACCTACACCAGCAGTAACGTCCTAACACACGGAGCGCCGAGGGAAAAGTGGGCTGCGTGCGGGTCGACGTGGCTTTATGTAGCGGCTCTGTAGTGGAAACTACCCTCCTCTGTTTGGGTTTCTGCTTATACGGCCTCTCCTGACGCTGGGGCGTCCTCGACCCTGACTGCAGCCTGGCTGTTGATGGTGTCACCAGCACCGGAGGTGATTGCTTCTTCTTCGGAATCTGACAGGGGCGTGGCTGGGCCTGCTGATGAAGAACCAGGTTGGGGCTCACCATCAGGCTCATTTTGGTCATCATCTGAGAAAGCAAAGTGTTATGCCTACCCTACTATGTAAATACGCACTCTACTTTCAAACCTTTCGCATATCATTCACTTAATTTATTCGTCACTTGTCAACACGTTCCAAAACTCTTACATTCATCACCACCTATCGTAGACGTCTACATTCTAATAACACACTAGGCCTTTTCTTCTCTTCACATATCTTCTAGTGATGGCCTCAGCACTGCTCCGGGTGACCGATGGTTCTGCACCTATAACATGGATGCGACCAACACACCCCTCCCGACTAGCGACTAACGCTACGGGCCATGCGCATCGTGTGGGTCACACACAACACACATGTCGGCGACTTGACAACCAATGCCAACGCTTTGTGCGACTTGACAACAAATGCCAACGCTTTGTGCGACTTGACAACCAATGCCAACGCTTTGTGCGACTTGACAACAAACGCCAACGCAGATTCATCTCACTTCAAGCACCGAGGCGCCATTCGATCAAGCATAGCTCTCATTAGTACATATGTGAAGCTAGGGTTCAGCAGTTACATAAGAATAAGCAAGAACGAACAGCATCCCGTTAGCATGATAGTTAAGATGAATCAGTATGCTCCCTTTCAAAGAATGCAGCACACGTATCAGGGCACCACTCGCCTCGCCACGGCACCATGTGTTGTGCTGCAGCCTGCATTGTCTTGCCATAGTTGTTCCCCAACAGCTTCAGTTCATACCGGCCACTCGGTAGAACTTTGACCACCTGGTAGGGGCCACGCACGCCAGAGTCTAGCTTGCCAGTTGCCTGGGAAAACTTTAGAACAAAAACATGATCGTGCAAGTTATAAATATGTGGTGGGTGCCTATTTTTATTTACTCTCTCGTCTTGCCGATGTTGGTTATCGGTGAGGAGCTGCCGGACTCTGCTTCTAGAGAGCTCGCGGTGTGCTTCTCGGTTGGGTGACGTATTTGTAAGCGCTATGTCGCGTACTAGCGCCTTCAGCTCCTTGAGTCACCTTACTGAAGTAGGCCACAGCTTGTTTCTTCCCATCAGGATGCGTTTGCAGCAAGACCGTAGCCTGCACTGCTGGCGTCGGTGTGAACTTCCGTTGGGAGCGCGGGTTTGAATATGGTTAGAACGGGTTCACTGGTTAACAGCTTAATTAAATCTTGGCGAATAGCCTCATGTTCCGCGGTCCAACGAAATTCGATGCCATTCCTAGTAAGCTGCGAGATAGGTGCAGTCTTTGTTGCATACCCCTTGATATAGCGCCGAAAGTAACCGGTGAGACCAAGAAACTGGCGCACTTGGCGTACATCCTCGGGTGGGGTATTCACGAGAGCCTCTATTTTACGAGAGCTCGGCCGTACCTGACTACCACTAATGACTTTACCTAAGTACTCAACTTCCTCAACTAAAAACGAGCATTTCTTAAGGTTTACCGAAAACCCAGCTTGAGTAAGAGTCTGCGTAAGAGAAGATGCTTCGGAGCGGCGGGCCGCTGATTCAGTCGATCTTAATCCATATGGCTGATGACTAATTTTCGAACTGCACGAGTTTGAAGTAGATAACGGTTGCGATGTGTTCCCGATAATATCTCTGCATGGCGTGACTGTAAACGACGGAGGACTAGGAGTCCTAATTTCGCTGACACTATTACAATACGCGTTACAATACGCGATTTTCGGGGTAAACTACGCGAGTCACGGCGACGAGAACCCACACGGTGTCGCGACGGACCACGAGAGCGACGGTGACGTTGTCGCGAATAACTCCGTGTCTTGCTACGAGAAGATCTATACGCGAGACTAGCACTTGAACTAGATCTGCTGCGATTACGGGCACGATCACGGCGATATCTACGGTCACGGTCGAGAGACGCAGTGCGCGAACGAGTTCGCAAACGGCGGACGCACGAGCCACTTGGCGATCGAAGCCGCACTCGGCCGCGAGAGCTACTCCGCATGCTACAAGAAAACACGGCACTTGTAGGTAGGTACACAACAAAACCGGCGCTTGTAGGTAGGTACACAATAAAACCAGTACACAAAATAAATGCAAGAAAGACAGCTAGAAGTATAACCACCACGTAAAATAACAATTCAAATCTTTTGACAGTTATTACTGAAACAAAATTCCTCTGTGGGCAAAAACGAGTTCCGATCCCACTTCTGATGTTAGCATCCTAAGTAGGAATAGTTAAAAAAAGATACAAGTACAAACTAAAACAGTTATTTATTACAATTCAAAGTTATACATCAAATCACTTATTGAATTACGCCTCAAACTAACAATGAATACCGACACGTGGTGATTACAACTTGCTAGATATAGAACACTTAACAAATCACAAAGTGCCTCACGTGACCTACACCAGCAGTAACGTCCTAACACACGGAGCGCCGAGGGAAAAGTGGGCTGCGTGCGGGTCGACGTGGCTTTATGTAGCGGCTCTGTAGTGGAAACTACCCTCCTCTGTTTGGGTTTCTGCTTATAGTAATATTATATTAATTAATCAATCGAATTGTCACGCCATTTTTCCACAGGCAGAGACAATGGAATGCCACAACTACCTCGCTTCCCTCACATTTACAATTCTCTTCATACAAGCTCTACGCTTATGGGCAATAGGCATACCAGCTTAACGATATCCATCATTTTATAATACATACTTCTATACTATTATTACAAATGTAAATGTATAATAAAGTTTGTTTGTGTGTCCTGTAATGTACTCAAGCGTCATACAGCCAGTTGTACCAAAAATTATAATGTACGAATTTGTAAAAAGTATCGTATAAGTAAAAGAAAAATGGGTTGTACTACTCTTTATCTTCACATTAGCGGATATTTTATACAGAACTGAAGGACATCATCCATTTTGGGTATCTATGTACTTTTGTTATTTCTAATGATAAAAACATATATTATATAAATGGTAGTTTCGATATAAAATTATTAACAACCCAATTTACGATTAGGTAATAGTAAACGTAATAGAATAAGTAAAAAAGTAAAACTAAATTCGTAAATCGAAACTTTTTTGGTACAACTGCCTGATAGTTTATAAACGCGGGTGTGAACGCGGGGAACAGCTAGTATATAAAAATTACTTGCCTTTTTTTTTAATTTTTCTGGTCTAAGTTATGGTAAAAATATCTTTATTATCTAATTAATACTATTTTGTCAATTAGAACAAAGATTATGAAAAATCAATGAGATTAGATAAGCTGGATTTTTTATTAAAAATACATACATCAATGTAGATAAAATAAATTCAGTAATTGTTTTTATGTTGTTAACAACACTTTAGTTTAATAAATATTCAGTGTTAAAATTCGTAATGAAGACTTAAAATTCTGCTTACTCTTAAGAAGAAGTAGTTAAGTTATATGCACCAATAGTAATTTTGAAATGTAAACATGAGGAAAAGCGATAAAAAGATAGTGAAAAGGGTTACCTTCAAAAATGTTGATCCTAAACAAAATAATACAAAGGTTAATAATAATTAATTAATTATTTAATTGCGGTTAGAGTGAATAATACGGTTGTGCGTGATTGATGTGATTTGAAAAGAAGATATAGATACGGTCGCTTTTATAATATCATTTCACTTGCGTTTTGTTTTTATTGTGACACGACATCAGACCTCTACCCGCCTGATGATAAGCAAGAGGAGGTCCAAGAGTGACGACGACTAAGAAAAAAATTAGGCCAAAGTTTTATGAATATAAATATTTTTCGTCAATCTCTTTTTATCCAGAATTGATAAAAATAATTCTTAGATGAATCATGATTATTTGAGAAGTGATGTCTCCAAATCGGAGACATCCTACAAAAAGCTTGGTTCCCTAGAGACCATAACCGCAGAGCTTGTATGAAGAGAATTGTGGATGTAGGAGAAGCGAGGGAGTAGTGTCAGGATCGTGGCAAGTGGCGCTGTCTATCCCTGTGAAAAAAAGGCGTGACAATTTGATTGATTGATTAATAAAATAGGACCCTCTGGCCGGCGAATGCCAGTAAATTTTTATACTATAAACTTTTTTCATTTCAGAAATACGTCATATCTATATTAACATTAATTCTATCAATAATAATATTTAGACTATATACCTATATAAGCTATATACCTGACAGACCTAGATTAGACCCCGATGTATGGTGGGGACCTAACTCAACGAGAGATAACCAAGATACATCAGTCAGACCCTACAGGATACTTTTTCCCGAATCTGTAAGTATTTGAGTAGTACTTACTCCCGTGTGGTGAATTTCATTGTGACTCGTCATATGACATGCTTTGGCCGGCATAGTGACGACTCGGTTTTTACAGTCGTCGGCACGTTTAGACATTCTTTTACTTACTATCAGGCGGGTTGAGGTCAAAAATACTTTAGCTTAACACCAGGCGGGGTGCTGTCATATCTCGAGTTACAATAAAAATATTGAAAATTATTTATTTGCTTATAATAATCCTGCGAAGAATCCCACCGTCTCCCAAATGCATTAGTAAACAATCCTGACATTTCTCACAGAAAAGCCATCTTTCATTTTGGGTTTTTATGTACTACTTTTGTAATGTCCAATGATAAAAAAATATATAAATGGTAGTTTCGATACTTGTGTTGATAAAACTAATAACAATTTTGCTTTTAATTGTTGTGCAATTGATTTATTTGGATAATAATATAAGGCTTTTGTATCGTCTGTCAATCACAAAGACACGCCATATTAGAAGTTCGGCTTTGAACTGTTATAACTATAGAAAGATAATTTTGCACACCTAAACTATGCAAAATAAAGGATATATTCCAATTGCATTGTAATCTTCGTAGATCATACTTTTTTAAAATGTATATGCAACTGTTAATACAATTAAGCCCAAGTCCCTATACAAAACTAATGATGTCCTTTGTCTATTTGTTTTAGGCAGAATATGAATTAGTAAAGAAATTTGAACTCTATAGGACTAGTCATAAGGTTAAAAGTTTCAACGGCACATCACATTCTTACGGCTTAAACTCAGATTTTTTGAGCGAAGTTTTCGATTTCTGGCGATTCAAATACAATATAAGAGAAAGAGAGAAATATTTTAATAGATATAATCATTTTTTAACAAATATTAACGGGTTGGATATACATTTTGTTAGATTTAAACCTAATGTAGAAAAAAGTGTTAAGGTAAATACGATTTTTATATTTTAAGGCAACTGAGCTAACTGTATAAATTTAGAGCTAAACATTATCTTATTGTGACTCGTCATATAACATGCTTTGGCCGGCATAGTGACGGCGACTGAGGCAGCCGTGAATTTACACGGTTTTTTCAGTCGTCATCACTCTTGGACCTCCACTTGCTTATCATAACGGGGGTTGATGCCAGATGTCGTGTCACAATAAAATTTAAAAAATAACGTCGTTCCCATGGTCTCTTACTATCTCCATACCAAATTTCATTCATGAAATATGAATAGATAACAGAAAGAGTTACTTTCGCATTTTAAAGTGACTGTGGTGTCGTGGCAGTGCAATGGTTACGCAAACCGAGAGCACAGGTTCATATCACTTGCCGGTACCAATGTATTTTTGATATATGTACTTTGGTTGTCCTGTTTCTATGATACAAGTATTTTAGTAGCTTAGTATAGAAATGTCAGTTTGAAAAAAATATAAAGTCGACACATTTATGATATTAGTATCTATGCATTATTTAAAAACATGGTTAATACTTGTGAAAAATATTTTATTAATTGAATTTCATGTTTACATTAAAATATTTCAGAACGGCTCCGAATCTCAAACGTTTTTTAACAGGCTTGTATCTTTTTCATTTACAGTAATATAATTTAATTTCTTTAGGTATTTCCCATCTTATTACTGCATGGATTTCCAGGATCATTTAAAGAATTCTATGAAGTAATACCAACATTAACGACAAAACAAAATGATTACGACTTTGTATTCGAAGTTATTGTGCCGAGTTTACCCGGATTCGGATATTCGCAGGTAATTTTGATATTCGCAGGTAATTTTGGTATTCGATTTTATGACAGTATCTCGCCTGATGGTAGGCTGAAGTGCGGTTCATTAACAAAGGCATCTACAAATACAATTTAATAAATGCAAGTAGCAGTCAAAAGTAGATTGACGAAAAAAAAATTAAAAATCTCATGTGAATGGATGCGTTAAACAAGGCAGGCCCAGGAGGGTATTTGCCGACCAAATAGGAGACATCCTCAAGAAAGCTAGGTTGCCTAGTGCCTATATCCATAGAGAATAGAATTCACATTCACAATTCATACAAGAAGAGAATTGTAAATGTGAAGGAAGCGAGGGAGTTGTGTCAGGATCGTGGCAAATGGCACTCCATTGTCCCTGTGCGAAAAGGGCGTGACAATTTGATTGATTGAAGTAGTAGTCGCAATCACTATACCGGCCTTGTTGGAACTGACAACTTCAAAGGTTATCCCGAATACGCTTGAAAGAGGTGGTGATACAATAGAACAAGACGATCTAAAATATTGCTCCGAAGTAGATCAAACATAAACATTCCTAAAAATTCATCCAGGTGGACTGCTACTTACTGTAGTAGCATTCACCACCATTCATGGATGCACTCCAGCTAAACATTAAGTAGAGTGCTGTCATATGCAACAAAAAAAATCTCAAAAAATCAGGGCCCTATAATGCCTAAAAAAGAGCTTGTATGGAGAGGATTTTGTGGATGTGAAGGAAGCAAGAGGGTTGTGTCAGGATCGTGGCAAACGGCGCTTTATTGTCTTTGCCTATCCCTGTGAAAAAAAGGCTTGATAATTTGATTGATATGAAGAGAATAGTAGACGTGAAGCAAAGAGTGGTTGGTAGGTAGTGGTACACAGTCTGCTGATCCGCGGTAGAATCACCACTTACGAGTATACAGACCGTAAAGTGATATAGTCGCGTTTCGGGATCAGTTTTTTATTTGCCGATTTCAAATAAGGCGGCATAGTAGATGTGACTGCTAACTACAGTTATTAAAATACATAGCGCTCTATTGATATTTAGTTTTATTTTATTTTTTTCTTAATTTCAGAACCCAATAAAACCAGGTCTAAGTCCTCTGAATATCGCGATAATAATTCACAAATTAATGGAAAGAATTGGCTTGGATAAATACTATATACAGGGTGGTGATTTGGGCCATTTATTGGGAAGTTATTTGACAACTTTGTATCCAAATAATGTCTTGGGATTTCATACAAATACCGTTATCAACTTCAATTTTAACAGTTTTTTGGTTTGGTTTTTTGGAGCGTTATTTCCTGGTTTGATTGAGAAGCCTTATGAAGATAAAATGTATCCTTTGGGAGACAAACTTTGTAATATTCTAGAAGAATCTGGTTATTTGCATATGCAAGCTACTAAACCTGATACTTTAGGTAATGTAATGTAGTTTGTAGGTGGCTCGACATACGAGTATGACAGCACGCTGTCTGTTTTTTTATTTTATTTTTTTCTTATTATGACTCGACATATGACAGCACCCCGCTTGATGTTAGGCCGAAGTGTGGTCCATGAATGAATGTCACTGCTACTACAATTCAATAACTGTGAGTAGCAATCACATTCACTATGCCGGCCTAGATGGAACCGGCAACTTACAAGCTGATCTCGAAACGTAACCAAATCACTTCACGGTCTGTATACTTGTAAGTGGTGGTACTACCCCGGATCGGCAGACTGGGTACCACTGCGTACCACTCTTTGATAACCAGACCCGAAGCAAATATCCATCTCTTTTTTTATTACCAAATATTTGTAATATTTAATGTTATTAAATATTACAAATAAAAGCTATGAAACAAATATTTGCTCCAAACGGGAATCGAACCCGGGACTTTCATTAGCTTTTATTTGTAATATCTAATAATTACATTAAATATTACAAATATTTGTTATTAAAAATAAAATAGGCGCATATTTTCTTCGGGTCTGGTCATCAGAGTGTTAGGCTGTGGTGCCCAGTCTGCCGATCAGGGGTACTACCACCACTTACAAGTATATAGACCGTGAAGTGACTTAGTCACGTTTCGGGATCAGCTTGCCGGTTCCAATTAGGCCGGCATAGAAGGCTGAAGAAACCAAATCAGTTTAATAATTTTAGGTGTCGCCATTCAAGATTCTCCATTGGGTCTAGCAGCATATATTATAGAGAAATACATAACCCTATCTGAACCAAATTCAAGTTTAAATAGTAGTTTAAACGCGTATTCAATGGTCGATTTGTTGGACAACGTCATGGTTTATTGGTTTACCAATACTGCAATGACATCAATGCGAGTTCATGCTGAGATTTTTACCGATTGGGATGCAATGAGTTTTTTATGGAATCGGTAAGTTATTTTGTACTTTGAGCAATGTTATTTTTTAGGTGACGTGACTTGCGAACCGAACGCGTAACTTAATGATAATGAGAATGGGCTTCGTTTTGACAGTTAAACTCTATTACCGAAGAACACAAAACCGCGCAACAAACTGAGAAATCGATGTTCATTTTCAAGATAATTTAAAAATTCGGTGTTCTTTTAAACACTAACAGCGACCGCGTAACTTTTTGACAAAGGGAAATGAATTTCATTTTCTTATCCATTGAAGTTACGCGGTCGGCTCCCTGATCCTAAACATCGAAAGTTCCAAGAGAACTAATGACTGAATATCCCAAATTACCGTTTGCCTTAGTCATTCAATTTAAGATCACTTTGCGATATGATTATATTTTATACAATCGTCTATGCCACTAGATCCTCCCATTCACAATCATAAACAGATTTACTTGCTCCCACCGAAGTCGTCCAGAGCTCTTCTAATCTGCTCTGCTAATCTTTACACTGCACAGCTCAAAAGTGAGCGCTCTTTTTACCAGTCGGAAACTATGTCTGTCCTTTTACTTTCAGTATACCAACAAACGTGCCAACGTGGGGCCTTCGTACCAAACACCAATTAATGCACCAACCAGACTTTGTACTTAGATGGAAATATACAAAGTACTTTGGAAGTACATATATTGATACAGGTGGACATTTTCCAGCTATGGAATTGCCAGAAATACTCGCCAAAGACGTTTTCAAAGCTGTACACCAGTTTGATAAATATCATTTGAAATTATTAAAGATAAATAAATAATTTTGTTTTCTTTTCTTTTAAATTACATACTTAATTACTGAGATTTGTTTTTGACGACAGGCGCAGCGTATTAGTAAGCACACCAGTCTGTTATGCATAAGTCCCGGGTTCGATTCCCAGTCGGAGCAAATATTTGTTTCAAATATTGTTCTCATTTCTGTCAAAGAGTGTTAGGCAGTGGTACTCAGTTTGCTCATCAGAGGTAGTACCACCACTTACAAATATACAGACCATGAAGTCACTAGCATCGTTTTGGGATCAGAATACGAACATATTTGCCATATCTGATTGCAAGCAGAAGTAGCATCCCCTATGCCGGCCTATAACTATAAATTTATTTGCGCATTTATTTTTAATTAATTTATTTTATTTAAATTTATAGTATTTTAAATTAAATCTCAATAAATAAATCGGAATCTAAAAAAATCAGGACATTTCAGTCTAATTTTTAATTTTCCGAGCAATTTAAAATCCTGGCGTTTTATTCAATTAGGGAATAAAATTGTTAGGGAGGAAATCGTCGCTGAGAAAAATCTAGTTACCAAGTGGCGGCAAAACATGATTGCTATAAGTTGAATTTAATTTTTATCACGACGTACATTTGTACATCTCCTATAGTGTTATGATCTCCTGGTACCTTTGATGCTATTTGAACTTATAAATTGCATCTTCACGATGTTTCTTTTTGTCAGCATAGTGACTGCGACTGAGGAAACCACTGAGTGTTTTATTTTCAGTCGGAGGCGCTCTTGTCCTCCCCTTGCTTACTATCAGGTAAGTCGAGGTGAGATGCCGAGTCACTATAAAAAAATATCAGAATTTACGCCAGATAATTTGCAAAAACATAGACACACGCACACACACAAATTATCAGGCCTCTTTTCCCACAGGGAAAGGCAGAGACAATGGAGTGCAACTTGCCACGATCCTGACACAACCCCCTCGCTTCCTTCACATTCACAATTTTGTTCATACAAGCTCTACGGTTATGGGCACTAGGCAACCCAGCTTTCTTGAGAATATCTCCGATTTAGTCTAAACACCAACAAAATATATACCACATCTTACCATCATCAAAGAGTGGTAAGCAGTGGTGCCCAGTCTGCCGATCCGGGGTAGTACCACCACTTACAAGTATAGTTAGTTGTTTGACTAGTCACGTTGGGGAGCTTGTAAGATGCCAAGTCCATTTTTTTATTGTGACGTTTAGCAGCAATCCGCTTGATGTTAAGCTGCAGTGCAGTCCATGAATGGATGCGACTGCTACTCTTTGAACTAATATTACTAGAATACGTATTATTCAATCATTCAATCAAATTGTCACGCCTTTTTCCCACGGGGATAGGCAGAGACAATGGAGCGCCACTTACCACGTTCCTTAGACAACTCCCTAGCTTCCTTCACATCTACAATTTTTCTCATACAGGCTCTGTTGTTATAGGCACTAGGCAACCTAGTTTTCTTGAGGATGTCTCCGATTTGGTCGAAAAACACTAATTTTGATAAAGTAGAAGAAATAAAACATAATATGTATAATACTAATAGTTTATTATGTTGAAAGTTGTGTTCTTTTTACATTTCTATACTAAGCTACTAAACGTGATTGTATCATAGAAACAGAACGGTCAAAGTACGTATAACAAAGACCACGGTAGGTACCGGTAAGTGGTATTAAACCGAGGGCTCTCAGTAGCTAATGTACTACCACTCCACCACGGTCCGCCTTAAACTTAAAACTAAGATTTGGAACTATATTACTGTTTGTTGAATTCTTTTCTTTATATTTTAATCTATATAACTATACATAATACTACCTAAATTATAAAAGAGAATTTAAAACTATTACAAGATATCCTTAATAAATATAATGAGATGGAAAATAATTAAACTGGCTCGGCCGGCATAGTGACTACGACTCAGGCAACCGTAAAATGAAACATTTTCATCAGTCGTCGGCGCCATAATCTAACTAAATTAAGAAATAACATTAGAATAGTAAATTTGATAAATATAATTATAATGTATTTATTATTTAATTGTATATCGTATGGTATTTATTAGGGAGTTGTGTCAGGATCGTGGCAAGTGGCGCTCCATTGTCTCTGCCTATCCCTGTGGGAAAAAGACGTGACAATTTAATTTGATTGATTGATTATAGATTTTATTTCAGTCACGAAGGTTGATTATTTTCTTAGTTTTCAAAATTTGATAATTAAAAATTACATAATAGTAAATCAAAACTATAAGTTTAAATTTATTAATTGCTTCTAATTAAATCAAAATCAAATAGTCACGTCTTTGTCACTATTCTGACACAATTCCCTCGTTTGCCTCACATCCACAAGCTTATGAAAAGAATTATTGTTTCTAATTGCATGTTATTCATATAGGTTATTGCACTAATTACTGAAATATGAGGTTAATACCTAGTTCAGAAAGTAACCAGACTTTCTCAACCAGGTTTAGTCCTCTAGAAATTAAGGTGTGATTTCCCGGTGACTGCAAACTTGACTACACATTCCATGCAAGGCGACACTAGTCTGCAGCCGCCGCGTTAATATTATTTCCAAACATCATATTTATAATCTATGACTTAGCAAATGCTGATTGACGCAACAGTGTCGCCTTGCACGGAATTAATCTCATACAAACAAGTAGTGCAGTCTGTGGTTTGCAGTCGCCGGCGGAATCACACCTTTAGCGGGATAGTAGATAGAAGTAGATCAACCAACTTCCACTGAATTAAAACTTTTATGTAGCGCAATAATTAAATCCAACCAAGTCTAATCAACTGAAATTATTAAACGAGTTATACGAACATTTAAATTAGTCGAATTACATTTTAGCATATTTTTCTTTACTGTTTTGTGGTACAGAAACACATTCGACTTCTAAAATGTTAATAATTTGAAACGCCATTTTAAAGTAGACGCGTATAGTTCAGTTTTTGACGCGACTGAGGTTGCTTGTTATATTATTTATGAACTTAGATTAATGATTGGTCTTAATGATCCTTTAAGGCTAATATTAATTTAAGCTTTTTCTGGCAATTATTTCTGCCAACGTATTATCTATACAAAGAGGAAATGTTGCCAGTCTCCTTGGGACCATCTCTGATGCGACGTCATATTTATATTTTTTATTTATAATCTAATTATAGTTAATATACATTTAATTTTATCTGTTTCTCAATATATTTATTTATTAGGTTAAAATTAAATTATTAAACCTAGTAGATATTGAATCAAATGTTTGGAATTTCTATATGTTTATTTACACAATTTCTAACTTGTAAGGGTTACTTTAAATTAAAGTGTGTGGCAAACTATTAGGATTGTACGATTTATTTTATCATTATAATAATCCTAGAGTAAAATATAAGTTTCTAAATAATTTGTAAACTAATTTAATATTAATTGCTATTATAAAAATGTCACTTTTATGTCATTAGATAAAAAAAAATGTTTGTAGACCACGATGGCTGCAAATTTGGATTAAAAAATCTTCAATCTTTAACCAAAAATCAACAACTTATGCACACAAAATAGCAGTTATATCTGCTTTGTTTCCTCTACATTAAATCACTCCTTTCACTTTTACAATAATATCAGAGATCTATTCGTCCCTAAAAATATTATCCTTTAATTTATAATATACATATATTTTTCTGTCATTTCTTGTAGATTCAGATGAATGAATTATAATCGAATAGTCTTCATAATGTTGAAGCAAATTATCCTGAAAACAAATTATGTACATAATAAATATAAAAAAGTACTTATAGTAATCTATTAATCAATCAAATTATGACACCTTAAAATAGAATATAACAGAAATAGGCAGAGACATTAAAACACATCCTAACTCCCTTACTTCCCTTCCCCTTACATTTATTATTCTTAAGCTATTTAAACTCTAATTTTATAACCTTTAAATACCTTTTTTATTTTTCAATTATCTTTTGATACATCCTCTCGTCAATTCTTTTAATGTGCATGCCTGCTTTTAATAATTCATTTTTACTCTTGTGATACCGACACAGGAGAAGCGGAAGCATGCGAGCCATCGTTTCAGAGCGTCGTTTATTTGTCGAACAAGGGTTGTCTGGTACAATCATGATAATTATAGCAGGCGTAAACTGAGTCGGTTTCATCAGTCCATGCTTACTATCAGGTCAGATGTCTAGCCACAATAAGAAAAGAAAACAAACCTCAGGCATTTCGACGTTGTTTAACTCAGGAGGAACATTTTCGTCTGCAAAAGTATTGTCTTGATTTCGCTCAATTCTATTGACCTACAAAAGAAAATTTATTTAGATTTATGGTAGTATTACATTACTCTGTATAATTGGTTAAGGCTCAGCGCCTTGTGGAGCAGACACATAACTTTTCTACTGCTCCGATGTGTGATAAAAGGGTGCTACTCGTGTCGTGGCTACCAGCTCAAAGTAGTGTCCAAGAAACGGAAAAAACTTTATTTGCCGAAGTTATAACATAAAATTCTCTCTATTTAATATTGACCAGACTTGCATTTTTGTATGAAAAACAAGATTTTTGTTAATAAATTGTAAAAAAATGTCAATAATTGGTAAATAAATACTTACTACAGTATTTATTTCTTGTATTGATGGTAAATTCAATTCTATTAAAGAGTCTTGTCCTGTAGTGGAACTTTCCTCCTCACTTTCTCTTACTCTGCTTGTATCACTTTCCTCCTCTTCTTCTTCTAGATTTATGTCACTTGTAATATCATTTGCTTTAACGCTTGTCCCATTTGAATTATTTTTTGCATCATCTTCTTTATTTATATTATAATATATTCTACTGTTTGCCTGTTCGTCGTTGTGTGTTTCATTACTTTTATCAATAATTTCTGAATTATTTATTATAGTTTTTACTTTACTTTTTGCATTATTATTTTCTTGTAAAACTTCATCATTTTCCTCATCTATCATTTCACTTTCCTTCATTTCTGCAGCAATATTTGGCTGTACGTCTGTATCTTCTGAAATATTTAAAATACTGCTTTCGTCTTCTGAAAATATTAAAATAGTTATTATTAATAAGGAAGTTAGAGCTCTAGTGTAAACTGTCCTGTAACACGTTTTAATAAAACTTCACTAAGATTTTCTCCTCTACTAAGATTTTAATTTTTATTTTTCCATTGCTGCAATACCTAGATTAGTATTTGACTGTTCGTTAATTTATAAATTATTTACCTTTGTCTAATGTTAGGCTGGAGTGCGGTCCAGTAAGTTTTATTACAACCTTTTACCTTCTTCTTTGCAATTATTAAGTCATATTCTTCTATTTTTCATTAGTAGGATCAGTATTCTACTGATCGTTATTTTCAATATAAAAGTTTAATATAATTAACCAGTAATACAATGTGATATTTAAGTAACGACATCACTGAAAACGCTATTCTTACCTTCTTCTCTCCTAAAGTTTTCAATTTCAAATTCCTCCATTTCCACGTCACTTGCGTCAGTATTTTCCTGCTCGTTATTTTCTAATTTATATGTGACATCATTTTTACAACTTTCTTCGTTTTCTAAAAATATTATAATTAGAAATAAGAATGCCCGTATTGATTACGGTATCACAATGTAAATGTTACATTATTGGCAATACACTACTAAAACAAAACTCTATTAATAAAATTCTGGTCTAAAATACGTTTTCATAAATTTACCTTCTATTTCATTTTCATCTTCTACCGTTTCCACAGAACTTACATCAGTATTTAGCAGTATGACTTTATCATCTGAGTTATTTGTTACATCTTCTGTAATTCTTCTTTCGTCTTATGAAAATAATACAATACAACTTAATTTCTAAATTTTAATCTCATAATGGTTAAAATAACGCACTATGTGATAAAAAAGTTAAAACCCCCCTAAATACTGGTTATAATTTCTTACCATCTTCTCTGCTATTAATTTCGATGTCATTATTTGAGTCCATATTTATTTCTGACACTTTTCTTGTATTACCACAAGAAAGTAGTACTGGCATGTCATGATCATCGGCATTATAAGAAATCTTATCACTTATTATTGTTTTATCTGAAATCATGCATTATAAATTAACTCCAACGACAATCGCAATGTACTTTTCAATACATAAAGGCGACCATTGTCTAGTAGGGATTTGACATTATTTTGTCTCGATAATGTTATGCAGCTTTATTTTCGAATTTATTTATTAGAATTTTCGCCCGAAAGTTACCAATATCATAATATTTTTCTAGGCAGCATCTATTTAAAAGTATTTTAACCTGTAGTAACCTGTAGGTAAAGTAAGTAACCTGTATATGTAACTTACTTAATAATGAGACACTTTCATGTTTCCGCATCACTTCTAACTCGTTCATCTCAAAACTGTCTGGATGAGAATCAATAATGGCTTTGCCAATATCTGCAATAAAATTTGAATTAAATAACAGAGCTTCGAAACGTAGGACTAAAATAATCAAAAGATTCTGCAATAAGGAAATTTATGTTTTATTGCTAATGTTGAAATAACGGTGTA
This sequence comes from Tinea trinotella, assembly GCA_905220615.1. Taxonomy (NCBI): domain Eukaryota; kingdom Metazoa; phylum Arthropoda; class Insecta; order Lepidoptera; family Tineidae; genus Tinea; species Tinea trinotella. The sequence continues at coordinate 884,564 of HG992328.1, read as the reverse complement.
AAAGCGAAAGTTAGTAAAACTACAGTAATGGGTTTGGAGAGAAAGAAAGAGAGCATGGAATGACAGAATGTGAGATGACGGAAAGAAAGTGAAACAAGTCAAACAATTTGATTACTTGGGAATGAAAGTGATGAAGATATTGAGAGAAGATTGCAAAATGATTACGTAGTAAACGGAACATAATATAAATGTCTGTTAGTGTTTTTCATATTCCCTTATTTTTGCCAATCGCATCCCAATATTACTTAGATCAGTATCAATTTCCGTTTGGATGTATCTTCAGATATGTTATTGTTTTCTATATTTGAAATAGGTTAGATTCTGTATTTTTTTTATATAGGTTGCCTTTAATAAATAATAATTTTTGCAGCTTACTATTTTATTAGGCTTTTACTTAAAAAGTAGTGGTACCATCAGGTTGGGAGACGTAAAAGTACAACGTTTTTCAGTAATTTCTTACCTGTTTCTCTACTTAAAGTTTCAATGTCATTATTTGAGTCCATATTTATTTCTGACATATTTCTTGTATCACCAAAAGAAAGCTGTATTGCCTTGTTATGATCAATAACATCATAAGAAATATTATCACTCATTATTGTTTTATCTGAAATAATTCATTAACTCTAATTTAACTCTTATAATAATCGTATCATACTCGTAAATATAGAGCCGTCTTAACTCTTAGGCAGCATCTGGCTAGAGGCCCGCATTGAAGAAGGGCTCATTGTTTAATGAAGGGATCATTACAATTCCATGCTACGTCCAGATCGTTCAATGAAGGTATAATTTTATGTACTGAATCGAAGCATTCCTTTGTTAATCCTTGTCACTACATCTTCTTTTAAACCACATTTATCGCGCACTGCTAGTATGCTATCCCTAATTTCATCCGCTATCGTAACTCAACATACACTCCTTAATGACCGCATTTCCACAGCATTAATTATATTCTTATGCTAAATAGAAATGTAAAACCTATTTAAGTACATAAACCTGTATATTAAACTTACTCAATAATGAGACACTTCCATGTTTCCGCATCACATCTAACTCGTTCATCTCAAAACTGTCTGGATGAAAATCAATAATCGTTTTTCCTATACCTGCAATAGGTTTTAAATCATCAGAGTTTTCAAAAGTAGGTGTTCAACAATCAAAAGATAATAGTCTAAGGAGCCTGGCGCTGCTGCACTACAGGCAGAGAACTTTAAGCAGAGGAACTACACCCAGCTTATAGGAGCATGTGTTTTTGCGCTGTTTAGAGTTGAGACTATCAGGTCGTGGGAACCAAGTGCACGCAAAATTTTCAAGGCGTTGTCGAAACAACTGATTAGCATCTCGGGTGACAAGAAGGCTGCGCAATATTTGGGTCAAAGGATCAGCAATTAGCGCGCAATCATAATTAAATTACATAGACACGCCTTTTTCCCAAAGGAATAGGCAGATATAATGAATTTGGTTTATTTATGGTTTATTTAATTAGAAATTATCAAAATAATTTAGTTTACTCATAGATAAAGCTGTAAATTAAACTTACTTAAGAATGAATTTTTTCCATGTTCCCTTAGTTCTACCAACCGCATCTCAAAGTTATCTAGATCGGTATCAATATCCTCATCTTTAGAAGTATCTTCAGACGTGTTATTGTTTTCTATATCTGAAATCAATCAATCTAATTTTTACGCCTTTTTTTTATTGTGGCTCGACATATGACAAAATCCTGCCTGACGTTAAGCAGGAATGCAGTCCATGAATAAAGATGACTGCTACTATAGTTAAATAACTTTAAGTAAAGTCGCATCGACTATGCCGGTTGAAGTAAAACAGAAGAAACCCATAGTTATCAAAGAGTGGCAGGTATTGGTGCCACCCTGGGTAGTACCACCACTGACAAGTACAGACCGTGAAGTAACTTGGTCGCGTTTCGGGGATCAGCTTGTAAGTGCCGGTTCCAACTAGGCTGATCTTTGGTCTGATCTGATCTTTTCTCGCCCCATCTTACATCATACAGGGTATAAATTACGAGATTGCGCCGTTTGAAGTCGAGGCGATGGGTCCTTGGGGCCACCACCTTCAGCCAAGCGACGTATTAGCCTTGATATACAAAGGGAAAAATGTTGCCAGTCTCCTTGGGACTATCTCTGATATGACGTCATTAGATGATATTTGTTCTTTATAGATTAATGAATAAATATATTTTTATACCTGAATCATCTTTCTCATCGCCAATATCATCTTTCCAGTTACCAACACCCTTTATATCTTTTTTATATAAGTGACGGAATACATCTGAAAATAACATTATCATTATTAATTACACGACATAATTCCCACAGGGATAGCCAGAGACAACAGATGGGGTACTATGATCCTGACACGGCTTAACGCGACCGTGGTGTAGTGGTAGCGCAACGGTCACGAAACCCGAGGGCACGGGTTAAAAACCACGTGCCGGTACCAATGTATTAATATATGTACGGTAATTTGATATATGTACTTTGGTTGTCCTGTTTCTATGATACAAGCACTTTAGTAGTTTAATAAAGACGAAATAAATAAAATGTAAAAATAACTTACGTTTTCCACCTACTAATCTCTTCATACAGTCTATTCTTTAAGTAATATCGAAATACAATATAAATAATCAATCACATTATCACGCCTTTATCCCATAGGAATAGGCAGAGACAGAGGAGCGCCACTTACCACGATCCTGACACAACTCCCTCGCTTCCCTCACAACCACAATTCTCTTCATACAATTTTTTTGTATTATTTATTAATTAGATTTATTTACAAATATTTATTAATCCGGCCTGGGCTTGGTTGTCAAAGAGTAGTAGGCAGTGGTGCCCAGTCTGTCGACCCGGGGTAGTACCGTATACAGACCGTGAAGTGACTTGATCGCGTTTTGGGAACAGCTTGTAAGATGCCGGTTCCAACTCGGCCGGCATGGTGAATGCGACTGCTACTCAGTAACTAGCAGTCACCTCTATTCATGGACCGTACTCGAGCTAACATCAGGCGGAGTTTCGTCGTGTGTCGAGTTTCCACCTCGTCTTTTCACACCCGTGATACCCGCACTGGTCGGGGGAAGCAACCGCATTTCGGCGACCGAATTGGCAGTCGAACTAAAAAGTTCGGTGCGTCCTTTCTTTGTAGAATAATCGACAAGTGGAATGTTTTGCCAACCCATGTGTTCTCTCCATCCTATAACCTTGGATCCTTCAAGCGATGCGTGAAGAAGCACCTTTGGCCGGCATAGTGACGACGACTGAGGCAGCCATGAACTAACTTGGTTGTTTTAGTCTTCATCACTCTTGGATCTCCTCTTGCTCCTTAGGCGGGTCGAGGTCAAATGTCGGGTCACAATAAAAAAAAATTACCTTCTAACAATTCATCAGCTTGGTCTGACTGTAGGACTGCTAGCCCAAGTGTGAGTGAGGATGCGAGGGACAAGTTGACCCTTTTCCCAGGATTTTTGGATGCAGAATTAAATATTTTTAATAATTTTAATCTGAAACAAGGCCATCAATTTTTTATTATTTTTTTTATTGTGACTCGACATATTTTTTTATTTTTATTTTTTTATTGTGACTCGACATATGACAGCACCCCGCTTGATGTTAAGCTGGAGTGTGGTCCATGAATGAATGCCACTGCTACTACAATTCAATAACTGTGAGTAGCAATCACATCCACTATGCCGGCCTAGATGGAACCGGCAACTTACAAGCTGATCCCGAAACGTGACCAAATCACTTCACGGTCTGTATACTTGTAAGTGGTGGTACTACCCCGGATCGGCAGACTGGGTACCACTGCCTACCACTCTTTGATAACCAGACCCGAAGCAAATATCCATCTCTTTTTTTTTTATTAACAAATATTTGCAATATTTAATACTATTAAATATTACAAACTAGCTGTGCCCGCGACTGCGTCCGCGTGGAATAGCTATTTTGAGAATCATATTATTTTTTTGTTTACCTACCTGCTCAGCTTTATTATAAATTACCTATAGCTGTTACCGCGACTTATTTTGGACGATTAAATTACGTAACTAATAGAATATATTTTAAAGTAGTTTTAAAAAGAATATATTTTAAAGTACTTCTGCGTAAATTATATTTTCAGTTTTATTTTCTTGTGCGCAAAACTTGCAGCCGCTTTGCAGCAGCAGTCTGCCGAGAACGCTGAGTCCTTTTTCTAGGCATTACAGTGACGAAGAAAGAACGAAGGAAATGAAAACTTAACCAAACTAACTGTATGCTTAAACTAAAACCTAACCTTATTATATACAACAAAACAAAAAAAGTGTTATTGTGAAAATATGAGAAACAAAATACTATACTTAAAACAAACACTACCTACTATAGAGAAAACTACTACAAAATGAAATTGTATAAAAAAGGATTTTGCACGATGATATTATATCGTAAAAACAAATTAACGCTGCATTCGACCGATCAGTAGGGAGCCGACCGCATAGTATGCTCGTCTGTCTATAAATGACGCGCCCCTCCACTTTATTAGTTTATTTAAATGTGTGAATGCAAATATTACTAAGTATACTATTAAACTTCATCACGTTCGTTCTTCTTTTGTGTCTAACCAGCAACTGAATAACCAATTACTGCATTTTCGGTGTGTTTTATTCATATTTTATATTTGCTCGTATGCGTAAATGCAGTGGAGGGGCGCGTCATTTCGGCTTAGACAGACTATACCTCGTAGAGCTACACCCCCCTCCGCCTCGCCCGCAAGCACCGCCTCTCCTCGCCCGCCGGTTAGCGCTCATCATGCGACGCGTGTGAATTTTGTTTCAGAGTTATTTTAAAATTGTATTATCTTATAAGATGTTTATTGAAATTAGGTGATGTCAATGACAATTTTGTTCACAGTTAAATACTCTTAATTAATAACACATTTATTTCGATAAAGAATAATATTATTATGTTAATACAACTCTGACAAATAATTTGTAATAATGCATTAATTAAGACCAAATTTGACTATCATAAAAACGGTTATTGTGAGTTAATCTTAAAAGATAGACATATACAGTCGCGGACATTTTTTTAGATAATTTAAAGAGGAACAATTCTTTCATACATATTTTTTGGGTATCTCGAACGGTTTTCGCAGCGCACGCAACGGAAACCCTCAAAGACAATTAATATTCTCCGTTTTTTCCACATTTTCGACTGTTTCTTCGCTTCTATAAGTCGCAACGTAATGTTTTATAGCCTAAAGCCTTCCTCGATAATTGATCTATCCAACACAAAAAGAATTTTTCAATTCGAACCAGTAGTTCCTGAGATTAGCGCGTTTAAACAAACAAACAAACAAACAATCAAACAAACAAACAAACTCTTCCGCTTTATTATATTAGTATAGATAAAAGCTATGAAAGAAATATTTGCTCCGACCGGGGATCGAACCCGGGACTTTACGCGCAACAAACCAGTCGCTAAACCGTTCGTCCACGCCCGTCGTCAATATGACAGCAACCCGCCAGATGTTAAGCTGAGGTAAGATTTTTTTAAATTGTGACAGGACATCTGATCTCGCCGAGCTTCGATGAGCAAGAAGAGGTCCAAGAGGGACGACGACTGAAGAAAACTGAGTCAGTTCACGGCTGCCTCAGTCGCCGTCAATATGCCGGCCAAAGAAATGGTCCATGAATTGAGGTGACTGCTACTTACAGTCACCTGAATTCATGGGTGACTGTAATTAGTCACATCCACTATGCCGGCCTAGATGATACCCCTAACTTTTAACTTATAACCAAAACGCTACTAAGTCACACCCAGATCGACAGGTTAGGCTGTTCCTAGAACTCTTTTTTTTATTGAAAATATTTGTAATTAATTAATAAATAAATTCATAGCAATAAAACAAATCTTTGCTTCGACCAGGAATCGAACCCGGGACTTTACGCGTAATGGACTTGTGTGCTTTCCAATGCTTCTACACATAATAAAAATATATTTTCGAAATTTTTCTTGACTAAGATAGTCAATAATACGACCGTGGTGGAGTGATAGTGGTTACACAAACCAAGAGCACGGGTTCAAAACCACTTGCCGTTACCAATGTATCTTTGATATATGTACTTTGGTCGTCCTGTTTCTATGATATTTTAGTAGCTTGCCTAAGTCAAGCTGATTTGTCTAGCGCCCATAACCGTAAAGCTTGTACGAAGAGAATTGTGCATGTTAGAGAAGCGAGTGAGTTGTGTCAGGATCGTGGTTAGTGACGTTGCACTGTCTCACTGCCTATCCCTAAAGGAATAGGCGATTTGATAATCTTACCCAAGTTTAGGAACTGATTTATTTTCATGTCTTATATTTATTTTACATTTCTTCTTAAATCCATATTTGTAAACATCGCTTAGGTCCTTCTTATTCCTCCACAGTAAAATATTGCGGTTCATTATTTTTGCCCTATAAAAAAGAATATATTTTAATATTTTCTTAGATTTCGGGCGAACATTGATTAATGAATTAAATAAATTTTATGCGGCTTACTATCGCGTTACAAATTTATTTTATTTTATTATGCCGACGTTTCGAGATCTTTGCAGTTCTATTATTCCATCTATGAGCCATTATTCTAATATTTAAAATAATAAATAATAATAAACGTCGGAATAATAAAATAAAAACCAAAATAAACGCTATAGTTAGCCGCATTTGTTTAATTCATTAAAAGTCCTATGTGTATTATAAATAAAAGTTACTTACGTTTGACAAAAGGTTCTTTACTTATGACACAAAAATATAATTATTAAGCCTAAAGTTATAAACAATAAAGATGTCAATGGTTCAAACTAACACATACAATGATTTGTTAAGCTGTATAGATGTAAGTTTATAAAAATAAATAAAGAAGGTAGTTGCGAAAAATAAAATGTTAAATTTTGATAGCAAAATATGTCGTTTTGTCAAGGTACAAGGTACATTTTCGTTTGACATGAGAATGACCTAATAAGTAAGAAGTTTCAAAAGATTATTTCTTATTCTCGGAAGGCAAAGGAAACATAGTCCATGCAGCCTATTCTTTAGTAAAATAGTAATAATGTCTTCAGTAAATAAATGATGAAGATGAAATACTCTAGTGTGTCATCCGTTACATGAGGATGAATAATATGATATGCAGACCCAGGTGGGTGTTCTCCGACCAAGTCGGAGACATTCTCAAGAAAGCTAGGTTGCCTAGTGCCTTTACCCATAGAGTTTCTATAGAGAATTGTGGATGTGAGTAAGGCGAGGGAGTTGTGCCAGGACCGTGGCGATTGGCGCTCCATTGTCTCTGCCTATCCCTGTGGAAAAGGGAGGGGGAATATTTGGTTGATTAGGTGATATTTTAATTTTCATACATAACCCTCCGGCTTAACATCAAGCGGGGTACTGTCATATGTCGAGACATAAATAAATAAAAATGTAGTGCAATAAAAGCATTCATTACTTTTAAAATACTGTTGGCTAAATTATTCGCGAAGAAAAAAAACAAGCACAAAAATATAACTTGCTGTCGTCGACGACCTAAAAAAGAGCGGGAATTTCAAATGCAAAATAATGACGTCTCGTTTCAGAAACAAGGTTCTTTTACCATGAGTATTTTTTTATTGTGACACGACCCGCCTGATGATAAGCAAGAGGAGATCCAAAAGTGCCGACGACTGTTAGTTTCAACCGAGTTAGTTCACGGCTGCCTCAGTCGCCGTCACTATGCCGAACAAAGAGGTGAAACTGTTTTTTTTTTTATTGTGACTCGACATATGACAGCACCCCGCTTGATGTTAAGCCAAAGTGTGGTCCATGAATGAATGTCACTGCTACTACAATTCAATAACTGTGAGTAGCAATCGCATCCACTATGCCGGCCTAGATGGAACCGGCAACTTACAAGCTGATCCCGAAACGTGATCAAATCACTTCACGGTCTGTATACTTGTAAGTGGTGGTACTACCCCGGATCGGCAGACTGGGTACCACTGCCTACCACTCATGTACTTGTTAGAGTTTTCTTAAATTTATTATGACTCGACATATGACAGCATCCCGCCTGATGTTAAATTGGAGTGCAGTCCATGAATAGGGGCGACTGCTACTACCGTTAAATAAATGCAAAAAGCTGTCGACTTAGTTAAAACCGAAATCTTTTACGGTTGTTTCAGTCTGTAGCGCCGTGCTTTTACACGGTCTTACATAATTCATTTTTAAGCTAATTAATTATGTTATACTAGTTCTATTTGTGTTTATTTGTGAATAATTGCGTTACATACCTTAATGTTAATATTTTTATCACTTATAATATACTTCTGTAAACGGGTTTTTACGTATCGATAGCCTTTATATTTTTCCACATATTTCACTATTTATTTTATTAGATTATCACTGAAATAAGCCTGATAATACACTTATAAACAAGTAAAAACGAGTCATGTAGCATCGTGTTTAGTACACGACGCTACATTTCCCCCACAACCCCAGAAAATTTTCACACAGGGAAAAATTTGAGGTTATTTTAGGCAACATCTCTTCTCTTTCATACATCCATTCACATGTTCATTCACTTAGAGCTTTTCTTAGCTCAATTGTGTGCGCTTTTAATGAGCGTAACGCTATGTTCGTTTGAACATCCCATATGGGAAAACTATTAGAGCTTTTCTTAGCTTAATTGTATGCGCTTTTGCTTAGCGTAACGCTTTGTTCGTTGAACATCCTATTTGGGAAAATTATTAGAGCTTTTATTAGCTTGATTGTGTGCGCTTTTGCTTAGCGTAACACTGTTCGTTTGAACATCCCATTTGGGAAAACTTTAAAGAGCTTTCTTAGCTCAATTATGTCGAAATACCTATTTTGACTATAATTTTATTGACATTACTTAGTCATTTGTATATATACTATCGTCTCATTATCATTGGGATTTCATACGAGAGCGGATTAGACAGACTCCTAAAAAAAGCCAACTGTCACATAATATAGGCATATCTCTTGGAGTAGGAGCCATTAGTTGTGAGCCCTACCCCTCGCTCTGGAAGAAGATCGTGTGAATGATGTGTGAATGAACATGTGAATGGATGTATGAAAGAGAAGAGATGTTGCCTAAAATAACCTCAAAATTTTCCCTGTGTGAAAATTTTCTGGGGTTGTGGGGGAAATGTAGCGTCGTGTACTAAACACGATGCTACATGACTCGTTTTTACTTGTTTATAAGTGTATTATCAGGCTTATTTCAGTGATAATCTAATAAAATAAATAGTGAAATATGTGGAAAAATATAAAGGCTATCGATACGTAAAAACCCGTTTACAGAAGTATATTATAAGTGATAAAAATATTAACATTAAGGTATGTAACGCAATTATTCACAAATAAACACAAATAGAACTAGTATAACATAATTAATTAGCTTAAAAATGAATTATGTAAGACCGTGTAAAAGCACGGCGCTACAAGTCGTCGTCACTTATCATCAGGCGGGTCGAGATCAAATGTCGTGTCACAATAAAACAAATAAAAAAAATGGATTTTGTATCGTTTCTCAACCACAAAGACACGCCATATTAACATTTCTGCTATGAACAGTCATACTTATAGATTAATCATATTGCACACCTAAACTATGCAAAATAAATGATATTTTCCAATTACATTGTAATCTTTGTACAATAAACTATTTAAAATGTGTATACAATTGGATCTTTTACTTTTTAAAATGTATTAATCTGATGTGGATGGATGCGTTAAACAAGGCAGGCCCAGGAGGGTGTTTTCCGATGAAATCGGAGACAACCTTAAGAAAGCTAAGTTGCCTAGTGCCCATAACCGTGAAGCTTGTATGAAGAGAATTGTGGATGTGAAAGGAAACGTGGGAGTTGTGTCAGGATCGTGGCAAGTGGCGCTCCATTGTCTCTGCCTATCCCCATGGGAAAAGGGCGTGACAATTTTATAAATTTATTAATAATACAATTTTTTTTTTTTTATTGTGACTCGACATATGACAGCACCCCGCTTGATGTTAAGCCAAAGTGTGGTCCATGAATAAATGTCACTGCTACTACAATTCAATAACTGTGAGTAGCAATCACATCCACTATGCCGGCCTAGTTGGAACCGGCAACTTACAAGCTGATCCCGAAACGTGACCAAATCACTTCACGGTCTGTATACTTGTAAGTGGTGGTACTACCCCGGATCGGCAGACTGGATTTAGCCCTAGTCCCCATACAAAATGAACGATGTCCTTTTACTTTTGAATTAGGAGTTAATGTTACTATATAAACCGTGGTAAAGATTAAAGATACGACAAAATGGCGAGGAAATGACGCTTGAATACAAGACCAGACTTTTAACGCTTATTCACCAAAAAATTGTGTCAAATTCAATGAATACTTTAAATAACAAAAGAAGGTTAATGAATATAATTTTCCTTTGGAATTCGTTATACTAGATTTCCATTATACAATTTTAAACATAAATGACACATATTTTTTTAAGAGTGGTAGGCAGTGGTACCACCTCTTACAAGTATACATACCGTGAAATGATTTGGTCGGGTTTTGGGATCAGCTTATAATATGCTGGTTCCAACTAGGCCAGCATAGTGGATATAACTGCTACTTACAGTTATTGAATTGTAGTAGAAGTGACTTCTATTCATGGACCACACTCCAGCTTAACATCAAGTTAATATTAAGAGTTAGTGGTCACAAAAAAAAACACCGGTCGGGAGAAGTTACCGCATTCTATTGACCGAAATGCAAAGTAAATTGCATAGTAAGTTGTTCTTGTCGAACAATGAAACAATGGAAAAATTGAACTCTGCTTTTCCTGTAGCTTGCCGGTACCAAAGTACTTTAATATTAAGTATCGTGGCAAGTGGCGGTCTATTGTCTCTGCCCATCCCTGTGGGAAAAAGGCGTGACAATTTAAATACTATGGCAACTAACTTGACTGCTACTTATAGAGTGTAGTAGCAGTCACCTCCATTAATAAACCGCACTCCAGTTTTACATAAGGCGAGATACTGGGATATTAAATATTACAGATATTTGTTTATTAAAAAAAGAGGCGGATATTTGCTTCGGGTCTGGTTATCAAAGAGTGGTAGGCAGTGGTACCCAGTCTGCCGATCCGGGGTAGTACCACCACTTACAAGTGTACAGATCGTGATTTGGGATCAGCTTATAAGTTACCGGTTCCAACTAGGCCGGCATAGTTTTTTTTTTTATTGTGACACGACATCTGACCTCGTCCCGCCTGATGATAAGCAAGAGGAGGTCCAAGAGTGACGACGACTGAGAAAACCGGGTTTGTTCACGGCTGCCTCAGTCGCCGTCACTATGCTGGCCAAAGGTGCTTCTTCACGCATCGCTTGAAGGATCCAAGGTCACAGGATGGAGAGAACACATGGGCAGGCAAAGCATTCCACTTGTCAATTGATCTACAAAGAAAAGACGCACCGAACTTTTTAGTTCGACTGCCGATTCGGTCGATAAAATGCGGATGCTTTCCCCGACCTGTGCGGGTATTACGGGAGTGAAAAGTTGAGGTAGGAACAAGGTTAAAGAGCTCCTCGGAACATTCCCGGTGGTATAGGCGATAGAGGACGCACAGAGCCGCCATGTCTCTGCGTAGTTGCAGGGGCTCCAGAGTTCGCGTGACCTCTGCATCACCTATGATCCTCGGCGCTGCAATGAATCCAGGGCATTAAGAAGATACTTGGCAGAGCCGTCCCAGAGGTGCGAACAGTACTCCGCGCAAGAGCGAATCTGTTACTTGTAAAGTAGCAGGCGAAGCTCTGGCGCGAAGAACCGCGGCACCTTGTTCAGGATGCCAAGTTTGCGGGAGGTGGTCTTAATGGCCCGCTCGATAGTGGCAGTAAAATCCATTCATGGAACACGCTCCAGCTTAACATCAAGCTTGGTGCTGTCATATGTCGAGTCACAATACATATAAAAAAGTAGGAATAAATTCAAATGATGAAAAGAAAAAATGAAGTCTTAATGGTATTTCTTGCATCCGTTTCCGATTTGCGATTTAAATTTTCTCTGATTATTCATCATCACAAACTTTAACTACAAAGTTCCTTTTTAAACCAAAATAACACTTATTTCCATGACATTAAAGCTATTATCGTTTGTGTAACTTTTTTTATAGAAAACCTTTCAAGGGATTTTGATCCTAAAGCATAGGAATGTAAAGGTTATATTTGTAAACATGTTTTCATTCTTATTTTTCTGTGGTTGATCCAGTTTAAAATATTCTGTAAAATATAATTATAAAAATATTCTTGTTTGTTTCTTGCTAGTTTCTACGATTGTGATTCGGCGCCGTTTGTGTCCGTCCGTCCGTCCGTGTTCAATATTTTCTCTTTTAGGTTAGGTTGTTAAAAGTTAATAGTATGAACATGGCGACCCACGTGGTATTTTTTTTAAATTTTTTTATTGTGACTCAACATATTATGACAGCACCCCGCTTGATGTTAAGCCGAAGTGTGGTCCATGAATGAATGTCACTGCTACTACAATTCAATAACTGTGAGTAGCAATCACATCCACTATGCCGGCCTAGATGGAACCGGCAACTTACAAGCTGATCCCGAAACGTGACCAAATCACTTCACGGTCTGTATTGATTAACGTGTCCCTGGTTCAATTTCCGAATAGGATAAAATTTTGTTTAATAGTATTAATTTGTAGGTAATCATTGAATTTGTATAACATGTGTGAAAAAGCACCTTTGACCGGCATAGTGACAACGACTGAGGCAGCTGAACAAACTCAGTTTTCTCAGTCGTCGTCACTCTTGAACGTCCTCTTGCCTATCATCAGGTGGGTCGAGGTCAGATGTCATGTCACAATAAAAAAAAACATTTTTTTTAATACGTAAATGAGAGAGGTATTTACTCCAGGTCTGAGTGTTTGAGGGTGGTAAACAGACAGTTGGTGGTCATTTGCCCAATCACATTTTGAAATCAGATGAAAGTCGCATCCACTATGCCGGTCTGTATCCATTAAAGTGACTGCTACTTACATTTATTAAACTGTAGTATCAGTCACCTCCATTCATGGACCGCACTCCAGCTTAACATCAGGCAGGGTACTGTTATTTGTCGTGTCACATATTATCCAACTACTGTCAAGTTTCCTAACTTCACCTAGTCACCTAATCTTCGCCTGAATTAAAAAAAATTCAATATCACTGAAACCTTAGAAGTAAGTTACAAATGAACTCCTACATCTTGTTATTGTTTATTGTTTATTGATTATTGTTTAACCATTAGGCGTGCGATGTTTTTTGAGCCGGGCAACGCCGGGTTACGCAGCTAGTATATCACAATGATAAAACCAGGGTGCAAAGTAAATGCATATTTCTACTATGTATTTTAAAATATGTATTTCAAATGTAAAAGTTGGAATGAGTTCTGATTCACACTTAATCACAACTTTCTCCGACATCAGCCGCATCATGTAGATCTTAAAAACTAATAGAACTCTTTAGATTGGCCGGCATAGTGACGGCGACTGAGGCAGCCGTGAACTAACTCGGTTTTCTCAGTCGTCGTCACTCTTTGGACCTCCTCTTGCTTATCATTAGACGGGTCGAGAAAAGATGTCGTGTCACAATAAAAAATAAAAAAAATCATATTGTGAAATCATTTCCCAATCGCTGTGGTATCGCAGTAGCGCTGTCCAATACAGACTGATTCCACTGCACAGCACTGACCGCGGTCACCTTAGACATATTGATATGGGAATATTGCGAAAATGCGGTAAGGCGATCATGGTATAGTAGTGATGCGATGGTTACGCAAACCGAGAGCACGGGTTCAAAACCACTTGCCGCGGTACCAATGCATCTTTGAAATATGTAATACTTTGGTTGTTTTGTTTCTATGATACCACTTTAGTAACTGAGTATAGAAATGTGAATTAAAAAATATATATGTATTAAACAGCCATTGTCCGCGGCACGACTCTTTGTTCTCCAACAGAGAGATTTCTAGTTCCTTCTGCTTTGTCTACTATACAGTGGCGTAGCGTGGCGGGGGCGGAGGGGGCGGCCTGCCCCGGGCGGCACATTTAAGGAGCAAAATTTATTAGAACTAAAATAAATCGTTAAAATTTGAACCTGAAATTCATATTTTTGTCGTATTCATGATTTAAACTCCTAAATATGGGGGCGGCAAGTTTTTTTTCCGCCCCAGGCGGCCGACTTCCGCCCCGGGCGGCTGACTTCTATGCTACGCCACTGGTACTATATAAAAACTTTCTTAAATGATAAGAGTGAGATACAGGTAGATCCACTGTAAGGCGCATGATCTATTAGTAAATTAAATTTGAAACCAAAGTCGATTGAAGCCTGACCTTGGAAACAATGAATGTGAAAGGTGCTGAAGGAAAGGCAAGGGAGCACCAGGGACACCTGGTGAGGTCTTTGCGAGTCTTTTTGTGGAAGGAAATCTTGGAGTGCGTGAAAGATGGATGTGATAAATGCAAAAGTCTGTCATCTTTCAAAGAGTGGTAGGCAGTGGTACCCAGTCTGCCGATCCGGGGTAGTACCACCACTTACAAGTATACAGACCGTGAAGTGATTTGGTCACGTTTCGGGATCAGCTTGTAAGTTGCCGGTTCCATCTAGGCCGGCATAGTGGATGTGATTGCTACTCACAGTTATTGAATTGTAGTAGCAGTGACATTCATTCATGGACCACACTTCGGCTTAAGATCAAGCGGGGTGCTGTCATATGTCGAGTCACAATAAAAAAAAAAAGAATCCCTATGACAGTTGATTTATTGACGAATGAATGTCCCTATCTAAATATTTATAAGCACATATTTGTATGATGGTAAGCTTTGAAATCGTGGACAAAATTTACTTCCCACTGGTCTGTTAACTAAAACTTTAACTGCATAAAAAACACACCCCTAATCCTAATGCAATTAGGTTGGTTTTACATTGACTACTAAAATGAATTTATTCGGTTGTCCAAGGAGACAGAGGCGATGCTCCTCGCAGAGGAGTAGGAAGGGGTTGATGAAATGGCGCTGCACGTCATACAGTGCAAACTTTAGCACAGCTCAATGACCACGGAAATGCTTCGAAGAGCGCTAGAGGACAACAAGACTGCGGCCCTGATTTAAGAACCATTAACAGTTTTTACCATGAACAGTTAGTTACAAAGCTATGAAACAAATATTTGCCCCGACTGGGAATCAAACCCCGGACTTTACGCGCAACAAACCAATCGCTAACCGTTCGTCCACGCCTGTCGCCTGTTAATTTTAATCAATCAATAATTCAATCAAATTGTCACGCCTTTTATCACAGGGATAGGCAGAGACAAAGAAGCGCCACTTGGCACGACCCTTACACTATTCCATCGCTTTCCTCACATCCACAATTCTTTTCATACAAGTTTTACGGTTATGGCCACTATGGCCTAGTTAGCTTTCTTAAGGATGTGTTATTCATTAAAAATCTAATATTTATGCATATAAAAATATGTATTTCATAAATAAAAATTAAGAAAACCACATTCATACAAAATGAATACGTGTTCCAAGTTTCAAACACAAATTTTGCATTCTAATTGCAAACCTAGGTTCCCCAATCAAGATGCGTCTAGATGCTCGACTAATCTAAAGTTTTGAAGCTAATCTAGACATCTAGCTGTCTAACTAAGCTTTATAAATTTATGCAATAACATCAAAACTCTGCGATAAGCTAAGAGCACCGGAAAGCTTCAGAGTTTCACCAACTCCTCCTTTCTAAATTGCATTTATAAGTATTGATTTAATTTTAAGAGTGGTAAGCAAACAGTTAGTGTTCTTTGTCCAGCTGCTGACCCGGGGTTGTATCACCGCTTTCAAGTGACACAGTCGCGTTTCGAAATCAGCTATATAGTTGCCCAAACTATGCCGAAACAGTGAATGTTATTTAACTAAAGTTGCTTTTGCCTCAATTCATATACCGCACTCCAGCTTAATATCAGGTGAGCTGGAGTCATAAGTATTTTTTGTACATAAGTACCAGGGTTTTTATTTTAGATTTGTTCTGACTAAATCGGACACATCCTGAAAAGAAATTGTGGATGTGAGGGAAGCGAGGGAGTTGTGTCAGGATCGTGGCAAGTGCCGCTCCATTGTCTCTGTCTATCCCTGTAGGGAAAAGGCGCGACAATTTGATTGATTGGTTATATATAGGGTTATGTCGAACATAACTCAAAAGCTACGAAAGACGACACTCCAAGCGAATTTGAGTTGCACTGCAAGAGTGAGTGTGGAGCGATAAAAAGAAACGTACGGGCACTGCCCCCCCTAGCACGGCAATCCAAGAATCAAGATAAAGACTTGCAAGGAATATCATTCCAACTCATTTTAAATAACTTACTAGAACAGTGTATCAAAAAAGATATTCAAACGTTCTGTAAAACTTTACACAAAACAACGTTGAAAACTTTAATAAATATTGTTTAAACATTTTGATGATCCGGTCTATTAAGTTATTTAAAATGAGTTACAATAATACTCCTTGCAGTTCTTTATCTTGCTTCTTGGATTGCCGTGCTAGGGGGGCAGAACAGAGAATTTTATAGTTCTCTATATTATATTGTTTCTCGTTTCTATGCGTACGGGTTCAAATTTAAATGGCCATGAAACAGCGTTGCAAATTGTGTCGTTAGTTGCTGCGAGAGAATTTGAACAAACAATGATAATGACAATAAAATTCATTCCCATTTGTCAAAAAGTTACGCGGTCGCTGTTAGTGTCAAAACAACTTTTATTCAATCGGACAATGAGTTTCAATGAACTTGAACTGTTAATGAAAATGAACACCAATACTTACAGCCGGTTGTACCAAAAAGTATAATTTACGAATTTGTATAAAGTATCGTATAATTAAAAGAAAAAAAGAAAAATGGGTTGCACCACTCTTTAATTTCACATTTTACATTTACGTTTAACGGATATTTTATACAGAGCTAAAGGACATCATTCATTTTGGGTTCCTATGTACTACTTTTATTATTTCTAATGATAAAAACATATATAAAAACATATATAACTATCACGATTTCGTAATAGTTATCGTAATAGAATAAGTATAAAGTAAAACTAAATTCGTAAATTGAAACTTTTTTGGTATAACCGGCTATTAGTGTGTTACGCGGTCGCGTAATTTTAAATCGAGTTCAACGGTCAAAACGAAGCTACCCCGGCTCACCAACTGTCTACCACTCCCTAAACACAGACATGTACGTGTATAAAAGTGTTAGTAACTTGACGACAGTTTATTTAACTTGTAAATTCAACAATAATAAACGTCGTGTCGCACTCGAATAATTTACTTAAAGTTAAGTCGGGACGTGTTTCGCTTTTAACTAACGTGCCGTAATGGTTTTGTTACAAGAGGTAGCGATTAGCGGAGAATTAATCGTCCATTGCAAGGCTTATACAGATTTTTTTTAAATTTTTTATTGTGACTCGACATATGACAGCACCCCGCTTGATGTTAAGCCAAAGTGTGGTCCATGAATGAATGTCACTGCTAATACAATTTAATAACTGTGAATAGCAATCACATCCAGATGGAACCGGCAACTTACAAGCTGATCCCGAAACGTGACCAAATCACTTCACGGTCTGTATACTTGTAAGTGGTGGTCCCTACCCCGGATCGGCAGACTGGGTGCCACTGCCTACCACTCTTAGAAAATTCTGGAATCCTGGATTCTTTCTATTTTTAATATCATAAATTAAGAACAAGAATCCATAATGAGGGGATATATGAACCCTGCTTTAGCCAGATTAAATCTGGGCGACTAAAGCGCGCTAATGTTGAATCGGTGTTTTACTCCCTGCTTACCAAGGGGGAAGTCTCTTGCTTACCAAGATACAAAAAACACTTACTTTAAAAATAAAAATACTTTAAGAGTAATAGGCAGTAGTATTACACAGACCGTTAAAGCTGTCAGACTTACTCGCGTTAAAGCTGATATAGCTTGTAAGTTGTCAGTTCCAACTATACCAACATAGTGGAAGAGATTGCTACTTACAGTTATTTACCTATAGTAGCAGTCACCTCCATTCATGGATCGCACCCTAGCTTAACAACAGGCGGGGTGCTGTCTAATACTCTTGTCCGCTTCCTAAGCGTTTTTTTTTATTGTGACACGACATCTGACCTCGACCTGCCTGATGATAAGCAAAAGGAGGTCCAAGAGTGACGACGACTGAAAAAGCCGAGTAGTTCACGGCTGCCTCAGTCGCCGTTATTATGCCGGCTTTTTAATATTCCGCTACAAGTGAATATTTAAGCCATAAAACACTGAATGTGCTTGTTAGTGTGTGACGTTACGTGAAACTTTGGTTAATTAAGCACATTGTTTATATTATACAAATATATTTGATTGTCAATATATTTAACACTATATTTATATTTACAAGTGTAGTTTGTTTGGTGTCTAATATATCTATTAGTATATTAGAGGCGATCGTGGTGTAGTGGCATTGCAATGGGGATGCAAACCAAAAGAGCATGAGTTCGAGACCACCCACCGGTACCAATGTATATTTGATATATGTACTTTGGTTGTCCTGTTTCTATGATACAAGCACTTTGGTAGATTAGTATAGAAATGTAAAATAAAATAGTATATTCGCCTGACATAAACGGATTTATACTTTAGTTTAGATACAAAGTATAGATGCTTATTTTTTTATTTATTGTCACATGACATCTGACCTCGACCCGCAAGAGAAGATCCAATAGTGCCGATGACTGATAAATCTACACTATGAACCGACACTATGAAGGATCCAAGCTTATAGGATGTAGAGAACACAGTCTAGGCCGGCATAGTGGATTCGACTGCTACTTCTAGTTATTTGTCCTCTGCGTAATGCTGTTACAATATAAATGACTGATAATAAAAAAAAATGATACTAATGTGCAGAGCCGTCTTAACCATATTCGGGTTAAGACGGGGTGCGAAAGTCAAGGCAAAGTCGCATGGTCTCAGTGTAGTAAGTACCTATGGAAGTTTATGGCGGTCGGCATGCGCCCCCTAGGACTCTGGGCCCGGGTGCACCGCACCCCTTGAACCCCCGGGTAAAGACGGCCCTGCTAATGTGTTACGTGTTAAGTCCCAGGTTCGATTCCCGGTCGGAGCAATGATTTGTTTCATTTGCTTAGGTCGTCCTGTTTTTTATAATACAAGCACTTACTAGCTTAGAATAGAAATGTAAAAATCATTGAATTTCCTACAATGTATACTCACTCGTATTTCGAAAAACAATAAAATAAATTCATGTAAACGAATAAAACTCACTAATTGGATGTCGTAACAATTAAAACATGTTTCAAGCACACTTAGTTAATTAGTGTAGTACTTACACGGCTCATGTAGCTGCGTTTTCAGGAAAAAAATACTGAAAATGAGGAGATACGCTAATTACTATCATATGGGTATGGTAGGTATGCCAGGTAGTATTTTCATAGATTTTACGCGAACATTGATTATTGAATTAAACAAATTTTATGCGGCTTACTTACTACTTACTTACTTACTTTACTTCCGGCGTTCGGGAAATTGCGTTATATCTTCTCGTCAAACATCCCACAGTGCCTGAAGACAAGGGTCTTCAACCAGTGTGTGTTGCCAGTGATGACATATGGCACTGAGACGTGGCCCCTAAATGTTGGCCTGTTGGAAAAGCTCAGAGTCACTCAGCGGGCAATAGAGAGAGCTATGCTTGGTTTGTCTCTGCGCGATAGAATCCGGAACGAGGATATTCGCCAAAGAACCGGAGTTACCGACATAGCTCGAAAGATTTGTGAGCTGAAGTGGCAATGGGCTGACCACATCGCTCGAAGAACCGACAACCGATGGGGAAGAAAGGTTCTAGAGTGGAGACCACGAACTGAAAGACGCAGCGTAGGTAGGCCTCCCACTAGGTGGACTGACGACATAGTGAAAGTCACGATTAACCGGTGGATACAACTGGCATCGTGTCGTTAGAAATGGCGTTCCAAGGGGGAGGCCTATGTTCAGCAGTGGACGCATTCTGGCTGATGATGATGATGATGCGGCTTACTATCGCGTTTATTTTGGGTTTGATTTTACAATGTTTCATTATTCCGACGTTTCGTTGCAGCCATCCTGGTAACGGAGAGGCTGAGGTGTTGGTCGTCCTATTGGTTGATGCTGTTATTCTTTCCTAAACTACCGCGTTTGATGTTTTGTTCAAAACCAAAATAAACGCGATAGTAAACCGCATAAAATTTGTTTAATTCAAGGTATGCCAGTTTTTTAAATGTGATTCGAGATATGACAGCATTCCATCTGATGTTAAGCGCGTGCGATCCGTGAAATAATCAGTAGCATCCTCTATGTGGCTGGATGCGTTAAACAAGGCAGGCCCATGGTGTTTTCCGACCAAATCTGAGACATCCTCAAGAAAGCTGGGTGGCCCTTAACCATAGAGCTTGTATGAAGAGAATTGTAGATGTGAAGGAAGCGAGAGAGTTGTATCTGGATCGTGGAAAATATTCTTCTGTTAACTTTGTCAAAATATTTTTTATATATCAGCAATCTGGCAACACTAACTTAAGGCTTTACACATTTATTAGCGTTTTACCGCCGACGGGTTTTTGTAAAAAAGAAATCGCCATTTTAATAATTAAAAAGTAGGATTTGTTAATTATAATAAATTATAAAACAAAAATCATTTCTTGAAAGTATAAAACGTTTTATAATATTATTCAGGGACGTTTTTTTAAGGCATTCATTGCTGAACATTATTTTATTATATTTATTTATTTTTATTTTATTAACATTTCTATAATAAGCTTGTATCATATTCTAAGTACTTGTATGATAGAAAAAGGACAACCAAAGTACATATATCAAAGGTACATTGGTACCGGCAAGTGATTTTGAACCCGAGCTCTCAGTTTGCGTAACTATTGCACTACCACTACACCACGACCGCCTTATATCACACGTTTTTCTATTGTGTTGACGACAGGCCCGGTGAATTGGTTAGCACACCAGTCTGTTACGCGTAAAGTCCCGGGTTCGATTCCCAGTAGGAGCAAAGAAAGCAAATGCTAATATTGCAAATTAGACATTAATACTTTTTTTCGCGTTTTAGAATTAGCTTGTAAGTTGCCGGTTTAAACAAAGCTGACATAGGGTATGTGACTGCTACTTTCACTTATTTAAGTGTAGTAGCAGCGGCCGCCATTCATGGACCGCACTCCAGCTTAACATCAGGAGGGGTGTTGTCATATGTCGAGCCTAAAATTAAAAATAATATTGAGACTCAACAAAAATATATATTTAAACAAAGTCTTACTATAGCGTTTATTTTGGTTTTGGTTTTATATTTTTTTTATTATTCAGACATTTCGAGAGCTTTGCTACCATCTTGTTCATGGAGACTCAGTTAGTACTAAGCCGCATGTTTAATTCATTAATCAATGTTCGCGCAAAATCTAAGAAAATACTAAAACATATTGTGACTGCTACTACAGTTAAATAGCTGTAAGTAGCAGTCAGCGGGGTTAGGTTGGCAAGTTAAAACGATTATCGTCTCTCGTCAGCGATTGTCAAAATAACAAAAGCTAGGCTAAATCCAATAAAACGAGACTATTAATCGTTGTGACGAATATTGTCTGTGCGTCGACACGTTTTATAATTATCATCAATAGTCTCATTTTGGTAGATTTAGCCTAGCTTTTATTATTTTGCCAATCGTCAACGAAAGACGATTATCCTTTTAACTTGCCCAACCTAACCCCGCAGGTTCCTAGTTGGAACCGGCAACTTAGAAACCGATCCCGAATAAACAGCTTTTTATTAAGTATTTAATCGTCTTATATAAATAATCTATATTTAGTTGTATTTTGTTATCGAATGTTCAAGAACAGATCATTGGTTGGTTGAGTAATTTCTCTAGAGTATTGTGGCTCAATATTTCACTGCAATCCGGGCTGACATCGAAGCTGCTCCCCGGGGACATTTCCCTGGGATAACTCCATTATAATATTGGACTTGTCTCTACTAACTTATAATGTAAATACTTGCAATATTAGCAGCTTTTATTAAAAAGTTTTATTATACCCACTAGACAACCGTGGTGTAGTGGTAGTAATATGGACGCTAACCAGACGCCCCCGATTCAAAATCACTAGTCGGTACCAATTCGGTGCGTCTTTTCTTTGTAGAACAATTGACAAGTGGAATGCTTTGACAGCCCATGTGTTCTCTTCATCCTATGACTTTGGATCTTTCAAGCGATGCGTGAAGAAGCACCTTAGGCCGGCATAGTGACGACGGCTGAGGCAGCCGAGAACTAACTCGGTTTTTTCAGTCGTCGTCACTCTTGGACCTTCTCTTGCTTATCATCAGGTCAGAAGTCGTGTCACAATAAAAAAATGTATCTTTGATAAGTATATTATACTTTAGTTTCTATGATACAAGCACTCTTATTAGCTTAGTATAGAACTGAATAACAAACAAAAATCTAAGACGAATTATTACTGAAAGAAGTGTTACCCCTTGTATTTGCTATTTTATTGGGTGTGGCAGAAGAAGGAGCAAAAGAGAATAATTAACGCTGTAGAAATGCGATCATTAAGGAGTGCATATAGAGTAACGATAGAGGATATAATGAGGAATAGCACAGTGCGCGTTAGATTTGGTTTAAAGATACATATTATATCGTACATACAGGAAATATATGTCGAGATATATATTCTCGTATATGTATATAAAGCTTGTTTGAAACTAGTCTACGTTTTACTATTAATCTATAATAGAGTGTGATTAGCATGCAAGTGCGGGCAACTCGGTTGCCTCAGTTATTTTACACAAAGCCAAGCAAATTGCTCATAAAGCCAGGAGAGCGAAACGAGGCGTGGATCAACGATAAAGCGTACCTACTCCAGCGAATGTAGCTTCATTTTTATTATGTTACGATATATACAATACATATATACACTATTATCTATATTATATATACATATAAAAGTATATACTGGGGATTTTATGGATATAGAATTTCAGATACAGATACCGATATTGGAATAAAATTATATCGGTTTCAGATACGGTTACGGATTTGTAATTATATTATATTACGATATATACCATATTATATATACTTATAAAAGTATATACTGAGGATATTATGGATGTAGAATTTCGGATACGGATACAAAAGTTCGGTTTCGGTTTCGGTCGAGTTTCGGCAAAAAACGGGTTCCAGATTAGTTTCGGTATTCGGCGGCAAACCTGCCGAAACAAAACCGAAACCAAAACTGCATTCGGGAGTTCTTGCGCTGTGTTCGGTCAGTGTTCGGCGCGGTAAATTCTATCCAAGCGACGAAGACATTTTGCTCGTGACTGCCTTGTGTTTGCAGTTTGTTTTGTTCTTTGTGAGTTTTCGTGTAATTTATTTTGAATTGATCCTAAACCAACAATTGTGTAGGCAGTAAGAGAGGTAGGCAGTGGTACCTAGTCTGCCGACTCGAGGTAGTACCACCACTTACAAGTATACAGACCGTGAAGTGAGTTGGTCACGTTTCGGCATCAGCTTGTAAGTTTCCGGTTCCAACTAGACCGGCATAGTGGATGTGACTGCTACTAACAGTTATTGAATTGTAGCAGCAATGACATCCATTCATGGACCACACTTCAGCCCCTTCAGCCTAACATCAAGCGGGGTGCTGTCAAATGTCGAGTCACAATTAAACAAAAAACGTTTTCTTCATTTTTCCCTCAAAACGTGAACCTCGTAAGGAAGTTTCGGTTTCGGTTTCGGTCGTAAAAACCAGTTTCGATCCGAAAAATCCCACTCAGTTCACGGTTGCCTCAGTCGTCGTTACTATGCTATTTTATTAACTTAGACATTTTGGCTTTGCTACAAATGCCATGGGCTTGGTGGTCACGTGGTAATGTCGTGTTTTACTCCATTCCAATTATGAATACAGGCGACCGAGGTGTAGTGCGGTACATGGTCATGCAAAACGAGAGCACGGGTTCAAAACCACTTACCGGTACCATGTATCTTTGAATTATGTACTTTAGTCGTCCTCTTTCAATGATACAAACACTTTGGTTGCTAAGTTTAAAAAAAATAAATCCCCTTAGTATCAATCTATTTCTTAGTCGCTTAGTGTCTATGATACTAGCCGCAATAACTCCAAAACTTGTTGATCTAAGTGTACAAGGAGTGTTTGTGAAATATTTCAAATATCGAATTCCAAATTCAAAATAGATTCGTGCCATTCGTATGATAGTGACGTGACATACATTGTATATGTCGATTGTCGATTCTTGTCACGAACTCGCGCAGGGGAATCGAATTGGGGCGAATCTGACATGTCGATATTTACTTATCTATGAAGTTTTTCACTTTACTTTCGATTGGTTTACTATTTGTTTTTAATAAATATGTACGATTAAAAAAATGCTTTTTATTATTGTGACACGACATTTGACTTCGTCCCGCCTGATGATAAGCAAGAGGAGATCCAAGAGTGATGACGACAGAAACAACCAAGTTAGTTCATTGCTGCCTCAGTCGCCGTCACAATGCCGGCCAAGGGACTTTGTGGATAGATATAGTTTTTATTTTTCATCGTGACTCGTATAACAGCACCTGATGTTAAGCTGGGGTGTAAGTCGCAGTCACATCAACTGCGCGCAACTTACAATCTGATCCCGAAACGTGACCAAATCACTTCACGGTATGTATACTTGAAATGGTGGTACTATCCCGGATCGGCAGACTGGGTACCACTCGACAACCAGACCAGGAGCAAATATCCGTCTCGTTTTTAATAATAAATATTTGTAATATTTATCCTAATTAATTACAAATGAAAGCTATGAAACCATTAATATTTGCTCCGACCAGGTAGCCTGCAAGTAGGTATAGTGACTTAGACGCATTTCAGGATCAAACTGGTTTGTTGCGCGGTTTGTTTAATTCAATAATCAATGTTCGCGCGAAATTTAAGAAAATACTATAGAATATTATGATAGCACTCCGCCTGATGTTAGGCTGTAGCGCGGTTCATGAATGGAGGTGACTGTCATTACAGTCGCATCCACTATGCCGGCCTAGTTGGATTCAGCAACTTACAAGCTGATCCTGAAACGCCACTTCACGGTCTGTATACTTGTAAGTGGAGGTACAGATATACGAAAGAATGTTAACTTTGCCCTCAGTCTCCGGACCCTTTTGGAAATAATAAATTATGTTTATCACTAAAAATATTTAATTTCAGAATAATCTATTAACGCTGGAATCGTGGGATGGAATCTTCCATGTTTTTTGCGACTGTTCGACACCAATATATAAACCATTGTCAATAAGAATTAAATCGGTATCGACCTTATCTTCATGTTGTTATTATTTAACTAAAGTCCTCAGTCAAGCTACGCATGACCCCGAATATATAACTCTCGACATAATATATTTTTTAAATTTATATTTCTATACTAAGTTACTAAAGTGCTTGTATCATAGAAACAGGATAACCAAAGTACATATATCAAAGATACATTGGTACCGGTGGGTGGTCCCGGACTCTCCGGTCTGTGTACCATTGCACTGCCACTTCACCACGGTCGCCTTAAATGCCGAGTCACAATGAAATACATAAATATAAAATCCGTGTTTAATACATATTTTAATGTCACATAAATGGCATAAACTTTATTAATAAATTATCAAAGTTTTGCGATTAAATAAACTAAATGTTTTGGCTATATAGGAGATGACATAGAGTATATAGAGGATATAGATAGAACATACCGCCTGCTCTTTGCTTCTTATTTTTGACTACGACATGAGAAGACCAGGTGCGTGTTTTCCGAACAAATCGGAGTCATCTTTAAGAAAGCTGGGTTTCCTATAGAGGGAGTTGTGTCAGGATCGTGCCAAGTGGCGCTTCATTGTCTCTGCATATCCCTGTGGGGAAAAGGTGTGAGAATTTGATTGATTGATTGACATAAGAATGCTCGTTGTATTACCTCGCCATTTGACATCAACTTTTTTTATTTTTTTTATTGTGACTCGATATATGACAGCACCCAGCTTGATGTTAGGCTGGAGTGTGGTCCATGAATGAATGTCACTGCTACTACAATTCAATAACTGTAAGTAGCAATCACATCTACTATGCCGGCCTAGTTAGAACCGGCAACTTACAAGCTGATCCCGAAACGCGATTAAATCACTTCACGGTATGTATACTGAACTGGTGGTTCTACCCCGGATTGGCAGACAGGGTACCACTGCCTACCACTCTTTGATAACCAGACCCGAAGCAAATATCCTTTTCTTTTTTTTATTAACCAATATTTGCAATATTCATGAAACAAATATTTGCTACGACCGGAAATCGAACCTAGGACTTTACGACCCGTAGTCGTCAAATCAAAGACATCCTTAAGTGATTTGGGCTGCCTAGTGCCTATAAGCGTAGAGCTTGTATGAAGAAAATTGTGAATGTGAGGGCAGCGAGGGAGTTGTGTCAGGATCGTGGCAAGTGGCGCTACTTTGTCTAATCGCTACGCCGCTGCTAAGCAAGGGGGTTCAAGAGGGGCGACGACCAATAAATGATTTCAGTTTACGGTTTCAAGGCTCTATTTATTTATGCTCTATGACAAATGTTATTTAGAGCAAACTCGTGTTCCGTTGTGTTAGGTTATGTTTATAATTCATTAATGTATTGTAATTTACAACTTTCAAGACTCTTATACGATTATAGGCAGGCAGAAGTTGTTGAAATATAGTATTTTCTTAGATTTTGCGCGAACATTGATTAATGAATTAAACAAATTTTATGCGGCTTACTATCGCGTTTATTTTAGTTTTGATTTTACAATTTTTTATTATTCCGACGTTTCGAGAGCTTTGCAGCCATCGTTGCAGTCTCTCCGTGACCACGATGGCTGCAAAGCTCTCGAAACGTCGGAATAATAAAAAATTGTAAAATCAAAACCAAAATAAACGCGATAGTAAGCCGCATAAAATTTGTTTAATTCATTGTTGAAATATATTCAAGCATTCACATTACGTAGTTTAACCTTACCCTACGCCACACGCTCGACGAGTGGCGAGAGAAATAGCGAGGGAAATAGACAGAGACATAGTGTGGCTGCGTTATTCGTCCTGCTGCTCGTCATGCCCGGCGATCCATTTTTTGTCGGTTTACTAGCGCGAGTAGGGGAGTGTGTGGCTGTTAGGGCAATATTCACGGCAACACGAGGAGCAGTGCAAAGAGCATAGTATGGCTGTAGCAGTAGAAAAGACTGAATAAGGCAGTGTTTCCCAACGTGGGACCCCCGCCCCACAGAGGGACAATTTGACAATTAAGGGGGGCATAGTTATTATTAAAATTTAACATTTAAAAAAATAATAATTTCGCTTTGGGTTATTTTGATGCAATGCTAGATATCGGTGAAAAATTTAACAAAAAAGGCAAATTCCTATAAAAGTGAAGGACTTAGTCGCGTTTCGGGATCAGCTTGTCAGTTCCCGGTTTCAACTAGGCCGGCATAATGGATGTGACTACTACTTACAGATATTGAACTGTAGTATCCTTCGCCCCTACATATGGACCGCACTTCAGCCTAACATCAGGCGGGTGCTGTCATATGTCAAGTCATAATTAAAAAAATGTTACCATACTGAAAGAAACCTACATGTTCTCACTTTAGATATTGAAAGGAGGTGCCTATCCTTGTTATTTAATGTACCCATGAGTATCTATTTCATCATCATTAGCCAGAATGCGTCCTGTTGTCATTGGCCTGTTGGAAAAGCTGAGAAATGTTCAGCGGGCAATGGAGAGAGCTATGCTTGGTGTATCTCTGCGCAATAGAATCCGGAACGAGGATATTCGCCAAAGAACCAAAGCTACCGACATAGCTCGTAGGATTTGCGAGCTGAAGTGGCAATGGGCTGGCCACATCGCTTGAAGAACCGACAACCGATGGGGAAGAAAGGTTCTAAAATGGAGACCACGAACCGGAAGACGCAGCGTAGGTAGGCCTCCCACTAGATGGACTGACGACATAGTGAAAGACACGAATAACCGGTGGATGCAACTGGCATCTTATTGTTTGAAATGGCGTTCTAAGTGTTCCCCTCCCTCCTGTGTTCAGCAGTGGACGCTTTCCGGCTGATGATGATGATGATGATGATTGGTATCTATTTATCACTGTATCTATTTGTATTTATCTCTCCTATAATCCAATAATGTAAGAAAGGAATAACAACAGAAAATCTCCCGAAATACACTTTTAGGCAAAAAATCTAGGACAGACAAAATGGAAAACGTGCTAACATCACCTTTTCACGTAACACACGCAGGCATTATCTCGCATCACGCCCGTTGAGCTAAAATTTATAATCCACTGTTTACCTTTTATTAAAAGCTACTTCTACAGTGGTATAGTATAGGTAGAAGGTATGCTTTAAAAGATTCTGAATTCAAATTGAAATAATTATTGTGATACAGTTTTTTTTATTGTGACACGACATTTGACCTCGACCTTCCTGATGATAATCAAGAGGAGATCCAAAAGTGCCGACGACTGAAACAACCGAGTTAGTTCACGGCTGCCTCAGTCGCCGTCACTATGTCAGCTTAAGGTGCTTCTTCACGCATCGCTTGAAGGATCCAAGGTTATAGGAAGGAGAGAACACATGGGCTGGCAAAGCATTCCACTTGTCGATTGTTCTAGAATGAAAAGACGCACCGATGTTAGTGTTTGAATAAATAGTTTTGCTCTTTTTTCAGGCGTAAACTTATTTACATAGGTCCACCACAAATTACATTTTATTTTTTATTTACATTTCTATACTTAACTACTAAAGAATAAATAGCTACATCTAATATAAATAACTATATTAATAATAATCCAGGTGACAAAAGCGAGAGAGTTGTCAGGATCGTGGTTAGTAGAGTTCCATTAACTCTGCATATCCCTGACGATTGTGATATTGATGATTCAGGTGATATTGATGATGCAAAATGTTAACATTGTTCAAGTAGATAAATAATAAACATTTCAAAATAACATAACCAAAATGTAGGCGAAATTATAAACTAAAATTACAATTGACCACTCGTTAAATAAAAACGATAACGATTAGAATATTTAGAATAAATTTAATATTTTTTTTATTTTTAACATTACTAAGCTATGAAGTGCTTGTGTCATAGAAACAGGACAACCAAAGTACATATATCAAAGATACATTGGTACCAGTGGGTGGTTTCGAACTCGTGCTCTCGGTTTGTGTAACCATTGCACTGCCACTACACGGTCGTCTTAATTGTATAAATAAAATTTAAAATTGCACTGATATTCGACATCTTTGTAACCAATCAGCTATAACAAATCAATAGGTAAACTACGTTGATTGGTCACTTATGAGCGCGGTGCAATTTTACTGCTTTTTCGTCGCCTTAAGAGAACCGAGGTCCCGTTTTGATCAATAAATATTTTTTTCTGTCAGTAAGTAGGATTATATAGTAGATGTAACTGATGAATATTAGTATTTTTTATTCAATTAAATACACAAAATATACGACTATAAGTGTGTAGTGGCAGTGCAATGGTTACGCAAACCGAGAGCACGGGTTCAAAACCATTTGCCGGTACCAATGTATCTTTGATGTATCTTGATGATATCAAGGCGACCGTGGTGTAGTGGCAGTGCAACGGTTACACAAACCGGAGAGCACGAGTTCGAGACCACCCACCGGTACCAATGTATCCTTGATTTATGTACTTTGGTTGTCCTGTTTCTATGATACAAGCACTTTAGTAGCTTATCATAGAAATGTGAATAAAAATAAATCTAATTGTGATAAAATTGAATAACCCCCAGAGTAACCTCGCTACGTACATAAACGCTGTACAATTAATTATTCCTCGCTATAATAATTCACGGTTCATTAAAGTGAAATACAAAGCGTGCGCCAAACTGAATAATTTAAAATGGAACACGCTGTATCATATATTATCATATATTCCACAGTATTATACGAGTAGTAGTTTATGGGGAAAATTCTGCCTACAAACTAGTGGTATAATAGTTATTGCAGGCAAAATTGCCCAGTGTAAAGTTTTTTTTTTTTCATTGTAACTCGACATAGGACAGGACCCCGCTTGATGTTAAGCCAAAGTCCAAAAGTAACGACGCCTATAAAAACGAGTTAGTTCACGGCTACCACAGTCGCCGTCACTATGCCGGCCCGATAATATAAAGTAATTATTCATTATAATTAATAATTGTATGCTTCCTTATTAAAGGTAAATAATTTTAAAAAATATACATGTACCTCATGAATAATTTTCATTGTAATTTAAACCCTAATGTAAAGATAATAAGATATTGTTTGTAATTATAAATTAATTAAACCATAACAGTACGTAGCCTTAAGCAATGTAATTAAGTTAGATATACTGAAAATTGTCCATTTTCAGGCACAAATTTTCAGTGAGGGCAAACGTAATTCACACGTCATATTATTTTTAGGATAATTATTTATTAAGGAAACATAAATTTTTTCAATGTAAAAATTAAAATGTACTAATTACACCTCTATTATTTAAAAAAAAAACTAAAATACATTATTAAAAGGTGTCCCTTTAGGCAAGGTTCCGAAGATATTCAAAGGCGTTCCCCCTTTGAATAGCTAGACTAATTCTTTGTCCGAGGTAGCTGCTACTTCTTCGGTCTCCTGTGATGGATATATATTTTAAATTAACGTTTACATCGGTCGGCTTATGTTGTTTAATTTTTTTTATTGTGACTCGACATATGACAGCATCTCGCTTGATGTTAAGCTGCAGTGTGGTTCATGAATAGATGTCACTGCTTCTACAATTCAATAACTGTAAGTAGCAGTTACATCCACTACGCCTAGTTGGAACCGGCAACTTACAAGCTGATCCCGAAACGCGACTAAATCACTTCACGGTCTGTATACTTGTAAGTGGTGGTACTACCCCGGATCGGCAGACTGGGTAACACTACCTACCACAATATTAGATAACCAGACTCTAAGCAAATATCCATATCTTTTTTTTATTAACAAATATTTGCAATATTTTATTGTTTTTAAATTTTACAAATAAAAGCTATGAAACAAATATTTATTCATGGACCACACTTCGGCTTAACATCAAGCGGGGTGCTGTCATATGTCGAGTCACAATAAAAAAAAAGAGAGTAAAGCTATGTTTTTGCAGTTGCTTTCCAGATTTAAAAACACTGTTGTGCTGCAATTGCTGACTGAAAATTACCGACACATTTAGCCTGGGATACAGAGCTGTGTTTAGAGATCATTGAACTGTAACTAGCGTAATTGTGTAAATGTACAAATACCCAGTTATACTTGTATTTTAAAACACCCGTATGTAAAAATTTATGAAATTCCTAAAATGTTTAGGCATTAATTTCACAGCTGCCTTTGACTAATGTAGATAGCGAAGTCAGAATAACTAGAGCGACTGGAGGCTTTATTTCCTTAAAAGTGTGTTTCCAATTGCGACTGCAAACCGCCGCACCGACTGCGCTACTGGTTTGTATGAATCTGTACGGCGGCGCGGCCGCAGACTGCATTGTCACCTTGCACGGAATCAATCTCATACAGAATCATGCAACCAGTAGTGCAGTTTGCAGTCCACTTTCGTCATCAGAATCACACTTTTAAAGAATCGTCAAGTGGAATGCTTTGCCAGCCCATGTGTTTTCTCCATCCTATGACCTTGGATCCTTTAAGGGATGCGTGAAGTGAACTAACTCGTTTTTTTCAGTCGTCGTCATTCTTGGACCTTCTCGGACCTTATCTTGCTTATCATCAGGCGGGTCGGAAAATAACTACGGGTTGGTAGTTATTTTCTTAGTACTCACCACCACCTTCTAATGTACGAATCGTAAATCAATCAATCAAATTCTCACGCCTTTTCCAACAGGGATAGGTAGAGACAATTGAGCGCCACTTGTCACGATCCTTACACTCCCTTGCTTCCTTCACATTCACAATTCTCTTCATAAAGTCTCTGTGGTTATGGTCACTAGGCAACGCAGTTTTCTTGAGAATGTCTCCAATTGTAAAGTGACTTAACCACCTAGGAGATCAGCTTTAAAGTTACCAGTTACTATTAGACCGGCATAGTGGCTGTGACTGCTACTTAAACCTAATAAACTGTAGTAGCAGTCACTTTCATTTATGGACCGCACTTAAGCTAAATATCAGGTTCCATAATAAGAAAATATTAATGAATTAAACAAATTTTATGCGGGTTACTATCGCGTTTATTTTGGTTTGGTCTCTCCGTGACCACGATGGCTGCAAAACTCTCGAAACGTCGGAATAATAAAATAAAAATGTAAAATCAAACCAAAATAAACGCGACAGTAAAATAAGTAGTATAAACTGCATAAATTTGTTTAATAAATGGAAAATTATGTTATTGGATTCAATTAGGCCGGCATAGTAAATGCGACTGCTACTCACCTTAACTGTAGTAGTAGTAAACTGCACTTAAGCTAAATATCAGACTCCATAATAATATAATATTATAAAAATGATATATAATAATAAATGTAACCTACCAAAGTATCCTTAGCTTGTACTAAATGGTCGGATGGTTAGCAATATAAAAGTTCAAGATCTATGTACATATATAATATGTATGTATGTATGTATAATGTGAACCTTGGATTTTTTAAATATAAAGTATAGCTCTAAGAGTAAGTGCTCTAAGAGCAAGAAGGGGAGGGAAGCGCTGGTGAAGGAATTTAAACTGAATGTAGTTAATGTTGGTTTAGCGCAGAGTATTTTATCTGAACCAGCATCAGAGATATGTTATAAATTTGGCAATATTATTTCTTCCCTTTAGCGGCGACTTCCTCCCAAATAGACTTAAGATGAATTTGATGATATGTTTTAGGCTCTATGGAGCTCCCAATAAATATAGATTTTAAAAAATATATATATAAAGTACTAGATGTGACGTTATCTAATAAGGAGCAATATCGTGGTTTGTGTGGTAACGTAAATAGAAATGTAATTCAAATTCTTCTCCCTGCACATAGCAACATAGCAAAGTACTTGCACCTAGTTTCTAGTTAAGTACTTTGGTCGCAAATCAGTTAATTTATCCGCCTATCGGCTTTGTTTTTCCAATGGAAGGCTTCCATTAGCCTTCTCCTTCAAGCAAAGCTAAAAGTAACAAAGGTAACTTAGTTAAAGCGCTTGTTACTACGGTTTAATAACTAACAGCAAGTAGCAGTCATATCAACTATGATGGCCTAATTTGACCCGGAAAGTCATAAGCTAATTGACGCGACTTAGTCACTTTACGGTCTATACACTTCTAAATAGTAGTAATACCCCGAATCGGCAGGCTGGGCACCTACCACTCCTAGATACGTACAGAATCTATAAAAAATCCCTAAATACAATAAAATTTCTGTTGTAACTGATTTCAAAACCTCTAGGTGTTAATTACATTAAAGTGAATATATTAGAGGCGTCTTTCCATAGTAAAATATATAAAGAATATTATAAAATTAATTTGATTAATTACCTCCATTAGCAACATGGCTAACAATAAATAGCTTCAAAGGCAAACTCTATTCACGCATATCCGCCCGCAGAATACTCGACTCAACCAAATTACCTAATGTAATTGTTCACACGTGAGAAACATTTACCATTCATATTGATACAATCTGCTTATGCCTGACACAGTCTACAACAAAACACAGAACAAACTAGTCGCTACAATGTTTATTTACTTCTTACTATTCACTTTTGTTCATTGTGTACCTCTAGATAATCATTTAGACGTTATTAACGAATTTTCATTCAGATTACTCGATAATATCGCTGTTTTGGTTGAGGGAAACTACGCTGTGTCGCCTATTTCTGTATGGAGTATTTATTCTCTCATCGCTGAAGGAGCTTCTGGACCAACATTCGACCAACTCATGATGCAGCTCAGCCTACCAACTGATACAAAAGCGACGCAAGTGCTACACAAAACAGTGGAACATATTTTAAGTAAACCTAAAAGCGATGTTGTTTTTAACAAGAAAGCTGCTTTTTTTGCTGATTGCACCTTGAATATTCACGAAGAATTTTGTCGTTCCGCTTATGGTTACAATACAGATGTGTTCTCCATTGATGCTACAAACAAAACTAAATTGGCTGAAGATATTAATTATTATATTTGTATAGCTACTGATGGCTATGTAAAGGGAGTGGTCAATGCGATGATGCTCGAAGATTTAAGACTTCTTATGGTGGATGCAATGTATTTTAAAGCTAATTGGACATATCCATTTGATCCACTATATACCAAAAAGGAATCATTTTACGATGAACATGGAAGAACACTAGGTTATGTTAATATGATGTATCAGAAAGCTCCAAACACAGTGGCTTATATCGAAGAGTTGGAAGCAGAAATTTTAGAAATGTCCTATGGAAAAAATGAAGAATATTCTATGATTATTTTGCAGCCATACCAGGGTGGTTCTTTGAAGAAATTATTGAAGTTATTAACTAAAGTTTCTTATAAGAATTGGTCGAGGAAACTTTTAATGAGTGACAATTTACCTTCGATAGATTGTTACGTGCCTCGATTGAAAATATCATCTAAATTGGATTTAATAAAGCCGTTACAGTATATGGGAATACACGATGTTTTTGATCCTATACGAGCTCAGTTGCCAGGGATATCGGATAGCTTACTGTATGTGTCTACTACGATACAAAAAGTTGAATTGGAGGTTTATGAGGAAGGAACTAAAGCAGCTGTTACAACAATAGTAGGGCTTGAAGATAGGGTTTTGGGTCAACGTGTGGAAGTGAACAGACCGTTTGTTTATTTAATTATTGAGAAACAAAACGATTTAGTGCTCTTTGCTGGTGTCTATAATGAACCTTCTGTAGTGTAATCATATTTTTTATTAAAATGTGATTTTAATTATTTTATTTTTAACTCAACATCTGTTCGCGGCAACATGGTAAGCAATAATTTATCAACACTATGACATCATAGTTATTAGACCGGTAGTACCAGTGTTACCTATGAGATAGCTACTTTTTTTTGACTCGATAACTGAGGTACATATCAGCTAGAAATAGCTGATATGTACCTAAAAGAAACTATATGAATAATAGTATAGAAGTAATAATATTTATCTTAGATATTATAAAATACCAATAACTTAATAATTTACAAACCGAAGGCAGGCATTAAACGAGGCAGGCCAGGGTGTTTCGGAGACCAAATCAGAGACATCCTCAAGAAAGTTGGATTGCCTAGTGCCAATAACCACAGAACTTGTATCACAAGAATAATTGTGGACATAAGAGAAGCAAAGAAGTTGTGTCAGGATCGTGGCAAGTGGCGCTCCATTGTCTCTGCCTATCCCTGTGGGGAAAAAGCGTGACGATTTGATAATAATTTACTCTACGCACATACAAACAACACGTCTTTTTACAACGTTGATGCGAGCGCTTCTTACTAGGTATAGTACCAGTTGCATCCATTAATAGACCGCACTCCAGCTTAACATCAAGTAGGGTGCTGTCATATGTCTAGCCACAATACAGAATAAAATATCAATCAATCAATCAAATTGTCACGCCTTTTTCCCACAGGGATAGGCAGAGACAAAGGAATAAAATAAAATATGAATAATCCAATCCATAAGTCACGTTTTTAATAATTATAAATATTAATAACATAAAAAATACTTCCTTAATTAGTTTACCGATAAACTATAAAGTTATATTTTAAAATTTAGTTCAAAATTCAACTTTATAAGACTGATAATAAAATCTAAATTTAATAATTAATAGTTGAAGTTTTTAATAGCATAATCTCCAGGTCACGTTTAAATTATATAAATCCTGATAATTATTTGCAATAACAAATCTATTAATGGTCGATTTAATAACAAATCTTTTCGTTTGGCCGGCATAGTGACGGCGAATGAGGCAACCGTGAACTGACTTGGTTCTTTTAGTCGTCTTCTTAGACCTCCTCATGCCTATTATCAGACGGGACGGATCAGATGTTACTGCGGCGTTCGGCAAATTGCGTCATATCTTCTCGCCAAACATCCAGCAGTGCCTGAAGACAAAGGTCTTCGAACATTGTGTGTTGCCAGTGATGACATATGGCACTAAGACGTGGCCCTTGAATGTTGGCCTGTTGGAAAAGCTCAGAGTCGCTCAGGGGGAAATGGAGAGAGCTATGCTTGGTGTTTCCTTGCGCTATAGAATCCGGAACGAGGATATTCGCAAAAGAACCAAAGTTTCGGTAACCCCCGTAGGATTCTCAAGCTGAAGTGGCAATAGGTTACCCACATCGCTCGAAGAACCGACAACCGATGGGGAAGAAAGGTTCTAGAGTGGAACCGAAAGACGCAGCGTAGGTAGGCCGCCCACTAGATGGCATCTTGTCGTTCGGAATGGCGTTCTAAGACGAGGCTTATGTTCAGCAGTGGACGCCTTCTGACTGATGATGATGATGAATGATAAAAAAATATATATACAAAAAAATGTATTTTCCAATAGTCGTATAGACAGTGGTGCCCAGTCTGCCGATCCAGGGTAGTAAAACCACTTACAAGTATACAAACCATGAAGTGACATAGTCGCGTGTCGGGTTGAGCTTGTAAGTTGTCGGTTTCAACTGTTCCGGCTAGTAGACGTGACTGTTAATTACAGTTATTTTACTGTAAGTAGCAGTCCCCTCATTCATGGACTGCTCTCTAGTTTAACACAAAAATCATCAGGCGGGTCGAGGTCAAATGTCGTGTCACAATAAAAAAACAATAAAATAAAATTTATAAAAATTGATGTAAGTAAAACAAAACCTGCCGTCCCTGAATTATTAAAACAACTTTAAAAGTTGTAAAAATTGTTTAAGTTTTCGATATCATACGAGTATCAAAATAACACAATAATCACGTAAATTTTAATTTGACGCGACCTTTACAAAGGATTCTAATATGATTTATTTACTATACATTGCCATGAGCTCTACAAACTTTACTTATTATTAGCGAACTGGGCACCACTGCCTGCCACTTTTTGGAAACCAGACCCGGAGCAAAAATCTGCCCCTTTTTTTATTAACCAATATTTGTAATTAAATATTACAAATAAAAGCTATGACACAAATATGTGCTCCGACCGGGAATCGAACCCGGGATTTTACGCGTAAAGGCCCAATACGCCACGACTGTCGTCACCTTGTTTCTATCTTATCTTTTTACTCTAGTGATATCCGCATAGGTCAGGGGAAGTATTCGCATTCTATTGACCTAATCCGCTGTCGAACGACTTTATTCACATTTTATTTTACAAACAAACAAAAAACTGATGACAGAGGAATCCAATATAAAATACATAGGTACACAATTGCGGTGATTGACTAACTGATAGGACTGATTATTCAATGCAAGTTGAACGAATAAGTTCAGACGAGTCGATTCGCTGTCAGCTATTAATTGAATCAATAAAAGTTGAAAGACTTTTAACTTTTGTTGAACCAATATTTATTGCTTCAACTTGATTGAAAGTCTGTTCGGACGCTTCAAATTCGCCTCGTGTGCACGCCGTATATCTTGCTTTACCTTCACGGCAGCCCCAGCAGCACCCTAAATGCGTTATGTCTAACTATAGACTCTTAATAGAGGCGTAGTTAATTTAAGAATAAATAGCTATAAAAAAACAAAACACAGTCGTGACATGTGAAAAAAAGCGCGATTCCGCATTTTATTTCGAACAATAAAATATAAATAATGTAATTTATAACTTGTATTTTAATATTTAATAATTAGATTAGATAGTACAAAATAATAATAGTAAAAAATCAATCGAATTGTCACGCCTCTTTCCCATTCCAGGCAGAGACAATGGAGCGCCACTTGCCACGAT
Organism: Tinea trinotella; assembly: GCA_905220615.1. Classification (NCBI taxonomy): domain Eukaryota; kingdom Metazoa; phylum Arthropoda; class Insecta; order Lepidoptera; family Tineidae; genus Tinea; species Tinea trinotella. The sequence continues at coordinate 846,537 of HG992328.1, read as the reverse complement.
CCTGACACAACTCCCTCGCTTCCTTCACATTCACAATTCTCTTCGTACAAGCTCTAAGGTTATGGGCACTAGGCAATAGATGTGGGGTAACCACATCTATCGCCCAGTGCGCGATAGATGTGGTTTGAATGAGGATGTAGTAACAAGGATTGACAAAGGAATGCTTCGATGGTTTGGGCACATGGAAAGGATATATGAGTGAAAGTAGATTGACGAAAGGAATTTATAAATCTCATGTGAATGGATGCGTTAAACAAGGCAGGCCCAGGAGGGTGTTCGCCGACCAAATTGGAGACATCACTTAAAGAAACATCACTTAACATAAATTATACATAATTTGCTAAGTGATGTGAATGACAGGCAATTACTTGTAACCATAGGTATTAGCCATAGAATTGATGCAATGGGATCAAGGTGGACACGCGTGGCGCGTTTGGTACACGTCTGCTACACGTAGACCGGGTTCGATTCCCGGTCAAAGCAAATATTTCAAGGTGACCGTGGTGTAGTGGCAGTGCAATGGTTACACAAACCGAGAGCACGAGTTCGAGACCACCCACCGGTACCAATGTATCTTTGATATATGTACTCTGGTTGTCCTGTTTCTCTGGTACGGGCACTTTAGTAGCTTAGTATAGAAATTTAAAAAAAATGTTAAACTTTTTTTATTATTTTATATTTACATTTCTATACTAAGCTACTAAAGTATAGTAGGGGAACGACTTAAAGAAACGTGCGAAGAATGCGGTTGTGACGTCATCGTCACGTGTCTATCATGAATAGTGAAGTAACATGCAAAATGTTGATAACGATAAACACACACTTTTTTACTTGCGTATTTTAATTTAGTTATTAAATATTATAAATTTATATTTAATAAATGTTTATACATTAACAACAATAATTATTATTTAATCATATATTTAACCAATCATATATCAACTTTTTAACAAAACTAAACTAAAGTTTTTTTGTCGTCAACGCTTACGAAACTTTAAGGTGTCCATATTCATAAATCAGTATATTCTGTCTAAGCCGAAATAACGTGCCCCTCCACTGCATTTACGCACACGAGCAAATATAAAATAAGAATAAAACACACCGATAAAATAATTTTAACAAAAAATACGACTTTAATCAGTAAACTAGCAAAAAATAAATTTACTACGCACAAAGTAATACCTTTTTTTTTTCATTTAGTTAAATAGAAATTATTAAATAATTATTTTATAATTTTGAAGTCGGTATATACTATACTTGATTCTAACGAGGACGAATGCGATGAATCTGATGACCTTGATGATTCCGATAGCATAAGTGAAAAGTATAGCTAGTCTAACTATAAATGACGCGCCCCTCCACTTTATTAGTTTATTTAAATGTGTGAATACAAATATTACTAACTATACTATTATACTTCACGCAGGGCAGTTAAAAGTTTAGGACATGTTGGTACAATCTTTTTTATTAAATAAAAATCTTCTATGCATCTTCTTATAACGCCAAGGTCAAAGTCGTCAATATTAACATTACGTTTAAAATTTATCTTTTTGCCTTTTTTTGTGGGTGATTTCAAAAGTAATGATCCAGCTAAAGTCGACTCACGTTTTATATTATTAATTGTGCTTTTAGGTACACCGGTATAATAACATGATCTATCAATACTTTTACATAAAGGTATAGTTACTATATTTGATAATTTTTCTTCTTCACACATTTTAATCACGTTCCTAATAATGTTTCTAGCCTGGCTACGGATGACTACTCTCTTTTTTTGAGTTAACTCGCTCATTTTGTAATAAACAAACAAAATAATTGATGACACGTTTTTATCGATAGTGCGCTATTAAGTGACACCGCCAAGCTAAGCGCGTCACTAATGGCGGCCAGTATGATACGGGTGGGAGGTATTTGCCCACCCGCCGCTCCTCAGGCCCCGAATGCATTTAAGTCATTCCCCAACTATACCTATTTGTATCATAAAAACAGGACAGCCAAAGTAATATATCAAAGATACATTGATACGGGCAAGTGGTTTTGAACCCGTGGCCTCGGTTTGTGTGACCATTGCACTGCCACTACACCACGGTTGCCTTAATATTTAATAAATAATTAGATTAAATTATATAACAATTTGACAATAAAAAAGAGGTGGATACTGGTTTTGGTTATCAAAGAGTGGTTGGCAGTGGTGCCCAATCTACCGATCCAGGGTAGTACCACAACTTACAAGGATACAGACTGTAAAGTGACTTAGTCGCGTTTCTGGATCAGCTTAAGTTGCCGGTTCCAACTAGGCCGGTTACGACTAATTTGTTACGCGCAAAGTTCCAGGTTCGATTTTCGTTCAGAGCAAAGATTTGTTTCATTGCTTATTCATTGCTTCAAAGAGGGGAATATTAATCAAAGAGTGGTAGGCAATGGTGCCCAGTCTGTTGATCCGGAGTAGTACCACCACTTACAATTTAAATTTACTTAAGGCGACCGTGGTGTAGTGGCTTTGCAATGGTTACACAAACCGAGAGCACGAGTTCGAGACCACCCACCGGTACCAATGTATCTTTGATATATGTACTTTGGTTGTCCTGTTTCTATAATACAAGCACATTAGTAGCTTAGTATAGAAATGTAAATTTAAAAAATATATATATACAAAACCTCATTTCACGTTGCACTCAGTCGCGTCGCAAGATGCCAGTTACAACTAGGCCGTTATAATGCATGTGACTGCTACTTACAGTTATGTAACCGTAGTAGCAGTTGCCTCCATTCATGGACCGCACTCCAGCTTAACATCAGGCGGGTTGCTGTCATATGTCGAGTCACAATGACTATATTATATAATCAGACATAAGAACATAATATGTTAGAGCGACAGTTGTTAACAAAGCAAGGTTAAAAAGACACGAGTATACAGAAAAGACAATAGAACAATTTGTATATATCTTTTGTTTCCGAAATCAGACTGATCTTTTGAGAATATTTTTACCGTTTAATTAGATTCGGTATCAAGGTTGTGTCGAATAAAAATCAAATAAAACTATATTCTTTATTATCCTACTATTATTATTAATGTGAATGTAAGTTTGTTTGTTACGTTTTTACGCAACAACTACTTAACCGATCATCATGAAACTTTGTATACATGTTTTTGGAGGTACTACAAGTAACATAGGATACTTTTAAATAATAAAAAAATATATTTTTAACTATATTTTCCAATTTACTATAGGTTCAGCTGTTTGTAATTATTATATATTTATTTTTATTTCCGTCTGTCATTATTATATGAGTTATCGAGTTATAAATACAAAAAAAGAGATATCAGTCGAATTGAGAACCTCCTCTTTTTTTATGGCTGTGTTATAAACCTAATTTTACGCGGGTGAAACCGCGGGCACAGCTAGTATACTATAAAATTACTCTTTGATAAATATTCCCCTCTTTTTTTATTAACAAATAAGCATTGAAACAAATTTTTGCTCTGACCGGGAATCGAACCTGGAACTTTACGCGTAACAAATTAGTGTGCGTCAAAAAAAACCAATGCGTCAAAAATTACAACAATAGGCTCAAGTGTATTGAAGACCATATTTTTTATTATTTCTATACTAAGCTACTAAACGTGCTTGTACCATAGAAACAGGGCGACCAAAATACGACGCTTTCGGAGGTCCGCAGGAACGAGAACGTGCTCCTGGTCTTTCTGGAGGAGATCAGGTGGCTAAAAACTAACAAAGAAGCCGCAGAGGACTCAAGTGCGAAATGAACCCACACATTACAGCAACAGGGAAGGGATGTGTTAAAAAGACTACCCAAACTAATGTAAACGCCTTAAACTTTCGAAACCAATATGTGTACCATATTGTAGTGTTATAACATTTTAAGGCGTTTCTTATGTGGATGTAAGGGAAGCGAGAGAGTTGTATGTGTGTATCGTGGCAAATGGCGCTCCATTGTCTCTGCCTATTTCTGTGGGAAAAAGGCATGACTAGTTAATAATTAATTTATTTATTGAAGTAGCTGTAACTACTAGGATTTGTAGAAAGAAGTAGGAATTTAACACGTTCAGTGCCAGCGACTCGCCTAGCGAGTCCACCTAAATGTTCACTCAGGTGCCAGCGACTCGCTAGGCGAGTCCAGTGTTTTTCTGTATTATTTCGAAAACGTATGTGTATTTTCTTCTCAAAATCACAATGTAGACTAAATATGCGCTAATTTATAAATTTATGAGGTGGCCCGGGTGTAAAGACTTACTTTATTTTTTTAATAAAAAAAGTTATTCTCCAGTGCCATGAACTCGCTAGGCGAGTTCACTGCCAGAGTTTCTCAAACATTTTGTTAATGCGATATTTATAACACAAATAAGTAACAGATGGCGAACAAAAACAGTATATTTAAAATATATATATATAGGCACGTATATATATACGTGCCTATTTCTTATTATTTTCTATATCTTATTAAATTAATAAATGTAATTGAATGTTATAAAATTTAATATGTAGTAAAAGGTTATACTTAAAATAATTATAACAAAATACAATTCGCTCATTAGAATTTATGATTCAATACAAAACATTATAATCACAATAGGGACTTATTTTATGTCTAGGATTGTTATTATGATTTTTGTTCTAAAAAAGACGCTCTAAAACAAGAAAAAAATCTCATCTGATATTGTTATGTGCAAACTATTCGATATTTATTGTGTAATAAATAAACAACTTACAATTTTTTTGGAGTTATAATTTTGTGGTAAAAAGCGGATCTGCAAATGGCAGATCCGCTTTAAAAAAACATTTGTTTAGATTTTAACCTACCGCCTTTAATATGTAGAGGTCCCAACTTATGTCATTGTGTTACACACGTAAATATAATTTGAACAAGTGTATCATAGTTTATAATGAAATACGTATTTTAAGTAGTTTTGACCACAATTTTGTTTGAACCACATCTGATTGAAATCATTCCCAATTATCGGCTGCTTCGCCGTATACGTGTAAAAAGAAGCGGTGCCTCATTTGTTTTCTTTTTTATAACCAAGCAGTAATATAAAAAGCAATTGTTTTACCAAACATACCTTGTTTATCTAAACAAAAAGCGTTTCTACAATCTCATTAGTAAATTTATCGAGAAATGGCGCAAGTAACTAAAATAATTTATATTCAAAAGATTTGCCATTGTTACACTATCAGTGTCAACGACAAAAAAAAACTGTAGCAATAAATTATTTACCAAAACCACTTTTAATATTGTTTATAACATAATATGTTATTATAAACATAACAATGAAATTCTTAGAGGAAATATAAAATTAACTAAATAAAAAAACATTTGTTTAGATTTTAACCTACCGCCTTTAATATGTACAGGTCCCAACTTATGTCATTGTGTTACACACGTAAATATAATCAGAACAAGTGTATAATGAATATAATGAACATCATAGTTTATAATGAAATAAATACGTATTTTAAGTAGTTTTGGAGAAAAATTATGTTTGAATCACATCTGATTGAAATCATTCCCAATTATCGGGTGCCTTGCCATATTCGGGTAAAAAGAAACAGTGCCTCATTTGTTTCCTTTTTATAACCAAGCAGTAACAAAAAAAAGTATTTTTTTACCAAACAATCTGAACAAAGCGTTTCTAAAATTTCATTAGTAAATTTATTGAGAAATGGCGCAAGTAACAAAAAGAATTCATATTTAAAAGAATTGCTTTTGTTCAGAGTCAGAGTCACCGACAAAAAACACCTGTAGCAATAAATTATTTTACAAAACAACTTTTAACATTGTTTATAATATATTATGTTATTATAAACATAACAATAAAATTCTTAGAGAAAAAATAAAATATGTTAACTAAATCGGAAACCACATTCATAGAATTAAATGCTATTAAAATTGAAACAGTATTAAAATATAACATTAACAACAAATTTTATTTCATAAAAGTTTGGAAAGCACTGGTTTAATTACGAAACAAATTTACCTATTATTTTATTTATTGAGTTATTTGCCTTATTTATAGGTTTAAACATACGGAATGATCGCCAAACACCTTTTAAATGTCCTGTAACTGTAAAAATGACTCTAATAACCACAAAAATAGCAAAAATCAAAATTTACCTAAACCCTGTGCCACTGGACTCGCCTAGCGAGTCCAGTGTTTTCTTACTCCAGTGCCACCGACTCGCCTAGCGAGTCCACTGTGAAATGTATGTGGCACCTGAGGTAACTTCACGCAAATCGTAGTGGCAGTGAACGTGTTAAGTAGGCACGTACAGTGGACTTGACTAATAAAAATATATTTTAGGTTCGCTGGCTAAATAATAAGGTTTATATTAATAGTCACAACCACATTTTATCTAGCCAATATTTAATTTATGTTATGATTTGACCTCTTTTGTGGTAAACAGGATAGAAATATCAAAGCTGTTGTCTAATTAATACAAAAATAGTACAAGACATAACTATAACCAGAAATAATCCTTTTACATTTTAAGTTAAAAGGAAAAATCATCGTATTATTGACTCATACAAAAATACTACATTTTTATTGTGCAAATATGAAATATTAAATTAAACTTTAACTGTTTAGAAATAAAGTGCATTATTGCAAATTAAAATAGCTGATCATTGCATTATTAATGAGAACGGGTTTTCCCTTGACGCGTACAACAGCTCAGTAACTCTAATGTTTTTAAACCAAATACACACATAAAAAAACAATGTTTCGCGTTATAGTATTTGCATTTTTATTTAGTTATATTAATTGTGCTGTTGAATTTAGTGATAGAAGTAGAAATTTTAGCATAGTTTTAGTGCACCACACTGCTCAAGAGACTGGCGGGCATATAGTGATTTCGCCGTTTGGAATATGGAGTTTAATGACTGGAGTTGCTCTGGGAGCCACGGGAGAAAGCTACGAACAATTGCGCAGAGCATTTATATTACCAAAAAATGAAAAAGCACTCATTAACGGATACAAAAATCTAACAAATATAGTCCTCAATCCAAAGACTAGCGATGTCAGTTTGGTTAGTAAGAATTTCATGTTTTTGGATCAGAATTTTGCTATTAAACCAGATTTTAGACAAGTCATGACGAATGAGTTCAAAGCAATGATTAAAGTGCTCAACTTTCAAGATCCTAACTTAGCTTCGAGGACGGCAAACAACTACATAGCTAGTTCAGGCGGGAGAGTCACCAACGTGTTAACTTCAGACGATTTCACCGAGTCAAGGATGATTTTAACAAATGTGATTTCTTTCAAAGGCTTCTGGGGTTTGCCTTTTAACAAATCTGAGACGAATTTAGAAGATTTCAATGATGAAGATGGTAATCGCATCGGCAACGTAAACATGATGACCCAACGTGGACAGTTCCCCTTCTCGAACGTAAGAAGTCTGCGAGCGTTCGCCCTCGAATTGCCTTATGGGCATGAAGGATCATACTCTATGTTAATCCTTTTGCCTCATCACGGAATCAAAGTTATGAACATGTACAAAAACTTAGAAAATATATCCCTGAAAGAGATATTTGCACAACTTGCCAAAGACACCGAAGAATACGGTTTAGTAGACATTGACGTGAAGGTGCCTAGGTTTAAAATAAGTACAAACATAGTTCTTAATAGGCCTTTGAATTCTATGGGTGTTTTTGATATTTTTGATCCTCAGTTTGCTAAATTCGACCGTGTATCAAATGAACCAGTGTTCGTGTCAGCTATTGTTCATAAAGCTGACATTGAAGTGACAGAATCTGGTACTGTAGCGTCAGCAGCGACGACAGCATTTTTCGCAGATAGAATAACACCGCCCAAAGTCTATGCAAATAGGCCATTTGTTTATTTTGTTATGGAAAAATCGACAACGAGTGTAATTTTCGGCGGGATTTATTCAAAACCATCTGTATTTTAATCTTCTCTTGTTAGTTAATCAGAGCCAGTATTTTTTAGTGATACTTACTGTAATTTATTTCCCAGCGGGAAATGTCTTGCGCTCCTAATTATTTATTTAAGTTTTAAAGAGTGTGCCAATACAAATGTATTTATATTTTTATTGTTAATTGTAATTATTTTACATCAAATTAATTTGTTGTTTTATTATTATAAAATGCCTTATCGCAGATACCTATAATATCCATAGATACGAGTATAATCAGAAGAAATTATTAATTTGGGAAGATTATCTTCACTACATAGATTGGGACTTATTGAATAAATGAAACGAGTTTGACATTTGACATGCCTGATTATTTATCAATTTTATCATGAAGGTCGTCGATTCGCCTGGCCGCATCAAAAAACAACATTTAATCGTCAAAAACCAGTGTTACTTGAATTTTATATGATTCGGAATATATATAGTTATATTGTATGATATAATTTCTTGCATAAAACAAAGTTTGTGAAGGAATCCATCTAGCAGCTGGTGTAACAAGTTTTATATAAAGATATTTTATAACTATCGCGTTGAACTGGTTTATTTTTTGCTTATTGCAAACGTAAATAATCGTCAGTTTAGCGCGCAACACTCATGACAACCGAGTGGATACATAACATAATAAGTCGGGTTTTCCTTATTCAACGGAAGGCGAACAAACCTCTGTTGCTTTATCCCTGTATTATAGTTTCCGTGAGATGACGAACGCAACATATATAAAATAATTAAATAAATGTGTTAAATAAGTAATTCAAAAGTTATATCAAGATGTATCGCTTTTTTGTTTGTGTTTTGGTGTGTTGTGTGGGAACCAATGGTCAAAGCAAACGGGCACAGACAACTGTTGCGCCTATACCTCAGCATTTAAAACAAACAATGAACACCGCAATTGGTAATTTCTCTTTAGAAGCATTATATTTCACCTCAAAGGGTCAAAGTGAGACAATGAACTTGGTCATATCTCCTATTACAATATGGACTGCCTTGGCCGTGATAGCTGAAGGAGCAAGTGACACAACATACACACAGATAAAAGATGCTGCAAGATTACCTAAAAACTTGAACGTCCTACACAGTGGCTTCGGGGAAATACTAAAACGTCTACTTGTAAACACAACAACAGTTACACTGAGCCAAGTAAACTATCTATTCGCTGACAAAGCAATAACATTAGAACGTGATTTTAAAGATTCTATTATGGATCATTTTAAAACTTCATTGTTTTCCGTTAACTTCAAGGATACAACCAAGACTGCTATGTTTATTAACCAATACACAGAGCATGTCACTCATGGGCGTATAAAAAGCATTGTTGAAGAATCAGCTCTTTCCGATACAGTAATGTTATTAGCTAGTGCCATCTATTTCAAAGGTCAGTGGAAGGTACCATTTAATGTGTCGTCAACTGTCAAGAAGGCATTTTATGACTCCAATGATCGTCAAGTAGGTGAAGTAAATATGATGTATAACAGGCATACATACCCATTTGCAAATATAAAAGAGTTGCAAGCAAGAGTGATTGAGTTGCCTTATGGAGTAGAGGAGAGATTGTCCATGCTCATTTTATTACCAAATCAGAATGTAACTCTAGATAAAATGTTTTTGAACTTCTTAAATGCTCAGTTAACATTTGATGCAATATTCAAAGAGTTGAGGGTGCTTCAGGAAACGTTTGGAGATGATGAGGTGGACTGCTTCATTCCGAGGTTCAAAATTGAGAATACCCTGCAATTGGAAAATATTTTGCAGCAAATGGGCATTTATGATGTTTTCGATTCCAAACACTCTAGGTAAGGATTACTAATTAACTTGAATTAATTTTTGACTATCTGCATGGGGCTATATATAAATCCTGGCTTTGATTCCCGGTCAGAGAATTCATGACACCAATCGGATGAGGCACTTTTGCTTCCGACTTAAGCAGACAGGTGGTGTTCATCTGCAGTCTGCCATGAAAATGAAACAACTTCTTAGCATCCATGGATTCTCTGTGTGGGTGCCGGATCCATTGCGTGGCAGGCAGGAGAATGAAGGCAGCGTCCTGGACTTGTGACCGAAATGTAGGTTTCAAAGCTTTTTGTGACATGTCCATCCTCACCTTCCCTGCCTTCACCATCCCCTCCACCCAATTAAATTTTGTAAGACCCTACCAATGCCGCCTTCGACACACGATCTAAAAATGTACTTACGGCTGACGTTGGGAGGCTAAGATTCTTTCAAAGATGATGCAAGGTTTTACTATATTCCAGATTCCTCTTGCACCAATGTTTACTGCGTAGAGCTGAGTTTTGAAACCGTTTTTCGTCATCTCGTTTGTAAGATGATGATAGTTTTTAAGTGTCAAGAATAAACTAAAATGCTGTGCTGGGTTTGATTCCCCGTAATCAAAGATTATAATGTCAGTATAATAATAAAACTGTAAAATCAATAACCATAATAAACGCAATAGTAGCCAAATATAATTTGTTTAAAGATTATTTGTAATATTAAATTATTACATTAACAAATATTTAATAATATCCAGTTATTTGCTCCAGGTCTGGGTAGAGTGATAGGCAGACTGTTTATTTATTTACTTAAATACTTTATTGCACCAAAATAAACTTACAAATACAAGTACATAGGCAAGTTTAATGCCTAGGCATTCTCTAACAATTAACCTTTGGGATGATGAGAATTACATAAAATACATACAATATAGAGTATAGTGGTGGTACTACCCTGAATCAAAAGACTGGGCACCATAGTCTACCACTCAATGTCAAAAATGTTTCTTTTTATTAAATACTTATTTTTACTTTTAGGTTACCTGGTATAGCTCGGGATCCTCTGTTTGTCTCCAAAGTAATACACAAAGCCGAGATAGAGGTCACTGAAGATGGTACTACAGCATCTGCGGTTACCGCTGCAGAATTCTCAAACAGGATCGGTGTTCTACGCTTTGAAGCCAACAGACCATTCGCTTATATGATAGTGGAGAAAACGACAAATACTATAGTTTTCGGGGGCCTGTACCAAAATCCATCTTTGTATTGAATACAAATAATATATTAGTTTTTAAGTTGTCTGCCAGCCAATTGGATTAACGAAGACATAAGTTTGTGTTTATAATCCAAGCTAAAACAATGCTTTGATTTAGTTTAATCATGTTACACCATTGAAGCCAGCAAACAGCAACCTTTATGTTGACTAAAAGCCCCAGGTTGAAAACCGCTCGCTGGTGGTACCCATCTATCTTGTTTTATTTGTACTTCGGTTGCCCATTTTTATGATACAAGCACAATTAGTTACTGTACAAACATTTATTATATTTTTTATTTACCTGTAGTAACAGTCACCTCTATTCATGGACCGCACCCCAGCTTAACATCAGGTGGGGTGTGGCCATATGTTGAGTCACAAATAAATTATCTGTCACTGGTCTATTTTATTGAAGGTCATAGTGTCAAAATACGACCTGGCCCCACACAGCTTGATGACATGCGAAAAGTTGACCGAGGTATAGATCCCGGCATATAAAAATCTGATTTTTGAGCTGCACAGTATACTGGTGCACAGTCGTAACCGGCATCTTGTCGTTCGGAATGGCCTATGTTCAACAGTGGTCACCTGGCTGATGCTGATGATACAGTCGTGCACAATATTAATAATTTAAATTTTATACACATGCGTAATACGAAAATAGGTAGGTAACAATACAAGTTGCTAGCGCTCTTTTTATCTGCCGGGCTACGATTAAATCGAACAAATTATGGAGAGGTACCTCCTGATGGGTTTGAAAATAATACACAGGTCCCCAAAGTATGAAAACCATTGCTATATTTTATGAAACATAAATACTCTTATTAAGAACACAATCTCTTTATAGAATCTCTTTTAATTATAGAATAAAGTGGCTTATATTATTCATTAAGATTTTCATAATAAAAATTATAAATTTAAATGTAATTTATTTTATTTTTAAAAAGCAGAAGTATGATTGTGGATGGAATGAAGTTGCGCAGAGTACTGTTTGCACCTCTAGCATGGCTTTGCAGTGTCTTCTCGATGCCCTAGATCTATTGCAGCGTTTATCTGACCTTGACTAAGGTCACAAGACCTGCAACTTCGCAGAAATGGAAGCTTTATAGGTCCAGACTTTTTCCTAGTATCCACAGATACCCCGGGTCTATCGCGTGGCAAGCGGATAAGGCAGCTTTTGTCTTTTAGATTAGACATGTCAACGCTCACCTTCCCTGACCATTCTTGTTTGTTGTCAATTGGGGCAACTGCTACTACAGTGAATTACCAGTCACATGCACTATGCCGGCCTAGTAGATAAATGGTGAGAAATAAAAAAAGGCATATTATTTCCTAATTTTATAATAATCTTTAGCACCTTCATCTAATAATTTACATATTGCTTTGACTAGTCTCATTCTAAATCTATAAATTTCCATTCGCTCGTCAGTTGCATCTCTAGAACTTTCTATACACTCTCCAGTTGTATTTCTAGAACTTTCTATACACTCTCCAGATGGGTTTCTAGAACTTTCTATACACTCTTCGGATGTGTTTCCAGAACTTTCTATACACTCTCCAGATGTGTTTCTAGAATTTTCCATGCATTCTCCAGTTTTATTTCTAGAACTTTCCTTACAATATTCGCTTGTATCTCTTTCTATATAATAATTTATAGTACTCCATAACATTTCGCGCGCTTTTAATATCACATCAGCTTCACTGAAATATAAGTTTTTTTTATAGTTACTTGACATATAACATTTTCAGCTTGATGTTAAGCTGGAGTGTGGTCCATGAATGGATTTTACTGCTACTACAATTTAATCACTGTAAGTAGCAGTCACAACCACTATGCCGGCCTAGTTGGAACTAGAAGCTAGAACTTACAAGCTGATCCCGAAATGCGACTAAATCACTTCACGGTCTGTATACTTCACGGTGGTGGTACTACCCCGGATCGGCGAACTGGGTATCACTGCCTACCACTCTTCGATAACCAGACCCGAAACAAATATCCGCCTCTTTTTTTATTAACAAATATTTGCAATATTTTTGTAGTATTTAATATATATAATATTAATATTTATAATATAATATTAAATACTACAAATAAAAGCTATGAAACAAATATTTGCTTCGACCGGGAATCGCTGATCAAACGGCCACGCCTGTTTTTTTATTAATTTACTAAAAAAAACAATTCTGAAAAAAAATTGTTTTGCTCGAATCGCATCAGTATTATGCGTACAACCGGTGGTTCACGTAAATGCTATATCTCTGCTGGCATGCTGTACAATAGTATGTAAAATATTTAGTAAAGGCCTGCACAGCGCTGATGAATACAATGTTCTGGATGTCAGCGCATAAGCGCGTCTATAAAGACCCAACCAGCTAAAATAAATAACTTACCTAGAATTCATATATATCTTTAAATTATGTTTTTGCAATGTTAATACTGCCTCATTGGAATCTTCAATCTGAAAAAGAAGTGGGAAAATAAATAAAGGGTCGGAAAACAGGAAAGGAAGATCTTCCCGCTGCACGATACTTGCGGGGCCCACAACTGGCCTTAGCGGCATATACAGTGTGTGGGGGGATTTTACGACAATAAATTAAAACTCGGATAGCTAATAATGTTCTCAAACCACATTTAAAAAATCATTCAAAAATATCCATTACTTTAGCCACAAGACATTATTTTTCATTTTGCAATTTTTCTACATGCTGTATTTGATACTGACCCATATGACACAGGTGAAGGACCCTGGCATCGTTATTTTTATTAAAACTACCTATGCAGTTTAAAATAATGCAAAATGAGGAAACTCCTTATTACACACTCATGTCTATTAAGAATTAAGTATGTGCGAAAGGGATAAAAATATGTTGTTTTATTTCTATGTTAGTCGCGTTTTGTTTAAACTTTATTTAAGTGGGTCAGTGTCAGTCAGTGCATCACCGGCTTCCTGTGTCGTTGTGCGTCCTTACGTATAGTAGTGAATTAATTGTGCGAAACTGGCCATTTTTTATTATTATGACAATTATAATATACATTAGATTTATTGTGTAGTGAATTCATTGTGCGAAACTGGACGCTTTATAATTATTGTGACGATCTAGAAGAGACACTTACTTTGGGTTAAATACATACTACTTATAGTTTTTTTAAAATGTATCGCATAAATACATGAATACACAGGAGTTCGCAGATATGAAGAATGTAATTGATTGTGTTTTGTATTTTGAGAAAAAAATGTGAGTACTTTAGTGTGATTAGTTTTGTTCATCATTCCCGCCAAAAGTCCCCGAGGAGTACGTTACGTAGGTACGATGACAAGTGCGCTGTTGCCGCTCTTATCACAGGTCAGTGACCATAGGTACACTAATGGTGTTTTATTATTTTTATATTTTTATGGTATTAAGTTTGTTTGAAAAAAATATTTTTTAAATTTTGATGTTAGAATTTATTTGATATTTTTTAAAGTATCCTATGAAGTAATATTGACGCTGTTTTAATTTATTGTCGTAAAGTCCCCCCACACACTGTATATGTATATACCCGTGTAGGAACCGCAGGCTGCAGGCTACGTGCTATAGAGGGCGTTCCAAAGTTAGTGTCTACGCCAAAAGATAGATGGCGTTGCATGTGTCGCCAGCACAATGTGTTCGCAGATAGCAACTTGTACCAATGAGATTGCGTCCAATATCTCGCAAACGGTTTATTGACAATGTATTAGTATATTATACACGCTCCAACAAGAGACGTCAACCGGCTAGTTGAGGCCAAAGTGCAGCAGGAAGATCTCCTTTCCTTTTCCCTCCTACATTAATATGTGGAATAATGCTCCGCATACACGGATCGAAGCGACTACAGTCAAATTAACTTGGAGACGTTTTTGCATTTGTAGTAGTGTGTGTAGTACATACGCCTAAGAGCGCGTTCCATTATGTCGTGGCGGTAGATAAAAATGTTACTATCTCCTATTATTATGTTTAGTTTTAGACGTTTTTGCATTTGTATTGGCCACTCCTATCCTCAGAATTCTCCTAATAACAAAAGACTGTCGGCAGAGCCTTTTGTTATTGGAACACGACATGATGACGTCATAATCAAAGATGGGACGATCTCGAATTTTTTCGAACCGAGTTAGGTCGATTTAAAAACACGGATAACTCGATTCGGAAATGAATTGATAAATTCGATTCAAACTGGTTGACACTTATTATGACGTCATCCCGTCGAGTGACGTCACGTACCAAGCGCATTAGCAACTTACGGGGATAGTACTTACATTATCCTTCCTAATAACATCTTGGGCACTTAGCAAAACTATATGTGGCGTCACCAATGAGGTGCAATGTAGTACGAGAGCCCGACGCTCAATTGAATGATAACCATCATAATAAGTGAAGAAACAGACGTCAGCTCTCGGACTATCTTTGTTTAAGTAATTCACACTGTCTATGCTTATGTGGGCTTTTTCTCCCGTGCTGAAAATTATTAAAAAAAATAGATTTCTATACTAAGCTACTAAAGTGCTTGTATCATAGAAACATGACAACCAAAGTACATTTATCAAATATACATTGGTACCGGTGAGTGGTTTTGAACCCGTGCTCTCGGTTCTCGTAACCATTGCACTACCACGTCACCACAGTCTCCTATTAAATATATAATATTATATTTAGATTTCATGGATTAACTTTAATGTATAATAATTCTTTTAATTCAATCAGAGGAAGTTTAATTGAATGCCATGTTTGAAGACACAACTCTCTAGCTTCCTTCACATCCACAATTCTCTTCATACAGACTTTTTTAAAATTATTGTGACTCGACATATGACAGCACCCCGCCTGATGTTAAGCTGAAGTGCGGTTCATTAATAGAGGTGACTGCTACTCAAGTTGAATGACTGTAAGTAGCAGTCATATCCACTATGCCGGCCTACTTGACACCGGCAACTTACAAAACGCGACTATATCACTTCACGGTCTGTATACTTGTAAGTGGTGGTTCTACCCCGGATTGGCAGACTGGGTACCACTTCTTACTACTCTTTAAAAATCCATATACTAACCTTGTAGTTATACCTTTAGATATATCCAACTTTCCTCTAGTCTTTAAATACTTTTTACTTATTAATAATCTATTACAACTTGCAAGTATTATCAATTTCGTCAACTCAAAATTGTCTGAAAACTTGTTCAGCTCATCCATTTCAGTTTTCACATCAATTATATTCATATTTAATAATTGGGATAAATATACGCTTGATAATGCTGAAAAAAAATATTGTCAATTTGATTCAAAAAGTATTGTCAATCAATCAAATATCACGTCTCAATTCCTACAGGGATAGACAGAGACAATGGACCGAAACTGTGAACGTCTCCCAGTTTTTTTATTATTATTTTATTGTAACTCGACATTTGACAGCACCCAGCTTGATGTTAAGCTGAAGTGTAGTCCATGAATGGATGTCACTGCTACTACAATTCAATATCTGACATCCACTATGCCGGCCTAGTTGGAACCGGCAACTTACAAGCCCGAAACGTGACCAAATCACTTCACAGTCTGTATATTTGAAAGTGGTGGTACTACCCCGAATCGGCAGACTGGGTACCATTGCCTACCACTCTTTAATAACCAGCCCCGAAGCAAATATACGCCTCTTTTTTATTACTAAATATTTGTAATATTTAATATAATTAAATATTACAAATAAAAGCTATGAAACAAATATTTGCTCTGACCGGGATACGAACCCGGGACTTCACGCGCAGCAAACCAATCGCTAAACCGTTCGTCCACGCCTGTCGTCAAAGACCACATCTAGAGACCACAACCGGAATTCAGTTACCATTTCTTTGCCACTCACGGTCACCCATCCTAAGAGCTGAAAGCACGTTCTTTGAGAGCTGTTAAGAGCTCACTTCCATAGCACTCCAGCTTAACATCAGGTGGTGTTATATCGTGCTAATATTAATAATGTGCTTATCACCATTACCGTTATCAAATGTCACGTCTCAATTCCCACAGGGATAGACAGAGACAATGGACCTAAACTGTGAACGTCTCCCAGTTGATCAGGAAACAAACTAGGTCGACCTTGTTCTATCTTTCTTGTGTGTAGTTCATGTAATTGTAGTTTGTAGTATATTTGCCCCCTGCCCATAATTTCTCAAAATCCCAAAGGTTAGTTGTTAGAGAATAGGCATTAAACTCGCCTATGTACCTGTTTTTAAGTTTATTTTGGTGCAATGCAGGATTTAAATAAATAAATATCTTTCCACTCCCATTTATAAATCTATTTCATCAATCACCTTTTACCCCTTCATAAAACACAATTTACCTTTATAATAATTCAATCTCTCCTGCCGTAAGCCATATCTTTTGCAGTAACCTTCGGCTGATTTTGATCCCTTGTTTACTAACGTGTGTTCATATTCTGTTAAAATGTTGTGTAATGCAATATGATCAGATGTCGGCTCGAATCCACGTTTTATTTCACGTATTTCTGGAGAAAATAAATAGATGTTTCTCTTTATATTGCAAATTGTAGTTTAAAATTATACTTAAGTATAGTAAGGGAACGAGCTAATTAAACGCGGTAGGAATGCAGTTGTGACGTCATGGTCACGTGTCTATTATCAATAGTGAAGTAACATGCAAAATGTCGATAACGACGAACACACACTTTCCTTGAAACACAAATAGATTTAGTTATTAAAAATTATAAATGTGTATTAAATTGAAGTATAAACATTAGACAGCAACAATTTTTAATGAAATTTATAAAAAATAATTTCGAGATTAGTGACTGCATGTTTTTTTTTCTTTATCACACATTTTAATGACGTTTGTTATAATGATTCTAGCCTGACTACGGATGACGACTCTTAATTAACTCACTATTTTTTAATAATCAAACAAAGAAAATATGGACACGTTTTTATCGATATTAAATGACATCGCCGAGCTATGAGTGTCACTAATAGCGGCCACTATGATACGGGTGGGGGTTTATTGATACGCCCCACCGCACCTCAGCCCCCAAATCTATTTAACTCGTTCCCCATCTATAGATGCAATGGCGGCCTTATCTCTAACATCTTTTCCAGGCAACCAAAGGAGAATTAATTTTTAACAGTAAAACAAAAGAGAAATATAAAGACTTTTTTTTATTGTGACTCGACATTTAACAGCACCCCACTTGATGTTAAGCTGGAGTGTGGTCTATGAATGGATGCCACTGCTAGTACAATTAAATAACTGAAAGTAGCAGTCACAACCTGCAACTTACAAGCTGATCCCGAAAGGCGACCAAATAACTTTACGGTCTGTATACGAAAGAGAGAGGGATACTTCCTCTCCTATGCCGCGCCGTTCACTCCCTCCGTCTTACGAATTTTCGATCAGGTCACGTGTCCTGACGCGAGTTTAACATTTTTTACCCATCAAAGTGAACAACGCCGCTAAAGAAGTTTTCACTTCAAAAATGTATAAAATTAGTATAGAGTTAATTAATTTTGCTAGCAAGAGGCAGGAAGATTATTTTAGTTGCGTGCGATGTAGTTGCGTTGCCAACCTACCTTGTGCCCTATCCGCGGCATCTGAAAATATTTCCCCTGCCAAGGAAATGTGCGTGACAATGTTCGCCATATTAAGAACACTGCACATTACACTCGCTAACACCAACATTCGGCCAACACGTGGCTTCAACGTTAAAGAAGACAACAATTCACCCAAACGTGTTAACTCTTGTTCCTCGGTTAAAGCACCTAAAATTATAAGGCCATTCAATAAATTAGTATATATTAATCTGATTAAGAAGTACGAGAGCGCCGACTAAAAAAGCGATTCTTTCCAGGTTGCAAAGGTTTTTTATTTAAGAATCTAATGAAATAAAATGAAAATAATTTTTTAGCTTGATCATGGGCTTAGCTTGCCTCGAAAAGGCGTAGGATGAGAAGAAGTCACAAGAACTTTTTTTTTTATTGTGACTCGACATATGACAGCACCCCGCTTGAAGTTAAGCCGAAGTGTGGTTCATGAATAAATGTCACTGCTAATACAATTCAATAACTGTGAGTAGCAATCACATCCACTATGCCGGCCTAGATGGAACCGGCAACTTACAAGCTGATCCCGAAACGTGACCAAATCACTTCACGGTCTGTATAAATGTAAGTGGTGATACTACCCCGGATCGGTAGATATTAATTTGATTATTAAGGTAATTTAAAATATTGATTTGCATGTTCAATTATTTTTTTCTTCTTTATTAGTTTGTTTTTTTCATTTGGATATCTGATCGGAATAAGCAAAATACAAAAAAAGGACACATATTTTTTAATCTTCCTTCTTAGGACTGGAAAAAAAATGGGTACCCGGTTTTGTAAGTCGTACCGGTTTTTTGCACTCTTTAACGACGACAGCTTACTTTTATTTTGAGAGTCTCGACATCTGACCTAGACTTGCCTGTGCCGCCGACGACTCAAAAATCCTATAAAACTTACGGTTGACTCAGTCGCCGTCACTATGCCGACCAAAATTTTTATTACCAAATTTAATTTCTAATTTATAACAGAAATAAGCTGAATGTTTATGTATGCCAAAATTATTTTTAATTAAAGTAAATTAAGTAAATACATACCAATATCTATTAATTCCTTTATAGCGTATTGAATTGATTTTTTATTAGGTGGTTCAGGTAATTGTGACATAAAGTGTTCTATGCTTTGTTCCGGTGCGTATGTCCGACAAAGTAATGCTGTTTGCTCCAATGGTACACTGAAAATGTAACGTAGCTTAAGTGATTGTATCATAGAAACAAAACAACCAAAGTACATATATCAAAGATACATTGGTAACGGTTAAGTTGTTTTGAACCCGTGCTCTCGGTTTGCGTAACTATCACTACACCACTGTCGCCTTAATTATTATTGTGACACGATATATGACTTCGACCCGACTGTTGAGAAGCAAGAGGAGGTCCGAGAGTGACGACGACTGAAAAAACTGAGTTAGTTTATGGCTGCCTCAGTCGCCATGACTATGCCGGCCAAAGAAAGAAAGAAAGCTGATTATTTGCTTCGGATCTGGTTATCAAAGAGTGATAGGCGGTGGCGCCCAGTCTGCCCATCCGGGGTAGTACCACCACTTACAAGTATACAGACCGTGAAGTGATTTAGTCGCGATTCGGTTCGCCGACTAAATCACTTACCAGTTGCCGGTTGCAAGTAGGCCGACATAGTGGATGCAACTACTACCCATAGTTATTAAATTGTAGTAGCAGTCACCTACATTCATGGACCACACTCCAGCTTAACATCAGATGGGATGCTGTCATATGTCGACTCACAATCAACTTGCTTTATTTGTAGCCATAAACTAGTACCACCACTTACAAGTATACAGACCATGAAGTTATTTGGTCGCGTTTCGGGATGAGCTTGTAAGTTGCCAGTTCCAACTAGGCCGGCCTAGTGGTTGTGATTGCTACTGACAGTTATTAAATTGTAGTAGAAGTGGCATCCAATCATGGACCACATTCCAGCTTAACATTAAACGGGGTGCTGTCATATGACAAGTTACAATTTAAAAAAAAACATACCGTAATATTTCTGGTGTATTATGCGTTGTGAAACTATCTTCTATTTCCCGACTATACATTTTAAAACAGCGACCTAAAAAAAAGAATTTTTAAATATACATTTCTATACTAAGTGCTTGTATTATAGAAACAGGACAATCTTATATCAACTTTTAATTCTTTTATTTAATGTCTGATGGTTAGCAATGAGAAGACAAAGAGCACCGAAGACCGAAAAAAAACATTGAGATTACGGTCACTATGCCGGCCGAAGGTGATACTTCACGCGTTGTAGAGGGTGTAGGATGGGCAGAACACATGGACTGGTAAAGCATTCCACTTCTCGATTGTTCTACAAAGAAACAATGTGCCAAGCTTTTTAGTTCGCCTGCCGATTCCAACAACAGAACTTGCCACGATCCTGACACAACCCTCTCGCTTCTCTCACATTCACAATTCTCTTCATATACTCGTAAGCTCTACGGTTACGGGCACTAGGCAACCCAGCTTTCTTGAGGAAGTCCACGATTTGGTCATCTACCCGCCATTCCCAAAAGACCCTGAGGCAACCAACTTGACTGTTGGTTGCCTCAGTCGCTTTAAGTATCCAAAGTTATAGATAGAATGAAGAAAGAACTTCGGCATTTTTTAAATTTTTAATTCTTTTATTTGTAACAGATAAAATTTAAAGTTATTACCTATAGTTAAACTATAAATAAAAATATCATCCAATGAGACTGGCAACATTTCTCCTTTGTATAGCAAGGCTAATATGTTGACAGAAATAATTGCCAGCCTTCCTGTCTCCAGACAATCCGTCAGTCTCTTGGACAACTCCTTGGTCAGGCGCTTGCCTGAAGGTCTCCAAGAGTCCATCGTCTTGACCCTAATCATTAAATACAGTCTAGTCGACACATGCACGTCAGAAATATAAAGATACGAGTATAAAATAAATACAAAACCTGGTTGTATTCTTCCAGCTCTGCCAGCTCTTTGTTTAGCTGCAGATATCGATGTCCAAACGCATTCTAAGGTGCTATTGCCTAAAATACATAAAATAAAACATTATCGTAATGATTTTTGTGATTACCTATCGTTTTTATTTATTTATAATTGACCGAATGGATAAATGATTTATAAACCGAATGAAAACAAATGATGAAAGAAGTGACCGGATTTTTTATTAATAATTGACCGAATGGAAAAATGATTTATAAACCGAATGAAAACAAATAATGAAAGAAGTGACCGGATTTTTTATTAATAATTGACCGAATGGAAAAATGATTTATAAACCGAATGAAAACAAATAATGAAAGAAGTGACCGGATTTTTTATTAATAATTGACCGAATGGATAAATGATTTATAAACCGAATGAAAACAAATGATGAAAGAAGTGACCGGATTTTTTATTAATAATTGACCGAATGGAAAAATGATTTATAAACCGATTGAAAACAAATAATGAAAGAAATGACCGGATTTTTTATTAATAATTGACCGAATGGGTAAATGATTTATAAGCCGAATGAAAACAAATAATGAAAGAAGTGACCGGATTTTTTATTAATAATTGACCGAATGGATAAATGATTTATAAACCGAATGAAAACAAATAATGAAAGAAGTGACCGGATTTTTTATTAATAATTGACCGAATGGATAAATGATTTCTAAACCGAATGAAAACAAATAATGAAAGAAGCGACCGAATGATTGTACGAATGATCATTTTACCTGTTTGTTGTATAAGCCTTGTTTCCCTATGTGCGCCACAATCCACTACATAAACCACATCAGGTATTGTGATTGAGGTCTCTGCCACGTTTGTGCTTATTACTATTTTCCGTACACCCAATGATGGTCGGTCGTACATTTTACATTGCTCTGTGTTTGTTAATCTATGAAGAAGATAAATAAATTAAATACAGTGTAAACTCTTTATAAGGAAACTCAAGGGACTGAGTATATTTCATCATTATAGAGAGTTTATTGTGACACGACATCTGATTTCGTTCCACCTGATGATAAGCAAGAGGAGGTCCAAGAGTGACGACGACTGAAAAAACCGGGTTTGTTCACGGCTGCCCCAGTCGCCGTCACTAAGCCGGCCAAAGGTGCTTCTTCACGCATCGCTTGAAGGATCCAAGGTCACAGGATGGAGAGAACACATGGGCAGGCAAAGCATTCCACTTCATATGGAGTGAACGAATACATATATGGGTTTTAACATAAACCAACCAAGTTGTGCTCACTTCTACTTTATCGTTATAAAGAGTTTACACTGTAGTATAGTTTAAGGCGACCGTGGTGTAGTGGCAGTGCACGAGTTCAAAACCACCCACCGGTACTATGCTATTAGAATAAGAATAGGACGGGCTGAAGACTAACTTCACTTGACTGATTTAAAGGTGTCTTTTTCTTCTAACCGTCTAAAGTGAAGTTGGTTGGAGAGTTAGAATTCACAAAATGGCGCCGATTCCGTCCTATTCTTAATTTATTCGCATTATACCAACGTTTCTTTGATATATGTACCTTGGTTGTCCTCTTTCTATGATACAGGCAATTTAGTAGCTTAGTATAGTATCTTAATTTAAAAAATATATATATCATAAAAAGCTTTGTAAAGCTGGGTTGCCTATAACCGTGGAGCGTTGTAAACTATGTAATCTTGTTAAAAGGTTTAATAAATAAATAAATCAAAACGATTACCTAGAATGGACTGGTATTAATAAATGTCTATTTGAATTCTTAAATGTTTCTTCCAAAGCATTTTTCACATTTCTAATTTCCGCCCATCCAGGTAAGAATACTAAAATGGCTCCTTCCTTCTCATTTTTATCTATTGCCTTTATTACATTTACTATCTGAAAATACATTTAAAAAAGAGGACATCATTCATTTTGTATGGGGTCTTGGGCTTAATTGTATTAACAGTTTAATATGCATCTTAAAATAGTTTGTAGTACGAAGATTACAATGTAATTGGAATATATCCTTTATTTTGCATAGTTTAGGTGTGCAAATTGATCAAACTATAATTATGACAGTTCAAAGCAGAACAAATGTGGCGTTGATTGACAGATGATACAAAATTCATATCTTATTTTCCAAATAACTAAATTGCACAGCAATTAAAAACAAAACTGTTATTAGTTTTATCAACACAAGTATCGAAACTACCGTTTATATATTTTTTCATCATTGGACATTACAAAAGTAGTACATAAAGCCCAAAATGAATGATGTCCTTAAGTCACAAGTATTTACTTGGAGTTTGAGCGAACATTGATTAATGAATCAAACAAAGGACATCATTCATTTTGGGCTACTTTTGTAATGCCCAATAATAAAAAGATATATAAATGGTAGTTTCGATATTGTTATTGATAACTAATAACAATTTGCTTTTAATTTTGGAAAATAAGATATGAATTTTGTATAGTCTCTTAATCACGAAGACACGCCATATTAACAACCATATTAGCTTTGAACTGTCATAATTATAGTTGGATCGCACACCCAAATACAATTGGACTTAGTCCTCATACAAAATGAATGATGTCCTTTTATACGGCTTACTATCGCGTTTATTTTTAATTATTGATTGTACAATTTATTATTTCGACGTTTCAAGAGCTTTGCAGCTTTCACGGAGAGACTTGTACAATCATTAATGCGATTGTAAGCCGCACAAAATTTGTTCAATTTAGTTAGTCAAAAATCAAGTTTAAAACACGTTAAAATATCGGCATAATTTTTAGTAGTGATACTTCTTCAAGCACAGATTTTTTTATTCTGACTCGAAATATAACAGCATCCCGCCTGATGTTAAGCTGGAATGCGGTCTATGAATGGAGGTCACTGCTACTACAATTTAATAACTGTAAGTAGCAGTCACATCCACTATACGGGCATAATTGGAACTAGCAACTTACAATACTGATCCTGAAACGCGACTAAATCACTTTACGGTCTGTACACATCTAAGTGGTGGTACTATCGCGGATGCTTAAGGAAGATTAACTTAAAAAACAACTTTACCTCGTCACAATGCATAAAAGGTTTGTCCCTAATATTGCTGTATCTCTGCACAGTCTTAGATATGTCTAAGCCATGATACCTCTCAGGCAAATCCTCCAGATAGGTAACATCTACAGGAAATAGGCGACCAGGCACCTCGATTACAGAAGAATCTTCGAAATAACTGAAAAATGTATAGACAGGCTGTTATAGAGTAGTAGACCGAATCGATTCTGTCGACCGAATCGGCAGTCCAATAGAAAGTTTCGCATTTTTTTCTTTGTAAAACAATTTTTACCAGCCTATGTGTTCTCCCTATCCTATAACCTTGGATCCTTCAAGTGAAGCGTAAGCCGGCATAGTGACGGCGACTAAGGCAATCATAAAGAAGTTTTTCAGTCGTAGGCACTTTTGGACTTGTTCTTGGTTACCATCAGAAGAGACGAAGGAAGATCTCGAGTCACAATAAAATATAATAAATATTTTTAAATACCGTAGAGCTTGTATAAAGAAAATTGTGGATGTGAAGGAAGCGAGGGAGTTGTGTCAGGACCGTGGCAAGTGGCGCTCCATTGTCTCTGCCTATCTCTGTGGGAAAAAGGCGTGACAATTTGATTTGTTTTTTTAATAGATAAAGTTACTTACGAGTATAACTTACTCATATTGCCCTAACAATATTTTATTAATTTAAATTTTTATACTAGTAGACCAATGTATCTTTGATATATGTACTTTGGTGCATATATCAAAACCGGCAAGTGGTTTTGAATCCGTGCTTTCGGTCAATGAATCAATCAAATTGTCACGCCTTTTTCCCACAGGGATAGGCAGAGGCAATGGAGCGCCACTTGCCACGAACTTGACATAACTCCCCCGCTTCCTTCACATTCACAATTCTCTTCATACAAGCTCTATGGTTATGGACACAAGGCAACCCAGTACATAAATCAAAGATACATTGGTATAATGCAATTAAAATAAGAATAGGATGGAATCAACGCCATTTTGTGACGTCTAACTCTGCAACCAACTTCACTTTAGTATGGTGTTTTTTCCGTCAAGAAAAAGACACCTTTGAATCAGTCAAATGAAGTTTAATAATTATATTAAATAGAGCAAATATTTGTTAAAAAAAAGAGAGATGGATATTTGCTTCAAGTCTGGTTATCAAAGAGTGGTAGGCAGTGGTACCCAGTCTGCCGATCCGGGGTAGTACCACCACTTACAAGTATACAGACCGTTAAGTGATTTGGTCACGTTTCGGGGTCAGCTTGTAAGTTGCCGGTTCCAACTAGGCCGACATAGCGGATGTGATTGCTACTCACAGTTATTGAATTGTAGTAGCAGTGACATTCATTCATGGACCACACTTCGGCTTAACATCAAGCGGAGGGCTGTCATATGTCGAGTCACAATATAAAAAAAAGTGGTTTTGAATCGGTTCTCTGGGTTTGCGTAACCATAGCACTGCCACCACACCACGGTCGCCTTACTGTTACCTCTTTGTGGTAAAGGGTAGTGTTTATTATAACTCACCTAGTGAAAACTTGTGTATTTAGAGTAGCGCTCATAATTATTAGTTTTAATTGTTTGTTGATTTGCAGCGCGCGTTTGACAAGTAGCAATATGACGTCAGTGTTAACATCCCTCTCGTGGGCCTCGTCTATTATCACATGCGAACAACCTATTAGGCCTAAAATAAAATAAAAGAATTTATTTAAATTATTTATTGCACCAAAATAAATAGGTACATATGCTTGTTTAATGCTTATTAGGCATTCTCTAACAACTAAAACCTTCGGGACGATGAGAAATTATGGGTAGGGTGCAAATATATTATACTACAAACTACAATTACATAAACTACATACAAGTATCACAAGTATAATATACTTGTGATACTTGTATGTAGTTTATGTAATTGTTACATATATTATATACATATATTATTTACCTACATATTATATTATTTATTATTTACTTATTATTTAATTATTATACACTTCTCGCAAAAATTAAAGGAACAAGAAAATTTTCTAAATTTTTTGGCAATTTTCAACAGGCTGTATTTCAGTGAAAAATGGTCGTACAAGAAATGAAAATACATAGCTTTCGAAGCTTAAAGACTCTAGTTTTCGAATTTTTAGGTTAAAAATTTTTTGGAGCACCGGTAGCCCTGAATTTCTAGGATAAAGCACGAATAAAAAATTTTACAATTTTTTTATAATTTTCTTTTCGCTCTACGGACATGGAAAAATTTTTTCAAGCTAGACCAATGCATAAGTCCTATATCCTGTTTATTCAGCTTTAATTTGTTTTTTGCGGAATTCAGATACGATCATTTGTCTTCGAGATATCAAATTTTGAATCCAAAAGGATCCTTTTTCACTCAACTGCCAATATCTCTGAAATTACTGGTCACCCAGCGAGCGGACAGAAAGTTTCGTTATTTGCAGAAAATTTCCTACAAAAATTTGTCATGGTCGATTGGAAAAAAACTTTTTTTCCACCTGAAACGTTAACTTGAAAAAAGAGCAAAAAAATGCCATTTTCCCTTTTTTTGGTTAATCGACTGTATCTTCGGCAATATTGGGGGAAAAGCTTAGGTTAGAAGAATTTTTTTAGGTCTAATGTACGCCAAAGGCCCTCCTAAATTTTTAGATCGCTCGGTTCAGCCGTTTTCCTGGACTGATTGATAATTGATAACCGATTCACCGCTGGCATTAGCGTTATCCAAAGCATACCACGTGGCGGTTGCACGGTCGGATTTACGCTTCTTTTGTGCTTACGCACGTGTGTTATGATTCTTCGGAAAAAATGAGACCCACAGGTCGTTTAGCTCCACAGTATTTAACGACTCCAAACTCATTTTCTAAAGTGTGAAATGTGTGTGTGTGTGTATGTGTGTATGTGTGTATCGTGTTCAGTATCGAGTGTTCCCGCCTCTACTCCTAATCACAGCAATCTTTGTCGCATATTCGAAATGCAATTTCGGATCATTCGTTGAGGGATCTGACGCCAAACTCTTATCAAAGCGTTTTCTAATGCTGCTAAATTATTCAGATTGGGATAATTTTGACGCAATCGGCGGCTCAATATGTCCCAGACGTGCTCTATGGGATTCAGATCAGGACTCATTGCAGGATGCATTAGATTGAATGTTGTTTGTCCGAAAGAATTGACGGGTGATATTCGCTGTGTGAGGCCTAGCATTATCCTGCATAAAAATAAATCCTCCCCTGTTTCTTGCTAAAGGTAACACCTGAAGTCGCAAGATTCGGTCGATGTAACGCCTAGCATTGAGAGTGTCTCGAACAACTAAAGGAGTTCGAGAATCCCGTGAAATTGCAGCCCAAACCATCACTGATCCCCACCGTGAGCTGCTATGGGACGAATGAAACACTGTTCATAACGTTGACCTGAACGACGCCAAACTCGAGGTCTTCGGTCGTTACCATACAGGCAAAACCAAGACTCGCCGTTGTTAATCGTAAAAAAATTTTTTCAATTTTTTTTTGGATTTCTTTGTTAATCAATCTTCAGAAAACTCAAAATTGAGTAAAAAGCCGAAAAAAATGAAATTATTAATTTTTAAAAAGATTAAGTCAAGTTTAAGGAACAAAAATCTTGTTCCCTTAATTTTTTCAAAATTTCAACCATTCGGTCCAGGAAAACCGCTGAACCGATCGATCTAAAAATTTAGGAGGGCCTTTGGGGTACTTTAGACTGAAAAAAATTCTTCTATCCTAAGCTTTTCCCCCAATATTGCCGAAGATACAGTCGATTAACCAAAAAAAGGGAAAATGGCATTTTTTTGCTTTTTTTTTTCACGTTAACGTTACAGGTAGAAAAATTTTTTTTTCCAATCGACAATGACAAATTTTTGTAGGAAATTTTCTGCAAATAACGAAACTTTCTGTTCGCTCGCTGGGTGACCAGTAATTTCAGAGATATTGGCAGTTGAGTGAAAAAGGATCCTTTTGCATTCAAAATTCGATATCTCGAAGACAAATGATCGTATCTGAATTCCGCAAAAAACAAATTAAAGCTGAATAAACAGGATATGGGACTTATGCATTGGTCTAGCTTGAAAAAATTTTTCCATGTCCGTAAAGCGAAAAGAAAATTATAAAAAATTTGTAAAATTTTTTATTCGTGCTTTATCCAAGAATTTCAGGGCTACCGGTGCTCCAAAAAATTTTTTAACCTAAAAATTCGAAAACTAGAGTCTTTAAGCTTCAAAAGCTATGTATTTTCATTTCTTGTACGACCATTTTTCACTGAAATACAGCCTGTTGAAAATTGCCAAAAAATTTAGAAAATTTTCTTGTTCTATTAATTTTTGCGAGAAGTATATTATTAACCTACATATATTATATACAAATACATATATATAGGTAAAAATAAACATACATAATAATATTTTGTGCAAAATTATTTAATATGAACTAGGTGCCGTGAGCTCCTGTTTATCAAGAAACAAGTTGGTGACTAATCGTTTAAAGACATTTACAGACGGTGCACGTCTAAATCCAGCGGTATCTTGTATTACTGGCGGGCTGCAGACACAGTAAAGGAATATGATAATCTGCTTGAGGAGTGGGAAGGAATTTTGAGCTGATTGAAAGAAGAACGAAGAGGGAGACTATGCGTATCGCATAAGAATTTATGATGAAATAAACATACTTTATGCGGCTTACTATGGCGTTTATTTTTGATTAATACATTTTTTATTTATTTCTCAATCTCTCCGTGACCACGTCAAAATAAAATTAAAATATTACAATCATTAACTAAAAAGAAACACGATAGTAAGCCGTTATATTTGTTAAATTCATTAATTATTGTTTGCGCAAAATCTAAGAAAATAAAAGTTAAATGAATAAATAATTTTTATTTATTCATTTAACCTTTTTAAGCTTGATGGTCAAAGGTGCTTCTTCACACATCGCTTGAAGGATTCAAGGTTATATATAGGATGGAGAGAACACATGGGCTGGTGAAGCATTCCACTTGTCAATTGTTCTACAAAGGCGAACTGAACCTTTTAGTTTAACTGCCGATTTGGTCGACAAAATGCGGATGCTTCCCCCGACCTGTGCAGGTATTATGGGTGTGAAAAGACAAGGTAGGAACAAGATGAAAGAGGTACACGGAACATTCTTCGTGGTATAGGCGATAGAGGACGCACAGAGCCGCCATGTCTCTGCACGTTTATTTAAATACGCACGACTATATTTTTAAAAAAATCGGTTGTCTGTAAAGTCGGTTTACTGACGATAGTTGAACGTGACAACGTCATAAGAAAGTACTGATGGAATGGTTTCATTTTTCAAAGGAAAATTTTAATTTTATTTGTTTGATAGATATTTTGTATGAATATAGAGAAGGAGGTAAATGGAAATCACAATTGAATTGATCAAGTTACATTTATTTGTACGCATAAATACTGTGTGCGTATGAATGTGCGTTGAGCAATTGTTTTACAACATATATCACTGAACATATATTTAATATCGAAAGAATCATTACCTTTATCGCCACAATTATCGTTGCTATAAACAATTGACACCATATTCACTTTTTACTGCACTTCATTATTGACGAAAACATGTAAATGTATTATTGTATAGCAGCTGTCCACGCGGACGCATCGCTCACTCAAGTAGGAGAGAAACAGATGTCGAACGCGGAGGCCGATTGTGCCTCTTTGTCGCTCGTTCCGCGCTCTCGCTTGCACTTTAAGTCTTAAATGGAACGCGGCGAGGTAACGCCGCATGAGTCATGATTTTTCGTGCGTGCAGCCGGCTCCATCGAATTATAAGACGTTGTCACGTCAAAATTAAAAATAATAACGCAAACTTCTGATAGGTATTCTATACCACTCGTTGTATAATTTGATTGGTTACAATTACAAACCTGGATTATTAAGTAATCTCCTCAACAATATTCCAGAAGTAGCATATAGTATGGAACCACCAGCTGTGGATGGTAGCTTCGATGATAAGCGGACTTGGTAACCCACTGTTTCGCCTACCTATGGAGAAAAATATGAATTAGATACTATTTTCACTTTTTTTTAAATTTATTTACGTTTCTATACTAATTTACTACAAGTGCTTGTATCATAGGAACAGGACAACTATTTGCGTAACCCTGCACTGCCACTACACCACGGTCGCCTTAAAATAGTAAGATAAAACAAAACAAAAAGAGAACAGCATATTTCATTTAATATGACGTTGTTCTCTTCTCTTCGCCAACCTCACCTTCACCTCTTCGCTGAGGGTAGCCAGCAATTTGTATACAGACCGTGAAGTGATTTAGTCGCGGCCGGCATAGTGGACGTGACTGCTACTTACAGTTATTTAACTGTAGTGGTAGTCACCTTCATTTATGTATAGCACTCCAGCCTAACATCAGACGGGGTGTTGTCATATGTCGAAACACAATAAAAAATACTCACGTTTTCCAATAGTTCATCAGCCACACGTTCAGCCAGACCTATGGAGGCAACCCTCCTGGGCTCCGAGACTAATACGTTAGCATTTGTGCCATATTCCTTTAGTAGTATTCGCGGCACTCGTGTCGATTTACCGCAACCAGCCTCACCCACTATTATAAGTGACCGTGATGTTTCTAACGCTTCCGTTATTTGTGTGCTGAAATTGCAAAACCAAAACTATTTAGGGAAATTGAAATAAAATCTGTTTAGAGAAATTAAAACAACATCTATTTAGGGAAATTATAACAAAATGTATTTATGGAAAATAAAACAAAAGGTATTTAGGGAAAATACAACAAAATGTATTTAGGGAAATTAAAACAACATATATTTAGGGAAATTACAACAAAATGTATTTAGGGAAATTACAACAAAATGTTCTTAGGGAAATTAAAACAACATATATTTAGGGAAATTACAATAAAATGTATTTAGGGAAATTTAAACAAAGTTCCATGTGTCCTTCCTTTTCTGTAACCTCGGATCTTTCAAGAGAGACAACAGAGCGCTTAAAAAGGAAGGGATCAGCAGTGCCTATAACCATAGTCTGTATAAAGAGAATTGTTGGTGTGAAAGAAGCAAGAGAGTTGTGTCAGGATCATGGACAAAGAATAAAACTTTATATAATAAAGTGTATATAATATTCACTCTTAAAATAAATCTATATGCAAGTAAAAGTGACTCTCGCTTTCAACCGACGTAGTGTGACGTCAGAACGAACTACGTCACGACGCAAACGTCACGTAGATGTCACGTAGTTGTGACGTCTCATTCTATAGGTCATGACTTTTATTTCTGCTGTTTTTAACGTTTAAAAGTGAATTTAATTTGAGAGTCCCCGTCTATCAAATGGCATTAGATTTCATTTCGTGACGACCGGCCTACATTGGCCGGGTGAAATTCGCTCGTTGACCGCAATACGTATATTTGAAAGTAAACCGAATGCACGGAAACGAAAATGCAAGTGTTAGGTTGGACGAAAACGAAAGTGATTTTTATGCAATTATTTGTTTTGTTAATTTACTCGTATATCGATTTTATTTGAGACTTTTTAGCCAGTTTTTTTATATTTATATTTATTTTAACGCTACGTGGTCAAGGACGTGAAAAATGAAACGCTCAAGTTGAAATAGAAATAGAATATAAAAAAAAAGAATAAATATAATGAATTAAACAAATTTTATGCGGCTTACTATCGCGTTTATTTTGGTTTTGATTTTACATTTTTTATTATTCCGACGTTTCAAGAGCTTTGCAGCCATTAAATTTGCCATAAGTAAGCCGCAAAAAAAATGTTTAATTCATTAATTAATGTTCGCGCAAAATCTAAGAAAAAATAGATAAATGTGTTTAAAAATGTCATTTTTTTTTTAAATAAAAATGAATTATACAATGTGCGAACTACAAAAAGGTCGGCACAGTACAATAGAAACTGGGCGACCAGAGTTCCCGCCTATTAAGTTAGAATGAGATCCGTGAATGGATGCGACTGCTACTTTAACAAGACTGGAGAGTTAAATAGGTCCACTGGGATTGTTAAGACTACCTACCTATACCTACCTATACTATTCCGGCGGAGAGGGTTTAATTCTACAAACCGTACGCGTGGATTTTGCTATCCAATATTCCTTTTATTTATTTTTTTAATTATACATTTCTAAACTAAGCTACGAAAGTGCTTGTATTATAGTAACAGGACAACCAAAGTATATCAAAGATACATTGGTACCGGTGGGTGGTCTCGAACTCGTGCTCTCGGTTTGTGTAACCATTGCACTACCACTACAACACGGTCGCCTTTTAGAAGTATGTTTTATATATTTATATGTATTAATAATTTTACGCTTCCATTCCCACAGGGATAAACAGACACAACGGAGCACTACATTACACTTACTCGCTTTCTTCACTTCAATTCACATACGATACTTTAGCTTTTTTTTAATAAATAATCAATCAAATTGTCACGCCTTTTTCCCACAGGGATAGGCAGAGATAATGGAGCGCCACTTGCCACGATCCTAAATAAATTAATCCTATTTTTTAATTATTTTTAATTAAAGATAAATTCAAAAAATATATTTACAAAAAAAGTTGTTAATTAGAAAAAATGTTTATTTAATTGTTATTAGGTTTACTAATAACAATTAAATAAACTTTAATAAACTAAGACCGTAGTCTAGTGGTAATGCAATGGTCACGCAAACCAAGAGCACAGGTTCAAAGCCACTTGTTGGTTACCAATGTATCTTTGATATAATGTACTTTGGTCGTCCTGTTTCTATGAGACAAGCATTTTAGTAGCTTAACATAGAATTGTTAATAAAGAAAATTTTTAGAAAAGCAACCTATAACTTCAAAATATATTTAGCGCGTCCCACTCTTCCTCAAGGTCAAAATCGGGTTAGAAGAACGGGGCTACGAGGTCAGGAGGGCACGTTGTGCCGTTCAAGGTTATTAAATAATGTCAGAGCAGCTATCCGGGTCACGGAGACGAATTCAGAGCAGAAAGTAGGCGTTAGTAGGTTAAGTTAGGTTGCGGTGTGTGACGTCACACCGACGTCACACGTAAGGGTTCTTTATGTAAGTAGATTTTTTTATTAAAAAAAAAGTATTATTATGGTATTTTTTTAGATTTTGCGCGGACATTGATCAATGAATTAAACAAATTTTATGCGGCCTACTGTCGCGTTTTATTTTTGGATTTGGTTTATCATGGAAAGGATGAGTGAAAGTAGATTGACGAAAGGAATTTATAAATCTGATGTGGATGGATGCGGTAAACAAGGCAGGCCCAGGAGAGTGTTTTCCGACCAAATCAGAGACATCCTCAAAAAAGCTAGGTTGCCTAGTGCCCATAACCACAGAGCCAGTATGAAGAGAATTGTGGATGTAAAGGAAGCAAGGAAGTTGTGTAAGGATCGTGGCAAGTGGCGCTTCGTTGTCTCTGCCTATTCCTGTGGGAAAAAGGCGTGACAATTTTATTGATTGATTGATTTTATTTATAAGAAGAAAATAATAATTATGATGAAATTAAAGAAGGAAAAGTTTTTTCATTCAGAAAATTGTATTTACATTTCTATACTAAGCTACGCTGTAGAAACATGAAAGCCAAAGTATATAGATATAAACGATACATTGGTACCGGTGGGTGGCCTCGAACCCGTGCTCTCGGTTTGTGTAACCATTGCACTGCCACTACACCACGGTCGCTTTAATTGACTTAAAGAGTGGTAAAATTTTAAACAATTTCAAGAGTCGCAATCATTCGATTCGGGGTAGTAACACCAATCACAAGTTCAGATACCGTGAAATAACTAATGGGGCGTTCTCACGGGGCGATTTTAGTTGATCAATATTTATCGTTAAACAAAAAATTCGAAAGCAAATATTGACGACCGCGTTCTCACGATTCAATAATAATCGACTCAATATTACACGTGTTATTACACTATCTGTCTATTTTAGCATTTTTCTCGTGGATGTGGACCCCACAAATCACATTTTATTTGACAAACAAACAAAATACTGGTTATAGAGGAATGCAATATACAGTACATAGGTACTCAATCGCGCTTTGACTTACTGATTGGACTCATTATTCAATGCAAGTTGAACGAACAAGTTCAGACGAGTCGATTCGCTGTCAGCTATCAAATAAATCAACAAAAGTCGAAAGGTCTTTAACTTTTGTTGAATAGATATTTATTGCTTCAACTTGGTTGAAAGTCTGTTCAGGCGGTGCAAATCACGAACGATTTCGCAGTTGATCAACTAAAATCGCCCCGTGAGAACGCCCCATAAGTCGCATTTTGGTATCAGTTTATAAGTTGCCGGTTCCAATTAGTAAGCGCGACTGCTTACAATTATTTAACTGTAGTAGAAGTTGCTTCCATTCATGGATCGAACTCTAACATTAGGCGGACGGCTGTCACAAAATTTTTGTCATTAAATAAATGTTTTACGTTCCTATTCGGCTCAAAACTCAAAGTATTTATCAATTGGTAACTGATCTGTATTTTTAATAAGTACTTTAAAGGCCTGTATTTATTAATAGGTAACTAAATGACCTGTATTTATTACTAGGTAACTAAATGACCTGTATTTATTAATAGGTAACTAAATGACCTGTATTTATTACTAGGTAACTAAATGACCTGTATTTATTACTAGGTAACTAAATGACCTGTATTTATTAATAGGTAACTAAATGACCTGTATTTATTACTAGGTAACTAAATGACCTGTATTTATTACTAGGTAACTAAATGACCTGTATTTATTAATAGGTAACTAAATGACCTGTATTTATTACTAGGTAACAAATGACCTGTATTTATTAATAGGTAACTAAAAGACCTGTATTTATTAATAGGTAACTAAATAACCTGTAGTTATTACTAGGTAACTAAATGACCTGTATTTATTACTAGGTAACTAAATGACCTGTACTTATTAATAGGTAACTAAATGACCTGTATTTATTAATAGGTAACTAAATGACCTGTATTTATTAATAGGTAACTAAATGACCTGTATTTATTACTAGGTAACTAAATGACCTGTATTTATTACTAGGTAACTAAATGACCTGTATTTATTAATAGGTAACTAAATGACCTGTATTCATTAATAGGTAACTAAATGACCTGTATTTATTAATAGGTAACTAAATGACCTGTATTTATTAATAGGTAACTAAATGACCTGTATTTATTAATAGGTAACTAAATGACCTGTATTTATTTATAGGTAACTAAATGACCTGTATTTATTTATAGGTAACTAAATGACCTGTATTTATTAATAGGTAACTAAATGACCTGTATTTTTTAATAGGTAACTAAATGACCTGTATTTATTAATAGGTAACTAAATGACCTGTATTTTTTAATAGGTAACTAAATGACCTGTATTTATTACTAGGTAACTAAATGACCTGTATTTATTAATAGGTAACTAAATGACCTGTATTTATTAATAGGTAACTAAATGACCTGTATTTATTAATAGGTAACTAAATGACCTGTATTTATTAATAGGTAACTAAATGACCTGTATTTATTGCTAGGTAACTAAATGACCTGTATTTATTAATAGGTAACTAAATGACCTGTATTTATTAATAGGTAACTAAATGACCTGTATTTATTAATAGGTAACTAAATGACCTGTATTTTTTAATAGGTAACTAAATGACCTGTATTTATTAATAGGTAACTAAATGACCTGTATTTTTTAATAGGTAACTAAATGACCTGTATTTATTACTAGGTAACTAAATGACCTGTATTTATTAATAGGTAACTAAATGACCTGTATTTATTAATAGGTAACTAAATGACCTGTATTTATTAATAGGTAACTAAATGACCTGTATTTATTAATAGGTAACTAAATGACCTGTATTTATTGCTAGGTAACTAAATGACCTGTATTTATTAATAGGTAACTAAATGACCTGTATTTATTAATAGGTAACTAAATGACCTGTATTTATTAATAGGTAACTAAATGACCTGTATTTTTTACTAGGTAACTAAATGACCTGTATTTATTACTAGGTAACTAAATGACCTGTATTTATTACTAGGTAACTAAATGACCTGTATTTATTACTAGGTAACTAAATGACCTGTATTTATTACTAGGTAACTAAATGACCTGTATTTATTAATAGGTAACTAAATGACCTGTATTTATTACTAGGTAACTAAATGACCTGTATTTATTAATAGGTAACTAAATGACCTGTATTTATTAATAGGTAACTAAATGACCTGTATTTATTACTAGGTAACTAAATGACCTGTATTTATTAATAGGTAACTAAATGACCTGTATTTATTGCAGAATATTGTTAATGTATTATTATTGCAGAATAGTGTACCCAAAACCGACCAATTGTTTTTACTGGCGAAACATATATATAGTACATACGTCACAGACCCACATCTAATGTTGGTCAGATGGAAGAACTTTAGGTTCAAAGCGACATATATCAAAGAACAATAGGACAAAATATTTAAATAAATAAAAATAAAAATTTATAAAAGTTTTATATTTATTTATTTGCTGACTGTACACTACTACCGCCACGACATAATGGAAACGCGCTCTTAGACGTGTGTACTACACACACTACTACAAATGCAAAAACGTCTCCAAGCTAATTTGACTGTAACTGACCTGCTTTCATCAATGGGTAACTAACTACTCACTTACCTGTATTTATCAATTGGTAACTCTATTAATTCTTCTTGACTCCTCTCTAAAGCTGATGTCAATCTTCTTTGCCGTCTGCTCATGATCATTTCATTTTGTACTGTCCACGGCCGACCATATACAGGGTGTATTAATTGCTTCTCTACAGTGAAAATAATTATTCAGTTTTTTTGTGGCCAGAGATATGACAGCACCCTGGTTTATGGATAGCTGGAGTGCATTCCACGAATGAAGGTTAAATAACTGCTACTACGGTTAAATAACTACAACCGCTATGCCGGCGAAGTTGAAACCGACTTTCAAGTTTTTTCCGAATCTCAAATGGTCTGTAAAATTAAACGTGGTGGCACTACCTGGATTGGCATAGTAGGCAAATGCCACCTAGTCTGCCTACCACTCTTAAATAAACAGCCCTGAAGCACGGACTCCACGGTCGCCCTCATATACCAAAGATGAGATGAATTTTGTGCTATGATTTAGGTTCTCTAAAGCTGATAATGTTAGCGATTGGTATATTCCGCGTAAAGTCCTGGGTTCGATTCCCACTAGAAGCAAATATTTGTTTTATAGCTTTTATTTGTAATATTTATTAATTATATTAAATATTGCAAATATTTGTTAATAAAAAAGGGGTGGGTATTTGCTTCGGGTCTGGTTAACAAAGAGTGGTAGGCAGTGGTACGTAGTCTGCCGACCCGGGGTAGTACCACCACATTGTGACTCGACATATGACAGCACCCCGCTTAATCTTAAGCTGATGTGTGGTCCATGAATGGATGCCACTGCTACTACAATTCAATAACTGTTAGTAGCAGTCACATCCACTATGCCGGCCTAGTTGGAACCGGCAACTTAAAAGCTGATCCCGAAACGTGACCAAATCACTTCACGGTCTGTATACTACCCCGGATCGGCAGAATGGGTACTACTGCCTCCCACTCTTTAATAACCAGACCCGAAACAAATATCCACCTTTTTTTTATTAACAAATATTTGCAATATTTTATATATTTTCATTAAATATTACAAATATAAACTATGAAACAAATATTGGCTCCGACCGGGAATTTAACCCGTTGACTTTACGCGCAACAAATCAATCTCTAACCGTTCGTCCACATCTACTTATATCTTAATGGAGGTATAATTAAAATTTTCATACCATTAATATATTCATTAATTCCATTCTCCTCCCGTTCGCTATCTGAACATTCCTCTGCGAACAAAAACAAGTCCTGATTAAATCCATTATTCTATTATGGCTCAACATATGACAGCACCCTGCCTGATGTTAAGCTGGGGCGAGATAAAAGCAGGCGACAGTTACTTTTTTTATCGTGATTCAATATCTGACCTTTTTTTGTGAGAATGATTGCTGTTATCCTTTCGGACGTATCAGCGCGATTGAGTGGTGGACCCCGTGAGGCGGGTGATCCATGAGAAAATAGAACTTAGTAGAGAAAATAGACTTCAAGCTCGACTCCCGTAATACCCGCACAGGTCGGGATAAGCATCCGCATTTTATCGACCGAATCGGCAGTCGAACTAAAAAGTTCGGTGCGGCTTTTCTTTGTAGATCAATCGACAAGTGGAATGCTTTGCCTGCCCATGTGTTCTCTCCATCCTATGACCTTGGATCCTTCAAGCGATGCGTGAAGAAGCACCTTTGGCCGGCATAGTGACGGCGGCTGAGGCAGCCGAGAACAATACTCGGCTTTCTCAGTCGTCGTCACTCTTGGACCTCCTCTTGCTTATCATCAGGCGGGACGAGGTCAGATGTCGTGTCACAATAAAATAAAAAAAACTTTGAAGTCAATGAATGTAAGATATGCTGGGAAAACTAGTTGGGTGAGAGAGGGGGATATCTGACCTCGATCTGATCCTCATCAATTGTAGCTAAAAACCATCTCGATCACGTCAGCTTTCAAACAAATAAAACCGCATCGTAATCGGTCCATTCGTTTAGAAGCTATGATGCCATAGACAGACACACAGATACACCGACACGCTAAACTTTCTGGTCGGGGGTTAAAAACCCAGGAGGGTGTTCTCCGACCAAATCGGAGAAAACCTTTAAGAAAACTGAGTTGCCTAGTGCCCATAACCATAGAACTTATTTAAAGCGAATAGTGGATGTGAGGGAAGCGAGTTGTGTCAGGATCGTGGCAAGTGGCGGTCCATTGTCTCTGCCTATCCCTGTGGAGAAAAGGCGTGACGATTTGATTGATTTATATATATAATTCAAAATTCAAAGTCATTTATTCATTTGGTTTTTACAAATACTTAGAAACGTCATTAAGAAAGAGTGAGGGGACTCTACCGAGTGTTCGGAAAGGCTACAGACTGAGAAGAACACTCAAGAAACTCCAGTCCGGCTTTTTTCAACTTAGTCTTATATTCTATTACATCTTTTTTTATCTTGGGAACTAGCAATTCATTCACTGCCAAGCAGCCTTGTCGTCAAAGAAATCTCTAATGCTATGGTAAGCCTTTTGGCACAATTTAAGTTTAATGCATTTTTTAAATTAACTGTAAGATCAGGCACATTACTTGGCAGCGTATTATACATACGGATACAGTTGCCAGCGAAAGAATTACTTATTTTGTGGAGCCTATATGTGGGCACAGCGAGTTTATCTTTGTATCTTAAATTAAAATTATGACGATCACTGTTTTTGTGAAAATTATTAATGTTCTTACGAGTGTATAACAAATTCTCATATATATATTGAGAATAGACAGTCATTATATTGATTTTTTAAAATATTTCTCTTAATGACTCCCGGGATCTCATACCGTAAACAGCACGGTTTATACCTTGTTCATCCAGCGTTGATTCTTGCAGTAATGGTACTATTTTGTTATTATTTCTTAATTCATTTTCTTCATGAGTTTTTGTGTAGATTTCCTCTGAAACATTTATTTTATTAACATGTTTTTTTATTAGCTTGACCTGTATGTATGTAACTATTAATCTTGCAAATTAATTTTCACCCACTTATAGAGTATTATTATTATTCCTATATTTATTTTTATTCTTATTTTTTATATTTTTAAAATAAACAAATTTAAAAATATAAAAAATAGTTGTCCACCGGCATCGGGAACAGGGTCCAAGCCACCGGTGGTCAGGGCTCCTGAGAAAGGAACCTCCTAACAATACGCGCCGTGTCCAGGAGTACTGCTTTCTGAATCAAACGCTTGATCCAGCTACCTAACGAGAGCCTCTTTAGGTGTTCATCGAGGCTCTTGGCTATTAAACCATTGGCAGTCACAACTATTGGCACAATAATTGCTGCGTCCACCTCCCACATGTCGACAACCTCGCGAGCCAGATTAAGATACTTTATTTGCTTATCTTTCTCAGCTTTCA
Source organism: Tinea trinotella (assembly GCA_905220615.1). Lineage (NCBI taxonomy): Eukaryota > Metazoa > Arthropoda > Insecta > Lepidoptera > Tineidae > Tinea > Tinea trinotella. The sequence continues at coordinate 805,852 of HG992328.1, read as the reverse complement.
CGAGGTTCTCGTCATGAGGAACCGCTACATCCATTATTATTATTATTATAGAGTATATTATATAATTTGAAAATTAGTACACGTATTAAAAACTGATGACAATACAAAAATTTCATAAAATATTTTTTTGGCCGGCATAGTGACGGCGACTGAGGCAACCGTGAACTGATTCAGTTTTTTCAGTTGTTGTCATTCTTGGACCTCGTCTTGCTTACCATCAGGCGGGTCGAGCTCAGATGTCAAGTCACAATAAAAAAATTACATTGTCACATACACATGTGTGTTTTTTTTTAAACTATAGTTTTATTTTTTTATTATGATCAATTCCTAGGCCCGCCACGGTGTCTTTTATAATATGGATGCTACAGTAGCAAGCCCGTAGCGAGAAATCGAGATGAGGGAAGGGGGGAGGTAAGACAACGTAACTTGACAGTAGTAAGATTAAATTTACAAATATTTGTTTAAAAGAAAAGAGGCAGATATTTGCTCCGGGACTGGTTGTCAAAAAGTGGTAGGCGGTGGTGCCCAATCTGCAGATCCAGGGTAGTACAGTCAGCATCAGATATATCTGAGCACGCAATGTGATCAAAAGTATCTATACATTCAGGATGATCATAAATATCTACACACCATTAGTTGTCATATTAATGTGAGCATTCAATACGTCAAAAATATCTATACACTCAAATAGTCAAAAATATCTACACACTCACTTGTCAAAAATATGTCAACAGACAATTCAGTAAATTTGTTTTAAAATATTACATATTATATGAGTGTGTAGATATTTTTGACTATTTGCGTGTATAGATATTTTTGACGCATTAAATGCTCACATTAATATGACATCTAATGGTGTGTAGATATTTATGATAACCCTGTATGTATAGATACTTTTGATCACATTGCGTGCTCAGATATATCTGCTGCTGACTGTACCACCACTTACAAGTATAGAGACCGTTAGGTGAGTTATTCACGTTTTAGGATCAGTTTGTAAGTTGCCGGTTTCAACTAGGCGGGCATAGTGGATGTGACTGCTACTTATAGTTATTGAATTGTAGTAGCTGGACCACACTCCAGTTTAACATCAGGCGGGTGCTGTCATATGTCGAGTCACAATAAAATAATAAGGCAGTAGTAGAGATCCAGGAGGCCTCACATTTAACTTGCTTATCTCGGTTAACTTAACGGATGCCTCAGTCGCGGTCACTATGCCGTAGAAAGACCAGCTGTTAGTCTGTAATAATTTAATAAACTTACTTATATTACTATTATATTCATCCCAAATCCTATTAATTCTTTTAACAGAATTTTCATCGATGTTTGCATAAATTGGTGAATTAATTGAATTTTTTAAATTATTTAAAACATCTTCATTGTAAATTGGATATCCATTCTCATCTATATGATTATTTTTGTATAAATATTCGATTGATTGGATCGCCGCTTTTTCAGCTGCTTGTTTTTTCGTTAACGATGTACTGAAACAAACATGATTTTTTTTAGATTTTGCGCGAACATTATTACTGAATTAAACAAATTTTCATAGGCACCGGCAAGTGTTTTTGAACCTGTGCTCTCGGTTACCACTGCACTAAGTAATAAATTAATTAAACAAAGGACATCATTCATTTTGTATGGGGACTTGGGCTTAATTGTACTAAAAGTGGGAAATGTACAATAAAATAGTTCGATACAACAATATTTTAATGCGCTTGGTAAATATCCTATATTTTGCATAGTTTAGATGTACGAAATGATCAAACTATAATCATGACAGTTCAATGCAGAAACCATTAAGTTCACTGCCAGCCCAAAAAAAGTCGTCAATCACTTTTTAATTAAAAGAAAATCATCAGGCAGTCGATCCATTGGGTCTCGACTCTCATTCAAGGTTATGGCGTGATAGCGTTTCTTCCGGTTTGACCTTCCCACCAAATGTTTAGGCATCGCAAACGTCATCAATATAATACTTTCGTTAAACATTTTGAAACTAGTAAAAAATAGAGTAAAAGTATAAATTATTTTTTTTTAATTATCTCCTGTTGTGCTAGTAATTAGCATACATATTTTTAGTGATACTATTGTCTTGAAAAGTAAGTTGGAATTATATAAAAAAGATAATGTTTTATAAAAAGTCGTTTTATTCATCTAATTAGATTATTTCCTGCTCAGTAAGGTTCACTTTCACCAACATCCCAACATTTTAGTTCGCGTGATATTCCGTCGTGGCGTCTCTAATTGCCACTTGTTGTCTCTATGGCAGTCGAGCTTCTTCTCTTGAGTACAATGTTCCTTGGTCAACTGTGTGTGACATTTATTTTTTTAATATGTCTTTTCCGCGTGGTTTAGAAACTAAAAATAATAATTTTTATTTTCCAAATAACTCAATCGTACAGCAATTAAAAGCAAAATTGATATTAGTTTTGTCAATACGAGTATCAAACCTACCATTTATATATATTTTTATCATCGGCCGTGACAAAAGTGTTACAATAAAAGTCCAAAATGAATGATGTCCTTTTATGCGGCTTACTATCGCGACCTTCTCTTCGTTACCACGATGGCTGCAAAGCTCTCTACACGTTGGAATAATAAAAAATGTAAAATCAAAACCAAACTAAAAGCAATAGTAAGACGCATAAAATTTGTTTAATTAATTTATTACTTAGTGCAGTGGTAGGTCACGCAAACCGAGAGCACAGGTTCAAAAACACTTGCCGGTGCCTATGAATCTTTTATGATTCAACATCTGTCCTCAACCCGCCTGATGTATTGGCAGTGCAATGTTTACACAAACCGGAGAGCATGAGTTCGAGACCGGTACCAATGTATCTTTGATATACGAGTATGTACTTTGGCTGTCCTGCTTCTATGATACAAGCACTTTAGTAGCTTAGTATAGACAGGTGAAAAGAAAAAAAAACTATAAAATATAACTCACCTTTCAAACTTAATTTTCTCTGGCCATACAAAACTATATATACAAGTCCAATCATTTTGTATAGCTTTTTTATTCTTTCCCTTTGGTGAGACTGATTGTTTTTTATAATGTATATCAAATGTTTTCTCTGGCCTCCGAGAAGCAAACTCATTCAATGTAACACGAGCTTGGGGGAATAGGTCAGTTATGTTATTCTCTACAATATATTAATTAATTTTTAAAAAACTTCCTTATAAACAAAAAAAAGAAGATATTTGTTCCTGGTCTGGTTGTTTAGGCTTGTAATTTGCCAGTTCCGACTAGGTTATAGTCGGCGGACGGATTTTAACGTAGTGGGGGCACGTTTTATTGCACGGCCAGTAAAAAAGGGTCTCTTTAGATTTATAAAAAATAATAATAGTAGTATAAGTGAAAGTAGATTGATGGAAGAAATTTATAAATCTGATGTGCATGGATGCGTTAATCGAGGCAGATCCAGGGGGGTGTTCTCTGACCAAATCGGAGACATCCCCAAGAAAACTGGGTTTCTCCAAAATCACCCCCGAAATTCTCCAGATATTTCCGGGATAATATCAAACTGTTCTGGAAACAGGTTAAGATAGCCCGGGGAAGTCTAAAGTGAATGTGGTTAGGGATTCGAATGGTGATTTAGTGACTGAAGAAAAGAAAGTGGAAGTGGAAGACGATGGAAGGAGTATTTTGAAAGTTTATTTGTGGAGGATGATAATACAGCACCAGAGTGTGTCGATGTGTCCTCTACGCTGAATGAAAGTGAATCTGAATGTGATATAGATGTGAAAGAGATTGTGAATGCATTGAAAAGAATGAAAGTTGGAAAAGCGGCTGGGTGTGACAGAATAACTGTCGAGATGCTGAAGGGCGGTGGTCAACTGGTGGCTTCCTGGTTGTGTCTCCTTTTCAGTAAGTGCTGGGTGAACGGTCTTGTACCAGGGGACTGGCGCAAGGCTGTCATTGGACAAGGGGAAGGGGTCGCAACAGAAACCCAAAAATTACCGCGGCATCAGCCTTCTCAGTATTGTTGACAAGTTGTATGCGAAAGTATTGATTGAAAGGGTGATGCATGAAACAGATAATAAAATTTGGGATGCGCAAGCGGGATTTAGGAAAGGGATGGGATGTATGGATCAGATCTTCTGTCTAAGATGCGTCAGCGAAAAAGTGTTGGCAAAACACCAGAAGGTGTTTTGTGCTTTTGTTGACCTGGAGAAGGCCTATGATCGAGTGAAAAGGAGTGAATTGTGGTAGCAGCTGTCCGGGTTCGGGTTGGGGGAGCGTTTGGTCCGTGCACTGAAATCTCTCTATGAGGATTCCAGTGCATGTGTTCGAATTTACGGGGCTCTATCTGACTGGCTTGGCATCTCTAAAGGTGTCAGACAGGGATGTGTAGCGTCACCATGGCTCTTCAATCTATTCATGGACAGTTGTCTGAAAGAGTTGCGTGAAAGGAAGTATGGTTTAAGAATGAATGACTTGGTGAATAAATGTCTCTTGTACGCCGACAATCAAGTTATCCTTGCATCTTCGGCGTATGAGTTACAGGAAATGGTTACTATAATGAATGCGGAATTAGAAAAGAAAGGTATGAAAGTGAATGTAAGTAAAACTAAAGTAATGGTTCTGGAGAGAGAGGATGAAGTGACAGAGTGTGAAATAATGATAGACGGAAAGCAAGTGGAACAAGTCTAACAATTTGTTTACTTGGGAAGTATGTTTACTAGATATGGAAAGTGTGATGAAGATATTGAGAGAAGAGTGCAAAAGGGTAACGTAGTAAACGGTGCCATCCATAGTATAATGAACAGCCAAATAATGTCCCAAAAGTCGCGGATGGCTGTTCATAAAGCAGTGCTTGTTCCTACATTAATGTATGGAAGTGAAGGTTGGGTATGGCAAAAGAAGCATGAGAGTAGAATTAACGCTGTGGAAATGCGGTCGTTAAGGAGTGTGTGTGGAGTGACGATTGCGGATAGAATAAGGAATAGCACATTGCGTGATAGATGTGGCTTGAAAGAAGATGTAGTGACAAGGATTGACAAAGGAATGCTTCGATGGTTTGGGCACATGGAAAGGATGAGTGAAAGTAGATTGACTAAAGGAATTTATAAATCTGATGTGGGTGGATGCGTTAAACAAGGCAGACCCAGGAGAGTGTTTTCCGACCAAATCGGAGACATCCTCAAGAAAGCTAGGGTGCCTAGTGCCCATAACTACAGAGCCTGTATGAAGAAAATTATGGATGTGAGGGAAGCAAGGGAGTTGTGTAAGGATCGTGGTAAGTGGCGCTCCATTGTCTCTGCCTATCCCTGTGGGAAAAAGGCGTGACAATTTGATTGATTGATTGATGATGTGAAAATATTTGCTAATGAAATAAGAAGGCAGACATTTGCGCGGAGTCTGGTTGTGAGAATTGTTAACAGCCCAGTCTGCCTTAAACAACATTTTTAAATGTATAGCTTATCTAACTATAAATGAGGCGCCCCTCCACTTTATTAGTTTATTTAAATGTGTGAATGCAAATATTACTAACTATACTTTATCAGCATGCCCCTCCTTTTGTGTATAACCAGCAACTGAATGACCAATTACAATTGCATTTTCGGTATGTTGCATTCATATGTTATATTTGCTCATGTGCGTAAATGCAGTGGAGGGGTGCGTCATTTCGGCCTAGACAGACTCTAAATACCATATCCGTTTCCAACCAGGCCACACAAGGAAGCCACAGAGGACCCAAGTGTGCAAACGAGCCAGTACATAACAGTATAACTAGGCCAACATAATGGATGTAACTGCTACTTGCAAGAAGAAATATATTATAAAAACACTTACCATTCTCATTGAAAATAGTTTTTATATTCTTTAAAATGTTATTTGATCTCCATCTTTGTGAATTAAACAATAATCTAGAATGACGCAATAATCTTCTTTCATTGTGTAAACTTTTTATTATTAATTTGTTTGTTGCTGTTCCTAAAATACATAAGTACATTTTTTAAATATTTCTATACTAAGCTACTAAAATTGCTCATATCACAGAAACACGACAATCAAAGTACATATGTATATATTTATTTATTTCATTTTCGTAGTAGGGTAGTGAAAACATTTAAATAACTGTTAATTTTAATGATAATAATAAATTTAAACCGCTTATAGGTTAGGTTTGTAAATACCTGTATAATTAAGTCCTGGGTGTAAATAGATGTACTGTGAACACTTATCTACATTAAAGATTAACCGATTTTTTAAATGTAAATACCGAAAGCTAGAAAATCTGCTTAAAAACAACATTATTAGTAAATAAATTCTTATTAGCCCCCTCTCATGTTTCACAGCTGTTAAATGTCAAACTGACTGACAAATTCACGTTCTGAAATTGCTATAAATGTATAAACTAAATAAATTAAAAAGCTAAACAAATATGTAATAAGAAATTAAAAATCTTATAGGGTTATTATCAATAGACTTCAAATAAATTTTATTTTAAGAGAATTCAATCCAGACTTATAATATGCAGTGCAAGTCTTCAAATTCTTTAAAAAAAATGTAAGCTGTTCTTAATTGTAACTAGATGGCGGGAGTTTTGGCGGGCAACTGCAACTGACAGGACGCGCAATTTTGAATTATTTATAAAGCTTGTGTTTTTCAAAATATTAATGTGTAATAATGGTGGAATTGTTATCCAGTAATAATTTTTAAGTTGATCAAGTATAAACAAGTAATTTAAAGTTGTGAAACGTGTTTTTTCATGTTCCCTCCAAGACTCCTTCTGAAGTTTTAGTAAAGGCTTTCCGCCGCTTTACTAAAACGATCATCATCAACCTCACTATCATCATCATCATTTGATGAATCACTCGCGTGGTTCATCTTCATCTTTACTTGACAATGTTTTAACATTGAACCATTATATTTTTACTTTGACACTGGCAAGTTAAATACTAAAGCCATAAACAAGAAGAAGAACTAGATGGCGCTAACATATTTAGCGGTTTATTTTTCATTTTTAAGGTTATTTATTACATTGTATATTGGTACATACAAACGAGAAGGCTCTTTTAATTTGCGAAACCAAATTTTGTTGCACGTTGAACAGAGATTGTATCAAAATAGGAGGAGTCTGCAGTGCCCATAACCTTAGAGCCATAACTAAGAGAGTTGTATCAGGATCGTAGACATCGATGTTTACATCGATAATCGAAAGTAGCGCTTCTCATGACTCTACCTATCCCTACGGGAACGGAAGCGTTACATTTTGATTTTTAAAATTCAATTAGGTACGACAGAGACACCATAAAATACATAATAAAACCCATCTATTTGGATGAAATCTTTTTAAAGAGTGGTGCCCAGTTTGCTGATCGAGGAATCTGACTTCGAAGTGTCTCAATTAGGCCGGTTTCAATTAGGCCGGCATAGTCGATGTGACTGCTACTTGCGGTTATTTAACTGCGTTTAGCCACATCGATGGTTTAGCCACAATAAAACCCAAAAGCTAACTATTTTTATAATAACAAAAAGGCGTGGGATTTTAAATAAAACATTTTTAACAATATCACATTCATATAATTTTAAATTAAGTACTATGACTAATTATAAAATAAAAACATAACTAATTTGGCGAATATTTGGCAGTTAAATTTACAAATTGCACATCTTTATGACTATTCGCGACATCTTCGAAGTATTTAAATACAAGATATCAATATATAAGTATATAATTACTGTACGTTTTTCCTTACTTAGTTTAAGTAGTAAACAAACTTTCGTCATAATGACAGTTTGGCGACAAAAACATCTACTACTGACGCGAATCAATACGAATATATAAAATTATCAATGAATTACCGTTAAAATTATTATTATTGAGGCACAACATTTGTCATTTGTGAATTTACCGTTTCCATATAGTTTTTGATAAAAATAATGTATATTAAGTATGTGTGTGATTTTAATGACTATTGTGCGTTTGTTACATTGTGTATGTTTATTCTATAGAATAAAACAGTTTCCTTAGATAAAGGGCCTATGAAATGGTGATTTACATGTTTGTTTACTACTTGTGCCAAGTAAGAAAAGACACAGTATACTTGCATCAACTCAATATACGAGTTACCTAGGTATACGAGTAGGCTGAAATTTGCTTTAGCCACGATTATTTTAATACACATCAGCGAAATGAATTGTCCACGACCTTGCACTGATTTATCAACGTGAATTTTATACTAATCTAAATGAATATTGTGTATGGCGAAGGAAAATAAATGATATTGCAATAGTATTTAGCATTTACGTCGGTAAAAAAAAAAGTAAAAAAAAGTTAATTTGTGAGTACCCCAAGGACATGACGTGTTTTCGTAACGTGTGTTAATAATGGAAACGCGCTCTTAGGCGCACTACTACTCGTACAAATGCAAAAACGTCTCCATGCTAATTTGATTGAACGTGAATACAATTGACTTTTATGTAATGACTGAAATGACGCCCCCTCCACTGTATATACGCACACGAGCAAATATAAAATATGGATAAAACACACCGAAAATGCAATTGTAATTGGTTATTCAGTTGCTGGTTAGACACAAAAGGAGGAGCACGCTGATAAAGTATAATAGTATAGTTAGTAATACATTTAAATGAACTAATAAAGTGGAGGGGCGCGTCATTTATAGTTAAACAAGTTATATCTACATTTTTACATACTTTATTAATACTAGATTTCACGTTTAATTGCAGTTATTTTAAATATAGTGACGTGACTTGTTTAGGTGAAATGGATCCTAATTACCTATATAATATATGCTTAGATTATGTAGGACGCCGCGCGTCTCGCTTCGTCCTACATAATGTTAGCCTATATGCAGTAGCGTAGAGTGGGAGTCAGATGCCCTGGGCATATTTAGGAATTTCAATCATAGGTACAACTAAAATAAGAATTTTAGGTTCAAATGTTAACGATTCTAACGATTTATTCTAGTTTTTTTTTAATTTTGCCGGCCCCCAAAATGTGACGCCCCCTCCGCCCCCGCCACGCTACGTCACTGCATTTATGCAATATAAGTATAAGTATAGGCACATACCAATTAAAATACCTATATAAGTATATTTTCGTAATATTAAACAGATTAAGCTTTTATATTAAAATATTTTATAAGTATTAGGTTAATATTTATATATATGTACAGTTATGTTATTATTAAGAAATGAAATTATTATTATTTGGATGTGAAGAAAGCGAGGGAGTTGTATCAGAACCGTGGCAAGTGGCGCTCCATTGTCTCTGCCTATCCCTATGGGAAAAAGGCATTACAATTTGATTGATTGATAAATTAATATTTTTTTGGTTATTCTGTAATATTATATTATTCTTTAAATTTACATTTCTGTTGTATTTCATTGCATTGTTTCATTTGAATTGTTGTATTTTTTTATTTATTTAATTCTTATGTATTAACCCATTTTTATGGTATATTATCTTAATAGATAAATTGTATATTCAAATGGTATTTATTTACATAAATAATAATTACACATATTATGAGGCCATTTTCACGAAAGCATTTACACATAGAAATAATACGAAATAAAATTGGTCAGCAAAACCTTAGATAAAACCAAAAGGTGAAGATACGGCATACGCTTTATTGTTCACTACAAAATGTGGAACTGATACCGTCACTACACGCAAAGTCACTCGCACAATTGTCACAGTGGGACGCGAGCGAGACAGAATACATGAGAGTAAGTGTGCTCTAACAGCAGTAGGTCGTGCTTTAAATTCAAGTGCGTCAGTTAGACGTAGCCAGTTCCACGCGTATTGTGTTCGTACCGTATCTTTCCCATTTGTTAAATCAATGAGCTAAGCCTAATATTTTGTTCAAAATTGTAGCTCGACATTTGGCAGGACAGCACCCTGTATTATATTAAGCTGGTGTACGTGGGGTGAATGGATGAGACCGCTACTACACTTAAATAACTGCAAGTAGCAGTCACGTCCATTATGCTGACCTAGTTGAAACCGGCAAATTACACGCTGATCCCATAACGCGACTCTTCACGGTCTGCTCCGGATCGGCAGACTCGACACCACTGCCTGCCATTCTTTAATAACCAGATCCAGAGCAAATGTCCGCATTTTTTCATTAACAAATATTACGTTTAATGTCTTATTATTTACAATAAAAGTAAAATATATAATATATTTTCATTAAGTTAGTATTTACAAAATATTCTCTTAAAATACTTAGTTTTTAGAGAGAGGTCGTAATAAGTTATAGGACGCGGCTCTAAGGAACTCTAATGAGAATTTTTGATAAATTTAGACTTTAAACATTACTCCTTTGATTACAGGGTAGGCGACGAAAATAATCTTTTCTTTTCTTCTTGTTTATGGCTTTAGTATTTAACTTGCCAGTGTCAAAGTAAAAATATATGGTTCAATGTTAAAACATTGTCAAGTAAAGATGAAGATGAACCACGCGAGTGATTCATCAAATGATGATGATGAGAATGAGGTTGATGATGATCGTTTTAGTAAAGCGGCGGAAAGCCTTTACTAAAACTTCAGAAGAAGTCTTGGAGGGAACATGAAGAAACACGTTTCACAACTTTAAATTACTTGTTTATACTTGATCAACTTAAAAACTATTACTGGATAACAATTCCACCATTATTACACATTAATATTTATGAAAAACACAAGCTTTTCAAATAATTCAAAATTGCGCGTCCTGTCACTTGCAGTTGCCCGCCAAATACTCGACGAAAATAATCGTGCCATTTGACAGCTAGTAGGCCAATAAATATGCTTTATGTTTCTTAATCATTGGGCGTTAATATAATATAGTATTGACTTTGACGTTTATTCCTACTTAATTTTTGACGCCAACTTGTGGTGACTTTTAAAACTATTTAAGGATCGCCAAATAAAACAAATGAAAATTCGTCTAATCTTAAACAAAAAAAACTTTAACTTCACTGTAATTAAATACAGCAAGTAAAACCCTTAAATAAACATTTATTTAGTTTATTATAAATTGCGTAGAATCTATTAGTAATAAAATTAACATAAAACATCTGTATTTAGTATTTATTATTCTGATTTCATGGAAAATACACATGATTCATTATATTATTTGAAATATAAAATAAATAATTTAATTTAAAAGATGTAAATAGTGACAAGGATTGACATAAATGTATACCTATAGCGTTTATTTTGTGGGGAAAACCGAACCCGAAAATCTCCGACCATAAATCGAACCCTAGACTTTACACGTAGCGTACTAGTATGGTACCCAATGCGCAACGCCTGTCGCCTGGATTTAATAATATGATCACATTCGCAGAACCATTAGGTACCCATGTGGCCATAATCAAGCCATCTAAAAAAAAGATCAAACTCTACCAAAAAATGGTTCTTCGATCCGTCAATTCTTATACATGTCAGCTAAAACTTTCTCCATTGGTGTCTGTCCTATGGTTTTGGAAAAATATTCTCTCTCCAACTGTTGTGGGGTGACCAGACGTAGTAGCGGTAGTAAGAGCAACAATCGGCCAAATCTGGCAGGGGCAGTGGCGTGGGCTGCTCTCGAGTGGGACATTAACATTACTTGCGCTTGATCCTGGAGGTTTTCGATTTGTAATGGGTCTTTTAGGCCTCGGGTTTCTGCAAGAATAAGGTTAAATATTATTTTTATTACAGTATGTAATAGTAAAAGAACTAGGTTTCAACGACCGCGACATATGACTAAAAGAAATTACAAGAAACTCTTCTAGGTATATTAGGTATCTGTTTTCATTAAAGATGTTAATACATTTAGCAGCTTTTTCTTTGTATTTGACAGTGGCGACAATCTTCTCCACCCATGGTTAGAGTATGGTAATCATTATATCTTTCGAAATAAAAGCACAAAGAACGAAGAATTGCGAAAATTATTTGAGAAGAGAAATGGTCTATCTGCTTCATTCAAAACGTTTATTGATCCTTACTTAACGGATCTTTAATGTTTTAAGTGCGGCAAAGGAATTAAAGACAGAAAGACAAAATTCTTAATTGAACAAAACCAAATAAATAGAAATACAATGAAAATAAAACATTGAGTACAATTTGGGGCCTCATCCATTTGGGGTTTCATCATCATCAGCCTGAAGACGTCTACTGCTGAACATAGCATAGGCATCCCTCTAAAAACGCCATTCCGAACGATAAGATGCCAGTTGCATCCACCGGTTACCCGTGACTTTCACTATGTCGTCAGTCCACCTAGTAAGAGGTCTACCTACGCTGCGTCTTCCGGTTCGTGGTCTCCACTCTTGATCTTTTTTCCCCATCGGTTGTCGGTTTTACGAGCAATGTGGGTTTTCATAATTTTTCAAAAATTACACTTTCAAGTATATCAATGAATTTTAATACATTGATTAATATAAGATATGCCAAATACTAACCACTTTTAAACAGTACAATTGCTTTCATACAAGCAAATTCAGCCGGGTCCACCAACACTGCACGATACCGCGATAATACCAATCTTAGGCGACGAAGTACGCCGGAATCTTCTGCAAAACAAAAGGGAACGATTAAATGCCTTTGATAGATTAGATTAGTGTTTCCCAACGTTTTTTAGGCCATGCCCAAACCTTAACAATTCTAAAAAAAATATGACCCCGTACATAATTATTAACCTTTGAAAATTGTATTGTTCCCTTAAGAAATATAAATGATTACAGAATTTTTTGTTAAATTTGTCACCGCAATGTCACCATTGCATTTAAATAGCCCAAAGTGAAAGGGTTAAAGTCGTGTCAAGTCCATTTTTAAATTGCCTCCTTAACTATTAAGGGGCGTAGGCCCACGTTGGGAAACACTGGGTTAGATCGTATTTTTAATACGATTTAATCCATTACATATTATTTACTGTGTGTGACCACTCCATCCATTGTTATGCCTGAGCCACAACAGAGAAAATTGTTAGTGATGGACTAGATATCGACTACGTTATCATGGCCTGCCCCTCCAAAGTAAAAACGGTTGAATTTGTGTTGTGTTGAATTGTGTTGAAAACGGTTGAATAACATTTGTGAATGCACCTACAACATAACGAGATTAAAATGAATTCTGAAACAAAAGAAAAGAAAAACAAACCTTGGTCAGTCTGATCACTTCCAAATAACGCAGTACAGGCAGCATCAAGTGGCAAACACCACTGAATAGCATTTAATAAGAACAATTCAGACCACGCCTCTTCTAATAATATAACCTGATCACGGAATGCAAGACTTGCGAATGATGGTAGATTTTTAGCCCATTTCACTGCCATGAAAAGGAGACGAGCTGCCGTTTCTGCAGACGATTCTACGCCTAATGGTCTGTGCGATAAAGGATAAAGTTGTAATATATTAGTTAAAGGTGACTTCGATTAGTTAAGTTCTTAAAAAGCTTGTTGTTAGAAAAGCTATAGGTACCTGCAGGGTGCGCAAGATTGTAAATATCCTTGCGTTGTAGGTGGAGAATATGATGTGGAGTCTTCCTCATTTGTGACATCAATACTGTCATCTGAAAATGATTTATTAAATTACTATAAATTTTACTAAAGCTACTGATAGTATTGAAAATTATTATATTGTATAATATGCGTTATAAAAAAAGAAAATAATTCTAAAAGAATAATCCTAATAAGTAATTAAAAGAAAAACAGGCTATTAATAATGATATAACGAATTATAATAATAATATTTATTAAATTAGAGGAGGTCCCCAAGGTTCTAATATAGGTTCATAGGAATTCATACAATTCTGCATACTGTCTACCGAGTCGAACTAAAAGGTTTCTTTGTCCAACCATCGACTAGTGTAATTTTTAGCAGCTCATGTTTTCTTACCATCCTATTACTTTCGATCCTTTAAGCCAGGGTTTCCCAAACTTATTATGTCTACTGCCCACTTTAAGAATAAATTATTTTTAGCGCCCCCGTTTTTTTTACCTATTTAAAAACCACTATTACTTCAAATCAAATTCATTATTGTGAGCTATATTAGCGGAGATTAAACATTTATTATATACGAGGCTTTTACTATAACCCCTAAGACCTGAGCGCAGTAGGTAGTATACAACGGCGCTCAGGTCTCAAGTTAACTCTTACGAGCTGCATCTGCCAATGAGAATGATTATTAAAACGCAACTTTAAAGTATTTAGACAGAATATCTTTTATTCAAAATAAAACAAACATAATCAATTCTAATATTAAAATTAGTTGATGTTCACAAGTTGTATTTGAGAGCTCAGTCGGTGTCTAAGAGTCCTTCTAGATGAAATTACAAATCGCCCCCCAAGCCTCTACACAACGCCCCCATTTTTTTTCTGGGTCTCTTACTGCCCCCTTTAGGCCTACAGCGCCCACTTTGGGAAAGGCTGCTTTAAGCGAAGCATAAAAAGCACTTTGGCATAATGTTAACTTCTGAGACAACAGTATAATTTATTTATTTTATTTTCGTCGATGCTTTAAAACCTTACCTTACTAATAATCAGGCAAATCGGCGTGAGACGTCGTGTCTCAATAATAAAAAAAAAATGGTGTTGCACTTTTAAAATAACAAAAGTACAAATATTTTATTGCTACATATTCATATAGGTATTAATTAAGTTAGTAGACAAAGATTTAGTTATAACAAAAAAAACACAGTATAGAAGGACTAACCATCACTATCACTTCGATTATCATGTCGGTCATCAGGGTCTCTTGATGAATCTGGTTGTGGTTGCACTGGTGGAAGAGGAGCATAGTGCGGTGAGAGTAGTGGATAACGAGCTGGTGACAACGCCATTGCAAGCGACACAGGTGGACTGAAACAAGAATATTTAGTATTTAAAACAAGAATTATTGACTAAAGAAATTTATAAAACTCATGTGAATGGATACGGTAAACAAGGCAGGCCCAGGAGGGTGTTCGCCGACCAAATTGGAGACATCCTCAACAAAGCTAGGTTGTCTAGTGCCCATAACCTTAGAGCTTGTATGAAGAGAATTGTGAATGTGAAGGTCGAAGCGAGGGAGTTGTGTCAGGACCGTGGCAGGTGGCGCTCCATTGTTTCTGCCTAATTCTGGGGGAAAAAAGCGTGACAATTTGATTGATTGAATTATTATTAGAGGCAGTCGTCGACACTCTTGGACCTCCCCTTGCTTATAATCAGGCGGGTCGAGATCAAATGTCGTATCACTATAAAAAAGTAGGTACCTACGCGCATATTTATTATAAAGAAGATACATTTTAAAAATTGTAAGTGGTGTTACGACTTGAATCGGCAGACTAAAAATGACTGAACGGTCTGCCTACTACTTTTTCATTTAACCACTAAAAACAATAATAATGAACAATTTTTTATTATTTTTTATTGTATATTATACACTTATTATAGAAACAGGACAACCTAAGTACATATAACAAAGACACATTGGTTTTGGTGGGTGCTTTCGAACCCGTGCTCTCGGCTTGCGTAACCATTGCACTGCCACTACACTACGGTCGCCTTAATAATACAATATTAAAAAAAAAACTAAACATTAATAATAATAATTCCTTAATACCACAATAAAAAGCAAACACTCTAATAAAATGTACCCCTTTTATTAGATATTAAGTTACTATATTTTTACTAGGCACATTCACACCCTCAAATAAATATGGTAATCAAGATAATCACTTAAAGTGGAGTATCATGTCCGAATACATTACTCAGGAATTTCCCCAATGTTAATGTAATATTTAGAAATTGATATTTTCTGTAAAACCTCTCTACCAGGTTGTTTATGGTAGAAATCTTCTGCATTATGTATTAAGGTTTATTTTTCTTTTTTGTTTGAAGATGTGCTTTATTATTTCATCATGAATTTGTGAAGGTTACATGTTTTTACTGCGCAATGCTAAAGAGGATAAATAAGGCCTATATATTGTGACGTCCAGGTATGGAATTTCACCAATACAAATAGATCAACAAATGGCTTGACACATTGGCATCCCCAGACACAAAACAAAAGAAAACTAGAAAACTCTTAGAGAACAAAGAGTCGTATCGCGACAACATTGTAAACAAAAGTTGTTTACCATTTATATCCGAATAGAATGTCACGCTTTTATATAAGCATGGGCTAAATTTTGATAATTTTTACAATTTATTTTATTCTTGCGAGTGTATCCAATGTCCCTTTAATAGTCAATGTCCAGGATGCATTGAGAAGATTTAAGCTGATCTCTATTTTTAATGGGTCCCGACTGTAAAATGTTGCTTCGTTTCGCAATATAATTTACTATTTGTCAGTTCAATCAAATTGTCACACCTTTTTCGCATGAGGATAGGCAGAGACTATTACTATTTGTCTGATCATAAAACTACATTTCTATATTCTATACAAGTTTATATTTCAATGGTGCAGTTATTTAATACTACCTCACATAACTAGATTACTGGACTAGTTTTGTTCTGTTCAGTATTATTAATTGGCCATTCATTTTTAACGTATTTGATATTTTTATTTTACATTTCTATAATATTGCAGTTGGACAGAATCCAGAAGATAACTAAAATTAATAATGGTATATTTCAGGATGTTAATGTATGGAAGCGAGGGTTGGGTGTGGCAAAGGAAGCATGAGAGTAGAATTAACGCTGTAGAAATACGGTGTATGTGGAGTGACGATATCGGATAGAATAAGGAATAGCACATTGCGCGATAGATGTGGTTTGAAAGAGGATGTAGTGACAAGGATTGACAAAGGAATGCTTCTATGGTTTGGGTACATGGAAAGGATGAGTGAAAGTAGATTGACGATAAATTTCATGTGGATGGATACGTTAAAAAAGGCAAGCCTAGGAGGGTGTTCACCGACCAAATCGGAGACATCCTCAAGAAAGCTAGGTTGCCTAGTGCCCTTAACCATAGAGCTTGTATGAAGAGAATTGTGAATGTGAAGAAAGCGAGGGAGTTGTGTCATAATCGTGGCAAGTGGCGCTCCATTGTCTCTGCCTATTTCCATATGAAAAAGGCGTGACATTTTGATTGATTGATTGATTGATGATTTCAGGGATAAAATTAACGAACCCCAACTAAATTTAAACTTGACGGTTTAATATATTTCATTCGCCCCTTCACAGGCGACCTTTGGAAATCGATATTCATGTACGTGGAACAAATAATGTTTGAGCATAGTCGACTGACCGAAGCCCAGAGTCATCCCAATCATGCGTGAAAGTCTATCATCAAAGGTGCTATTTTACCCCACTCCAACGAACGTTGACGTATTTCAAAAGTTCATTTTATAATCTAATAATAGTTAACTTTGTGATTTTTATTTCTTCTTTGCACTTACTTTCTACAATAGATTTAAACTTAATGATGACGTCAAAAGGATGTTTTATTGCATGGAAGAATGGCGACAGGCGTGGCGAATTAGTTAGCAAACCAATCCGTTACGAAAAAAGCTCTGGGTTCGATTCCCAGTCGGAACAAAAAATTGTTTTATAGCTTTCGTTTGTAAAAATGAGCCGGGTATTTGCTCCGGGTCTGGTTGTCTAAGAGTGGTAGCTTTAGCTTAACATCAAGCTGGGTGCTGTCATATGTCGAGTCACTATAAATAGACGACATGGACGACTTCTGGATGCCTTTGGAGAAACAAACGCAGCCACGTCTTTCCAATATGAACCACTAGTCCATATTTAGAACTTACTTAGTAGTCCATATTACAAAAAGGTATCTTATCGAGCTTATTAATTTGTAACAAAATATTGAAACTAGATAATGCTACAAGCTATATTAGAAATGCATCCTAATACTATGACGTATGCAGTATGTGTATCATTGTAACTGAATAAATAACAACCACATTAAAATATTCTTAGATAACTTATCAAAAAACTACATCAAATTCTTAAAAAATAAAATAAAAATCTGCAACTGACACTGGTGCGGTGGTATATATAAATATCTATCTATTCTTGCAAGCTTGTACTCGTATTATATAGGTACCAAACACAAAATGATTGTTCATAGAAGCGTCTCAAGTTTGCATTTCCGTAGTCAATCTTTATAAAGCCATCCACGGCTGCGTTTAAATTTCTTTTAACCAAACGTTGAATAACCATTTGAGAGACAAAGCGATGTTTTCCAATACACCAATCAAAGGCTCACAAACGTTGTCACGTCTGTCGACTTTTATGATTTTTTCTATATCTTTTAGCTTTGAGATAATGGTTTCACGTTCACTAATGCGTGTTTTTTCCTTCTTATTTAGGAGAACGCAATAGGATTGTGTCAGGATCGTGGATAGCGTCGCTCTGTTGTCTCTGCCTATTACTGTGGGAGTGAAGGCAATCATTTTGATTAATTGATTTAAATTAAATGATTAAATTAAATTAAATTAATTAAATTAAATTAAATTAAATTAAATTAAATTAAATTAAATTAAATTAAATTAAATTAAATTAAATTAAATGATTAATTAAATTAAATTAAAATTTCTCTCTTTAAGCAACTAATTAACCTTATTTAACAATAATGAGAAATTTATATCTACTATTACCACTCTTTGATAACCAGACCCGAAGCATATATCTAATTTTTTATTAACAAATATTTGCAATATTTAATATAGTTACTAAATATTACACATAAAAGCTATGAAACAAATATTTGGTCCTAGTGGGAATCGAACCCGGGACTTTACGCGCAACAAAGCAATAGCTAAACCGTTCGTCCACGCCTGTCGTTCTCTCGGTTTGCTTAAACATTGCTTTGCTTGAACATTCTATTATATGTATTGTATTATAGATAGAAAACTCCATACCCAAAAACCCCAACGGCAACTGCGGCTTCTCTAAGCGCCCTTTCTTGATCCATATCTCTGAGAGCCTCAGGTCTGATGGTGGCAGTGTTACGCGGTTGTCTTTCATTTTGAACAGCTGAAAGAAAGAAGCTGATTATAATCTCGCATCAAATTGTCACGCCTCTTTCCCACAGCTCCCTTCACATTCACAATTCTCCTTATACAAGCTCTAATGTTGCATTCTTTAAGCTAAGTAAAAAACAGAACATACTGGTTCTCTTCTAGTTGGCATACTGACAACGGGGACTGAGGTAACGCTAAAACTAATTGATATTTTTAGCTTGATGTTGAGGTCAGAAGCTAAATAGAACGATTTGATTTACAGCTTCAGACATTGTCGCTATGGGCCAATGTTTTTTCACACTTCGCTTGAAAGATTAGGTAAGTTATATAACATGGGAAAATAACCGTAGAGCTTGTATGAAGAGAATGTGGATGTGAGGGAAGAGAGGGAGTTGTGTTAGGATCGTGGCAAGTGGCGCTCCTTTATCTCTGCCTTTTGCTGTGGGAAAATTAATTGATTGAAGAACTCATGAACTGATAAAGCATTCCACGTCGACAAAATCTATTTTTTATATAACTACTCAAAACGCGAACCAAAAATATACAAAATAAGGGAAAATAACAAATTTCAAATTCAGTTCACGTAAACATTTATGAACCAACAAAATATAGAGGAATAAAATCACTGTTTCATCCCCTGAAGCAGACTACAAAGTTGAACCCCCTTTTGACCCCTCTTTTGACCTCCCTTCCGCCCCCTGAGGGGGTTACAGGGGGGAGGTTCTATTTGATTTTATTGCTACTACACCCGTAACAACATATATTATTATATATATAAGTACGAGTATATATATAAAATGTCGTTGTATCTAAGAACACACGTTTTTAGATCATTTTTTTATTATTGTTGTTTTTGTATTATTCTAAAAGAATTAATGAAATATTATAAATAAATATTTGTGTATTATTGCTAAAACAACATTTTGAAATTGAAAATTATTTCAATATCCAAAAATTGACGACAGGCGTCGACGAACGGTTTAGCGATTGGTTTGTTGCGCGTGAAGTCCCGGGTTCGATTCCCGGTCGGAGCAAATATTTGTTTCATAGCTTTTATTTGTAATATTCAATAATTATATTAAATATTGCAAATATTTGTTAATAAAAAAAAGAGATGGATATTTGCTTCGAGTCTGGTTATCAAAGAGTGGTAGGCAGTGGTACCCAGTCTGCCTATCCGGGGTAGTATTACCATTTACAAGTATAAAGACCGCATTTCGGGATCAGCTTGTGATATAGACCGTGAAGTGATTTGGTCACGTTTCGGAATCAGCTTGTAAGTTGCCGGTTCCAACTAGGCCGGCATAGTGGATGTGATTGCTACTCACAGATATTGAATTGTAGTAGCAGTGACATTCATGGACCACACTCCAGCTTAATATTAAAAGCCGTCATAAGTCGAGTCACAATAAAAATAAATATTATGTTAAAGAGAACAGTGTATGTAAAAGAAGCGAGAGATTAGAGGGATCGCAAAAAGTGGCGCTCCATTGTCTGCCTGTCGAAATATAATGTGTTAAAGTTAGTGTTTGAATATTCAATCAATCAAATTGTCACGACGTTTTCCCACAGGGATAGGCAGAGACAATGGAGCGCCACTTGCCACGATCCTGATACAACTCCCTCGCTTCAAGGATAACTTAATCGTCGGCGTACAAGAGACATTCAATCACCAAGTCATTCATTCTCAAACCATAGTTCCTTTCACGCAATTCTTTAAGACAACTGTCCATGAATAGATTGAAGAGCCATGGTGACGCTACACATCCCTGTCTGATACCTTTAGAGATGCCAAACCAGTCAGATAGCGCCCAATTAATTCGAACACATGCACTGGAATCCTCATAGAGAGATTTCAGTGCACAAACCAAACGCTCCCCCAACCCAAACCCGGACAGTTGCTGCCACAATTCACTCCTGTTCACTCGATCATAGGCCTTCTCAAGGTCAACAAAAGCACAAAACACCTTCTGGTGTTTTGCCAACATTTTTTCGCTGACGCATCTTAGAGAGAAGATTTGATCCATGTTTGAATATTGTTAGTGAGTAAAAGTATCGACAAACATAAACATCCCTATATCGAGCCATAAGCTTACAGAACAATAGCTGAAAGTTATTCATGGCTTCAAGTAGGCTTTAGTCAAAGCCTCGCCCACACGCAATCAATGACAGAGCACAGATAAACTTTACCATCGGTTCACTATTAAATTTCAGCCATTACGTAGGAATACTATGAGTTCAGGTTTATTAGGGATAAGTTGTTACCCTATTTATTTTTATTAAACAATTTTTTTGCGGCTTACTATCGCGTTTATTATGGTTTGGGTTTTACAATTATTTATTATTCTAAACCAATAAATCTAACCCAAAAAATAACCAATAAATCTAAACCAAAATAAACGCGAAAGTAAGCCACAAAAAAATTGATTAATTCATTAATCAGTGTTTGCGCAAAATCTAAGAAAATACTTTTTCTTTGTTGTGGCGTATTTTTTTTATTGTGACTCGATATCTAACCTCGACGCCTGAAGGTAAGCAAGAGTGCAGACGACTGTAAAAACGAGTCTTCACGGTTGCCCCAGTCGCGTCATTATGCCGGCCAAAGGTGCTTCTTCACGCATTGCACCTTTTAGTTTGACTGCCTATTCTGTCGACAGAATGCGGATGCTTTCACGTGCGGGTATTACGGATGTGAAAGAACAAGGTTTAAAATCTCCTCGGAACATTTTCTGTGGTATTGGCGATAGAGGACGCAAAAAGCCGCCATGGCTCCGATTAATCTTATTAGGCGATTCTCTTAATACACTACAGCGGAATGACGATCTTGCACTGATATTTGACATCTTTGTTACCAATCAGAAAATAACAAATTAATAGGTATACTACGTTGATTGGTCACTTGCGACTGCGATGCAATTTTACTACTTTTTATCATCATAATGTTCTAAGAGAATCGATGTCCTGGAGTGTGGAATAAAGGCGTATTAATAAATGCGACTGCAACTACAATTAAATAACTATGCCGTCCCAGTTGACATCAAAAACATTATTTCAAAACGCTACAAAGTTACTTCACGGTCTGTACACTTGTAAGAGGTGGTGTAGTACCAACACTTACAAGTGCACATACTTATAACAGAACTAGAAGTTAAGTGTACACAGAACCAGAAGATCCTCATCAGCATACCAAATAATTGGTTATAAATAAATGGTGGCAACACGAATAATATAAATAGTCGTTTATGCAATAGTCTACTACTTTGTATTAAATACATCTTGTTTTAGTCGGTTAATACCTAGAGTTTCTGGTAAGTCGCCGTTTACGTGGACTTACGATTTGCTTAGCCAATGCTAAGACAAAATCAAAGTCACGACTATAAGTTTCAATTTTGATTTATGCCGTTTGAGTAAAGTCAAAGCACGCTTTTTAAATCTCAGCCTAAGACTGGTAGGCAGTCTACTGATCCAGTCTACTGAACCGGGGCATAAAGATAGTGGATGTAACAGGCGCCTTTACTCATGGACCGCACTTTAGCCTAACATCAGCCGGAGTGATATTGTCATATGTTGAGCCACAATAAAAATAATGTGTCAGCTAGACTTTTAGGTTAGAATTGTATCAAGTAACAATGAATTAATCTCTGACTATCCATGTAATATTCCTATTGTTGGAGTGTAAAATTATATTCAGTGGAATAAAACGCGATGTAAACAAGAACTGTCCCAACTTTGAAAGTAATATTTGGTCTTCTTATTCCCAAACCCCAAACTACCCACTATAAATCACTACGCCACGCCCACATCCTGCCGCCATGTTTGAATCCTCACTTCCGGTGTTGTGAGACAGACATACAGTAATACTGTAGGTTCGAGCGAGACAAACTATGTGTAATCAGCTCCGTGGTTTTGCTAGTAGTTACAATTTTAGTTGTCTGAAACAGGTGTGCGGTTTTAATTTGTCTCCTGGGAGTTACGGGTTTGGGTTTGTTAAATGATTTTTAATTTTAAATACAATTTTATTTTATTGTGACTCGACATATGACAGCACCCCGCTTGATGTTAAGCCAAAGTGTGGTCCATGAATGAATGTCACTGCTACTACAATTCAATAACTGTAAGTAGCAATCACATCCACTATGCCGGCCTAGTTGGAACCGGCAACTTACAAGCTGATCCTTAAACGCGACTTTAATTGCCACGCCTTTATACGACTGTTACTTGCAGTCGCATCCATTATTTAACTGTAGTAGCAGTCAACCACTATAGTTTTGCCGACGAGAGTGGCCAATTGGTTACAAACGTACCGGGTTTGATTCTCGGTCGGAGCCAATATTTGTTGGCTCTATATACTATATAATGCAAATATTAGTTAATAAAAAAAGAGGCGGATATTTATTTGCTTCGGGTCTGGTTATCATAGAGTTATAGGCTTACACTTACAAGTATACAGACCGTGAAGTGATTTAGTCGGGTTTCGGGATCAGCTTGTAAGTTGCCGGTTCCAACTAGGCCGGTATAGTAGATGTGACTACTACTCACAGTTATTGAATTGTAGTAGCAGTGACATCCATTCATGGACCACACTCCAGCTTAACTTCAGGCAAGGTGCTTTAACGATTCACTTCAAAACAATTTCCAAGTGTTCACCTAATATAGTCCCTTTAAGGAGATATGTACTTTATGCTGATAGTAATAGAGTTCTAAATGCTTTGAAATATTATTAAAGTATTGATGGAGTTAAGACCCGTTCATTTAAATACGATTTACGTTCCACCGTATTCACTGGAAGTACTATTAGGGACATTATTGGGTTAACACTGTTTTAATGAAGTTTTTTTATTTGAAGGAAGCGAGGGAGTTGTGTCAGGATCGTGGCAAGTGGCGCTCTATTGTCTCTGTCTATCACCACGGGAAAAAGGCGTGATAATTTGATTGATTTGATTGTTTTTTTTTAATTGTGAATCGACATTTGACAGAACTCCGCTTGATTTTAAGCTAGAGTTCGGTACATGAATGGAAGTGACAGTTACTACAATTAAATAACTGCAAGTAGCAGTGGCTTTCACTATGCCGGCCTTTTCAGTCTGTATACCTGTACTACCCCGGATCAGCATGCTTGGTACCATTGCCTACTACTCTGACACCAAGACCCGGAGTAAATATCCATTTCCTTTTTACCGTAGAAATGGTACCGGCCGAAGGTTTTGAACCCGGAGCTCTTGGCTTGTGAGAATATTTACCACGAGAGCCGTGATCTAGTAGGTATATATAACAAATGGCTCAATTGCATCCCGAAATGTACAGAGTGAATAAAGCCTTCATTTTCCTTTTGAATGTTGCTTTGTCTTTAACTGAAACTGATGGCCGCTTATGAATATAAATTTGTTATTCATACTTTTAGGAATATTATGTACAGTATAAAACATTAGTGACTCTTAAGCACATAACTAGAACTTAAAAGAGAGATTTTTTATATATTTTATGACTTGATTTGCCTGATGGAAAGCAAGGGAAGGTCCCACTCAGTTAACTATGCCGGCCAAAGATACTTCTTTAAAGGATCAAAGTTTATACGATGGGAATAAACACAGGGGAAAGGGGAAAGGAAAAGGGAAAAGCATTCCACTTGTCGATTGTCCTACAAAGAAAAGACGCACCGAACCTTTTAGTTCGACTACCTTCGGATGCCTCCCCCGACCTGTGCAGTTATCACGGGTGTCACAAGGTTGAACGCCGGCATAGGTATACGTATGGTGTCTACTAGGTATAATATACATCCTAAAATAGGTATTTAAAATAGGTATTTGCGGGCCCTATTTTTTTGTGACTATATATAACGACACTTCTTTTTTATTAACAAATATATGTAAATTTTAATTAATTTAACACTACAATAGTATAAAGCAAAACTTTGCTTCGACCGGAAACCGAACCCGGGACGGACTGGTGTGTGAATGCGCGCGTCACGCGTGTCGTCAAAGTCGATGTAACAACGTATTAAAATAACAAATGATTCAATCTGCCTATCCTCCAGCCAGATACAACTCCGCAATTAAACCTAAGCCCAATATCAATCAATCAAATTGTGACGCCATTTTCTCACAGGGATAGTCAGAGGCAATAACCCCAATAAAATAATAAATAAATGAAATTTAGTAACGCAGCAATAAAACAAAAGGAGATACAGAAAAAGTGGGTACTAAAAACGGAACATATCACAAGAAACGACAATAAAAGACAGGGAATACGCGCCAATAATAAAAAAACGGCAGAGGGTTCCGCCATAATTGAAAAATAAAATCAAGCGATCAGGTGCGTGGCTCATCTGCGCGACCTCCATATAACCTCATTCCTAAAACACCCACCTCACAAACATATACCCAACCCTGTCCCTTCCCACACCAAACCAAATACACCCATCTCCCTCTAAACGACTTCTGTCAAACTGATTCGGCAGAATGGTTATTGATTCCGTGTACAATCAACGAACAATTTTAGACTTTCGGCTTGATAACTTTAAGATCATTTTCATTTGGCAACATAAAGCAAAGAGCCTTCCCAAAATTGCTCTCAAAGGATTATCAATTTAAAACATATAATTCTCTTTGACAATTTAACTTTGAAGTTGTTCAATAAAATTAATTTGCAAACAATTATAGCTTTTATATTTTAAGGGGTAAAGTTTAAATTTGTGTAACAGTGTATTGTTGTTATGATATTTTAGAGTTGAGTCTGTCCATTAATACAGGGTTGGATTAAGGGTATTTTATCATAGGATTAAATTCGCATTAATCAGTGTCTGTTAGTCCCCGTAAACAGTTAAGCGTGAGGGTATGACATTGGATTTGTGTACAAATATGTTTCTATCATAAAACCCTATACATTATTCAAAATGTACTTGGGTTAGTACTAATACAGGTTAGATTAAAACTTTGCATACTGTAGGTACTGTACAGAATAATGTACATAATTAATTTTGTATGGGGACTTGGGCTTCTTGTATTAACAGTTTAATATGCATTTAAAAATAGTTTGATGTACAAAGATTACAATGTAATTGGAATATATCCTTTATTTTGCATAGTTTAGGTGTGCAAAATGATCAAACTATAATTATGACAGTTCAAAGCAGAACAAATATGGCGTTGGTTGACAGATGATGCAAATTTTATTTTCCAAATAACTCAATTGCACAGCAATTAAAAGCAAAATTGGTATTAGTTTTGAGAATACAAGTATCGAAACTACCGTTTATATATCGATTCATCATTGGACTTTACAAAAGTAGTACATAAAAGCCCAAAATGAATGATGTCCTTCAGAGTTATTTTATTTATGTGTCACAATGAATGGATGCGACTGCTACTACATTTAAATAAGTAGCACTGCCCTGGAATGACAGATAGCAAATAACCTGCCTACCATCTGACATAATAGTGACATAATAAAATATTTTTTTAAATATTGAAACTTGACATCCGACCAAACTTATCTGAATGCAAGCAAGGAGACATGAAAGAGCGCCTACGACTGATAGAATCGACTTAGTTTACGGTGGCTTCAGTCACTTAGGTAAAAAAACTATGGCAAATTAAAAATCTCAAATTAAACTAAAAATATTAATAATAAAAGTTAAATATAAGAAACAATAATGAAGGTGAGTGTACAAAGCGAGTAATAAAGCTATGGGGATTAGAAAGAGCTACAAGAGAGTACAGTCGACGCATTAAATGCTTAAGTGAATTAGCATTTAATTTAACAAATTAATATTTAATTCTACGCTTTCTACTTTCTTAATGATTAATTTTGTGTCTGGTGTCGGCTAAAGGTTCAAGTATAACACATTTTGTCGTTTTTTTTATTTTATTTTTCTATTTTTATTATTAGATATTATTATTTTGAATCTAAATTATGGTTGTAGGCAGACAGTTGGTGATCCCGGTCCATACTATCACTTCAAACATAAAAGTAGTGGTAAATAGACCGTGTAGCGTCAATCGGTTTTCGTTGTCAGATTGTCAGTTGCCGGTCCGAAGTAGGCCGGCATAGATGTAAATGCTAGTTGCCGTCATTTAACAACTGTAGCAGTAGCTGCCTCTATTCTTGGACCGCACTCCTGATAACACCAGGTGGGGTACTATCGAGCCACAATAGATAAAAAATAGTACTTATATAGACCACTCGTCATGAACATCAATTTCTGCAAAGCCCGTAACTTAATTTAATAGAATTGTGAGAAATTCCAAGTTAAGTTATAAATAAATAGGTAACCATTATACACGTGAAATGTCTACTCATTATTTAATAAAGTAGGTGTAAAAACCGCATAATAAATTCACACCCTCAAACAAACATAATTGTCGCTTGAGGGCGCATTGTGCTGTGTGAAACAGCCTTCGGCATTCATTTTAATGACTTACAAAATGTATATTCTTTGTTAATATTAAATGAAGTTTACAATACTTTTGGTCAAATTAAATGAATTTATACTTGTATGAAGAGAATCGTGGATGTGAAAGAAGCCGGCATATTGAACTGGCTCATTTTTTTTCAACTCCCCTTGTTTAACATCAGGCAAGTCGAGATGAAATATTGAATCACAATAATATGAGAATAAGGTCAGAAAGTGGTTTGAGGATCGTGGAAAGTGGCGTACCTACTCCTGAGAAAATTGAGACGTGACAACCAATCAAATTAACTTGATTTATTTTTGTTATTTAAAGTTAAAAAAATATCAAGTTATCAGCAAAATATTTACAACGATACTAATACAAGTATAAATATATTTTAAATTACATATTTTTAAGGCAAAGAACAAAATCACATTATACGAAAGTTATAATACACAAACAAGGAAGCGCCATAATGAATAAACAACACAACTAAAATAATTAGTGTTGTTAATATTAGTGGTCGTTAGCAAGGCTTTTGACAAGGTGGGTTGCACGAGTGGCAGCGACGAGAATAATTAGATTGTCGCGACGACATCTCAAAGTGTAACAAAATTAAGCTTTCCTTTTCACAGAGAAAGCCCGGAAAGCTAAATAATACAAAGCTAAAGTAATAAAAGCGGATCCTCGCAGGGGTGCCGCAGGGTTCAGTCTTCGCCCTCAACGTTACTTCATTTATATAAGGAGAGTCTTTTTGACTCTTTTCGTGTTAAATTGGATCAATGTTTCATTGTTGGGGCGAGACGTGTTATGCTAATTTTTTTCCTGATCGAAATTTACATCTGAATTTGAAAGTTTGATTGTGAGATTTGTTTTTAATGCTCGACTTTTATTTAATAGAGTTTTTATCTTTGTTCACGTTAAACATTATTATTGCATTCTATTTAATATTTATTTCTATGTTTAAAAATCATACCTATGTAAGTATGGTTTATAAACTTATCCATAATTACCTTTTTTTTTGTTG
This sequence comes from Tinea trinotella, assembly GCA_905220615.1. Taxonomy (NCBI): domain Eukaryota; kingdom Metazoa; phylum Arthropoda; class Insecta; order Lepidoptera; family Tineidae; genus Tinea; species Tinea trinotella. The sequence continues at coordinate 777,529 of HG992328.1, read as the reverse complement.
GGTAAATACGCTTAGCTTTACTTAAATACGTCTCTTCCCACAGGGATAGATGGAATCTGAACCACCGCTCTCTAGGACATTGATTCGAATTCTTAGCTCAAATTGAGAATAACTCCAATTAATTAATACATGACCTTCAGTGGTGGATACAGTTTTTTTTAATAAATCGAGAGTTTTATAAATTAAATTAATTAAGAGTAATTTATAAATTACTGATATCAATTTAGTAACTTTTACATAGCAACTATTTGCCAAACGCCGCGCCTGAATTTTCACAATGGTAGGCAGAGATAACGGAGCGCCATTTTCCTGATTACTTACACAATCTCTCGCCTCCTTCGTATTCACAATTCTCTTCATAAAGACTATTTGGTTAAGTGCAGCGCGGACTCCTGCTTTTTTGACAAATGACCTCTATTTGATCACGAAATATTATTTTAGCATATTTTAAGGATAAAACCAGAGTAATTAAATATATAATACGACCAAATTAATATCTAAACAAATTGTATTTTATTTTAAATCTGTCATATTAATTAGATTGTGGGTGAATGTCCAACAGGCTGATGAGGGAGAATATTTGAATACCTAACAATAGAGCTACGGGTGGGGGCATCTCTTTGTAGTTTTTGTCTCATTTAATTTGTGTTTGATAGTAGTTGGACCATAATTTAATGATCTCCGGACACGAATTAAAAATTTAAAAATAAATCCTCACTTATTACGTTTACTAAAATAATAATATGTTCAAAAGTATTATTATCTGACATAGAACAAAATAAATATTATGTATATACTAAAATTGTATAGAATAAATTCACTCATTAAGCGAATGATTTCGCTTAATGAGTGAACCGGGTTCGATCCCCAGTATCAGTTGAGCAATGTTTCAATGTTTCTGTCCAATTTTATTACTTTAATTATACAGGTAAAAAAGTATTAGTATTGGGATATACCAAGAAATATTAAAAAATATCAGGTTGTGACGGTAAACCTTCCCTATCTTGGACTATTTTGTCAAAAATCGTTCCTCCAATCATTCATGAAATAAATAAATGAACGTGAAATAAAATAATCAATCTATTAATCAAATTGTCACGCCTTTTCCCATGGGGATAGACAGAGACAATGGAGCGTCACTTGCCACGTTCCTGACACAACTCCCTCTCTTCCTTCACATCTATATTCAAATAAAATAATTAAAGACAAAAACTAATTGGACCCTTTGCTAACGAGCAACTCTGCCAAAGACAAATTCATTGGTCCCGCCATCTCAACGTTTTGGTACCAAATATGTCGTTCATTAGTTGAATGGGTGTGGTTTTAGACATGTGGTTTTAAAATTTAGTTTATTATTTCGTTACTTTAACCACTGCCATCCTTTAATGAGAGAGAGGAGTGACTCATATTTGTTTAGTTATAATGGTAGGTGAAGGGAATATGTTTTTTAACTTATTTAAAACCGACTCGGGTTCGATTCCCGAGGATTAGTTTTATTGCAATAATTTATGTTATTGAATAATTATCAATCAATCAATCAAATTATCACGCCTTTTTCCCACAGGAATAGGCAGAGTCATTGGAGCGCCACTTGCCACGATCCTTGAATAATCATATTACAGTTATTTAACTGTAAAAGCAAACACTTCATAGACCGCACTCCAGCTTAACACCAGTCGGAGTGCTGTCATATGACGAGTCACAATAAAAGATAAAAAATGAACCGCCCATTCTTCTGATCCGAGATAGTACCACCACTTACAACTTGCAGTGACTCAATCGCGTTTCGGGATGAACTAAGAACTTGTGGGTTTAAATTAGGCCGGAGTAGTGGATGCGACTGATGCTTGTTGTTATAACTAAATCAGTCGGCTTCATAAATAAATATAATATCATATGATAAACTTGAGGCGACCGTGGCGTAGTGGCAGTGCAATGGCCACGTAAGCGAAGTAGCACGGGTTCGAAACCACTCACCGGTACCAATGTATCTTTGATATATGTACTTTGGTTGTCCTGTTTCTATGTTACAAGCACTTTAGTAGCTTAGTATAGAAAGATATTAAATAAAAATAATAATAATAATAAAAAAAGAGATTGAATAGAGAGATTTGTGGATAGTACAGAGATAGACAGATACCACAGGGCGCCACTTCCCACTGACACAAATCCCTCGCTTTCTTTCAATCAATCAATTTGTCACGCCTTTTCCCATGGGGATAGCACAGACAATGCAGCGCTACTTGCCACGATCCTGACACAACTCCCTCGTTTCCTTTACATTCACAATTCTCTTCATACAAGCTCTAAGGTTATGGGCACTAGGCCACCTAGCTTTCTTGAGGATGTCTCCTAAGCCTGTCTTGTTTAACGCATCTATCCACATCAGATTTAAAAATTCCTTTCGTCAATCTACTTTCACTCATCCTTTCTATGTGCCCAAACCATCGAAGCATCTCTTTGTCAATCCTTGTCACTACATCTTCTTTCAAACATCATCTATCTTATCGGTTCATTTACATCCACAATTCTCTTCATACAGACTCTATGGTTCTGGTCGCTGCTGCGGATCCCTGATTTCATTCTCTAATAACGTAAGTAGATATAATAACAAATTTAATAACAAATCCAAAATATAATATCTCTTTCACACGGCTATTAACCCTAAAACATCCAATATTTATTATGTAAACGTTTAACAGAACAATAAAAACAATAAGGCAGGCAAATCTCTAAAAACATTTGCACGTCACACACAATCGCAAACAAGTCAATTAAGCGAGAACACATTTTGGTAGACAACCGTGCAAATAGTGCTGGAGTAAAGGAGACCCCTGACTGTTAGGCACGCGACTTGAAAAATTCGACACGTGACCGACTCGCGAAAAAATAAGCAAATGATGGCTTATGGACAATCTGTGCGTGTAAATGTATGAGGGTTTGTCTTGGTTAGGGTGAATACTTTTTGGTCTGGTTGGAATTTGGCACGTTTTTGTCTTGTAACAATCGACAGTGGGACGAATAATTTTCAGTACAATTTAATTTCTTGCGAATTTAATAATTTTATTTAGTGAATTAAACAAATTTTATGCGGCTTACTATCGCGTTTATTTTGGTTTAGATTTTACGATAATTTATTATTATAGTAAGCCGCATAAAATTTGTTTAATTCATTAATCAATGTTCGCGCAAAATCTAAGAAAATACTAATTTAATTTAGGTTTAACTAACTAAATAATTTATTATCTGGTATATCTGGTAAAATAATTAAAAAAAAACAGTTAATTTTAATTCTAATGAATGGCGGTATAAAAACAATTAAGCGTTTAATTGTATATAATTTTATATTACCTATATAATTTTACATTTCTTTCATTATCTATTGCTTTTATCATAGAAACTGAGCGACCAAGGTACATACATCAAAGATGTATTTAGTGGTTTTTAACCAGGCAGATGTCCTATCCAAAACTCTATTTTATTAAATGAAATAAATACTAAGGTATAATTTTAAAACAAGCTGTGTATTGCCCTTGAAAAATTCGTCCAGGGTAAGGGCCGAATTTAAATATAAAAAGCGCACTAAACTTTAAAAAATGCTTAAAATTATTCCATAGATACAATTTTTCCATCCACGCATGCGTTTGTTAGTTTATTTCCTACACATGAACGATTTTTGGTGTAAAAATTTAAAAAGGGTTTACAAATTGGGTATTTAAGATCGAACGGGGGTCTTAGAGACTTTGCATTGCTTTTTTAAGGGTTAAAGGTTTAAATAGAAGTAAAATGTGGTTAACGATAGATTATGCATACATGGGTAGGCACAATTTTAACAATGCATTTAAATCTTTAGGATTTGAAGCATTTACAAAATAATGATTGGTGTCGTTTGGATTTTTTTTATTGTGACACGACATTTGAACTCGACCCGCCTAATGATAAGCAAGAGGAGGTCCAAGAGTGACCACGACTGAAAAAAACGAGTTAGTTCCCGGCTACCTCAGTCGCCGTCACTATGCCGGCCTAAGGTGCTTCTTCACGCATCGCTTGAAGGATCCAAGGTCATAGGATGGAGAGAACACATGGGCTGGCAAAGCATTCCACATGTCAATTGTTCTACAAAGAAAAGACGTAAGACCTATTGTTTTATTGTAGCTGGTCATATGACAGCACTCCGCCTGCGATGTTAAGCTGGTGTGCAGCTCATGAATATACGCGAAGCAAAAATATGCTTCATGATCAATCAAGAAGCACCTTAGGCCGGCATAGTGACGGCGACTGGGGTAGCCGGGAAATAACTCGGTTTTTTCAGTCGTCGTCACTCTTGGACCTCCTCTTGCCTATCATCAGGCGAGTCGAGGTCAGATATCGTGTCACAAAAAAAAATAATAAAAAAATCATGACTCACCATCTTTATTCATACCCATGCCCAGGCATTTTTTAAGTCTGCACGCCTGACATTGGTTTCTGTGCGCCTTGTCCACCACACACCGGCCTGTACCAGCTTGGCATCTGTCAATAAAAAAATAATGAAGAATTAAATTCACAACAAAAAGGTATCTTTTCATTTTTTATTGTGATACGACATCTGACCTTGACCCGCCTGATGATAAGCCAGAGGAGGTCCAAGAGTGACGACGACTGAAAAAACAGAGTTTGTTCACGGCTGCCTCAGTCGCCGTCATTATGCCGGAAGGTGCTTCTTAGTCCAGAGGGTTCGTTCTATAAATATCTGTCCGGTGTGGATAGGACGAATACGGGTACGCGACCCCGGACACCTCGAGCTACCATTTACTATATCCTCTTCCTCCTATAGTAATGGTATCCAACGCTACCTACACCTACCCAACCCCCAAATTCCTATCCCTTTCCTATCCTAATCCCCAAAAGCTAATCCGTGGTCTGCCGCGCCCAGGGATGAGTGGCTAGGGGCGGCCTAGTCGCAAGCGTGCCAGTCCCGATGGTTGGCGCCCATCGGGTACTAATTTATTGCCCCACTCCGGCATGCGGGGCTCTGTCGGAGTGGAAATTTATTTCCCTTGCTTATCGTGGGACTAAACATGAAAAATTTAAATATATTTAAAATAGGCGGCGACATTCCTCGCCAGAAGTCACGCCAAATGTTTCCACGGGGCGAAAAGCGGGCAGCGGAGAGCCGTTTTGCCACATTGAATGTATGTGGAGGAATGGAGAGAAAGTTAGATGAGGTATGTAAGATGATGGATGATAAGAGTTTGGACATGTTATGTGTGAATGAGACGAAGCGAAAGGGCTCAGATGTCACCCACCATGGTCCCTACACAGCGGTCTGGTCGGGGGTCGACTCGACGGCCAGAGCGTGTCAGGGTGTGGGAATGTTGATGTCTGAGAGAATGGCAGAGTGTATGACTGAGTATGAGTGTATGTCGCCCAGACTCTTATGGGTCAGGCTTAGAGTGGGGCTGCACAGACTATTTGTAGTTGGTGTGTATGCCCCCGATATATCTAAGCCACAGACCGAAAGAGAAGAGTTTTGGGAGAGCCTGCGTGATGTTTTGAATGTTGCTAGATCGAATGAAAGGGTTGTAATGTTAGGTGATTTTAATGCATGGGTAGGTGTGCAAAGAGTGAATGTAGACCATGTGTTGGGAAGGTATGGAGATGAGCGGGTGAATGAGAATGGAGTGAGTCTGGTGAATGTTTGTTTGGAGAAGAATCTCATTGTGACAAACACAAAGTTTTGTCACAAGGAGATTCACATGTATACATGGGAAAGGAATAAAGAGAGAAGTATGATAGATTTTGTGATTGTGGATGAAAGGTTGAAAGTCAATGTTGTCGATACGAGAGTTTATCGCGGGGTCAACATTGGAACAGACCATTTTCTTGTTATGTCAAGAATAAATGGTCTGTTCAAGGGTTGGAGAAACCGCAATCGTAAATCGACAACACCGTTGACAAGAATAAAAGGAGAAAAGTTGCAAGATGCAGAAGTGAAAGAGGAGTATGTAAGTAAGTTACGAGAGAAAATAAGAGATGCCTGTAATCATGAGAATGATAGTGTGGAGGAAGTTTGGATGAAATTGAGGAATGGTATGACAGAAGCTGCAGAAGAAGTGTGTGGAGTAAGCAAGAGGAAGAATGTGAGGCCCAACATGTGGTGGGATAAGGAAACGGAAGTATTAGTATGCGAGAAGAAGAAAAAATGGCAGGATCTACTAGCAGTTAAAGCTAGTAGACGAACAAACGCGGGTAAGAAAGATGAGGATGTATGTAAGGTAATGAAGGAATATAAAGAAATAAAAATTAAAGTGAAAGAATGTATAGAACGGAAGAAGAAAGAGGTGAAAGAGGATATTGAGAGGAAATTCTCCAGAATTTTCCGGGATAATATCAAACTGTTCTGGAAACAGGTTAAGATAGCCCGGGGAGGACTGGAGAAGTCTAAAGTGAATGTGGTTAGGGATTCGAATGGTGATTTAGTGACTGAAGAGAAGAAAGTGTTAGGACGATGGAAGGAGTATTTTGAAAGTTTATTTGTGGAGGATGATAACACAGCACCAGAGTGTGTTGATGTTTCCTCCACGCTGAATGAAAGTGAATCTGAATGTGATATAGATGTGGAAGAGATTTTGAATGCATTGAAAAGAATGAAAGTTGGAAAAGCGGCTGGGTGTGACAGAATAACTGTCGAGATGCTGAAGGGCGGTGGTCAGCTGGTGGCTTCCTGGTTGTGTCTCCTTTTCGGTAAGTGCTGGGTGAACGGTCTTGTACCAGGGGACTGGCGCAAGGCTGTCATAGTACCACTGTACAAGGGGAAGGGGTCGCAGCAGGAACCCAAAAATTACCGCGGCATTAGCCTTCTCAGTATTGTTGGCAAGTTGTATGCGAAAGTATTGATTGCAAGGGTGATGCATGAAACAGATGATAAAATTTGGGATGCGCAAGCGGGATTTAGGAAAGGGATGGGATGTATGGATCAGATCTTCTCTCTAAGATGCGTCAGCGAAAAAGTGTTGGCAAAACACCAGAAGGTGTTTTGTGCTTTTGTTGACCTTGAGAAGGCCTATGATCGAGTGAACAGGAGTGAATTGTGGCAGCAGCTGTCCGGGTTTGGGTTGGGGGAGAGTTTGGTCCGTGCACTGAAATCTCTTTATGAGGATTCCAGTGCATGTGTTCGAATTAACGGGGCACTATCTGACTGGTTTGGCATCTCTAAAGGTGTCAGACAGGGATGTGTAGCGTCACCATGGCTCTTCAATCTATTCATGGACGGTTGTCTGAAAGAGTTGCGTGAAAGGAAGTATGGTTTAAGAATGAATGACTTGGTGATCAAATGTCTCTTGTACGCCGACGATCAAGTTATCCTTGCATCTTCGGCGTATGAGTTACAGGAAATGGTTACTATAATGAATGCGGAATTAGAAAAGAAGGGTATGAAAGTGAATGTAAGTAAAACCAAAGTAATGGTTTTGGAGAGAGAGGATGAAATAACAGAATGTGAGATAATGATAGACGGAAAGAAAGTGGAACAAGTCAAACAATTTGTTTACTTGGGAAGTATGTTTACTAGGGATGGAAAGTGTGATGAAGATATTGAGAGAAGAGTGCAAAAGGGTAATGTAGTGAACGGTGCCATTCATAGTATAATGAACAGCCAAATAATGTCCCAAAAGTCACGGATGGCTGTTCATAATGCGGTGCTTGTTCCTACATTAATGTATGGAAGTGAAGGTTGGGTATGGCAGAAGAGGCATGAGAGTAGAATTAACGCTGTAGAAATGCGGTCGTTAAGGAGTGTATGTGGAGTGACGATAGCGGATAGAATAAGGAATAGCACACTGCGTGATAGATGTGGTTTGAAAGAAGATGTAGTGACAAGGATTGACAAAGGAATGCTTCGATGGTTTGGGCACATTGAAAGGATGAGTGAAAGTAGATTGACGAAAGGAATTTATAAATCTGATGTGGATGGATGCGTTAAACAAGGCAGGCCCAGGAGAGTGTTTTCCGACCAAATCGGAGACATCCTCAAGAAAGCCAGGTTGCCTAGTGCCCATAACCACAGAGCTTGTATGAAGAGAATTGTGGATGTGAAGGAAGCAAGGGAGTTGTGTAAGGATCGTGGTAAGTGGCGCTCCATTGTCTCTGCCTATCCCTGTGGGAAAAAGGCGTGACATTTTGATTGATTGATTGCTTCTTCACGCATCGCTTGACGGATCCAGGGTCATAGGATGGAGAGAACACATGGGCTGGCAAAGCATTCCACTTGTCAATATATCTTCAGAACTAAGATAGAACTTAAGTTTATTAACAACTGTCTTAAAGTTTATTAACAACTGTCTTAAGGTATATATTTTTTTAATTATTATACATATCTATGCTAAGCTACTAAAGTGCTTGTATCATAGAAACAGGACAACCGAAGTACATATATCAAAGATACAATGCAATGCAATGGTTTGCGTAACCATTGCATTGCCACTATTTACACCACGGTCGCCTTATTTCATAATATAAAAAATTAAGTGTGATTTTTTTTATTATTTTTTGACAAGGTTTGTTAAAGGAAAGATCCGACGGTTTGGAAACATGAAAAGGATGAGTAAAAGGAGATTGACGAAAGGAATTTATAAATCTGATGTGGATGGATGCGTTAAACAAGGCAGGCCCAGGTGGGTGTTTTCCGATCAAACTGGAGACATCCTTAAGAACGCTGGGTTGCCTAGTGCCCATAACCGTAAGAAGAGAATTGTAGATGTGTGGGAAGCGAGGGAGTTGTATCTATTGTCTCTGTCTATCCCTGTGGAAAAAAGGCGTGACAATTTGATTTTAATATTTTGTTAGATTTTGCGCGAACATTGATTAATGAATTAAACAAATTTTATGCGGCTTCCTATCACGTATATTTTGGTTTTGATTTTACAATTTTATCTTATTAGTCTCTCCGTGACCACGATGGTCTAATATTCTTTCATCCTTGCTTTAGAATAAAAATATATAATTATAACAATGTTTCAAGCCAAACACAATAGGAAAATCATAATAAAAATGTTATCTAGTTCTCCAAAAAATAAACGACCGCCGGCCACGACCGTAAAATAAACCAATCAAATAACATTAAGCCAAGATATTCACCAATCAGAGACGAGTCACTCCGAAAAACTCAATATTTTTGTCCACACAGAATCTAATAAAGATTAAAGATATTTCATTACTCCTAATCCCACTCCGTAATGGTATTATCTACCCATTCAAACTTACGGATGACAGACATTGCTTTTTTTGGCAGGGGACAAGAAATTTTGGGAATCTAGTAGTATTTAAATAATTTCATGATAGTAAGTCGAATTCCACTTCCAATTCCACTTTTTCCATTCTCTCTCACCACACTTCTTTCGTCTCTAAATCCTTTTCTCTCGTCACTGCAAATCTATAGAATGAATTACCTCAAAATATTAGACAAGCTCCTAATCGTGCAATATTCAAGAGTTATAACTTATGTTCAGCAGTGGACGCCGTCTGTTAGATGATAACTTATTTTTTTTTATTGTGACTCGACATATGACAGCACCCCGCTTGTTGTTAAGCCGAAGTGTGGTCCATGAATGAATGTCACTGCTACTACAATTCAATAACTGTGAGTAGCAATCACATCCACTATGTCGGCCTAGTTTGAACTGGCAACGTACAAGTTGATTCCGAAACGCGACCAAATCACTTCACGGTCTGTATACATGTAAGTGGTGGTACTACCCCGGATCGGTAGACTGGGTACCAGTGCCTACCACTCTTAACTTATGTATATTATAAAGTAATTATTAAGTATTATTATGTATTATTTGTTTTATTCCTACAAATTGTCAAATTACACCTATACTTATTATTGATACTGTCTTTCACATCCACTGTGTATTAACCAACCAATAAAAAATTCCCACAGGAATAAGCAGAGACAAAACTCCCGCGCTTCCCTTACAATTTACATCCACAATTCTCTTCATACAGCTACACGGTTATGGGCACTAGGCAACACGGTTTTCTTGAGGATGTCTTCGATTATACAATAATAATTTATTTTATGTTTATTTTGTATGTATTTGTTTTTAATTATACAGAAATCGTTTGTTTTTGTAGTTTAAACTTGTGAAATAATTTCTGTAGGTATGACTGTTTAATATAATTTGTTACTTATTTATTATAGCCTAAATTTAGTTTTTGTATTGTTCTTAAACTTATAAATGCATTTTCTTCGCTAAAATAAGGTTCACAGTGATACTAAGGTTTGGCTAGTAGATATTGCGGCATTAAGTACGCTCTAATTATAGTACCAGGGCCGTCTTTACCCGGGGGTTCAAGGGGTGCGGTGCACCCGGGCGCAGAGTCCTAGGGGGCGCATGCCGACCGCCATAAACTTCGATAGGTACCTACTACACAGAGACCACGCGAGCGGAGCCTTGACTTTCGCACCCCGGCGCACACCTACATACAATAAAGATTTCAATAATATTTAAATGCAATATCCATTTTAATTTGGTTTTTATATGTAGCCACACACATATAAATATATATCCCGGCAGACAAAAAGAGCGGCATTGGGAAATTCTTTTGTTACCTACGCACTTTTCCTTGTGTTAAATTGAATATTTTATTAAATATGTACACGACTCTATATATGCACGGACTTGCTCCCACCGCGGTCGTCTAGAGCTCCTTTTAGGAGTTTAGGTTGGGCAAGTTAAAACGATAATCGTTTCTCGTCGACGATTGGCAAAATAATAAAAGTTAGGCTAAATCCACCAAAATGAGACTATTGATGATAATGATCAAACGTGTCGTCGCACAGAGGATATTCGTCACAACGATTAATAGTCTCGTTTTATTGGATTTAGCCTAGCTTTTATTATTTTGACAATCGCCGACGAGAGACGATAATCGTTTTAACTTGCCAACCTAACCCCGCAAGTCTAAAGTCAGCGCCGATGTCTATACATGGGTTTAAGAGACGTGGAAGGACGTTTGATATCTCAATGCTACTACAGTTTTTATTTAAAAGCTTTATGCACTAGGTACAAAGGCGGACTTAATGCCGCTAGGCATTCTTACTAGCCTACTTTAAGATAGGTGCAAAATAAATAAAATAGAAGCATCTGAAGTATACTACTAATTTTAATATAGTTTATAATAAATCAGTATACACTAAACATACAAAAAATATTAATACATATAATACAATAAATACATACGCATAAATATACATACTACTCACATAGTATTTTCTTAGATTTTGCGCAAACATTGATTAATGAATTAAACAAATTTTATGCGGCTTACTATCGCGTTTATTTTGATTTTACAATATTATTTTATTTTATTATTCCGACGTTTCGAGAGCTTTGCAGCCATCGTGGTCACGGAGAGAAACGTCGGGATAATAAAATAAAATTGTAAAATCAAAATAAACGCGATAGTAAGCCGCATAAAATTTGTTTAATTCATACTACTTACAGTTATTGGGAGCTATTTAGGAAATGTGTGAAGACCATCTTTTTAAATAGTGTGCTAACTAAAAGTAGCATTCACATTAGCTATGCCGGCCACGCTTAATAAGCTATATTAAACTGCAATTTTACGGCAAATTGACTTCAGATAAGGTCTTGTACACATGTTACGTGTATTACAGCAGCATAAGGGCGCGTACACAATAACAATATTAACACGTAAGTGTGGGGTTTAATTTGAATCGTTTTACATAAAAGAAATAAGATTTAGGGGTGTTTGCGACCAAATGTTACGAGTTTAAAGCTGCCTTTATGTATAGGGTAGGGAATAGGTAGAAATTGTGGCGCAAACCAAGAGCACAAGTTCAAAACCATTTACCAGTACCAATGTATCTATGATATATGTAGTTTGGTTGTCCCTGTACTTTGTTTGAGGATGTAGTGACAAGGATTGACAAAGGAATGCTCTGATGGTTTGGGCACATGGAAAGGATGAGTGAAAGTACATTGACGAAAGGAATTTATAAATTCATGTGAATAGATGCGTTGAACAAGGCAGTCCGAGGACCTCCTTAAGAAAGCTGAGTTACCTAGTGCCCATAACCATAGAGCTTGTATGAAGAGAATTGTGAATGTGAAGGAAGCGAGGGAGTTGTGTCAGGATCGTGGCCAGGGGTGACAATTTGATTGGTTGTCCTGTTTCTATGATACAAGCACTTTAGTAGCTCATTATGAAAAATGCAAAAAAGATACTATTCTATTGATATTTTTCTAAGAGTGGTAGGCAGTGGTACCCAGTCTGCCGATCCGTGGTAGTAGGATTTTTTTTAAATGAAAATATCATTGATTTTTGTATTGTGTTTAAGTATTTTTCGTATGAAATTACCTACTTTAATAAATAAATAATAATTAGAAAAGAAAAAACATAATTTTTTCATTATAAGTATATTTTTTACTTCGTTTAGTAAACTGGCTCTTTCATGCTACTTTCCCCCTACCACCACTTAGAGACCGTGAAGTTAATTCGACGAGTTGCGGGATCAGCTTGTAGGTTGCCGGTTCTTACTGGGCCGGCATAGTAGTTGTGACTGCTACTTACAGTTATTTACATGTAGTAGCAGTCACCACCATTCATGGGCCGCACTTTAACTTAACATTAAACGAGGTGCTGTCATATTTCGAGACACGATATAAAAATAGCGACATCTTGACATCTGACCTCGTCTATGATGGTAAGCAAGGATATGTCCAAGATGGCCGACTATTAAAAAAATCAGTCGGTCGACCTGAGTCGCCATCACTATGCTGGCCGCCATTAATGGGCCGCACTTCAGCCTGACACCAGGCGGGATGCTGTATTTCTATTTTGCATTACTATTTTAAGCTACCAAAGTGTATTATAGAAACAGGACAACCAAAGTACATATATCAAAGATACATTGGTACCGGCAAGTCTTAATAGACAAGTGGAATGCTTTGCCAGCCCATGTGTTCTCTCTATCCTATAACCTTGGATGCTTCAAGCGATGCGTGAATGACCTTTGACCTTTGGCCGGCATAGTGACGGTGACTGAGGCAGCCGTGAACTGACTCGGTTGTTTTAGTCGTCGTCACTCTTGGACCTCCTCTTGCTTATCATCATGCGGGTCGAGGTCAAATTTCGTGTCACAATAAAAAAAGTGGTTTTGAACCATCTCGGTTTGCGTTACCACTACACCACGGTCGCTACGCATAATTAGTCGAGCCATAATAAAAAATACAGTATCGCTCGCTATCTAGGGTATCTGAAGGTTTCGTTGGCAAATAATGCCTAGCCGCATTAAGTCCGCCTTTTGTAATTATAGTGCAATAAAGTTGTATTTTTTATTTCATTTTTAAAGTTTTAAATCAATTTATTATTGATTTTTATATATTTTATATATTTTACATTATACATTATATATTTATATATTTAATAATATTTTAAAAAATGAGATGAAAAAGCAATCAGTTAAAATTAAAATAGAATTACAATTTGATATTAATAAAAAAATAATTAATAGCTTAGTGGTACCAATTGTATTTCCCCTATTTATAATATATAGGATGTTTTTTATTGTTGTCCGACATACTCGTATGACTGCACCCCGCCTGATGTTAGATTGGAGTGCCGTCTATTAAATGAGAGGTGACTGCTAGTACAGTTTATTCATTTGGGTTAACAACAAATTAATTACTAATCTTAAAACAAATCAAAAATCAAATTGTCACGCCTTTTTCCCACAGGGATAGGCAGAGACAATGGAGCGCCACTTACCACGATCCTTACACAGCTCCCTTGCTTCCTTCACATCCACAATTCTCTTCATACAGGCTCTGTGGTTATGGGCACTAGGCAACCTAGCTTTTTTGAGGATGTCTCCAAACAAGTAACATTACAATGTTTAATGTCCGAGTGTTATTTCAATCATAGTTAACCACAGCATTCGTGTCAAATCAAATTAAAGTAATTTCTATTTGCAAACCCTAAATAATATTTTTCGTAGCTTTTGCGTGAATGTTGATTAATGAATTAAACAAATTTTATGCGGCTTACTTTAGTGGCGTCTATTTCAGTTTTGATTTTACAATTTTATTTTATTATTCCGACGTTTAGAGAGCTTTGCAGCCATCGTGGTCACGGAGAGACAATAATCAAAACTAAAAACGCGATAGTAAGCCGCTTAAAATTTGTTTAATTCATTAACCTTAAATAAGTTAAATAACAAGTAGCATCTGCATCAACTATGTCGAAATTGATTTGAAATCCACTATGTCCTGATTGAAATTGGCAACTTTCTATCAGATCACGAAACGCGACTAAGTCACTTCACGGTCTGTACAAGTGTATAGACTCTCAAGTGGTATTATTCCGTATCGGCAAACTGAGCAAATGACCACCAACTGTACTGTCTACCACTCTTCAAAATACATACCTAGGGAAAATATCTACCTCATTTTTTTATTATACTTGATAAATGACTTTTGATTAGCTGTTTTTCTTTATTTTAAACGATTGTCATATTAAATATTATAGCATTTCCATTAATATGGACTGTAATTATAAGTTGTTTTTATTACTTACATTTTTATATACCTAAAGTCACTGGTTTCAACTAGGCCGGCATTGTGGATGCGACTGCTACTTACTGTTATAAAAATGTGCTACCAGTCGCCTTCATTCGTAAACCACACTGTAGCTTAACATTAGGTTGAGATTTTGTCAAATGTCGAGCAACAATAAAGATTAAAAAAACCAGCCTGTATATTCATAGAGACCCAGATGCAGTAAGAATTATAAAATGTATTGTTGCGGACCCCAAGGTTTGGATTAAGTGGGTTCAAGTAGGATCACTCGTTGTCATTTTTGATAGCCCACCCGCGCCATCTGTGACCTTCACTACTGCTGTTCACAATAAAGAACAAAAATACATGTTTTCTAATACGTTTAGGGGCCATACTTGTATTATTATAATTGATTTTTAATTTATTTAATATAAAATGAATATTTTTTATTATTTTATTATTTATATAGGTATACTGTGTATGTGAAGTGACGATAGCGGATAGAGGTATAGCACAGTGCGCGATAGATGTGCTTTGAATGAGGATGTAGTGACAAGGAACGACAAAGGAATGAATCCTACAGTGGCGTAGCGTGAAAATCAGCCGCCCGAACCATTTTTTCATCATAGGAGTTTCAATCATAGGTACAACAAAATATGAATTTCAGGTTCAAATTTTAACGATTTATTTTAGTTTTTATAAATTTTGCCGCCTCCTAAATGTGCCGCCAGGGGCGGGCCGCCTTCTCCGCCCTCGCCACTTTACGCCACTGGAATGCTACGATGGTTCGGGCACATGGAAATGATGAGTGAAAGTAGATTGACGAAAAGAATTTATAAATCTGATGTGAATTGATACGTTAAACAAGGCAGGCCCAGGAGGGTGTTTGCCGACATTCTCAAGAAAGCTGGGTTGCCTATTATCCATAACCATAGAGCTTGTATGAAGAGAATTGTGGATGTGAGGAAAGCGAGGGAGTTGTATCATGATCGAGGCAAATGGCGCTCCATTGTCTCTGCCTATCACTGTGGGAAATGGGCGTGACAATTTGATTGATATTTCACTACCTTTCTGTGTACTCAGTTTTGTGCAATAAAGTATTTTGTCTGTTTTAAAGAGTGGTAGGCAGTGGTACCAACCCAGTTTGCCGATCCGGGGTAGTACCACCACTTACAAGTATACAGACCGTAAAGTGATTTGGTCACATTTCGGGATCAGCTAGTTAGATGCCGGTTCCAACTAGGCCGGCATAGTGGATGTGATTGCTACTTACAGTTATTGCATTGTAGTAGTAGTGACATCAATTCATGGACCACACTTCGGCTTAACATCAAGCGGGGTGCTGTCAAATGTCGAGTCACAATATAAAAAAAAATCATTTTGTCTGAACTGAAAGAATTTGGACTTAAGATAATAGAAGGAGCCCGAAAATAGCTACAAAATACAACCGTTTATCCTTTTTTTACTTATGGCAATAAAAGAAGTCAGAAGGGGATGAATATACATTTTTACATTCGTAATTTAGAAGGTTGTCACTAGTGTTGATGATCATCTGACAACCTACTTTGACAACTACTTATCATTTGACAGAATAACAAATGTCATAAAAATACTTCAAAAAAAGGATGACAAAACAATTATGCCGATACTCTTGCTACCACGTGACTTTTAATTAAGCAGTATTAAAAGTCAACCACAATTACAAGTGGTTGTAAGTGTTAAAAGTAGTCACAACCTTTAAAAGAAAGGAATTGAATTACAAGTAGTTGTCTCTTTCAGTCACACGTGGTATAAACATAGTATAAATGAGATACATAACACTGATTAGTTCTTATTTTAGCACAGAATCTATTCTTTCCATATTCTTAGGTTTTAATCAATCAATCAAATCGTCACGCCCCTTTCCCACAGGGATAGGCAGAGACAATGGAGCGCCACTTACCACGATCCCTACACAACTCACTCGCCTCCTTCGCATCCATAATTCTTTTCATACAGGCTCTGTGATTATGGGCACTAGGCAAGCTAGCTTTCTTGAGGATGTCTCCGATTTGGTCGGAAAACACTCTCCTGGGCCTGCCTTGTTTAACGCATCCAACCACATCAGATTTATTCCTTTCGTCAATCAACTTTCACTCATCCTTTCCATGTACCCAAACCATCTTCAAAAACTACATTCATTCGTCAATCCATCTTTCAAAGCACATCTATCACGCAGTGTGCTATTCCTTATTCTATCCGCTATCGTCACTCCACATACACTCCTTAACGACCGCATTTCTACAGCGTTAACTCTACTCTCATGCTTCTTCTGCCATACCCAACCTTCACTTCCATACATTAATGTAAGAACAATTAACCTAATAAAAACACATGTTGAATGTGTGTTAGGTTATTTGTCATACTTTCTAATATAATTCCAATTTGAGGTCATTTGAACAAGTGTGATCCTAATAAGAAGTAAATGTGAAAACCGTGTTTTTCGATTTTATTGTTTGAACAGGTTTTTTGTGAGGATTTACCAATGTAGTCATGGTTTAATTTTTATGTGGGTCATTATTAATAACTCGGCCGTGGTGTAGTGGTTACGCAAACCAAGAGTCATCATCATCATCATCATCATCAGAAAGAAGGCGTCCACTGCTGAACATAGGCCTCCCACTTAGAACGCCATTCCGAAAGACAAGATGCCAGTTGCCAGAGTACGGGTTCAAAACCGGTACTAATGCCGGTACTAACGTATCTTTAATTGGTTGATTGGCCTGTTTCCATGATACGAGCACTTAAGTAGCGTAGTATAGAAATGATAATAAATAATTAATAAATAAGAAATGGTATTGTTTTACGTGGTGTAGTGGCAGTGCAATGGTTACGCAAACCGAGAGCACGGGTTCAAAACCACTTTCCGTTACCAATGTATCTTTGATTACTTTGGCTGGCCTGTTTCTACAAGCACTTAAGTAGCTTAGTATAGAAATGAAAATAAATAAAATATAAATAAAAAAAGGTATTGTTTTTATTCATTGCGACCTGACATTTAGCAGCACCCCGCCTGATGTTAAGCTGGAGTGCGGTCCAACAAAATAGAGGTGACTGCTACTATAATTTAATAACTGCATCCGCTATGTCGGCTTAGTTGGAACAATCAGGCTGAGCCCGAATTTTAGTTCACGGCCTGAACAATTGAAAATGGTGTTCACATGACCACTCGATTAATTTCGAATTAACTTAGGTTTAGATAATGTGAAATGTACATTACTCCAAGGCGACCGTGGGTTAGTGGTAATGCAATGGTTACGCAAACCGAGAGCACGGGTTCAAATCCACTTGCCGGTAATGTAAAGTAAGATATGTACTTGTACTTTGATTTTCTTATGTACTTTGATTTTCTTATGTACTTTGATTTTCTTATGTACTTTGATTTTCTTAAGTACTTTGATTTTCTTATGTACTTTGATTTTCTTATGTACTTTGATTTTCTTATGTACTTTGATTTTCTTATGTACTTTGATTTTCCTGTTTCACAAGGATTGACAAAGGAATGCTTCAATGGTTTGGGCACATGGAAAGGATGAGTGTAAGTAGATTAACGAAAGGAATTTATAAATCTCATGTGAATGGATACGTTAAACAAGGCAGGCCCAGGAGTGTGTTTGCCGACCAAATTAGAGACATCGTCAAGAAAGCTAGGTTGCCTAGTGCTCATAACCATAGAGCTTGTATGAAGAGTATTGTGAATGTGATGGAAGCGAGGGAGTTGTGTCAGGATCGTGGCAAGTGGCGCTCCATTCTGTCTGCCTATCCCTGTGGGAAAAGGCGTGACAATGTTGATTTGATTTTGACTTGTTCTGTTTTTGTGATACTTTAGTAGCTTTGTATAGAAAATATTAACCTAAAAGTTATGTTAGGCATATAGTGTTAATTGTTTCTATTATCTATATCTACCTGTAGATAAGTTTTCTTCTGACAGATCTCTTGAAGAAACCGCTGCATCCATTACAGGCGAGTATGCCGTAGTGTTTGCCGGAGCTCGTGTCCCCGCATACCACGCACACCAAACCTACAAGAAACGCAATTATTAATATCAAAGACAAATCATTTATTTCACACGACGACAGGCGTGGACGAACGGTTTAGCGATTGGTTTGTTGCGCGTAAAGTCCCGGGTCCAATTCCCGGTCGGAGCAAATATTTGTTTCATAGCTTTTATTTGTAATATTAAATATTGCAAATGTTTGTTAATAAAAAATAGAGGTGGATATTTCGGGTCTGGTTATCAAAAAGTGGTAGGCAGTGGTACCCAGTCTGCCGATACGGGGTAGTACCACCACTTACAAGTATACAGACCGTGAAGTGATTTGGTCACATTTCGGGATCAGCTTGTAAGTTGCCGGTTCCAACTAGCAATTAAGTTTGAACCGGCAACTTCCAAGCTAATCCCGAAACGTGACCAAATCACTTTACGGTATGTATACTTATAAGTGGTGGTACTACCCAGGATCAGTAGACTACTACTACTGTCTACCACTCTTTAACAATCAGATTCGGAACCTCTTTTTATTGACAAATATACATTTAGATATGTAATATTTAATTATATGTATTATTAAAAAATATTTTAAAAGCTTGGAAACAAATATTTACTCTGACTGGGAATCGAACCCGAGTCTACGCGTAACAAACTGGTGTGCTAACCAATTCGCCACGCCTGTCGTCAAACAACGCCTGTATACACTTTTTTTATTGTGACTCGACATTTGACAGCACCATCCTTGATGTTAAGCCGAAGTGTGGTCCATGAATGAATGTCACTGCTACTACAATTCAATAACTGTGAGTAGCAATCACATCCACTATGCCGGCCTAGATGGAACCGGCAACTTACAAGCTAACCCGAAACGTGACCAAATCACTTCACGGTCTGTATACTTGTAAGTGGTGGTACTACCCCGGATCGGCAGATTGGGTACCACTGCCTACCACTCTTTGATCACCAGACCCGAAGCAAATATCCATCTCTTTTTTTATTAACAAATATTTAATAATATTAAATATTACAAATAATAGCTATGAAACAAATATTTGCTCCGACCGGGGATCGAACCCGGGACTTTACGCGCAACAAACCAATCGCTAAACCGTTCGTCCACGCCTGTCGTCAAAATTAGTAATTACGGAGACAGAATACTGCCGACCTGTCTTACCCAGGTGATTGGTCTTCTTGGGCGGTGGCTCAGAAAGCCAGGGTCTCAACGCAGGAGGTGCGAGAGCTGCTGCCACGAGTGCTGCCGAAGTAGGTGGTGACCAGCGAAGTGGGGATGTATTCCCTTCTGCAAAGATTACACTTGATATAGGTACTAAATACATAACTACTAGATTTAGGTTTCTGGTTGCGACTGATTGTGATTCTGCTAGCGACTGCAGAGCGCACTACCATTTGGTATTCATTTTAAATTGTGACATGACATCTAGTCTCGTCCCGCCTGATGATAAGCTGGAGGAGGTCCAAGACTGAAAAACCCGAGTTAGTTCACGGCTGCCTTAGTCGTCGTCAGTATGCCGGCCAAAAAAGTATGAGATTGATTCCGTGCAAGGCGACACTATTGCAACCATCAGAATTTGCTAAGTCATAGATTTTTATAATAAGATTTTTATATAAAGATATTTATAATAAGATGTTTGGAAACAATATTAATGCGTCGGCTGCAGACTAGTGTCGCCTTGCACAGAATCAATCTCATACAAACAAGTAGTCCGGTCTTCAGTCGCCGGCGGAATCACACTTTAAGGGTATTAGGCAGATCTAGGGTCCTGTCATTATGCTGAACCTTAATATTAAGAAGTAAGCTTCTTTTACTGTGACTCGATCAAAGCTCCTCGTCTGATGTTAAGCTGGATTGCGGTCCATAAAAAGGAGACACTGCTACTATAGGTAAATAACTGAAGTAGCAGTCACATCCACTATGCCGGCCTATTTGGAACTGACAACATAACAGTTGTCAAAAAACGCGACTAATTCAATCCACGGTCTGTATACTTGTAAGTGGTGGTATTACCCCTACCACCATGTAGATGTAACGACTCGACTTTTTAACCCGAGTTAAACCGAGTTAAGGCCTAAACCGAGTTGGGTCGGTTAACATCTACAATAAACCGGTTTGAGCTATTATATACATGAATTAAACAATGTTCGCGCAAAATCTAAGAAAATATTATTATATATATATTTAGATCAGACATCTAATTTTCACTTATACATACACACCCGAAATTTTATAGCAAACCATACTGTGTATTAGTTAATTTAGATTGTCGGACCGAATTGTCAACTCGGTTTATAAACCGATTTGAATCGAATTCAGGTCCATTAGGTTTGCGAATCGGGTTATCCATACTCTTACATCGACCTAACTCGGCTCAAAAAATTCGTCCCATTTTTAATTACCCCGGAACGGCTGATTAATGGTACCGGTAAGCGGGTTTGAACCGGGGACTTATAGTCTAATAAATAAAAAAATATCTGATATAAGTATACTATCCCCAAGTAGGTATTTGCAACCACTAAAATCCCATATTAATATGTAATATTTTGACAATAGTACATTAGGAATTTGTCCGAATCAAATCACTTAACCGGTAATAGAATAACTATTGAAATTCACACCCCGCTGGAGATGGGGGACGCTTTAAATACAACGACCCCTGCGTACACTTGCGGACAATGTTATTAGTTGCATTAACATAGTCAAATATTCCAACAGCATATACAAATGTGACCGTGGTGTAGTGGTGGTAAAATGGTCACGCATATCAAGAACCCCGGTTCGAAACTATCTTCCGGTATCTGTATATTTTTTATTTATGTACTTAGGTCGTCCTGTTTCTATGATACAAGCACGTTCACGTTCAAGTAAAGGGTTGCATAAAAGATTTTTTTAAACTCACTAGATATGTCTAAAATTAAGATGGTATTTTTGTATGAAAAGACTGTAATCTGACTGTAAATCTCAAAGATTAATAAATAATCGTTGAACTCTGGTAACTTTGTCCGCAAGTGTAATAACCCCTAAATCTGAGATAAAGTGCTAAATCAATTAAGTGATTGCTAAAGGGTGGGCAGCAAATGTTCCATATTACGAATGCTACTATTAAAATTGAAGAGGACTCTTCATGAGGGAATAATCTGGGTCGAGTTGGACCACATAACATGTCGGTCATTTCATAATCTTTCTCTGAATATTTTGATTGTGATCAATCAAAATGTCATGCCTTTTTCCCCGCATGGATAGACAGAGACAATGGAGCGCCACTTGCCACGATTCCGGCGCTTCCATCACATCCACAATTTTCTTTACACAAGCTCTACGGTTATAGGCACTAGGCAACCTAGATTTCTTAAGGATGTCTCCGATTACAATAAAAATATTCAGAGCATCTGATCCTAACTTGCAAAGTGGTGAGCAAGTGGAAGTTCCAAGAGTGCCGACGCCTAAAAATACAGTTTTAGATAACGCCAAAGGTGTTTTTACGTTTCGCTTGAATCTAAGATTATATGACGGGAAGAACCCATGGGCTGGTAAAGTATTCCACTCGTCGATTGTTCTACAAAGAAACGCGTCAAACTTTTTAATTCGACTGCCAATTCGGCGACAGAATGCGGATATTTCTCTGACTTGTCAAACAAGTCAAGGTCAAAACAAGGCGAGGTTAAAGGTTAAAGAGCTCCTCGGAACAGTCTTCGTGGTATAGGCGATCCTTCAAGCGAGGCGTGAAAAAGCATCTTGGCTACTGAGGCAACTATGAATCTGCTTTTTTAGTCGTCGACACTTTTGAACCTCATCTTGCTTACCTACCTAGCAGATCGAGGTCAGATGTCCAGCCGTAAAAATAAAATAATCAATCAATCAAATTGTCACTCCTAAATAAAACAAATAAAGTATTTTTAAAGTTATAAATTCTACTGTTTTACCAGCAAGTATACAAACCGTGAAGTGATTTAGTCGCATTTCGGGATCAGCAAGTTGCCGGTTCCAACTAGGCCGGCATAGTGGATGTGACACTACCTAAAATTGTTAAATTGTAGTAGCACTGACATCCATGGACCACACTCCAGCTTAACATCAAGCGGGGTGCTGTCATATGTCGAGTCACAATAAAAAAGACTTAATCATTGCTATAACAAAGAGGGCCCCCAAACACTTGAAAATGTCGATTTAATTATTATTAGAAAGGGAAGTCCTAATTGTCAAATCAATGTAACAATTATTGTTTGAGTGTATTAAATGTCAAATGCATTCATGACACGTAGTACTCCCTGTCAAATGATGTAAGAAAACAAATAGAATTGACATTTTTTTAATACTTATTTACATTTCTATACTAAGCTACTTAAGTGCTTGTTTGTATCATAGAAACAGGACAACCAAAGTAGATATATCAAAGATACATTGGTACCGGTGGGTGGTCTCGAATTCGCGCTCTCGGTTTGTGTAACCATTGTACTGCCACTACACCACGGGTAGCCTCTGATATTGTTCAGTTGTTTTTTTTTTATTGAGGTTCGACATATGACAGCACCCGTTTGATGTTAAGCTGGAGTGCGATCCATAAATGGATGTCACTGCTACTACAATTCAATAACTAAAAGTGGCAGTCGTACCCACTATGATAATCTAGTTGCAACCTGCAACTTACAAACTGATCCCGACACGCAACTAAGTTATTTCACAATCTGTAAGTGATGGTACTACCCCAGATCGGCAGACTGAAAACCACTGCCTCCCACATGTTTTTATTTATTAAATAAAATTACTATATGTATTATAAACCAAATCTGTGCAACATCATTTAACAAAATATTCCCTTGCGCCTGGCAGGAGCATAAGCCACGCCTCTTTTACCTTCAACTAATAGACTAAACAAAAAATTCTTCTAATACCAATATTTTAGTAACAAAAAAATCTAAACAATGTTACCTGCATATCATAAAACAAAAACAAATAGAAAAATACTCGCCTTCAATAGGCTAACGTCGAAGCAGCCGACAATGGGCGTATTACGTGCGCAAGAGTAGTTCATACCATTGTATCCCTTAAGGTGGTGCAGCGAGCGTTTTGTCAATATTACATCCAAATCCGAGACATCCTCAAATAAGCTTGGTTGCTTAGTGCCTATAACTGTAGAGCTTGTATAAAAAGAAATGTAAATGCGAGGGAAGAGAGGGAGTTGTACCAGGATCGTGGCATGTGGCGCTCCATTGTCTCTACCTATCCCTGTAGAAAAAGTTGTGACAATTTGATTGATTGATAACTATTATTACATACGAAAACACCACTAAAACAATAGGTACTCATATCTTAGCTTTCCTAATAAAAATGAAATGTCAATTCTAACAGTCAATAACTCTATGCACAAATTAGATAATTCGATAAGGGAGGTTACATTGTCAGAGACAGACACTTGTTCTATATGTAGTGTAAAATAGATTATAGCATTGACGCCTTTGTTCACGACGCAGGGTGATAGAGGCACTGTGGAATTGTGATAACTTGTGAATTGGAATGTTAAATACCTGAAAATTTCTTGGTGATAATTTAAAATAAAGATATATTTTATTTATTTTTATTATCCTCAACAAATTCACGAAGCTCCTAACAGAATTATCTTTAATAACTACTTTTGTTTCATATTGAAGTTAACATCTTAGGTAGATATAATATATATGCATGTGTATAATTATTTATTTATGTAGGTATATATTTATTTTTTTGACCACAGACTACAGACTATAAAATTCTATTGCATACAGCTATGCACAACATTTGGCATGTAAAAAACTGGCATGCCTTAGAACTGTAAACTGATATCGTAAGATGTATCCGACAATATAGATCTCATCTGAACTCATGCTCTTTCCGTCCCGGCCCCCACCTCGCCGCGCACCTACCAAGGAGCGGTACAGCGGTATTGGTCAAACTATAGCAGCTATCGTCACGAAAACCGCATTCTATTATAATCGTAACGTATTTTATCGAGACTCGACATCTGACTTCGATTTACCAGATAGTAAGCAGGGGAAAGTGTAAAAATGATTAAGCTCATGGTTGCTTTAATCACCTTCACTATGCAGACCAAAGGTCCTTTTTTGGTTGAAGGATCTACGGTGCGAGGATCTTGTCGCTTATTCTACAAAAAAAAAACTTGGTTTGCCAGCCAATTCGGTCTACAGAATGCAGAATGCCGTCCCCGGCCTATTACGAGGGAAGCATCCGCAAACGTATAAAAGTAGGAACAAAGTTAAAGATTATGTTAAAACAAAAAAAAATAGGTAGACTAGCAAGCCTGCCCAAAAGTAAAAACAAAACAACGGCAACTACCAGGGTAATTGTGAATTTAACATTTTTTTTTATTGTGACACTACATCTGACTTCGACCCGCCTGATGATAAGCAAGAGGAGGTCCAAGAGTGACTACAACTGAAAAAAAAACGAGTTTATTCACGGCTGCCTCAGTCGCCGTCACTATGCCGGTAACCAGTAACCCGCTTAAATCAATCAATCAACCAAATTGTCACGCCTTTTTCCCACAAGGATAGGAAGAGACAATAGAGCGCCACGGTCCTGATACAACTCCCTCGCTTCCTTCACATCCACAAAAATAACATCAAAATCTGTCCAACCGTTTAGGAGAAGTTCAGTGACATACACACGGGTAGAAGAAGAATATAAAGATATAAAATTAAGTATTATACATGAAAGGCAGAGACGTAATAAAAGAATATGGCAGCACAAACAGCACTCCTGCCGCAAAGTTTCAGAGAACGAGCGGAGTCAGAAAAATACTCAGCCTCTTAAAGCCGAAGCTATCAAAATAAATCAATGTTTGTCTGTCCCCGAATACGCCACTTAAGTGCACACATAGAAACGAATTGAGCCGCATTCATATTACAAAATAATATATTTTGAAATACAAAGTATGAAGAAAACTGTGGATGTGAAGAATGTGGGAGATGTGTCAGAATCGTGGTAAGCGGCGCTTTATTGTCTTCTTTTGGATATCAAGTATCATTTTTTTATTGTGACTCGACATATGACAGCACCCAGCTTGATGTCAAACTGGAGTGTGGTCCATGAATGGATGTTACTGCTACTGCAATTCAATAACTGTCACATAGTAGAACAGAATAGAAGTCACATCCACTATGCCGGCCTAATTGGAACCGGCGACTTACTTGATCCCGAAACGCAACTAAATCACTTCACGGTCTATATACTTGTAAGTGGTACTACCCCGGATCGGCAGGCTGGGTCTGCCTACCACTCTTTAAATATTGATGTTTATAAGCAATAAAGTGACGGCGCAAACTGTATACAAAATCGTTTTTTTATCATCGGCACACTTGGGCTTCCCCTTGCTCACCATCAGGCTAGTCAAGGTCAGAGGTCATGTAATAAAAACTGTGTGATATATTGTACAAAAAATACTATTAAAAATATAGTAAACGAATAGGACATTAATTTGGAGCATGTTGTAAAAACACACAATATCTTAGTTTAACACAAAATTGTAAAATTCAAATAATTTTAAAAAATGCAATCATGCCCTCACCTTTATCAAAATTCGACAGCTGATGATAGTGGCGTGTAACTAAAAAAAAAAGACAAACAAAAAATGAAACTGAGAAATAAAAATAAAATTAGACTATTTTACTAAATAGGTTTAAAATTATTTTGAGTAAAATTGGTTTACATTTGTAGTATTTTCTAATATTGTTTATGATTTTTGCATTTTATTTTAATGCTTTTTTTTAAAAGCTTTTTAATCTTTCTCGCGACCTGGTAGCAAAGTTTTCAAGACAAATAAACGCTTATGTAAGCCGCAAAAATCTTTTATTCTAAATTTATATTAACTATTTGTACCTATAAGTATTTATCTAATTTTATCAAGAAATAAAATTTCATCATCATCATCATCAGCCATAAGTCCACTGCTGAACATAGGCCTCCCCCTTAGAACACCATTCCGAACGACAAAATGCCAGTTGCATGCACCGGTTACCCGTGACTTTCACTATATCGTTAGTCCACCTAGTGGGAGGCCTATCTACACTACGTCTTCCGGTTCGTGGTCTCCACTCTAGAACCTTTCTTCCCTATCGGTTGTCGGTTCTTCGAACGATAGAATTTTCCGATATTATTTTAAACCATCCTATTCCATTCATTCCATATTCTTATACGATCTAAAACTTTGTCGCTTGCTTTTATTTGGGCTTTCTTTTGACGCGACGAGCTTTTGAGCCCCCTGATTAATTTCCAACTACCTAAGCCCCATACCATTGATCCCCCCATACCGAGGGAAATTCCCCCGCCTAGGTAGGGAAGGTATTTCCCCTTAGAGAATAGAACTAAATTGTAAGTTTGAATTACTGTTTTGAAAAATAAATAAAGAAAATATTAGACAATGAAATAGACAAACAAATTAAATTTTAACGCCTCCATTCCTACAGGAGTAGGCAAAGGTATTTTTATCACTTAAATTTGCCTTAAATCATTGATAAACACTTGATATTTTATTATACAATAATTTTTAATTATACTAATTTATTCTGAAATATAATTGGTGAAAGGAATATATAAATCTGATGTAAATGGATTCGTTCAACAAGGTAGACCCAGGAGGGTGTTTTCCGACCAAATAGGAGACATTCTCAAGAAAGCTGGCTTGCCGATAATAAATGCTTCAACCTGGAATCGAACCCAGGACTTCAGCGTTTTTCAGTCTGTATATGAAGATCAGCATTTATTTCCCTAATAAAAAACCCTCACGTTCTCCATTGTAACAACCTCTGAAAATTATTATTCAGGGCTCGATACTGAAGTGTATTTGACTGATTTTCGAGCAACTCCGTGATTTGCCACTTCACCCCGTGAACGTTCACTGAATATGAAATAGGCTACGTTGAGTTTCAGGCTTTCAGTACGCGTGCAAACATTTTGTAAATATAGCTACAAAATGTTTGCATAATAAACACAAAAAATTGTGTTTAATTTCTTCTACAGAATTAACTTGTTTAGACGACAGGCGTGGCTAAGTGCACACCAGTTTGTTATGGGTAAAGTCCCGGGTTCGATTCACAGCCCTCCGCAATCCACCTCCAATGAATAGTAGTAAGCAGACAGTTAATGAAACAGAACCACTACTTTCAAGTGTATAGACCGAGTAACGTTTCAGCATAAGATTGAAAGTTAGCGGTTCTAACTAGGTCGGCATAGTGGATGTCATTGTTGTTTGATTTTGTTTTGTTCATGATTTTAATTGCACTTTTTCCCGCTAACAATATTCACAGTTATAAGCAAGGAAATGTCCAAGAATGCCGTGCGTAATTCAACCTATTAACACGTTTTATTTAATTTTTTATTGTGACTCGACAAATGACAGCACCCCGATTGATGTTAAGCTGGAGTGTGGTCCATGAATGGATGTGACTGTTACAACAATTCAATAACTGTGAGTAGCAGTCACACATCCACTATGCCGGCCTAGTTGGAACCGCAAACTTACAAGCTGATCCCGAAATGCGATTAGAGAGTGGTACCCAGTCTGCCGATCCGGGGTAGTACCACCACTTACAAGTATACAGTGATTAGGTCGCGTTTTGGGATTAGCTTGTAAGTTGCCAATTCCGACTAGGCCGGCATAGTGGATGTGATTGCTGCTTACATTTATTTTATCGTAGTAGCAGTGACATCCATTAATGGACAACACTTCGGCTGACCATCGGGCAGGGTGCTGTAATATGTCGAGTCACAATAAATAAAGGGCTATGACTTTGTAATAAATAAGTAAATAAACAAGGCGACCGTGGTGTAGTGGCAGGGCAATGGTTAAGCAAACCGAAGAGCACGTGTTCGAGTCCACCCACCGGTACCAATGTATCTTTGATATATGTACTTTCGTTTTCCTGTTTCTATGATACAAGCACTTTAGTAGCTTAGTATAAAAAAGTATTAAAAAAAATGTTATTTGTTGACTTACCTGCCATTCTGCTATCCTGGTGATCTTGTGTGAGTTGCAAAGGATTCTGCACAACTTCCATTGTTTTTAAAATAATTTATAGAATCACAATAGTAACATTACATTCGAGTTTAGTCTAATTAGAGTACAAAAATAACTTGGTGGGTAATGTTTGTGGTGTTAAATATTATATATTTTGTTATTTTTAAACTTATACTCTCTGCCGGTTAACCTTAAGGACATACAGAAAGATCTAAATAAAGAATAAGGTGTAAAATAATAGATACACTCTAATTGGCCGGCATAGTGACGGCGGCTGAGGCAGCTGAGAACAAACTCGGCTTTCTCAGTAGTCGTCACTCTTGGACCTCCTCTTGCTTATCATCAGGCGGTACGAGGTCAGATGTCGTGTGACAATAAAAAAAAATTAAAAAAAAATATTTAAAAAAAAGTTACGTACCTATATAGATATTATACAATATGTGATAATAGTTAAAAATATATATTGGATATAATATATGGAAACAACATACATAAGGCTGGCAATTATTTCTGCCAACGTATTAGCCTTGCTATACAAAGGGGAAATGTTGCCAGTCTCCTTGGGACTATCTCTGATGCGATGTCATTAGATGATATTTTTTATTTATAGTTTAATTATAGTTAATATACTTTTAATTATATCTGTTTCTAAATATAGTTTCTAATAATACATTTTAAAGAAAATCAGAGGTGAAGGGAAAGATAAAACATATGCAATTGAGAATATTGTTTTAATATGCAGATTTTTGACGACACAAGCCCGTACGCAAAAAGTCCCGTGTTCGATTCCCGGTCAGCGCAAATATTTGTTTCAGATCTTTTATTTGTAATATTTGATAATTTAAATAAATTTATAAAGATTTGTTAATAAAAATAAAAGAGGCGGATATTTGCTCCGGGTCTGGGTATCTAAGAGTTCAAGGTCTAAATACCTGTTACCACGCCATGTCGGCAGGCTGGGTACCACTGCCTACCACTCGTTTTAAATTAATAATTTTACAGATAAATTTACAAATAAAAGCTATGAAACAAATATTTTCTCAGACGGGGAATCGAACCCGGGACTTTAAGAGTAACAACACGTGCTAATCAACATGCCGGTCGTCAAATATGAAGCAATTTCTCCGCAGTCTCTCCGTGACCACGATGGCTGCAAAGCTCTCGAAACGTCGGAATAATAAAAAATTGTAAAATCAATAACCAAAATAAACGCGATAGTAAGCCGCATAAAATTTGTTTAATTCAATAATTGCATTGATATATAGACATGTGAATTCTAGAATAAATTAGAATAAACTTGCCGAAATAAATAATAATGAAAAATTAAAATAATATTTATTCAGATGTTAATATTTCTACTTACTCATCCGGTTTAAACCGGTTTAAAAGTTATAAATATTGTTTTGATAAAATAATTATAATACTTATATATGAATATCTAGATATACATTGTATATTATTGACAAGGATTAACAAGGTTGCCTCTAGTGCCCATAACCATAGAGCTTGTAATGCGCTCCATTGTCTGCCTATCCCTGTGAGAAGAAGGCGTGACAATTTGATTAACAAAGTAATGCTTTGGGCACATGAAAAGGATTAGTGAAAGTAGATTGACCAAAGGAATTTATAAATCTGGCCCATGAGGGGCTTTTCCGACCAAATCGCAGAAATCCTTAAGAAAGCTGGGTTGCCTAGTGCACATAACCGTAGAGGTTGTATGAGGAGAATTGTGAATGTGAAGGAAGCGAGGGAGTTGTGTCAGGATCGTGGCAAGTTTTCATCTATTATCATATATTATATCACATATAATATCATTGTGTCTTTCTATCCGTGTGGGAAAAAGGCGTGACAATTTGATTGATTGATTGATTGTTTTTTTTTTATTAAGACTAGACATCTGACCTTAATTTGCCTGCTGGTAAGCATAAGGAAGTCCGAGAACGCTGACAACTGAAAAAACTAATTCAGCGGCCAAAAGTATTGTAGTAGCAGCAGGGGAGTAGCATAAACAAAAATTTGTAAAAACTTCCCAAAAAAACTAATATCATCATCAGCTCGTATAAACGATTTAATAAATCAGTTTGCCGAAAAAAAGGCAAGGAGAGTTGTATATTCAATTTGAATTGTTTGTAAACATTTTGGAAAAAGTAACAGATTGATAATTATGATGAAAAATATTTCTTATAATTGTATGCAACCTTTTTTTTCTTTTGTGAGAAATCTTTAGTCTTCCCAAGGTCCTCCAAACATTTTTTTATACGGGGCCTTGCCAAGGCACGCTACGCTTCTGAGTAGCAGTCACCTTCATTCATGGACAACACTCCAGCTTAACATCAGGCGGGTGCTCTTCTTTATCGAACAACTAACAAATGGAATTATTTTCTCACTCATATATTATGGTCATCTTATAAACTTGCATGCTTTAAGCGGAGCTTGAAAAAACACCTGAGCCGGTATTTTTAGGGACTGAGGTAAATATGAACTGACTCGCGTATTTCAGTCCTCGGCGTTCTTGAACCAACCCGCTTTTTTATATTGTGACTAGACATGTGACCTCGATCTTCCAGATGGTAAGCATGATCGAAGTCCGAGAGAGCGGACGACTGAAAAAAAGTCTTAGTTCACGGTTGCCTCAGTCGGTGCCACTATGCTGGCCAAAAAATAGGTCGAAGTCAGATGTCAAGTCATCTAATTAAGATACAGCAAAGGGGAATAACTACCTATTTACTTGTTTTACAGTATTATTATTAATTTCTTATATATATATATATATATATATATATATATATATATATATATATATATATATATATATATATATATCTTCTTATTACATAAATTAGATACTTACAGTTAATTAGATGTAAGTTTTTTAAACTTGATTGTAAGCTGAAAAACTTACAAGCTGATCCCGAAAGGATATGATTTTATTAACATCGACGTTAAGTGCCGTGTTAATTTACTCTAAATGGTGTACGTTAAAACAAGGAATTAAAATAGTAATTAAATCAATCAATTAAATTGTCACGTCTTTTTCCACGGTTATAGGCAACAGGCAACTGTTCCACAATAGGCGCAACTTGCCACGATTCTGACACTACTCCTGCGCCACCCTTACATTCATAATTCTTTTTATTCAAGCTCTACGGTTGTAGGTAGTATAAAATAAATAACATTACGTAAACATTTGGAAATATACATAATCGCTTACGGCTTTAGGAACAAAAATGCGGTCTTTCAATAAATATAAATAACAATTTACATTAATAACAAAATAAATAACAATAACAATTAAGACCACAAACATTACCTTTTTAAGCTTTAAAAACAATAACTACATAACCACATTTTATTTAAAAACAAATAACAAAAAAAACTGTAGAGCATTAATCAACCGCACAAAGTAGAGAGCACAACACGCGCCGCTACGCTGTGCTCGTAACGGGAACTATGGCACTTTTGATTTTGTATTTCGAACTGTGGTAAGATGGGCGTGGCAGAGTGTATCCCGCCCCTGTGACTTGCAACCATTTGACTCACAAAAACCCACCCTTAACCACCTTTATCCACCCAGAGGGGGAACCGATATTGGGTCAGGCGTTAAGCGACCGTTTTAAGCTTTGCCTTAATTTGTGCTTTACGCCGAGTCTTAAATTGCTTTTGCTACGATTAATTTTTAGGTTGAAAAAGGGTTTCGAATATTTTTAACTTTACCCTTTTTTATAAATAACATTTTTCTTTTTTGGGTTGCATTATTGATATCTATTATTTCTCATTTTATGATATTATTTACAGTTTTAGTACCTAGGTATAAGGTACTATTATTATCATAGATTATAGTAGCTCCCAAAATACCAATTTTTCAGTTCTAATTTATAAATATTAATAAATCAATCAAATTGTCACACCTTTTCCTCACAGAGATAGGCAGAGACAAAAGAGCCTCGATCCTGACGCAACTCCCTCGCTTCTCACACATTCACAATTCTCTTCATACAAGCTCTACGATTATGGGCACTAGGATAACCCAGCTTTATTGACGATGTCTTCGATTTGGTCGGAATACATCCTCCTGGGCCTGCCTTGTTTATTGCATCCATCCACATCAGATATATATATATACTTATATAACTACGTATTAATTTATACATTATACACTGTTTTCGGTAGGACTTACAATAAATTCGAACTAGACCGGCATAGTCAATGTGACTGCTACTTGCAGTTATTTGACTGTCACTATTCATGGACCTCTCTCCAGCCAAACATTAGAGAGTGGTACTCAGTCTGCCGATCCGGGGTTGTACCACCACTTATACAGACTGTAAAGTAATTTAGTCGCGTTTCGGGATCAGATGGTAAATTGCCGGTTCCAACTAGGCCAGTATAGTGGATGTGACTGCTACTTCCAGTTATTAAAATTGTAATAGCAGTAACATTCATTCATGGACCACACTCCAGCTTAATATCAAGCTGGGTGCTGGCATATGTCGAGTCACAATAAAAAATTAAAAAAAAGTAAAAAATAGACGGGACGCTGTCATAACATATAGTAAAAATGACTGATATGAATGAAAGATGATTGACGAAAAGAGTAGAAAGATAAAACGGGGGACCCAGAACAAAGTTTCTCGATCAAATCGGAGACATTCTTAAAAGAACAGTGCCTGTAAACATAGAGCTTGTATGAAGAAAATTAAGGCGACCGTTGTGTAGTGGCAGTGCAATGGTTACGCAGACAGAGAGCACAGGTTCAATACCACCTGCCGAACCAAAGTATCTTTGATACTTTGGTCGTCCTGTTTCTATAATACAAGCATGATTAGATACTTAGTATAGAAATGTAAATTAAAAAAAAAGGCTGTTTATTCTTGTAGGAACTGAGACGTAATAGACAGTGAAATACCTAATGTACATACTGCAATAAATACGACATTTTCCCGCATTTTCTCGCTATTTTTGTCTAAGCCCACCAATCAGAGAGCTCTCTGACGTATGACTTTTCCTGCTTGATGTTTGTTTTCCCGCCCTCCTGTTATCGCTCGTGTACGATTGGCTGGAAATATTAAATGACATTTATTGTTTTATAAATTGTTTCTTTAAAGAATACCTATATTATTTCTTAGAATAATTAGAAGAATTTAATTTCAAAATAATAATTTAAATCGGTTTTACTGTATCAGATTATTTTTATTGTGACACGACATCTGAACTTGACCCGCCTGATGATAAGCAAGAGGAGATGACGACGACTAAAAAAACCGAGTCAGTTAACGGCTGTCTCAGTCGCCGTCACTATGCCGGCTGCCTCTGATTATTACTATTGTATAAAATAGTTGGTAATTTTCCAGGCTGGAATAATGGATACGACTGCTACTTTTTTAAAAAGCAGTTGATTAACCGTTCTTTAGCTTAACATCAGGCGGGGAAAATTGGATAGATTAATTAATGCGTCAACTGAAAACGGAGATTAAATACGCGACCGCTTAGTGGTCAACTAAGATACACCACGTTTTATGTTATTTCTCTATGCTTTTTATTGTTTTTGTTTTAATGCGGCTCTACTTTTGGTCAATAAATGGAGGTGACTGCTACTACAATTCAATAACTGTAAGTAGTCACACTATACCGGCCTGGTTGGAACTGGCAAACCACAAGCGATCAATTAGTGATCTGTGTGTATACTTGTAAGTGGTGGTACTACCTCGGATCGGCAGACCACTGCCTATCACTCTTTGAATTTATAATCTTATGCACTTTTACTATCTATGTATCTATTTTATTTTGCTCTTTGCCCCCAAGGTTGACTGGCGGTAAAAGCCGCCTTTTCTATAATTTTAACTATATAAAAATATCAATCAATCAATCAAATTGTCACGAATTTTTCCCACGGGGATAGGCAGAGACAATAAAGCGACACTTGCCACGATCATGACACAACTCCCTCACTTCCTTCACATCCACAATTCTCTTCATACAAGCTCTAAGGTTATGGGCACTAGGCAACCTAGCTTTCTTATAAAATAAACATTTTTTTTAATATAAAAGAAAAAACTTTCAAATTCCGGTTACAAAGATGGTTTAAAATGCTTATTTTTATTAAGTTAAATACTCAATAAAATAAATGGCAATCTTTAATAAAGTCAATGTACCAAAATCCATCTATACTCAAGCAATGTTCATCCCCCCAATTCCCAGCTGTACACCCCCTGTTTTGGGGGTGAAACACAACCTCCACAATACAACCAACCGTTATAGAGATGCAACTAGACTTTTCTACAAAAATGAGTAAATAGGGATTTCTAATTTCCTATGTCTATTCCAATTTCAAAAGTTTTTTAACCGGTTTCGATTTTTGTCAAAGCAAAGATTTTTATTAAATTAATACAAATGAATATTAATTTAAAATAATAATTTAAGAAGTCAAAATTTGCTCTGTCTTATTATTTATATTGTCAAATTAACACTTTTTACTTATTTATTTAAATCCTTTATTGCACCAAAATAAACTTATAAAAAGTTAGGTACCTACATAAGAGACTTTAATGCCTATTAGGCATTCTCTAATTCTCTAACAACTAAAACATTCGGGACGATGAGAAATTATGGGCAGGGTCCAAATATACTACAAACTACAATTGAATAAACTACATACAAGTATCACAAGTATATATATACGTGTAGGTACAAATAAACATACATAAATATACACAATTATATATTATATTATTGCACTAAACGAGGCAGACTCCTAGAAAGGGTGTTTTCCAACCAAATCGAAGACATTCTCAAGAAAGCATTGAGCATTATTTAATATCGTACTAACTCAATGCAAGAAAGCTGAGTAGCCTAGTGCCCATAACCATAGAGCTTGTATGAAGAGAATTGTGTATGTGAGGGAAGCGAGAGAGTTGTGTCAGGATAATTTATATTACTTTACGAGTCTAATGCCATTAGCTAACCATGGCTAAATGTGAGCGGACATTACCCCAAATATCAGGATATTTAGGAAGAAAATAGATTAATTATCTATTTTCGTATTATTATGAATGAGTGGGTTAAGCTTACCTAAAATAATAATGTCACCTTAGACTTGCAAGGGGAGGTGCAAGAGTTCCGACGACGTTTGAAATAACCGACAGTTACATGACAGTGCTGTGATTAGTCGTGATTTCTTGAGGAAAAAGGTTCTTGAGTGGAGTCCACGTAACGGAAGACGTAGCGTAGCGTAGGTAGGCCTCCCACTAGGTGGTCTGACGACATAATAAAAGTCACGAATAACCGGTGGATACAACTGGCATCCACTGTTGTTCAGTGGACGCCTTCTGGCTGATGATGATGATTAGTCGTGATTACCCCACTGTGATGAATCTGTTTTTTTTTAATATCTAAATGAATAGAAAGAAGTATTTGCTTATATATCGCAGCAGAATAAATAATAATGTCAATTATGAAACTCATTTTTATTAAAAATGTCACTTGAATCAATTTCCATTTCACAATTCTCGGGTGACAGTTCAATACGTAGAGAACGGCCAATCCAGGCAAATGTCGCGGACTCTAAGCCAATGGGATTAACGTCTACTCCATCCCTTTCCGACAAAGAACTTTTCTTGTATCTTTGTTTCGCTCGATCGTGTCGCATTTTGATTTCGTGTTAGTTTATCGTGGTCCCCTTAAATAGATCTCTTTGTAGTAATAAAAAGAAAGATTTTATTATTTCAATTGTAAATTCGTTTCTAAATGTGCAATTTCATTGCGGTTCTTTTATGCCTTTGTTTAGGTTGGATATACGGTTTTTTAGACTTTATCTAGTATTAAAACGTATCTAGAGATAATGACAACCTTCATTATTTCTAGACACGTTTTACACGTATTGGTAGCACACCAGTTCGTTACGCGTAAAATGCCGGGTTCGATTCCCGGTCAGAGCAATGCACCTTTCGTCATTATTTGTAATATTTAATCTAATTATAAAAATTCATAGCTTTTATTTGTAATATTTAATAAATATTGCAAATATTTGTTAATAATAAAAAAAGAGGTGGATATTTGCTTCGGGTCTGGTTATCAAAGAGTGGTACCCAGTCTGCGGATCCGGGGTAGTACCACTACTTACAAGTATACAGACTGTGAAGTGATTTGGTCACGTTTCGGAATCAGCTTGTAAGTTTCCGGTTCCAACTAGGCCGGGATAGTGGATGTGATTGCTACTCACAGTTATTGAATCGTAGTAGCAGTGACATTTATTCATGGACCACACTTCGGCTTAACATCAAGAGGGGTGCTGTCATATGTCGAGACACAAAAAAAAATTTATAAAAAATACTCAATAGCACGTTTTTTAGCATGCTACATTAGAGCATGTGTAACAGTAGCCTAAGGCAAGTCAGTCAGATGTCGAGTCATAGTGAAAAAGTAGTATTTTTTGCGTCATCTTGTAGAAGCATCGGTTAGGCTGGAATTGCGCATAAGGGGATTGTTTAATTAACATTTTGTGCGTAAACTATAAACTTTGTCTGTTGTCGTGCTGCGTGCGTCTGCGTTTGACAGTTACCTAATAAGAGAGATGCGCCCCCGCTGTGATGTTACTCGAGAGCATTATATCAAAACACATTTCTTTCTTCTTGTTTATGGCTTTAGTATTTAACTTGCCAGTCTCATAGTAAAAATATATGGTTTAATGTTAGAACCTTGTTAAGTAAATATGAAGATGAAGATGAAACACGCGAGTGTTCCATCACAAGATGACGATGATAGTGAGGTTGATGGTGATCGTCTTTGTGAAGTGGCGGAAATCGTTTACGAAAACTTCGGAATGAGGAAACACGTTTCACAACTATAAATTACTTGTCTATGCTCGATCAACTTGAAAATGATTTCTGGATAACAATTCCACCATTATTACACATATCCACCATATTTATGAGAAACACAAGCTTTTCGAATAATTTAAACTTGCGCGTCCTGTCACTTGCAGTTGCCCGCCAAAGCTTTCAAAACACTAACGCAATGTGACGTCACGCGGTCCCCCTAGTATCAAAACTTCCAGAAAATACTGTTTGGTTATTAACTAGTAAACACCTTTTGTTTACGTTGTTAACACGACACTATTTTCTCTAACAAAGTGAGTTCCAGTTCTTTTGATTTTGTGTCCATGGATGCTATTATGTCGAGCCTATTTTCGTTTCGAACAAAGGGCAACAAAGTCGTTTACTTATACTTATGTATTGTTTTTTTTTCGATGGCATTCTAGAAGACGTACACACACTCTCCCTACCCCGGTGACACTGTGTCACGGAGAGACTAACCACGATGGCTGCAAAGCTCTCGAAACGTCGAAATAATCAAAAATGTAAAATCTTTAATCAAAAATAAACGCGATAGTAAGCCGCATAAAATTTGTTAAATTTATTTATTTATTCTATTGTTGAGGGCACTGCTATAAAAAAAAACGATCAATCGCCGTCACTATGATGTCAAATACTTATTAGAAATTATTTTCATATTATTGTCGTAGTGTGTTTCCATTCCAAGCAGCCGCCATTTATTGTTCAATTTTCACTCAAAATTACTAAACCAACTTGGCATATAGTAAATAATGTCCAACGGACTGACAAATCGAACATGACATCAATGGATGCCATGTTTCATCATTATCTTCATCAATTTTCAATTTTACACTTTAAGTCCCATAAGGATACGCAGAGCAACGGTTTCGTTTTCTCTGCAATTCAGCAGCAAAGGCCTGGCTCGTTCCGCGTGAGGTATTCTGCACACACTGGAGCCACCCGATGTTCTTCATGAAGTCTACGATTATTTACTTCCACAATTCTCTTCATACTTGCTGTTTGGTTATGAGCATTTCAGAGCCCCCTGTTTTGATACCCAATTTGATCAAGAAACCATGTATTTGGATTGTCCCCGTTCTATCTTTCTACTTGGCTTTTATTTATAAATCTCTTTCGTTAATCTTCTTACATCCATTCTTTTAATGTGTCCAAACCATCGCAATGTACGTACCTACCTCAACATACCTCTCATTTTTGCCACGATTTAAGGTGTTTCCGCCGGCGACTGCAGGCTGCACTACTGGTTTGTATAAGATTAATTCCGTGCAAGGAGCCGCGGGTAAAGTCACACCTTGAACTATCGATTGTAGCTACTACTTCTTTTCCTACTCTTTGTAGGACACCTTTCTCGGTACCTACCTCGAACAGACAAGATATCCTAGTGATGTCCCTTTTCAGCGACCAGCGACTTAATTCACAGGGACCACAACGAGAGGGCCATTAAGTCTATCAAACTTGGCATCCCATAAGAGCCGTGATTCTCGCCAGAGCATCATTTTTTTTATTGTGTCACATTTGACCTCGACCATGCTTCTTCACGCGTCGCTTAAAGGATCCAAGATTATAGGATGGAGAGAACAACGGGCTGGCAAAGCATTCCAATTATCGATTGTTCTACAAATAAAAGAAGCACCGAACTTTCTAGTTCGACTACCGATTCGGTCTACAAAACGCGGAAGCTTCATCCGACAAGTTAGGTTAAGATTTAGGCACTCTTTGAGGAGCAAATTGAGGCCTAAAAACTATAACTACCAAAAAACTGAGAACAACATACAAATGGCGGCTTTATCACCAATATGGCGGTCTCTTCAGGCGAACAATAATACTTGAAGTAAACAATAATACTAAAAGTAATACATCAGCCGGAAGACGTTCACTGCTGAACTGCTTAGAACGCCATTCTGAACAACAAGAAACTATGTCGTCAGTCCACCTAATGGGAGGTTCGTGGTCTCCACTCTAGAACCTTTCTTCACATTCGGTTGTCGGTTCTTCGAGCGATTAAAAATAATCAATCAATCAAATTATCACCCCTTTTTCCTACAGGGATAGGCAGAGACAATGAAGCGCCACTTGCCAGGATCCTGACACAACTCCCTCGCTTCCTTCACATTCACAATTCTCTTCTTTGTATGAAGAGAATTGTAATCTATGGTTATGGCCACTGGGCAACCTAGCTTTGTTAAGGATGTCTCCGATTTGATCGGCAAACACCCTCCTGGGCCTGCCTCATTTAACGCATTCATGCACATGAGATTTATAAATACCTAATTAAATAAATGAAAAATTTTTTTAAAACTAAATTTTCACTTTATAATTTCAGCGAGACTCTCCGAAGCGTGTCCTTCGTTTCACAGGACTGTAACATAGTAATTCATAAAGCCATAACCACTGTACGGAAACAATTGCATCAAACGCATCTACATTGCGACGTGTGCAATAATCGATGCACTACAATGATTCCGCCCTTTGTTCTGTAATTAATAACTGTCGATTAATCATTCAATTCCTTCTCCATACTATCCAGGGCCGGATCTACTATATGGCTTTTTGGGCTACAGCCCAGGGCCCCGTGGATTCAAGGGGACCCCAGCTAAGTCAAGTCGAATTCAAAAATAGACGATAATGTGAAAAAAGCAATAATTTTATAAAATTAAACAGATTGTAAAGTTTGCAGCCCTGCAAATCCTGCGATTAATCAAACCTATTTAATTCATTTAATTCAAATCTACGTTCAGGTGTTGGTACTTCGAACTGACTTATTTTTTGAGTAATTAGGTGGGCCCCTAAGTAGTATTAGCCCAGGGCCCCCTAAACTCACGGTCCGGCCCTGATGCTATGATTGCAATGAAAAATGGACTCGACACGACTTGAAAGCTTTCGCTTTGGGTTATTTAAATGCAATGCTAGATATGTTTCGATAACAATTTTATAGTCATTTCTTCTAAAACTTATAATTTTTAATATTTCTTAAGAAAACAAATCAATTTTTAAATGTTAAAAATTATGTATGGGGGGCATAAAAATGTTAAGGTGGGGCATGGCCTAAAAAGGTTGGAAAACACTGCCATATAGGCTTTTAATAGGCCTTTGCGAAATAAATGATTTTGTACATAATTTTTTGTAGAATCGTTGCTTTGAAAGTTAAGACGCCATCTATCCAACGAATATTAAAACTAGATTACTGAGTAGTTTATTATTTATCCAATAGATGGCGGTCAATTTATGAAGTAATTACATTGTATATGACTAGATGGCGCTGTATTATCAAAATCCAATCTAGGCGCCACCATTAAAATACGAAAGAGGCAAGATAACGCGCCCGGAGTACCAAGTAACTGGAATTTGCCATATTGGACACAGGCAGCTATATTATGCGACAAGTACTGGACGGAAATAAAATGAATTCCTAATACCATTTATTTTAAACTAACAATTGACAATGAATTTGTTCATCAATCCCCGTAGGTATAGGCCGAGACAACGGAGCGCTACTTTTCACGATCCTGACAAAACTCTATTGCTTCTTTGCATCAAACTATGGTCGCTGGTATGGTAAGAGGTTGCATATAAGTTTCAAAATAGTTTGATGTACAAAGATTACAACGTAATTGGAATTTATAACTGTTCAAAGCTGAACAGTTAATGGCGTCTTTGTGATTGACAGACGATACAAAATGTCGAAGCTACCATGACCTTTTAAATTACGAATGTATATTCATCCCCTTCTGACTTCTTTTTAATGTTATAAGTGAAAATAGTATAAACGGTCGTATTTTGTCGCTATTTTAGGGCTCCTTCTGAATCTTAAGTCCAAATTCTTTGACCATTTATATATTTTTTTATCATTGGACATCACAAAAGTAGTTCATAAAAGCCCAAAACGAATGATGTTCTTTGTTACTGGCTGCTGGCTGTACAACACAATGAAATAAAACAACAATTTCACTTAATAATAATTTTTATTAGAATTTCCTGAATGATTTCTTGGAGCCTTTGCCTTTAGTCACCTTCAATACATTGAATCTGACTGTCTTTGAGAGTGGCCTGCATTCCCCAATAGTCACAATGTCTCCAATCTCCACATCTCTGGAAATTTACCCAAAAAATTAAAAACAAAAAAAAAAAATTTTTCTAACATGTTATATGTGAAAGTACCTAAATAATCAGAAATTGGGTTAAATTAACACGATTATCGTCATATAGTTAGTCAGAAGACCGTCGTGTGAGTATCATCATTTTATACATTCCAGCAAGAAAATCCTAAAATTATTATTCATCAATTTATTCTTTTATTTACATTCACAGTTTACTTTAGACAAGCTCTATAATCACAGACACAAGAGATTTTTGGTTATGCAAGTTGTGTCAGGATCGTGGCAAATGGAGCGCCCATTGTCTCCGCCTATTCAATGGAAAAAGGCGTGACAATTTATTGTTTGGATAACAGTATTTAAAGCTTTTCGGGATTAGCTTGTAATTTGCCAGTTTCTACTAGGTTGCTACCGTGGATGTGACTGCTACTTAGTTATTTAAATGTAGTGGTAGTCACCTACATTCATGGACCGCACTCCAGTTTAACATCAGGCGGAGTGCTGTCATAATTATGTTGAATCCCAATAATATAAATGAACATAAAATATTAACCTGAAGCAAGGCGACAAATGCACAGACATATTACGATGACGTTTCTCGAATCTGTTGTATTTCTTCACAAAATGGAGGTAATCACGTCTGATTACAATGGTCCTCTGCATCTTCATCTTTTGCACCACTCCTGAGAGGATGCGACCACGGATGGATACATTGCCAGTGAAAGGGCATTTCTTGTCAATGTAGGTGCCGTCGATTGCCTGCCGAATGGTTGATTTTGATTCAAGTACAAGTTTTATTGTTTGAGTTATTGTTTGCTTGTTCTGTATTTATGGATTATGGAAATTTTATACCGGTTTTATTCATTTAATATAGCAAAATCAATTTTATTTAGCTATTTTATGTTAAAACTCTGTGCACTATGTAAAAGAGCAAACTTAATGGCACGAAATATAAAAATCATGGCAGACAGATCAAAATAAAAGATATTTTTATTGTCAGTAAAAGAACATTAAATATTAATAATGATTGAATTTTTAAAAATATCTTTCAGAATTGTTGCTTTTTTATAAATTTACTCTATAGATGTTTTTGTATGATTATAAAAATAAAATAATTTCTTTAAAGAATTATGACATCTAATATTTTTTTGAACAAATTTGCAAATTCTTTAAACAGAAGGATAATGTCTTAACTTTAATTAGGTATTTAATTGAATCAAACTAAACATATAAAATTTCCATAATAATCAGATATAAAATGGGTTTAGAATAACACAATAACATCACTTTGTATGTCAGAAGACCGTCGTGTGGTATCATCATTTAAAACTTAAGTATAAATAATTTAAATTAATGCATGCTTGATTGTTTTTATTGTAACACCCCACCTTTTTTATTATTATTGTGACTCGACATATGACAGCACCCTGCTTGATGTTAAGCTGGAGTGTGGTCCATGAATGGATGTCACTGCCACTACAATTCAATAACTGCGAGTAGCAATCACATCCACTATGCCGGCCTAGTTGGAACCGGGAACTTACAAGCTGATCCCGAAACAAGACTAAATCACTTCACGGTCTCTACACTTGTTAACTACTCCAGATCGGCAGGCTGGGTACCACTGCGCCTACCACTCTTTGATAATCAGACCCGAAGCAAATATCCATTTTTTTATTACAAATATTTGCTCCGACCGGGAATCAAACCCGGGACCCCACTTAAGCTGCTTTTCCCAAAAAAGGCATAAGTGTTACAAGAGAGCTATAATTAAAAATCATACATTAACATAGCATTATACCAGTTCCCAAAGCACCACTAAATACTTAAAAACTATATTAGTAAAGTTTTTACCCAAGTAGAATAATGTGGTTAGTTACTTCCCTGTCCTACATAAAATGTCCAGAATCAAAAAAGATTTGTCTCATCAATAAATCATTATTTTATGATAAAGAGCTTCAAATGACCTACTTTTGAAAAAGCTCAAAAGAGCTATATAAAGGACTACAATACCTCTGCCATACAAGCAGTGTCAAGAAAGTATTAGTGTGACCTAATATCAGTTACTTTTCCAGCCTAAAACAACATGAATAGAAACTTCTAGAACCGAGACATATTTATGAGTGTTAATTTTACAATAAACAACAATAAGCACCTGTACAACCTCAACATATCGGACAGACCCTTCTGTAGGGTATGCCTGAATGAGGAGGAGACAACTGCACATGTGGTTGTTGCAGGAGTATCCGAAGCAAGACAGAAGTTCCTTGGCAATGTGAGGACACTTCTAGAGGTCTACAGGAACGAGAAGGGTCTCCTGGCCTTCCTGGAGGAGATCAGTTGGCTCCACTGAAGGAGAACCGTTAAAGTACGCATAAAGAAACCGAAGAGGACTTTAAGCGGAAATGAGCCTGCAAATAACTGTAACTGTACAATAAACAACATAATACTATCTGACTTTTGAATCAGATAATTTTACAGTCAATTAAAAAGCACCACAATACCTCTCCCATACAAAAAGTGGCAAGACATTACTGTAACTAAATTTCAATACATTAAACCTCCAGTTAAAAATGCAATGAACAAGTTTTGAGAGTAAAATAGAATAATGAATAAAGAAATAATTTCTGCATTTATCCTAAGCTAGTAGTAGCCACAATAAAACAAAAGAAAATACTACAAAGAACCCTAAAATTATAGATGAATGTAGATTTTGGACAATTATA
This sequence comes from Tinea trinotella, assembly GCA_905220615.1. Classification (NCBI taxonomy): domain Eukaryota; kingdom Metazoa; phylum Arthropoda; class Insecta; order Lepidoptera; family Tineidae; genus Tinea; species Tinea trinotella. Next base: position 733,238 of record HG992328.1, on the reverse strand, counting down.
GTGTAAAATATAGTGGATGCGAAGGAAGCAAGAGATAGTTGGAATTGTGAAATATGGCGCTTTACAGTCTTCACTTGTCCCTGTGAGAAGGAGTAATTGTTAGGCCACTTGCCACAATCCTAAAATAACTCCCTCGCTTCCCTCACATCCACAATCCTAAGAAATAAACAATGCCAATGGGAAATAATTTCACCAAGATCTGTGAAAACATGCAAATACCCTGGACCCAACACCTTAAGCAGTAATACACCCTACATCTCAAGTAAGCACCAATTAAACCCCTTCCAATAGCCTATATCCAAAGTTATCAAACCTCACGAGGGGTCTTAAATCCAAGACCGATGTTCTTATGATGTCTCTGGTTTGCCTTTTTGACACCACCTTTACGATTTAGGAAAACCGTTGGCTGTTTCTGATAAGCCTTTTCAGTCTAAAAAATAATAATTAGTTTCATTAGTATTATTTGTCAAAATGTTACCTCGCGCGGCGTTTTGAACCCAAGTCCGACGTCTTTATGGTACCGAGTCGGTTTCCGCTTTATTCCTGGGCCTTTCTTGCGATTCAAGAAAATAGTAGGTTGCTTTTGGAAAGATTTCTCGTTCTGCAATTGCAATTATTGCATTAAACACTTATTTTGATAGCATTGCTTACTATGTTTCTATTCTCCTTCGGATATATTTTATTCAGTATGTTTGCACCAATTTCATACATATAGGTTATGATACCTCACTTTCCCAAGTACACAATAAACAAACACTTTGGCTTTATATATCAACGATATATGAAGATATATTTAAATATAATTATAAATACATATGTTATAATAACAATACACTCATTAAATTTAGAATAAGGGGCCCGATAACCCCACGTGGATTGCGGCACGAAACAGTCTCCCTTGCGGGACGATAAACAATTACTGTCACATAATTAATAATAAACATTTATGTAACACTTTCACTACACATTTTACGCAAATATTACACGTCAAGTCTATTAAAATAATAATTATTTTACAAGAAAAACGCGGAACTCACCTGATCCGCCATCTTGCCTGACAAGCAAAAGAAAATTCAAGTGTTACCAGACACCATAACTGAACTGAAATATAAAATATTTTTCTTTCACGTAGAAAAAAAAATTATATTTTATATTTTTTTAGGTTTATATTTCACCTTCATTTAATAAAATATGTATCTATTAGAATTATTATATTTTATATAGCATCTTTTTAATGTAATAATGTTAAAAAGAATCGTTCAAAAATCATTGATCTATTACGCATACGCATCTGTCAAGTGAAAATTTTGTTATGGATACTATCGGAGGTGAATCTAATTAAAAGCGCTGAAATAGTTGATTTTAACCACCAGATTCCTAAAAACTATATTTCGTTTGGTAGAATGTTTTTTTCTTAAGTTAATGTTATAGAAACAAAAATGTGAACCATATGAAGTGTTAGTTTCTGTGATTTTTTTTTATTTTATTGTTTTAGTCTTATTATTTAGTTTCATGATGGAAGAGGTACGGCAGTTAGTTCAGGAGGAAGGTAGGGAGGCAAGGAACTTAATTGCCTTCCATGTTTCAGTCGAAACACCAGGTAAATTTAGTATTTTATGTTAAAATCGTCAATCCATTGTTTGTACTTTGAGTGGGTGGTAAAAACAGAAATATGTATGGATGAAATTAAATTTAATAAAAATAAGCATGTATAATATTAATATATTATTATACTATATTTTTATTTTAAATTTATTTAATGTATTATGTACTTTAATTATTATTGTATGCATGTATTAAAATAGTGTAGATTCTGAAACAAAACTTGTATTTATGTATATAATGGGCCAAGTAAATTAGGCGTAGTGATAAATAATGAAGTTTATAATAACTGCAGTTTCAATATCATATAAATGTTCTCATTCAAATGTATTTCTACACCAACTTATGGATTTCTTTCATTTTTTCGTAACTAAACAAATAACACCATTATAAACAAAACAATCAATTAAATTGTCTTGCTTTTTTCTCACAGGGATAGGCAAAGACAATGGAGTGCCAAGTGACATGATCCTGACACAACTCCCTCGCTTCCTTCACATTCACAATTCCCTTCGTATAAGCTCTATGGTTATAGGCACTAGGCAACATAGCTTTCTAAACAAAACACTAGACATTTTTGTAATTATTCCACCTGTTGTTAACCAATAGCTTTATGTCTTAAAAGACATCATTCATTTTGTATTGGGGCTTGGGCTAAATTGTATTAACAGTTGTGTATACATTTTAATATAGTTTAATGTACAAAGATTACAATGCAATTGGAATATATCCTTTATGATGCATAGTTTAGTTGTGCAAAATGATTAAACTATAATTATGACAATTTAAAGCAGAACTGTTAATATGGCGTGTCTCTGTGATTGACAGGCAATACAAAAACTAAATCTTATTTTCCAAATAACTCTATTGCACAGCAATTAAAAGTAAAATTGTTATAAGTTTATTTATTTATTTATTTATAATATGTACATGGTGAGACGTAGCATGCTGTTTCCGCATACTCCACTAGGACAAACCTGTGCTGGAGTCATGCGGGATTCCAATTTAACATATATTATTTTTATTTAACATTTATGAATAAACCTCACCTATATACTAATTAATAACCCAACCTTAATGCCCTACATACATACATAAATATATAACACATACATACACATACATATATATTCATACACATAAACAAAACAGTTCAAAATATGCAGAAAAAAAAATTTATAACATTAAACTATGCCAATTACTTTACTATCTGGAGCAATTTTCTGGTCTCAATAGTTTTATCAATACAATTCAATTCGAAATTTCTAAGAGATTAGCAATAGATCATATAACTGTTGCTGTCTGCAAAATATCTCTTCTATATAGTGCTAAAATCACATTGAATAATCACTTTTAAATATTTTTTTAATTATAAATTTCTATACTAAGATACAATAGTACCGGTGAGTAGTTTCAGCTTACATAACCATTGCATTGCCACTACACCACAGTCGCCTTTGACTTGGCCCATGACATACAGTTAAGTTTAAATAATAATAGTTGCTATTATATGTGCTTTTGTGTGTTTGTGTAGATTGTCATGTATTATTATTATTAAATTAACTAGCAGCTGATGCGTCTATTATCAACACTTGTGAATTACTTGGCAGTTATGTGCTTGTCAAGACTATTTTTCAATTGGTACATCATCTACGGAGTACGGAATGACAACAGCTGGCGAACTTTTCCATGTATCCACAACACGTTTGGACATAAAATTATGAAATGGTAATGACTTCGTACAAGTTTTACATCATCCCCTCAATGTCTGGTGTTGATTTTCGTTTTGAGATCATAAATGTTATTTAAACAAAATATATTATACTGGGTGTTACAGAATAAGCCTTAAAAATTCTAATAAATTATTAATCCAAAAATATTGCCAACCCTAGTATCTGTCATGTCAGTAGGCAAAGATTATTATTACAGAGGGATAATAATAATTTTACTTCCTTAACACCTCCTTAATACTTCCTTAATAATAATTTTACTTTGACCATTTTTTCTTTTTTTTTGTTCACAAAGGTTTGCTATCTCAACCATCCTACTAGGCTTCAACATGAAATGGCTTAAAAATATAAATAAAAACAATATGCTGTCAAACTCAAATCATCTTAGCAAAAGTTTTAAAATTTGTTCATTTTCCAAGTACTCATAAGTTTTAAAAATGTTGTTCTATGTAATTTACTCTTTGATTTCACTGAAACAGGGTTGGCACATTATTGAAAATTTATAATTGTTGTTTTTTTGGCAGTAAGTTATACATGCACAAAGCGGTTTCATAATACAATAATTGGACTCTTTATAAGAGATCATTTAACCCCCTTTCGGCTTCAGGGGGTATTTTGTAACATCCTATTTATCATTGTTATACCCAGGCTAATTTCCAGACTTAACCCCTCTATGGTTTCTTTGTACATTATTTTTTATTGTTATTTATTTAATGTGCTGCCATATCAATCATCTCATCGCGATGAAAATTTGTCAACTTGTTTCTTGCAATTGTGCGAAGGTTATAGGCATAGTTTTGGATAGGTGGCGTTGTTGTTGAGATTTACATGCTAATCTATGATGCTGTCATACCATGTCCACAGAGATAAAATATTTATCTCTCTGTCTGGTCTTTTTTTGTTTCTATCCACATACTAAGTGGCTGGTACAAACTGCGAGTTATTTCATAAACCAATTGAACACCCATAAGTGGGTTTGCCTGCACTCCAGCCTAACATTAGGCAGGGTGTTGTTAAGCCACAATAAAAAAATATGCAGATATTTATTATTTTTGTTTTAACACTTTATTGTTTATACAATAGGTTAACATAATGCCCTTAGCTATTCTCTGAAAGTCTAACAAGAGAGAAATTTACGTAGGAGTAAAGTCCCTCGTATACTTATATATTTATATACTACTCACTAACAAATACATAGACATATGTACATATACACACCAACATTCTTTGCCTGTTAACCTTAGAGACCAACAGAAAGATCAAAATAAAGGATAAGGTGCAATATTTTAATTATGTAACATTCCTGCATATATTTTAAAATATTATTACAGTATTTGGCCGGCTTTATCGGCCTATTAAGCCTCTTTTTCATTCTCAAATTCACTGTAAAAACTAATATTAAAAATATATATATATATTAAAGAATATGTAACAGAAAATAATGTTCTTAAGTTACAGTTGATGTTTTAGGTCGTATAATCCGCAAGCCACCCAGGGCTGGCTCCAATGTTCGTCGTACAATACCAAGGGTTCCTGCTGCAAGACAAAGGTCAGCCTCAGCTGGAAGAGACAAGAGATCTGAATTAAGAGCTAGATACTGGGCACTGCTCTTTGGAGATTTGCAAAGATCTGTTAGTTTTTTTATTGTTTATTTTTAACTTTTAATTGTTTCATGAAAGATATAGTTCTGATATTTATAAAACAAAAAATAATATTACAGATTGGTGAAATATACAACACTGTGGAGACTCATGAGAATTTATCAGAGTGCCAAGAGGTTATTCTGGTTTTAGAGAATTATACGAGAGATTTTAAAGCTTTAGGAGAATGGTTCCGTCTGAAATGGGAGTATGATAACACTCCACCACCACAACGTCCACAGAGCCTAGCCTGGGAGATTAGAAAAACAGATTTCGTCCGCCCCGAATCTAGAGTAGCGCCTTCAAGCTCGCCGTCAGTGTCAGGCAAAAATAGCCCCTGTCTCTCCGGTCGTAACACTCCCACTGAGAAAATTAGTCCTAATTTTCTTTCTGGTAAAATTAGTCCAGGGAGTGGGAAGATAAGTCCAAGGATACAAGGGTCGGTTACGAGTCCAAAAGGCAATATTGAGTTCTTTAGTACTAAAATCAATGGCAAAGTTACTGCTATACCTGAACCGAGGCTTGTAAAGGAAGCTAGTAGACTGTCAGATATTAAAGAGAGGAATTCTGTTGACGAGATTGTTGACAACAATGGGGATCCGAATATCAACAATAATGTAAATGGCATAGACAGTACAGTTGAATTAGGTACAGCTAAGGAAATACCTAACGAAGTACCAAAACCTGTTATAATACACTCAGCAAAACCTATAAAGATGTTGGAGGTTTCTAAAATTGAGGAGGGTATCCTAAAAGCGGCTCAACGTAAACAGTTGAAAAGTTCAAAAGGTACTAAAAATATGAGACAGAGAGTGTCTGAGCCAGACTTGAGTAGAGAGAAACATCCATCAGTCCAGGCAACTATTACTAAGCTCGATGACATGGAAAATAACTTCTTAAATAAACAAGCACTTAATAATGAAGTGAAAAATGATAATATGCTAAATGAAGATAAAGTGACAGAAAAACTATCAAAAGCCGAAATTATAACTCCTACAGCAGAGGGAGTTCAAATAATAGCTGTGGCAGAAGTACACAAAGAACCAGATAAACAAACTGATGCAAAAAATAAACAAAGAGATAATAAAATCGAAAATGAAGAAAATAGATCTGAAATTAAATTAGTAAATAAAATAACATGTGCTCAAGATTCTGAAATAGCAGTAGAAAAATGTGAACCAAAGAAAGTTGAGATGAAAGCAGTGGCCAAAACGGCGTATTCTCAAGCTGCTGCTAAACCTAAAGTAATAACAAAAGATCTTAAGAAAGAAGTTCCCAAAACCACAGCACCTATGGCAAGAAGCAAAACAGCTAGCGACATGAGGGTTAATAACAATAATCAATTTGCGAGAAAAAATCAAACTAACAAATGTAGTTATCCTTTCAATTTGACAACAGGCAGAACCCTATTTGAAAACAATGCAAAACTCAACAATAAAAAACCTGTTACTCGTAACACCCAAATGTCATCAGGTGATGCAAATTCAAGAATAAATGGACCAAAAAGACCAGTAACATTAAAAGTTGAGGAAAAGAAAGACGACGATAAAAAAGCACAAATGGAAAAAAATAAAAATAGTGATGAATATGGATCGAGTGATACTGTAATTGATATGTCAAGAATAGAGTCAAGCGAAAGTTTGAAAACACTGGTAGGTGATGATAATCACAATTCGGTTGAAGTTTTAAATTTAGACAAAAGTGATAATGAAGGCTGGTTGACGGTCAAATCGAAACGTTTTGGCCGCGAGTCTAAAAAACAAAAGTCTCATTGGGCTAATCGATTTAATCAACCATCGGCTACAACTAGTTTACCGACTCTTAACATGATCGAATCACCTAAAGAGGAAAACATTAATATTTTGAATAAAATGAAACCTAAAGAAACAGAAGGTGATAAGAGACCACAGCAATCAGAAAAAGTGACTCCAAAACTGAATGAACAATCTTTACAACCGGTTAAACCTCCCCAGCAACCGGCAATAGGAACGCCGCAACTAAAAAAGCAGAAGGGCGAAAATACTAATTCAACTGCGATGTTGCGTCAAAAGTCGGACGTAACTGGAATGAGAACACGTCCAGCTCGAAATAAGATGGTATCTAAGAAAGCAGACAAAGCTAAGGACAGTACAAGTGGCGAAGACAGTCCAGAATTAAAGAAAAATAGGCTACACTCTTCTTTAGAAAGCTTATCGACAGCTCTATCAAGATCTCAGGAAACGACAGAAGAGGTCTTTGACTTTGATAAATGGAAAGAAGATTACAAATCTACAAGTAAGTATTTGCAAGAGGAAGAACATATACATAATGAGATATTGGAAAGTGCAGATCCGAACGAAAAGAATGAGATACAAGAGATGACGTCACAGATAGAAGAGAATGAACGCAAAATAAGTTTAGCACTAGACTTTCAGAATGATGTTGATCAGCAGAAGTTATGCGCGGAAGAAGATTTACTTAATAGACAAATTATGGAACTCCAACAAGTTTCTGAATTGGATTTTGGTACTGAAACTGATGATACAGAGGTAAATAGATTTTTAACATACAGTGCGAACTCTATAACGAAACTCAAGGGACTGACCATTTTTCATCGTTATAGAGAGTTTTCGTTATATGGAGTGAACAAATACATATATGGGTTTTAACACAAACCAACCAAGTTGTGCTCACTTCTACTTTATGGAGAGTTTATCGTTATAAAGAATAACGTTATAAAGAGTTCACACTGTATTTAAATTTTATTATATCTAAAAATGAAAACGAAATTCAATTTTACAGACTGACGCGGAAATAATGAATGAGGAACCAAATATGGGGCCGTCAGTAAGTCCTATCTTGGAATCGCTGGGTCCTCTGGCTGCCAGCCTTGAAGACAGATATGAGCCCGCCTTAGCTGGGTTATCTTGGGCTGAGAGAATTGATACTCTTGCTACTTTGGAAGCATTAGTGGCTAGGTATCCAGGTAATTTGATACAGACAAGTATCTCTTCAATTATTACGCATGTTGCATTGCTTGCATAGATATTTTTGTAATGTTTCTATGTTTAATGGTTAATCCTTTACATATCTCCGTTTACCCGCTTCATACTGTAATTAACATCTTAATGAATTAAACAAAATTTTATGCTGCTTACTATCGCGTTTATTTATGGTTAATGATAAGTTTCGAGAGCTTTGCAGCCATCGTAGTCACCATAAAATTTTGTTTAATTCATTGAATATTCACGCAAAATTTAAGAAAATTCTAATTAACATCTTATTTGGTACTTCAAACTTTAACGATCGGCACGATATAAAAATATCGCTAAAGTTTGAGTTGCGCAGTATAAGTATCGGCTGATAAGAGCGCTGAGCGTCTGTGGTAACATTTTTAATATTTTAAAATTTATATACATTTGTATTATGAAAAGTTAGGCAAATGCCAGCGCTCTTTTTATCTGCCGGGATATACTTGACGCGACTTGGCATTTAGGCTATTACTATCTTTTTTTTATTATTGTGACTCGACATATGACAGTGGGGGATGTTAAGCCGAAGTGTGGTCCATGAATGAATGTCACTGCTACTACAATTCAATAATTGTGAGTAGCAATCACATCCACTATGCCGGCCTAGATGGAACTGGCAACTTACAAGCTGATCCCGAAACGTGACCAAATCACTTCACGTTCTGTATACTTGTAAGTGGTGGTATTACCCTGGATCGGCAGACTAGGTACCACTGCCTACCACTCTTTGATAACCAGACCAATTTATTTATTTTTATTATTATATATTACACATAAAAGCTATGAAACAAATATTTGCTCCGACCGGGGATCGAACCCGGGACTTTACGCGCAACAAACCAATCGCTAAACCGTTCGTCCACGCCTGTCGTCCAATCTATATAAGGACTATTTATATTCTGTTAACAAAATCGTCAACCGACCTAAACGAGGCAACGCGTCCTTTGTTTGTCAAAGTGAACAAGTGAAGAAACTAGCTTATATGTTTTCTCCATACTTGGATCCTTTAAGCGAAGCCTCAAAAGCACTCCTAACCGGCATTGTGACAGCGACTGAGGCAGCCGTGAATCGAGACTGTTTTTCAGTCGGTAGCGCTCTGGTTTACCATCAGGCAAGTCGAAATCAATAGTTGCATCACTTTAAAAGAGAAACTGCATTATATTCTTTTTTTTAAATATCATTATCATGCTGGAAGACGTCTACTGCTGAACATAGGCCTCCCCCTTAGAACACCATTCCGAACGACAAAATGCCAATTGCGTCCACCGGTATTTTGTCATTTATAATGGGGAGGAGGGGATCCTCATTATGAACGACAACTTTTAACGTGAGGATACTCACCTCACGTTAAGAGGATGCTGCTGCCCGATCTCCGATGAGATTAAATATATTATATGAATGATGTTTGTATGTCTGTTTGTTGTCAGGCCGTGCTCAACAGCTACACGCAAAGTTGTCCCAAGGAATGAGACGCCGCGGCAGTCTGCAAGAGACACTTAAAAGGTATCACATAAATTTTCTTGTTATGCTGGAGTGTGGTCCATGAATGGATGGCACCACTTGCCACGATCCTGACACAACTTCCTCGTTTCCTTGACATTCACAATTCTCTTCATACAAGCTCTAAGGTTATGGGCACTGGGCAACCTAGCTTTCTTGAGGAAGTCTCTGATTGGTCGGAAATCAATCAATCAATCAAATTGTCTCGCCCTTTTCCCACAGGGATATGCAGAGACAATGGAGCGCCACTTACCACGATCCTTACACAGCTCCCTTGGTCGGAAAACACCCTTATTTTTAAATATTACAAATAAAAGCTATAAAACTAACTGGATTCACTAAAGAATCTTGGAGGGATGTTAAGGATTGTTTTTAATTTATATTGTATAACTTTCAGATACCAAGCGAAACAGGACAGAGCTGAAAAACAAAGATTGATATTACAGTCTGAAAGAACAAAGAAGATACAACAATTACTTGCTAGAGTGGAAGAAGTCAAAGTAAGTAACACAAGAGTTGCAGAAAAAATTAAAACTATAGTTTTTCTTTCTTCTTGTTTATGGCTTTAGTATTTAACTTGCCAGTGTCAAAGTAAAAATATATGGTTCAATGTTAAAACATTGTCAAGTAAAGATGAAGATGAAACACGCGAGTGATTCATCAAATGATGACGATGATAGTGAGGTTGATGATGATCGTTTTAGTAAAGCGGCGGAAAGGGCGGAGGGGACACGAATAAACACGTTTCACAGCTTTAAATTACTTGTTTATACTTGATCAACTTAAAAATTATTACTGCCCCCCTAGCACGGGGTCGAGCAAGATTCAAGAATCAAGTTCCGCGATAGACCTATCTTACCATGTAACTTATCACATAAGCGAGCATGGCCATTCCTTGTTTAAGATAAATCAATGCGATAAAATATTAAGATATTTTATCACATTACTACAGGCTTTTTCGGAAACAACAAACCTCTATATTGACTTTCGTCATGTAATCATTCAATTCATTCATTTCGGTCATGGTACGTTCCCTACAACAATACTAACAGAAATTATGCGTATAAGTTAAAGAGTCGAAACATACTTGGAAATGTCAACTAACAACAAACTTTTTAATTTGACCGTATACTTACATTACTTCTTACGGCAAATTTGAGGCGTATCCACTGTCAAACGTTTATAAACTTAATATATAAAAATTAAAATGAAGAATTTAAAATATTATAATATGATACAAAATCTCAAATAAATACATCAATTATTAAATATAATAATTAAATAAATATATAAAAAAATAGCTTTGAGTTAATGTGCATTTATGCAAGGTGAGGTCCAAGAGCGCTGGTGACTGAAAAAACCGACTTAGTTTACGTTTGCCTCAGTCATTCGTCAGTATGCCGGCCAAATGTGTAGTTTCAAACTTCGCTTGAAAGTATTTAGGCGCATGAAATAAGAGTATAGTCTGTCTAAGCCGAAATGACGCGCCCCTTCACCACATTTGCGCACACGAGAAAACATAAAATATGAATGCAACACACCGAAAATGCAATTGTAATTGGTCATTCAGTTGCTGGTTAGACACAAAAAGACGAGCACGCTGATAAAGTATAGTAGTATAGTTAGTAATGTTTGCATTCACACATTTAAATAAACTAAAAAAGTGGAGGGGCGCGTCATTTATAGTTAGACAAGCTATAACATTTTTTTAAGTAAAATTAAAGGTAGTCTTGAGTAATTATTAATTGAGTTTAGGACATAGAAAACATAATAACGTTTTAAGAACCTTACAAAAAATATAATAATTTAGTTAAAAAAGGCCAAAATATATTTATCACTACCCCGTTCATAATGTGATAAAAATGTGTATATATAACGTCAAAATCTTACTTCTTGGATCAGCCGTGCTCGCAAGTTATGATAACTTCAAACAAAATGGCGGCTATCACACATATTGCGTATCTTGCTTGCCGCCGTGCTCGCAACTTACAGTTCATGGGGAAAAGTTATATTTTGACAAACAATCATGATATTTATCGTGCTTCTTGGATTGCCGTGCTAGGGGGGCTGGTATTTATGAAAAACACAAGCTTTACAAATAATTCAAAATTGCGCGTCCTGTCACTTGCAGTTGCCCGCCAAAAAACTCCAAAACTATAGTTAATGTTGAAATCGCCTTGTAACCTAACACTGGTCATCTTGATTGTTTTTTTTATTGTGACTCGACATTTGACATCACCCCGCTTGATGTTAAGCTGGAGTGTGGTCCATAAATTGATGTTACTGCCTGCTACTACAATTCAATAACTGTGAGTAGCAGTCACATCCACTATGCCGGCCTAGTTAAAACCGGTAACTTACAAGCTGATCCCGAAACGTGACCAAATCGCTTCATGGTCTGTATACTTATAACCACTGCCTACCACTCTTTGATGACCAGACCCGAAGCAAATATCCACCTCTATTTTTTATTAACAAATATTTGCGATTTTTTAAATATAATTATTAAATATTACAAATAAAAGCTATAAAACAAAACAAATAAAAACAAAACAATCCTAGTGGGAATCGAACCCGGGTCTTAACGCGCAACAAACCAATCGCTGACCGTTCGTCCACGCCTGTCGTCTAATTAATTTCACATTAATGTGCAATGTCAAATATGAAGTCTTTGTCAAAAAAATACCACGAAATAAATTGGATGTTAAAAGTTCTCTATTTTCAGTAGATAATATTCAATAATACAAGTGCAAGTGCAGCAATTTTTATAAAAAACATCATCAATCTATCAAATTGTCACGCCTATTTCCACAGGGATAAGCAGAGCAATAGAGTGCTACTTGCCACGATCCTGACACAACTCCCTCGCTTTCTTCACATTCACAATTCTCTTCATACAAGCTCTATGGTTATGGGCACTAGGCAACTCAGCTTTCTTGGGGATGTCGCCGATTTGGTCGGAAAACATTTAGCTCAGATTTTTTATTATTATTATTTTTTATAACTTTTCTATACTAAGCTGCTAAAGTATCATAGAAGCAGAACAACCTTCTATATGTTATTTATATATCTAAGATACATGGTACCGGCAAGTGGTTTTAAACTCGAGCTCTTGGTTTGCGTAACCATTGCACTTCCACTACACCACGGTCGCCTAAATGTTTTATTAAATTTTGCAGGTTGCGAAGGAACAACTTATTGAGGAGAAGAGAGCTCGAATGGACAAAAGGCTGCAGAAAGCTGCACAAAACAGAAATCAACATTTAAAGGTAAAAGAGATTTATTTCCTTTTTTTTTCTTTGTGACTCGACATATGACAGCACTCCGCTTGATGTTAAGCCGATGTGTGGTCCATGAATGATTGTCACTGCTACTACAATTCAATAACTGTAAGTAGCAGTCACATCCACTATGCCGACCCAGTTGGAACCGGCAACTTACAAGCTGATCCCGAACAACGATTAAATCACTTCACGGTCTGTATACTTGTAAGTGGTGGTACTACCCCGGATCGGCAGACTGGGTACCACTGCCTACCACTCTTTGATAACCATACACAAAGCAATTATCTGCCTCTTTTTAATTTATAGCAATATTTATTTTTTAAATTATTACAAGTAAAAGCTTACATGTATTCTCTTAGACCGGGAATCGAACCCGGGACATTACGCGTAAATAACTGGTGCTTTAGCCAATCGGTTTGTCGTCAAATATGATCTAAACAGTAGTATTTCTCTTCCTCCTTCAGGATATAGTCCGCAAAGCGCACGACGAAGAGGAAAAGCTGAAAGAAATAGCTTTTATTAAACAATTGGAGGCTGAGCATCGCAGACAGGACTTCCTTCTGCAGTGCGGCACACACACGGCGAGGTTGAGGGAGTTGAGACGCGATAGACTCAATAAATTGGTATGTGCTATATATATTTAAAATAATAAGAGTTTTTCTGTGTGTTCAAGGGGATTCCAAAACGGTTTAGATTCACAATTTGGTCCACTAGAAAATGTTTTTTTATTTAATTTTTATTAAAAACATTTTCCCCATACAAAATTTATCTGTGCGTTCGGGAATTTACTTTGTGTAAACTAATGAAAGTATATCAAGCTACTTGATGTTAAAAATTAAAAACAATTTTGTCAGTTTTGACATATCAAATATATATAATTAAAATATGTCAATTATTTCAGGAGCAAAAGGCATCACGGGAGGCAGCTGTGGGTGCACGTCGTTTGGCAATAGAAGCAGCAAGAAGAGCTCATGTTGATGCTCTGTTGGAGAGGAGAAGGGAAAGAGATGCAAGATGCGAAGAGAGGAAGGAAATGAGAAGGCAGGAGAGAGGGGATGCGGCCAGGGAAAAGGTATATATTTATTTATTCACTCAGCCACGCGTCGTCTGTTGAGCATTGCCCAAAGTAATGTATAAAGCATCATAACGATGACGCGACAGCGTGGACGAACGGTTAGCGATTGGTTTGTTGCGCGTAAAGACCCGGGTTTGATTCCCACTAGGAGCAAATATTTGTTTCAAAGCTTTTATTTGTAATATTTAAAACATATATTAAATTTTGCAAATATTTGTTAACAATAAAAAAAGAGATTGATATTTGCTTCGGGTCTGGTTATCAAAGAGTGGTAGGCAGTGGTACCCAGTCTGCCGATCCGGGGTAGTACCACCACTTACAAGTATGCAGACCGTGAAGTGATTTGGTCACGTTTCGGGATCAGCTTGAAAGTTGACGGTTCCATCTAGGCCGGCATAGTGGATGTGATTGCTACTTACAGTTATTGAATTGTAGTAGCAATGACATTCATTCACGGACCACACTTCGGCTTAACATCAAGCGGGGTGCTGTCATTTGTCGAATCACAAATTAAAAAATTGCACGAAAATATCGCACGCTCCAGAGTGATGTGCAAATCTCAACCTTATTTCGCCTAAAACACGCTTTGTTCATAACGCAGAAATTTCTTGCTTTAAGGTGCGGTGAGTTTACTAAGTTTCCTTTGCCTTCCCAGAAAGGGAGAACTGAACTGAAGAAGTAAAAATTAATAAAAATGGCTTCTCTTTTCTGAATTTTAGGCTGAAGGTGTCAAGAGTCGTTTGGAAGCCCTAGCTGCTGCGGCTGAACAAGAGACAGATGCACTCCGGAATAGAATACAAACAAAACAGGTATGATAGCCACTTCATTTTCACTATACTGTGTTTTTTCTTACTTGGCACAAGTAGTAAACAACCATTTCCAATGCCCTTTATCTAAGGAAACTGTTTACTACTGTTTTATTCTATAGATGAAACATACACAATGTTAAAAACAAATGTTATTAAAATTACACACATATAGACATTTTTTTTTAATAAATTAAATTATACATGGAAATGATAAATGTGCCCCAATACTAATAATAATAATCTTGGTCTGGCTCGCGAGGTTGTCGACATGTGGGAGGTGGATGCAGCAATCATTGTGCCAATAGTCGTCACTGCCAATGGTTTAATAGCCAAGAGCCTCGATGAACACCTAAGGAGGCTCTCGTTAGGTAGCTGGATCAAGCGTTTGATTCAAAAAACAGTACTCGTGGACACGGCGCGTATTGTTAGGAGGTTCCTTTCTCAGGGCGACCACAGGTTGGACCCTGTTCCCGATGCCGGTAGACAACTATTTTTTACACGCTTTTATGGGCTTGGGCTGTATGTATGTAACGGAATCTTTGAGCACGATTTTTAGCTATCTCCAGAAGTCTAATTAATTCGAAACTTTGCATACGTATTAAGAGCCAATGACAATGCAATAATTTGTTAACAATTTCCCATTATCCTTGTTAGGGCCGCCAGGATTAATATATTCTTTTTATAGATCCTCTATGAGTGAGTGAAAGGGACAGAGCTAGTGCGCGAGCTCTGTCCCTTTCACTCCCTTTTAATTTGAATGTACTTTGATCGTACTGCAGTCTCGGACATCGATCAAATTGTACTAAAAAATAAATAATAGTTTCAAAAAACTAAAAACAAACACACTTTTATAGCAAACCGAACTAAAAACTAGAAAATATTTTTTAATAACAAAGAGTTTATATTACAGTAGCAGAAGGTGAAACAATCAATCATAATTAATTACTTCAAAATAAAACTATAATAAAATCTAAGTTATAAACAGAATCATTTAATTCTGAGTGAAAAGCGTGGGGTTAATTTCACAACATTCCCATAACTCTCCTCTCATAGATAGTTGCCAATAGAATAATTGTAACCTTTAATATGTCAAGCTCCCCACGTGCTCTTGGTTTGTGTGACCATTGCTCTGCCACTACACCACGGTCGCCTTAAAATTAATTGATAATATAAAGCATAATTTATTTATAGGATGCAACACGCCAACGTCTCAATAAGCATTTACAAGCAATTCGAACTAAAGCAAATATTGGAAGACCTCAGGTAAATTAATTTAGTTTTAAGAGTGGTAGGCAGATGGGTGGTCCAGTCTGCCGATCCATGGTAGCACCACCATGGATCGGCGGTTATTAGTTGGCCGGTATAGTGACGGCGACTGGGGCTGAGTCATGAGCTGTCTCGGTTTTTTCAGTCATCGGCGCTCTTTGACTTCCTCTTGCTTACCTCAAGCGGGTCGTGGTCAGATGACGAGTCACAATAAAAAAAAAAATTTTTTCAAATTGTGACTCGACATATAAAGTATTTTGCCTGATGTAAGCTGGACTGAGTCTGGAGGCATAGGCTACTAATTGCAAGTAGCTGCCTTTGAAGAGTGCCGATCCGGGGTAGTACCATCACTTACAAATATACAGACCGTAAAGGGATTTGGTCGCGTTTCGGGATCAGCTTGTAAGTTGCCGGTTCCAACTAGGCCGGCATAGTGGATGTGATTGCTACTCACAGTTATTGAATTGTAGTAGCAGTGGCATCCGTTCATTGACCACACTCCAGCTTAACATCAAGCGGGGTGCTATCATATGTCGAGTCACAATAATAAAAAAATATAAACAAGTTATGTTAGAATAGTGCTAAATGGTACTCACTTGCCATTTAGCCTCTCTGCCTATCCCCTGCAGGATCGAGTCGTGACGATTTCTCAATTATATCATCCATATTTTTCAGAATACTTCAGAAAGTCAAGAGGTTATTAAGGAGGCTACTCCTGAGGAAGTGGGTATGTATATATATTTAAATAATTATTTATGTTTTGTCTGAAAAGCGAGAGAGTTGTGTCAGGATCGTGGCAAGTGGTCTCCATTGTCTCTGCCTATCCCTATGGGAAAGAGGCGTGACAATTTGATTGATTGATTTTCTGAAAAGTAACATAGAGGCTTTGTGCCTCCTCTATCGTCTATACCACGGAGAATGTTTCGAGGAGCTCCTTAACCTTGTTCCTTCCTCGTCCTTTCACACCCGTAATACCCGCACAGGTCGGGGGAAGCACCCGCATTCTATCGACCGAATCGGCAGTCGAACTAAAAGGTTATCACCTATGTCCTTGGATCCTTCAAGCGATGCGTGAAGAAGCACCTTTGGCCGGCATAGTGTCGGCGACTGTGGCAGCCGTAAAGACTCGCTTTTTACAGTCGTTGGCACTATTGGATCTTCTCTTGCGTACCATCAGGCGGGTCGAGGTCAGGTGTCGAGTCACAATAAAAAAAAACACCTATGCGTGTTCAATACCTTGTACCGGAAACAATGTACAATTATTTTATTTCATTTTTATACATTTCTATACTAAGCTACTAAAGTTCTTGTATCATAGAAACAGGACAACCAAAGTGCATATATCAAAGATACATTGGTACCGGTGAATAGTTTTGAACCCGTGCCAATCGGCTTACGTAGCTATTGCACTACCACTACCCCTCGGTCGCATCATCTGTCATTATTATTTTTGCGACGCCTTAATTCCCACAGGGATAAGCAGAGACAATGGAGTACCACTTTCCACAATCCTGACCAAATCTCCATGCTCTTCATACATGCTCTTTGCTTATGGCACAGACTAAGGCTGCCGTAGACTAAGTCAGTTTTTTCACTCGTCTAGACTTTCTCTTGCTTACCATCAGGCAAGTTAAGTCGCTTCACGAAAAACACGTCAATGTTTATTCAAGCAATGAGTGAAGAAGCACTTTTGGCCGGCATAGTGATGGCGACTGGGGAAACCTGAACTGACTTGGTTTTTTCAGTCGTCGTTACTCTTGGACCTCCTCTTGCTAACCATCAGTTCGTAAAATAATTTATTCATTTATATTTTTAGAGGAACATTTAGCAAGGTTGATGGATGTTAAGAAGCGTGCTAAGAGAATTGAAAATGTACTCATTCGCACGTAAGTATTTTTTTTAATAACAGGTTTTTTATTTGGGTTTTATCGTCTAGTCAATAAGTGCTTTTTAGGTCAAACCTTTGTCGTACTCTCCGAATTGAGGTGTCATTCGATTTGGAATGGCATGTAGATAGCTTTGGGGAAAATTCAAGGGCCGCTCGCAATAAATTGCAATAGTTATAAACAATTAAGTAAAAAAAGGGTGTTTGGTTATTGGCAAAGATCTCAAAAACTATTTGAGATAATTCAAATTCGAAAAAAGATTCGAAGAGGAGAAAATTTCCCAAAAAAAAAATACTAACTCTCGAAACTGGAGGACCAATATTTATAATTTTCCCAGAGGTTTGAAAGTACGCTTGAAAACGGGTACTCCGGGTACTTGCGCAGGCCACGCTCACTTCGGACCTTTAATAAATCAATATTATTTAAACTTATGAAATATGAAAATAAAAAAAATTCAACCGCCTACAGGATAGATCACTGAACAATAATCCGTGGTCCAAAATTTTTTATCGTGATTTTTCAATTAGTTATCCATTCATCATCATCAGCCGAAAATGCGTCCACTGCTGAACATAGGCCTCCTCCTTAGAACGCCATTTCGACGACAAGATGCCAGTTGTATCCACCGGTTATTCGTGACTTTCACTATGTCGTCAGTCCACTTAGCGGAAGGCCTACCTACGCTGAGTCTTCCGGTTCGTGGTCTCCACTCTAGAACCTTTCTTCCCCATCGGTTGTCGGTTCTTCGAGCGTTAGTTATCCATTAGTTAATTTAATTTTTTTGGAGCTAATTTATAAAGTTCTTTGCGTTTTGTTATTAATTAATCAATCAAATTTTCACAAAAAAGTGGTTGCAATATTATTTTTTATTATTATTAGCCAATTTATTTTTCTCACTGCTGGGCAAAGGCCTCCCTCTCTTTTTGACTCACGACTCACGACATTTGGCGATCTCTCGCTACGAACTATTGTAGGAGTCCATCTCATCTCTCCATCTCCGTTTGGGCTTGCCACGAAGTCTTCTGTAATCTGGCAATATAATTTGTTTATTATGTTTTATTCACAGTGGCATTTATTTCGAGGACAACAACTCACCGCCCTCCCGCCCGTCCGTCCTCAATTCAGATTGCACCAAAGTATGTCGATTGCTAACCAACCTGTACAACAGTGTTGCGCCATTCCTAAGGCAAATACCTGTCAAACTGGATGTAGAGGAGATGGGTGAGAAGGACGCACACGATTCCAGCGATGAGAATTCCACACAAAAAGAGGAACAAGCCAAAGACGTTAAGGTGAATATTTTTATTATTGAAGAACAACGAATTGTTAAGATGGGACTGGCATAGTCAACATTGAACAAAGACCCTAAAAAAAATTAGAATAAAAAAAAAGTACAACGACAGATTACAAGCTAGACTTATCAACTAGAAATTTAGGTTTTACATTTATTAGGTCATTAGTAGAAAACGTACACATTTAAAGAAAACAAATATATAAAACAAAGTTGGAACGGGTAACCTACAAGCTGATCCCGAAACGCGACCAAATCACTTCACGGTCTGTATACTTGTAAATGGTGCTACTACTATAAGGAATAGCACAGAGCGCGATAGATGTGGTTTAAAAGAGGATGTAGTGACAAGGATTGACAAAGGAATGCTTCAATGATTTGCGCACATGAAAAGGATGAGTGAAAGGAATTTATAAATCCCATGTGAATGGAGGCATACGAAGCAGGCCCAGGAGGGTGTTCGCCGACCAAATTGGAGACATCCTCGAGAAAGCTAGGTTGCCTAGTGTATATAACCATAGAGCTTGTATGAAGAGAATTGTGGCAAGTGGCGCTCGATTCTCTCTGCCTATCCCTGTGGGAAAAAGGCGTGACAATTTGATTGATTACTATAATTTAATTTGTCGTTTTAGATTGTGAATGGGGTGAAAGCAGCGTCAAACGAACCACAAGCCAACAACAAACCAAGGAACAAAAAAAAGAACAAGAACACCGATAACAAAACAGAAGTAAAACAACCACAAAATGGAGATCAGAACAAAAGCAAAAATAAAAAACATAATAAACATTTAGACGACATAGACGAAATCCTAAACGGTATTGAGAATTCAGAGAATAACGGTAAAAAGAATAAGGGGAAAAAAAACCGTAAGAATAGAAACAAAAACGGTGATGTTTCTGATGAAGTGGAAGGACGCAAAAATAATAACAATATGGTCGATATTGCTTATTTGGAGAAGTCAATGGCGGAATTGAATCGGTTGGCTGACAAGAAAGGTGTAATGGCTGGTCATAATGTAAGTAACTTTTAAATACTGTTTAAAATTATATCATTCATTTTGTATAGGCTTTCCGGTATTGGGACTCGACATATGACAGCACCCCGCTTAATGTTTAGCTGCAGTGAGCTAATACAATTCAATAACTGTAAGTAGCAATCACATCCACTATGCCGGCCTAGTTGGAACCGGCAACTTATAAGCTGAACTCGAAACGCAACCAAATCACTCGGTCTGTATACTTGTAATTGGTGGTACTACCCCGAATCTGGGTACCACTGCCTACCACTCTTTATTATTCCGACGTTTCGAGAACTTTGCAGCCATCGTGGTCACGGACATGGAGAAACTAACTGAGTCAGTTAAAGGATATCATTTATATCATATCATCAGCTTGTAAGTTGCCGGTTCCATCTAGGCCGGCATAGTGGATGTGACTGCTACTCATAGTTATTGAATTGTAGTAGCAGTGACATCCATTCATGGACCACACTCCAGCCTAACATCAAGCAGGGTGCTGTCATATGTTGAGTCATAAAAAAATTTATAACAATATATATTTTTTTATTTCAGCCATTCACGCGTGACGATCGTCTGCATAATGAGATTCGTTTGAAATGTATACGGAGTATGACCTTCTTGGTGTCATCATTCTTGAAAGGGCCAAGTGGACCTTGCCAACTCACGAGGAGGTACGTCATTAGGCAGAAATTAAATGGTTAATATTTAAGGCTACCGTGGTGTAGTGGTAGTGCAATGGTTACGAAATCTGAGAGCATGGGTTCAAAACCACTTGCCGGTACCAATGTATCTTTTATATATGTACTTTGGTTGTCCTGTTTCTATGATACAAGCACTTTAGTTAGCTTTGATTAAAAATGTAAATGAATAATAAATAAAAATATACATACAAAATATTATATATATTTTTATTATTTTTTAAATGTACATTTCTATACTAAACTACTAAAGCGCTTGTAACATAGAAACAGGACAACCAAAGTACATATATCAAAGATACATTGGTACCCTAAGTGGTATAGTCTGTCTAAGCCGAAATGACGCGCCCGTCCACCGCATTTGCGAACACGAGAAAACATAAAATATGAATGCAACACACCGAAAATGCAATTGTAATTAATCATTCAGTTGCTGGTTGGACACCAAAGAAGGAGCATGCTGATAAAGTATAGTAGTATAGTTAAAAATATTTGCATTCACACATTTAAATAAACTAATAAAGTGGAGGGGCGCGTCATTTATAGTTGGACAAGCTATACCAATTTACCGCAAGTGGTATTAAACCCATGCTCTCGGTTTGCGTGACCATTGCATTGCCATTACACCACGGTCGCCTTATATCAATATATTAGGAATTGTGTCAGGATTGTGGCAAGTGGCGCTCCATTATCTCTGTCTATCCCTGTGGGGAAAAAGGCGTGACAATTTGATTGATTTTCTTAGATTTTGCGCGAACATTGATTAATGAATTAAACAAATTTTATGTGGCTTACTATCGCGTTATTACTATCTAATACCTGGGACCCTATAATGCACGAACTCAAGTCCCAAGTCCAGCAAACTGCCAAACTAAATGACACCGTCAGTTATTTTTGGAAAAAAAAAAATTAAGCCGGGAACAGAACGGGGAAGTTTTTGAAACAATAACAGCATCAACCAATAGGACGACCAACACCTCAGTCTCTCCGTGACCACGATGGCTGCAAAGCTCTCGAAACGACGGAATAATAAAAAATTCGTAAAATCTAAACCAAAATAAACGCGATAGTAATCTGCAAAAAATTTGTTTAATTCAACAATTTGATTGATTGATTGATATAGTATATGTTCTAATTTGTCTACTCAGGTGCGTAACATTGGCGGTGACTGTGATGATTCGTATTCTAAACGGTTGCAGTCTGTGCGCCACATACTTCATGGACACTAATAGCAGTCTCGAAGTTGTCAGCTTATTACTACACGAGATGGTGAGTAATAATAATAATGAGCTAGGTTGCCTAGTGCGCATAACCACAGAATTATGTACCATGAATTATGCATGTATGAAGAGAATTATGGATGTGAAGGAAGCAAGGGAGTTGTGTAAGGATCGTGGTAAGTGGCGCTCCATTGTGGGAAAAAGGCGTGACAATTCTTTTTTTATTTAATGGTGAGTTTTATTAATTTTTGACCGACTTCCTGAAAAGGAGGAGGTATACAATTCGACCTGTTTTTTTGAGTAAACTGATTTTTTTTATTGTGACACGACATTTGACTGACCTGCCTGATGATAAGCAAGAGAAGGCCCAAGAGTGACGACGACTGAAAAAAACGAGTTAGTTTCCGGCTGCCTCTGTCCCCGCCATTATGTCGGCTGATTTTGATAATAGGGAATATGCTGCAAATTTTCCCCCGATTCTTTATTGTACTAACATTATGCTAAAATAATTATATTTTTAATTTTCTTTGTATATATTGCATAAAAGATTAAGCAAAAAGTAAAAGATAAGCAAGTGAAATTCAAATGAGTGAAACGCGAGATGCGAATGAAACGTGACGTCACATGACACGTTCGAGGTCGAAGCTCATATTGTGCGCGTAGTGTTTAAGAGAAAAAAAAGCTGTTCTTTGTGTTTATGCAGTGTTTTTGTTTAGCTATTACAACTTAAAAATCCACATAAATAACAGTAACACTTGTAGTAAACAAATACTGGTCGTGACGTGTGACGTCATTAAAAGCCCGCGCTAGATGATGGCGTTCAAATGTGTCAAATTTAATCGAAGTTTTAAAATTATTTTTGAATAATAATTAGAACTTTTCCAACAATATTTTTTATTATGTTATAACGATGTAATAAGTGAATTAAACACAAAAAAAAATACATGCATATACCCTATTCTTTTATTTGAAAGCTCGTGCTTCCCGTTTGGTCCCATTCAATATTGATCAAGATTTAACCAGGAGTTAATAAGTTATATCTAATTATGCGCATTTAATTGACAAATACATTAACGATTTTTAATATATATATTCCCAATTTCTCCGTCACTTATGGATTGATTCTAAAAATTATGTTTTTGTTTGCAAGAGTATACTTTCGAGGTAATTCCATTGTGACCAAATCTTAATCTGATGAGGGGATCTCATGGAAATCAAGGAAAACTCTTGGTTTCTTTAATTATTGATCGATTTCGCTGTCAATTATTTATATTATTTATTTATTTAACTTTATTAAGGAATCATACAATTATTCAATGCATAAAATATAACATAAAAATATAACACAAATCAGCAAAGTTTCCAAATAATTATAGTACATACAAGGATTATTACACTAACAAAAACATTTTTTTTTTTTTTTTTATTGTGGCTCGACATATGACAACACCCCGCTTGATGTTAAGCCAAAGTGTGGTCCATGAATGAATGTCACTGCTACTACAATTCAATAACTGTGAGTAGCAATCACATCCACTATGCCGGCCTAGATGGAACCGGCACCTTCCAAGCTGATCCCGAAACGTGACCAAATCACTTCACGGTCTGTATACTTGTAAGTGGTGGTACTACCCCGGATCGGCAGACTGGGTACCACTGCCTACCACTCTTTGAATTTTCATTTACTTAAGCTATTTATAGGCTGATTTTAGGTTAAAATATAGGTTAATTTCGAAAATTCTTTGTTTTGCTGGGGTATACTCTCGAGGTGGTCACTTTGTCACCAAGTTAGGATCTGATGAGAGGATCTCTTGAAAATCAAGAGAAAAATCTTTAAATTTTATAGCTATATAGAGATGCGATTTATTGCTACTCACAGTTATTGAATTGTAGTAGCAGTGGCGTCCATTCATGGACCACACTCCTGCTTAACATCATGTCGAGTCACAAAAATAAAAAAGATGTTTGTTGTACTCTTTTAAATCAAATGAAATTTATTATTATTAAATTTAGGTGTTTAAGAATGAGAATGAGAAGAATGAGTCATCACTTTATGCTGTTTAGGTGCAGCAAAAGGCCTGTCCATGGTGCTAAGTTAGCAAGAATTAAATTATTATAGGTCCTTTAGTTAACACTACATCACTTACTTACCAATATTATCACTAAAAATGGAAAAATAAATAACCTTCTAACAAAATAACGTCACCGACTTCCTGAATCACAAGTCACCACACTAAAAATCCAAAAATAATAACACTATCTAGAACCTACTTATAACTTTAATAAAATATTAAATATATGTGGAGTCGACTGATTGATTTGAATTAAAGTTAATTTATATTACAAAACAAACGGGGTCTCTTAATTAATTATGGCGTCGAGAAAGTAGTGAAATTGCGTCGCCGTCAACGTAGATTTGTTATTTGCTGATTGGTTACGAAGATGTCAAAAATCAGTGCAACGCAATTTTACTGCTTTTTAAACGCAAATCGGGTCCCTGGCGAAATAATACGAATTTTCGTAAGTTGCCGGTTCCATCTAGGCCGGCATAGTGGATGTGATTGCTACTCACAGTTATTGAATTGTAGTAGCAGTGACATTCATTCTTCGGCTTAACATCAAGCGGGGTGCTGTCATATGTCGAGTCACAATAAAATATATATATTGCACAAAACTGAAAACACAGCCGTTTTTTAGTTATGGTTTTCAAGGTTGGTAACAAATGCCTTATTTACTTCCAAAATTTTGGAGCTAGTTTTTTGAACACTAGTACACCCGTTTCTTACGCGTAAAGAGCAGGGTTCGATATTTGTTTCATAGCTTATCTTGCAATAATAATTAATTAAATTACATTTATAAATATTTGTTAATAAAAAAATCTGGCATTTGCTCCGGGTCTTGTTGTCAAAGAGTTGTAGGCAGTGGTGTCCAGTCTGCCGAACCGGGGTAGTACCACGATTGACTAGTATACAGACTATGAAGTGACTTGGTCGCGTTTTGGGATCAGCTTGTAAGTTGCCGGTTCCATCAAGGTCGGCATAGTGGATATGACTGATACTTACAGTTGTTTAACTGTAAGCAGCATTCACCTCCATTCATGGACCGCACTCCAGCTTAATAACTGGTGAGGTGATGTCATATGTCGAAGCACAATAATAAAAAAAAATATAATAGTTTAAAGGCGGCCGTGGCTACGTAATGGCTACGTAGGCCGGGTTCGAAACCACTCACCGGTACCAATGTATCTTTGGTTGTCCTGTTTCTATGATACAAGCACTTTAGTAGCTTAGTATAGAAATGAATAATAATAATAAAATAGTTTTGCAACCTCTTTGGTGATTTAATTTTTTGTATTTGATCCTCCCATCCGTGGCTAATAAAATAAATTGTACCGTATTGAATCTGTTTATTGCATTCAACCCTTAAGTTGTTAGGGGTAGTTTGTGTTATTGGTTAACGGGTTGTTAGCTTTCATGTCCGAATTTAGTTTTCTTTACTGTATTTTGCAAGTTTTTTTATTATTTCTTTTAAGTTTATTTTTAGTTTACTTTGGAGTTATTGTTACTGTTGTTTTGTGTATATTTGTTTCTACGGCGTGGGACTACGATATTTATTTTACAGATAGACAGACAAAATTCTATGTTTTTTATTGTGACTCGACATATGACAGCACCCCGCTTGATGTTAAACTGGATTGTGGTCCATGAATGGATCCCACTGCTACTAATTCAATAACTGTGAGTAGCAATTACATTCACTATGCCGGCCTAGTTGGACTCGGCAACTTACAAGCTGATCCCGAAACGTGACCAAATCATTTCACGGTCTGTATACTTGTAAGTGGTGGTACTACCCCGGATCGGCAGACTGGGTACCACTGCCTACCACTCTTTGATAACCAGACCCGAAGCAAATATCCATCTCTTTTTTTATAATAACAAATATTTGTAATATTTAATGTTATTAAATATTACAAATAAAAGCTATGAAACAAATATTTGCTTCGACCGGGAATCGAACCCGGGACTTTACGCGCAATAAACCAATCGCTTAACCGTTCGTCCACTAATGTCGTCATAAGCTGATTTCAATCCTATAAACAAATTATTTATACTCCTGAAATGTCACGCCTCCATACTGACAGATATAGACTGAGAGAATGGAGTCACATTTTAAAGAATAACCGATGTTGCACTATGTCATATTCACGGCTGCTATAGTTCTATAGGGATAGGTAGATAAGTGACCTAGCACCTAAAATCAACTCGAAGTTTTAACAAAACATTTTGATAACACCTTTTTTATAAATAGAAAAGAATAACAAGTATAAGTTTTTAGAGTTATATCTGTGTTGACGTGACTCACGGTTAGAAGTAGTCACAGATTATAAAACTACAGACGGCGTATACGTTTTTTCTATTGAGACTCGACATTTGAACCCGACTTGCCTGATGATAAGCAAGAGGAGGTCCAAGAGTGTGGACGTCTTAAAAAACTACTCAGTTTATGGTTGTCAAATGCTCTGCCCTAAAGTCCTCTTTTTGCGTTTCAATTTTCTTTTACTAAGACGCGATATCTGACCTCGACTTGCCTGATGGTACGCGATATTAATTCAAATTTTATGCGGCTTACTATCGCGTTTATTTTGGTTTTTGATTTTACAATTTTTCATTATTATTTCGGTCTATCTGTGACCACGAAAGTCGTAATTATAATAAAAATTATTAAAATCAAAAATAAAAAACCAAAACAAACGCGATAGTAGGCCGCATAAAATTTGTTTAATTCCTACATCCTACTTAATCGATCATCATGAAACTTTGTACACATATTTTTATTTCCGTCTGTCATTTTTATATGAGTTATCGAGTTGTAAATACAAAAAAGGGGTTACAGTCGAATTGAGAACCGCCTCCTTTTTATGACTGTGTTATAAACCTAATTTTACGCGGGTGAAACCGCGGGCACAGCTAGTAATTTATATGAAACTCATGAGCTGTGCTTACGTCAAAACGGCCAACATAGCGTGCCGCTGGTTTAGTTGTAAATGGTCTATGGACGTGGCTATCCCCCCGCTCCCTCTTGTGTCTCCCTCTTCGCTACCTCTGTTTACCGACATTTGGGAGCGCGGGCAAATGGGCCTGCCCTAAAAGCATCGCTAATGCGTTCTAGTGCCGCGCTCACAGCTGTCATGCGGACTTGAATGGCGACTTTTTCTACTTGACAGTAATTATAATTATACGAGCAAATTGGTAATGCGCCCGGTCGTCATACTGATGACGTCAAAATGACGTCAGACCCGAACTGATTCCTGACTTTTATTTTATTTATTATTCACACAATATGTTTATAAATTATAGCCTATGTTTTGTTCTGATGTATAAGTTATATTGTTGTAAAGTTTCATTAAAATCCATTCAGTAGTTTTTGCGTGAAAGAGTAACAAACAACCATGCATACTCACAAACTTTCGCGTTTATAATATAAGCAAGGATTATATAATCATTAATAATACGTTCATAATTAAACGTATTGAAATTATTTAAATTGTTTTTAAATATTGTTGATTGTATAATATTAGTTTCGTATGACGTCTCACTCGACGACATCGCTCGAGGAACCGACAACCGATGGGGAAGAAAGGTTCTGGAGACCACGAACCGCAAGATGCAGCGTAGGTAGGCCTCCCACTAGGACTGACGACATAGTGAAGGTCGTGGGTAACCGGTGGATGTCGTTCGGAATGGCGTTCTAAGGGGGAGGCCTATGCTTAGCAGTGGACGCCTTCTGGCTGATGATGATGACGTAACACAGTATTTAATGAGACAAGGTTTCAGCGCAATAGCAATTTGCGGGGCTATATATTCATAGGTTGTCATGAAGGCGGCCGTGGTTTCGTGAAAATAAACGTCAGGCAAATGGCATTATTTATATATTGTTTACTTTGTTCGTCCTGTTTCTATGATACAAGTACATTTAATAGTTGAGTATAGAAATGTAATAATAATGTGACTAACCGCGTGGTACCACACACCACCACCAAAACCACCATTTTGCCATTTTAGCATGACGGCATTCCATTTTATTGCGTCTCATAAAATATAATATTAAGGCGACCGTGGTGTAGTGGTAGTGTAATGGTTACGCAAGCCGAGACGGTTCAAAAGCACTTACCGGTACTAATGTATCTTTGATATATGTACTTTGTCCTGTTTCTATTATACAAGTACTTTAGTAGTTTAGTATAGAAATGAATTGAAAAAAATACAGTAGAACGTTATTACAGAAATATATATCTTATTGTGGAATTCTCAAAATCTGTGATACGCACTAATTGGGCCTTCTCTCTGAGATCATTAATACAAATACATTTTAATGTCGAAATAATAAAAGTTTAAATAAATACACGTTTTATGTAAAAGTTGCCGCGATTCGGCCGATATCGGTTTGACCGAATTATTGGGGAATTGTCTTATGTGCTTGTTTTTATGCGACTTTGTTACCGTGCGACATGTTTTTTATTGTGACGCAACATGTAACGTGATGTCAAAGTTCAAGAACGCCTTCTTGATTTGTTTAGGCTAATTGTTAATTCGTTCGACAGAATCCGAAAACTTTCCCGACCTATGTCGGGTCGGTATAACAGGAGTAAAAGACGGAGTTGTCAGGTTCAACTTGCGCTTGTATTACCGAAGGTATGGACAAGCGACAAGGCATTGAAAAAAAAATAACTTATCATTTATACTTTTATTTTTTTAATATAATTAAAATAAATATAAGAGAATGGGAAGTTCAAATTGTCATTTCTTTTCCCCACAGGGATAGGCAGAGACAATAGAGCACCACTTGCCACGATCCTGATGCACCTCCCTTGATTTCTTTACATTCACAATTCTCTTCATACAAGCTCTACGGAAGTTATTATTCAATTATTCGCTCTGTTAAATTACGCAACTCAATTTACGTCTATATGATTATTTAAGTCTTTCTCACATTTGTATTGAATAGTTCTGGGTTCATACAACCATTAAGATGTTATAAACTTCTTATATTTCTTACAATAGAATTTTGTGTATGTCGTAATACAACATGTTTTGTCGCACAAATCTGAGCACGTAAGTAGTCCGTATAAGTGATATAGATTTCCACTAATAAGGCATTATCTTTATTGATTTTTTGTAACGTTACTTTGCTGGTTAATTGTGGCGGCATTTTTAACTTAATGCCATTGTGAATTGCTAATTTGGATGCAATTAAGAAAAATACGTGAGATCATAAAATTATTTATATACTTGTTTGGTTTGTTTGGAAGCTAATAAAATTAATTACATAAACTTTTTTGATTTGTTAGGCTATACCGGAAGGCAACTTGAGGCAACCGTAAACTGAAACGTTATATTCAGTCAACGGAGCTGAAAAAAATATGTTGGATACTCCCTAGCTTATCATTAGACAAATTGTCCCGGCTTCTCTGCATTCTCTTCACTGCAGCCCCTGTTTTATTTATTGGCCCTCGACATCTGACCTCGCCTTGTTTGATGGTATACAAGAGGAAAGTCCAAGAGTGCAGATGACTAAAAAACGAAAAACAAAACGCGAAATAACGCATCGCTTGAAGGATCCAAGGTTATAGGATGAAGAGAACACATGTCTCAGAACATTTATTTATTAAGCACAACAACAGACAACAAGTTAAACACGCCTTTTAAACATCAACTATGATTAAGTACAATAAACTTGAAGTCCTATTACAGTTTTACATTACAGTTATACATTCAAATAATATGGTCAGAACAAAATACAATGAGGTTAAAATTTTATAAATTTTACACAAACTGATAAAAAACTACAAAATTAAAATAAAATCACAATGTCAAAATATAAATTATATAGATAATTAAACAGATCAAGGTACTATCTTCTAGCTCGTCTCTATTTATTTATGGTTATTATGGAGTAAAATAGAGTGATTCAACGTTTAAGCATTACGCGACGTTATAAAAAATATGTCAGTTCCCATAACCATAGAGTATGTATGAAGTGCATTGTGGACGTGACAACGAGAATTGTGTCAGGATAGTAGAAAGTAGAGCTTTGTTGCGCCCTGCGGGAATCAAAGCGTGAATTAACGATACGATGGTTAAATGTATTTAAATTTTAGTTTGTTTTAAAGTAAGTGCAAATATTCATTTTATAAGGAAGAACTAAATTCGCAGTCGTTTTATTTTTTCTTATAATTATGCATAATTAGCTCGTTAACCCGTCCGGCCGGAGCGACCATGTTTGTTGTTATTAATTGACACTTATCTCAGACGCCATCTTTGATCCGCCATTTTACTTTTTCTTTTATTTTGTAAGCCTGTTCGTATACTGGAACAACTCCTCTAATTTTGGGCGTTAAGTGGCTATTTTTCCAATCTTTCTATAATAAGCATTTAATCACCCTTGTATTGTGGTAGTTAACAATTTTATTCCAGCGGTGGCACATAGCGGCTCTATGCGTCTTTTTTCACTTATACCACGGAGAATGTTCCGTGCTTAGATGCTCGAGCGGAGGCCAATTGATAATAAGGTTCTGTTGAGCTCTTACATCTTATTTCCAACTTCGTCTGTCCTTTTGTGGGAAGTGTCCGTATTGTATCGACCGATTTGGTCAATGATATTAAGTAAAATTTAAATACACCAGTTTTAGTTTTCTGAAATGGCACGAGTTTGATCCACGACGAAGTGGAAGTAGCACGGAATGATAGTTATTGAGAGCGAAAAAGAGACAAATATATGTTGCTCGGGATCGCGACACTGACACTGCAAGCGACATATTTGGTAGCTTTAGCAGCCCGTGTGTTCTCCCATTCTAATAACTTCTGAGGCAGCCGTAACAGAGCCTTCTGCACTCTTGGAAATACACTCTGGTCGTTTTAGCCCTAATGATATTTTAAGAAAAGACGTTGATATGTTATTATGAGCGCTCCGAACGAGGCACTAATAAGCAAACCTGAACTTAGTGTCGCGATGCAGAGCAACATGTATTTGTCTCTTTTTCGCTCTCAATAACTATCACTCTGTCCTACTTCCACTGCCTTTGTCTAGTCGTGATTGATCGTTCAAACCTGTGCCATTTCCGAACTCTATATCTTTTTTAGGTGACGTATCTACCTCTTTTTTTACTTAATATCAAGGCTATTATTTAATTCTCCATAACGCCTCAGCCGCTCAGTCAATATAAGGTATTTTATCTTGAGACATCCGTGTGTGTGGAGCCTTATTTTTTTTAAATTGTAAATTTGTTACTTTATGAGGGGTATTGGTGTGCAACATTGCCAAGATAGTGATCTTTTGCGATGTGCCGACATTTGGGTGTCGTTAATAAAGTGAATTTTTCGTACGTGCTTTGAGGTTATCAAAGAGTGACCTAGTTAGGGATTTTTTAAAGAATGCTATTTTATATTAATTATTATTAGTTTTTTTATTAAATCTACAAATAAATAGATTTTTAAAGATTTATTTAATTACGTAATTTTTTACAAATTAGATAATTTTTAATGTCTTTCATGTTTCATTTATTTGCGGTTGATTTTATTCTCGTGGAAATCTTCCATTGTTTATGAATTAAATTGTCACGCCTTTTTCCACAGGGATAGACAGAGACAATTAATAACAATTAACATTATCAAATATATGACCAAAATGGCTTTGGAAAGAATTCTTCGTGAACTTCCTTGAGATAATTAAACTCATACATTTACATCCTAAAAGAAAACATAAATACTTTAACGATAATTTAATAAACATTATTATTATACATTTCTACAATAAACTTCTAAACGTGCTTTTGTATCATAGAAACAGGACGACCACAAACAGGAAGCATCCGCATTTTGTCGACCGAATCGGCAGTCGAACTAAAAAGATCGGTGCGTTTTTTCTTTGTAGAACAATCAACAAGTGAAATGCTTTGCAAGCCCATGTGTTCTCTCTATCCTATAACCTTGGATCAGCGATGCGTGAAGAAGCACCATAGACCGGCATGGTGACGGCGACTGAGGCAGCCGTGAACTGACTCGGTTGTTTCAGTCGTCGTCACTCTTGGATCTCCTCTTGCTCTTGCAGGCCGGTCGAGGTCAAATGTCGTGTCACAATAAAAAAAAGCTACTAAAATGCTAAAGGTTCTAAAACTGGGCAACCAGGGTACATATATCAAGGATACATTGGTACCGGTGAGTGGTTTTAAATCCGTGCTCTCGGCTTGCGTAACCATTGCACTGCCACTACACCACGGTGGCCTTATAAAATATTTTTATACATTTCTACAATAAGCTACTAAACGTGCTTGTATCATAGAAACAAAATGACCTCTTGATTATCCTAGTTCTACATCATGTGATATGAAGACCATTTAATACCACTGTCCTATTATAAATGAACTTGAATAGCGTTAGGTGTAAACGCGCCCTCACTTGGTGTCTCCCCTTTTATATACCTATATGTAGGTACATTAAAATGTATAGGACATTGCCGCTATGTATTCAGTATTATATGAAACAAGAGATTATTTATTAGGCGACCGTGGTGTAGTGGCAGTGCAATGGTTACGCAAACCGAAGAGCACGAGTTCAAAACCACCCACCGGTACCAATGTATCTTTGATATTACATTGGTTGCCGGTTCCTACTAAGCTGATATAGTGGATGTGATATATTGTGTGGTTCGAAAGAAGATGTAGTGACAAGGATTGACAAAGGAATGCTTCGATGGTTCGGGCACATGGAAAGGATGAGTGAAAGTAGATTGACGAAAGGAATTTATAAATCTGATGTGGATGGATGCGTTAAACAAGGCAGACCCAGGAGAGTGTTTTCCGACCAAATCGGAGACATTCTCAAGAAAGCTAGGTTGCCTAGTGCCCATAACCACAGAGCCTGTAAGGATCGTGGTAAGTGGCTCTCCATTGTCTCTGTCTATCCCTGTGGGAATAAGGCGTGACAATTTGATTGAATGATTGCTACTCACAGTTATTGAATTGTAGTAGCAGTGGCATCCCCTCATGGACCACACTCCAGCCTAACATCAAAAAATTGGCGATAATTAAAATAATAAATTGTTTTGTCAACAGGAATCAAAGGTATTTAATGACTCCAATATGAGTCTGTTGATGCAAACAGCGGACTGCCTGTCTATTGGTTTCGACTCTGTGTTCATGTGCTCTAAATATGAGGAGAAGGACGTCGCTGCTGGGAAGGTTTTGCCAGAGGAGGAGAGCGCTTTCTTAACGGAGCTCAGGTCCAGGGCGCATAACCTAATATGGTGAGTGATTTACTGTTAATAATTATTTTTCTACTTTTAGTTTTTAAGCACTTTTTTAAAAGCCAATGATTATTCTACTTTTAGTATTCTAGATTTTTTTAAAAGCCAATGATTTCTCTTACTTTTAGTTTTCTAGCATTTTTTTAAAACCCAATGGTTTCTTTATTTTTAGTTTTCTAGCATTTTTTTAAAAGCCAATGATTTCTCTACTTTTAGTTTTCTAGCATTTTTTTAAAGGTAACGATTTATCTACTTTTAGTTTTCTAGAATTTTTTTAAAAGCTAATGATTTCTCTACTTTTAGTTCTCCGGGAACTATTTTTTTATAGAATATAATTTCTCTGCTTTAGATTTTCTGGACAATTATTTTAAACTAAAATAACTTCTTTGAAGCTTGTATGAGGAAAATTGTGGATGTGAAGGAAGCAAGTGGCGCTCCTGTGTGTCTCTGCCTATCCCCGTGGGAAAATGGCGTGACAATTAGATTGATTGAAAAATAATAAGAGAAAAAAACAAATAATATAACCATTATAATTTACTTTATGACGGCGACTGAGGCAGCCGGGAACAAACTCGTTTTTTTCAGTCGTCGCCATTTTTAGACCTTCTCTTGCTTATCATCAGGCGGGTCGAGATCAAATGTGACACAATAAAAAAAATGAATTAAACAAATTTTATGCGGCTTACTATTGCGTTTATTTTGGTTTTAAATGAACAATTTTTATTATTCCGACATTTCGAGTTCTTTGCAGCCATCGCGTAAAATCAAAACCAAAATAAACGCGATAGTAAGCCGCATAAAATTTAATTTATTAATCAATTTTCGCGCAAAATCTAAGAAACAAAATTACTTTATGTTCCTAACAGTACTGTTTATACTATGAATAAAAAAAATCTAAATGACACTACATAAGTACACTCGATAAGTACTCGAATACAATTAAGACAAAGTGGTTGTAAGAGTATATAATTCGATGCCATTTGCCAGTAAGTATCGATAGCTATTAGTTGTGAAAGGGTCACTTCACTGGAACAAAGGGGTTGCGGTTCGATTCCTGTTTCAAAGTATGGTTAAAATGTGGTTCATCAAAATTGGCCTAAGCTATAAGTTAACATATTTAAAGAACTTAATTAATTTTATATATTTCTATACTAAGCTTCTAAAGTGCTTGTCTCATAGAAACAGGAAAACCAAAGTACATACATTAAAGATACATTAGTACCGGTGGTTGGATTCGAACCCGTGCTCTCGGTTTGTGCACCCAATGCACTGGCACTACACCGCGCTCGCCTTAGCAGTCACCCCTATTCATAGATCGCACTCCAGCTTTTACATCAGGTGGGGTAGGCAGAAAGTTAGTGGTCTTTTAGAAACCGTTTTTTTTATCCAACCTTTATTAGTTTATACTCGTAGTTCCAAATCTCTTATTATAGATTTCTAAATTAAGCTATTAAAGTGGTATCATAGAAACAAGACAAGCAAAGTCAGTAAATCAAATTGTAACGCATTTTTCCACAGGAATAGGCAGAGACAATCGAGAGCCACTTGTCACGATCCTGACACAGCTCCCTCGCTCCCTTCACATCCACAATTCTCTTTATACAAGCTCTATAATTATGTGCACTGGCAACTCAGCTTTCTTGAGGATGTCTCCGATTAGATTAGAGAACACCCTTCTGGACCTGCCTCGATGACAACATCCATCCACATCACATTTATAAATTTCTTTTGTTGATTTACTTTTAATCAACCAAACTACATACATCAAACATGCATTTTTATCGGCACGTGGTTTTGAACCCGTGTTCTTGGTTTGCCCGACCATTGCACTACCACTACACCACGATCGCCTTGTTACTTTTTCACCCACAATTTTATTCTTCCCTCTGCAGTACAATCGTATTTAACATTTAACTCGAATGCGTGAATCTTAACAACAGTTGCATTAACTAATAATCTAATAGCAAAACCTATAACCGATAATCCCCTCCCTAGCAATGTTGCAATCGATAATCGCCGCGTAATCCCCCGCGCGACAACCCTATTTATTAACAAGCACAGATTAACATTTTATACAAGATTCCAGTGAATAAGACTGTGGCATTACAAAATTTTATAAAAAAATAAATATCTCACTTCGACAGAACCTGTCCATCGTCGGCTTTAGAAAAATCATATCAATCAATCAAATCGTCACGCCATTTTCCCACAGAGATAGGCAGAGACAATGGAGCGCCACTTACCACGATCCTTACATAACTCCCTTGCTTCCTTCACATCCACAATTCTCTTCATACAGGCTCTGTGGTTATGGGCACTAGGCAACCTAGCTTTCTTGAGTATGTCTCCGATTTGGTCGGAAAATATCCTCCTGGGTCTGCCTTGTTTAACGCATCCGTCCACATCAGATTTATAAATTCCATAAAACATCATATTACCATTTCTTAATATCTCAGTTTATTTTATCGGGTTAATTAAGCAAAAATAATCTTTTTAAATTGTTAATTAATATATACCTTTTAAATTTATTTAAATTAATAATTTTAAAAAAAATATATTTTTATTTAATTATTTTAAAGAAATTTTATCTATTTATATTAATTTTATTTTAATTTTAAAAAAATAAAAAATTCCATCTCCAAGCTCAATCCATATATGACCATTAGTAAAAAAACACGCTTACATGTCAATGGGTATTAAAAAGTAAATAAATGCTGAGTAAGTCTATGACTGAAAAATGCCGATGTCCCAAAAAACCAAGTCAGTTCAAGGATGCCTTAGTCGCCCTCACTATACCGGCCAAAAAATATTGAATGAAATTATTGTATTGTCATCGGTTTTTAATATGTGTACAAATTTTCAAATTATTCAGACTTCTAGGGTGAAAATTAATTCGAAAGATTCCGTTACATAGTTACATACATACCAGCCCCCCTAGCACGGCAATCCAAGAAGCAAGATAAAGACTTGCAAAGAATATTATTGTAACTCATTTTAAATAACTTAATAGGCCGGTACACCAAAATGTTAAAAAAATGAAGTAAAGTTTTCTACGTTGTTTTGTGTGAAGTTTTATTAAACCTTTAAATATATATTTTTGGACATTCTGGTCTGGTAAGTTATTTAAAGTGAGTTGCAATGATGTTATTTGCAGGTTTTTATCTTGCTTCTTGGATTGCCGTGCTAGGGGGGCAGTTAAGCTAATAAAAGCGTGATAAAAAGAAGCAGATGTATCCATCCTCCGGGTGTCATAGTCTAACTGTTGCAGGCAGTGGTGCCGAGTGTTCCGGGGTAGTACTATCACTTACGAGTACAAGTATACAGACCGTCTCGGAATCAGCTTCTAAGTTGCTAGGCCGGCATACTGGATTTAACTGCTACTGGAAGTTATTTAACTGTAGTAGCAGTCACTTTCTTTCAGTCATTCCAATTTAATGTTAGGCGAGTGCTGTTGCCCGGCTCCAATAAAAACCAAGCTGTTTTTTAAGCTGAGTCTGAGTCTGTATTAGTTATTTATTTAAGCAATTATTAGGCGTGTTTTTCAAATAACCCAATCGCACAGCAATTAAAAGCAAAATTGTCAATAGTTTTGTTAATACAAGTATCAAAACTACCATTTATATATTTATTCATCATTGGACATTACAAAAGTACAAAGTACAAAAATAGGCCCAAAATTATTGATATTCTTTATATGAACGTCAGCGTGCCGCGCTGGTCTACGTTTATCAATTATGTATTAGTGCAATTAGATCGTTAAGAAGCACCTTTGGCCGGCATAGTGACGGCGACTGAGGCTTGGACTTGGACCTCCTCTTGCTTATCATCAGGCGGGATGAGGTCAGATGTCGTGTCACAATAAACTTAATAAAATTAGATCATAGTTCAATCTTATACAAAAGGTTCGCATAACAAAACAATATAGTAGCTTTAATTAGAATGTGCAAAATATGTCAACAGACGCCGCGTTTTGTTTTGTCCCGATGTCAACTATTGTTATGTCAAAATTGTAAAGATCTTTTGACAGCATTGTAGGGTGGTAGTCAATTCATGAGTTTAATTTTTATTGTCATAAGAGTGAGTGGAAATTTGAGATCTTTTTCCAGTTCTTTTTTTTTTGTTTGTTAACGTTGACTTTGTATTTGTGTTTATTTATACGTATTATGTTTTAGACTAAAATTTTATGAATAAATATACTTTTTTTACATGTCTATTACTAAGCTACTAAAGCGCTTGTATCATAGATACAAAACAACCAAAATACTTATATCAAAGATAGATTAGTAGTTGGTACCGACAAGTGGTTTTGAACCCGTGCACTCAGCTTGCGTAACCATTCGCTGTCACCACGGTAGCCTTAAATGTGATAGTTTAATGGTTTTATTTCGATTTGTTTGCACAAAATAATATGTTAGCTTTTTATTTACTCTCTGTCCATTTTGATCGCTTCTAAAATTTTTTCGAGCGCGGCATATCAGACAGCTAGAATATTTACAGAAATAATTGAATGCGTAATTAAATCTAATTTTTAATAAACATATCTAGAAAATAAATTTGTTAATACATAAACAAAATAATTCGCAATAGATGTAGTTTGAAAGAAGATGTAGTGACAAGGATTAACAGAGGAATGCTTTCCGAGGAAAGGTTCAGTGAAAGTTGATTGACGAAAGTAATTTATAAATATGATGTGGTTGGATGCATTAATGCGACCAAATCGGAGACATCCTGAAGAAAGCTGGGTGGCCTAGTGGCCATAACCATAGAGCTTGTATGAAGAGAATTTATGATTGATATGGAGGGATATGATATGATGAGGATCGTGGCAAGTAGCGCTCCTTTGTCTCTGCCTACCTGTGAAAAAGGCGTGATAATTTGATTGATTGATTGATTATAAGAAAATTCTGTACGTTTAATTTACTATATCTACACAAAACATAGATATTTTGTTTATTAATAGATAAAAAAACACGTATTAAGCCGATGGAAAATACCTTGAAAGAACTCAATTCTCTTGTTGTTTATTTTATATTGCCGCCACCCTTGTTTGTGGGGGGCGCCAGGGGGGTGGGGGTTGGAGCGAAATGCATTAAACAAATTAGATTAGGCGCTCTTGTAACTATATAAAAACATTCAAGTATTTGTTTGTTTATGAAAGAACAAAAACTTTAACGACGCAAAGGCGACCGTGGTGTAGTGGCAGTGCAATGGCTACGTAAGCCGAGTGCCACGGGTTCGAAACTACTTACCGGTAACGATGTATCTTTCATATGTGTACTTTGGTTGTCTTGTTTCTATGATACAAGCACTTTAGTAGCTTAGTATAGAAATGTAAAAAAAATAGTGTAGACAAGTTTTATTAAAAGTAATTGCACTATATCGGCTTAGTGACTGGGAACGGGCAACTTTCAAGCTAATACCGAAATGCAACTAAGTAACTTTACGGTCTGTACACTTAAAAGTGTACCATCTTCTATTAGGCAGACTGGAAAAATGTCTACCAATTGTTTTCCCTACCAATTGTTTTCCCTACCAATCTAAGTTTCAGACCCGGAGCAAATCTTAATAAAAAATCTATGAAAATGCCCACACCCTGCGTTGCAAAAGCTGTAACCGAATATTCCACGATAGCCACAATGTTTGCTAAATGCAAACGCGTCACGGCCAACTGTGCTAATATTTGAGAGTGTATCGCGTTGCTCCCTGCCACTGCTTACCCCTCCTACACACTTCAATGCCACTTTATAGTGTAATGACATCTTGTGCGAAAACTCGCCAGCAATACTTGTATCTCTATTAGTTGCCTAAATTTACTTAAAATGTGATAAAAAAAATAGGAGGCATCCTCAAGAAAACTGCCTAGTACCCATAACTGTAGAGCTTGTATGAAGAGAATTGTGGATGTGAGGGAAGCGAGAGAATTGGAACAGATTCGTGGCAAGTGGCGCTCTATTCCTATCTTTGAGGGAAAAAGGCGTGAAATTTGATTGGTTGATAAATCTTATATTTCTATATATTTAGATATTTATATTGTATCTAAATATTTCAAGATTTTCAATTACCGCAGCATTTGGTATTATCTCTCTAGGTTCTGATAAATTTCTAATTGTTTTTTTTTCGTCCATCATTAATCCACTGAAGGCATTATAAAAGTTTAAATAAATTAAGATTTTTCTTAGATTTTGCGCAAACATTGATTAATGAAAATTTTGTGCGGCTTACTGTCGCGTTTATTTTTGGTTATTGATTTAACGGGATAGTTTTGGAAACAATGACAGCATCGACTAATGGAACGACCAACACTTCAGTCTCGCCGTGACCACGATGGCTGCAAAGCTTTCGAAACAAATTTTATGCGGCTTACTATCGCGTTTATTTTGGGTTTGATTTTACATTTTTTTTAATATTCCGACGTTTCGAGAGCTTTGCAGCCATCGTGGTCACGATTGACACTGAGGTGTTGGTCGTCCTATATTGGTTGATGCTGTTATCGATTCCAAAACTACAAATTTCACCCCGCATAAAATTTGTTTAATTCATTAATAAATTTTCGCGCAAAATCTAAGAAAATACAATCAATTGTTATTTAAAAATCACTTAAAGCATAGCTTTTAAACCATATATTTGCATTCTTTTATTAAGCTAGTAGTGATTAGTTAGGGGACAGTTTTTTTTATTCATTTTTTAATATTAAGTATTCAAACGTTTTAATTTTAGCAATTGTGGTGGGCGGAGTTGACATGCGCACGATTTGTGCCACCCGTTGATTCCATTATTCTAACATACATATTATGATTTATTAATAAATGTAAAACTTGTGTATAAAGAGAGTTGTAGATGTGAAGGAAGCGAGAGTGTTATGTCAGGACTAGGAACGTCTTTAACTTATTGGAGGCCCTGGGCATATAAGGATAATGGGGCCTCCTATGACAAGTATCTTGACAAAGTATTGACATTGTTAGAATTTAGAATAGACAATTCACGTTAGATTATATCAGTAATTATCGTTTGATTTATTTCCGAATTGATATGTTTTTCGGTAATAATTATCCGTTTTCGTTGGATGATCAGGCAGGATTGCGGGCCCCTGGGCACGTGCCCAAAGAGGAAAGGCGGGCTAGGTCAGGATAGTGAAGCGTGGCGCTCCGTTGTCTCTGTCTATAACCTGTGGATATTAAGGCGTAATAATTGATAATAATGATATTTTAGATGTATAGACAAGTTTTTTATTGTTATCTGACATCTAACTACGATTTGCCTGATAGAATGCAAGGGGAGGTCCAAGAGCTATTTCTTCTTTTAATTATTGGAGTACAAGAGATGATACTTTTTCATGTAATTTATAAGGTTTAAGTGTACATAAGTCTGTACGAAGGAAAGTGTACACAAATCTGTACACTTCAAAGTACATACCAGGTACTTGTAAGTGGTGGTGTTTTTAATTGTGACTTGACATATGACAGCACCTTGCCTTAATGATAATGATAAGCTGGATTGTGGTCCATGAATGAATGTCACTGCTACTACAATTCAATAATTGTAAGTAGCAATCACATCCACTATGCCGGCCTAGTTGAAACCGGCAACTTACAAGCTAATCCCGAAACGCGACCAAATCACTTCTGTATATGTGTAAGTGGTAATACTACCCCGGTACGGCAGACTGGGCAAATCCTACTACTCTTAACATTAAACGTATCTTTAACCCAGCCTTAGAAATGTTCCAAATGATACATAAAACCAATTACTAAAAAGCTTTCCATTCAAAAGAATATTCTAATCAAATGAGAAGCTTGTACTAACAGTCTGACAGTATGGAGGGAAGGGGAGAGCGTGTTGTATTGGACGCGACAAACGTCACCTGCTATTAAATCGAGCGCGCATCATTGAGCGTACACAAATTGAAAATGAACCCCTAAACTATAGGGTAAGGCTGCAACCCCTAATAATACAGCACACCGTGGGCACATCAATGTCCCACTATAATCTGATTTATTGTTTTTAAAAGGGAATGACTTGACCTGATTATTCTTAGTACGATTTATGGTAATGGATTTTAGGATGTGATTGCACGAAATGCCTTCGCCATATGCAACGTAATGCAAACAATATTCATCGTTAAGAGTGGTAAGCAGTGGTACACAATCTGCCGATCCGGAGTAGTACCACCACTTACAAGTATACAGACCGTCAAGTGATTTGGTCACGTTTCGGGATCAGCTTGTAAGTTGCCGGTTCCAACTAGGCCAGCATAGTGGATGTGACTGCTACTTACAGAACTGAAGTAGCAGTGACATCCATTCATGGATCACACTTCAGGTTAACATCAAGCTGGGCGCTCTCATATGTCGAGTCCCAATAAAAAAATCTACATTTCACAATTATGGTTTCATTTTGATTTACAAGTAAAAAAATATTCCTTAAACAATTTCCTTATTTGTAAAGTATATACCTATATATAAACAACTTGTACTTTCATCAACAAATCAAATCAAATTAAACAATCACTTATTAGTTCTCAGATTAAATAAGTAAAGATATTGAAGCCTCACTTTCCTCAAACCTAACATGACTTCATGACTCTCTGTTTCACGTTGAGCACTGTTGGTAGGAAAATCTGATAGGTCGCCTGGTTATAGTATTTCACTCAATCCTGATTTTTTTAGTCTTTTAATTCTTACTGCATTACAAAACTATATTCTTCAATTTATCCTCTTATCAAATTTGTGTGTTGAAAGAAGATGTAGTGACAAAGATTGACATTAAAATGCTATGATGGTTTGCAAAGGATTGAGTGAAAGTAGATTGACGAAAGGAATTTATAAATCTGATGTGGATGGATTAACGAGACAGACCCGATCAAATCGAATACATTCTCAAGAAAGCTAAGAACTTGTGAGAACAAGAGGCTTGTGTCAGGTTCGTGAAAATTGGCACTCCATTGTCTCTGTCTATTGAGTATGATGGCTTTTATAGGCACAAGAATAAAAGTGACATATTTTCGATAAAAACAAACGTCGCGGAAATTCGTCGCGTCATAAGCACTCAGGGGGAGTACGGGTAAGTGAGCACACACGTCAATTAATAAACATAGAGGCTCTTTTTTCTATGTTTTGATTTAATTTTCCATCGGCCCGAACAAGTGTATGCGCATATGGCGTTACAAGTTCGGAGTGCAGCGATGCGTTTTAAATGCAATAATTGTGTGAATTCAATAGGTTTGTGTAATGAGGTGTGTTTTTTTATCTTTTTTTCTTTATGTTGACATATGTAGTTGATTTGTAGCACTAAAAGCACTTTAAAAGTGTAGTTTCTGCAGTAACTGTTAGTTTTCAATGCTAATTAATGTCAATTAATCAAATTTTCACTGAATACACAGAAATAGTCAGAGACAACGAAGCGTCACTTTCATAATTCTCTCACTTTCCTAATAACAACCATAATTATCTTCAATTAGGCTTTTTGGTTATGAGCCCTGCAGATCAACTTAG
The DNA here is from genome assembly GCA_905220615.1 of Tinea trinotella. Classification (NCBI taxonomy): domain Eukaryota; kingdom Metazoa; phylum Arthropoda; class Insecta; order Lepidoptera; family Tineidae; genus Tinea; species Tinea trinotella. The sequence continues at coordinate 690,412 of HG992328.1, read as the reverse complement.
AACACTTAAAAAGGAATTACTCAAAATATAATATTTAGTTAAGTTAACTGGCCTTTTTTATCCCTGCCGTACAGAGCAAATAGCGCCAGTTAACTCAACTAAATATTATACTGATTTGATATAAATTATTAACTTTACGATAAATTGTATAATTATATTTAAAAAAACAGGAATTGTCCTATAACTTGTAAATTGTAAACAAAAATGAACACAATGTATTTCCAATACCAAAAAATAAAGTCCCACAAACTGATCGCTCAAACACGCCCCCACAATAATAAGCGATCATAAGCCGTATAATTACGTTAAAATAATATACGACCAAGATAAACATTCATCATAATTATGGTCACGTGCGCGTTTTGGCTCGCGAATGTGGTTTCCGTGTCTCCATGTCCCGATCTCCCCCGAGGCTTAGCTGGCCTGGCGTGCGACACACGCGTGGCATTACGAACTCTTTTTAAATTTGTGCTGACTGATTTCTCTGTTTGTACGTCTTTAGTTTTGTACTCGAAATGCACCATTTTGTTATTTGGTTTTCGTTTAAAATATATGTTTTATTGCCTGACTTAATTTTGCGCTATGCCGGCCAGATGTGCGGTTTCCCACTTCATTGCACGGATTGAAGGTTATAGGATGGGCAGAACACATAGACTGGTATAGGCATTTCACTTCGCAAATGTAACACGAAAAATGACGCAAAACCGTTTATTTAACTATTGATTAGGTCGACAGAAAGCAGATGCTTCCTCAAACCTGTGCAGGAGACAGGAATAAAAGAAAACATTAAAGAGCTTCTCAAAACATTACTCGTGGTATTTATATATTTAGGTATACACAACAGGTAACAATTATTATAATAAATTCGCATTGTTTTAAGACTAAATTATTACCCTAAACGTATATACACAGCTTGTATATATGATAAATACAAATTATCTAGATTATAAACTAATATTTGTGTTTGCGCCTAAATTAAATTAGTGTATTATTTGCGTGTAAAATTATAAAGATAATATTAAAACCGTTATGTAATTTGCGAGGCACGTGCTGCCTACAAATGCGGTTTCCATGTATGCTCATGGGATTGGGGTTCGATTACCGACTGTGACATCTCCCTTGTGACGTCTGCCTGTCTATGATGTGTTTGTATTTTGCAAATGTCATACTTTTCCGATGTATTTTTAAATACATGTGATATTTAATATCATGTTTGCGTTCGTATTTTGTATTTGATTAACACATGTTCATGTTTTTTAGAGGTGTTTATTCTATGATTTTTGATAGATTTGTATTTATGTTATAACTATAAGATCGTATATATAGCTATAATCATAAGTATATGATGAGAACTGGATGTGAGGGAAGCGAGGGAGTTGTCTCAGGATCGTGGCAAGTGGCGCTCCATTGTCTCTGCCTATCCCTGTGGAAAAAGCGTGACAATCTGATTGAATGATTGCTTTTTTTATATGTATCTCAGAATCATAACAAGTAGTAGTAGTCTGTTAAAGTTTGTAGGTTTTTTTTATATTAAATTAAAGTTCATCTTTACAACTAGAATCCAGGCTGCTACTTGCAGTTATTAAACTGTAGTAACATTCACTTGTCGTGTGACAGCACCCCGCTGTTAAGTCACAATAATAAAAAAAAACTACGTCGGCATCCATTATAAGTCAAGAAAAGATCTTTAACCTTTTTCCTACCTCGTCTTCTCCCACCAGGTCGGGGGAAGCATCCGCATTCTGTCGACCGAATCGTCAGTGGAACTAAAAGGTGCGTCGTTTCTTCGCAAAACAATCAAAATTGTAATACATGGCCTTTGCCAACCCATGTGTTCTCCTCCATCCGATAAACCTGTCTCCTTCATGCGATGGACTATCAGGCGGATCGAGGTCACATGTCGAGTCACAATAATAAAACATTTATTCATCATCATCATCAGCCGGAAGACGGAAGACTGCTGAACATAGGCCTTCTCCTTGTTACGCCATTCCGTGCGACTAAATGCCAGTTGCATCCACCGACATCTTGACATTGAGCGCAGTATACTTACCGTTAAGAGAACGCTGCTGACCGTTCTCCGGTGAGATTGGTCGAGTTTTAGGACAGCCCGGGTCCATTTATTCCGTCACAATAAAAGAAAAAAAATGTTCTCCATTTTGTTTGGAGACCATTATTTAGGCATATCACTCAACCATTATTATTATAGTTAAACAGTTGAAGTGACCACAGGATAGAGCTTAAGTGTATAATAAAATAAAAACCGCATTATTATGAAAAATAGCCGTAACACGCCTTCCTATACACGTCTCAATTGAGAGGCGCCCCGCTGTGTGTCCCGCTGTTCTGTTGTTGCTCCCGTGTTTCACTTTACCCCGCTGATCCATTATCGCCGGTCTCCCCCGTTTGGAGGTATAGATTTTTTTAAGGTAACGTTGACCGTTGTGGTCTGTTGATTAAAATTTCATTTTGCGGACTTTGTTACGTTAGATATATTATTAGTTTTTATATTATTTTTGTGTACTACCCATAATTTAATATCTTTTAATTGTTTTAAATATTGTACTTCCCTTGGTTGTCTAAAAGAGATCGCCACGTTGGTAATAAGGTTGCCATTTGTGTGTTGCATCTACTTATGTATAATTTTAACAGGAAATTTGCACAATAAAGAGTGTATCTATCTTATACGAAACCAAGTCCATATGATATTATAATATCAAAATAATAATGTGATATAGTCCAGGGCATTCTCGTAGCTAACCAATGGGGCACTATATTGAATCCAAATATCATCGCAATATCACTGATTTTCTATTGTCATAAACGTCATTAGATGATAGTTTAATTATAGTTAATATACTTTTAATTAAAGTTCTCAATTCATTAAGAATAATATAATAATAAAGCGATATAAAACAAAATTAATTGTGTTCACGCCAACAAGTGAGTTTACCCTACGATTGTGCCCTTGCATTCGTGCAGTATTATTTATTTATGTCATTATTAGTATACGCTCATACAGATGTTGGCTGCTAAATATATTCATGGGTTTTAGTTATGCGGTCACTTAGATACATGTAGAGATGGACGGCGTAGAGACTGCGACTTAGGCAACCTTAAGGTAAATCGGTTTTGTCAGTATTCGGCTTTAACATTACCATTGATAAAAGAACCGATTAGAAAGAAGAAAGGTTCTTGAGTAGAGACAATGTTCTAAGATCATTGATGCAACTGACATCTTGGCGTTCTAAGGGGGAGGCCTATGTTCAGCAGTGGATGTCTTCCGGCTGAAAATGGGTGTTACCATTGTTTTGCCATTAGGCAAGCTAAGATCATATAGTCCCCAGTACAACGAACAACATTTTTTTTGATACATACAAACGTAAAACTTTGTGAGTGCCTTTTTTGTGACGAGTCCGACAAACTTTTTAATGCGACAACTCTTGACGCTGCTGCGTTTTCGTATGCCTGATTCCCGAAATTGTCGATATGACGTCACTATGACTCTCCATACATACAAGTTTGATTTTTTGAGAATTGTTTAATAAAGTAAGTTTAAAATTAGTGGTCAACTTGTCCGACAAAAATCATGCTGCGTATGGCGTGTCCACCACCCTGAAAATGTCGATATAACGTCACTATGACTCTCCATACATACAAGTTTGATTTTTTGAGAATTGTTTAATAAAGTAAGTTTAAAAATAGTAGTCAACTTGTCCGACAAAAATTATGCTGCGTATGGCGTGTCCACCACCCTAAAAATGTCGATATAACGTCACTATGACTCTCCATACATACAAGTTTGATTTTTTGAGAATTGTTTAATAAAATTATTTTGAAAATAGTGGTTAACTTGTCCGACAAAAATCATGCTGCGTATGGAGTTTCTACCACCCAGAAAGTGTCGATATGACGTCATTATGTCTCTCCGTACATACAACTTTAAATTATTTTTTATCGATTTAAAATAGAGTACTAATTGTAAAAAAATATATGTCCGTCAAATACACGCTGAAATTGTAGTGGTTTAAAAAACTTATTCCTGGATATCCTAATCAGATATACTATAAATTTTCCGTAAAAGTCCGGGAGATAGCGTCAAATTTTTACGGTGATTTTGGCACGGACTCTATGAACTTATTTTGATGGTTAGTACTTGTATGAGAACTAAAATTGATGTTAGCTGGCGCGACTAAAAACTCGTATTATTTTGGCAAAGCTGAAAATTGTTTATATTAAAGATTATAATTTATTAATCATAATAATTCATGTCAGCTGGAATTTTAACGAGTCAAAAGCTGTTAGCTGGACTTTCAAATTACAGTGCGGCCGACTCATATTCCGACTCTAAAAATTGTGTCTTGCTCTTCCAGCTTTTTATGCTTTGACTGGCTGTGATTATAATCCAGCATTTTACAGAAAAGGAAAGAAGAAACCGTTTGAGTTATTGAAATAACATTCTAAATTTATTCAAGCTTTGATTAATATCTAGCAATACACCTAAAAAATTGGAAGAGACTTACGCTGAGACTTTAGAAGAATTCGTTTGCCACATATGCAATTATAAAACTTTTTTGATGTGAATCTCGAATCTCGGTTATGTGTAGAAGTTGTTTTCGAGAGTCATTACGAACCGTCTCAAACGCAGGTTTGATGACTTCCAACCTCCCGAGTTAGGTAGGTCCGACTTTGAATAAGAGTTCGCTCGAAGAATCCAACTCGGATGGGCGGCGTTCAGGAAATTGTGTTATATTTTCTTGTCAAACATCCCACAGTGCCTGAAGGGTAGGGTTTTCCCCTAGGTGGATTGACGACATAGTGAAAGTCACGAATAACCAGTGAATGCAACTGGCACCTTGTCGTTTGAAATGACGTTCTGAGGGGGAGGCCTATGTTCAGCAGTGGATGCCTTCTGGCCGATGATGATGATATAATACATATATAATATTAAAAAAAAGATCTGATATACCATATAAGGTATGTGTTTACTGTGTTACCATATTCCTACTGTGTTTTTTCCAACTAATTATAACTTATACATTATTATTTTAATTAATTTATGTGTAGTTTAGCATAGTTTTACAGAAGTTGCAAAAGTTGTAACAACATAAAAGTTGTTGAAAAATGAAAAAAAAATTAGCTGACATAAATAAATTAATATGATTATAACTAATACTTTCAATTTTTTCTGTTTATTTTTTGACAGATGTTATGTCAAGTACATGATGCAACTGACACTTTTTTAAGATCCACCATTTATAAATTAATCATTCATACTTTTTCATCTTTTCCAAGAATATTTTTTTACTATCAAGTTTCCTGGCATTTTCTCATCTTATGCCCCGGTCTTGGGCCAGCTGACACATCTTTTATTATTAATACAAAAAAAGAAAAGCCATGCCAAAATGCTCCGGTCAAATTTCACGCTACCTCCCGTACTATTATTACAATCAAGATTTATTTTTATTTATTTTTTTAATTTTCAGATTTTTGAATTAAAATTATTTTATAATTGTAATTTCATACCACAAATTACATGTTAATTTAATATATTTAAATAATATACGTGAATATTTAAGTTTATTCAGTCAGAAATCGACCAAAAGAAGTTTACCACTAGTAATGTTTTTTTTTGTCGGACTGATTATTTAACTGAATATATTTGTCGGACAAGTCGATATTTGCATTTAAAATAGTATTATATATCATTGTTATTTTTGTCCGACATGTATGTATGGAGAGACATAGTGACGTTATATTGACATTTTCAGGGTGGTGGACACGCCATAAGCAGCATGATTTTTGTCGGACAAGTTGACCACTATTTTTAAACTATTTTTATTAAACAATTCTCAAAAAATCACACTTGTATGTATGAAGAGTCATAGTGACGTTATATCGACATTTTCAGGGTGGTGGACACGCCATACGCAGCATGATTTTTGTCGGACAAGTTGACCACTACTTTTAAACTTACTTTATTAAACAATTCTCAAAAAATCAAACTTGTATGTATGGAGAGTCATAGTGACGTCATATCGACAATTTCGGGAATCAGGCATACGAAAACGCAGCAGCGTCAAGAGTTGTCGCATTAAAAAGTTTGTCGGACTCGTCACAAAAAAGGCACTCACAAAGTTTTACGTTTGTATGTATCAAAAAAAATGTTGTTCGTTGTACTGGGGACTAATATGTCACATCTCAATCGATCAAATTGTCACGCCTATTTCCTACAGACAGATATATCCATTCCATATAGGCAGAAACAATGATGCGGTACTTTCCACGATACTGACACAACTCCCTCGCTACCTTCCATCCACAATTCTTTTTATACAAGCTCTACTAGGCAACCCAGCTTTCTTGAGGATACTCCGATTTGGTAAAGAAAAAACACCCTTCTTGGTCTGCCTTGTTTAACGCATCCATTCACATCAAATTTATATTTTTTGTCACATCCCAATACAAGACGTAACTAGTAGCTATCGCCTTCATTTATTGACCGCACTCCAACCGACCGCTGTCAAATATCGAGCCACAATAAAAAAATCAACACATTACTTATTAGTATTTTCTTAGATTTCGCGCGTACTTTAATTAATGTATTAACAAAAGATTGACAAAGGAATACTTCGATGGTTTGGGCACAAGGATGAGTGAAAGTAGATTGACGAAAGGAATTTATGAATCTAATGTAGATGGATGCGTCAAATAAGGCAGGCCCAGGAGGGTGTTTTCCGACTAAGCTAAGTTGCCTAGTTCCCATAACCACAGAGCCTGTATAAAGAGAATTGTGGATGTAAAGGAAGCAAGGGAGTTGTGTAAGGATCGTGGTAAGTGGCGCTCCATTGTCTCTGCCTATCCCTGTGGGAAAAAAGCGTGACAATTAGATTGAATAATTAATTAAACAAATTTTATGCGGCTTACTAACGTGTTTATTTTTGGTTATTGATTTTACATATACTCGTATTTTTTATTATTCCGACGTTTCGAGAGCTTTGCAGCCATCGTGGCCACGGAGACGCGATAGTAAGCCGCATAAAATTTGCTTAATGCATTACTTATTACCCAAACAGGTGTGAAACAAATAAAAATTCATTCATAATAATAAAGTTATTGACGCGTATGCATAAGTGAGGGCGCGATCATGCCAAATAGAGAGCCCCCTAATGTAGACGTCGCGTTTTATTACATTTTAATACACGCAAATAAATATGCAAATGTGCATTTTAAATTCAATACGTGAGCAAACATATACAGACGCCCTTTTGAAATGTATTTAAAATTCAATGCTGAAATGTTTTTATTATTATTATGTTTTTTTAATTAATTTAAAAAGTGGAAGCCACTTGTTTGATGTTCACTTTCGACAAGTAAAATGCTTTGACAACCTATGTGATCTAGGATCCTCTAAGCCAGCCTTTCCCAACCTTTTCCAAGGCGGACCCCCTAGCGCTTCTTTATCATGATCCGCGGACTCACATAGGTCAATTTATTTTATTCTCGAAATCTCAAATAAACTCTAATGCAGTGTTTTTTGTATGTTAAAAGCTAACCACCTATCACTTGACACATTATTCCATCTTGAAACTGAAAAAATCTAAATGGTCTGACTATATTCGGCTGCACTACGTAATTTTCTTGTTTTGTCCGCGGACCCCAGGTTGGGAAAGGCTGTCTAAGCAAAGCATAAAATAGCACCTTTGACCGGCATAATGTCGGCAGACATGCACCCCGTAGAGTGTAATGTTTTTTTATTAGTCGTTTTTGAAACCTTTGTGGCTCGTCATAAAATATTTTAAAAAGTTTTAGAGCGGAGAGTGGGGAGCAGATTATTGCCTCTAAGATCATTCCGATAGACACTTTTTAGAGTTTCTGATATTGCCGGCAAGTAAAAAGAGCGCCGGCCATGAAGCTGCGCAGTAACTTGTTTAGTTACCTACTTACTTTTCGTTTTACGTATGTGTATAAAATTTAAAATATTAATTACGAGTACGTGCTTGTATAGGTAAGCGGGACCGCTGTCGTCCAGAGCTCTTCTAAATTGCCGATCTTTATATCTGCCGGGAACTATACTTTTATCTATTTCGCTAAGAACCAAGGACTCTCAGTTTGTGTGACAATTTCACTGCCACTGCACCATAGTGTCCATATTATGTTATGTTAACAAGTAATGTATTAGTTGATGTATATATTTGTTTTTAAAAGAAGGGGGAAGGGTGGGTAATCCCGATAAGTAATTCTCTCTGTGTAAGTAATGCGTTGATAAATGAAATTAAATCGCACAAACAAGTGCTCCTTTTTGCCCGGGGCTCCCTTTTTATAGGCTAGTGTTGTTTTTCCATGTCGATGTTTTTGTGTTATTACTTTGTTCCTACGTCGACATCGACATTGACATTTTAAGTTTAATAAAACATTGAGAATTAAGAATTATGGCTGTGAATAAGTACCACTTCTTTCAAATATACAGACCGTATAGACTTTGTCGCGTTTAGGAATCAGCTAGTTCCGAATGCTGCCACAATAAAAATGTATAATGTAAATTTAATACATGTACATTGATTGGCATTAAGAAATGAAAATAATGTATGAGCATGTTCATCGGCTGATACTACCATATATATGTTTATATTTTTTAATAACAACCATGACATATTAATATTAATTAATCAATCAAATTGTCACGCCTTTTCCCACAGGGATGGGCAGAGACAATGTAGCGTCACTTGCCACTAACTGACAAAACTCCCTCGTTTCCTTCACATCCACAATTCTCTTCATACAAGCTTTATGGTTATGGGCACTAGGCAACCCAGCTTTCTTGAGGATGTCTCCAATTTGGTCGGAAAACACCCTTCTGGGCCTGCCTTGTTTAACACATCCATCCACATCAGATTTATAAATAAATATCGATATATATTTTTATCGATATAACTGAATAGTAGGGAGCAACATTATTTAGTTAAAAGCGCATCGCGACATGTGCGAGGCAATCTGTCGCTACTGGAACTCTTAACTCGAGTGGATTGCGCCCTTACAACGCACACCGCTACTACCCCGAGACACATTTCGTCCCGCACTCCCCTAATTTTTAGATACGCGGCATTTTAATTCGATATACATTGAAAGTTTTCTATGAGATTACGAGTTTATTAGTTTATTTGCGAGATTAGACTTTTTTAATCAATCAATCAATTAAATAATTAGTTACATAACCACCTATATGATTATCTTCAGGCGTTCATTTTGCTTGCCCTTTATAATTTGAGGACTGCTACTACAATAATTGTAAGTGGCAGTCACATCCTCTATGCCGGCCTAGTTGGGACCGGAAACTTACAAGCTTGACGACAGGCGTGGACGAACGGTTTAGCGATTGGTTTGTTGCGCGTAATGTCCCGGTTTCGATCCCCGGTCGGAGCAAATATTTGTTTCATAGCTTTTATTTGTAATATTTAATAATATTAAATATTGCAAATATTTGTTAATAAAAAAGTGATGGATATTTGCTTCGGGTCTGGTTAACAAAGAGTTGTAGGCAGTGGTACCCAGTCTGCCGATCCGGGGTAGTACCACCACTTACAAGTATACAGACCGTGAAGTGATTTGGTCACGTTTCGGGATCAGCTTGTAAGTTGCCGGTTCCATCTAGGCCGGCATAGTGGATGTGATTGCTACTCACAGTTATTGAATTGTAGTAGCAGTGACATTCATTCATGGACCACACTTCGGCTTAACATCAAGCGGGGTGCTGTCATATGTCGAGTCACAATAAAAAAGACAATCAAGCACAGATTTTAAAATAAATATCCATATAAGACTTTAATATTTGTAATTGTCAATATTGATTCCATGTGAGAATGGGTGCACAGAAGCATGCCACATGTCATTGTGTGCGTGAATAGGAACCCGGGTTTGAACCCGTGACGCGTGTGATGCCACCTGACAGATCTCACTGAGGGTTGCGGGGACAATGTGAAGGACAATTCGCCGTTCACTGGCGAATATTACCTATAACAGTGTTTTTAATAGATTGTTTTTATTGTGATTTGACATCTGACCTTGCCTCACTTACGATCAGGCAGTAGCGGTTTTGATGTGTCTGTACGATGTACAATAATTATATCTGGGGCGTGAGGTCGCTGACCGCGACGTCATCGCTAATTTGTATAAATCAATGTTTTACACCTAATTATTCAGTACATGTTTGAGATCGCGTTCGATAGTACACAACCAAGGTACAGGTATCGCGCGACCCGTGTATCTCATACCAACAACCATTATCCATATAAACCACACATTCACCACCAATTACCAATTAAGTTATTAAATAGACATTAACCAGAAGTTCGTTACTTTATTTATTTCATCGCACCAACCAACACGTGCAACTGCTGTACGGTCACCAACGCACCGTACAGTGTCATAATAAAATAAAAAAAATTGAAACGCCGCATTTGACTTTGCCTGACTTACTATAAAAAACGTCAATAAAAAAGAAAAACTAATTATTTAGTCGTTTCTATTTTACTCTTTCAGTTACTTACTTTTTTATTTAATCAATCAAATCGTCACGCCTTTTTCCCCCTGGAATAGGCAGACAATAGAGCTCCACTTACCACAATTCTCTTCATACACGCTCTATAGTTATGGGCACTAGGCAACCCAGCTTTCTTGGGGATTTCTCTGTTTTGGTCGGCGAACACCAGCCCCGCCTTGTTTAAGGCATCTCTGCTTATCCCTGTGGGAAAAGGCGTGACAATTTGATTTGATTGATTGATAGATTATATTTGATGCTATCGTAAACTAGGTAGGTTTTTTCAGTCGCTTATGGATTTCACAAAATTATAGGAAAAGTCGAGGTCAGATTGCGTTTTCGAAAAAAATCATGCTAAACTTTGTAAAGCTAGTGTAAGCTTGTTATAAGCAAGCTTATGTCAGGAGCGAGCTCAGTTCTGTGACCCGTGTAATGACACCTGACATCTCCCACGACACTTACTGTCAGATTTCAGTAGCAACCCTTAGATTAGGGGTGGTTAAGTCCTTGATTTTAGTTAGGGAGAATGGAGGGGCGATTTATGTTATTTCAACGGTTTATAAGACGTTTTTAGAAATTTAATCAAATTGTCACGCCTTTTTTTCACAGGGATAGGCAGAGACAAAGCGCTACTTGCCATCGTGGCAACAAGACTACTTCCTCGCTTCCCTCACATCCACAATTCTCAATTTCAATATTTGACCCGCAAATTTGACAATGTAATTTTAACGACCCGCGTGATGTATTGGTTTCAATAATAGTCTGCTACGTTGTCTTAGGTTCGATTCCCGTTTGGAGCAAATATTTGTTTCATACCTTTTATTTGTAATATTTAATAATTTAAATAAATTTACGAATATTTGTTAAAAAAAAAGGGCACTTATTGGCTCCGAGTCTGGTTGTCAAAGAGTGGTAGGCAGTGGTACCCAGTCTGCCGATCCGGTGTAGTACCACCACTTACAAGTATACAGACCGTGAAGTGATTTCGTCGCGTTTCGGGATCAGCTTGTAAGTTGCCGGTTCCAACTAGGTGACTGCTACTTACAGTTATTAAATTATAGTACTTTTGACCTTCATTTATGGACCAGACTTCTTCAGCTTAACATTAGACGGGGACTTGTCATATGTCGAATCACAAATAAAAGAAATACGAAAATTATTCACTAACTTTGTGAAGTGGCAGTGCAATGGGTACGCAAACCAAAGAGCACGAGTTCGAGACCACCCACCGGTACCAATGTATCTTTGATATATGTACTTTGCTTGTCCTGTTTCTATGATACAAGCACTTTAGTAGCTTAATATAGAAATATAAATAAATAAAAATGAATATATTTGTAGACTATGGTTTGACTTTTTTTATTGTAACAAATAATTTATTAGAATGCCTTAATAAGGAATTCAGTATTGCCCTAAACCTGTCGGGTTTGTCGCCGGCTTTTATAATAAGAAAAAGTGGAAGTCATTAAGGGGCGCCGAAATGTTCGGACACTTTTATCTCACTGAAATTAAGAATCAAAACATTTTAAACGCACTACAAATTCCTGAGGAGAATATGGGTGGCGTTTGGCCACAGTGGGACAGTTTGTGGAGATTCGTGGACAAAATACAAATATACAGACCGTGAAGTGATTTAGTTGCGTTTTAGTGTCAGTTTTTAAGTTGCCGGTCCCAACTAGGCTGGCATAGTGGATTTCACTGCTTCCTATTTTTTTTCATTTCTATACTAAGCTACTAAATGTATAATTTGTATCATAGATACAGTACGACGAAAAAACATAAATCATAAATACATTTTTTTATTATACATTTCTATACTAAGCTGCTTAAGTGCTTGTATCATAGAAACAGGACAACTAAAGTACATATATCAAGGATACATTGGTACCGGAGGGTGGTTTCGAACTCGTGCACTCGGTTTGCGTAACCATTGCACTGCCACTACACCACGGTCGCCTTGATACTGGAAAGTAGTTTTTGAACCGGGGGATCTCAGTTGCGTGCCGTGTCTCTTGCGTAATTTACCTAGGCCGGCATTGTAAAAAGGATTGTTACGAAGGATTGTTTAAGTATGAGTCACAATACATTAAAAATAAAACCAAGCTTTATTAATAAGTTGCATTATAATTTTGTCTATAAACTGGTAAATATAAAAACACTGTGCACTATACTCGGCTTCCATTAGTGTGTTCGAATTTAGAATGCGTTCCGTATTGGACGAGATCTGTCAAAGTTGTGAATAATCGGCCGTGTGTTTAGTTTGTGCGTTCCACAGTAATTGATTGTTGTTTATGTTTTATAAAAAAGATCAAATTTTGTTCGCGTGTTTGTAGTATGTTGAACTTTGTGCGATTTGACTTTTTTTTTGAAAAATTATTATTATAATTTCTTTGGCCGGCATAGTGACGGCGACTGAGGCATCTGTGAACAAACTCGGTTTTCTCAGTCGTCGTCACTCTTAGACCTCCTCTTGCTCGTCATCAAGCAGGTCGAGATCAGATGTCGAGCCACAATAAAAAATAAAAAAAATAAAATTAAAACAGGGATAGGCAGAGACTGTAGAAATCATTTGGAAATTAATTACTATGGGTTTTTTGGAGACCAGTCTTAGCTGGTTTAGAAACCCAGCTCTGTTAGATTTTAGTAAGATTTTTTTTATTGTGACACGAATACTGACCTCGTTCAGCCTAATGATAAGCACGAGATAATGTAGCGCCACTTTTTACGATCCTAGCACAACTCTCTCGCTTCTCTAACATCCACATTTCTCTTTATGTAAGCTTTATATAAATAATATCATTAAATTAAAGGCTCTTTAATCAGTACTTTATTATGTACAAACATGTATTTAGCTGAATTGTGGTTGTAAGGGAAGCGAGGGATTTGTGTCAGGATTGTGGCAAGTGGCGCTCCGTTGTCTCTGACCATCCCTGTTATTATAAATACGCTGTGAACCAATTTGGTTTTGATGTTATTTTTCCATACAAAAGCTATAAAGCTTAATATTATCGTTGGGCTATGTGCGAAAGAATAACATCGGACAATTTGTCTCTGGTCAGGTCTCTGTTTGCATTTCATAAGGGTGGATTGTTTGTTTTAAATTTAGAACGTTTGTTTTTTAAAATGATTAACAGCCGGTTGTACCAAAAAAGTTTCAATTTACGAATTTAGTTTTACTTTATACTTATTCTATTACGAAATCGTGAAGTGGGTTGTTAATAATTTTATATCGAAACTGCCATTTATATATGTTTTTATCATTAGAAATAACAAAAGTAGTACATAGAAACCCAAAATGAATGATGTCCTTTAGCTCTGTATAAAATATCCGTTTAACGTAAATGTAAAATGTGAAATTAAAGAGTGGTACAACCCATTTTTCTTTATTTCTTTTACTTATACGATAATTTTTACAAATTCGTAAATTATAATTTTTGGTACAACCGGCTGTTAGTCTTTTATATGTATTACAAACTTATAGAACATCCCGCCTGATGTTAAGCTGCTACTAAAATTCAATGACCACCTATGTACCTATTTTTAAGTTTATTTTGGTGCAATAAATATATTATCTAACAAAAATAACCAAAATTATGCTGTTGATATATTTTTTTTATTGTGACTCGACATATGACAGTACTCTACTTGATGTTAAGCTGGATTATGCTCCATGAATGTCACTGCTACTACAATTAGATAACTGTGAGCAGCAATCACATCCACTATACCGGCCTAGTTGGAACCGACAACTTACAAGCTGATCCCTAACAGCGACCCAATCACTTGTTGGTACTCTACCCCGGCTCGGCATATCCACCTCTTTTTTTATTGATAAATATTTGCTATATTTAATATGATTATTAAATATTACAAATAAAAGCTATGAAACAAAATTTGCTCCGACCGGGAATCGAACCCGGGACTTTACGCGCAACAGACAAATCGCTAACCGTTAATATAATATTTATCCTTGTTCCAGTTTCATGTGCTGCAGTGAGACTCTACAAAGGATGCAGCTGGCAGGCTTTGCCAAGGAAGGCATACACACCCTGATCACGATGTGCGCGAACGTTTGCAAGCCAAGCATTTTCGATGTAAGTCTCGATGTAGTTCGATGTAGTCGTTCAATATTTATCGTTCAACAAATAATGAAAGCGAATATTCACAGTAGCGTTCTCACGGTTCAATAATAATCGACTCATTATTACATGTGTCCATTACACTGTCTATTTTAGCATTTTTCTCGTGGATGCGGACGCCATAATTTGCCTTTTTTTTGTACAAACAAACAATAAACTGCACACAGACGAACAAAATACATACTCAATTGCGCTGATTGACTGACTGATTGAACTGATTATTCAATGCGAGTTGAACGAACTGAATTGAATTTAATCAATAAAATTTAAAAGGTCTTTAACTTTTGTTGAACCGATATTTATTGCTTCAACTTGATTAAAAGTCTGTTCAGACGGTTCAATTCGTGGACGATTTTGCAGTTGATCAACAAAGTTTTCCTCGTGTGAACGCCGGCCTGGTCATTCGTAAACACATCTGGTATAGTTCGCGTCACGTAAGTTGGCAAAAGTAGTCAGATGCGCAGAGGTCGTTATTTAGGTGTGTTTAGGAACGCGGGGGACACGGGGCATGAGGTAACAAAGTTCCGTGCGCGCGATTGGCTGGCCATTCGATCATCTCCGTTCGCTCCCGCGTACACTTGGGTGCACTAAAATGGTGCACCGCTGGTTTTCGTATCAAACTAATAGTTTTACTACATATTAGACCCTCGCCGCGTCTGTCTGTTCGCGATAAATCAATCCTAATAAAACAAAAATTGTCCTGCCTTTTCCCCACGGGGATAGGGAGAGAAAATGGAGCGCCACCTGCCACGATCCTGACACAACTCCCACGCTTTCTTCACATTCACAATTCTCTTCATACAAGCTCTATGGTTCTGGGCACTAGGCAACCTAGCTTTCTTGAGGATGTTTCCGATTTGGTCGAAGAACACCCACCTGGGTCTGCCTCGATTGACGCATCCATGCACATTAGATTTATAAATTCCTTTCGTCAATCTACTTCCATTTAAACTACTATTATTATATTTTATGAATTTAAAGAGACCTTTTTTATTGCACGGCCAGTGTACATGCGCAAACGGTCCCCCACCACGTTAAAATCTTGCCTACTTACGTGACACGAACTATAATGTAGCTGAAAAAGTACGATTGATGACAGCACCCCGCCTGGGTGAAGTCGATTAAGAGAGGCGACTGCTACTAAAGTTAAATAACTGCTAGAGTAAACGCGATAGTAAGCCGCATTAAATTGGTTAAATTCATTATATTTATTGTTTTAGACGGAATGCCGCGATATGGGGAGCTGGGCACTGCGGACGTGTCTCGGCCCTGAGTTGGGCGGCGCTAGGGCGGAATTCTGCGCGCTCTTCGTCGGTGGTGCGGGCCTAACAGACGCAGGGGGGGTTTTCGTGAGGGCTGCCAGGACTACTAGGTTGCTCCGTGCACTTGCTGAGCTCAATTATAAGATTGTGCAGGTATGTTGTTTTTCTTTTAGGCGGCACAGTGGCGGCGACTGATGGTTTTTTTTTTTCAGTCGTCGGCACCTCTCATTACTTTTTATCAGGCAAGTCGAGGTCCCGTGTCGTGTCTCAATACAAATAAAATGGTAGTCCAGTCAGGCAGACTGGAGTGTAGTACCACCACTTGGAAGTATTGAGACCCTAAAGTGACTTAATAGCGTTTTGTGATTAGCTTTTAAGTTACCGGATCTAACTAAGCCGGCATAGTGGGTGCGCCTGCTACTAGGAATTACTGTAGGAATGTTATCGCTTCCATTCGTGGATCGTACTCCATCTTAACATCAAGCCAATAAAAAAACGCATTGTTTTTTTTAAAATTGATTCTGACCTCGACTTGCCTTGTGGTAAGCAAGGGAAAGTACAAAAGCGTTGATGACTGAAAAATACCGATTTAAGTTAGTTACCCCAGTCGCCGTCACCGCCTAAATCTGTCTACTTCGTAAGCGAATGCAGGGCGTTTTTCTCGTACTGTAATGATTGGAAACAGTACGAGATTTTTTAAAAATTGTGACTCAGTATCTGACCTCGACCCGCCTGATGGTAAGCAAGAGGAGGACTAAGAGTGCCGACGCCTGCAAAAACCTAGTCAGTTCACGTATGCCCCAGTCACTATGCCGGCCTAAGATTGTCTGCTTTGAGTGAAATTAATAGGCAGTTGAAGTGAAAAGCAAATAGTGTGTAATTTATTCCCGAGGCATCTCGTTAGGGCATTTCGTTTGGTCGGCGGCGGCGGTGAGTAGCTTAATTAACTGGAGTATCATTACGGTGTGTTTGCAATGGGTAAACAGGAGGGTTGAGCTGTGCAACCTAGGAGCCGGTTGTATGCGCTGCACATTGATATAAGAATTAAATGGATAAGATTATTTTTGTTCGAATTGTACACTATATAGGTATAAATATAACTATATAGTGTACTTTTTTTTTTAATTTAATACGTGTTAGATATTGAGTATTAGGTCCGGATATAAAATGGCACCAATAGAATAAGCGGAACGTGACCTAGAGAACTAGAAAACAAAATGGCGCAGGGTTAGTTTATTTTAGGGGCAACTGCAGATCGTGCAATTTTAGAATTTTTGTAGCCATTGTGTTTTTTGAATATTATCAATCAATCAAATTGTCACGACTTTTTCCCACAGACATAGGTAGAGACAATGAAGTGCCTCTTGCCACGAACCTGACACAACTTTCTCGCTTTCTTCACATTCACAATTCTCTTTGGTTCATACAAGCTCTATGGTACAACCTAGCTTTCTTGAATATGTTTCCGATTTGGTTGGCAAACATCCTCCTGGGCCTGCCTCGTTTAATGCATCCATTCACATAAGTTTTTTTTTTAATATTACATGTACCTTTTTTATCGAAGACTAGGCTGTATGGACTATATTATGTCCTTTGCCTTCTTAGATTAGAAGAACTAAACAACAATAAATGTCAGTTAAAGATATTATCTAGGAGTTTTGGCGGGCAACTGCAACTGACAGGACGCGCAATTTTGAATTATTTGAAAAGCTTGTGTTTTTTATAAATATTAATGTGTAATAATGGTGGAATTGTTATCCAGTAATAGTTTTTAAGTTGATCAAGTATAAACAAGTAATTTAAAGTTGTGAAACGTGTTTCTTCATGTTCCCTTCAAGACTCCTACCGAAGTTTTAGTAAAGGCTTTCCGCCGCTTTACTAAAACGATCATCATCAACCTCACTATCATCGTCATCATTTGATGAATCTTTCGCGTGGTTCATCTTCATCTTTACTTGACAATGTATTAACATTGAACCATATATTTTTACTTTGACACTGGCAAGTTAAATACTAAAGCCGTAAACAAGAAGAAAGAAAAAAATGTTATCTATCGTAAATAAAGAGTAGTGGTAGTAATAAGGTCGCGCAAACTGATGGTCCCTGGTTCACTTGCTGGTACCAATGTATCTTTGAAGTGCTTCGGTCGTTTTGTTTCTATGGTACAAGCATTGTTAGTATAGTCTGTGTAAGCCGAAATGACGCGCCCCTCCACCGAATTTGCGCACACGAAAAAACATAAAATATAAATGCAACACACCGATAATGCAATTGTAATTGATCATTCAGTTGCTGGTTGGACACCAAAGGAGGAGCACGCGGATAAAGTATAATAGTATAGTTCGTAATATTTGTATATTAACACATTAAATAAACTAATAAATTGCAGGGGCGCGTCATTTATAGTTAGACAAGCTATACCTTAGTAAGTTAAAAAAAAACTACAGTTTAGTCTAAGCAGACTTATTTTATTTAAAAATTGTATATCTTATCCAATAGTAACATTTCTTGAATCCTAACCGACTGTCAATGTTTGCAAGTTTTCTCAGAGGTCTCTACTGAATAACCAGTATTACGTATCACTTTAACAACTGTTCCTGTCTCTCTCCCACCTCGTGTTTTAGAAAGAGAGGTGCGCCAGAAAAAACATAGTTAATTTGTTTACAATGGCTACCGTTTGTTGCCGTGATTTGTATTGATGGAATGTTGAGACGGTCTTATATTATTAAATAGTTGGAGGAGATGAAAGAATTTGCCGACTGGTATTAGGTTCGCAGGTTCGATTCCCAGTTTTTTTTTATTGTGACTCGACATATGACAGCACCCCACTTGATATTAAGCCGAAGTGTGGTCCATGAATGAATAGCATTGCTACTTCAATTCAGTAACTGTGAGTAGCAATCACATCCACTATGCCGGCCTAGATGGAACCGGCAACTTACAAGCTGATCCCGAAACGTGACCAAATCACTTTACGGTCTGTATACTTGTAAGTGGTGGTACTACCCCGGATCGGCACCACTGCCTACCACTCTTTGATAACCAGACCCGAAGCAAATATCCATCTCTTTTTTTTTTATTAACAAATATTTGCAATATTTAATATTTTTAAATATTACAAATAAAAGCTTTGAAACAAATATTTGATTCGACCTGGAATCGAACCCGGGACTTTACGCGCAACAAACCAATCGCTAAACCGTTCGTCCACGCGTGTTGTTAAGCTAGAATTGTTTCACTGATAACTTCAGCTTACAGGCATCTTACAAGCTAATTCCAAAATACGACTTAGTCACTTCACTGTCTTTATACTTGTACTACTACAGAACGGCAGACTGGCTGCCCTGCAATAACTGTGACTGCTACTTGCAGTTATTGAATTGTAGTAGCAGTGGCATTCATTCATAAACCACACTCCAGCTTAACATCAAGCTATCATATGTCGAGTCACAATAAAAATAAATGTACTTTGGTCATTCTGTTTCAGTGAGACAAGCACGTTAGTAGCTTAGTATAGAAATGTAAAGATAAAAAAATTTACTGAAATTTGTTTTATATTCTTATTATATATGATTATATTCTTTATTGACAAAAGGATGGGTTTGGGCACATTGAAAGGATGAGTAAAAGTAGATTGACGAAAGGAATTTATAAATCTGATGTGGATAGATGCGTTAAACAAGGCAGACTCAGGAGGATGTTTTCCGATCAAATCGAAGACATCCTCAAGAATGCTGGGTTGCCTAGTGCCCATAACCGTAGAGCTTGTATGAGGAGAATTGTGGATGTGAAGGAAGCGAGGGAGTTTTGTCAGGATCGTGGCAAGTGGCGCTCCATTGTCTCTGCCTATCCCACGCCCCGGAAAGAGGCATGACAATTTGATTGATTGATTGATTCTTTATTTATTACATTTCTATACTGAGCTACTTAACGTGCTTGTATTACAAAAACTGGTTGACCAAAGTACACATATCAAAGATACATAGTTACTAGTAAGTGGTTTTGAAGCGAAGGCTCTTGGTTTGCGAGGCTATTCGCAACCACTACACCACGGTCGTCTCATAAAAAAATAAATAATACTACTAATATTTCCCAACATTAATTTATTCGCATAATATAAAGGGATTCGTTCTACGTGCCTCCGCAATTGTAATTCAGCTAACGGCCATTTTGGATTTTAGTATTATCCACTTTGTTGCGACACGTGACTAATATTATTTGGAATTAAGATTTCAATTGAGTGTTGAGAATTATTTGTGTTAGTTATTCTTGGTAGTGATGGCCAGTCTGTCGATCCGGGGTAGTAATTTTTTTTATTGTGGCTCGACATATGATAGTCCATGAATGGATGCCACTGCTACTACAACTCAATAACTGTAAAAACTATCACATCCACTATGTCGGCCTAGTTGAAACCGGCAACTTACAAGCTGATCCCGAAACGCGACCAAATCACTTCACGGTCTGTATACTTGTAAGCGGTGGTACTACGCCGGATCGGCAGACTGGGTACCACTGCCTACCACTCTTTCATAACCAGACCCGAAGCAAATATCTATCTCATTTTTTTAGTAATAGCAAATATTTGCAATATTTAATATAATTAATAAATATTATAAATAAAAGCTACAAAACAAATATTTGCTCCTAGTGGGAATTGAACCCGGTACTTTACGCACAACAAACCAATCTCTGACCGTTCATCCACGCCTGTCGTCAAAATAAATTATTAGCAGCGACAATACTTTTTAAAATTCAAGAGTTACCAGTATGAAAAGAACTGTTGTGAAATGTAAAGGTAGATAGCACTTTGAGTTCCAGGATCGAGGATAGTGGCGGTCCATTATTTCTGCTTATCACTGTGGTAATGGAGGCTTGACTATAGATATCTTAATAATATAAATATACCTAAGTTGTGTTTGAAAATAGCGCCGTGTCCTCTCTCCCCGTAACAGAGTGCGTCTGAATAGGACAGCATCGCAAACAGTGGCCGTAATAATATGTTTGTTGAGGGTCGTCGGCAAATATTCAAACACTAGGGATGTGCATTATTTCTATGTTAAATGTATCGATAAAATAATATTCTTTTGACAGTTGTTAAAGATTACCAATTTATTATACCCAATTAATTTTTAAACTTACTTAATTATAATGGTATACGAAAGAAGACTAATACGACGACAGGCGTCTGCCGATCCTGGGTTGTACCACCACGTATACAGACTATAAAGTGATTTGGTCGCGTTTCGGGATCAGCTTGTAAGTTGCCGGTTCCAACTAGGCGGTTCCTCACAGTTAGCAGTTATTATTGTGGAAATACAATAATATAAAAAACAATAATATTTATTTATTCTTTCAGTCGAATATATAAGTAAAAGCACAATAATACACAAAAATATTTGTTTTTATTTATTGTATTTACTTAATTTGATATAAGGCGACCGTGGTGTAGTGACAGTGCAATGGTTACATAAACCGAGAGCACGGTTTAAAACCACTTGCCGGTACTAATGTATCTTTGATATATGTACTTTGGTGATCCTGTTTCTGTGATACAAGCACTTTAGTTGCTTAGTAAAGAAATGTAAATAAAATATAATTAAAATAAAAACTCAAAATGTATATTTTGTCCTTAAATATAATAATATTCATTTCTTAAATTAATATCTGCTTACATCTAGATATGGTGGCACGTACTGTAAAGTGGGATAAAGTATTTTTATTTTTGTTATCCTTATTTATTTCCCACCATCCGCGAGTATACCATATCGATATCGATGGATTTAATCTGAAAGTAACATCGCTAGTGTAGGTCAGATAATGAATTGACTTCTTGAATCAGTGTGTTCAGCTTCAAATTGAATTGACTATTGAAACTTTTGCCCAAATTAACTGTTTGCTCTTTATTATGTATGGAACAGGGTGATTGGTGGGTACTTTAAAATTTTTCGTACCTACTCAATGGGATAAAATTGAGTTTAAAGTTAGAAATGTTTAGTGGACGACCATTATTTTTGTTTTTTTTATTGTGACTCAACATATGACGGCACCCCGCTTGATGTTAAGCTGGAGTGTGGTCCGTGAGTGGATGTCACTACAATTCAATAACTGTAAGTAGCAATCACATCCACTATGCCGGCCTAGTTGTAACCGGCAACGGCATGCTGATCGCGAAACGCGACCATACCACTTCACCGTCTGTATACTTGTCTGTGTAAGTGGTGGTACTACCTCGGATCGGCAGACTGGGCACCACTGCCTACCACTCTTTGATAACCAGACCCGAAGCAAATATCCAACTTTTTTTTTTAATAACAAATATTTGCAATATTTTATAGAATTATTAAATATTACAAATAAAAGCTTGTCAAGTCGTCAGTCCATCTTCGCCGCGTCTTCCGGTTCGTGTTCTCCACTCTAAAACCTTTCTTCCCCATCAGTTGTCGGTTTTACAAGCGATGTTTCCAGCCTTTATTAGCCTTTTTATTTGTCTCACTTTTTTCATGACTCACGACATTTGACGATCTTTCGCCACGAACTATTGTAGAAGTCCATCTCATCTCGGAAGTGGGACTGGGCAGATCATCTCTGTCGCATGTCCGATGCATTATCGACCAAGTTTACTACTGAGTGGACTCCAGTTTACAGAAGACATCGCGGCAGGCCCAAACGGAGATTATCTTTATTAATTCATCAAAATATTTATTAATTTACGTATATTTATTTTAATGATTTAATTATGGCTTTATTTTTAACTATATAGAGTGTATACTTGTTTGTATGAGTTTGGTTGGGGTAAAATTGTAGTGGGTCTGGGATTTGAATCGTTGTCCCTTGGGTGGGAGCGAATGTTGAATTTGATACGCTTGTTTTGTGGTTTTTGATTATTAATAAATATTTGCTGTTTGATCTAATCTATTATTTAATTTTCTTTTGTTTGTTTTAATGATATTCTATAGTTTATTTATTTATATAAAAGAGAGAGCGGAGAATGAAAAGTCCAAGAGTGCTGCTGACTAGAAGTAACAATTCAGTACACGCTTATCAAATTTGCCTTCACTATGCCGGCCAAAGACAACATTATACTGTCCCTTTCTTCCGATTGTATTTTTTTTTATTATGACTGATTTTGATTTGCCTAATGATAAGCAGGGGAGATCCAAGAGTGACGACGACTTAATAAAATGAGTTAGTTCGGCTGTCTCAGTTGCCGTCACTATGCCGGCCAAAGCCGGCTTCATCACGCATCGCTTAAAGGATCCAAGGTTATAGTAGGGAGAGAACACATGGGCTGGCAAAGCATTCCACTTGTCGATTGTTCTACAAAGAAAAGACGCACCGAACTTTTTAGTTCGACTGCCGATTTGATCGACAGAATGCAGATGCTTCCCTCGACCTGTGCGGGTATTATTGGTGTGAAATGATGAGGTAGGAACAGGGTTAAAGAGCTCCTCGGAACATTCTCCGTGGTATAGGCGATAGAGGGTGATATAAATCCAAGCTCAAGTTGCCCTCTTATCCTGTATCCAACGGCCCGTGATCACATCACGTGCTTATGCGTGATTGCGTGACTGGCATTGCGATTTCCGATGTGATTTTTCTAAGGGTTCCACTCACTGGCCACTCACACGAGATTTGTTTCTCCGCTCGAGTTACTAATGTCTTGGACTATTATTGTTTGTGTGTTTAAGTTTTACAAAGCAGTAGTGCAGTCTGCAGTCGCCGGCGGAATCACACATTAATGTGGCCAGAAATAATGTACTTTTAGGCTACGTAAAATATAATTCCTCTTTTGTTGGCAGGACGCGTTTACTGGTGGCGGATGGTTGTTGGAGTTCGAAGCCTCCGTGTCCAGGCTGCTGTTGCAGCATGCACCCACTGATAGGGAGGTTGCTGCTAATCGATCCAATCGTGAGTCTTTAATAATATTACAGCATTTGTTTATCTTGGCTGCACCCCTAGCACGGCAATCCAAGAAGCAAGGTCAAGAACTGCAAGGAATATTATTGTAATTTATTTTAAATAACGAATTAAAGGCCAGCACATCAAAATGTTAAAAAAATATTTATCAAAGTATTTAACGTTGTTTTGTGTAAAGTTTTACAAAACGTTTTAATATCTTTTTTAAGTTATTTAAAATGAGTTAGAGTGATATTCTTCGCAGTTCTTTGATTGCTTCTTGGATTGCCGTGCAAGGTGGGCTGGACGTTACACCACCCTGCTTGAAGTTAAGCTGAAGTGTGGTCGATGAATGATGGCGACTGCTGTTAAAGGAAAATACTGCCAACAGCAGTCGCGTCCACTTGCAACCGAAAACTTCCAGCTTTTCCCGATACGCGCCTGAGTCACTCCACGGCATGTGGTACTACTGTGGATCGGCAGACTAGGTATATGAATCCCAACTGTCTGCCTATCGCTCTTAAAATAACAGTTAATTTATTTGACAGCTTAAAAGTTTTCGGTTTCAACTAGATAAAGAAGACGCAGTGGCGTAGCGTGGGATTCAGCCGCCCAGGGCAGAAAAAAAAATCCGCCCCCTTATTTAGGAATTTCAATCATAGGTACAACAAAAATATGAATTCAGGTTCAAATTTTAACGAATTATTTTAGTTTTTTTAAATTTTGCCATCCCCTAAATGTGCCCCCTCTGCCCCTGCCACGCTACGCCACTGAGTAGACGTATTAGAGTATACAACTATAAGAGTAGTAGGCAGTAGTACCCAGTCTGCCAATTCGTCGCATTTCGGGATCAGTTTGTGAGTTGCCGGTTTTAACTAGGCCGACATAGTGTATGTAACTGCTACTTACAGTTATTGAATTGTAGTGACATCCATTCAAAGACCACACTCCAGCTTAACATCAGGTGGGGTGCTGTCATATGTCGAGTCACAATAAAAAATATTTAAAAAATGTACCTGCTACTGCAGTTATTTAATTGTAGTAGCAGTCGCCTCCATTCATGGACCACACTCCTGTCACGTCAAGAGACACAGTTTTTATGCGCATGTAAAACTACTGGTTACATTTTTTTTTATTGTGACACGACATTTGACCAGTTGACCTGATGATAAGCAAAAGGAGGTCCAAGAGTGACGACGACTGAGAAAACCGAGTTGGTTCACGGTTGCCCCAGTCGCCGTCACTATGCCGGCCAAAGATGCTTCTTCACGCATCGCTTGAAGGATCCAAGGTTATCTAGTTATATAGATTATTTTTCCATAGGTAACGCGCCCGAACGTCTGGATCGCAAATTGTCCGAGACCATGGTGCTTGATCTGATCACCATCATAGGATATTTTGTTATTGACAATGCAGAATATCAAGTAAGTATGCTGCTACCGTAATACTTTTGTTCAATCAATCAAATTGTCACGCCTTTTCCCACAGGGATAGGCAGAGACAATAGAGCGAAACTTGCCACGTGCCTAACACAACTCCCTCGCTTCCCTCACATCCACAATAGGGTATATGCATGTATTTTTTTTATGTGTTTAATTCACTTATTACATCGTTATAACATAATAAAAAATATAAATATTGTTGGAAAAGTTCTAATTATTTTTTAATAATAATTTTAAAACTTCGATTAAATTTGACACATTTGAACGCCATCATCTAGCGCGGGCTTTTGATGACGTCACACGTTAGGACCAGTATTTGTTTACTTCGAGTGTTACTGTTACTTACGTGGATTTTAAAGTTGTAATAGCTAAAGAACCATGGAGAAACCTAAAAAAAAACATTTTATAGATATTGCCTTGTACCAAAGTGCAAGAACTCTATTAGATTAAGTGTTTTTTTCCAGTTCCTAGAGATACGAAAACTATGGTGTAAGGTTATGAGAAGACGTAAGGTATCTCCAATACCAAGTTTGTATTGTTGTGAAAATCACTTTAATGTATGTTATAATTGGATAGGTCTCCTAACTTGGTTAACAAAATTCATATCATTCAGGGCTAGGTATGCAAATGTTGCGTCCACTCCGCTAGTCACTTACATGGTCACAATACAAAAAAATGTAACACCTTGAAGTACCTAATCTCATGTACACCACTGGTCAATATTTTTCTGATGGATATATAGTGCAAGGGCCACTGATGTTATAATAGTTCAAGACTGTGGTTACTTGGAGTGTTTTCCCCCTACATATACAATATAGCAGTGATGGCTGACAGAGGACTAAAAGACTTGTCACATTTGCTGGTAGCTGAGAAATGTACGACCACCTTCTGTTTTAAAGTCCTCCTCCAGCACTAAAGCGGCAGCACTTGTGGTTTGATAAGTTTGCAGGATGTTTTATTTAAAAATAAATGAAATTAACATTAGTTTTATTTTACATAAAATATTTCAGACATTTTAAGAACAAGAAATTAATCTCAAGAGATATTATTATTCTACCTCAGTCTCCCGTCCAGGGTAGTACTACCATGTTCAAGTGTACAGACTGTCCCTTGACGCTTTGGTTAATTTTTTTATTTTTATTTTATTGTGACTCGACATATGACAGCACCCCGCTTGATGTTAAGCCGAAGTGTGGTCCATGAATGAATGTCACTGCTACTACAATTCAATAACTGTGAGTAGCAATCACATCCACTATGCCGGCCTAGATGGAACCGGCAACTTACAAGCTGATCCCAAAACGTGACCAAATAATCACTTCACGGTCTGTATACTTGTAAGTGGTGGTACTACCCCGGATCGGCAGACTGGGTACCACTGCCTACCACTCTTTGATAACCAGACCCGAAGCAAATATCCATCTCTTTTTTTTATTTTGCAAATATTTAATATAATTAAATATTACAAATAAAAGCTATGAAACAAATATTTGCTCTGACCGGGGATCGAACCCGGGACTTTACGCGCAACAAACCAAACGCTAAACCGTTCGTCCACGCCTGTCGTCATTAGCAAGTTATAGAGGTGTTCGAATGCCTAACAGCCCAGCCGACGAACACAGGGGTATGATTAGGCACACTGCAAATTTCCTTCGCTTTTATATATTATACTTCCAATTTTTCCAATAGCAATCAATGCTAGTTCTTGGAAGATCTTCCTACACCGGTGTAGCCATGCCAAGAAAGCAAACACATGCTTAACTCCTCCTAAAACAAAAAAATATATATATTTGAGTAATACTTTTATTATCAATTATACTTAAGTAGGTGTAAGTTATAGTCGTAATAAAGCCCAAGAAAGGAATAGAATCCTACCTTAGTGTGCTGCACAATCTTCACATTGAGCAGAAACAATAGTTTCTTCTGCTTCATTACAGCACTGACAGCATAACATTTTCTATGAACATTATGCTCGGGTGTAATTCAACCTTTCACCACACATTATGTTTCCTCCCATCCCGTTTTACTTGCACATAGCCTACTGCTGAGTCGCCTTAAGATTCTCGTTCAGATCTGTAATAATCAATAAGTATTAATTACCTAAAAGTGTTAAGTAGTATATCTAAATCAGTTTTACATAAAATATTTGTTTGTTTCTTTATTTTTTTCAAAATTTAGGACAATTCAAGTAACCATGATAAACATAGATCATTGTTATTATAATAAAATTGCGTACAAATACTTATAAATTATTATAATACAGACAGTACAACACCAGCTTTAGTCCGAAGATTATTTATAGGTTATGTTTTGAGTAAGTTCTGCTAAGTGCAGGCATGCATAATAACCTATGTTATTATTTATAATATATCATGTATTATAACAATTACCTTGCAGCTTTTACTTCTTTGATCTCAGCGGACGGAAATTCTCGATTTGATGCAAAATATGCTGTCATCATGAATGCATCTATTTTCGGTCGATTATTTTATTGTGCTTTTACAAAATCACTTTCAGTCATTGTCTTGTATGATTATTAATGTCCCAGAATGCTAAAATTGCACTAGCTAAACAAAAACACTGCATAAACACAAATAACAGCTATTTTTTCTCTTAAACACTACGCGCACAATATGAGCATCGACTCCGAACGTGTCATGTGACGTCACGTTTCATTCGGCCAATGGTGATGCGTTTCACTCATTTGAATTTCACTTGCTTATTTTTCACTTTTTGTTTAATCTTTTATGCAATATATACAAAGAAAATTAAAAATATAATTATTTTAGCATGATG
This sequence comes from Tinea trinotella, assembly GCA_905220615.1. Classification (NCBI taxonomy): domain Eukaryota; kingdom Metazoa; phylum Arthropoda; class Insecta; order Lepidoptera; family Tineidae; genus Tinea; species Tinea trinotella. The sequence continues at coordinate 662,337 of HG992328.1, read as the reverse complement.
TTAGTACAATAAAGAATCGGGGGAAAAATTTGCAGCAATATTTAAACCACGTGCATATTCCCTATTCTCTTCAAAGAAGGTCTACGGTTATGAGCACTAGGCGACCCAACTTTTTTGAGAATGTTTTCGAGTTGGTCGGAAAACACGTTCCTGTGATTTTTTTTCGTGGGGAAATCCACATGGATACCAGAATTATGCCGGACTCGTACCGGCTAAAACCGTCATTTCAAACGCTGGGGTACATTCTTCCGTAATCTCCAGTGGTACCGGCTATTGTGGCCACATTAAGCGACAGGCTAACCCCGAGCCCGAACACCCTCCTGTGCCTGCCTCGTTTAACGCATCCATCCACATCAGATTTATAAATTCATTTCGTTAATCCTCTTTCAAACCACATCTATCGCGCAATGTGCTATTCCTTATTCTATCCGCTATCGTCACTCCACATACACTTGTACAACTATCGTTGTATCTCAGAATTATATCAAAAATTGTATGATTCCTCGCATTATTAATTTAGATTTTTGTTGGATTTTGCGCAACATTGAAAAATGAATTGAACAAATTTTATGCGGCTTACTATCGCGTTTACTTTTGGTTAATGATTTTAGATTTTTTTTTATTATTTCTAACTTTTGAGAGCTTTGTAGCCAACGGATCTCCTTGACCAAGATGGCTGCAAAGCTCCAGAAACGTCGGTTTAAAAATTGTACAATCAATAACAAAAAAAAAACGCGATAGTGAGCCGCATAAAACGTGTTTAATTTATCATTAATTTATTTATTATAAAATTCAATACACTTGATCCATTTTCCTGTTATTAAACGTCGGACATATGGATTGCTTTACTAGCCCAAGTGTTCTTCAAGTATTCAATCAATCAAATTGTCAAGTTTTATTGATTGTTTTTTTTTGGAATTTGCGCGAACATCGAGATCACGAGGAATGCATCACAATCACGATTAAAAAAAATGCAACATCATTAACCAAAAATAAACGCGATAGTCAATCAATCAAATAATCAAATTGTCACACCTTTTCCCACGGGGATAGGCAGAGACAATGGAGCGCCACTTGCCACGATCCTGACACAATTCCCTCGCGATAGTAGGTCGCATAAAATCTGTTTTATTTATTTAATTGTTTGTTTAGTTAATATTCTAAATGTTAATTGTTTGTGTATTTTCTAATATGTTATGTTGCTTGTTTTTTGCCCCATAAATAAATTTATTATTGTGTATTATGTATAAGAATGCGTTTCTCATGCGGGTCATTTAAATTGCTCACCGCACCTGTACAAAGAACACGTGTTGGAATTGTTTTAGAAATTATCACTTGCCTATTAACATGTTAATAGATAATCGATCGATCAAATTGTCACGTCTTTTTTCCCACAGGGATAGGGAGAGATAATAAAGTGTCACTTCTCACGATCCTGACACAATTGAATACATCTACAATTCTATATTATTATTATTCCATTTATTGTATATATTTCTTATTTTTTAAATTATTTAAAAATATAAAAAATAGTTGTCCACCGGCATCGGGAAGGGTCTAAGCCACCGGTGGTCAGGGCTCCTGAGAAAGGAACCTCCTAACAATACGCGCCGTGTCCAGGAGTACCGCTTTCTGAATCAAACGCTTCATCCAGCTACCTAACGAGAGCCTCTTTAGGTGTTCATCGAGACTCTTGGCTATTAAGCCATTGGCAGTCACGACTATTTATTATTATTATTGGCCTATTTATTTGTCCTACTGCTGGGCAAACCCCTTCCTCTCTTCTTTCCATGACTCACGACATTTGGCGATCTCTCGCCACGAACTATTGTTAGGTAGGAGTCCATCTTATTTCCACAATTCTATAAATAAAAATATATCCATCAAGGACGGCATTGTGAATGCGATTGCTACTTGCAGTTAATTTTTATTTTTATTGTGACTTGACATATGACAGCACCCCGCTTGATGTTAAGCCGAAGTGTAGTCGATGAATGAATGTCACTGCTACTACAATTCAATAACTGTGAGTAGCAATCACATCCACTATGCCGGCCTAGATGGAACCGGTAACTTACAAGCTGATTTCGAAACGTGACCAAATCACTTCACGGTCTGTATTCTTGTAAGTGGTGGTACTACCCCGGATCGGCAGACTGGGTACCACTGCCTACCACTTTTTGATAACCAGACCCGAAGCAATCTCTTTTTTTGTTGCTAAATATTTGCAATATTTAATATAATTATTAAATATTACAAATAAAAGCTATGAAACAAATATTTGCTCCGACCGGGAATCGAACCCGGGACCTTACGCGCAGCAAACCAACTACTAAACCGTTCGTCCACGCCTGTCGTCAAACTACAATTTAACTGTAGTAGCAGTCGTCTCTTATAATTCACCACAGAAGTATAGCATATCATCATACAGACCGCGAAGTGATTTTGTCGAGTTTCAGGATCTGCCTAAAAGTTGCCAGTTTGAACTAGGCCGGAATAGCGAATGTGACTGCTACTACAGTTAATTTAATTGTAGAATCAATCGTGTTCATTCATGTACCGCACTCCAGTTTAACATCAGGCAAGGTGCTGTCAAATGTCGAGCTACAATAAAAATCAATCAATCAAATTGTCACGCATTACCACGATACTGACACAACACCCTAGCTCCACAATTCCACAATTCTCTTTATACAAGCTCTACGGTTGTGGGCACTTGGCAACCCAAATTTCTTGAAAATGTCTCATAAAATTCTTTTTTGATGACAATTAAAAGATAAAAGTAATAAATAAAAATACATATAGAAAAAACTTATAATCAATTTATCGTATACTAATTTCCACCCCCTCTATTCACCCCAAACATGTAAAGCACCGTGAGCATAACATCAATTATTCACATAGTAATTTATGATAACGGTCAACAACTTGTTCTAAGCGTAAAACAATGTAAGGGGACGGTTATGTCTTGCAAGACACCTGTGCCTCTCAACACCTGTGGTCACCCCCGTGTGAAAATAAATGGATGCATTCCTTTACACTAGGTTTTGGTATGACAGGCGATATTCAGATAGGATAGACTTTCGAACATTACAATGCAATTGGAATATATCCTTTATTATGCATAGTTTAGATGTGCAAAATGATCAAACTATAATTATGACAGTTCAAAGCAGAACTGTTAATATGGCGTGTCTCTGAGATTGACAGACGATACAAAATCCATATCTTATTTTCCAAATAACTCAATTATTGACCGTGACAATTTTGACCGTGAAGTGATTTGGTCACGTTTCGGGATCAGCTTGTAAGTTGCCGGTTTCATCTAGGCCGGCATAGTGGATGTGATTGCTACTCACAGTTATTGAATTGTAGTAGCAGTGACATTCATTCATGGACCACACTTTGGCTTAACATCAAGCGGTGTGCTGTCATATGTCGAGTCACAATAAAAAATAAATTGTTATTAGTATTATTAATACAAGTATCAAAACTACCATTAATATATTTTTTCATCATTGGACATTACAAAAGTAGTACATAAAAGCCTAAAATGAATGATGTCCTTTGTAATCTTTGCTCTGACCGGGAATCGCCTAAAGAACTGGCATGCTGACCAATTCGCCACGCCTGTCATTAAACATAAATTAAAGAGCACATTTATTTGGTTGTCAGTCTCAATCTACCCAGGACGTAGGCTACAAGTGCTGGAGTGCTGTCAAGTGTCTGTGCAGTCTGCCGGCCTCGTGGATCATGTCGCCGCCGCATAACAACACCCTGATGCCTACCCTGGTTGCTCTCTACGACCACACACCAGCGAGGTCGTTCATTGAGTCGGAACTCAATTGCGAGGTGAGCGTAGTGTTTGATTGTTGTAAATTATATCAGACTATAGACATGATAAAATAGTAGTAGGCAGAATGTTCCGGCCTCTATCGCCTATACCATGGAAAATGTTCCGAGGAGCTCTTTAACCTTGTTCCCACCTCGTCTTTTCACACCCGTAATACAGGTCGGGAAAAGCATCCGAATCGGCAGTCGAACTAAAAGGTTCGGTGCGTCGTTTCTTTGTAGAACAATCGACAAGTGGAATACTTTACCGACCCATGTGTTCTCTTCATCTTATAACATTGGATCCTTCAAGTTATGCGTGAAGATACCTTTGGCCGGTATAGTGACGACGACTGGGGTAGCCCTTGGACCTTTTCTTGCTTACCATCAGGCGGGTCATAGTCAGATGTAGAGCCAAATTAAAAAACAGCTCAAGACGATATAGCGGATACAATAATACAAATTTCCTTCCATAGATGTTAGAAGAGTACATAGAGAAGGCGGCATCCTCGAACAACCCTCTAGTCAAACTTATAATACAACATCGACAAAAGAAAGAGAATAAGAACGAGTCTAAAGTTGAATAAATGAGGCTAAAGACTTCATTGCCTTTATAAAATTCGTCACGGACAGCATTAAAGCCTAGAAAACAACCAATATGCTAAAGTACCACGAGAAGCTAGAAATTAAGTACTACATCAAGCGATTTCGAATCATTTAAAACTTTTATGTAAAGTCTGTCTGAGCCGAAATGACGCGCCCCTCTGCTGCATTTACGCACACGCAAATATAAAATATGCATCCATTGCAATTGGATGCATATTGTACCGAAATTGCAATTGTAATTGGCTATTCAGTTGCTGGTTGGACACAAAAGAAGGAGCATCCTGATAAAGTATAATTGTAGAGTTAGTAATATTTGTATTTTCACATTTTAATAAACTAATAAAGTGGAGGGGCGCGTCATTTATAGTTAGACAAGCTGTAACTACAATTTTCCAAAATATTTTCATCAACATTCCATTCAGGCCGGCATAGTAGATGGGACTGCTACTTGCATTTAATTGCCTGTAGTAGTAGACGCCTTCTTTCATGTACCACGCACCAGCTAACATTAGGCGGGGTGCTGTCAAATGTCGAGAATAATAAAATAAAAACACTTGTTTTACAGAACTGTGTATGGATAGATAACTATGGTATAGAATCTATAGAGATAGTTTGCAATAAACTTGTAAGAAATGGGCTCTATTTTGTTTCTATCAGTTGTATTATTGTTTTATGCTTGTCATGTTTACTTTCCTGTGGCCATGATGACTGAATTACCAACTTAACGTCAGTGAAAGTGAACCTAAAAATGTAACCGCATTATATTTTTTACTTTTAAAATATGTTAAAATAATATTTAATTTAATAAGGCCCATTAAACTACAAGTGGGCCTTTTAAAACTTGAATTAGACAAGGCCGAGTTGTAGACTATGTGATTAGTCAGTCGCCTTTTGTAAAATAATATCTAACGTAAAATTATCCTAGCATTTGTTAATAAATAATCGTGACTTTATTTACAAACCAGAAGCTGACCAATGGTTATAACAATGAAATTCATTCCCATTTGTCTCAAAGTTACGCGGTCGCTGTTAGTGTCAAAAACAACTTTTATTCATTCGGACAATGAGTTTGAACTGTTAATGAAAATAAACATCTATTTTCAGTGTGTTGTGCGGTCGCAAGTTTAATTTTAAAGCTCATTAATGGAGTACGAAGCTCATTCTCATTGTGATTGAGTTACGCGGTCGGCCCGCTGTTCACAAGCAATGAAACAAAATAACTATGGTTTTTATTTTTATGAGTCTTGTGAATGGAGATTGGTGAAATGGGCGTTATTAAATCCTTTAAAATAGTATAAAAGTTCAATTTTTGTTGCTTTTATTAAACTGCCCAATCCAATATCTAAACTCTAGTCGTAACTGGATTTAGTAAGGCTAGAAATAGATTATAATTCAGTCATTTGTCTAATGATGAAACACGTAAGATTCATCCTCATTCACCCACTGAAGATATAAAATTAACTTAGGACTAGGTTGTATGGAGTAAGATTCCTTAATCAGTTAAAGGTTTAAACCATAGATATAAATAAAAAATGATTCCATCGTTTCTCTATTGGCGCTCGACATATGACAGCAGCCTGAAGTGCAGTCCATTAATGGAGGTGGCTGGCTACTAGAATTAAATAACTAAAAATAGTAGTCATACAACGTTTCTGGACTAGTTAAAACCGCCATCTTACAAGTTGATCCCGAAGTTCAACTAAGTCACTACGGTCTGTATTTTTCCTTTTTGTTTATATCCATGGTTTAAACTGTTTACAAGTAATATAGGATATTGGGATTAGCCGCAAAATTAACTTATTGGACAATTTAAGCTGTTTTTAGGGGCTATATATTCAAATGCCTTTAAATCATATCTGTAGTATTGAATTAAACAAATTTTATACGGCTTACAATCGCGTTTATTTTGGTTTTATTTTACAATTTTATTTTATTTTTTTATTTCGACGTTTCGAGGACTTTTCAGCCATCGTGGTCACGTAGTCACGATGGCTGCAAAGCTCTCGAAACTTCAGAATAAAAATGGTAAAATGAAAACCAATATAAACGCGATAGTAAGCCGCATAAAATTTGTTTAATTCTTAATCAAAATCTTTCGCGCAAAATCTAAGAATATTATCTGTAGTATTGCTTCAAATGTGTTGTTCGTATTAATGTTGTTCACAAATATAATAGATTAGCTATAGTTATTAATGGCATCGTTTTCGCACAAATCATCTAAAATATCAATCTACTATAGAAATATTTGGATGTTTTTGATATTAAAATTGTGTAAATATCAGCACAATATTTGTCTTCCTCTTCTTCAGTTTTAGTCTATTCAAAAGTCTCATTTCGTCCAGCCACATTCCAGGGTAGCTTTAGTAGGTCATACTTCAGTAGGGCACGAGTATTTGGCCAGAGTTTAAAAACTTTTGGTTTGCTCAAATTATTTTCCCTTTTTCCCTTTTATTTAATTCATGGTTAATTTTTTATTCTTATACATTTCTATACTAAGCTACTAAAGTGCTTGTATCATAGGAACAGGACAACCAAAGTACATATATCTAAGATACATTGGTAACCATGGACTTGCGTAACCATTGCACTGCCACTATACCACGGTCGCCTTTTAGTTAGATGAAAACAATTAACCTAATGCTCTTTGAATTGGACGGAATGTGACTTGGATCAATAGTGCCTAAGGTCCTGTTTCTTTCAGCTTCGTATTTCCTAATTTAGTGCCAAAGTGTTTAGATATAGCAATCATTTTTTTAGTCTCTAACCCAATCCTGTGATCTCTCACAAATCCTTTTTTACTTGTTCCTTCTTCGTGTCTTGTCCCCATAGCTAAAGTTCTATAGACCACTTGACAGTTATTTTTGTTCTCTGTCTACGAAATTCACGTCAGTTTTGTGATGACGTGGAGTTTGGTTTACACAGGTAGATAGACTCATTTTTTATATATTAAAAAATATATAATCTATAAACAACGGACCTAAAACTAAAAACCTTAAAAAATATAATAACTAAATTACATATATTATTAAAAGGAGACCCTTTAGGCAAGGTTCCGAAGATACTGGCAGCGTTCCCCCTTAGAATAGCTACACTAATTCTTTGTCCTAAATAGTTGCTAACTCTTCGATCTCCTGTGATGTCGACTAACCATTATATATCTCATAGATACCTAATCTATTTTGCCTCGTAGATATCTATAACATTCAGTTGCACAAATTTTAAACAGATTTTAGTTTTATTTAAACCATTCCGTTTTTTACGTATATTTGACTTCTATTTATGATTTATTAAGCCAAGTGTCAAAATCGTTAAAATACCATTAAAGCCCAATGACGTTTAGTTTACTGACACAAAGAAAAATAAATCGTCAAAATTGTCGTCGATATTAGTTTAATCCAGTTTATACACAAATATTGACGTACTTCTTTGTCGTATATTTTATTATAATTATAATTACTGTTGGAGTGTAGTTTTTATTAGATATAAGTGTTCGTGTGTTAAAAGAAAAACTGTCATTTTTTTGGTTAACGAATCTTTATTTAAATTAGTAGTTATTCTAGCTCTAAGTGTCAAAATTATTGGTAAGTCCACCTACATAATTTACTAATAAGATTGTAGTTCATCTTGTTCATTGGTTAGTGTAGTGTTTCATGCAGTAGTAACTCTGATAACTAAGGATTACTGTGATCACAGGCTCGCCAACGTATTATGCCACACGTCTGCCCACTGCCAGCAGTCGTGTTCTGCCGATACGCTCGAGACTGTGTCACGTATATCTAGTAATAGTACGTGTATATATGTATGTACCCTCTATTAGATACACTACATTTAGTAATAATTTCTGTCAAACTAGCTGTACCCTGACATATGTTGCAATGCCACATAAAGTAAATGGGTTGCATATTGCTGTTTATAAATTCACAATGAGTCGCACATTTGACTGCAAATCCTAGAAATACTATTTTTAAATAATGTCAAATTACTTTTTAAATGTTTCGATATTCACAGTGCGAAATATAATTTAAAAGAAAACATTTGATGACGAAGGAAAGAGATAGGTACATGTATTTTTTTATTATATCGATTTGTTGGTCGAGAAATCCTTGCTGGTGTCCTCAGAAAATCCTACCATAGTTTCATTACAATCTCATCAATAGTTTAGGAAGGCATAGAGAACAAACATACGAACAATATTTTTTATTTATATAGATAGATTATTATGTCTAATAGTTTGACATAATTCAGGTCAACATTCAAGGTATTTTCAATATATCTGCAGACTTTAGGACCACTTTTTGAAGTATTTGAAAAGTGGTACGTTATTTAAATTATGAAGCACTTCCTTATATCACAGAGACTGGACGACCAGAGTAAGTAGTATCCAAAATACATTGGTACCGACAAGACAAGTGGTTTTAGAGCGGGGACTCTTTTTAAGCCTTTTAACTCTTCTAAGCTTAAGGTGACCACTGGACTATGGTGACCTTAAATTACTTTTCAATAATGACTGGTAAATTGACATTTTTTTTTAATAATAAAAATTGTGTCTTAAATTGTTAGTTGTCAATACATTTTTGATGCACTATTCCAGTATTTTTCTAAAGATCTATCTGTCATAAATGTTCAATGTGCTTCTTTTATATAAATATACTACCCGTAGTTTTAGTATTTTTATTCGTGTATTCGATAACTTAACTATTGTCAACAATTGTATTCAATTAACGTTTTGGTCTCGGTTTAGTTTGTAATTTATTTTTTTATTTATATTATATTCAATTTTGCTCTATAATTAAATTGTTTTTTTTATAATTGAAAATTTCAATACTAGTGTTTGTCTCTGTCTAGATGTAGTCCATTATAGAATGTGACTCGACAATTACCCCTTTCCTGTCTCAATGTATTGTTATAATAAAAAAGTTATATAATTTATTATAAATAATTTTATAACATGAGATATTATAGAGCAAAAATGGAAATAATTTCAAAATTTATTTGAATAAAAGCCGTGATTTATAAGATGGTATTGTGAGGGTAATTTTGAAAATGTTAGGGTTATTGATGGATTTGTAAGACGTTAAGGTATTGTTGATACCTTAATGTCCTAACATTAGGACTGAGGTCTGAATAATTTGGAATTGGAAGCGCCTTACTTGTTAGCTGTAAAATAATTACACCTGGTTATCTCCCCACAGAAGACCACATGTGGCCTGTAGGCCGAAGGCACTAAACGTTCACAGTCCAAATGTGGCCTGTGGACTGAAGGCAATAAATCTTCACATAATGAGTCACTTTGTGTAAACTTTATTTTTATTGGTGCCGCTCTGGGTTAGTACGACCACTTTCAGACCAGAAACAGGCGTTTCAGGATCAGATCGTTTTTTTTTTTCAGTCCTCTGGGACCTCCATAATGCTTCAGGCAGAACGAGTTTATATGTCGAGTCATAATAAAAAAAATGTTTTGTCAGTTCAAACTACTGTATTGAATGCTGCATACAGTTATTGAATTGTAGTAGCAGTGACATTCATTCATGGACCACACTCCAGCTTAATATCAAGCGGGGTGCTGTCATATGTCGAGTCACAATAATCTAAAAAATTGAGTGTAATTTTGTCAATAGTGAGATTTTATTTGTTCGCTCCTTTTGTCGTCATCTCCTGAAATATTATTTTATTTTAGTTTATTTTTAAATAACTTTATTTTGTGATATTTATGTATTATTGAAAAGTTGTAAAAAAGAACAAAATGTACCAAACTGTGATTGTTATTAATTTTAATTATTTTTTTAATTGTGTATTTTCATTTAATGCTAACATTTTTCTTTGTAAAACTCATATTTGCAAATGTAATCATTTTTCCAAGGTGGAAATTTCAAGGTACTATCGTCGGCAGTTGTAAATAGCGCTTGGGTTATGACGTCACACGACGGGATCTCCCTTGAATACGTCATCTTTTTGTTACTTTGACAAGGTTTCAGCGCATTATCCACTGCCGGGAATAGTACTTATTTTACAAAATGTATGCAATTGACATTGATTAAACAAAAGGGGAAGATACGGTACAGACACAATACGCGTGGAACTGGCAAACTACGTCTAACTGACGCACTTGAATCGGTAGTAGCGCCACACGTCCGCCTTCAAGGCACACCTACTCTCATGCATTTCGTCTCGCTCGCGTCCTACTGTGAATATTTTTTTTATCTCTTTCGTTAAATTTCTCGTTAACAAATACGGAGATGCAACTGTGGATGTAACTTTGCGTGTAGTGGGAGTATCGGTTCCGCATTTTGTAGTGAACAATAAAGCGCATGCCGTATCTTCTCCTTTTCTTTTAATCTAAGGCAATTGCAAGATTTAATATTTAACAATACCAGCGATTTGTATTTTTTAGTTTTAATTAGTGTATAATGAATGTCGCTCTATGTCAAATGGGAATTCCCGTCAATTTAAAAATTTACGGTCGAGATGACCGTTTTGAAAAATTGCAGCTAATGGGCTGAAGACAGTAGCAACCGCTGGAGGCTTAGGTCCAGCAGCGGACGACTAACAGTTGATATAGTTACGATAAATGAATTCAAATGTATGAACCCACATAAAGATTCGAATGAATCGATTTTTTTTCGAATACTCTCCCATCTCTAAACCTACAGCCACACTATGCTCTTCGCACTGCTCCTCGTGCTGTTCCTCGTGCTGCCGTGAATATTGCCCTAACAAACACACACTCCCCTACTCGTGATGTTCATCGCGTTGCTCCGATGGACGACAACATTGTAACTTTGACTCGCGCTAAAAACCGACAAAAAATGTATCGCCGGGCATGACGAGCAGCAGGACGAATAACGCAGCGACACTATGTCTCTGCCCATTTCCCTCGCTATTTCTCTCGCCACTCGTCGAGTGTGTGGCCGTAGGATAACGTAACGTCATCGTTGAAGTAATCGTATTTAAATTATGCTTCATTAAAAAAGGGTTTTACGTTAATAAACTACCTTTAAATTTTCAAATTAAGTACTAGTTTATATAAAATTCTTATTTTTAGTTAATTGTCTGTGATTTTGTTCTTCTTAACTGACGTGAATATTAAATGACATTATTCTATTCACTATGATGTAGCTATTACTTATTATATAACTTTGTATAACTTTCAAAATAAACATTTGTGTATTTTAAAGTTTGATTTTATTTAACCCCTCTTTTTTCCGCACAGACTGTGAAGTGACTTAGCTGCGTTTCGGTTTCTATTAATAAATGTATACATTTATAATGGAACGCCACTTTCCTCGATCCTGACACACAACTCTCTCACTTCCTTCACATTCACCATTTTGGGACTATAATAATAAAATGTATTATTGCACAGTAAAAACAACACGATGGGCGAGGGGTGACAATAATACGAAGTTAATAATCTCTGTTATATTTTTTTTATTTATTACAGTTTTATACTAAGCTACTAAAGTGCTTGTATCATAGAAACAGAACAAACAAAGTACGTATATCAAAGATACATTGGTACCGGTAAGTGGTTTCGAATCCTTGGTCTCGGCTTACGTAACCATTGCACTGCCACTACACCACGGTCGCCTGCCACAACTTTGTTAATTTGAAAACCTAAAAAAGGACTAAAATCAAGCTTGTTTTCTCCATTAAATCCTTACATTAACATACTGTTAGATTTGTTAAAGCATATCCTAAAATGTATGAGACCACATCAAAGACATACAAAGTCCACTTCGAATCACTCACATACAATTGTATGGCATTGCACATCCATACATCTTCATGTTGAGTGCCTGTAAATTGCACTCACACATTCTTTCATGAGATACAGCGTGTTTTGTTCACTCTACATAGCTGAAAAAATGTACAGTTAAATAAATAAAGGATTGTGACATCTAACCTCAATCTGCCTGATTGTAGGCAGTGGTACCTAGTCTGCTGATCCGGGGTAGTACCACCACTTACAAGTATACAGACCGTGAAGTGATTAAGTCGCGTTTCGGGATCGGCATGTAAGTTGCCGGTTCCAACTAGTGAATGTGACTGATACAGTTATTGAATTGTAGTAGCAGTGACATCCACTCATGGACCACACTCCAGCTTAACATTAAACCTGTCATATGTCGAGTCACAATAAAAAAAATGGAGGTCCTAGAGTGATGACGACTACCAGCCGCAGTCACTATGCCAGCCCGCATAGTGCTTCAGCCTTGCTTCTTCCCGCATCGCTTAAAGGATCCAAGTTAATAGGATGGAGAGAACTCATGGGATGGTAAAGCATTCCACTTGTCGATTTTTCAGCAATAGCGTTATAATAGTCGCACCCTGTATAAACTATAATGTATAACAATAAATCATTGAGCACTTAAAGCTGTGATGTAAATTTGTCTGATCAAAGCATTATATTCTAATTGTGAACTACTCAACAAGTATTTCTGTAACCCATTCAAAACTTATGAATGAATTATTTCAGGAAGGTTCACGGCTATTTTTAATATTATATTTTGGCATTTTTACTGTGTATGTATGTACCTACTGAATTAGATTGCCCATCGGTGAACTGCGACTAGAGATACCATATCTATATAATATCTATCTATACATACATGTAAATAAAATTGGAGTGTCTGTTTGTAATATTGAAATAACCGTCTTTACTACATGTATATGAATATATATACGGCACATACACCAAAATAACATTTTTTTTTTAAATTTGTCTGTCTGTTTGTTTCGGCTAATCTCTTGAATGGCTGGACCGATTTTGACAGGACTTTTATTGGCAGGTAGCTGATGTAATAAGGAGTAACTTAGGCTACGTTTATTTTAGAAAAAATCTTTTATTACAAACAAAAGCTATGAAACAAATATTTGCTCCGACCGAGAATCCCACTCGGGACTTTGCGAGCAACAAACCAATCGCTAACCGTTCGTCTGGGTTGATATGATATTAAAAACCAGGAGTACCTGATGATGGACCCTTTTCCTGTCTGGACTCACATTGCGATTACAGTTTATAAACGCGGGCAAAACCGCGGGGAACAGCTAGTATTTATTATATGTAAGTGTGAACAGTATACACAAATTCATTTTATAGAACCATTAATTATTACACAAAACTTATGTAATTATCTAATGGCATAAATATTTACAAAATGAGGAGGGTGTTTGTTGACCAAATCGGAGACATCCTCAATAAAGCTAAGTTGCCTAGTGCCCAAAGCCATAGAGCTTGTATGAAGAGAATTGTGGATGTGAAGGAAGCGAGGGAGTTGTGTCAGGAAAGTGGCAAATGGCGCTCCATTGTCTCTGCCTATCCCTGTGAGAAAAAGGCGTGACAATTTAATTGGCTGATAATTACAAAATGTACATAACAGATGTGGTTTGAAAGATGTAGTGACAAAGGAATGCTTCGGTGGTTTGGGAACATGGAAAGGATGAGTGAAAGTAGATTGACGAAAGGAATTTATAAATCTTATGTGGATAGATGCGTTAAACAAGGCAGGCCCAGGAGGGTGTTTTCCGATCAAATCGGAGACATCCTCAAGAAAGCTAGGTTGTCTAGTGCCCATAACCACAGAGCCTGTATTAAGAGAATATATAAATACACTCCTTAATGACTTCTTTTCTACAGCGTTAATTCTACTCTCATGCTTCTTCTGCCATACCCAACATTCACTTCCATACATGTAGGAATAAGTACCGCAATACAAATGATCGAATAATAAAAAATATAAAATAATGGTAAAATTTTAACACTGTCGGCCGTGTCTACCATTATTACACAAAGAGGCATTTAATATACATGAATAGACACGAATAGAAATTGAATTATAGTGAACGATTTGACCAAATCTCCGATAATAACAGGAAGTGAACAGAATTCATTCGATTGGTAATAATCACTTCCGATTTGCAAGAAAATTTATAAGATTTTAAAATCCATATCTATATTTTATTAAAGTTCGATTCGACCCATTCTGGTTCGATTCCCAGTATGAGCAAATAGGACATAATAGTTAGACAAGCTATAAGCGCCCCTCCACTTTTTTAGTTTATTTAAATGTGTGAATGCAACTATTTCTATCTATACTATTATACTTCATCAGCGTGCTCCTCATTTTGTGTCCAACCAGCAACTGAATGGCCAATTACAATTACATTTTTTCGATGTATTGCATTCATATTTTATGTTATCTCGTATGCGCAAATGCGGCGGAGGGGCGCGTCATTTTGGCTTAGACAGACTATACCTGCTAGTCGCCGATTCGTATTTGCGTTTGGCTGGCCATAAGAGGGCAGGATCGAATGTTTCAAGCTGCGACTGATTTTGCCTGATGCCCCACCCGAATGAAGGTAATTCGTAATTAGTCTTATTCTCTATGCCGGCCTTGTTGATACCGGCAACTTACAGCTGATTCAAAACGCGACTAAGTCACTTCACGGTCTATATGTTATACTTGTAAGTGGTTCTACTGTACCCCAGATCAGCAGACTGGGCACCATTGCCTACCACTTTTAAACAACCAGACCAGGGGCCAAAAATCCGCCTTTTTTTAACACGCTTTTTAGCTTGACTTGTATGTATGTAACGGAATCTATCAAATTAATTTTCACCCATTTCTAAAGGTCCTAATAATATGAATATTTGTACACGTATTAAAAACCGATGACAATACTATTAATAAATATTTTTTTGGTGGCATGGTGACAGCGACTGATGCAACAGAGAAGTGACTTGGTTTTTTCAGGCATTATTGGACCTCCTCTTGCTTATCAATTATTACCTTTTTAGTTCACATTGTCATACTTTAAGCGTGTTTATTAGTTTTTTTTAAACTATAGTATTATTTACATACAAGGCAGGCCCAGGAGAGTGTTTTCCGACCAAATCAGAGACATCCTCAAGAAAGCTAGGTTGCCTAATGCCCATAACCACAGAGCCTGTATGAAGAAATTTGTGGATGTAAAGGAAGCAAGGGAGTTGTGTAAGGATCGTGGTAAATGGTGCTCCATTGTCTCTGCCTATCCCCATGGGAAAAATGCGAGACAATTTGATTGATAGTATTATTTTATTAACAAATATTTGTAATATGAAATCTAAATAATAAAAATAAAAGGAATCAAACAAATCTTTGCTCCGACCGGGAATCGAATCTGGGTCTTTACGCTTATGGACAGTACGTACGCGTGACTGCACTTGAGACTCGTGTCTCTATAATTTAGTAGGAACGAACAGCTTCGTCTGTGTCTTCTAAAAAGGGGCGTTATGTTTATGTGAATCTATATTTAACCAAAACATTATAGATGTAACCGCTAAATTGTTTTTAGACATTAACATCAAAACAAATCAAATTTATATCCGACTTCGTAAATGTGCGTATACACTAAAGTAGAATAATTCATTGATTTGTAGATTTTTTGACATAAACAATACTTTTGTATTTTGTATAAGCTTGTATGAAGAAAATTGTGGATGTGAGGGAAGCGAGGGTGTTGTCTTTACCTGTGGGAACTGTCATAATTATAGTTTGTTAATTTTGCAAACCTAAACTATGCAAAATAAAGCATCTGTAGCGACCGCTACATGCTACCGCTAGATGGCGTTGCATGTGTCCAATATCTCGCATACGATTTACCGACAAAGTAATCAATATATATGCGTTTCAAAGAAGAGACGTCACCTCTACTCCAGAGGCTTTGACTACGCACAGAGTACGAAAATATCCATGAGAGGTCTGTATACTTTGGTGCACGTAAGCTGCGCGAGCCATCGCCCGCGCAACTTGAATGTATGTTAAACTGTTGTATTTTACATTGTATAGATTGTAGTGTGTACGGGGTCTAACATTGGGTAGTTGGTTGCCGCGATATTTCTTACCAAATGTGCGCTGGAAAAAGGCGCCCCGTCAATCGACCGCTAATGGATGCCACGGAAAACTGTGCAGTAGACATTTTCACTACGAAAATTTATTTATTTGGGCTACCAACAAATCAATGCACATAACACGATCATTTGTACATTCAATTATTATAGACATGTGCACGACTTAAAATAGGAAACCACAGCATGCACTATTAAGGCAGACGTGGTGTAGTGGCAGTGCAATGGCTGCCACTACACATAAGCCGAGTGGTTGTCCTGTTTCTATGATACAAGCACTTTAGTAGTTTAGTATAGTAATGTATAAAAATAATAAAAAATCCTAACTAATAAACATATTATAACAAAAATGAAAAAAAAATGGAAATCTAATGACAAAATCAAACATAATTAAAAAAATAGAAATATAACAAAAAATAATAATAAATATATAAGTACAATAAGAGTGGTAGGCAGTGTTGCCCAGTCTGCCGATCCGGGGTAGTACCACCACTTACAAGTATACAGACCGTGAAGTGATTTAGTTGCGTTTCGGGATCAGCTTGTAAGTTGTTAGTTCCAACTAGGCCGGCATAGTAAATGTGTCTGCTACTTATAGTTCTTGAAATGTACCTCCATTTATGGACCACATTCCAACTTAACATCAGGCGGAGTGCTGTCACAAAAAAGTCGGCTATTAAAAAAAATCCACGCGACTCCATACACGCATATGTTCATGAAGAGGCGCCTCGTGTCATGAGCGTCCTTGTAAAACATGGATAGCTTTATGCAAAACTAAACAAATATATAATTAATAGGTATGCTGCACTTTTACAAAAATAATTTTAATTACATTTTTTTAAATATAGGTTTTTAATTTAATTTAAATTTATTATTTCAACAAAATAAACCTAAAATATAGGTACATAGGCGAGTTTAATGCGTGTTGGGCAATTTCAAACTTTTATATTTAAAATATAATAAATCAAAGGACATTTTGGCTTTTATGTACTACTTTTAAAATGTCCAATGATGAAAAAATATATAAATGGTAGTTTCGATACTTGTTTTGATAAAACTAATAATAATTTTGCTTCTAATTGCTGTGAAATTGAGTTGTTTGGAAAATAAGATATGGATTTTCTATCATCTGTCAATCAACGCTATATTTGTTCTGCTTTGAACTGTCATAATTATAGTTTGATTATTTTGCACACCTAAACTATGCAAAATTAAGGATATTGTAATCTTCGTACATTAAACTATTTTATAATGTATAAAATATTACATATTATGTAACTGTTAATACAATTAAGCCCAAGTCCCCATACAAAATGAATCTCCTTTCCTTAAAATGGTTTTATCTTGCATAACGCAGGTATTGTTAGGTGAGCGGCTAAAAGCTTTTAATACATACATATACATACATACTATGCACTACAGATATATTTAGGTATTCATTTTTAGAAAATAAAACTTTGTACATTTCACTTTTTTTGTTTCATTTCTATGCCTACTAAGCTACTAAAAGTGCTCGTATCATAGACACAGGACGACCAAAGTACATAGGTATATCAAAGATACATTGGTACTGAATAGTGGTTTTGAACCGGGAGCTCTCGTCTCAGTTTGCGTGGCTATTTCACTACCACTATCGCCATATTTAGTCTTTGAATGGTTAGCGATTGGTTTGTAGCGCGTAAAGTCCCAGCTTCGATTTCCACTAGGAGCAAATATTTGTTTCATAGCTTTCATTTGTAAAATTTATTAATTATATTAAATATTGCAAATATTTAGTAATAAAAAATGCTTGGCGTAAAATAAAGAACAGGCAGATATTTGCTTTGGGTCTGGTTATCAAAGAGTGGTAGGCAGTGGTACCCAGTCTGCCGATCCGGGGTAGTACCACCACTTACAAGTATACAGACCGTGAAGTGATTTGGTCGCGCTTCGAGATAAGGTCGTTTCGCCAACTTGACAATTCCAACTAAGCCGGCATAGTGGATGTGATTGCTACTCACAGTTATTGAATTGTATTGGCAGTGACATCCATTCATGGACCACACTCCAGCTTAACATCAAGTTGTCAAATGTCGAGTCTCAATAAAAAAAATATAGAAAATACCTACTTATATATTTCACGCCAAGAGCCTGATCCCAGGGGCAAACAACCTTTGACAATAAATAAAACTTTATGCAGCTATCGCGTTTATTTTAGTTTTTATTTTACAACTTTTATTTTATTTTATTATTCCGACGTTTCGAGAGCTTTGCAGCCATCGTGGTCACGGAGGGACTGAGGTGTTGGTCGTCCTATTGGTTGATGCTATTATTGTTTCCAAAACTACACTGTTTGATGTTTTGATTTTGTTTTTCTGTTCGCGGTTTAATTCATTTTTTTTTTGCAAAAATAACTGACGGTGTCATCTGTTTTGGCAGTTTGCAGGACTTAGGTGTTAGATATTCGCGCAAAATCTAAGAAAATACTAACCTATGACAATGCTTTTTGTGCAGTAATCACCTTGCGCCGGCATAGTGACGAAGACTGAGGCAACCATGAACTTGCCTTGCCGTAAAATTAGGATGCGTTTTGTTCTTAATTGTACATATTTGCAATACATTAATTTAAAAATTTGATGCGAAACAGATAAAATTTAAAGTATATTAACTAAAATTAAACTACAAAAAAAAAACTCTGATGACGTCGCATCAGAGATAATCACAAGGCAACATTTCCCCTTTATATAGCAAGATTAATACTTAGCCTTGCTATAAAAAGGGGAAATAATTGCTAGGCTTCCTGTCTCCAGACTTCTCCGTCGGCCGGACAACTCCTTGGCCAGGCGCTTAGCTGAATGTCCCCATAGGCCCATCGTCTCGAACCTAAACAGCGCAAATTCGTAACCAATACCGAGGTTAGCGTATTTGCGCAACTTGAGGTTCTCAGCAGAAATCGCCGCACTTCCCGCGCTTAACGAAGTCGCTTGGATGTGAGATGGGGCTAATGTGTCTGTCTACACAAGTCGCATCCCACACCAAAGACCTGCCAGGTTTCCACGTCCCAACAGTCATGCCGTCAGCGGCTCTAAAATTGCGGGCTCTCCAACAGTGACAAAAGCCCTTTGGGTGACATCGTTGATGTTAAATGATATCGAGCCATGCTATTATTTAACATCAAACTGACGTCAAAGTCAAAGACAAATTCAATGGACAAAGCGAAAACATAAACAAAATTGAATCATAGCCACTTTCATTATTAGCAATCATCTAATTACGCTGACTACCCCGCGTGTTGGCAGATGGGCTTGCAGATGTTTGGGGGAGATAGCACTGACACCCCCTTTTACTATAAAACACCGTGAACATACCATATTGGTGTGTGTTTTATGATTTTATAGTTTTATTATTGCGGTTGCAATTAGAAGATACCAGCAAGTTTTATGACGTCTTCGTAAGTAGCTGCGAGTCCAACATCGTGAAGGTACAGTCGAGACAATAGGCTCTCTCACCTACTGGAGCCAATCTATACTGTAAGTTTTGTCATATGTCGTGTCTTCAGAAAAAACTTCAGACGCGGCATTAAACTTGAATTCAGTTACTTGTAAACTGTAGTTAAAAATATTTAGCCCAGGTTATAAACAATTTTTATATTTTGTTCAGCCTATGTGTTCCCTGCATCCCATGACATTGGATTCTTTAAGCGATGCGTGAATAAGCACCTTTGGTCGGTATAGTGACGCCTACTGAGGCAGTCGTGAACTAGCTCGTTTTTTTCAGTCTTCGTCATTCTTGGACCTCCTCTTGCTTATCATCAGGCAGGTCGAGGTCAAATTTCGTGGCACAATAAAAACGGTTACTTCAATCGCTGTCATTATGCCGGCTAAAAGTGCCTTTTTACACTTAAAGGATCTAAGAATAGGGAATAAAGTATAGGAAGAAATTGTGCCAGCATAGTGGATATCATTGCTACTTACAGTAATTACATTGTAGTAGCAGTGGCATCCATTCATGGACCACACTCCAGCTTAACATCAAACTATCATATGTCGAGTCACAATAAAAAAATATTGTGCTGCGACATTTGAACTAGACTTGTCTGATGGCCTTCGTATGCTTATCTTATATTGAATTTATTAATTGCGTTTTCTAACCAATCAAATGCGACGAATTTTGAAGTCGACCGTGGTGTAGTGGCAGTGCAATGGTTACGCAAGCCGAGAGCACGGGCTCGAAACCACCAATGTATCTTTAGTTGTTCTGTTTCTATGATACAAGCACTTTAGTAGTGCATACGATTACAGAGCTCCATAATGTCCCTACGCAGTAACTTGTAAAAAAAAATGTCACGCTTTTTCCCACAGTGGAGCTCCACTTGCCACAATCGTGACACAACACCCTCGCTCACAATCAATTGACATTCAGCAATCTACTCGTATTTCATTACCAACAAAACCACAGTGCTATATACACCTGTCTGTCGTTAATCGCGCTCTTTCTTAGCCATTAGTCGTCCACTGCTGGCCTTCCCCGGCGATCTCAATAGTGCCACCTTACTGGTACGTTTAGATGGCGTCTTACACTGCGTTGGTGGTCAGCTATCTATTATCTTTCTATCTATAGGTCCCGGCAGAGAAAAAAGCGCTGACTGGGCAGTACAATAAATTGCGGATTGAAAGAGCGCTCTACAACTGCGTTGGGAGCAAGTTCGCATATCTATACTAGTATAGAGTCATGAGAATATTATACACATTTATAAAATGGAAAGTAATCAATCAATCAAATTGTCACGCCTCTTTCCCACAGGGATAGGCAGAGACAATGGAGCGCCACTTACCACGATCCTGACACAACTCCCTCGCTTCCTTCACATTCACAATTCTCTTCATACAAGCTCTGTGGTTAGGGGTACTAGACAACCTAGCTTTTTGGAGAATGTCTCTGATTTGATCGGAAAACACCCTCCTTAACGCATCCATTCACATCAGATTTATAAATTCCTTTCGTCAATCTACTTTCACTCATCCTTTCCATGTGCCCAAACCATCAAAGCATTCCTTTGTCAATCCTTGTCACTACATCTATATACCGGGAATATACTCGTATCTACTAAAAATATAAAAGTCGTGTGATTTATTTTGGTATTATTTAATGCACGCGCCATATGTATAGATACTCGTATGTGTTATCTTATCAATATACTTTGTAGTTTTTAAGTGAAACACGCCCGTTATCTGCCTGTTGTGGGGGCCGGCAGTTAGAAGGTAAATGCCTTTAGCTGAAGTTGTGAGCGTAAATACTTTCTAAAGATGACAGAGGGACGTCAAGCTCCAATTTTCTAAAGGATATCATTCATTTTGACCTATTTTTGTACTACTTTTGTAATGTCCAATGATAAAAAAATATTTAAAAGGTAGTTTCGATACTTGTATTGATAAAAATTATTTATATTTTTACATTTATTTGCTGTGCAAATGAGTTATTTAGAAAACATATGATTTTTGTATCGTCTCTCAATCACGATGACACGCCATATTAACAGTTCTGCTTTGAACTGTCATAATTATAGTTTGATTATTTTGCACACCTAAACTGTGCTAAAGAAAGGACATTTTTTAATTACACTGTACTGTAACCTTCTTACATTAAACTTTTTTTAAATGCATATGCAACTGTCAATTCAATTTAGCGCAAGTCTCTATACAAAATTAATAATGTCCTTTAAAGTAATTTTTTATATATTATAAAAAGCGATTGGTAGAAAAGAAGGTTAATGAATATTCATAGAAACTTATTCATAGGAGTTTATAAATGTGATGTGGATGGATGCGTTTATTGAGTAGACCCAGAAGGGGATTATCTGACCAAATTGGGGACATCCTCAAGAAAGCTGGGTTGCCTAGCGCCGTAGAGCTTGCTTGAGCATGAGAGAATTGTGGACGTGAGAGAAGCGAGGGAGTTGTGTCAGAATTCTGGCAAATGGTGTTAAACCGGCAGTTCTTGGTTTGCAATGCTATTTATTTACCACTAGACCACGGTAGCCCTATTGCTATTAACATAGGAATCTAGTTTTTAACAGTTTACAAATAATGATTATAATTGTATGACAATTCAGAGTCAATAATTAGTAACGGGTGATTCATACTTAACTAGATATAACACAGGGTGTATTAAATTAACCGGACGATCGTGATGCGTGCCATCAATATACAGAATGTTTAAATTATTATTTACAGTTTAATTATATTACGATATTCACATAAGAGTGGCAGGCAGACGGGCTTACAAGTGTCCAGAACGTATACAGACTCGTTTCGCGTTTTATAGAAAAAGTACGACTAAAGTAGGTTATATTTAAGTAACGGCAGGTGGTTTTGAACTTGGGCTCTCGGTTTGCACTATACCACGATCAATTAATTCAATCCATCAAATTGTCACGCTTTCTTCCCACATGGACTGCCACTTGCCACGGTCCTGACACAACTTCCTCGCTTACTTCACATCATGAAAATGAATTTAAAATAACTTTTATAAATAGATCCACCCGTATATAAACTTAGAACATCGCATGATCTGACCGAAGCGTTTGATGAACTGCACCCTTATTTTAAAACGACCCTAACATGACTTTTCGGACACCACCTGGCGTGATAATGACGTCACTGATATTGTCT
The DNA here is from genome assembly GCA_905220615.1 of Tinea trinotella. Taxonomy (NCBI): domain Eukaryota; kingdom Metazoa; phylum Arthropoda; class Insecta; order Lepidoptera; family Tineidae; genus Tinea; species Tinea trinotella. The sequence goes on along the minus strand of HG992328.1, from coordinate 639,363 downwards.
ACCCTCTAACTATAATATAGTACGCATCCATAATAATTATATGAAGATTAACTTTTTAATAGTGGTCATCCTCAAGGCTCATTACTAACACCCCTTTTGTGAAAGGTGTGTCTGTATTGATTTTTCCTTTGTTGTATTTTGTTTTATTATGTTTACTTACTTTATTTTGTTACGTTTTTTCATTTAAATTAATTTGTAAATGAACCTTACGAAATAAAAATTAGTTTGGTATTAAAATTATTTTCTATGTGTTAAACTATTGTAAATGTTTATGTACGTTAAACATATTTTTTTGGACACGTAGAGGTCCAAGTATTCATTCATTTATATATTCAGTAGTCACACATTAGATCACAACGTCCTAAAGGTTTCACTGGAAGATAATGTATTTGTCTACCATAGTCTACCAAATTGGTAGACTATGGTAGACAAATTGTCATTTTTTATGTGGTATATAAATCTCGTATTCTCGTCTTACTTTGCAGTAAGTAATTACTTAAGATAATTAGTATACATTAGTTACAATAATAATTCACGGGTTATTATTGCATTATATTTCTTTTATTTTCTTCTTCTCATGGAAAGAATGAGTGAAAGTAGATTGACGAAAGGAATTTATGAATTTCAGATAAATGGATACGTTAAAGAAGGCAGGCCCAGAAGGGTGTTCGCCGACCAAATCGGAGACATCCTCAAGAAAGCTAGGTTGCCTAGTGCCTATAACCGTAGAGCTTGTATGAACAGAATTGTGAATGTGAAGGAAGCGAGAGAGTTGTGTCAGGATCGTGGCAAGTGGCGCTCCATTAAATATTCTTTTTAATAAATATATTATTTTATAATAAATATAAAAATCTTATATTTGATGTACCTATATTATAATGTAAATAGATATACATTAAAATATATTTTACGTGTTCATGGGTTAGTATTATTTTATTACCCACTTAAGGCGGAATTCCTTTGTGACGCGGAAGGAGGTACCATCTCTTATTTTTGGGTGCGGGCTCCCTACGACTAATTTAACTTACTACTTATGTAGAAATAATAATTTTTGATTTACTATTATTTAATTGTAAATAATATAGTGGATTAGTTTAATTATTAGATAGATACCTTATAAATGAGTTTTTTTTTAGGTTTTGACCTTACCTGAACATAGACGGAGATGGCGAGACGAGATAAATTCCTAGGAGGAAGAAAGTGAGCGTCAAGAACTAAAAAAATCCAAACAACTAAATTAAAATATGAGGAAGGCGTTAGGCCAACAGTGGGACAATTAAATGGCCTAATAACATTCTTTTGCTTTATTACACTAAATAACACTCATCGCTCGAAGAACCGACAACAAATGGGGAAAAAAGGTTCTTGAGTGGAGACCACAAACCGACTGGACTGACGATATAATAAGATTCACAAATAACCGGTGCATGCAACTGGCATCTTGTCGTTCGTAATGGCGTTCTAAGGGGGAGGCCTATGTTTAGCAGTGGACGCCTTCTGGCTGATGATGATGATACCAGGGCCGTCTTAAGCATATTCAGCGCCGGGGTGCGAAAGTCAAGGCTCCGCTCGCATGGTCTCAGTGTGGTAGGTACCTATCGAAGTTTATCGCGGTCGGCATGCGCCCCCTAGACCTCTGCGCCCGGGTGCATCGCACCCCTTGAACCCCCGGGTAAAGACGGCCCTGGATGATACATTGGCTGCTTTCTTTTAGTATAAATAAAACGACAATAAACAAGAAAAGTACGACACTGAAAAACTACAGACTTTGAAATCTTGTTTTGTCACTATGCCTATAAGTTTCAACTTTAAACTAAAATTAGAACTGAATCTACTCGATATTTAAAATTGCAAAATTATCGTCGCAAAGAGCCTGTGAATGATTGCAGGGGGAGCCCTTAGCGTCGTCAATCTGGAACTTACATAAATATGCTTTCACTGGGCGCGGGAAGCACCGGGGGGCTCACATTTGAGGGCGCAGGGGGGCGGCAGAACAGTTGCCAGATTTCAAAAATTTTAAATTAATACTTTTAGTGATTATTGGCTATGTAGAAAGACAAGTGACTCAGAGGCGTTACAAAATGATTTAAATGTGGGAAGTCGTTTTTTTTTATTGTGACACGAAATATAATAGCACCACGCATGATGTTAACTGGGGTGTAGATGTCAGTGCTACTACAATTTAATAACTGTAAGCGGCAATCTCATTCTTCACTACGCCGGCCTAGTTGGAACCGGCAACTTATAAGCTGATCCCAAAATGCGACCAGATCATGTAAGTGGTGGTACTACCCCGGATCGGCAGACTGGGTACGACTGCCTACTACTCTTATTTTGATATTTCTATAATTATTATATGGAAAACTATGATTATCTGTTATGTCGTCGGCACTCTAGGACTTCCCTTCTAGGCTTACTATCACAGATAGCGTATTTAAATAAAATAAAAATATATTATTTTTGAAAAAAAAGTCAGGGAGGAGTTGGCGAATTTACCATCTGGTATCCCTAGACACGTTGGGAGGGTAGTTAACAAACGAGGGTGAGATCTAAGGGCTCTAAGCACACTCTAAGTGCAAGAGTACATTAAATATATTCAACGATGTTATTGACAAAAAATATATGCATTGTCTTAAGGCAGCAAACTATACATTTTAACCTATCTACCTATTTTCTTAGATTTTGCGCGAACATGAATTAACCAATTTTATGCGGCTTACTATCATTCACATTCATGTTTTTATATTTTTTAATTATTCCGATGTTTCGAGAGCTTTGCAGCCATTGTGGTCCCGGAGAGACTGAAAAATAAACGCAATAGTACCTAAATAGCATAAAATTGTTTAATTCCTCTATTAACCCATTTTAACATTTTTTTATTGTGTATATTTTTAAGAGTAATAGGCAGTGGTGCCAAGTCCAGAACTCCATATTTCGAGTCACAATAAAAAAATAAAAAAATACAATCCGAGTTTTGCTCAATTCTCGACATTTAACCTATTATCAAACCGTTGTTAGCCAGGGAAGAACCAAGAGCGCCAAAGTGAAAAACATAAACAAATTCATTTAACCGTCAATATCCCATCATTTTGACGGTGACTGAGTTGAAGGTGAAGCTGATTAGAAACGTGACTAAGTCACATCTGTACACTTTAAAGTGGTCTGGATCGGCAGACTGGGCAAACGACCATTCGTAATTTCTTGTTGAATTTTCTTTTTTGTCCATTTCACTACCACTAGACCACAGACGCCTTTCAAAAACATATTTTTTAACAGTTTTCATTAAGGCAGACCCAGGAGTGTGTTCTCCGACCAAATCGAAGATATCCTTAAGAAAGCTAGGTTGCCTAGTACCCATACCCATAGAGATTATATGAAGAGAATTGTGGATGTATGAGAAGCGAAGACGTTGTGTCAGGATCGTGGCAAATGGTGCTCCATTGTCTCTGCCTATTCCTGCAAGAAAAGGAGTGACATGTTTTTTTTCATCTTTCTAATTTTTCTAATCATGGTTCAAGTTATTTGCAATTGATATCAAAATGTAACAAAGTAAGTAATTAAGGTAGGTTTCCTATTCGCGCGACAAAACATAAGGCACTCTGTGTTGTTTTAATTCATGTTATCTAATGAAAATTATTTTAATTTAGACTATTTATATTCTATTATATATTTATATTATAAAATACATATTACATTTTTTTATTAACATTTCTATACTAAACTACTGAAGTGCTTGTATCAACAGGACAACCAAAGTACATATATCAAAGATACATTGGTACCGGTGGGTGGTTTCGAACCCGTGCTCTCCAGTTTGCGTAACCATTGCACTGCCACTACACCACGGTCGCCTTACTATAATATGCACCTAAACTTGCAGTCTTTTTCTAGTTTAGGTGCATATTATAGTAAGGCTAATCGCTACTTTTAGCGATTACTATTTTTATTAAATATTATTACAAATACTTAAAAGCTATAAAACAAATATTTGCTTCATAAACTCGGGACTTTACGAGCAACAAACCAATCGCTAACCGTTCGTTTAACTGTCGGCAAGATTATGAGTCTCTTGGTTAATGAGACAACGGCTTGTGAATGTCGCTCAACACGGAACTGTACCTACTCGTATACCTGTAGGCAAAATTAGGATTATATTACCTACCCCTTTACTAATATTAATTATTATTATAACTTGGAGCGAAAATGTCAATTTAATTACGTATTGTTATTAATTGGAGGATTTGTTGTTGATTAAAAAAGGGTAAGGTAATGATAATTTGGCCGGCATAGTAACTGCGGCTTAGGAAGCTGTAAGCTGAATCATTTTTCATTCGTCTGCGCTCTTGGACCTCTCCTTGCTTACCATCTGGGTTGACGTCAATTGACGCCACAATAAAAAAAAGGTCAAAAGGCTCCTGACTCCTGACTGAAAGGCGATCGTGGTTTAGTGGTAGTAGAATAGGCACGTAATACAAAGTTTTAAAAAACTTGCCAGTATCCTTAGATGAAAATGAAAGAGGAGGATACAGCAAGCGCTTTTTAACGACAGGCGTGGACGAACGGTTAGCGATTGGTTTGTTGCGCGTAAAGTCCCGGGTTCGATTCCCGGTCGGAGTAAATGTGTGTTTCATAGCTTTTATTTGTAATATTTATTAACTATATTAAATATTGCAATTATTGGTAATAAAAAAAAGAGATGGATATTTGCTTCGGGTCTGGTTATCAAAGAGTGGTAGGCAGTGGTACCCAGTTTGCCGATCCGGGGTAGTACCTCCACTTACAAGTATACAGATTGTGAAGTGATTTGGTCGCGCTTCGAGATCAGCTTATAAGTTGCCGGTTCCAACTAGGCCGGCATAGTGGATGTGATTGCTACTCACATGGACTACACTTCGGCTTAACATCAAGCGGGGTGATGTCATATGTCGAGTTACAATTTAAAAAAAACTTTCGTCGGCCTGTTTCTATGATATAAGCAGGTTTATTCTTTTTTAAATTGTCTATGATAATTATTGGTTATGTCTCGAACTTATTGGTGATGCTTTTACAACATTATTAATCAAAGATGTTCCCCCCAGAAGCTCTGACCCGTGACCGCATAATGAGAGGTGTATTATCACGCTAGCCTCCATTAGGGGCAGGCAGAGGGGTTGGCACTAATGACATGCATGCATCAATATTCATCAGTTATTGTTATTGATTAATGGATATTTGACCTTTAATAGCTTTTTGGTATTTTCATTGTAAAAATAATAAATTATTATTGTAGTGGTAGTGCAAAACCACTTGCCGGTACCTTTGATATATGTGATTTGGTTGTCCTGTTTCTATGATACAAGTTCAATTAGTATAGAAAAAATAATTAAATTGTCACGTCCTTTTTCCACATCGTGACCATGTATGATATTATAATATACACTTTCCGACATCTACCTTCACTACTTTCAAGACAGCAATCCGGCAAAACAATTTTGTCTTTTATTTCTTCGGATATTGCAGTCGTAGGACGCCCCAACCGAGAGCGGTCATTCTTTCCCACTTTAACTCAGCACTTCGACGCCGCAACTGTGTATAATGCAGCAGAAACATAAACCCCTAATGACTAAAAAATTTAGTTATGAACAATTAGTTTTCTAAATTGTGACTATTTTTTAATTATTCATTTTATGTTTTAATTTTTAATCATGTGTTTTAACTTTTTATTTTATTTTATGCTTTTATCTTTAAATATTTTATGTTTTTTTTTAGTAATGGTGGTGTATAACTGTAATAGGATTACAAGTTTATGATTATTAATGTAAAACCTAAATTTCTAGTATAAGTTTAACTTGTAATTTGTTGTTATACCTAAATAAATAAATAAATAAAGTACCTTGCAAACTTTGATTTACTTGCTCCGTTGTAAAATATATACTTAATAAATACCGCCAATACTTTAATTTTCTCGACTTTTAATAATTCTTCACGATAAAATTCCTTTGTATTTAAAAAGAAAAGTAAATACTTTTTTTAAATCATTATTTTATCAATTAATTAGACCATGCATGCTGGCATTTTTAAAAATATCTAAGCAGTATTATATCTTATTCTATATCTTATTATTGAGCGCCCCTATCACTAGGTCGCCCATTGTCGTTTGAGGTTTGAGGTTTAAGAAACTTTATTATTACCAAAAAGAACATTTTCATATTCGCTTGTTTTGGATTTTACAATGTTTACAATGTGTTATTTGCAATGCCAGTGGCCCTATTAGGGCGTCCAATGAGAATGTGGAGAATACAAATTAATTTTCAGTTATTCATAACAAATATTAATAAGGATTTTTTGAATGTTATTAAATTGCTATCTTCTCTAACATGTATTGGGAGTTTATTATAATGAGACACCCCATCGTACAATACACTACCACGACCAATATTAGTTCTAAACGTACTGGTTTTTATATTTCTAGTGCTGCGTGTGTTATATTTAGATGTGCCTTCCCTTGTAGTTAGAATAATTTCCGAATGTATATGCTTATGTATGATCTTATGTATTAGTAAGCAGATGTTATAATTGTAGTGTTGTCTAATATTCATTAATTTGGTTTCTTTGTAAATAATGGATGTTGGTGTTCTATAATTATAGTTAAATATTGATTTTATTAATTTATTCTGTAGGGTTTGAATTTGTGTTATATGTGTGTTGGCAGCATTTCCCCAAGCAGCTACAAGGTATTCTAAGTGCGGTCTAACGAGAGAATTGTATATTAATTTCTTTACATGTATTGGTAGGAATCCAGCTATTCTACGTAATAGACCTATTAGCGGTGTTATTTTGCTTCTAATATGTTCGATGTGTGGTTGCCATGTGAGATGTTTGTCAAGTATTATACCTAAATATTTCTCGTGTGTACTGGGTGTAATTATTTCGCCGTTAATATGAAGTGGGTTATAATGTTGTATAGTTTTATTTTTTGCCGAGAATATTATATATTTAGTTTTTTCCGCGTTTATAGTGAGTAAATTACTCTGACACCATGCTGAAAGTATGTGGAGGTCTTCCTGGGCTCTGTGTATGATATTAGTGATATTATTTCCAAAATAAAATAGGCAAGTGTCGTCCGCGTATAGAGTAAGATGTCCATTCATGTTCAGGTTGTTGATATCATTGACATAAATAAGAAACATCAACGGCCCAAGAATCGACCCCTGTGGCACCCCATAGACGATTTTTTGATCACCACTCATTACATTACCGACACGAACTCGTTGATATCGATTAGAAAGGTATGAATCTATAATTTTGTATGCTAGATCTCGAATACCAGCGTTTTTAATTTTTGTCAGTAAAAGGCTATGTGAAACCGTATCAAATGCTTTTTTTAAGTCTATAAATATTCCTAGTGCTATATTTCGTTCATCTACTTTAGTTTTAATTTTAGTAATAAGGTCTATGGTTGCTCCTAATGTGTTAGATTTGGGTCGAAAGCCGTACTGTCTAGGTGAAAAAAAATTATTTGAATTTAAGTATGTGTCTAGTCTAGTGTATATTACTTTTTCGTATATTTTTGAAAGTACAGGCAGTACAGATATTGGACGATAATTTTCCACATTTGTTTTAGTTCCAGATTTATAGATTGGTGTCACCTTTGCGATTTTAAGGCTGTCAGGAAATTCGCCATTAGCTAACGATTTATTAATACATTGTGTTAAATTTTTTAGAATTAAGTTTTTTATACATTTTATTGATTTCGTACTTATTTCATCTATCCCCGTGCTAGTATTGACATTTAATAAATCTATAATTTTATTTAGCTCGGTCTCAGTACAAGGTTCTAGCTCGTTTAGAATTTTCTTGTTTGTTTGTGTACATAACTCATTAGTAGTCGTGTTATGGTGTCGTAAGTGTGGTTGTGTATTAGAGTTTAAGTATGAATATTGTTTAATTTTATTGGCTAATGTGTTTCCTACAGTAGAAAAATAGGTATTGATAGTGTTACATATTTGTAGTGTGTTGGTGATAAGTTGATCATTGTCGTTTTTAATTTTTGAGATGATAGCATCTGATTTGACTTTATTTACAGATAATGAATTTATAAGTCTCCACATTCCTCTTGGATTCCCTTCACATTTTGTAAAACTTTGAGATAAGTAGTTTTTCTTCGCAGTTCTAATTAAATATGTTACTTTATTTCTTTGTGCAACAAATTTCTTTCGCAGTTCACCGTCTTGTTCTTTTTTAAGCTTAGTCCATATTTGATTTCTTAACTTTATTTCATATAGTATGTCTTTATTAATCCAATCTTTTAAGGGTGGATTGTTTATTTTATATTTTGTTACTTTACTTTCCTTTATATTGGATTTGATAATTTTTTCTAGGTTATTATAGTCATGTATATTACACTTTTCTGTGTGATTTTTAGTACGGTTGTATAGCGTATTGTAGTTAATTGCTTCGTATTTTTTTCGTTCTCTGTGTAATGATAGATCCTTTTGTAGTTCGATGTATAGTTGTTTGTGATCAGACATAGAAGATTCTATTATGGCAATATGAAATTTATTTTCATGTAGATTTGAAAATACGTGGTCTAATATAGTTTTAGTATTTGGTGTTTCACGAGTGCAGTATTCTCGGTTAATATTATTTAGTATTGTATGATTTGTTTCCTTTAACATTGTTTTATAGTTTTCTATTGCTTTATCGTTGCATTTTAAAAGGTCCAAGTTAAAATCTCCCATTACTATGTTTCGTCTTTTATTCATTAGTTGATTTTCCAGAGTATTTATAAATATATTTTGATCAGTGTCTCCAGGTTTGTATATAGCACCAATGTTAAGTGATAATTTATCGAGCATGATCCATAAGTAGTTGTTGCCATCGACATATTTTGATTCTAGGAGGCAATGGCTTATATTATTATGTGCAAATATGGATACGCCACCTCCTCTTCGGTCAGTTCTGTAGCTATGATAATGAGTATAGTTGGGTAGATTAAAGTATTGTGCGTCTTTATCAGATTTTATCCATGTCTCTGTGAGTACAATGAGATGAATAGTATTGCCAATTGATTTTAGTATACATTTTAATTCTTCAAATTTACCTGGTCTTACTAAGCTTCTTATGTTTGCGTAAAATATTTTAAGAGATTTGTTATTGCCTGAAAGCTGATTATAGTCGTTAGTGATTTGATATGTAGTATCAGTGTTGTATAGCTCGGAATTTTTTCTTTTTAGTTTTTTGCTGGTTGGTTTATTTTAACAATTTTTGGTTTTCCCTTGATGAATTTTATAGTAATTTCATTTTCCCCTTTCATTTGCCTCAGCTGCAGTTGTTCACGTAGTTCTCTTAAGTATTGTCTTTCTTTGAATGTTTGGTCTGAGTAGATTTTTATGTTTGTGTTTCCATCTTTCTTTTTTCGGAGTATATCTTTCGGAATCACATTATTTTGGAAACATACCTTAATAGGCCTACTTGATCTTTCTTTTGCTTTTAAATTACCCAGACGAAACACCTTAATTGGTTCAGGGCAATTTGGAATTATGGAATTAATGTGATTTATTATTACTTCTGTATCATGGATCTTATTGCTACTATCGCTTGTTTCAGGCACTCCAACAAATATAAGATTTTTTCCTCTTTCTTGACGCTCTTGGATTTCATCTAATATATCCTCACAGTCGACATGATCAGATTTATTTATTTGTGATTTAAAATGATTCATTTCACTTTCAAATGTCTTAATTTTATCAGCTGTTTCCTTATTTTCGATTTTTATGTTTTTGATATCTTCTTTTAATGCATCCTGGTCTTTTAATAGGGTTTCACATGTCTTCTTCACATCCATTATGTCTTTTTTTATTTCTCCAATATCTTCGCTTAGATTACATAATTTTTCTGTTTGAATCTTATTCATACTTAATAACATTTTTGATAGTTTAGCAATTTCATCTTTAATGCCATCATTAGAATCAGATCTTTTACGTTTTCTTTGCATTATAAAGTCATCCAAAGTATTTTCCTTTGATAGTTTTGACAAATCCGGATGCGATCCAGTGGAGGCCGTAGGCGATCGAAGAATATTCATTTTAGTATTTAGAATTTAGGTTTTATATATCGTTCGTTGTAAAAATAATTTGAAATAATATTCAAGTAATTGTCGTCACCTCGCAAAAGAGTTCAAAAACAGGTTTCCTTTCAATCCGGGCGAACAAAGATTAAAATAGAATAAAATAGATTTAAAATAGAAATACAAAATACACCTTGCAATATCGAAGAGATATTAAAAAAACAATAAGCTAAGTGTGTGCAATTATCTAAAATTGCTGCCATAGATTAGTCTGGTGACATTTTTCAATCAGTGCCTCCTCGCTCACGAAAATTACTGAGCCTATTGTTCAGCATTGTCAATTGATTGCTTGCTATTACTGTACGTACAACAATGGCTGTGGCAAATAAAAATACACTATGTTACAGAGAGAGAAATATTATCACCTTTATTATATTATTTATTTACATTTCTATACTAAGCTAATAAAGTGATTGTATGATAGAAACAGGACAACCAAAGTACATATATCAAAGATACATTAGTACCGGTGGGTGGTCTCGAACTCGTGATCTCCGGTTTGTGTAATCATCGCACTGCCACTACACTACGATCGCCTTTAGTGAAGTTAGGAGCCTTCTAATTTCGCTGCCTCTTACTCGTCTGCGGCTTCTTTATGCGTTCTTCAACGGTTCCCCCTTAGTGGAGCCACCCGATCTCTTCCAGGAATGACAGGACTTGATCCTGCTGACCTCCGGAAGCGTCCTCGCGTTGCCAAGGAACTTCTATTTCGCTTCGATTACACTACTGCAACTCAAAAGATCGCTCTTTCTTGACGGGTTTATTTGAGTATAGATTTATCTTGTAGGGGTTGCCAAAGATCCTGGTATTCTGTATTCTGGTCGTGAAACTGTCATTGTAAATTTGGAACACCATACTGCACTCGTAGCCGAAAAAGGCGCCAAACTGAAGAGCGACTGGGCAGGTCATATCTGCTGCATGTCTAAAGAATTATGAGTAAAGTCCAAGATTCTAGATTGTAAAAGTCTCAAAAGGTGAAATGTGATAGACTTCTCCGTTTTTTTCGGTTGTCGGCGCTTATAGACCTTCGTTAGCTCTAAAGCACTTTTCTTAGTAAAATTGATCATTATCATCATCAGCCAGAAGGCGTCCACTGCTGAACATAGGCCTCCCCCTTAGAAGTTGTTCCCACCCAGTTGCATCCACCGGCCGTGACTTTCACTATGTCGTCAGTCCACCTAGTGGGAGGCCTACCTACGCTGCGTCTTCCGGTTCGTGTTCTCCGCTCTAGAACTTTTCTTCCCCATCGGTTGTCGGTTCTTCGAGTTATGTGAATTGATACTGTATTTGTAATTATGTGAGCATGTACTACCATGCGAGCGCACAGTGGTTCATTGTCTACATTTTCAATACATTATCCTGAGTCAACTTTTTATATGGACAATCAATGTTTTTGTTTTATAGACTTTTAAAACATATCAATTTTTTTACATCATCATCATCAAATTGTCACGCCTTTTCCCACAGGGAGCGACACTTGCTCGATCCGGACACAACTCTCTCGCTTCCTTCACAATTCTCTTCATAAGCTCTATGATTATGGGCACTAGGCAACCTAGCTTTCTTGAGGATATCTCCGATTTGGTCGGCGAACACCCTCCTGGGCCTGTCTTGTTTAACGCATCCATTCACATGAGATTTATAAATTCATTTTGTCAATTTACTTTCACTCATCCTTTCCATGTGTCCAAACCATCGAAGCATGAATTTTTACATGAATTGCAAAAATATGTTATACCTTATCCTCGAACGATGTCAATAAAATCACCTTGAAAATTACCTGTAGTAGCAGTTGCCTCCATTCTTGGACTGCACTACAGCTTATCATAAGGCTGGGTGCCATGAGATAACACAGTCGCGTTTCAGGATCGGATTGAAAGTCGCCGGTTCAAAATAAAATGACCATCTTTAGGTACTAGGGTATGAGCCTCCCTTGATCGATCCTGACACAAATCTTTGACATCCACAACCGCAATTCAACTTTTAGGCCACCGTCACTTTTAGGCGTACAGACCGTGAAGTGACTGAGTCGCGTTTCGGGCTTAGTTTGTGAGTTGTCTGTTACAACTAGGCCGGCATAGCGACTGCTACTTGCAGTTTTTAAATTTTACTATCAGTCACCTCCATTCATGGACCGCACTCCAGCTTAACATCAGGCGGGGTGCTGTCCTATGTCGAGGCATACCAATCCAATAGATATTTTCATCTCCATACAAAAAGTACAATAACGCTTGAATAAAGACATGGGGTGGGCAGTGATGTGTGATACATTTGGTTGTATTAATATTAGGACAATGTGTTCTCTGACCTGGAAGTAGCATCACGGCTGTTTAGACACAAGGGGGTGAGCAGGTGATTTATTAAACTGCTATTGTTTTCTATTAAAACTCATTGGATTATTTTTTTATTCTTGAACTTTTTTCCTATTTTTATATTTGGCAGACGAGGACAAGATATTATCCAAGAACCGGTCACTTACAAGCTGATCCCGAAACGCGACCAAGTCACTTTACGGTCTGTATACTTGTAAGAGGAGGTACTACCTCGGATCGGCAGACTGGGCACCTTTAACAACCAGACCCGGTGCAAACATTCGCCTCTTTTTAAAAATATTTTTTTTTAAATCAGATTATTAAATATTACAAACAAAAGTAGTGAAAGGCGACCGTGGTGTAGTGGCAGTGCAATGGTTACGCAAACGGAAGAGCACGGGTTCGAAACCACTCACCGGTATTAATGTATCTTTAATATATGAACTTTGGTTGTCCTGTTTCTATGATACAAGCACTTTAGTAGCTTAGTATAGAAATGTATAATATATAAAAAAACTAACCTGGGACTTTCCACGTAACGGACTAGTGCGCTAATTTAAGCGGCCTAACATATCTGTAATAATGATACATAAACATGCGCTAACAGTTGCCCAAAATCGCCATCAAAGTCAATGGCACGTGATAAGTTCAAGCCATATGTCGTTGAGGGGTGGGCAGTAATTAGGTAATCACGTGTGATCATACCATCTATAATAGTAATGATAATAAATATTGTTTATTGCACTAAAATTACTTCAAACTCGTTTTGACCCGGAGAAAATATTGGCTAGTATCTTTGATATATGTACTTTGGTTGCCGTGCTTCTATGCTACAAGTACTTTAGTATAGCCCGTCTAACTATAAATGACGCGCCCCTCCACTTTATTAGTTTATTTAAATGTGTGAAATGCAAATATTACTATACTTCATCAGCGTGCTCCTCCTTTTGTGTCTAACCAGCAACTGAATGACCAATTACAATTGCATTTTCGGTGTGTTGCATTCATATTTTATTTTTGCTTGTGTGCGTAAATGCAGTGGAGGGGCGCGTCATTTCGGATTAGACAGACTCTAGCTTAGTATAGAAATGTCAAAAAAAAAAAACACCTAATAAGGAATCAATGGCACCACTTTCTTAAGGTTACAATTAAATATTACATATATTTGAAGCAAGCGAGGGTGTTGTGTCAGGATTGTGGCAAGTGACGCTCAATTGTCTCTGCCTATCCCTGTGAAAAAAAGACGTGATTGATGATAAAGTAGTGATAGCTCATGGAAGTAATTTCGCTGTTATGAATTAGGTACGAGAATGTGGGCCCGTGAGGATGCGTGACAATTTGATTGATTGATTGATCCGAAGTGTATTAAATTTATTGGTTAAAAAAAGTACTGTCAGCAGCAATCGTGTGAACTCAATTAATGCAACATTGTAGCGTATTGTTTTGCGTTACGGAACTTATGTGCAGTCGTCTCTTAGTGGTGTATGCTCTCCTTAATTTAAAATAATTTAAAAAGTGGTGCCTAGTCTGCCAAAACGAGTACCACCACTTACAAGTATACAGACCGTGAAGTGATTTGGTCGCGTTTCGGGATCAGCTTGTAAGTTGCCAGTTCCAACTAGGCCGGCATAGTGAATGTGATTACTTACAGATATTGAATTGTAGTAGCAGTGACATCCATTCATTGACTACACTCCAGCTTAACATCAAGCGAGATGCTGTCATATGTCGTGTCACACTAAAGTAATAGTGGCATACTTACAGATCCCCTTAACGAACGTCCTTTTATCGTGCGGTTAATATATACGTCTTCCAGCTAATGATGATGATACTTACAGATGGTGACTAAGGAAGTTGTAAACTGAGTCGGTTTTTTAGTCATCGGCACTCTTGGATTTCTCCTTAGGCAAACACGGTCAGATCTCGAGCCACAATAAAAAAATATATATCAGGTTTCGCAGGGTCCGTGACAATCAAAAAACGGATGACTCTAACGTTTTAAAATTTTATAACTATACTAAAATTGTCCCCATACGTGTATTTTTTATTGTGACACGATATCTGTCCTCGATCCGCCTGATGATAAGCAAGAGGAGGTCAAAGAACACAACGAATGAAAAAACCGAGTCAGTTCACGGCTGCCTCAGTCGCCGTCACTATGCCGGCCAAAAGTGCTTCTTCCACCATCCAAGGTTATAGGATGGAGAGAACCCATGGGCTGGCAAAACATTCTACTTGTCGATTGTTCTACAAAGAAAAGATATTCTCTTTAAAAATATGTAATAGAGCATACTTTCCGATGTATTAATTAGGTAGCAGAGTGTCATCGGAATCCCGTGACGAATCTGGATGAAGGAGGCGTGTGCGGTCACAGCCGTGACTAAAATGACGTGTGAATTTATGCCCGCCTCTGTACACACACAATTTCATTGGAAATTCATCAATTGTTATTAATAGTTTATGCTTTCGAGTGTACGTTTTAAAAAAATTAAAATAATATGATTTATTGGAAGAATTGTAGGAAATAAAATGTTAACAAAGGACATCATTCATTTTGGTCTTTTAATTGGTCTGTGCAATTGAAAATAAGATATCCAATGGATTGTGTATCGTCTGTCAATCACAAAGACACGCCATATTAACAGTTCTGCTTTGAACTGTCATAATTATAGTTTGATCATTTCGTACACCTAAACTATGCAAAATAAAGGATATATTCCAATTACATTGTAATCTTCTTTCTTCTTGTTTATGGCTTTAGTATTTAATTTGCCAGTGTCAAAGTAAAAATATAATGGTTCAATGTTAAAACATTGTCAAGTAAAGATGAAGATGAACCACGCGAAAGATTCATCAAATGATGATGATGATAGTGAGGTTGATGATGATCGTTTTAGTAAAGCGGCGGAAAGCCTTTACTAAAACTTCGGAAGGAGTCTTGGAGGGAACACGAAGAAACACGTTTCACAGCTTTAAATTACTTGTTTATACTTGATCAACTTAAAAATTATTACTGGATAACAATTCCACCATTATTACACATTAATATTTTGAAAAACACAAGCTTTTCAAATAATTCAAAATTGCGCGTCCTGTCAGTTGCAGTTGCCCGCCAAAACTCCATTGTAATCTTTGTACATTAAACTATTTTAAAATGTATAAAATATGCAATTGTTAATACAATTAAGCCCAAGTCCCCGTACAAAATGAATAGGATTTTTAAAGTTTTTTTTTATTGTGACACGACATTTGACCTCGATACGCCTGATGATAAGCAAGAGGAGGTCCAAGAGTGATGACGACTGAAAAAAAACGAGTTAGTTCACAGCTGCCTCAGTCGCCGTCACTATGCCGGCCAAAGATGCTTCTTTACGCATCGCTTGGTGGATCCAATATAATAATATTGTTCTTTATAACCATTTATTATGTATTTCTATATAAATTATACCTGATATATACCTACTATACTGTATGTCTGGAGAGCCAATAGGCGGTCATTTGCATTCCCACAAGTCATATTAAAAAGATATTATCAGAATGATATCCATAAATCTATCTGGCTGCATAAAACAATGGTCTGAGCTAAAAAGAAAAGTTGAAAAAATAAAAGTGTTCGAATTTTAAAAGCGCCGACGCCATTGGCTTATATTTAAACACAATGGCCGCCTTCAGACACGTCAGATTTGACATTTGATAACGACTACAGTCTTAAGATTGAGATCTTTAGTGAAAAAAGTATGTTTCGAATGTAAAACATCTTTATTATGTTATTATTTCTTACGCTAATTATTACTTTTATTAATTGCTCTAGGAGATAGGAATTAGATGAAGATTGCTATCCATTTTTTACTGGAATTCTTTATTAATAAGTGGGCATTAAACATATAAGTATTATTAGATTTCTTTGTCAAATGCTTTACCAGCCCAAGCGAAGATTGAAAAAACACTTTTGACTTCCTCTTGCTTACCACCAGGCAAAGCCGAGGTCAGGACCGTCTTTACCCGGGGGTTCAAAGGGTGCAGTGCACCCGGGCGCCGAGTCCTAGGGGCGCATGCCGACCGTCATAAATTTCGATAGGTACCTACTACACTGAGACCACACGAGCGGAGCCTTGACTTTCGCACCCCGGCGCTGAATATGCTTAAGACGGCCCTGGTCGAGGTCAAATGTCGCGTCCCAATGTAACGATAAGACAGACTTCACATATGGACCGAAACGCACCCCAGTCTCACATTATTTCAATCAATCAATTAATCAAAATGTCACGTCTTTTTCTCACAGAAATAGGCAGAGATAATGAACCGCCACTTGCCACGATCCAGATAACGCCTGCGTTTCCCTCATATCCACATTTTTATATTTTTTTTTGGTTTTTACGTTTCTATACTAAGCTACTAAACTGGACAACTAAAGAATACAAATGTCATTGGTACCGGCAAATAGTTTTTGAACCGAGGACACTCGGTTTGCAGACCATTTTATTACTACTACACCACGGACGCATATAACGCTACAACAAAAATATAACTGCCCATCCTTGGGGGAGGCCGATGTCCAGTACACATCTCCAGGGCCTCGAATCTCCTAATACATTATGGCGTCGAAAAGGCCGTGAAATTGCGTCGCATGGATATTTGACATCTTCGTAACCAATCAGCGAATAACAAATTAATACGTAAACTACGTTGATTGGTCACTTGCGACCGCGACGCAATTTCAATTGATCGTCATAATGTATTAGGACCCAGCTTGAAAAAAGATTTTTTAAATTTTTTATTGTGACACGACATCTGACCTCGTCCTGCCTGATGATAAGCAAGAGGAGGTCCAAGAGTAACGACGACTGGAATAACCGAGTCAGTTCCCGGCCGCCCCAGCCGCCGCCACTATGCCGGGCTAAGTCTAAATTAGTAGTCTATAAAAGTCGAAATAAGACTAAAGCCGTGTATATTAATTAATTTTTTAATTTAATTTATCTCTTGCCTGATGGTAAGCAAGGGGAAGTCCAAGAGCGCAGATGACTGAAAAACGATTCATCTCACGGCTGCCTCAGGTGCCGTAACAATGTTCAATTGTTTTCTTTTTTATATATTTATTTAACATTAAATTTTTGTGTATGTTAATAATTGTTAAGGCGACTTTCTTATGATTTCTTTCCGTCATTTGCCTTTCCAAAACCATGAGAGCCTAACAATGCGCAAAAGCCAGAAAAGCCAATGCGAAATAAATTATTTATTTTCGATTATATTTTATGTAGGTATAAAGAATAATAATTATTGTATTATAACTTCTAATAAGAAAATAAAACCTAATCTAATAGTAAACTTGAACCGGAATCGAACCGTAACTCACACTTATTGAACTAAAAATCGTTCGCTTCTGCCTTAAAAAACGCATTAACCAAATTCCGTTAAAAACCCCGAACTGTCAAAATATTGTCGGCGCCATCAAAGGACGGGGGAGCGTTCCATTTTTAAAATTACCCACACTTCCTCCAATGCGAGGGTGAGTTGCACAAAAATGCTTTTAGTATTACTTTCTTTAAAATTAAACGATTATATGTGTGACTGTACATTATTTTGAAAATGGAATCAAATTATGTTTTAAAATACTTTTAACATTTTGATTGAGTCGTGGTACACCTTTCTGCCTTTTTTTAAAGTGGCACGATATGAGACTTCAGGTAACTTTCAAGCTGATATTAAAACGCGACTGAGTCACTTTACAGTCTGTAAACTTGAGAGTGATGGCACCTACTACACCGAATCGGCAGGGATGCCTGCTAACAACACCATCAAGTTCAGCTAGTATGGCATAGTGGATGGGACGACTGCTTGGAAACAATTATCTATGGTTATTGAATTTCACTCCAGCCTAACATCAGCTTATTATAACTTTGTCTGTTTCTTAATATGTAACCGCTTTAATTACTAAATCATACTAAAAATCATTTTGGCTCTTGCGCATTGTCAGACTATACCATGTGTTAGGAAAAGCAGAAGTAAAAAACAACAAACTCATTTATTATAGCCTATAAAAATAGAATAAATTTTAAAAGATACCTACTTATCTCAAAGAGTGGTAGGCAATGGTCACGTTTCGGGATCAGCTTGTAAGTTACCGGTTTTAACTAGGCCGGCAAAGTGGATGTGATTGCTACTTACAGTAGCAATTGAATTGTAGTAGCAGTGACATCCATTCATGGACCACACTTCAACTTAACATCAAGCGGGGTGCTTGATGCTACACAATAAAAAAAAATACCTGCCCTACTCAGCACAAAAGCTATTCTTTCATCGTTTATTTTTGTTATTTACATTTATATACTAAGCTACTAATAGAAACAGGACAACCAAAGTACATACATATCAAAGATTTGCCTGATCATTGCACTATCACTAGACTACAGTCGCCTTGAAGTTCGGTCACTTTATCGTGCAATGTACTCTTACGTGGATTTGCCATGGAATAATAATTTAAATGAAATTGTAATTTGGTTGGGTAGAGGGGATAGTGAGGGAAGGAAGGTGAGTGTTGACATGTGACAAAAAGCTTTGAAACCTACATTTCGGTTAGTACAAGTCCGGAACGCTGCCTTCACTCTCCAGCCTGCCACGCGATGGACCCGGCAACCGCACGGAGAATCCATGGATGCTGAATAATTGTTTCATTTCAATAAAAAAAAGTGATTCATATGTAACCTGAAAAGCATAACAAGTTGTAAACCCAATTGCTACAAACAATAAACTTAACATCTTTCAGCAATATTTATGTGAAATCCATTTAAATTTATTTTAAACATTTTAATACATTGCTTGTTGAAATGTTTATTAGTAGTTATAAATATAAATTTACTAACTCGGGTTGAAATATTATTGTTCCGAACGTTCCTAATCTGAAACTGTGTGTAATCTAAAAGGTTCTATGCGTCGTTTATCATCTCGTAACTCTGGTTGACGACAGGCGTGGACGAACGGTTTAGCGATTGGTTTGATGCGCGTAAAGTTCCGGGTTCGATCTCCGGTCGGAACAAATATTTACTTGTTTCATAGCGTTTATTTGTAATATTTAGTAATAATAAATATTGCAAATATTTGTTAATAAAAAAAGAGATGGATATTTGCTTCGGGTCTGGTTAACAAAGAGTGGTAGGCAGTGGTACCCGGTCTGCCGATCTGGGGTAGTACCACCACTTACAAGTATACAGACCGTGAAGTGATTTGGTCACGTTTCGGGATCAGCTTGTAAGTTGCCGGTTCCATCTAGGCCGGCATAGTGGATGTGATTGCTACTCAGTTATTAAATTGTAAAAGCAGTGACATTCATTCATGGACCACACTTCGGCTTAACATCAAGCGGGGTGCTGTCATAATATGTCGAGTCACAATAAAAAATAAAATAAAAAGTCAAGATTGCCGATCACTGAAAATATGACTTTGTTTCCGGATTGTCGCCATAACTAGATTAATATTAGTAATAATATATATTTATTATCTATTATTACTCTTCATTCTAATGGGGTCATTAAGGAGTGTATGTGGAGTGACGTGACGATAACGGATAGAATAAGGAACAGCACAGTTCCCAATAGATGTGATTTGAAAGAAGATGTAGTAAAAGGGATTGAGAACGGAATGCTTCGATGGTTTAGGCACATGGAAAGGATGAGTTAAAGTAAATTAACAAAAGGAATTTATAAATATATATAATACAGGGGTCTAGGCTCCGAGTATGATTTTGTCCCATTCGGTATCGAGAGCCTTGGTCCGTGGGGTCCTAGCGCTTTAAGGCTTTTTAAGGAAATATCAAAAAGGTTAGTCGACATCACAGGAGACCGAAGAGTGGGAGAGGACACTTCCGGTGCATTAAGTGTCCTCAGCTGGTTGAAATTACCACCCTACACAGGTGCAAATCCCCCCATAGTGACCAAGTCGCGTTCGGGGACTAGTTTGTGTAGCACCAGTTGCGTTGGGGGTTGTGGATTCGGTTAGGGACAGTGGCATCCTGCTGACCTGCAGTATCCCGGTGAGAGTTTGTTGACCCGTCGGCCAGGGAGACCCGTAGCAACGGTTCACCGCTGGCCGCCCGCCGTATAGTACAGGGGCCTGAGCCCACCGCTAACCACGGAGGGAGGCTGCCCCACCATGCGGCGCATAATCTCGGGGTGATTCGTCTTGCCGATTGGTGATCGGATATGGGGTCCAGGCGATCATTTCCGGGAGGGTACGGGGGCCCTTCCGTCCGACGGATCAGCAAACTCACACCGCCGGGATGCATGTGGCTAAGCGGATAGCTGCACTTTCGTCTCTGCCGAAGAAACAACCCCCAACATTTTCACGCACCCCCCCCCCCTCCATATGCAAGCACACAACAAGAAAAATAGAGTTTTTCCAGCGGCAACAAAAACCCCCATTACAAAGGAGTTTGGCGTGGATTTCACGAATATACGTGGAATCCATGCCAATCTCAGTGCCGTCCATCACCATCTTGAGACGGCACAGCCCGCTCTGCTCTTCTTGACGGAGACGCAGATAAAGGCTCCGGCTGACACCTCGTACCTTCATTACCCCGGCTATTCGCTTGAGGAAAGATTCCTCGCGAAAGCCGGGGTATGTGTGTACATCCGGTCCGATATCTGTTGTCTCCGTCTGCTTTGCTTGGAGGATCCTTCCCTGTCCATCCTCTGGGTACACGTGGATCTTGGTTCCCAAACCAGGATCTACGGGTGCCTTTATCGTTCCCACCACGGGGATTCGGAGACAACCCGGCTCTTCGATTCTCTGAGCCGGGCGACAGATGAAGCGCTGGAGCGGTTCCCGACCGCGGAGGTCGTTGTCTTGGGGGACTTCAACGCACACAATGAGGTGTGGTTGGGGTCCCAGAGGACCGACCACGCGGGAAGGGCCGCTCATGCCTTCGCCCTTCTGCATGACCTGACGCAGCTGGTTACCCAGCCCACCCGGGTACCAGACATTGTCGGTCATGCCCCCTCTCTGCTGGACCTTCTACTGACCACTCGTCCGACCGGGTATAAAATTTCGGTCAAGGCCCCTCTAGGGACTTCTGACCACTGCCTGGTCGAGACGATAGTGCCGCGCGTCGTGCCTCCTCCTGCCAGGAAAGAGGTGCGACGTTTGTGGCACTACAGGTCAGCGGATTGGGAGGGAATGCGAAATTATTTCGCTTCGCTCCCTTGGTGGCAGCGCTGCTTCAACTCCGAGGATCCATCCACGTGTGCCTCGGCCGTTGCTGATGAGATAGCACTGGGGATGGAATATTACGTTCCATCCAACTGTGCATCTCGTAACGACCGGAGCAGGCCCTGGTACAACAGTGACTGCGCGGCTGCTGTTTCAGCGAAAAACGCAGCTCACAGCGCGTGGGCCAGGGGTCGAATAAATCATGACCCTCACGTGGATGAGTTGAAAGCAGCCTATATAATCGTGCCACCAAGTCTTGCAGAAAGGTCTTTAAAAAAGCGGAGGCACAGCGCGTTTCCAGGATTGGCGAGAGTCTATTAGCGCACCCAACGGGTAGTCGCAGCTTTTGGAGTCTCGCCAAGACTGTAGAATCTAACTTCTGTCGTTCTGTACTGCCACCGCTGAGGCAGCCTGATGGCTCACTGGCGCACACGGCGAAGGCAAAGGCCGATCTACTGGCCGAAGTCTTTGCCACAAATTCGCGTTTCGACGATCGTGGTGCAGAACCACCCACTCTGCGTCCATGCGGGCATACGATGCCTGAGATTCGTATCAGACAACGCGATGTCCGCATGGAGCTACGATCGCTCGATATCCGAAAGTCCAGTGGTCCCGATGGTGTCCCAGCGCTTGTGCTTAAGACTTGTGCAGCGGAATTGACTCCCGTCTTGACGAGGCTATACCGGCTCTCGTACGCATCGGGCTGTGTGCCTCGGGCTTGGAAGGAGGCCAATGTGCAACCGGTCCCAAAAAAGGGCGACCGTTCAGACCCGGCGAACTACCGTCCGATAGCTGTAACCTCAGTGCTATGCAAGGTCATGGAGCGAATAATTAATGTTCGCCTCATGGCCTACCTGGAGGGTCACCAGCTGATCAATGACCGTCAATATGGCTTCAGGCCGAAACGGTCAACTGGTGACCTTCTGGCGTACACCACGCACGTCTGGGGTGAAGCGTTGGATGGTAATGGAGAAGCCCTTGCCATCGGCTTGGACATCTCCAAAGCGTTTGACAGGGTCTGGCACAGGGGCCTTTTATCCAAGCTCGAGGCATACGGTTTACCTGACCGTCTGCGGGGTTGGATAGCTGACTTCCTGCGTGAACGCTCCATACGCATCGTTGTGGATGGAAGCGCATCGCGCAGGATGTCGGTGAATGCCGGCGTCCCTCAAGGCTCCGTGCTGTCGCCGACTTTGTTCCTTCTGCATATCAATGACATGCTGGACCTTGGATCCAGCATTCATTGCTATGCAGACGACAGCACGGTGCATGGACGCTACACTACCCGCCCCGCAGCTGGCAAACAGGAGATAGCCGATATGAGAGAGTCTGTTGTAGCGGGACTGAACCGGGTTCTTGATCGTATTACCCACTGGGGCGACAAGAACCTAGTTCAGTTCAACGCAGGCAAGACTCAGGTATGCGCGTTCTCGATGAAAAAATCCCCGTTTACTCCCCTTCCCTCTCTTAGTAACATCTCCCTTAGTGCTTCGGACAGACTAGACATTCTAGGAATGTCCCTTCGCTGCGACCTGAATCACAGGGACCACATTGAGCGGGCCATCAAGACCACCTCCCGCAAACTTGGCATCCTGAACAAGGTGCGGCGGTTCTTCGCGCCAGAGCTTCGCCTGCTATTGTACAAGGCGCAGATTCGCTCTTGTGCGGAGTACTGTTCGCACCTCTGGGACGGCTCTGCCAAGTATCTTCTAAATGCCCTGGATTCATTGCAGCGCCGAGCTGTCCGAATTATAGGTGATGCAGAGGTCTCGCGAAATCTGGAGCCCCTGCAACTACGCAGAGACATGGCGGCTCTGTGCGTCCTCTATCGCCTATACCACGGGGAATGTTCCGAGGAGCTCTTTAACCTTGTTCCTACCTCATCATTTCACTCCCGTAATACCCGCACAGGTCGGGGGAAGCATCCGCACTTTATCGACCGAATCGGCAGTCGAACTAAAAAGTTTGGTGCGTCTTTTCTTTGTAGATCAATCGACAAGTGGAATGCTTTGCCTGCCCATGTGTTCTCTCCATCCTATGACCTTGGATCCTTCAAGCGATGCGTGAAGAAGCACCTTTGGCCGGCATAGTGACGGCGGCTGAGGCGGCCGAGAACAGACTCGGTTTTCTCAGTCGTCGTCACTCTTGGATCTCCTCTTGCTTATCATCAGGCGGGACGAAGTCAAATGTCGTGTCACAATAAAAAAAAAAAAAAAAAAAAAGTTGGCAGCTACCTCGGACAAAAATTAGTCTAGCTATTCAAAGGGGGAACGCTGTCAGTATTTTTGGAACCTTGCCTAAAGGGACTCCTTTTAATAATATATTTTAGTTATTTTTTTTTTATCAATATTAGTTCACATGTATTTACTTAGATTTTAGAATATATATTATAGGCTCAGGAAATTTGTTTTTGGAATGATGTTTTTCGACCAAATCGAAGACATCCTCAAGAAAGCTAAGTTGCCTAGTGCCCATAAACGTAGAGATTATATGAAGAGAATTATGGATGTGAGGGAAGCGAGGGAGTTGTGTCAGGATCGTGGCAAGTGGCGCTCCTTCGTCTCTGCCTATCCATGTGGGAAAAAAATCGTGACAATTTGATTGATTGATTGACTAAATCTAATGTAATAAAGAAAGTAATTTAAAAAAATTGTAGCTAGTCCCGCCCACCAATCGTGAGAGGCGGGTGTATATGTATTCTTATTGGCTATTCGAAAGCCTGCGCAAGAGTTGAACATAAATTTCAATATAATGATATATTAATATGTATTTTAAATATACAGTTAAGCCAAGAATAAGTTTTAAAGTAATTTTAGAGTTTGAACAAAACTCATATAACTTTTTTGGCGACAGAGGCAACCGTAAAAGGAAAAGTTTTCAGTCGGCGGCGCTCTTGGACCTTGCTTAATATCAGGCAAATCGAGAGCACGAGTTCGAAACCACCCACTGGTACCTATGATACAAGCACTAGTAGCTTAGTATAGAAATGTAAATTTAAAAAAATAAATTGTTTATTCTTTTATTTTTAAATATAGCCACAATTCTTAAAATATAACAAAATATAATATATAAGTATGGTTATTCTGACCTTTACTTGCCTGGTGGTAAGAAAGGTGCTATGCTGACCAAAGGTGTCTTTTTTATTAAAAGTATCCAATAGTATAGGATGGGGAGAACACATGGGCTGGTCAAGCATTCCAATTGTAGATTATTTTATAAAGTAACAATGCACTGAATCTTATAGTTCGCGGCAGTAAAGAGACGAGGTAGAAACAATGTTGAAGAGCTCTTCAGAACATCCCCATATCATACCAGGCTAGTATAAGTAGGATGTCAACTCAAGAGCTGAAGCGATTATAAAAAAAACTTCTCAAAATCAATCAATCAACGAATTGTCACACCTTTTTTTACATAGATAGGCGGAGACGATGGAGCGCCACTTGCTACGATCCAAACACAACTCCCTTGCTTCCCTTTACAATTATTAAGTTTTACAATTATGGGCACTAGCCAATCATAAGCCAGCTTCTTTGAGAATGTCTCTGATTTGGTCCCTCCTGGGTCTGCCTTGTTTTACGCATCCATTTACATCAGATTTATAAATTCATTTTGTTAATCTACTTTCACTTATTCTTTCCATGTGCCCAAACCTTCGGAGCATTCTTCTCAAGGAGACCGTGGTCAAGTGGCAGTGCAATGGTTACGCTAACTGAGAGCACGGGATCAAAATCACTTGCCTGTACCAATGTATCTTTAATATATATATACTTTGGCTGTCCTGTTTCTATGATATAAGCACTTTAGTAGCTTAGTTTAGAAATGTGTATAATAATAAAAAAAAAACACCTTTATTACACAAATTACGAAAGGTACCAAAGAGATTGTGCCACTTTGATAAATTAACCTAAATTTTCTTATTCTTAACAGTCATTGTGCCTTTTAACAAAACCCACCTATGTCAAAATATTATACTTTTTTGTTGTTTATTTTTTCTGTAACAAATTACAGGTATGAAGTGTTATTAGGCTTTTTGAGATTATAAAATTAGCTGTTTTTGCTTTTTGAGTGTTTCAAAGGAAAATTATTGATTTTTTTCTTATGGCTTTTTTTTGCAATTTCATATCTGATGTGATTTGAAAGAAGATGTCCGATGGTTTGGACACAAAGAAAAAAAGAGGGAAAGTAGATTAATGAAAAAAAAATACTTAAATCTAATATGGATAGATGAGTTAATCGAGGCAGAGGAGCGTGATCACGGTCTATATACTTGTAAGTGGTGGTACTACCCTGGATCAGCAGACTAGTTACCACTGCCTACCACTCTTTTTCATGAGCCCTTGAAAGTGGTGAAAGCGCGAACACTTTGTGTGTTTAACAAGTAGTCACTCGACTGTTTGTGAGGGCCAGCAAATAGTAATAATATTTAAATGTCAGCCACTCAGCTGGTGAGCCGAAAGCTCATATCCGCTTCATTCAAATCAATGTAAACACTTGAATACTGTTTGGGCTTCGAAAAGTTTGCATTTTCAAATGCTATCTGTCTATAGACTATAAAAATAACTATCTATAGGCCCTGTTGGTTAAACAATAAAACCTTTTCATACTTTATGCAAGAATGGTAGGCAGACAGTGTTCTTCCTATTCTATAACCTTGGATCCTTGATCCTTCAAACGATGCATTTTTGGCCGGCATTTTTTTATTTTTTTTATTGTGACTCGACATTTGACAGCACCCCGCTTGATGTTAAGCCAAAGTGTGGTCCGTGAATGAATGTCACTGCTACTACAATTCAATAACTGTGAGTAGCAATCCGAAACGTGACCAACTCACTTCACAATTCTACCGTGAACTACAAGTTTTTTTCAGTCCCTGTCACTCTTAGACTTTCCCTTGATTAGTCAGCCAAGTCGAGGTCGGCCACAATAAAAATAAGACTTCGAGGACGATTTTATTTAATACCAAAACCCAACACAGATGTGTGTCTAAATTGACTGTTAAAAATTGTACATATAACCACAAAAATTAATCCACTAAACCAACATGGCATAATGATATCCCACAAATCCCTGATAATTGGAGGGTGGACGTCGATAGGAATCGAACCTATGTCCAAGGGATTAATCATTGTTACATCTACAAACACATATGGCGGTAAAAATTCGCTTTACTTATAAGACGACGACAGGCGTAGACGAACTGTCAGCGATTGGTTTGTGGCGCGTAAAGTCCCAGGTTCGATTCCCGGTCGGAGCAAACATTTATTTCATAGCTTTTATTTGTAATATTTAATAATTAAATTACAATATTGCAAATATTTCTTAATAGAAAAAAGAGATGGATATTTGCTTCGGGTCTGGTTATCAAAGAGTAGTAGGCAGTGGTGCCCAGTATGCCGATCCGGGGTAGTACCACCACTTAACAAGTATACAGACCATGAAGTGATTGAGTCGCTTTTCGGGACCAGCTTGTAAGTTACCGGTTCTAACTAGGCCGGCATAGTGGATGTGATTGCTACTTACAGTTATTAAATTGTAGTGGCAGTGACATCCATTTATGGACCATACTCCAGCTTAACATCAAGCTGGGTGCTGTCATATGTCAAGTCACAATAAAAAATTAAAAAATATATTTATAGAGGTGACTGCTACTGCAGTTATATAACTGTAAGTAACAGTTATATAACTCCAAGAGTGACGACGACTGAAAAAACAACTTTATTTCACGGCTGCCTCAGACGCCGTCACTATGCCTACCAGAGTAATTTTTAAAAAAACAAAAAATGTTGTATCTAGCATAAATCAATCCATAACATTTAAAATTATAAACCGCATTAAGCTCATGTTTATTTCATATGTACACTCGGCTAGAAAATTGCAACTGTACAATCGGAAGCAAAACGCATAATCTATTAAGAAAATTACTTATACGCAAACATGGAGATTAAAGAGGGTTGCCATTTCAAGGGGAGGAAACTAATGTATCATTGCGGTAATTTAACATAACAATAGATATAAGCAGTGGTTCTAGCCAATCAATAACTTTTAAGCAAAGCGAGATACCACGATAGTACACTTGCAAGTATGCAGACCGTGAAGTGACTCAGTCGCGTTTTGGGATCAGCTGGACTACCGCTAACCGCTGGGGATCCGGGGTAGTACCACCACTTACAAGTATACAGTCTGTGAAGTGATTTGGTCGCGTTTTGGGATCAGCTTGTAAGTTGGCCGGCATAGTGGATATGACTGCTACTTACAGTTATTGAATTGCAGTAGCCTATGTCCGGTCTATAGGCTGATACTGCTTCAGGTATCTTGTAGTGCTTCTCGAATGGGTCCATGAGTATTTCCCAGTCAGGTGCGTCGCTCAGGATTATGAAAGGATTATTTTATGATTTTCTGAGATTGGACTCTTTTACAAATCTGGCTTTCATTTGTGGACAAACCTTATAGTTATAATTTGATATGAATACAAATTTGCAAGATAAATAATAAACTAACGGTATTGGCAATTACACGGTTACATATACATTGATATAGGCCATAGGTATATAACCTGTGGTATTTTGTTTTCTGTTTGTAACAAAGGAAGTTTGTATAATTAAGGTTTTAAGAAATGAAATAGTCTGGTTCGAGGAAATGTTTTTTAACTTAACAATGGCCTTTGTCTACTATTCTTATATGCCTTTTGCATTAAGTCGGAGTGAATTGTTTAAAGCGTTAACCTTAGAATACTTAATTATAATCTACCAAATAATTACGATTCTTTTACTTAGATATCTCAGTTCCACAAGTCTCGTCATACAAGCTTTAGGATTATGAACACTGTCATCTTTTAAAAATAAAACAGAAACTTGTTCGAGAACAATTCTTTTCTAGATTGTCCAGAATTTAAATAATACGTAAGTATTTGACCCTAAAAATTGCGTCTTAATAAAATGGATCTGGGCCCAGATAAAGTAATGCACAAACTTTCTAAAATAGCATGCTAAAAAGCGTGCTATTGAGCATGCTTATTATGACAGCACCCCGCTTGATGTTAAGCCAAAGTGTGGTCTATGAATGAATGTCACTGCTACTACAATTCAATAACTGTGAATAGCAATCACATCCACTATGCCGGCCTAGATGGAACCGGCAACTTACAAGCTGATCCCGAAACGTGACCAAATCACTTCACGGTCTGTATACTTGTAAGTGGTGGTACTACCCCGGATCGGCAGACTGGGTACCACTGCCTACCACTCTTTGTAAACCAGACCCGAAGCAAATATCCATCTCTTTTTTTTATTAACAAATATTTGTAATATTTAATATTATTAAATATTACAAATAAAAGCTATGAAACAAATATTTGCTCCGACCGGGGATCGAACCCGGGATTTTACGCGCAACAAACCAGTCGCTAAACCGTTCGTCCACGCCTGTCGTCAAGCATGCTCAATAAGCAAGCCTGTTCACACGCCCCCCCTACACCCGTGCTGCAGGTAGCATGCTTAAAAATCGCACGACCGTAGATATTTGAGCAAACTCGTAATGAGCATGCCCATTATTAGTAATGTTTCAATACACATGCTAGTAATGAGTGAAAATATTTAAACACTGTGAAAATATTTATTTATTATTATTATTGAGGCAAGACATTTGTCATTTGTGAATTTAACGTTTCCATTAGTGATTTTGATTTTAATAACTTTTGTGCATTTGTTACATTGTGTATGTTTATTCGATAGAAAAAAAACAGTTGTAAACA
The DNA here is from genome assembly GCA_905220615.1 of Tinea trinotella. Lineage (NCBI taxonomy): Eukaryota > Metazoa > Arthropoda > Insecta > Lepidoptera > Tineidae > Tinea > Tinea trinotella. Next base: position 609,992 of record HG992328.1, on the reverse strand, counting down.
GTTTCCTTAGATAAATGGCTTAAGAAATGGTTTTCATATTTGTTTACTAGTTGTGCCAAGTAAGAAAAAGCACGGTATAGATGTCGTGTTCCAATAAAAATAACTTTTTATTGAATTTCCTTAAGAAAACCATGTTTAAATAATATGATTATTAATTAGAACAGGGACAAAATATGAATTATAAATTGTAACATGCATTAGTGGAGAGGTAGGTAATATTATTACAATGTTACTTTGCCCCGCTATAACCAACTTAAGTACAATGCGATGCAAAAGGGTTTTCAATTTAAAGGATATCATTCAATTTGTATGGGGACTTGGGCTTAATTGTATTAACAGTTGCATATACATTTTTTTTTAAATAGTTTAATGTATGAAGATTATAATTTAATTGGAATATATAATTTATTATGCATAGTTTAGGTGTGCAATATGATCAAACTATAACTATGACAGTTCAAAATAGAACTGTTAATACGGCGTGTCTTCGTGATTGAGAAACGATACAAAATTTATATCTTATTTTCCAAATAACTCAATTGCACAGCAATTAACAGCAACATTGTTATTAGTTTTATCTATACAAGTATCGAAACTACAAATTATATGTTTTTCATCATTGGGTATTACAAAAATATGTAGTCCAAAATGAATGATGTCCTTTAAAGACGTTTAAGATTATGTCTACACTTGTCTAGTGCACAAAACTGTAGACTTGTATAAAGATAATTGTGGATGTGAGGGAAGTGAGGAAGTTGTGTCAGGATCGTGGCAAGTGTCGCTCCATTGTTTCTACCTATCCCTGTGGGAAAATAGGGTGAGTATACTCGTATTTGCTAACTATAACATAAAACTACTCTAGAATTTTCTGGCCGGTATGGTGACAACAGTATAAATGTTTTTTTGAGCTGAACGAGGTCAGAGTTTGAGACTCAATACAAAATATTATTAAAGTTGTTAAAATATAGAAATCCTAAAGTTTTGTGAAGTAGACCGTAAAATTATCAAGGCTTTTGACATGTAGTGTTGGATATTGAAGATACCGATAACAAACATAATCATTTAATGTTTGTTATCGGTGTCCTCGGTTTGTGTAACCATTGCACTGCCACTACACCACGGTCGCCTTTTGAAATCCGTAAAGAAATTTCAACTCATGTTTAAATTAAAATATTTCTTAATTATTAATTTATTAGAAATCTTTCTTTTGTAGTCGACTATACCTTAGAGTGGTTGGTCAATTTCCTTAAAAGCCTCCCATTAGAGGGTGTCCCTTGTGTCGCTCGATCGAATACCAACATAACTACAATTTATATAGAACATAATTACTATTTGATCATTTGTTCCTATTTATGATTGCCTGGTACTTGTCACTTCTGTTGTATAATGCGATTAAAATAAGAATAGGACGGAATCGGCGCCATTTTGTGACGTCTAACTCTGCAACCAACTTCACTTTAGTATGGTGTCTTTTTCTTTGCGGATACAATGTCTCTGCTAAAACAATTCAATAACTGTGAGTAGCAATCACATCCACTATGCCGGCCTAGATGGAACCGGCAACTTACAAGCTGATCCCGAAACGTGACCAAATCACTTCACGGTCTGTATACTTGTAAGTGGTGGTACTACCCCGGATCGGCAGACTGGGTACCACTGCCTACCACTCTTTGATAACCAGACCCGAAGCAAATATCCATCTCTTTTTTTTTTATTAACTAATATTTGCAATAAACAAATATTTGCTCCGACCGGGGATCGAACCCGGGACTTTACGCGCAACAAACCAGTCGCTAAACCGTTCGTCCACGCCTGTCGTCAAAATGCTTCGGCATTTTGCCATCGACTGAGCGTTTTTTCAGTCGCTTGGACCTCCCTCTACCATCAGGCAAGTCGAGGTCAAATGTCGCATCTCAATAAAAAATAAAATAAAAGTCATTGCACAGTCCATTAGGTAAAACCACTGTTGTCATGGACAAGAAACTGAGGACAAACAACTAATCTGTTAGTTCAAATTCATTTCCATTTGTCAAAAAGTTACGCGGTTGGGGTCAAAAACAAATTTCATTGTCATTGAGTTACGCGGTCGGTCCGCTGGTATCACTTAAAAAACGTACAAACTTTAAAGTAGTATCGGCGTATCGGTATCAGCTAAAAACTTGCCGATTCCAATTGGGCCGGTGTAGGGAATATTATTGTGTCTTGCCTCTTTTCATGGACAGCACTCCAGCCTAACCCCATATTTAAAAAATATTAATCAACCCCAATAAGCGACCGTATAAAATTCTCCTTCTGAAATGTTCCTCGAAATTCTTAGGAAACAGTCTAAATGTGGGTATTCGGAATACAATGTATGCATTAGCGTAACGCGTGGCCTTGGTCACGTGACCGACGCGTGACACGCCATCCCACCCGACAATTGCTATCGTCTGCTGCGAGAAATCAAAACACACTAACTATAAATAATACATTAGTTTGCGCGACCGTGGTGCAGTGGCAATGGCTACGTAAGCTAAGTGGCACGAATTCGAGACCACTCACTGGTACTAATGTATCTTTGACTGTACTTTGGTTGTCCTGTTTCTATGATACATACACTTCAGTAGCTTTGTATAGAAATGTATAATAAAAAATATATGAAAGAAGCAAGAGAGTTGCGTTAAGATCATGGAAAGCGAGCCTGTATTCATTTACTCTGTGTGAATAAGGACCTTCAATAAAAATTGAATATTAATATTACCACTAATGTATTAAATAGATAAATAAAAAATAAAAAGTTATCACCCCTCCCCCATGGATAGGCAGAGACAATTGAGCTATGCTTCTACACGCATCGCTTGAATGATTCAATGTTATAAAATGGACGGTAAAGCATTCCACTTGTCGATTGTTCTACAAAGAAATGACGCACTGTCATTTTTAGCTCGGCCACATTAACAACAAATATAATCTAAACAGACTTTTTTGATATTATTTTATATACTATTACTGAGACCCGATATCTGATCTAGGCTTCTAAATCGAGAACGCGTTATTAGGCGAGTATTTTGGGTAATTTTAGCTTGCCGTATGCAGCACCCAACTGGAATGGCTTATGACCGCGGCTGTTGGAGTCGAACGAGGAGGCAAATAAGATATATTTAAATATACGTTAAGACCCATTTTATTTGGATAGTTTTATTTTGTGTTTTCTGTTTTGAATTGTAGAGTTTATCGTTTATACTGTATTTTAATATGAGGCAGCTGAATTGCCGTCTATTACAATGTTTTGTTACGATTAGATTAATGTGTTGCCTTTTTTTTGTTAATTCCACAACAAACCTAAATATGACTGCGGACGGATGTGATGCGTTCACGTTTATGATTTTTAATGTTTCCCCTTTTGTGGGGAAATTGAGGAGATATTGATTTGTATGATAAATTTAATTATTATTTAGGCCAATTCATTAAATTAAACGTATTTTATGCGGCTTACTATCGCGTTTATTTTTGGTTATACATTTTACAGTTTTTTATTATTCCGACGTTTTGAGAGCTCTGCAGCTTTTGTGGTCACGGAGAGACGATGGTTGCAGAGCTCTCGAAAGGTCGGAATAATAAAAATATATAAAAATTATAACCAAAAATTTGATTGAATTTGATTATTGATATTTTAGGAAAAAGAAAGAGAAAGATTTTTAATAAATATCATTGAATTCAAAAATCAATGTTCGCGAAAAATTTTAGAAAATACTAGGTCAATTCACTTTATTGCAAGAGATTTGTGTCAGGATTGTGAGAAGTGGCGCTTTGTTATCTCTGCCTCTCCCTGTGGGATTTAAGGCAACCATGGTTGTTACTAACTAGTGGTTGTAGAATGGCCACACAAAACCAAAAGCCCAGGCTCAAATCAAGTTGCCAATACCGATGAATAATTGATATAGGTATAGCTTGTCTAAATTTAAATGACGCGCCCCTCCACTTTATTGGTTTATTAAAATGTGTGAATGCAAATATTACTAACTATACTATTATAGTTCATCAGCGTGCTCCTCCTTTTGTGTCCAGCAACTGAATGACCAATTACAATTACATTTTTTCGATGTGTTGCATTCATATTTTATGTTATCTCGCGGCGGAGGGGCGCGTTATTTCAGCTTATGGTTAGGTTAGGTTAGACTATACGAATGTATCGTACTGTTTCTAAGATACAAACACGTTTAGTAGCTAAGTATAGAAATGTACAAAAAAAATATATATAATAAAAAACCATCAGATTATTCATCCATCTTCTTTATACAAATGCTTAACTAATTCATAAAACTGATTAAGAACTAAAATTAAACAAGCAGTGATTGCTTTAGCACATGTGTCAATCAACATTAATAAAATAACACAGGAAATAATTTTATTAACAAACAAAAATGTGATTGTTATCGGAGACATCGGCAAACATATAATTTACCCACAAATAACAAAATCACTGCCCAAGCTATTGTAATTATAAAGAATAAAGCCCGCTATAGACTCACTTGCTATTTGTTCAGGAAATATTTTTTATTTATTGTGACTCGACATATGACAACACCCCGCTTGATGTTAAGCCGAAGTCTGGTCCATGAATGGATGTCACTGCTACAACAATTCAATAACTGTAAGTAGCAAGCACACACAAGTAGCATACTATCCCGGCCTAGTTGGAACCAGCAACCTTCAAGCTGAAGTCGCCTACTAGAAGTCGCCTCCATTCATGGACCGCCCTCCGGCTTAACATCAGGCGGGGTACTGTCATATGTCGAGTTACAATAAAAATAAAGGTAAAATAAACCTATTTTTTATAGTTCTACTTTCGTAACGCATTTCTATTTATTTAAGTCCAATATTTGTTGTGGAGTAGCTATAGACCCTATTAATGATTGACAAAAACTGATTAAAATACACATTTTTTGTTTCCTCAATTACTATCGATATGGGAAAAGTTTCTATTTGTGCTTTTACCCTTATGTTTGGTTTTCACACCCTCGCATCATCGTTGTGGTGATTAATATTACAGGGGTAGCACAGGGAGCGGTTCTTGGCCCTTTTTTATGTCGATTCCTTAATTTCATTATTTAATTAACATTTCTAAGATATATTATTTTGCTTATGATCAAGTTAATTTGTTAATCGTTTTTAGTATAGATAGGGTAATAATGTTGTATGTGTTAAAAAATATTCAACTGTGGCATTTATTTCGACATTTTTTAAACTATTAAATTTCCTTTATTATGGATTAGGTGGATGTGAAGTAAGCAAACTTACCATTGTCTTTGTATATACAAATGAGAAATCGGAATAAAAATTTAAATACTTGCTTATATTATAATTTCAAATTGCAGTATTTGGCATTTAAATGTATTTTATATGAAATAGTGTATACATAGTGTTTATGTATGAACAAAGACCTAGGTATAAAAAATAACTTTTATAAAGCTAATTTTAATAACGCGATAAACAGAAATGCCTGAAATCCCACAGGTATAGGTAGAGACAACAAAGCGCCACTTTCTCACCACTATTAAATGTATAGGACTAGTTATGTCGCTTTCCTCATATCCTGTACAATTCCCTTAATTTTTTATTCTACTAAAGTGTTTGTATTGTAGAAACAGCACGACAAAATATATGACCAATGATTTTAAACCCGTACTCTAAATTTAAAGGCGACCGTGGTGTAGCAATGGTTACACAAACCGAGAGCACGAGTTCAAAACCACCCACCAGTACAAATGTATCTTTGATATATGTACTTTGGTTGTCACGTTTATATGATACAAACGCTTTAGTAGCTTAGTATAGAAATGTAAAAATAATGCGTGACCATTGAACAACTACGTCACCACGATTGACTACACCACGGTCATACAGACTTTGACAAATTTTCAGTTTATTTAATATAGAATATTATTCGGGCAACAAAACGGACGAAACAAACAATAATGTTGAACAATTGAGAATAATAATGATATCTGTGACAAATTATTTAAATTGCACCAATTTAATTTATAGCATTGAATCCTATGCCATGCCGTGTGTCGGCGCGTGCCACTTTGCGCATGAGGGTACAATATGTCATCAGCTGTTGTGGCTATTTCGGGGTAAATAAGAACGTTTGAAATGAATGAATTAAATTAATAAGAATTTTGAGTTATAATATAATATAATTGTGGATGTGAAGGAAGCAAGGGAGTAGTGTAAGGATCGTGGCGAGTGGCGCTCCATTGTCTATGCCTATCCCTGTGGGAAAAAGGCGTGACAATTTGATTGATTAATATAATATATACAAAGTTAAGAATAAACTTTTTGTTAGTTTTACAGTTTTTGTCGTTTCTATGTAGAACAATCGACAAGTGGAATGTCCAATCTATGTTTTCTTCCTATTAAAAACTTTGATATTTTAATGAATTGTGAAAAAAAAATGGTTCTCAAAGAGTGGTAGGCAGTGGTACCCAGTCTGCCGATCCGGGGTAGTACCACCACTTACAAGTATACAGACCGTGAAATGATTTAGTCGCGTTTAGGGATCAGCATGTAAGGTGCCGGTTACAACTAGGCCAGCATAGTGGATGTGACTGCTACTTACATTTAATAAAATTGTAGTAGCAGTGACATCAATTCATGGACCAGACTCGAGCTTAACATCAAGCTGGGTGCTGTCATATGTCGTGTCACAATAAAATCATAAAAAAGTATCTCTGCCCAGCATAGTGACGGCGACTGAGGCAACAGTAAACTTAGTTGTTTTTGCAGCCGTCGGCACTCTTAGCCATCCCTTTGCGTCTAGAAAGTCAAGAACATATTTTGCGTTACAATTTTAAAGGAACGTCCAAGAGCGTTTATGACTGAAAAAAGCCTTCTCTGTTATCGATTGCCTTAGTCCCCGTCACTATGGGAACACAACTAGTAGACTAGTAAGGCATTCGCCTGAGGGAAATTGAAGGAAGAGTAATTTATGGATGTGAAAGTAGCGAGAAAGTCATGTCAGGATGGGAAATGTGGCGCTCCATTGTCTCTGCTTATTCCTGTGGGAATTAATGCGAGACAATTTAGAGTGATTGATGTTTTAAAAATAGAATATAACTATAATATTACTATTTTATTATTATTTAAACTTGTATACTAAGCTACTAAAGTGCTTGTATCATAGAAACAGGCCAACCAAATACATATATCAAAGATACATTGGTACCGGTGGGTGTTCTCGAACTCGTGCTCTTGGTTTGCGTAACCGTTGCACTACCACTACACCACGGTCGACTATATATTTTAGGTAAGTATTTAGTTGATCAATAGATATTGATACATTTTAATAATGGGGTGAATGGATTTGAATGCGATCCAGCCACTTGAATATCTACTAATACAGTAGCTCAGTGACCCTACACAGGGAGTCGGTGTCAAATAATGGACCACTTCAAACTAGGCTTTTAATCTTGATACTTTTAAAATTACATCGAGATTTGTTAATTACGAATTATAGACATAATATTATTTTAATATTTTTTCGTGAGAATGTACAATCTTTTATAAGAAGTAAATTTGAAGGTTGTCATCTAACATGTCTAATATGTCGTAATGTTTTAGTAAGTCATGAAAATTGTTAATTTCTTTATGTTCTTTAATATATGGTAAAACCCACTGTGTATTTAATTCAAGTAACCTGGAGGGCATAAGGATGGTGTATAGTGTATAATATATAACCGAATAACTACATTTTTATTTAGGCATATCAAAAGAACCTTGTAAAACATTGTTTTGTTATTTTACAAATAGCTAAGCATAAAGATATAAACCATGGTGTAGTGGTCGTGCAATGTATCTTTGGTAGTCCTATTTCTATGATTTCTTATCTATCAAGTTCTTAAAAGTGTGATTTCGCCGGCACCTGCAGAACGCAGACTGCAGACTGCACTACTTGTTTTTTTTTTACATTTCTATACTAAGCTACTTAAGTGATTGTATCATAGAAACAGAACAACTAAAGTACATATATCAAAGATAAATTGGTACAGGTGGGTGGTTGCGAACTCGTGCTCTCAGTTTGTGTAACAATTGGACTACACCACGGTCGCTGTTTGTATGAGATTGATTGCGACAATAAGCATTTGCTGCAGACTAGAATCAAACTGTAACGCCTTTTTCCCACAGGGATAGGCAGAGACAATAGAGCGCCACTTGCCACGATCCTGACACAACTCCCTCGCTTCCTTCACATTCACAGGCACTTCGCAACCTAGCTTTATAGATATTTATCAATATTAGTTGTTCGCACTATATTAGGGCTGTTGTGCATGAATAGAGGAGCAAAGGGCTGCAACACATGACTGACACAACAATGAATATATTATAACATTAATTTATTCATAAATAACTCGCTCTATAATGAACAATATATAAAAATATTTAAAATATGTTCAATTGAATACGTTGTTGGCCTTTTTGCATAATTTAATTATAATTATTTAATATACATTTTGAGGGTATTTCAAAAAGTGATTGACGTGTTTTGTTCTATTTTTAAAAGACCTGTTCTTTTGTTTTGGATTACAAAAATATAGTTAAAAATATAGGTAAATGTAACAATAGGTAACTGTTAAAAAAACATCTATAACCTCGATCCATCAGTAATACTCGTACAGGTCGCGGGAAGCATTCGCATTCTGTCGACCGAATCGGCTGTCGAACTAAAAGTTTCGGTGTGTCGTTTCTTTGTAGAGAATATTTAAATATTTAAAATATTTTACCAGCCCATGTGTTCTCCATTCTATATCCTATGGCAGCATAGTGACTGTGACTGATCGGTTGAGCGAATCAGTTTTTCAGTCGTCGCTTTGACTTTCCTTTTTTTACCATCAGGCAAGACGATAAACAAAAATCATGATTTTAATATATTAAAATGATTATTATAAAGATAAATGATTATAAAAGCAAATATGCTGAGTCAGTGCATTTGTTCGCAAATTGATAAAAAATCATCCCCAACAATGTAACATCTACTTATTTATAAATTGATATTAATTATGGTCGCTTATTTAAATTTAATATTTTATATTACTACTAGCTGTGGCCGCGGTTTCATCCGCGTAAAATTAGGTTTCCTTTCCTTTCCTTTGGCCGGCATAGTGACGGCGACTGGGGCAGCCGTGAACAAAATCGGTTTCTCAGTCATCGTCACTCTTGGACCTCCTCTTGCTTATCATCAGGCGGGACGAGGTCAGATGTCGTGTCACAATAAAAAGATAAAAAAGTTTCAACACAGTATAGACTATATTTCCCTTTTTTTGTTTTGTACAACTCGATAAATTGTATAAAAATAACAGACGGAATAAAATAAATATAGAAAAATTCCAAATAGCTGTAACTAGTTAATTGAAAACTATAGTGACTTTTTTTATTAAAAGTATCCTATGTTACCTGTAGTACCTTCAAAAATAGGTGTACAAAGTTTCATGATGATCGGTTAAGTAGTTGTTGTGTGAAAACGTAACAAACAAACTCACATTCACATTTATAATAATAGTAGTATAGGATATAACGTAGTAATACAATGTACTGTACACTATTCCTTAGTTGGCAAAAGTAGTAAACAAACTTTCGGCATAATGACCAATTAATAAAAAAATATTACTACTGACGCGAATCAATACGAATATGTATAAATATCAATGAATTACTGTGAAAACATAATATTAATTCAGTGGTAGTATACAAACCGTGAAGTGATTTAGTCGCGTTTCGGGATCAGCCTTAAAATTGCCGGTTTCAACTAGGCCGGCATAGTGGATGTGACTGCTACTTACAGTTATTGAATTAAGTAGCAGTGACATCCATCCATAAACCACACTCTAGCTTAACATCAAGCGGGGTGCTGTCATATGTCGAGTCACAATAAAAAAAAAGTTCTAGTACTAGCTGCTGTAAACGCGACTGAGTCACTTCACGGTTGGCACACTTGTAGGTTTAAGGTGGTAGGTACTACACTACACTGCATTGACAGACTGGGCATATTTTTTTTTATTTGACTACAAACTGTCTGCCTACCACTCTTTTGTAGTAATTTAAAACTTTAAGATATGCAAAATGAGATCATTAGTTGTCAAATACCTAAGTTGAGATCATGCGCAACTCAAAGGGATTAAAAACAAGGCGATCTTAAATTTATAATGATGATAACCGATATATGGCGCCTGCGTGGAATGCTGTCCCAAGTAACTGACCACACAAAATTAGATATACAAACAAACGAATTTAAACTCTATTATTTTCGTGAAAGAATTGTTTATTATTGAGATAAATTAAAGAGATTTATGCAGGACGTATCAAAAGAAAATAAGACATAGGCTAGGGAGAATAGAGTTGTATTTTGTTTGTAAATAAATTTAAAGGCATTTATTGTGGACAGTCGAGACGTTTCGCTGATAAAAATTGTCACACTGATTTACGTAGAGGTACGTAGCTATTGGTCGGGTTTTGTTTATTTTTTTTTGGGATCTAAATAAAAGAAAAAAAATTGGGGTTTGGTATTTGGTATGTCGATGACGTCACTATCCGTGTTTTTAGTAAAACCGGATGTCTAGGTTTATGTGCAAAATATCCGGAAGTATATTTTATGACGGCTACCTTCGACTTTATGGTTGACATCCGCCATTGCAAACCGGCTGCTGAAATTGAATCACTCCCATACAAATATTTTACTGACACATTTTAAGCCTCATTCAAGTCTACAGACAGTGAAGTGAATGATTTAGTCGCGTTTCAGGATCAGCTTTCAAGTTGCCGGTTTCAACTAGACCGTCATAGTGGTATTTGTTCAAATTATTTTATTTTATTTGTGTTTTTAATTTTCATCATTATTTTTTTATATATTTTTTAACATTATTATAATTTTGGATTGATAAACCTAAAAATGTAGTTTTCAACCTTTATTTAAACCTTTAATTTCAACCTATGTATTTAAAAAAAACATTTTTTAATTATTTCTGTTGTTTATTATGCAAATAATTCTTAATTCTATCCCTGTGAGACAAGGCATGATAATTTGATTTATGTAATTCTCGATTGGGTAATTCTATAATTAGCCATTTGAATGTCTTTTTTTTTCTATTGTGACTCGACATATGACAGCACCCCGCTTGATGTTAAGCCAAAGTGTGGTTCATGAATGAATGTCACTGCTAATACAATTCAATAACTGTGAGTAGCAATCACATCCACTATGCCGGCCTAGATGGAACCGGCAACTTACAAGCTGATCCCGAAACGTGACCAAATCACTTCACGGTCTGTATACTTGTAAGTGGTGGTACTACCCCGGATCGGCAGACTGGGTACCAATGCCTACCACTCTTTAAATAAAGAGTCTATAAACTATGAGGTCCACTTTTTTTGCGTCGGTCCATCCGAACCTTTCACCCCCAAATGTCGCATTGTCAACAATAACCGCAGATGTTCACAACATTTGCCAAATTCACATCAAATTCTCAAGTGTTTCCATCCGGTTATCGTAAAGTAAAAATACATAGATAGATATAGGTATTTTTTCTTTCCACAGGCTACTTTGTTCGGATTGTAATGAATCCTGAATCTATAAAAATAAAACGGTGAAGGACATCATTCATTTTGGGATATTTTTGTATTACTTTTGTAATACCCAATAATGAAAAAATATATTAATTGTAGTTTCCATACTTGTGTTAATAAAACTAATAACAATTTTGCTTTAGATTGCTGTGCAATTGAGTTATTCGGAAAATAAGATGGATGAATTGAACAAATTTTTATGAGGCTTACTATCACGTTTATTTTGGTTAAGATTTTACATTTTTTTATTAATCCGACGTTTCGAGATATTTGCAGCTATCGTGGTCATGTCTCTCTGTGTACCACCACTTACAAGAATACAGACCGTAAAGTGATTTGGTCACGTGCCGGGATCAGCTTGTAAGTTGCCGGTTCCATCTAGGCCGGCATAGTGGATAGTGCTACTCACAGTTATTGAATTGTAGTAGCAGTGACATTCATTCATGGACCACACTTCGGCTTAACATCAAGCGGGGTGCTGTCATATGTCGAGTCACAATAAAAAAATCTATTATTTATTATTATTACGGCTCGACATACCTATTTTTTTATTGTGACACGACATCTGACCTCGTCCTGCCTGATGATAAGCAAGAGGAGGTCCAAGAGTGACGACGACTGAGAAAACCGAGTGTGTTCACTACGCCGTCCAAAGGTGCTTCTTCACGCATCGATTGAAGGAAGACATACCTATGACAGCACTCTGCCTGAAGTTGTGCTGAAATGCGATTCATGGAAGTGATTGCTATCACAGTTAAATACCTGCAAATAGAAGTTGCATCCATTATGCCGGCCCAGTCACTGAAACAACTGTTAAAAACTTAGTCATCGTCACTGTGTTTGCAATGCTTTTTCACTCCTTGGTTGAATGTACCGAGATTACAGGTAGGTTATAGGTAACCTACACATTACATTTGTTGATACGATCAACAGAATGTGGTATCTAAGTATATTACTAATTCTACTACAAGCTAACTAATACAATTTTACATGCTAAGGTAAAATTATAAAATATTAGTACATCTTGTTTTCAACTTATTTCCAACGTTAAATATGCAAAAACATTAACAAAAAAGGATACCTTTTATTACCCACAAAAACAATGCAATATGATACACCAAATAGACCAGATTTTGTTACACAAAAAAACACCCAGAAATGTTGTCGCGTGTCGTAGGGATTTATTGCTTAGGTCCTTGGCTCCAGACGGATTTTAAAAAAAGATTGACAGCTCATTTTATGGACGGGCGCCATGGGAAATAGCTACTGCATACTTCACGACTATAAAATTAGGCAAAAAAAAGTTATTAGTGGTTTATTTTGTCCGTTAGGCGACACAAGTTGCCCGAGATTTCATGCTTTATAATTATTTTTTTTTATTTTTTTTTATTGTGACTCGACATATGACAGCACCCCGCTTGATGATAAGCTGAAGTGAGGTCCATGAATGAATGTCACTGCTACTACAATTCAATAACTGTGAGTAGCAATCACATCCACTATGCCGGCCTAGATGGAACCGGCAACTTACAAGCTGATCCCGAAACGTGACCAAATCACTTCACGGTTTGTATACTTGTAAGTGGTAGTACTACCTCGGATCGGCAGACTGGGTACCACTGCCTACCACTCTTTGATAACCAGACCCGAAGCAAATATCCATCTCATTTTTTTTATTAACAAATATTTGCAATATTTAATATTATTAAATATTACAAATAAAAGCTATGAAACAAATATTTGCTCCGACCGGGGATCGAACCCGGGACTTTACGCGCAACAAACCAGTCGCTAAACCGTTCGTTCACGCCTGTCGTCAAATTTTCTACGATTATATTATAAAGCTGGGTTACCTAGTGCCCATAACCATAGAGCTTGTATGAAGAGAATTGTGAATGTAAAGGAAGCTAGGGATTTGTGTCAAGATCGTGGCAAGTGGCGCTTCATTATCTCTGCCTATCCCCGTGGGAAAAAGGCGTGACAATTTGATTGATTGATTGATGATATATTATTATTATTAGCCTATTTAATTAACTTACTGCTGTAAAAAGGCCTTCCTCGGTTTTCGCCGGCGACACTGCGATCTCTTGCTACGAATTTTTGTAGGAGTCTGTCCACTCAACGGGATCATGTTGGGCCTACCGCGACGTCTTACAATCTGGAGTCCACTCAGTAGTAGACTTTGACCATAATGCACTAGAAACGCGAAGGTGATGTGCCAGGTCCCACTCAATTTTATTGTGATTTAAAACACGAATTCAGCGGTAGACGTCTTCTGGCTGATGACGTCTTTTTCATCATCATTGAAAGCTATGACAGGGTCATGGAAAATGGAAAAAGCCGCCTTACTGGAGTCGGCACTCTTGGATCTCTTCTTGCTTACCATTAGGAAGGTCGTCAGAAGTCGTGTCACAATAAAAAATCAAAGTACATATTGTAAGCGCCACTGCCTTAGTGAACACTTAAGACATTTAGATGTACTTAAAAGGAATGTAACTCCTAACAAGAATGTTACATTTCTAAACAAGGCACTAATTTAATTATCAACTTAGGTGAGAGTTTTGTTTACTTTACGTATTAAGTCTATTTTAAGTCGTACTGTAACGTCTCTTTTTGTTTACAGTCTTTGGGTAAAATATACGTTTATTTTTAATTGTGCTTTGATATTTGACCTCGACTTGCCTGGTAAGCAACAGGTCCAAGAGCTGTCCTAGTCACCGTGACTAATCCGGCCGAAGGTATGCAGAAATTTTTGAATATTCAAATAAATTGTTACGCCCTTTTCCCACAGGGATAGGCAATGGAGCGCTTACTACGATCCTGACATAACTCCCTCGATTTCCCCACATCCACAATTCTTCTCATACAAGCTCTACAGTTATGGGAACTAGGCAACCCAGCTTTCTTGAGGATGTCTTCGATTTGATCGGAAAACACCCTCCTGGGCCTGTCTTGTTTAACGCATCCATCCACATCAGATTTATAAATTGCTTTCGTCAATCTACTTTCACTCATCCTTTCCATGTGCCCAAATCATCGCAGCATTCCTTTGTCAATCCTTGTTACTACATCTTCTGTCAAACCACATCTCTTTTTTTTTATTATTGTGACACGACATTTGACCTCGACACGCCTGATGATAAGCAAGAGGAGATCCAAGAGTGACGACGACTGAAACAATCGAGTTAGTTCACGGCTGCCTCAGTCGCCGTCATCTATCACGCACTGTGCTATTCCTTACTCTATCCGCTATCGTCACTCCACATACACTCCTTAACGACAGCATTTCTACAGCGTTAATTTTACTCTCATGCTTCTTCTGCCATACTCAACATTCACTTTTATACATCAATGTAGGAACGAGTACTGCCCCCTAGCACGGCAATCCAAGAAGCAAGATAAAAGCTTGCAAGGAATATTATTGTAACTCATTTTAAATAACTTAATAGACCGGATCATCAAAATGTTAGAAATAATATTTATTAAAGTTGGCTACGTTGTTTTGTATGAAGTTTTACAGAACGTCTAAATATATTTTTTGATACAATGTTCTAGTAAGTTATTTAAAATGAGTTGCAATGATATTCTTTGCAAGTCTTTTCTTGGATTGCCGTACTAGGGGGGCTGCAATATCCTTAACAATAGTAACCTTTCAAAATATACTTACTAAAAAAAGCTACTGTATAAAAGCTCTGATAATGTGTCACACTCATAAGTGCCCCCCACTGTAGGCCATATGGTCCTGCCTACGCACTTAGAGAACAGTGCTATGTTCATACAACAAATATACTGAAACTAACCGATATACCTACTCAATGAAAATTGAAAGTTAATGATTCAGACAACTTGTGTTGGCAATTGGCAACTGCAAGTTGTTACGGACGAAGTTTTTTTTTACATTTCTATACTGAGCTACTAAAGTGCTTGTATCATAGAAGTAGGACAACCAAAGTACATATATCAAAGATACATTGGTACCGGTCGAACTCGTGCTCTCCGGTTTGTGTAACCATTGCACTACTACTACACCACGGTGAGTGACATTAGATGGTCAAAGCTCAAGAACAAAAGAAGATTTTATGTAAAAAAGTAAATGCGGTTGTATTTTGCGTTGACTTTTTTGAGAAAGTATTTTCAAATTGAATAACATGAAGATACAAAAATGTTGAGGTAAGTACATTTCTCTATAATAGAATTCTTTATATACCTTTTTAAATTAAATAACATAAAAATTTGAATATATAGCGCGGGCAAAATACATTTTTTATTTTATTTTATTTATCACCTCTCCTGGTGTTAAACACGAGTGCGGTCTATGAATGGAGGCGACTACAGCTTGCAAGTTATAATCGGCAACTTTGAAGTTGATGCTTGCCTTTTTTTATCGTGGCTTGACATATGATGTTAATTGTCTCGCCTATCCCTGTATGAAAAAGGCATGAAAATTTGATCTATTAATTGATAATAAAAACAAATTACTCCAACATGCTGTTTAATTATTTTTTTTATTATAAAGAATTACGATCACAAGTTGTCTGTCAGAAGAGCAGCTACATGGCATAAATGCACTTGAATTTACACAGATAAGCGCTTGTTTACAAAGCGCTTCAATAATATTATCATTTAATGTGTGCATGCCTTTATCATTTATTATGATAAAGAGATACAATAACTAGTGACTAACAAACGAATTTAGATTTTATGTTTGAAGAAATAAAAGTGGTTTTCTGTTAATTAGTAGAAATTGATACTTTTTGTTTTTTGGGTTTGGTTAAATTAAGTTTGATTTGAATAACTTATAAAAGCTAGCTTAGAAATAGATGATAACTTAATATAATATACTTATAAATTAAACCAAGAAAGCTAGGTTGCCTAGTGCCCATAACCACAGAGCCTGTATGAAGAGAATTGTGGATGTGAAGGAAGCAAGGGAGTTGTGTAAGGATCGTGGTAAGTGGCGCTCCATTGTCTCTACCTATTCCTGTAGGAAAAATGAGTGACAATTTTTTATTATTTTTTTTCATTGTGACTCGCCATATGACAGCACCCCGCTTGATGTTAAGCCGAAGTGTGGTCCATGAATAATGTCACTGCTACTACACTTGCATTCACATCCACTATGCCGGCCTAGTTGGAACCGGCAACTTACAAGCTGCGTGATTCAAGCGAAACGTGACTAAATCACTTCACGGTCTGTATACTTGTAAGTGGTGGTACTACCCCGGATCGGCAAACTGGGTACCACTGCCTACCACTCTTTTATAACCAGACCCGAAGCAAATATCTATCTCTTTTTTTGATTTGATTAGATTATAAATTAATAAATATTACAGGTGTAGGTCCCGGCAGATAAAAGGAGCGCTGGTATTAAATCTGCGCGTAACTTGTTTTGTTTTTCGTTATCCGATTGTGTATAAATTTTAATATTTTCCGCAGTCGTCTAGTAATCTTCTTATTTGTCTATCCTTATACTGCGCTCGTTTTATCGGCCGTCAGTAATACATAAACAAGGCGACCATTGTGAAGTTAGTGGTAGTGTAATGTAAGTAAACCAATATTTAAACCACTTGCTGGTATCAATGTACCAATGTATCTTGGCGATACATTGGTACATCTAAGGCGACCGTGGTGTAGTGGCAGTGCAATGATAAAGCACGGGTTCGAAACCACTTACCGGTACCAATGTATCTTTGATATATGTACTTTGGTCGTCTTGTTTCTGTGATACAAACACATTAGTAACTTAGTATATAAATAAAAATATTGATTTTTATTTATACTTATATTAGAATATTATGTTAGTAGATATAGAAAGTGAAAACAGGCAAAAACTCAAAATTACTTATGAACTGTATATTATACTGCAAAATGAACTTTATAGCCTAATAAAATAGAATTCAAAATCATTTGGGACTTAAAGTAAGATAAAATCTATAAAAGAGCTTTAGGAACGATTCTTTTTTTTAATAGAAAAGGATTTAACACATGGTTTGGCGCCATAACGTGTATCGATCTTTAAAATCGATAAATCTCTTTAAGGCGATTATTATGCGAGTTCTTTGTCGATTTTTTCTTATAATGATCCCTTTAATAGGTAGGTACTTCAATGGATAATATTATTACGATATTAGTTTAGCCGGCATAGTGACGGCGACTGAGACAACCGTGAACTGAATTTATTCAGTCTTTAGCACTCCTGGACTTTCCCTTGCTACCATCAGGCAACCAGAGTCACAATGAACTC
The DNA here is from genome assembly GCA_905220615.1 of Tinea trinotella. Taxonomy (NCBI): domain Eukaryota; kingdom Metazoa; phylum Arthropoda; class Insecta; order Lepidoptera; family Tineidae; genus Tinea; species Tinea trinotella. Next base: position 592,150 of record HG992328.1, on the reverse strand, counting down.
ACACAAAATACTAAAAATAAAAAAAATCTTATTTGCCTTCATCGTGCCGCATATTCCTCTGCGGCAATTATCAAGCTGTTTTCGAAACGCGACCCAGTCACTCTTTACATCTGAAATAGGAGCAAACCAGCACCCCTTCCTGATGTTAAGTTGGAGTGCGGTTCATGAATGGAGACGAGTGCTAATACAGTTAAATAGCATCCACTATTCCGGCCTAGTTAGAACTGGTAACTTACAAGCTGATTCTGAAACGCGACTAAGTCACTTCACGGGTTGGTGTACTTGTAAGTGGTGGTACCTTAGATAAAAACAAAAGGAGAGACAGTGGGACGCGAGCGAGAGATAATGCATGAGAGTAGGTGTGCTCTCTCTAACGGCAGTAGGCCGTGCTTTGGATTCAAGTGCGTCAGTTAGACGTAGTTTGCCAGTTCTTCGCGTACCGTATCTTCCTCTTTTGTTAAATCAATGGGTACTACCCCACTTTAATTGATGGATGAACGGTAAGGGATTGGTTTGTTGCGCGTATACTCCGGGGTTCGATTCCCGGTCAGAGCAAATATTTGTTTCATAGCTTTTATTTGTAATATTTATTTATTATATTAAATCTTGCAAATATTTGTTAATAAAAAAAAAGGTGGATATTTGCTTCAGGTCTGGTTATCAAGCATTGGTAGGCAGTGGTACCCAGTCTGCCGATCCGGGGTAGTACCACCACTTACAAGTATACAGACTGTGAAGTGATATTTAGTCGCGTTTCTGGATCAGCTTGTAAGTTGCCGGTTTTATTATGACCTCCACCTGCCTGATGGTAAGCATGATGGAGAGCCAAGAGTGCCAACATAATAACAATAATAATAATTAATAATTATAATAATCATAGATAAATCATTTGATGCGTAAAATCCTTATTAATAACTACTTTGGAATGTTGACAGGTATCGTCGACTCTCACAAATGCGACATAGTCGCTTGCCGGTCTTCACATCTAAAAAGATTTTTATATTGTGACTCGACATATGACAGCATCCAGCTAGATGTTAAGCTGGAGCGTGGTCCATGAATAGATGTTACTGCTACTACAATTCAATATCTGTAAGTATCAGCCACATCCACTATGCCGGCCTACTTGGAACCAGCAACTTACAAGCTGATCCAGAAACGCGACTAAATCACTTGACGGTCTGTATACTTGTAAGTGGTGGTACTACCCCCGATCGGCAGAATGGGTACCACTGCCTACCATTCCTAAAATTAAAGATTTATATTTATAATCTGAAATGAGTGGGTAGGGAAATATACTTAAGAAGCCGGAGTCTCTGCCTATCCCTGTGGGGATTGAATTAAATTAATCAATATGTACAAGAGATGAAAAAAATTGTTTCATCTACAAATTACCTAAACATACCTAAGAATTTAATCCACAACTTTCGGCGGCAAAATGGTACACAACATTGTTAAACAGTATTCAAGCAATGGATGCACAGAGTACAAAGCAGTAGACACCGCGTTTTAGATAAGAGAAAAAAAGTTGCCGAAATCGGAGGTAAGGTAAGAGAGAAAATATGACAGAACCCTGTCTAATGCAGTCGTTGAATGGAGGCGATTGCTTATCATCATCATTAGCCAGAAGGCGTCCACACATCACGGCTTCAATAAACAGGCATACAGTTAATGGTCGTTTGCCGATCTGAGTAGCACATGCATGACCGATCGGTAAGCGATTGGTTTGTTGTGCGTAAAGTCCCGGGTTAAATTCCCGGTCGGAGCAAATGTTTGTTTCATAGCTTTTATTTGTTATATTTAATAGTTATATTAAATATTGCAAATATTTGTTAATAAAAAAAGAGGCGGATATTTGCGGCGGAATTTCGAGAATCCCTGAATTTCGATATATTATAGTAGTTATATATAAGATATATAACTTAGTAGCGTTTTGGGATTAGCTTGTAAGCTGTAAAGTTTAAACTAGGCTGGCATAGTGGATGTGATAAGTAGCAGTCACTTCCTATCATAGGCCTCACCAGTTTCTTATCTAGAATAAAAATATCTACCCAAAGAATATTATTGCATTTCACTGCGGTGTCTATTATAATGTTGTCTGTGTATTCAAGTAGGTAAGCATGGTGGATACATAATCCGCTTTAACGCAAGGGGATTACTCGCATTGCCGCGTCCTGATGACAGATCACAGTGACAGCTCCAGCTTCTTGTAGCCGCCATTTTGTTTTTTATGTCAAAAGTCTTTGTCACTATATTTAGGTGGGAATACAAAAGACGTTTTTTTCTAAATAAACACTATACAAAGTAATTTATATTTAATAGGTTACGATCCGAGTGGCTTAGTGGACACCACGCTGGGTTCGATTCCTAGTGGAACATATTTTTTTATATCAATCAATCAATCGAATTGTCGTTCCTTATTTTCACAGAGATAGGCAGAAACAAAGGATTGCTCCGATGGTTTGGCCACAAAGAAGGGATATTTTTAAAACAACTAAATTAATCTTATGGAAGTCAGGGCGCTGAATAATGTGGTGACTAATTTAGTTTCCTAATCTAAATCATATGAGATTTTCGCATTTAAATCTCAATTTGACGATCTAGAATACCTCTATAAATTTTCGATGACGTAACCTTATTATCAAGTCGTCTGATTAGCTTTAATAATAGTAAAGAGACAAAGTAGATTGACGAAAGGAATTTATAAATCTGACATGGATGGATGCGTTAAACGAGGCAGGCCCAGGAGGGTGTTTTTCGACCAAATCGGAGACATCCTTAAGAAAGCTAGGGTGCCTAGTGCCCATAACCAGAGAGCCTGTATGAAGAGAATTGTGGGTGTGTCGAACATTAGAGTAATTACTTTATTAATTAGTACGGTCATAGTAACAGCGACTAAGGCTGTTTAATAAAACGTTTGCCTGAGTCATCAGCGCTTTTAATAGTATGTAGGCAAATCTAAATCAGATATCATTAATATAAATAAAAATAATGTTTTACATAGTATCAAAGGCGACCGTGTTGTAGTGGCGGTGCAATGGCTACGTAAGCCGAGTGGCACGGGTTCGAAACCACCCACCGGTACCAATGTGTCTTTGATATATCTGTCGTTAAAATTCATACGTGGCCAAATCCACAATAAATTAAACTGTAGAAATCATGCTTTTTCTTTATTGTACATTTCGAAAGACCTAATCCTCTTTTTTTTCACATTTAATATAATAGTTTAATGTATAATTAATATTTAAACAACCTTAGTAGTTATATATGCTCTAGTTTTAATAAATTATTGATATTATTTTTGGAGATGGCAAGATTCGATTTGAACCTAAAGAATTTGACTAGTTTTGATTTAACTGACAGTGGACATGGACAAATTTGAAACGAAAAAGCGGTGATGACGTAATCAGGGTTGACACAAGTAAAAGTAGGTAGGAATAATGGCTAAAGGTGTACTTTAATAAAATAGGTCTTTAAATACCTATTTTATTAAAGTACATTGTTAGCCAAACTAGATTGTTGGGCGCGTCGTTTTTTGTGGAATTATCGTCATGTAGAATGTTTTACGCGCCCATTTTACACCTCTTCCTTGGATTGTTCAAGCGGTCCATAAAGAAACACCTTAGGCCAGTATAGTGAAGGCGACGTAGTACTGCCTCGGTCTTTTCAGCCGTCAACACTGGTGCACTTTCCCTTGTTTACCATCAATTAAGTCAAGGTCACATGTTGCGTTACAATAAAAGAAGTAACACTATTTTCAGACTTAAAATTATTAATTTATGTATAGGTAAATTAAGAGAAAAAAACGAAATTTCAAACTTCATCTGTAGGTTTGTTATTATGCTAGGTTCAACACATTTATTTTCTCAGTCTTGTCCATAGAAAAATATATCTATACAATTAAATTGATTGTTTATTATTTATTTGGTCAACTTCAAACTCATTTTATTTATTCGAACGTATCAAAATCGTTTTAATACGTGTTTGTAAGTCAACAAACAGTCACACAATGTATAGCACGACGACCAGTCGCGGCCAGCTCCCGCAAACCCTGCGATCTACAATTGGAGAACGTACGATTGTCGGGCGATTCATGTAGTTCGTCAGCGCGGCTACGACAATCGCAGGGACCGAAATCGTGTCGTGAGTTTTAAAATAGTAATTTGAACATACATTTTTACATTCTACGGAAGTCATAGAATGCTTTGCCAGAGCATGTATTCTCTCTATCCTATTATCCTTGGATCCTTCAAGCGATGCGTGAAGAAGCCTTTGGCCGGCATAGTGACGGCTACTGGGGCAGCCGTTTTTTTTTCAGTTGTCACTTTTGGGCCTCCTATTGCCTATCATCAGACAGATCGTGGTCAATAGTCGTGTCACATTAAAAAAAAACTCACGAGCCCGAAACCGCCGCGGGCTCGACACCAAATCTTACCGTGAGTTCTTAGCCAATGTTACAGTTTGCGGATTTATATTTATTTCTTGTTTTGGCTCATAGAATTTTCTTAGATTTATTTAATTCATTGTTTTTTTTTACTTAAGTTAGATTACTTGTATAATTTAATTTATAAAAATAATTCCGCTTTATACTGATAATAAAAGCAGATGTACTATAAAGCCATCTTGCAACACCCACAACCATTTGAATTTGCAATCCAACAATTATACATTTGACAACCCTGGTGATATCTAAAGTAACATACGAAAAGGATCAAATGAAGAAATAAAAACGTAATTACTTATAATTTATTAGTATTTAATTTCCGTTTTATGATTTTATTCGATATTGTTTTCTTTCTAGTTTGTCCTGAAGGTAATATTACTGTTTTACTATGCATTTTTCCTATTTAAATATTATAAAATCTTTACGGAGTACCTATTAATTAATGTAAAAAATGTCATTTTAAAATCACATCAACATAAACCCTGCGTTATGATTGGTCGAAATTGATAAAGCGCGTTATGTTCTAGGGATATGGCCACATTTGAACTAAAATAAGATGAAACGTTTGCATTTTGTACCATTTATGGGTGGTTTTAAACAATTTTGAATTCATACAGTCCTTTTATCTACTTTTATCTATTTGATAAATGTAAAATGTGAAAATCGAAAGTGAGGTGGATATGGCCACGTTTGAATTTTAACGACACATATGTACTTTGGTTGTCCTGTTTCTATGATACAAGCACTTTAGTAGCTGTATAATAAAAATAATAAAAAACCTTTCCTTACATTACATTGTACATTAAGGTGAGATTTCGTCGGCGACTGCAAACCGCAGACTGCAGACTGCACTACTTGGAGATTGATTCCGTGCAAGGCGACACAATTGCGACAATCAGAATTTGCTAAGTCATAGATTATAAATTTGTTATTTGGAAACAATGTTAACGAGGCGGCGGCAGACTAGTGTCGGCTTGCACGGAATCACTTTGGCCGGCATAGTGACAGTGACTGAGCCATGAAAAAAAATCGGTTTTCTTAGTCGTCGTCACTCTTAGAACTCCTCTTGCTTATCCTCAGGAGGGACGAGGTCAGATGTCGTGTCACAATAAAAAAAATCAATCTCATACAAACAAGTTTAGTTTGCAGTCTGCGGTCTGGGTGTCGCCAGCGGAATCACATCTTTAAATTTTTACTTACCAAAAAAAACCTTTTCTTTCATTACTTTGTACCTACATTAATCCAAATGTATCTATTATGCTTTTATTATTATTTTGCAATTATTAACGCATCCACAGTTTTCGATGTTCTTTTCACAATTTGAGTCTTTTTGACATTTTTTTGTAACAATTGTATTCGTCTTCGTCATGGAACTATGAAGGCGTGAAGTTGTTCACTTTTGTGGAATTCTATGTTTTTTTTTATTATTATTGTGACTCGACATATGACAGCACCCCGTCTGATGTTAAGTTGGAACTAGTCAAACAAAAAAGTTCGGTGCGTCTTGCTTCTTTGCAGAACAATCCACAAATAGAATGCTTTACCAGTCCATGTGTTTTCTCCAGCCTTGGATACTTCAAGCGCTACGTGAAAAAGCACCTTTGGCCGGCATAATAGCCGTGGTGTAGTGGCAGTGCAATGGTTACGCAAGCCGAGATCACGGGTTCGAAAGCACTCACCGGTACCAATGTATCTTTGATATATGTACTTTGGTTATCCTGTTTCTATGATACAAGCACTTTAGAAGCTCAGTATAGAAATGTATACCTAATAAAAAAAAACTAATAATAACGACTATTTTTTATATTTTTAATTTTTATTTTATTTTAAAAATATAAAAAATAAGATTAAAAATAAATAAATGTAATAATAAATTTATTTTTTTATTTTTATTTTTTATTGTTTCACGACATCTGACTTCGTCCCGCCTGATGATAAGCAAGAGGAGGTCCAAGAGTGACGACGACTGAGAAAACCGGGATATATATATAAATATCGGATATTCAAGTTATTAATCAATAGCTTGTGTAATCAATATCAAATGTCAGTGTTATATCCGGTCAGTGGTTTCCGGATATCGAATATCCGGATCTCATCCCTTACTTGGGGGGGTGGGTTGCAATCTTTGTAATTAATAGAATTGAATATTGCGATATAGTTATATTCATAATGGTTAAGGCGACCGTGGCGTAGTGGTAGTGCAATAGTTACGCAAACCGAGAGCACGGGTTCAAAACCACTTGCCGTACCAATGTATCTTTGATATATGTACTTTGGTTGTCCTGTTTCTATGATACAAGCATTTTAGTAGCTTAGTTTAGTTCATGGTAAAATTTTGTTTGTAGCTCGTCATTTAATGTTAAGCTGGATTGCAATCTATTAAAAGAGGCGATTGTCACTACAGTTTAAATAACTGCAAGTAGCAGTCGCATCCACTATGCCGGCCTAGACAAAACACCGTAATAACAATCAATCTTCTTATATTTTTGAGTGGTTGGCAGTGGTATAGTCCGTTTTTCCTTAGTTGGCATAAGTAGTAAACATTCGGCATAATAAAGGATTAACAATAAAAAACCAATTACTACTGACGCCAATCAATACGAAAATAAAAAATATTTATTTATATTTTTTTCATATAAAAATGATTGTTTTGTGATCTAGCAAATGGTGTAGAAAATAAATATAATAAATTTCATATGTATGAAAAGGTATAATATGCAAATTCTATAATCCCACTGTAGAGAAATATGTACTGTAGTCGCAAAGGACCTCGTTGTTAGAGCGACTTTAAATAAATAAAAAGAAAATGTATATAGTGTGGAACAGTGGGATTACAGAATTTGAATATTATACCTTTTCTTACATATTATGAAATTTATTATTTTTATTTTATTTTTTTATTGTGACTCGACATATGACAGCACCCCGCTTGATGTTAAGCCGAAGTGTGGTCCATGAATGAATGTCACTGCTACTACAATTCAATAACTGTGAGTAGCAATCACATCCACCATGCCGGCCTAGTAGAAACCGGCAACTTACAAGCTGATCCCGAAACGTGACCAAATCACTTCACGGTCTGTATACTTGTAAGTGGTGGTACTACCCCGGATCGGCAGACTGGGTACCACTGCCTACCACTCTTTGACAACCAGACCCGAAGCAAATATCCATCTCTTTTTTATTATTAACAAATATTTGCTCCGACCGGGGATCGATATATTTATTTGCAACACCATTAGCACATCACAAAACAATCATTTTAATATGAATGTTCCGTATGATGTGCCTTTACGGGTGTACCCAACATTCATTATACAGAATAAGAAAACTCAATAAAAATTAAATTACCCAAAAAATTTAAATAAATAATAATAATAAGTAAAAATTAAATTAAATAATTTGGAAAACATTTAATTTAATTGAAAGTATACCTTCTTAAAATAATTAAAAAAAAACATATTTTTCTTTTCAAAGGACATGTGATGGCGCCATAGAACTTTAAAAACTTCCTTTTTTTGTATTTAAAACAAAAAAACCCTTAAGAGCTTAAATCCGGTAGTTAAATAGGAGTAGGATGAAAGTGGTTAAATATGACTTAAGTGTTCTTACTATACATAGATAGATAGATTGGTTATAGATTTGGTATGCTTTTTAGGATATATAAGTATTTTTTATAATCAATCAATCAAATTTATTTATTTATGAATTGGCATATACAACAGATTGCAGACAAAATTGAACATGGAACATTTATAAAGCAGTAGAAAATTCTAGTCAGCAATCCAAAGTGTTTACACACAACTAGATTAAAAAATGTATAAAAATTCAAATAAAAAATTTCATGTAAATTATTACAAATAAATAAAATCAATGAATTAAACAAATTTTATGCGGCTTACTATCGCGTTTATTTTGGTTTTGATTTTACAATTTTTTATTATTCCGACGTTTCGAGAGCTTTGCAGCCATCGTGGTTAATTCATTAATCAATGTTCGCGCAAAATCTAAGAAAATACTAAATAAAATCAAATAATTAAAAATAGTTCAAAATAATAATAATACATGCAAAAAAAAGATAAAATTAAAATTAAAAGGAAGAAAAATAAATAGGAACAAACATTGTCACGCCTTTTTCTCACAGGGATAGGCAGGGACAATGGACAGCCACTTCGACGATCCTGACACGACTTCTTCGCTTCCCTCACATCCACAATTCTCTTCATACAAGCTCTACGGATATGGGTACTAGGCAATCAAACTTGGTTGTCTTGGTTGCTCTCCAGGATGTCTACACCCTCCTGCCTTAGTTAACGCATCCATCCACATCATTTTTATAAATTTCGTCCGTCAATCTACTTTCACTCATCCTTTCCACAATCCTCGCCTTGCCATTATAACAGCTGCTAAAAAGACTATCATCCTTAAAAACAGACAATTATCATTTCTCTCATCGCATTAGGATAAAAAAAGCAATCTTTAACAATCTAATTTCCTTTAAAAAAAGGTATTTTAAGTGTAACACATATGCTTTTCTAAAGATAAACTCTGTTATCTTCCAAAGAGGCGACGATTTTATCTACTAAAAAGAACCTAATAATTTTGGCGCGAACAGATGGCGCCAAATGCACATTTTTTTGCCATTAACCTCACACGTTGTAATGGTGAAAAAATGTCAATTAGCTCAAGTATTTTTATTGTTTTTAATAGATTGGCATCTATTTTAAAACAATAAATAGATTGGCGCCTGAGGCGTCGAGTCACATTTTTTTATTGTGACTCGACATCTGACCTCAAACTGCCTGATGGTAGGGAAGAAAGGTAGCAAGAGAAGTTAGGCAAAAGAAGTTGAGCAAGACAGGCGTGGCCAATTGATCAGCGATTGGTTTTTTTTTTTTTATTGTGACTCGACATATGACACCACTCCGCTTGATGTTAAGCCAAAGTGTGGTCCATGAATGAATGTCACTGCTACTACAATTCAATAACTGTGAGTAGCAATCACACCCAATATGCTGGCCTAGATGGAACCGGCAACTTACAAGCTGATCCCGAAACGTGACCAAATCACTTCACGGTTTGTATACTTGTAAGTGGTGGTACTATCCCGGATCGGGTACCACTGCCTACCACTCTTTGATAACCAGACCCGAAGCAAATATCCATCTCTTTTTGTCCCGAGTTCGATTCAATGTTATATTTTATTGATCATGCTGTGTATACACGTATACACGTTTAGGGTAATAATTTAGTCATAAAACACTGTATATTTATTAATTGTTGTTAAATATAATTGTTACCTGTTGTATATGCCTAAATAAATAAATAAATAAATTCCCGGTCGGAGCAAATATTTGTTTCATAGCTTTTATTTGTATTATAATATCTAATAATTTATATTAAATATGACAAATATTTGTAAATAATAAAAGAGGCGGATTTGCTTCGGGCCTGCTTATCAAAGAGTTCTACAGTCTAAGAAAATTCTAAATAAAGTACGTAAATCAAACCGTAAAATACTCGTCTAATGTAATCAAAGTCTGGAATGTGAACGAGTGACATGTAACAATGCTAAAATCGAAGCCACCGACAGAAACATAAATTAAAAAAGAAACAAAACCAGTCCCCGTGCGCGCAAATTAGTGACAATCTGCCCACATGCAGAATACAAACATAACGTCAATTAATCTTTAACTTTAATTCAAAGATTAAGGCCCGGTAAAGAAATATACACTAAACACTTTATTTATATCTAATTAACCCCTTTGCACCATATCAATTAGTCAATCAAATAGTTACGCCTTTTTCTCACATGGATAGGCAGAGACAATGGAGCGCCACTTGCCACGATCCTGACACAACTCCCTCGCTTCCTTCACATTCACAATTCTCTTCATACAAGCTCTATGGTTATAGGCACGGCAACTCTGCTTTGCATATTAGCATACAAAAATTACGTTTTTCCATATTTATCGTCATAATAATTTTTATTCTTTATCTAATAATTATGTTACCATACTGTTAGATTTAATCTTAATAAAAAAATGAATTAGGTAAAGATGCCTCCCTAGTTGGTCAGTACTTAAAAAATATATATATTTGTCTATCCATGTGAAAAAAAAAAACACATTTTTATTGATTAATATTAGGTCTGCCCCCCTAGCACGGCAATCCAAGAAGCAAGATAAAGAACTGCATGGAATATTATTGTAACTCATTTTAAATAACTTAATAGACCGGATCATCAAAATGTTTAAAAAATATATTTATTAAAGTTTTCAACGTTGTTTTATGTGAAGTTTTACAGAATCTTGATATATCTTTTTTGGGCATTTTGATACAATGTTCTAGTAAGTTACTTAAAACGAGTTGCAATGATATTCTTTGCAGTTCTTTATCTTGTTTCTTGGATGGCCGTGCTAGGGGGGTGATATGCCTTTTTTATTAAAAAATGTTCGTTAAATACAATTTAATACCTAATTAAATATAACAAATAAATGCTATGAAACAAATCCTTGCTATGAAACAAATCCTTGCTCCAACCAGGGTTAGGTTGGGCAAATAATAACGATATCGTCTCTCGTCGGCGATTTACAAAATTAATGATATTAAGTAAAATGAGGTAGACACGTCATCTACACGAGGTTTAGTATTCACAAATGGCACCAGTTGGAACGATTAACCACGACTAAGCATACATACAAGTGGAAGTAGGACGAAATGATAGTTATTGAGAGCAAAAAAGAGATGAATATATGTTGCTCTGCATCGCGACACTGAGTTCAGGTTTGCTCATTAGCATAGTTTTAATGTAACATATCTAAGTGTTTTCTTATTAAAATATCATATAATTTCAAACTAGACTAAGACTACCAAAACTAGTCTATTAACGATTAATAAATACTAGCTGACCCGGCGAACTTCATGCCGCCTAAAAGTCAATAAATATTATGTTACAGATTAGCCGAATTCAAGGTTTTGTTGTGTATTGTTTTTTTTTTATTGTGACTCGACATAAAACCGTTTCGCTTTATAAATAATAGATACAACATAGGTTTTTGAGCAAAATGCCAAAGTTGACAATTTGTTTTCAATTCTCAATAGATTGATATGTTTTCCTTAGTTTACCCAAAATAAATTTCTGAACACACGCAATTTTGTATGGGAAAATGTTTTTTATTTTATTTTATATATTATTCACACAATATATTTATAAATTATAGTCTATATGTTATTATGATGTATAAGCTATATTATTGTAAAGTTTCATTAAAATCCATTTACTAGTTTTTGCGTGAAAGAGTAACAAACATCCATCCATACTTACAAATTTTCGCGTTTATAATTTAAAGTAAGGATTCTCCTTTGGTGAGTCCTATGGTTTGTTAACCATAGCGCAACGCAGGGTCATTCCGCAAAATATAACTTAGGCATCGTTTGATTTATTTTAAGTAAGACACTAAGTGACGATTGGATTAAAACTGTGAAAAAATATAAATTTAAAAAAACGTTCATAGCCAGGCAAAAACAACGGATCGCAGTCATAAATCATACTCATTATATCAGAACCGGATTATTTTTTACTAAAGAATAAAACTCGAAAAAACATCAAAAGGCAACTTCGTATCCGCCATATTGATAGGGCGAAAGGCGTGTGGGCAGGACTAATAAACCCTATACACCAATCATATTGCAGCATTCCGATAGGCGTAGGCTTTATTAACCAATCAGTGGAGAGGAGACCCTTGTCATGCGCTCTTGCATCAATCCATAGTATTATGGTTCTTATACGGCAGTACGATTTGGGACGCGAACGCGAAAGGACGTGTGTGTGTGTCGGACGTTTCAAAGAAGACGATTTTTTTATTTGTTATTATAATGAAAAAGTGCCTATTATAACCGATACATTGTGCAAACAGTGCAAAAGATTGTGATATTAACTTTTAAGTTGTTTTTTTTTTGTGAATTTTTCGTGTTTTTTTTTAAATTAGACATGGTGATGGCCGGCGCTGGTGGTGGTGGGCTGGTCCAGTCCCCACCTGACATGCTCCATCATCATCCCATCATGGACACATCATCACACGTGGAAATGATGCCAAGTGAGTAACGTCATCAAATAAATTACTCTTTAAATCTCAAGTCAGAGTTAAAATATGTTTTAGAGTCGGCTTAGAGCCGTATTAAGCGTCCGTAAATACAAGAAAACCTAAAGATTATTTTTTATAAGATTTTTTATTAGATTTATTTCTTTATTAGATAGTAATCTCAGTACTATTAAAAATCTATATATACTTAAGAAACTATTTTTAAATTATGGTAAATATCTCTTTTTGCATCAGCCAGCATAGTGGTAATGCCTCCTTTTATAAAAGGCAAAGATTTAATGGCAATAGGTCTAACGGAGAAAAATAAGTTTAAAGTTTTTTTTTGTTAAATACTAAATTATAATATAAAAATTATACATAAAAATCCTTTTTAAGTGGAATATCTTTAACATCAATCTAGTCTTGATTGAAAAATAAGAAAGCCTTTTAACTAGGTGTGATCTTTGATATTCAACTTTACCTAGAATATCTATCCCTACTGGAAAAAATAAATCAATCTAAACTAACATTTTTGGGCTCTTTTACAACTAGGGAGATACAACCTATTATGTCTGAAAGCTGAAAGACTAAAAACAATATTAACTTTAACATGATTTCATATTAAAAGTGTTAGTTATTTCTAATGCATTTTCACCTCAAAGTTATAAAATATATATCCTACCTATTGATGTAAAAATAGTATATACAATAAAGGTTAAAGTTAAACAAACATATAAATCCTTTATAGCACTCTAACAACTAACCTTTCTAACGTGTAGGTTTTGTAAAATAATAATGTTATTAATAAAACAGTTTAAAATTAAAGCCAAGCTGAAAAGTTATCATCCATCCATTATCTCAACCCTACCTACATTGATTAGTTACTAAATGTATTCATTATTTGCTTACCAGAATTTTTAATTTTCTAATTAGAATCTTGTTATTTTCTACATCTTATTTTAAATCGCATTTATTACGCTCAACTGTATTATTCACTTTAACCCCATAGTATGTGACTATGGGACACACCTTAATGCAAGGCTCTGATTCTCTTAATAGATAGGTTATGGCGACGAATATCAGTGAAACTGCGTCGCGGTCGCAAGTGACCAATCAACGTGGTCTACCTATTGATTTGTTATTCGCTGATTGGTTACGAAGATGTCTTTCAGTGCAAGTTTTCATTTACTATTAAGACATTCAAAATCCTGCGGTCTGGCCATCGGTATCTCCCATTCCAATGGACTTTTTTCATAAAATTGAGTTGGTAGGTTCGCCGTCTGGACTCAAGTTTACCAAATAACAAGCTGTGCCATCCTAACCAACCAGCTTATTCTGTACCCGACGTAATGCCTCCATATCTACAATAAAATAAACAGTGCATTCTGATATATCGTGAAACATTTAGTACTTTTTTTTTAATTTTGCGCGAACATTGATTAATGAATTAAACAAATTTTATGCGGCTTAGTATCCCGTTTTATTTTGCCATCGTGGTCACGGAGAGACTGGCTGCAGAGTTCTCGAAACGTCGGAATAATAAAAAAATATAAAATATAAACCATAATAAACGCGATAATAAGCCGCATAAAATTTGTTTAATTCATGAAACATATATTTAGATTTTTTAATTAACAATACCATGTTTTCATTTATAGGTAGGTATTAAATCTTTTATATTTTTTTATATTTTAAATTGCTAATATATGTTAATAACTACACTATTAAGCTAGTTGCTTATGCGAGGTAGACAGTTCCTCTTTAATTTACAATTACTCAATGTTAACATTATGGGAGCAAATGCACCTTAGTTAATATTTGGTTTACTTTTATTATAAATCAATAATAATTGTCTCATATCTGCCGGGCGTCCCATTACGAACTTACTTAATTTATTTTTTTATTAATTCCGATTTATTAATCTTTTTCGTCAATCACCTTTTTCAAAGTGCAAAAACCAACATGCCTTTCTTAATTTTTGTATTTTTTTATTTAGAATGTATAGTGAAAAATGTTTTCAGTACAAAAATATAAAGCCTTGTAATTTTTTTTTTATTTTAATTTATTTTGCTTCAAATATAATATAGATTAAAGTTGTTCTAAGATGAGATGTTTAGAACTTTGCACTGGCTTTTCGCAAAATACTCGCATATAGATCTATAATAGGTCCCTATCATAAACTTATTTGTTTTATTTATATTATTCTTTATTACCACGCGACCACTGACTTAGACTTGCCAGATGGTAAGCACGGGAAGCTTTAAGAGCGCAGTCGACTAAAACAACGTCTCATCTTATGGGGCGTTCTCACGGGGCGATTTTAGTTAATCAATATTTATCGTTTAACAAAAATTCGAAAGCATATATTGACGGTTGCGTTCTCACGATTCAATAATAATCGACTCAATATTACACGTGTTATTACACTATCTGTTCATTTTAGAATTTTTCTAGTGGATGCGGACGCCATAATTTACATTTCATTCACATTTTATACAAATCTTAGGTACTCAATCACGCTGATTGACTGATTGATTGGACTGATTATTCAATGCAAGTTGAACGAATAGGTTCAGACGAGTCGATTCGCTTTCAGCTATTAGTTGAATCAATAAAAGTAGAAAGGCGTTTTTGTTGAATCAATTTGTATTGCTTCAACTTGGTTGAAAGTCTGTTCAGACGGTTTAAATCGCGAACGATTTCGCAGTTGATCAACTCAAATCGCCCCGTGTGAACGCCGTGTTACCGTTGCCTCAGTCGCCGTCGCTTCCTTGGCCAAAGAAAATGTGTACCTTCAATATAATTCACAAACAAATTATATATAATATTATCTAAATCAAAGAAATGAATGAATTAAACAAATTCGCGTTTATTTTGGTTTTGATTTTACAATTTTTATTATTCCGACGTTTAAACGCGATAGTAAGCCGCATAAAATTTGTTTAATTCATTAATCAATGTTCGCGCAAAATCTCAGAGAAATGAATCTAAAATCCAAGTTTCATAAAATGCTCCTTATAACCCACTAATAGTTATCTGGGGTCTAAATTACCCCGTAAATCTTTGTACCCCAAAACAGGAAGGAAGCGGGCTCCATGCACGATTGGACCCCTGATTGATTTATTGGAGATACACCCTTCAAATCCGGGACTTTTGGACTTTTATAGTTAGAAACTTTTCTTTGTAGTCTACCACCGAATGGGTTCCGAGACTAAAATAAAATTGACAAAATAAAATTCCAAACTTTTAGATGATTAGTGGTATAGACCATTATGGTGGCATTATCACTTTCAGTCTCAGTCGCTTTTTAAAACTACGCCTGACACTATGCCCAAAGAGGACTATGCCTATTTGTTCTCCCTATCCTATCGTATAATCTTAAATCCTTTAAAAAAAGTAAAAGAAAAAAAACCTTTGGCTAGCATAGTGACGGCAACTGAGGCTGCCGAAGAATGAAATTATTTTTTCAGTCGACGGCACTCTTAGACCTTAGATTATAAGACTTAGACCATGCCTTGGTAGGCAAATCACGGTCGGATGTCGTATTTTTATAAAACATCATTAAATATCACAAATAAAAGTTATGACACAAATATTGGCTTCGACCGGGAATCGAACCCGGCATGTCGTTGTCATATGTCGAGTCACAATAGAAAAAAATAGAATTTTGTGATAGGTTTTCGTGTTTTCCGACCAAATCGGAGACATCCTTAAGAAAGCTAGGTTGCTTAGTGCCCATAACCACAGGGCCTGTACGAGGAGAATTGTGGATGTGAAGGAAGCAAGGGAGCTGTGTAAGGACCGTGGTAAGTGGCGCTCCATTGTCTCTGCCTATCCCTGTGGGAAAAAGGCGTGACAATTTGATTGATTAATTGATTGATTGTTTTCGTACACTTCTACTTGCAGACTCGCCCGTCTTGTTCAGGTTGAAAGACAAACGAACGCACACACATTTTATTTAATCAACAAAGTCTGTCATATGATATTAGAAAAACATATTTCAATATAAACATATATTGATATTTGACATACAAATACCTTCACGCCGTCCTCGTACGTGAGGGTGAGGCAGGGCAGGCGGTTCACACGGATGTACAAACAGTTAAATATTATTTTTATTTTAAAATAATTAATTGAATTAGAAATTTTTGATAAACTTTTTGTTTGTTTTTGTAGTGTTATTAAGTTTATTCATCTTACGAGTATCATCGATTGTAACGCCTCAATTCTCAAAGGGATAGGTAGTTATTTTTATTTTTTTATATTTATATTTCTATACTATCGAGACCTGGGCAGTATTGCAGTCCCTTCAGCGATGTCATATTGACTATAGGTATATCGAAGTGTTGAAGTGTTTGTATAAAAACGCCACTATGTCGATCCGGTTACAGGACGAGAGCACAAAACCAATCCAGTTGCAGAAAGGCGTGAGACAGGGAGATGTCATCTCTCCGAAACTGTTCACGAATGCACTGGAGGACGTTTTCAAGCTCTTGGACTGGAACGGATACGGCATCAACATCAATGGCGAATACATCACTCACCTTCGTTTTGCCGATGATATAGTCATTATGGCCGAGTCGCTGGAGAACCTCAATGCTATGCTCAGCGACCTGGGTAACGTTTCCCAACAGGTGGGTCTTAAAATGAACATGGACAAGACGAAAATCATGTCCAATGTCCATGTCGTGCCCATACCAGTAGTCGTTGGGAACGATACTCTCGAAGTTGTTGACCACTATAATTACCTTGGCCACATTGTCCAGTTAGGTAGGTCCAACTTCGGCAAAGAGGTCGCTCGAAGAATCCAACTCGGATGGGCGGCGTTCGGGAAATTGCGTCATATCTTCTCGTCAAACATTCCGCAGTGCCTGAAGACAAGGGTCTTCGACCAATGTGTGTTGCCAGTGATGACATATGGCACTGAGACGTGGCCCATAAATGTTGGCCTATTGGAAAGACTCAGAGTCGCTCAGCGGGCAATGGAAAGAGCTATGCTCGGTGTTTCTTTGCGCGATAGAATCCGGAACGAGGATATTCGCCAAAGAACCAAAGTTACCGACATAGCTCGTAGGATTCTCAAGCTGAAGTGGCAATGGGCTGGCCACATCGCTCGAAGAACAGATAACCGATGGGGAAGAAAGGTTCTAGAGTGGAGACCACGAACCGGAAGACGCAGTGTAGGTAGGCCTCCCACTAGGTGGACTGACGACATAGTGAAAGTCGCGGGAAACCGGTGGATGCAACTGGCATCTTGTCGTTCGGAATGGCGTTCTAAGGGGGAGGCCTATGTTCAGCAGTGGACGCTTTCTGGCTGATGATGATGATGATGATTTCTATACTAATCTACTAAAGCGCTTGTATCATAGAAACAGGACAACCAAAGTACTTCCAGCCTCTACTCAGACTCCTCCTTCTGTCACTCCTTAGCTGCTCGACAGTGGAACAAATTATCTTTAAAGTCATTCATAGAATATCTTTAAACTAAGACTACCACTCTTCAAGCAAAAATACGTTTCTTTTTTAATAACAAATTATTAAATTATACATATAAAAGCTATGAAACAAATATTTGCTCCGAACGGGAATCAAACCTTACGCACAACAAACCAATCGCTGAATAATAGGCCACGCCTGCCGTTAAAGACATGGTGGCGGCGACTGAGTTAAGATTACTATTCTTCAGTCGTTTTTTAGTCGTCGTCGATCTTGGACCTCCACTTGCTTACCATCAAGTAAGTAGTCAGATGTCGAGTCCCTATAGTAGTATAAAAAAAGGGATGGATATTTGCTTCGGGTCTGGTTATCAAAGAGTGTTAGGCAGTGGTACCCAGTCTGCCGATCCGGGGTAGTACCACCACTTACAAGTATACAGACCGTGAAGTGATTTGGTCACGTTTCGGGATCAGCTTGTAAGTTGCCGGTTCCATCAAGGCCGGCATAGGGGATGTGATTGCTACTCACAGTTATTGATTTGTAGTAGCAGTGACATTCATTCATGGACCACACTTCGGCTTAACATCAAGCGGGGTGCTGTCATATGTCGAGTCACAATAAAAAAATTAAAAAAAGTAGAGATAGTTTTGCACTTATATCAATTTTCACTGGAGACATAAACTATGAGTCATTGCCTACCGTGAGAAAATTAAAAGTTAAAATCATTCCATTACCTTATTATTATCAAAGATTAGTCTTATATAAGGAGCACATATAAATAGACTCCGCATCGTATGGTGAGATGGTAGATCCAGTCACAAAAATCAAATTGAACTGTACAAATGAACAGTAAAACTATTTTGTTTTTTTATTGAGTTTCTGTAGTAAAAAACGGAATCCTTATAGATTCGTCATGTCTGTCTGTCCGTCCGTCCGTATGTCACAGGCACCACGGGTTCAAAACCACATGCCGGTTCAAACCAATGTATCTTTAATATACGTACTCGTACTTTGATTGTCCTTTTTCTATAGAAGCACTTTAGTAGCTTAGTATAGAAATGAAAAAAAAATTAAATAAAAAAAAATATATTTATTTATATTATATTTTAAGATTAGACTTGTGCAACGTTTATTTAAGATATTATTAATAAATATTAAAAATTAAAAAATGCACTTAGATACCTATATATACGTGGATGGACTATAGTTTCAAATGAATCGGTGTCTACTAATTTGTGATCTGTGCAGTTATAAAAATCGAACAATCGCCTGCTACCGTAACATCGATCGTATATCGACAATCGATAAAATCAAATTTCTGACGTTTTGACATCTCACTCACACGCGCCATTTTGAATGAAGAAAAAAAACTAAAGAATTCCAAAGGCAAGTGTAAAAGATCAAAGATTAAAGATATTAAATTATTGGACGCGTTAGAATTTATCCTTTAGTAATCATCAAATCGAATCATATTTGCCGGCCGGCATAGTGACAGCAACTGAGGTAGCTGTGAACAAACTCGGTTTTTTCAGTCGTCATTGCTTATCATCAGGCAGGTCTAGGTCAGATGTCGAGTCACAATAAAAATTAAAAAAACAAAACATATTTCTACAGGGATAGGCAAAGATAATTGAGTGCCACTTTCCCTTATCCCGACACAACTCTCTCGCTTCCCTCACATTCAATAATCTCTTTTTTAATGTATTTAATCTGCATATTTTTATAAATATTTGTATATTTTTTATGTGACTTGACATATGACAGAACTGGTAACACTGCCTACCACTCTTTGATAACCAGATCCGAAGCAAATATCCACCTATTTTTATTAATAAATATTTGCAATATTTACGAGTATTACAATTATTAAATAATACAAGTAAAAACTATAAAACATATATTTGCTACGACCGGTAATTAAACCCGGGACTCTACGCGTAACAAACTGATACTGGTATGCTAACCAATTATTGACGTCATTTATATTTAAATCAATCAATCAAATTATCACGCCTTTTCCCACAAGGATAGGCAGAGACAATAGAGCGCCACTTGCCACGATCCTGAAACAACTCCCTCGCTTCCTTCACATTCACAATTCTCTTCATACAAGCTCTATGGTTATGGGCACTAGGCAACCGAGCCCTAGCTTTAAACAACCGTATAATCATAAAGTAATACGCATAAATGCTTTTGAAACAAACATTTTGCCTCGACCGGGAATTAAACCCGTGACGTAGCCTGCTGGTGTGTTATGAAGTGGGTCACGCGTCAGGTTAGGCTGGCAAGTTAAAACGATTATCGTCTCTCGTCGGCTATTGTCAAAATAATAAAAGCTAATCCACTAAAACGAGACTATTAATCGTTGTGACGAATATCGTCTGTGCGACGCCGACACGTTTTATAATTATCATCAATAGTCTCATTTTGGTGGATTTAGCCTAGCTTTTATTATTTTTCCAATCGTCGACGAGAGACGATAATCGTTTTAAGTCGCCAACCTAACGCCGCTGATCTCGTTTTATCATGATACAGTCAAGTCAACTTCTGTCACGTGATTAAGTCATATGGTATAATCGATTATTCGCCCCTTGTACAGGAGTCATTAGTCCTTATTAAAATTTTAGCTCAATCAAAAACATGATCACTCGGTCACACATTCTTTTTTTAAATACCTCACTGACATTTGGGAACGGTAGCGCGAGACCTGTCAAAAATATTTTTTAATCTGTTAGTAGCCCAGACTTAAGCCTCTTAAAGCCACTAATCTGACGTTTGGATGCGTTCGTATTATGTGGATATTTTAAATAAGTATTTTTTTAAATATTATTTGATGATGTTTAACAATATTAAGAGTGGTAGGCAGTGGCGCTTAGTCTACCAATCCAGGGTAATACAAGTGATTTAGTCGCGTTTCGGGATCGGCTTGTAAGTTGCCGGTTTCAACTAGCTCGGCATAGGGGTGTAACTGCTGCTTTGAGTGATTTTAATTGTAGTAGCAGTCACTTCCATTCATGGACAACACTCTATCCTTATATCAGGCGGGGTGCTGTCATATTACTAGTATGTCGACTCACAATAAAAAAAACACATATATTTTAACCAAATATATTTTTGGTACCGGCGGTAAATAGTTTTTGAACCGGGAATTCTAGGTTGGCGTGACCATTTCACTACCACAAGACCACGGTCACCTTAACCTTATGAAAATAAACGTTGATATTTAGGTGTTACAGATTATTTAAAAAAAACATATAAAGGGTCAAACTAAACCTAAAGGCATTGTAAATTGAACTTTAAAAACTATTAAATTAGAATACAAATTAGTTTAAAATCCTTTTATTTTTTGTTTTAAGATTATGATTGTCCAGCGTCATGCTGTCGCCAACGATATCCGGTCTTTGACATTTTTTTTCTCTTTTTTTCTTCTCAGCCAGTCTCACTACTCGTAGTGTTAACACTTGGACGACGGTTCATATAATTAATTATACAAATATAAGTATAAATATATTATAAGTCAAACTTACAATCCTATTATGGTTATACCTACACAAATTGCAAATTTGAAAATTATAAAATCAAAGAAAAAAGCATAAAATTCAAACATGTCTTATCTTCTCCATTCTAAATAAACCTAATACCTCTTCCTACATTAAAGATTGATTTTCATGTCTCTTATGCTTTCATGACAGGTCCCTACATTCCACTCGCCAAGCACCAGAGTGGAACAAGGCAAATAATTTGTTTATTTGGGAATACTTCATAGGGAGATGTAATGAAGATATTAGGAGAAGAGTTCAAGAGGGAAACGTAGTGAACGGTGTCATCCAAAGTACGAGTATAATGTAAAGCCAAATAATGTCTGAAAATTTCGTGGCAAGTGGCGCTCGATTGTCTCTGCCTATCCCTGTGAGAAAAAGGCTTGACAATTTAAAGTGATTGGATGTCGTGCGAGTGTTAAATAATGTTAGTCCAAACCAAACTGATTTATTGAGTATTCGCTCCTGTAACAAGACGGATTTTTTTCCAACCTCTACTGTTAATTTTTTTGTTTCATTGTAACTTTACCCGCACGGCGCCTATTACTCAGTGTTTTGATGAATATAACAATAGGAGAGGTTATTTGGATTTGTACATTTTTTTAACCGCCATTTATTTAGTTTAAATATCTGCATAATTATTTTACTTATGAAGAGTTTTGCCACTTACTAAAGCGTTTATTAATAAGTTTATTTATTCATTTCTAACTTATTTGCACTAAGACAGACTTTTTTAAATGTTTTTTTTGTGACCTCGACACGCCTGATGATAAGCAAGAGAATATCCAAGAGTGATGACGACTGAAACAACCGAGTTAGGTTACGGCTGCTTCAGTTGTCGTCACTATGCCGGCCAAAGGTGCTTCTTCACGCATTTTATTTATTTATTTAAAAAATGTATTTTTTTTACAAAAGGCGGACTTAATGCCTCATGGCATTCTCTAGCAGCCAAACCTTCATATATGGTGAACGTTAAGATGATGGTGGGTAGTGCAACAAAGTTTAAAATATGGCTATATACGCATCGAACTTCATGGCGGCTGACATTCTCTGACAGCCAAACCTTTAGGATATTAAGACAGTATTAATGATAAGTAGATAGATAAGTGCTGACAATTGTAAAACAACAAAAGTTAATTTTTTTTTATAAATATAATATTATTTATTAAAAAAATAAACTTATAAATATTATAATTAAACTGTAAAAAAATATCCTCTAAAGCGTTTATTTGAATTTTCATTATTTTAATTCGATTTATGGCAGTACCCGCCTGATGTTAGCTAGAGTGCGGTCTACGAATTTTGGAGCTGATCCCGAAATCCCGATCCTGGGTCACTTAACGGTCTGTACACTTGAAGATCGGCAGACTAGGCAAAAGACCACTAATCTTCCATTTCGAAGACTTCGCAGTTATTATTCCTCTGGCACTGTGACAAGTATTTCTTGCAATGTTTTTGGAAACTTTTACTATGGCTCTGACATAATATATATGCCCTGACTGGCAGTGCCGGATTTAAGCATAGGCAACATAGGCAATGACCTATGGGCCGCCATCACACCACCAAAAAAAAAAAACTAAATTAAATCGATAAAGGCTCAGTAGAAAAATTTTTTTTTGTTACAAATAGTTGTTACAAATAGAGGACAGATTAAATATTCTGGCTCTCCTTAGTTTAGAGAATGCTGTTTTGAGGGACGATATTATTGATACGTTTATTAATATGAAAGTCGGACGAAAAGTGAACTCGGTTAATAATTTAGGTACCTTAGGTTAGGCTGTAGGCTAAGTTAAATTTTGAACTTATTCAGTTGCTCTCTTCTTTACCTTGACCGTACTTACAACAGTTAATCACAAACGATTTGAGGGCCTCCACCACATGCTCTGCCTATGGGCCGCCCAAGTCTAAATCTGGCGCTGCTGACTGGATTCATTGCAGCGACGAGCTGTTCGTGATGATGACGTGACTAAAACTCTAGACCCCTTGTAATTTTGCAGACATTCGTCACTTTTAGATTTTTAATGTGGCTCGACATATTAGTATACAGATGATGTCTAAAGAAAAAAAGACATTATAACAAACAAAAAATCATTCGCTCGTGACTTATCGCCTAAAATACAGAGCACAGGTGGTCGAAAAAAAGTGAAAATATTTGTCATTTCTGACCACCCCCTAATAAAAATAATGACACATAGTTTAAATATTTATGTGTTTTAGTAAGATAACAAAGGTTTTTTTGTTGTAGAGACAGGTAATATTTCTGGATGCAAGGAAAGTCTGAACGCAAATTTCAACAATTGGGTTGTCATGCGTCATCGCTGGGTTGAATTTTTTTTCTAAATTTATTCATTAAATTGTATATTATTGTTATAGTGATTAGTCGTTTCTATTTGCGTGACTGATAAGTTTTCACACATTTTTTTTCCTACCCATCTGTATATTTATTATTAACTAGCTGACCCGGCAAACTTCATACTGCCTAACAGTCAATGAAAGCCGTGTTACAGATGAGCTGAAATTTAGTTGTTGTGAATTGAGAAATAATACAACTATTTATAAGTGTTTCTTTATTAATAATACAACATAGGTTTTTAAGCAATATAATATGCCAAAATGGACAATTTTTAATTCTTTTAATACTTAACATATTTCCCTCTTAGAAAACACAAAATAAATTTCTGAACGCACGCATAAATTTTGTATGAGAAAATGTTTTATTCTATTTATTATTCACCTAATATGTTTATAAATTATAGCCTACGTGTTATTCTGATGTATAAGCTATATTATTGTAAAGTTTCATTAAAATCCATTCAGTAGTTTTTGCGTGAAAGAGTAACAAACATCCATCCATACTCACAAACTTTCGCGTTTATAATATAAGTAAGGAGGTAAGGATAGCCTATTTATTTGTCCCACTGCTGGGCAAAGGCCTCCCTCTTTTTTCCATGACCACGACATTTTGCGATCTCTCGCCACCAACTATTGTAGGAGTCTATCTTATCTCACCATCTCCGTTTAGGCTTGCCACAAAGTCTTCTTTAGACATTGTATGCCCAGTGTTTTCCAACCAAATCGGAGACATCCTCAAGAAAACTGGGTTGTCTATTGCCCATAAACATAGAGCTTGTATGAAGAGAATTGTGGATGTAAAGGAAGCGAGGGAGTTGTGTTTGAATCGTAATTAATTGCAGTAATTAAAAAAAACTGTAAAAGTATTATAATTAAAACGCAATGACCATTCTAATTAAAAAAAGTCTTTCGGTCAGAAGACGGTGCCAGGTCAAATTAAAAAAGAAAATAAAAAGAATTTTGTCTCTCTTATCAAACGCGTAAATTCTGTCAATTACGAGGTTGAATGCGGTCGAGCTTTGCCTTTTAGAAAATAAAAAACAAAAGTGTCCTTACCCCGGCTGGCTACCACTCTGGCGCCGGGGTGTGATAATGGTGACATATTTTTTAAATACCAAATTGTGAATCAAGCAATTCTGACCCTTTTCTTTTTGCCATAGAGCTTATAATCATGTAACAGAAAACTAGAAATTTATTCAACGTCAAGCGATTATGAAACTTAAATAGTATGAGTTTCCAAACATTGGAAAGTCTATTTTTCTGTAAATTTTGTCGTTTAATTTCTGTTTGTATTACTCTTTTATAAGCGATAAATTGTTATACCTTTGGATAAAGATTTTTAAAGAAAATAAGTTTGTTATTGAATAATAGTATTTTTTTAAACATTTTCTTATTTTAAATTAATATACTTTATCAATTACAATTATTAAACATTAGATTTAAAAATACACGCGAATTGAAACCAGCCTCAGCTACAAATATAATTTTTTATTGTGACTCGACATCTGACCTCGACCCGCCTGATGGTAGGTAAGCAAGAAGAAGTCCAAGAGTGACGACGACTTAAAAAAGGGATTCGAAATTCCTCTGTCCAATTATTTCAACTATACGTACTTTATATTATTTATTGGTTACCGTGAGTTATTGCCGGTTAAAAAATAGCACATGCAATATATGAATCAACTCAGTCGCGTTTCGGGATCAGCTTGTACGATGCCTAACTATGGCTCTAATCTAACTATGAACGGCACAGTATAGTTATTCAGATGCATTATCAGTTGCCTTTATTAATACACCGCACTCTTAACCCAAGAAGAAATAGGTTTATCATCATCATCAGTCCACCTACACTGCATCCTATTCGTGGTCTCCACTCTAGAACCTTTCTTTCCCATCGGTTGTCGGTTCCTCGATAGAAATAAGTTAGGTTAGCTTCCCAATCGGTTATCGGTTCTTCGAGCGATGTGGAAGTTATACTCGTATAGAAATAAGTTAGCCAGCGACAATGGACACCCACTCAAGAGCGCATCCTCTGAATCTTGCAATAAAACAAATAAGTAGGCACAGTGGATAGCAGCGGCGGGTCCATGTTAAAGTGTCGTTTGATCTCACCGCCGCACACACGCCGGCGTTATCTAAACATCAAAACTTCCGTATAAAATCCGAGGCGCTAACCGCTTCGTCCACCTAAAACCAGTTTATATCTATTTAGCGTTTAATTATTATATTATTGCGGTGATTATTCGAATTCTTTGAGGTAGGCAGGGAAGGTTTATGTGCTACTGAACACTTGGATAGTTTACAAGCGTCAATATAAAATATTACTTCCTGTTATACCTATAAGAAAGAAAGCTTATAGGTAAAGAAAGAAATAGGTAAGAATCTTAGATTTTGCGCGAACATTGATTAATAAATAAAACAATTTTTATGCGGCTTACTATCGCGTTTATTTTCATTCTCCGTGACCACGATGGCTCAGGCAAGGTACAATTTTTTGAGATATTTGATTTTTCGTTTTTTTTTTAATAATTTAACCTGGAGAGCGGTCCATGAATTAAAGCGACAGCTACTATATATAGTTAAATAACTCCAAGTAAACAGTCGCATGCACTATATCTACCGAAACGTGACTAAGTCACTTTACGATTTATTCACTTAAAACTGCTCTACACTCTTAAATGATCGCAAGTAGAACATGCATATTTTCTTATATAGAGTCTTGACATTTGACCTCAAATTGACAAAAGGTAAGCCAAGAATGCGGTTGACTGAAATCAACTAAAGTGGTAGGCAGTGGTACCCAGTCTGCCGATCCGGGGTAGTACCACCACTTACAAGTATACTGACCGTCAAGTGATTTGTTTACGTTTCGGGATAAGCTTGTAAGTTGCCGGTTCCATCTAGGCCGGCATAGTGGATGTGATTGCTACTCACAGTTATTGAATTGTAGTAGCAGTGACATTCATTCATGGACCACACTTCGGCTTAACATGAAGCGGGGTGCTGACATATGTCGAGTCACAATAAAAAATAACTATGCCGGCCAAAGCAAAGTGCAACTTTGAAGCTGCGACCACCATGACCACTAAACCTTGAATGGCAATATATTAAGTAAGTACTAATAAACACCTTCACAGGTCCCAAGTTTTATGAGTTTTAGGGACTTTGCATACACATACAAAATGGTAAGACAAACAATTATATATGTACAAGTACTCAAAGGAAAGGAATATTCATATTTTTATTGTGACTCGACATATGACATGACATATGATATTGATGTTAAGCTAGAGTGCGGTCCATGTTAAGCTACTACAACCACAATTCAATAATTGTAAGTAGCAATCACATCCACTAGACCGGCCTAGTTGGAACCGGCTACTTACAAGTGGATCCCGAAACGTGACTAAGTTACACGGTCTCTGTACTTGTAGGCGGTGGTACTCCAGATCGGCAGACCACCTACCTACCATTCATTGATAACCAAACCTGAGGCAAATACCCGTCTTTTTTTGTTAACAAATATTTGCAATATTTAAAATAATTAATAAATATTACAAATAAAAGCTATGAAACAAATATTTGCTCCGATCGGAAAATTACGCGCAACAAACCAATCGCTAGACTGTCGTCAAAAATATCGCTTGATAACTGTCCACGATGATTGCTTCTATAGCTAAATAAATACAACTATCAGTCGCATCCACTATGCCGGACCGTTGGGACCGGCATCGGTATAGCTTAAGTATCATTTTAAATCTTCTGGCACGTACTAAAATATAAAAAAGTCCCTTTTCCAATGTGTCCTTTTTTTATGTCGGCTGCCGACATTGTCGGACCACACCGTAGAGTTTATGATTGTGCGAACAGAATGGTAGCTCATACCAATATAACACCTTACTACTAAACTCGAAACCTGTCCCATTTGCGCCGACATGCTCTTTTATACTTTTGTAATAATTTTTTAGAAGTATTTTGTTTTAAAATACAGTGTTACAAATATTCGTATATATCTAGTCTATCAAAATAGGACCATCGTAGGTAATATTTTTATAGATCAATCAATCAAATTGTCACGCCTTATTCCCACAGGGATAGGCAGAGACAATGGATCGCCACTTACCACGATCCTTACACAACTCCCTTGCTTCCTTCACATCCACAATTCTCTTCATACAGGCTTCTTAATTTTATAGATCTTGGTTAAAAATATGTATTAATACAAAATATTACAAATTAACTTAAAAGTATTCGATCTAACGCATTGTTATGTTCGCACGGAACAATGCATATACGAGTAGTATCTATTGTATATTATATCTATAAAATTTATTCTATTGATCAATAGATCCTAGAATAGATCAAATTCTAAAATCTATAGATCATAGATTAAAGAATAATTAAATTAATTTTAATACAAATATTCATAAATTAAAAAAAAGTCCAGTTAGTAAAAGTCCATTCCTATTTTATTAAGAATAAATAAAACTAAAAACATTAAGGGATTTTACACGAACATACATTATTTATTATAAATAAGGATAATTATTATTGGCATTCGACATTCAAATTAAAGAATACGATTTCCTAAAAGGTTTTAAACGTTAAAGGTTTAAATTATTTAAAGGTTTTAAATTATTATTAATTCATAAATATGTAGTTTGTATAGTTAATTAGTGTGCTGACCTGCAATGTAATTAGATACCTATTTTATTGCAAGTGGCGCTCCATTGCCTCTACCTATCCCTGTGTAAAAAAGGCGTGACAATTTGAATGATTGATTGTTGAAAAAAAAAACACGTTATCTAAAATATGAAAGTTCAAATACATATTTTTATTTTTATTAGACATACTTCCTCATCCGATATGTGACAGAGCACCGCTAGTCATGGAGGTAGAAATAAACTGAAACGATATTTGCAGAGCTCGGTGCTTTCGAACCTTCCCTTTCTTACTTTTCGCGTCAAAAATCTACAAATTCTATTAAATCTAAGTTATTCGTCATTCTATATTATCTGACTCAGTTTTATCAGTCATCAGCACTTTTGGACCTCCTCTTCCTTACTATCAGGCAAGTCGAGATTAGATGTCGAGTCACAATTAAAAAATCTACATGTCGATCCAAACGTCTACCAACAGCACACGTGTCGGCGTCTATGATGTTAGAATTTGAATGTTTTAAAGCTATAATAAATTATTATATTTTTATTATTGTGTTAAACATGACGTGGCACTTTACTATTAGTACTCATTATTACCTATATGTGTTAAAGGCAACCGTGGTATAGTGGTAATGCTATGGTCATGCAAACCGAGAGCGCGGGTTCAAAACCACTTAACTGTAATGTATCTTTGATTATGAACTTTAGTCGTCATGTTTCTATGACGTCAATCAATCAATCAAATTGTCAAGTCTTTTTACCACAGGGATAGGCAGAGACAATGGAGCGCCACTTGCCACAGTCCTGACTAACACCCTCGCATTCCTCACATCCACAATTCTCTTCATAGAAGCTGTACAGAGACGACTGCTTCTTGCATTTATTTAACTTTAGTAGTACTCGCTACAGTTAACTAATAGTTAATTTCACTGTCTTACCGCCAACCGTTATCTTTTTATCTTTAAGCTCCCGAACTGGTATTTTCTTAGATTTTGCGCGAACATTGATTAATGAATTAAACAAATTTTATGCGGCTTAGTATAGCGATTATTTTGGTTTTAATTTTACAATTTTTTTATGATTCCGACATTTTGAGAGCTTTGCATCACGATGACCAGGGCCGTCTTTACCCGGGGGTTCAAGGGGTGCGGCGCAAAGTCCTAGGGGGCGCATACGAAAAACTATCAGTGAACCCCACGTACTCGTATAATTTAATTTCTGATGAATAATTATATAACGATTTTTTTTGTTGTTGACAAAATTGGGGGGCGTAGGCTGACTTTCGCGCCGGGGCGCCAAATATGCATAAGACGGCCCTGACGATGACTGCAAAGCTCTCAAAACGTCGGAATAATAAAAAAATGTTAAATCATAACCAAAATAAACGCTATTGAAGTCGCATAAACTTTGTTAAATTCTCCCGAACCGGATTTGAACCTAATATATAACTACCGATCACAACAAAATAGCCATATTGTTCCAAGTGTTATATATTATATTATAGTAGCAAATAATATTAGATAACATATTTCTAACAAAGGCACAATATGTTAGTGGTTTTTATTTCTAAAGTCAATACAGTCCACTTATCACAAAAATATATATTTACATTATATTGATCAGTTATTTATAATACTATGCAAATAAAGATAAAAATAACTCGTAGTTATTCTTCAGATATGCAGTTTTTTTTATTGTGACACGACATATGACAGCACCCCGCTTGTTGTTAGTGTTGTTACCTATATAAAAAGCACCGATGTCTGATGTTCGTAGAGCTTGTGTGAAGAGAATTGTGGATGTGAGAAAAGCGAGGCAGTTGTGTCAGGATCGTGGCAAGTGGCGTTCTATTGTCTCTGCCTATCCCTGTGAGAAAAAGGCGTGACAATTTAAATTGAATTAAAATCGATGTCAGAAGAATCCACTTTTTTATTCACATTTCTATACTAAGCCACTAATTATGCCACGTGCTTATTAAATTAAACAAATTTTATGCGGCTTACTATCGCGTTTATTTTGGTTTTGATTTTACATTTTTTTAATATTCCAACGTTTCGAGAGCTTTGCAGCCATCGTGGTCACGGAGATGTTTCATGTATCATGCTTGCTTGTATCATAGAAACAGGACCACCAAAGTACATATATCAAAGATACATTGGTACCGGCAAGTGGTTTTGAACCCGTGCTCTTGGTTTGCATCACCATTACACTGCCACTACACCACGGTCGCTTTTATTATGTTAATAAAAATTACCCGAACATGTTAATCCTTTGCTGAGGGTTTTAAAATGAGAAGTGGAAGGCCAGGCCACAGGCCACCAACATGTTAAATGGACTGGTCCACAATTATGACCAGTAGCTTACAAGGTTCAAATTGCCGACACAACATTGTGTGATTCTTAACTTCTCACAGTTGATTTTAACTATTATGCTAAGGTGCCAAGAGTCTACCACGAGTCTTACATACAGATACTTACAAAATATACTTTCAGGAACAAATGTCTTATGAAAAATGTATTAATTTTAGATTTTCTTAGATTTTGCGCAAACATCGTTTAAAAAATTAAACAAACTATATGCGGCTTACTATCGCGTTTATTTTGGTTTTGATTTTACAATTTTATTTTATTATTCCGACGTTTCGAGAGCTTGGCAGCCATCGTGGTCAGTCTCTCCGTGAATAACGTTAAATATCTGTAGTAGCAGTCAACTCCTTTCGTGAATCGCACTCCAGCTTGGATGCTGTTATATGTCTATTTCCAAATAAAAATCAAGTATTGTAAAGTGACAATCTTATTCCACCAAGGCAACCGTGGCGTGTAGTGGCAGTGGTACCAATGTAACTTTGATATGTACTTTGGTTGTCTTGTTTCTATGATACAAGCACTTTAGTAGCTTAGTATAAAAATATTAAATTAAAACGAAAACTTTAAACCGCGCCGCACCGTGTGAGTTATGTGAGCCGTGGTAGAGTTGTTTTGTCCCTGTCTACGTTGAGCTTGAATAGTTGTTGTACGCCGCAGTAGTATGTGCTAATATGGTCCTTTACAAATAAACACAAAGTCAACAATTAACCACTAAATATATATATGCCTTTCTTAGCACCGACATTCGTTAATTGAGTAGATACTTTAAGTCCGGAACGCTGCCTTCATTCTCCAGACTGCCACGCGTTGGACCCGACACCCGCACGGAAAATCCACGGATGCTATGAAATTGTTAAATAAGGCGAGGAATCTCTGCGTTATGAACAAAACGTGTTTTAGGCGAAATGAGATTGAGATTTGCACATCACTCTTGAGCGTGCGATGTTTTTCGTACGAATAATTTACATACCTTTTTTTAATACAATATTTTTTTTATTAATTTGTTAATTGTTAAATTTGTTAAATTAAAAAATCGTGTAGGTACTAAATATCTAGCCGATTAAGTGTCTAATTTAGTAATTAACTATACATATTTACAAAAAACTGGTTATCGCTTAAAAAACCGAGAACTTGGAAATCAAAAACTATTTTTGTGAAAGAGGCATATATTTCGTTAATGAATAATATTAATTATTTGTAAATTCTGTTCGATTAAGTATTTATTTATTTTGAGAAATTCCCGACATTATGGCAAGCTGTCATTAAGCTTGGATCGTTGCAAGTGGCGTTCCATTGTCACTGCCTATCCCTGTAGAAAAAAGGCGTGATAATATGATTGAATGATTGACTAAGAGCTCCCGGTTCTTAACTACATTCCGGTATCAATGTATCTTTGATATATTATGTACTTTAGTCGTCCAGTTTCTATGATTTAAATTTTAAGCGTTACCATGCCACGGAGATCGCTGACCACGCAGCCATTGTCTTCTACGCGTGTACCAAAAATGTGCAACGTAGTAACCTAGTTTTATTTTTAATGTTAATTTAAAATATTATATTTTGATTGTCAGTATTTTTTGTCACATCGAAAGTTATCGAACCTATGTATTATACTTAATGAATTAAACAATTTTTTTGCGGCTTACTATCGCGTTTATTTTGGTTTTGATTTTACAATTTTATTTTATTATTCCTAAAGAATTTGGAAAGAATTTCTTAAGTCCAAATTCTTTGATTGTTCCGACGTTTCGTCAACTTGCAGCTTTGAATTAAACCGGGAACAAAAAATCAAAATCAAAACATCAAACAGGGACAACATTGTTATTGGAAACAATAATAGCATCAACCAATAGGACGACCAACACCTCCGTTTCTCCGTGACCACGATGGCTGCAAAGCTCACGAAACGTCGGAATATTAAAATAAAAATGTAAAATCAAAACCAAAATAAACGCGATAGTAAGCCGCATAAAATTTGTTTAATTCAATAATCAATGTTCGCGCAAAAACTAAGAAAATACTATTATACTTAATTGAAAATCAACTTTAATAAATAAATTATAAATATTTTTTTTAATTCTCTGCCTGCCGCTTTTGACCGGGAAATGGAATCAAACAGCTGAAAATTATTTGTTTTTATTTAAAGAAAGCTGGGTTCAATAGAATTGTGTACGTAGTGGTAGTGCAATGGTTACGCAAACCGAAAGCACGGGTTCAAAACCACCCACCAATGTATCTTTGATATATGTAGGTACTTTGGTTGTCTTATTACTTTAGTAGATAAGTATAGAAATGTAAAAAAATTGGATGAGGAAGTTGTGTCAGGATCGTGGCAAGTGGGGCTCCATTGTCTCTGCCTATCCCTGTGCGCACTTTAGTTTAACATCAAGCGGGGTACTATCATTTATAGAGCCGAAACAAAACAAAAATTAAATCAACAAATAAAATTCACACGTACGTCGTTTCTATAAGGACAAGAATCCTTTAACATTACAAATAAATTTAAAAAGGAAGTTGGTTGTGTTTTTATTAGAATTTTCAAACAAATATCGTCTTTGTTGACATTTAGGCGCCTCTCTTTTTTCCTTTTGTTTTGTTTTGAGAAAACGTGTCTTGTCCTTATAAAAGGATAATTTAAATCCTTAAGTTTATTTCTCTGATTATAAAATAAATTAGCTTGATATTTATTAATTGTAGATATTTGTACTCTACTGAGAAGCAATCATCGGCTGCAACCGGGAAGCGAACCCGTCCCTGAACCGAAGTGCATCGTAACTTTGTAGAACAACGAGACTATTTCATTACCACCATACCACAGTCAATACCACTACAACCATTAGATAATCACTCAGGAAACTAGGGAAAAAATAACAATCAATCAATCAAATTGTCACGCCTTTTCCCACTGGGATAGGCAGACACAATGTAGCGCCTCTTGCCACGATCCTGACAAAACTCCCTCGTTTACCTCACAACCACATTTTTTAAAATATTTCTATACTAAGCTACTCAAATGCTTGTATCATAGATATAGGACAACCAAAGTACATATATCAAAGATACATTGGTGGGTGGTTTTGAACCCGTGTTTTCGGTTTGCGTAACCATTGCACTACCACCACACCACGGTCGCCTTACATACAATCCTCTTCATACAAGTTTTAAGGTTATTGTTACTACTCACTAAGCAACCCAGCTTTTTCGAGGATGTCTTCTTGGCCTTCCTCGTTCAACAAATCCATCCACATAAAAAAATAACCTAAGAAAAAATCACATACCTAGATACCTTTTGACGATAGGCGTAGCCGAACGGTTAGCGATAAGTACCGGTTTCGATTCTCCGTCGAAGCAAATATTTGTTTCATAGCTTTAACTTATATTAAAAATAACTTATATTAATATTAAAAATATATATTAAATATTATAAGTATTTGTTAATAAAAAAAAGAGGCGGATATTTGTTATGGGTCTGGTTATCAAAGAGTGGTAGGCAGTATCATCACTTACAAGCATACAGACCGTGAAGTGCTTTGGTCACGTTTCGGGATCAGCTTGTAAGTTGCCGTTTCCAACTAGGCCGGCATAGTGGATGTGATTGCTACTCACAGTCATTGAAATGTAGTAGTAGTTATCTCCATTTAACGACCACACTCCAGCTTAACATCAAGCGGAGTGCTGTCATATGCCGAGTCACAATAAAAAATAAAAAACTACATTTAGATGTAAAAAGTGCCGTCAAAGAATGCCGCGTTCACATACGCTGCCCAACCTTGTTTACTATACACCTTAAGATGCGACCAATATTGAACCCTTGTCTCTGATTTTTAGTTTTTTTTTAAGATCTCTCTACCTTTTTCGGCACTCGAGAATAACTTTGAAGCTCGCCGGTTTTTACTTCATAAGTTCATACGTGTTTTAAGAACTAAATTTCTTGTTGAATTTACATGTTTTTTTTATTGTGACGCAACGTCTGATCTTGACTTGCTTGATGGCAATAGTTTCAAGATTACCGACGATTGACTGAAAATACTTTTTTTTTTATTGTGATTCGACATATGACAGCACCCCGCTTGATGTTAGGCCAAAGTGTGGTCCATGAATGAATGTCACTGCTACTACAATTCAATAACTGTGAGTAGCAATCACATCCACCATGCCGGCCTAGATGGAACCGGCAACTTACAAGCTGGTCCCGAAACGTGACCAAATCACTTCACGGTCTGTATACTTGTAAGTGGTGGTACTACCCCGGATCGGCAGACTGGGTACCACTGCCTACCACTCTTTGATAACCAGACCCGAAGCAAATATCCATCTCTTTTTTTTATTAACAAATATTTGCAATATTTAATATTATTAAATATTACAAATAAAAGCTATGAAACAAATATTTGCTCCGAACGGGGATCGAACCCGGGACT
The DNA here is from genome assembly GCA_905220615.1 of Tinea trinotella. Taxonomy (NCBI): domain Eukaryota; kingdom Metazoa; phylum Arthropoda; class Insecta; order Lepidoptera; family Tineidae; genus Tinea; species Tinea trinotella. The sequence continues at coordinate 556,847 of HG992328.1, read as the reverse complement.
TTACGCGCAACAAACCAGTCGCTAAACCGTTCGTCCACGCCTGTCGTCAACAGATTTATAAAAGCGTTTGTTGTTATTTTTTCGCATGGACTCTTGCGCATTTTTAGGTTATACTAAATGCATATAACGATTCTTCACAAGAAACTCGTCAAAAGTTAACCTATACAAATATACAATAACAAATCAATGTAGGTTTTTTTTAAATATTATAAGAATTATATCCAATAAGGATATTTAAGAACAAAAAAGAACGCAAAAGGTCGTATGAAAAAAAAGTGGATGTAAAGGAAGCTGATATAAGTATGAACAACCGTAAAATAAATCATTTTTTCAGTCTTCTGCGCTCTTGCTTACCATCAGGCAAGTCACAGTCGGATGTGACGACAGGCGTGGACGAACGGTTTAGCGACTGGTCTGTTGCGCGTAAAGTCCCGGGTTCGATCCCCGGTCGGAGCAAATATTTGTTTCATACCTTTTATTTGTAATATTTAATAATATTAAATATTGCAAATATTTGTTAATAAAAAAAAAGAGATGGATATTTGCTTCGGGTCTGTAGGCCGTCTCCAGTCTGCCGATCCGGGGTAGTACCACTACTTACAAGTATACAGACCGTGAAGTGATTTGGTCACGTTTCGGGATCAGCTTGTAAGTTGCCGGTTCCAACTAGGCTGGCATAGTGGATGTGATTGCTACTCACACTTATTGAATTGTAGTAGCAGTGACATTCATACATGGACCACACTTTGGCTTAACATCAAGCGGGGTGCTGTCATATGTCGGGTCACAATAAAAAAAAATGTCGGGTCTTAATAACTAAAAAAACAACTTAAACGACGTTTAAATTAAGTCACATTCCTACTATATCTAATTATAAATTAAATAAATAAAATGAATACAAAGAACACCGCCGTTTAGGTGAAGCCGAGTGAAAATGTAAGATTTAGTAAAATGTGTTTCCGTCGGCGCCGATTGCCATTCAAATTGGCCCAATTACAACCGCCTATGGGGAACCGCTATCAATTACAATTTAAGACCCCAACTGTGCACATTGGATGCGTTAACAAATGAAAAATAAAGTAAGTTTAATTTTTATTTTCAAACATTTCCATACTCAGCTACTAAAAGTGGTTTTACATTGAAACTGGACGATCAAAGTACATATACATTGGTGCCGGTAAGGGAGTTAGAACCGAGAGTACCGTCTTTTTCAAGGGCACACGGAACCTGTGCTCAGGGTCCTTACTTACAACACCCTCGCTTCCCTCACATCCACAATACAATACATTGTCTCTATATTTTTATTTTTCATTTCTATACTTACTAAGCTACTAAAGCGCTTGTATCATAGAAACAGGACGGCCAAAGTATATAAAATATACATATGTATATAAAATATACATTGGTACCGGTGAGTGGTTTCGAACTCGTGCTCTCGGTTTGTGTAACCATTGCACTGCCACTACACCACGGTCGCCTTGAATTTTTTATTTTTTATTTTCTATACTAAGCTATTAAAGTGCTTGTTTCATAGAAACAGGACAACCAAATTAAATACATTAAAGATACCAGCAAGTGGTTATGAACCCGTGCTCTCGGTTTGCGTGACCATTGCACTGCCACTACACCACGGTCACCTTAATTTGCCTCATTTGCGGCCGCCATGTAATCGGAAATATACCGCATCCAAGTATTTTACCTATCCGTGTGTATTACAGTGAGCTGAACACCAATCAGCCAAGTTAATTAATTATTAGTTTAATTATTAAATGTGACATTCCGCTGCGGCGATTATAAAACAAACGGCCCCACATGCCTTTGGGTTCTTTTATATTAGATACTAGCTGTGCCCGCGGTTTCACCCGCGTAAAATTAGGTTTAAAAACACAGTCATAAAAAAGGAGGAGGTTCTCAATTCGACTGTATATGCCTTTTTTGTATTTATAGCTCGATAACTCATATAAAAATTACGAAAATGAAAATAAAAATAGAATAATTCCAAACAGCTGAAACTATAGTCAATTGGAAATTATAGTATTTTTTTTTTAAATTAAAAGTACCATATACTTGTAGTACCTTCAAAAATATGTGTACAAAGTTTCATGATGTTTTTGACTCAAAGTAAGCAAAATGACGTCGAGAGTGTCAATGACTGACAATATCGATTCAGTTAAAGGTGCTTCTTTTCTTTAGAGGTTTCCAGGTTATAGAAGTGGGGAAGTAAAGCATTCCACTTGGCAAGACCTTCAGGAGAAGTGACAGATACTTAGAATATCGGCTCTGCCTATCCCTGTGGATATTAAGGCGTTACAATTTGATTGATTGATTGATATCTATATTAACCTTAATCAATTTTATTTTTTATATTTTAATTACCCACTTTACTTATCTTTTATTATTATTGTGACTCGACATATGACAGCACCCTGCTTGATGTTAAACTGGAGTGTGGTCTATGAATGGATGCCACTGCTACTACAATTCGATAACTGTAAGTAGTGATCCACTATGTCGGCCTAGTTGGAACCGGCAACTTACAAACTGATCAAATCACTTCACGGTCTGTATACTTGTAAGTGGTGGCACTACCCCGGATCGGCAGACTGGGCACCACTGCCAACCACTGTTAATAATTTAGCAGGTTAATAAATTAATTATAACAAAGATGTTAATTAATTAAAGGTTTTTTCGTAAGATTTTTTAAATTAATTCTATAAAACCTGCAGTTTTTTTTATAATTTACACACATGCCAAGGTCATGCCTCATATACTTTTGGATGGTGTTATGCAAGATTAAGAATTAAATCTTTTCATAAGCTTTTTATATTCGCAATGGCCATAAAAAATTGTATAAAACATATATCTAGCTAATTGTATCATAATTAAAAATAAACGGTTCGATGCATAGTTTCTTTGTCGGACAATCGACAAGTTGAATACTTTACTAGCCCTCGCAACTTATTTATTTGTATAATATTATTTGATTTATTCTCTTCGATATTCTTCAAGTAAAGCGTAAAAAAAATAAAGTAAAATAATCCTATATTTAATTTTATATATTGCATATTGAATTAAACAAATTTTATGTGACTTACGCGATCCTTTATTTGGTTATTTGGCTTTTGTTTTGGTCTCTCCGTGACCACGATGGCTGCAAAGGTGTCAAAACGTTGAAATAATAATAAAAAAGTAAAATAAAAATAAAAAAAAAGTAAGCCGCATTAAATTTGTTTAATTTATTATTCAAGTATTAAACAAATCTTAATTTAATTTATCAGTTTAATTTTAAATTAACTCCGCGCAAAATCTACGAAAATATTAAATTGCATATTTGCATAACTTGGTCACGGTCATATGATTGCATAAACACATCCTTTTAACGCATTTTGCACTTTATTGCAAGTTCACTGTACTTCAGTACATTGTACTCTCTTCACGACTTTGTGTACGAATCGGAGTGGCAGTGCTGTTGGAAATATTATACTTACCATTATAATCAGGCAGAAGGCGTCCGTCCACTGCTGAACGTGCCATAGAACATCAAGCTGCTGATGAAGCTGTTACAAGCTGATTCCGAAACGCGACCATATCACTTCACGGTCTGTATACTTGTAAGTGGTGGTGCTACCCCGGATCGGCAGACTGGGTACTATTGCTTACCACTCTTTGATAACCAGACCTGAAGCAAATATCCGCCTCTTTTTTATTAACAAATATTTGTAATATTTAATTATTAAATATTACAAATAAAAACTATGAAGCAAATATTTGCTCCGACCGGGAATCCAACCCGGGTCTTACGCGCAACAAACTAATCTTGAAATTATTCTTGAAAAGGTTTACCTATTATACTTTAGCTATTAAACCTATCTATTATAAACTATTTAAAATAAAAAAAATTGAAGGTTCCAGGTGTTGATTTTTTGCGCTTCGCTAATATTTAAGCTAAGGTTTTCCTATTTTTTTTATAGCTTGACATAGATATAAAAGTACCAGCATAATGTTTAGCTATAGTATTACCGTCTATGACTAAAAGCGATTGCTACTACAGTTCAATAATTGCGAGTAGCAGTCGAACGGTCTTTACACTTAGAATGAAATACCTTGCAATATTTGAACGAAAGAGATATACTGTATGAGAGAGACGTATAGAATAATATCAGCTGTTTCTAGAACGGGCGTTTCTACAACCCGTCACCACGCCTACGAGGGTAAACGCAAAATTATTGATTTTACAATGAAATACTGCCTATGAATTATTTAAATATTTCTCTGATGACGTATTTTTTGTTTAAATATTATTGTTAGGGTTTCAAATATTGTTTTTTGTTGTTCAAATAAAGTTTCGTGTTGTAAAATCTTTGTTGTTTGAATATGTTTTGTTATTGAGACACTATCTGACATTGACTTGCCTGGTGGTAAGCCAGGGAAGGTCCAAGAGCGCCGACGGTACTTAATTATTCAAATTGATAGTCTATTGACGAAATAAACAAATTTTAATTTCATATAAAGTCGATTGATAATACATTGAACTTAAGTCAATCAATCAATTAAATTGTCACGCCTTTTCCCCACAGACCACTTGCTCCTGACACAACTCCCCCGCTTCCCTCACATCCACGATTCTTTCCATACAAGCACAACAGTAATGGGCACTAGCCGACCCAACTTTCTCAGACTTAAGTACCATCTTATTATTACTATACACCTATAGTATCAAACTCAGATCATATAAGTATAGATAGATCATAAAGGTCATATTATATTATAAATATTTGTTTCATAGCTTTTATTTGTAATATTTAATAATATAAAAATATTGCAGATATTTGTTAATAAAAAAAAGAGATGGAAATTTGCTTCGTGTCTGGTTACCAAAGAGTAGTAGGCAGTGGTACCCAGTCTGCCGATCCGGGGTAGTACCACCACTTACAAGTATACAGACCGTGAAGTGATTTGGTCACGTAAGTTGTAAGTTGCCGGTTCCATCTTGGCCGGCATAGTGGATGTGATTGCTACTCACAGTTATTGAATTGTATTAGCAGTGACATTCATTCATGGACCACACTTTGGCTTAACATCAAGCGGGGTGCTGCCATATATCGAGTCACAATAAAAAAAAATATATGGTCTGAGTTATCAAAACTATAGGTAGGTACTAGTACAAGTATTCATATATCATAGTTAAATAGGAAATTCATTAAAAAAAACAGAGGTCTTATAATCATAGGTATGAAGAGAATTGTGAATATGAAGGTAGCGAGAAAGTTGTGTCGACAGGATCAAGAAAACTGGCGCTTTGTTGTCTCTGCCTATCCCTGTGTAAACTAAGGCTGTACTGAGATATATATTTTTTCAATGTTACGCGTCATCTTAATCTTAAACCTATTTTTATTTATTTTAAATAAAGCTTTTATTTTATTTAAATTAAAGCTACTAAAGTGCTTGTTACATAGTTTGACGCTACGTTGTCAATGACGTAGTTGAAATCCAAAATCAACGTGAAGTTGAAATCCAGAAGAAGACTTATTTGTTTTTATTTAGACATAAAAGAATAAACGTGTTGCCGTTGCCGGTGTTTTACCGGCATCGGCAAGTAGTTTTAAACCCGTGCGGTTCGCGTGACCGTTGCACTGCCACTACACCACGGTCGCCTTGTTATCGATCAATGATGCGGTAGGCACGTTATATACACCAGTTTTAGTTTTCTCAAATAGCAAAGTAGGACGGAATGATAGTTATTCAGAGCAAAACAGAGACAAATATATGTTGGTCTGCATCGCATAGTTTTAACATGCCTCTTTCGAAGCGCGTATAAAATATCACGTCTTTATTAAAATATCATTGTGATTGATGGTAAAAAAACCGATTCAGTCTACGGTTGCCTCAGTCGCCGTCACTATGCCGGCCAAATTGATTCCCTGATAATACATAAGGCATTTAATAATAATATTTATGTATTGTTCACAGAAAAACTCCGCCTCTCCCTGTGTGTGGGTTGCGGTGGTCAGATCCACGACCAGTATATCCTTAGAGTGGCACCAGACCTGGAGTGGCATGCAGCATGCCTCAAGTGTCAGGAATGTAGACAATTTTTAGATGAATCCTGCACCTGTTTTGTAAGAGATGGGAAAACATATTGTAAAAGAGATTATACTAGGTAAGTGAAGACCTATTGTAGTGTTTGCATAGTACCTCCTGCAGTGGTAACACTGACAACTAAGGATTACGGTAATCACACGCTTGCCAACGTATTATGCCACTCGTCTGCCCTCGTCGAGGGGTAGTCGTGTACTGCCTGATAGGCTCGAGATTGTGTCACGTGCAACTAGTAATTGCACATGTATATATATGTGTATACCCTCATACACTACACTTATAGCTGAAGGTTTTTTTATTATGACTCGACACAGTGGTGGGGCTCCTAAATAGGGTATTGTTTTTTTTTAGTTTAGTTGTCCCATTGTGGGAAGGCAAAGAAAATTTATCACATACAGCTTAGTCTTCAGTAAAATACTTATTATGTCTTCAGTAAATAAATGATGAAGATGAAGATGCTCTAGTGTGTCATCAATTACATGAGGGTGATAAAATATAGGTACGCACTTACTGTGCCGGATTAAGCTAGCGCGGGGCCTTTAGCAAAATTATATTAAGAGGCCCTTGGTTTTTCTTAGGTTATTAAGTTTATGGTATTTGATAAAACAAAACTGTTACAAAAACTTTTCTGGTTTTAATTTGGTCGACTTTAGAAATAATATTATTTATATCGACTGCAATTGTTTTTTTTAGCAAATTTTTAATATTAAAATTTAAGATAGTTGTTAAATAATTTGATACTAGATCTTTCGTGGTAAGTATTGTACTTACCTAAATAAAAAATATATATTTTTTCACATTTTTATTTAAATTTAAAAAAAGAAAACGGCCAGAAAACTCATTTGCGTGGGCCCGTAGCATTTGCCACTCTTGCTACGGTGCTAATCTGCTATTGGGTACTTAATACCGTGTTAAGACTCGTTTTAACATATTCTAATTGTGGATTTAAAGTCATGTAAGTTTACATTTTCCTGCACATGCAAAATATTCAAATAAGTTAACCTAAACGTGCGTAACCCTCCCGAAACACGAGCCCCTGTCTTCAATTAGCGTAACTTGATATCTCTAACTATAGAATTACTACAAATGTTTATGTTCTTATAACAATATACACTTTTTAATAATAGGCAGCCAAATAATTTAAAGGATGTACAGGCGACCGTGGTCTTGTGGTAGAAAGGCTCAAGAGCTCTGACGACAAAAATTTAGTTACGCAGTTTACGGTTTACGCAAAACTAAATATGTATGTATAAAGAGAATTATGTATGTCAAGGAAGCAAGAGAGTTGTCCGTGCCTATCCCCAGAGCCGGATTTCAGGGAGGGCAGGCGCCAGATGGTGAGCACAGGGTTACTGCAATAGAGTGCCCCCCACAATAGAGATAAAAAATATTCATACTGCGACAGTTCAGCGACATTGTCGTTTTTTTAAACAGTATTTTTGACGAATGGACTTATAAATCTGACGTGGATGGATGCGTTTAACAAGGCAGGTCCAGGAGGGTGATTTCCGACCAAATCGGAGATATCCTTAAGAAAGCTGGGTTGCCTAGTGCCCATAACCACAGAGCCTGTATGAAGACAATTGTGGATATGAGGGAAGTGAGGGAGTTGTGTCAGGATCGTGGCAAGTGGCGCTTGTCCCATGCCCTTAATCAATCAATCAAATTGTCACGCCTTTTACCCACAGGGATTAGCAGAGGCAATGGACGCCCAGTTGCCACGATCCTGACACACAAGCAGTAAGCCCCCCATACTTCTAAATCCAGCCCTGCATAACCCTGTGCGAATTAAGTTTAAAAATTGATGACGATGATGATGATGATTAACACATAAAAGCATTAATAAACTTAAAACAATAAACAGCAATTTTGTGTTTTATAATCTGTCACTCAAAAGCGCGCGCTTTTTTTTCCTAAACCCCAACCCATCAAAGGATAACGCCGAGTATAAGTATACTGACTGTACACAGACGAAATAGAATAAACAATTTTTGTTTACGCATTCACCCTTCCAACCACAAAATATAGTATTACGCTCAGAGTGTACAATTTCAGAGAGAGACTGCTATATATTATTTAATATTTTTTATAAATTATTAAATAGTAAATCAAACAAATTTTATGTGGCTATGGCGTTTATTTTTTATTATCGATTTTATTTTATTATTCCGACATTTTGAGAGCTTTGCAGTCATCAATAACAAAAAGTAAACGCGATAGTAAGCCGCATAAAATTTGTTTTTAATTTTAATCAACGTTTGCGCTAAATCTAAGAATATTCTAATAAATAGTAATTTATATTTAAAAAATACTTATTTATTTATTTTAGGCTCGAAATATGACAGTCGTTTGATTTTAAAAAGAACTGTAATTAGTAGTGACAACCACTATGCCAGCCCAGTTGAAACGCGATTAAGACTATTCACCTTTTGTACACTTTTAAGTAGTGGTATTACGTCGGGCCTCAGATCGGTAGACTTAGCAAATGACCACCAAATACCTACCTCAAAATGTAGACACCTAAAGATGTGTCTATGACTGATTTTTTATTGTAACTCGACATCTAATCTCGAATTTTGATAGTGAGCAAGGGAGAGGACCAGGATTGCCGATGATTGAAAGAAGCGACTCAGGTTTACAGGCCTAGGGCGCCGTCATCATGTTGGCTCCTTGAATTTTCTAGGAAAGTCACGATCGACCGTCTATTCGGGCGATAGTATGCGGATGCTTTCGCCTACTTGTGCGTATAAAGACGATATAGAAACAAGGTTGTCAAGTAGTAGACGAATAATGCTATCATAAAGTAATTGTAATTTTATCGATAACATAAATCTTTATTTCCCCTCACTAATTGCTACAATTGCTACACTTTAATAATAAATCGACTGGTACGTCTTTCCAATCACTATTTCTCTTCTATGTATGTATATCCTTCCTGCATGTGTACCAGTGCCTACGAAAGAAAACAAACTCTACTAACGCATTATGTGTTTTGGCGCCAAAACAAACGTCACTTTGACAGCGCGGCGGCGGCGGCGGGCGGCAACTCGATATGTTTGTATAAGTCTGTATCCGCTCAGATAATATTTCTTTGTATTAAAATATTTATTAATAAATTTTAGACATAGGTATACCTATAAGATAGCGAGTGGTAGGCAGTGGTGCCCAGGCTGCCGATCCGCGGTAGTAGATACCATCACTTACAAGCATACAGTAGCTTTTAAGTTGTTGGTTTCATCTGGGCCAGCATAGTGGATGCGACTGCTAATTGCAGTTATCTAACCGTAGTAGCAGACGCATTGACTGAAAATAAAATTTATGAAGAAAATCAATCTGATGCGTTAAACGAGGCATACCCAGAAGGGTGTTTTCGGAGACATCATCAAGAAACTGGGGGTAGAGATTGTATAAAGAGAGTTGTGGATGTGTGGCAAGCGAGGAAGTTGTGTAATATGGCGTTGTAAAAAATACTGATTTATTTTCTAAAAGAGAATTAAATCTCCCAAAGTAAATAGGTCCAAACGAAGATGGAAGGCCAGATAGACGCCTACAATAGTTCGTGGCGAGAGATTGCAGTGTCAAATATTTAAATAACGCGATTTTTCAGTGTTTCACCCTGTTCTCATTTTTTTTTTATTTTTTATTATTCATCGATTTAAATTTCAACCGAGACGATGTAAGTATTTATAAAAGCAATAAACAGATTGTTGTCATTTGATACTTAATAAGCTTTAGACGGGAGCTTAACAGGAGCTTTTTTATATTGGGACGGAATAATGTTTATGGGAAACATAAAACTATACTGTATATTTATGTATTTATTTATAATATATAGTGACGCGATTTATAATTTGACGATATGAGTGGCGAATTGGTTAGCGTATCAGGTTGGCTACGCGTAAAGTTCATTTTTCAGTCGAAGCAATTATTTGTTTCATAGAATATTAAATATTACAAATAAAAGGTGTAGTCAGGCGACCGTGGTGTAGTAGCTATGCAATGGTTACGCAAGCCGAGATCACGGGTTCGAAACCACTTGCTACTCACCAGTACCAATGTATCTTTGGTTGTCCTGTATCTATGGTACAAGCACTTTAGTAGCTTAGTATAGAAATGTATTTAAAAAAAACAAAAAAATTCGCACTACTGCCGTCGCGTCACTGTAATGGTCGTCCTGTTTCCACCATGCGCTTTAGTAGCATGTTTTTTTTAATATTAGGTATGTAATTGAATATAAATAAAAAAACAGAAAGTAAGTACATAAGATACCAATGTATCGGCAAGTGGTTTTCAACCGAGGGCTCTACCACCTGACCACGGCCGCCCTAACAAAATATAAACAGTTTTAAAATCCTCAAGTAGTAAGTTTATACTTTTGAATGCGTGTGGTCGTGTGTTTGCGCAGGCGTCGGCTGAACGCCAATCATTTTGCACTACTAGTGATGTGATGTACAATGATAGAAAACAATCGATATCGAGTATAAAGTCAATAAAATATTTATAGTTAATTATAGAATTTCCGTAGATTTTGCGCGAACATTGATTAATGAATCAAACAATTTTTTATGCGGCTTACTATCGCGTTTATTTTGGTTAATGATTGACAACGATGGCTGCTAATCTCTCGAAACGTCGGAATAAAAAAATGTAAAATCAGTAACCAAAAATAAACGCGATTGTGTAGATGTAATTAGATTAATAAAATGTAGTTAAACAGGTTAAAAAAAAAGTTTGAAAAAAAATTACAAATCAAAGATAAGCGGAGAAATTAAACAACACGTCCCCGAAAAGATTGTTTTTTTTTTAAATTAAATAGAGACATTGTAAAGTGTTTATAATCCTCTATAAAGAAACTAGAAGAGAATATTTTGGTTTTGGCACATGGACAGGATGAGTAAAAGTAGATTGACGAAAGGAATTTATAAATCTGATGTGTATGGATGCGTTAAACGAGGCAGACCTGGGAGAAAGTTTTCCAAACAAATCGGAAACATCCTCAAGAAAGTTGGGTTGCCTAATGCCCATAACCATAGAGCTTGTATGAAGGGGCTTGTGGATGTGAGGAAAGCGAGGGAGTTGTCTCAGGATCGTGGCAAGTGGCACTCCATTGTCTCTGCCTATCCGAAAAATAAATGCCATTTTGATTAATTGAAGAGAATATGAATGCAGAGTATGTGTCATGATCGTGGAAAGTGGCGTTCCGTGTGGAATTGGAGCGTGCTAAGATAATTAATTTAATTGATTACTATCGATTAAATATTTTCCATCACTAAAATAAATATTTTAAAATCGGATTTAAGTCGTGGTATTAGGTTCGCATCCGACGTTAAGATCATGAAAGCGAGATCGTCTGCTACTCATTTTGTTGTATATGTGTCACTACATCTTTTAAATTAGGTATACTCAAACTTTTTGGTATTATTTCATTTATAAATTAAACAAATTTTATGCGACTTACTATCGCGTTTTATTTGGTTTTGATTTTACAAATAAACGCGATAGTAAGCCACATAAAATTTGTTTAATTCATTAATCAATGATCTCGCAAAATCTAAGAACTTATTATTTTTTTTAATAAAAAATTTGAAAGTTAATTTAAAGTATAAAGATGATGAATTGAGAAAAGTAAAGCTTTTTTACCTTTTTTAAGCTTTTTTTTATCATGACAACACAGCCTGGTAATAAATTGGCAGTGGCGGATTTACAGATAACTTAATGTGATATTTTATGCCTTTATTTATTTATATATTTGTAATTTTGCATATTATTTTAATTTTGTTTGTGTTTTTGAAATAAATACTTTGGTGGGTCCAGTATCTATGATACAACGACGAATAAAATATTTAATTGAAAGTTTTATTGTATAAACTTTTAAACAAGTATCAATTTGTTAATTATATCTGAAACAAAACATCAAACATATATACAAACAGAGAGACGAAAAATGATAAAGTAACGATGAAAAAAAGCGTGAATTTCACGTGAAAATTTTCAGTGTAACAACCCCTAGTTTCGTATCTTAGAGAGGGTGTCGGGTATTGACCGTTACTTAGCGAATGAACCTACCCTTTAACCACCCCCGAACAATTTCACTAAAAGCATTGACTATACCTACCTATATAGGGTGGCCATAGCTTGGGCTACATTGTCTAGCTATTCAATGGGGGGACGCTGCCTGTATCTTCGGAACCTTACCTATAGGGACTCCTTTTAATAATATATTTTTGTTATTATTTTATATTTTTTAAGGTTTTTAATTTTAGGTTTATTGTTTTTTGATTAAATTATATTACAAATTTATTATAGCTCGATATATGACAGCATTCCGATGTTAAGCTAAAGTGCGGTTCATAAATAAAGGCGACTGCTACTACAGTTAAATAACTGCAGTACTCGCATCCCCTATGCTGGTCTAGCTAAACCCGACAATTCCATAAACAATGTTGGCGTAAAACACCAGAAAATACTATTAAAGGTAAAAGTTGTGTTGGAAAATTAATAGGACTGTCCTGATTTTTAAAACTGAATTTATATTCACTGAAACTGCATATAGATAGGTAGATATTTGTCTGTGTCTATGAGAGTTGTCTATGTGTGTGTGTGTGTAAGGTGCGTTTTGCATATTCTTTGTGTTTTACGTTTACTATTTACATATTACGCTATGTATTTACGGTTTTATTCTCTTATTTTTATATGCTACCTCTCCACTGGGAATGAAATTTCGGATATAGATACGGATACGGATATAGGAATAATATTACACCAATTTCAGATACGATATAGGAATAATATTACACCAATTTCAGATACGATATAGGAATAATATTACACCAATTTCAGATACGATATAGGAATAATATTACACCAATTTCAGATACGATATAGGAATAATATTACACCAATTTCAGATACGATATAGGAATAATATTACACCAATTTCAGATACGATGTAGGAATAATATTACACCAATTTCAGATACGATATAGGAATAATATTACACCAATTTCAGATACGATGTAGGAATAATATTACACCAATTTCAGATACGATATAGGAATAATATTACACCAATTTCAGATACGATATAGGAATAATATTACACCAATTTCAGATACGATATAGGAATAATATTACACCAATTTCAGATACGATATAGGAATAATATTACACCAATTTCAGATACGATGTAGGAATAATATTACACCAATTTCAGATACGATATAGGAATAATATTACACCAATTTCAGATACGATGTAGGAATAATATTACACCAATTTCAGATACGATATAGGAATAATATTACACCAATTTCAGATACGATGTAGGAATAATATTACACCAATTTCAGATACGATGTAGGAATAATATTACACCAATTTCAGATACGATGTAGGAATAATATTACACCAATTTCAGATACGATATAGGAATAATATTACACCAATTTCAGATACGATGTAGGAATAATATTACACCAATTTCAGATACGATATGTAATTATTTCGGAACATGCGATAGTTTTGAATGATTTTGGTTACGGATATCTAAGGAATTAAATACAAAACAATGTATTTGATTTGTATTTAATTAAGAGTTAAATACAAATCAATCAATCAAATTGTCACGCCTTTTTCCTATGAGGATAGGCAGAGACAATGGAGCGCCACTTGCCATGATTCTGACAGAACTCCTTCGCTTCCTTCACATCCACAATTCTCTTTGTACAAGCTCTATGGTTATGGGCACTAGGCAACCTAGCTTTCTTGAGGAAATAAAGCTTAAGTAATAAGTAATTATTTGGTTTCGTGTATGAAGCTCCCTCCTACCTATCTGAATTTTTTTATAACGAATTTGGTTTCGGTAACGGATAGGTCTTTATTTCAGATATCCGATATGTTCGGTTACAGAGCTCCATAACATCCCTGCTCCCCACCCTCAACTTAGTATGAGTAATGTTTTGTTATATTTTTCAACTGGTCCCACTTCCTCCTGGACAATTGATGTAATGTCTGAAATTCATTATCAATTGTCACACCTTAATGACTACAAGAAGTGCCACTTTCCGCTATTCTGACACAATTCTCGCTTCTTATACACTCTATCTTTTTATTTATATTTTATTTACATTTCTATACTAAGCTACTAAAGTGTTGTTTTCTATTTTCTTGTATAATAGAAACAGGACAACCAAAGTACATATATTAAAGATACATTGGTACCGGCAAGTGGTTTTGAACCCATGATCTCGGGTTCAAAAACAGTCGCCTTCCAGACTCTATTGCTATGGCCACTATTATAGACCCTTACTTTTTAAGAATGTTTATATAGATATACAGTCTTCTAAATTCTTCTAGATTTTATATAGAAATTTAAAAACAAGTACTATATTTATTTATACCATGCAATGTTGAATTACGTCAATTTTCAAGCTGGTTCCGAAACCCGACTCAGTAACTTCACGATCTTTACACCTAGATAATAATAAAATATAAATGAAAATAAAGATTAGAACTGTAAAAACAAATCTCAGATAACCAAAACAGTTTTAACATTAGTGTGTGTAAGAATACACACACGCAGTTAACTGTCTATGTGTGCGTGAAGGGTTTTGCTAAAAGTAGGGTTCAGTAGTCAATAGATTAGATTTATTATCGGGGGGATGCGGTTGTAAATCGGTTTAGTAGTTTTCTTTTAACATTGCTTAACGGATTATTGACGATTTACGGAAGTTACTACTACCTCTTTTTATCCGTACAAATATATTTTACTTTGATTAATTTTTATTTTTATTAGTACCTACTACCATTTTTAAGTGTACATGAAGTGACTAAGTCGCGTCTCCGTATCAGCTTAAAAGTTGCTGGTTCCAACTAAACACTCCTCGCTTTATTCTCCACAATAATAGAACTAATATCAACTTCACTTTTCACGATCCAGACTGCTTACATAGAGACCCTCGTTTGATTTCTTTGCATCCTTCTTGTTTAATCTCATCACCCGATTTAACGGGAGAAAACTCTTTACTTGACACTTGTTATAAAGGGTATACTCACCTTGCATCTGATTTATCCTTTTCAACCATCGTTTTAATTATATTTATTTATTGTGGTTCGACATGACCACTCCGCCTAATGTTGAGCTAGAGTACGAATCCTAATCCTACCAAAGTTGAACAACTGCAAGTACCTAGCAGTTGTATCCTCTACAAGCACGCATTACAAACTGATCCCGAAACACGACTAAGTCATTTTTACGATTGTAATTGATAGTGTTATCCTAAATCGGCAGACTGGGCACCATAATTCTTTCCATCTATAATTATTAAAAGATTGTATTCTATTTCAGGTTATTTGGTACAAAATGCGACAAATGCGGTTCATCATTTAGTAAAAACGATTTTGTAATGCGAGCAAAAACGAAAATATATCATATAGATTGTTTTAGATGTTGCGCTTGCGCACGACAACTTATACCTGGTAAGTTCGAATTAGATTCCATTATTATAAAGCTTATATGAAGAATTTTCTAGGTTGTTTTTGGTGGGGCTCGATATTTTACAGCACCCGCCTGAAGTTAAGCTAAAGTGCGGTCCGTGAATGGACGCGACCGCTACTACAGATAACTTGCAAGTCACACCCACTTTACCGGCCTAGTTAGAACTAATAACTTGGGTATAAGCTGATTCTGAAACGCTGCTAAACCACTTTACATTCAGTACCCCGGATTGGAAGACTAGGCACTACTGCCCACTCTTAGACAATAAGACCCAAACCCGGAACTTTCGCCTAATTGAATAGTGAGCCAATGCACCATGGGAGTCGTAATAATTTTTTTTTAAATTCTATCAATATCTTTTTTTAAATTTAAAGGTTTAACCCTTCGGCCTTAGAGAAACCATTTTAATGAGTGGTAGGAAAACCAGTATGCGTAAAGTTTTATATAAATCAAAGAATTCTAAAGTAAAATAAATAAAAAATTATTTCTATGATAAATATATATTTCTTATTTAGTATTTTCTTAGATTTCGCGCGAACATTGATTAATGAATTAAACGAGTTTTATGCGGCTTACTATCTCGTTTATTTTGGTTGTGATTTTACTTTTTTTTTTTAATTTCAAAGTTTCGAGAGCTTTACAGCCATAGTGGTCACGAAGAGAATTCAAAACCAAAATAAACGCGATAGTAAGCCGCATAAAATTCGTTTATTTCATTGTTTATTATTTGTTTACGATGTTCAAATTGGTGATTTAGGTTTGTCTTAGTTTCCTTATACATTTTGAATTTGTTTCATATTTGCAGGTGATGAGTTTGCATTAAGAGAAGGTGGAGCATTATATTGTAGAGAAGACCATGATGTTTTAGAAAAGGTAATAAAATAATTGATTTAGTTTTTGCTTTGGGTTTGCAAATTCAGTTATTATTCAGTAAGCTAAGGATAAAGTTGTCGTCCAAGAGGACGATCAAAATATTGACATACTTAATAAACCATTGTAAGAAGAGAATGAAGGAGGCGAGTAAGTTGTGTCAGGATCGTAGCAAGTAATCCGTTGTCTCTTCATTGATTGAATATTTATTATTTATCATCATGTTGAATTCATCTTGCGATTACAAAGATGTGCTAAGTCCCTCGATCTATGATTTAATAGAATTGGTGGTCCGGTTAGTCCATCAATTGGCATGTATTCCATAGGTAATGACTGCTTACCCTTGCAGAGTTCAACAGCATCAACGGGCACAGCACAGCCGGCAACAGAAAGTAATAATAATACAACTATTAGTAATAATAATTCAAATCATCCACATGAATTAGGATCTATGTCAGGTAAATATTGTACTTTATTATGTTTCTTATACCCAGGGCCGTCTTAAGCATATTCAGCGCCGGGGTGCGAAAGTCAAGGCGCCGCTCGCGTGGTCTCAGTGTAGTAGGTACCTATCGAAATTTAAAGCGGTCGGCATGCGCCCCCTAGGACTCTGCGCCCGGGTGCACCGCACCCCTTGAACCCCCGGGTAAAGACGGCCCTGCTTATACCTATTTATTATAGAGTAACTGGCCAAAAATGTCTGGCGGAATTAAGTTTGCCTTCGTACAATGGCATTAAATTTTAAAATAATATAAATAAATCTAGGTGACCGTGGCACATGGTCACAACCACTCCGTCCTGTTTCTATGATACAAGCACTTTAGTGGCTTGGGTATAGAAAAGTAAATACATAAAAAATGATAAAAATATACCGACACCTACTGCTAAAACATTCCACTCGCGATTGTTCTACAAAGAAACGACGCATCAAAATTTTTAGTTCGACTGCTGATTCGGTCGACAGAATGCGAATACTTCCCCCGCCCAGTGTGGGTATTACAGGCGTGAAAATACTAGGTAGGAACAGGTTAAAGAGCTCTCCTGAGCGTGGTATAAGCGATAGAGGACGCAAAAAGCCGCAACGACGCGCTCTTGGGAATACGCGGTTCTATACCTAATCCGAATTCTATCACGGTCGCTTTTTTATAAATAAATAAAAATACTGTTTTCCTACTTATCACAAAAATGACCTGTGTTAGGTACAAATTACAAACAAATTGATAGTAAGCCGATGTATTTTCACGGAGCGGTTTAATATGAAAGGGCGGCATTGCCTTTGAGCGCGGCAACATCAAAGTTACCATATCAAAAATCAGTATCAATGATAACGATCCACTTGTACAGTGATATTTCATTCATTAAGCGTGTTATGATAATATAGTTGTCGGAAAAAAACACCTTTTATCATCATTGTTTTGGGAAAATATTATTTTAATAGAGGATATCATATCTACCTATTTGCGGTTTCATATATACCCCTTTTTTGCATCTTTTCATATAAATACAAGTTAGTGCACATTTTAAATTGTGACTCGTCACCTTGACCAACAGTACCAATAACTGAAAAAACCATCTCGGTTCACGGTTGTCTCAGACGCCGTCACTATGTCGGGCAGAGGTCTTTTCAACACCTTTTATAGAATGGGGATAACAAAATGACTGACAAAGCATTATACTTATCTAGTCGTATTGTTCGACAAAGAATAATAGGTTGTGAATAACCGAGAAAAGTCCCTGGTCGAAAGATTAAGCTCACCACTCCTGAAAATCCAGCCCGGAATCTTATACTTAACTAAATGTTACAAATAAATACTATGACCTAAGGCAAATATTTGCTATCTAAGTCGTAACTTACTCGTAGTGGCTTGGGGGTCGTCAAAACAAATCTTTTTTTTATTGTGACTCGAGATCTGACTTCGACCTGCCTAATGCTAAGCATGATAGAGGTCTTAGTGTTGAGGACTGAAAAATCGAGTCATTTCATGGCTGCACAGTCGTTGTCACTATGTCTGCCAACGGTGCTTTCTTTACACATCGCTTGAACGATCTAAGGTTATAGGGTGGTACGACGCACCAAACGTTTTAGTTCGACTACCGAGCCGGTCATCAGAATGCGGATTTAGAAGTCATAATATATGTTTATTTCTGAGATATCATTTAATCCTCAGCTCTGTCCACCCTAGTAGGGATTAAGCGTGAGTGTACAATCATAAAAGGGTATTAGGTTCACTTTGCTAATTACAAAATTTGGGGTGTGAAGTACTAAGCACATTTACACCTATGGATTACTCTCAAATGGGGTGTCCACACAATAGGTCATTATAACACTGAGATCAAAAATTCGCCGACCGAATTAGAGACATCGTCAAGAAAGCTGGGTTGCCTAGTGCCCATAACCATAGAGCTTGTATGAAGAGAATTGTGAATGTGAGGGAAGCAAAGAAGTTGTGTCAGGATCGTGGCAAGTGGCGCTCCATTGTCTCTGCCTATCCCTGTGGAAATAGGCGTGATAATTTGATTTGATTGGATTGATTAAAAAGTAGTAAGACTTTTTAATTTAAAATTCCTGTGCTTATCCAAATGCAAAATAAACTTTTTTCTTTCGTCACGTAAAATCTATCGACCGAATCGGCAGTCGAACTAAAAAGTTGGGTGCGTCTTTTCTTTGTAGAACAATTGACACTAGGACTGCTTTGCCAGCCTATGTGTTTTTTTCTTTGTGTTTTCTGATGTGGCAGCCCTTGCCGCCGGTTTTGTTTATATTTGGCTTTTCAATGGGGAGGCTATATACTCATTTATGACATGTGACCTTCCTACCGTTACCTATAAAACATTGCTTTACAGTTATAATACCAGGCAGCCGGGGGTCCGTGTCTCTGATTATCTCGATGATATACTCCACAACACTCCTCTGCATCTTCTTATCTTCCTATATCAGCTGCGTGAATCACCTCATTTAAAGTAACCTACTTGGTGGACTTCTTGGTCCAAACAGTGTGATTCCGGACACAAGAGTTTTTAGATTCGCCCCATTCCTTTTTAAAGATTTCCAACGCACATTGACTACAGTATTTTAGAATAGTAACGTTCCTGTACAGAATCTTGAAGTTTTAGATTTGTCCTCAATTTCTAACGTACATCATAGCCACCCTGCACAATGGACAATGGTCAACAGAACCCTTTGTGAATTTATTATTTGCACGAATGAATGAAAATTAATATTTAATCGGTCATTAGTTTATTACTTATAACTTGAAATAATATAAAGCGACCGTGGTGTAGTGGCAATGCAATGGTTACGCAAGCCATTGCGTAACTACTTACCGGTACCACTGTATGTTTAATATATGTACTTTGATTGTCCTGTTTCTATGATACAAGCAGTTTAGTAGCTTAGTATAGAAAGGTATATAAAAATATTGACTGTTCTTCTCTCTATTCAAATTCAATGATACCCATTGAATTTGAATAGAGAGAAGAACCTTCATTTTAGTTAAGTACCATTGAGGAATCTCAACCAAACAAATGAGCCGCAGTCTAACCGACGAACGGTTTAGCGACTGGTTTGTTGCGCGTAAAGTCCCGGGTTCGATCCCCGGTCGAAGCAAATATTTGTTTCATAGCTTTTATTTGTAATATTTAATAATATTAAATATTGCAAATATATGTTAATAAAAATAAAAAAAAGAGATGGATATTTGCTTCGGGTCTGGTTATCAAAGAGTGGTACGCAGTAGTGGTACCCAGTCTGCCGATCCGGGGTAGTACCACCACTTACAAGTATACAGACCGTGAAGTGATTTGGTCACGTTTCGGGATCAGCTTGCACAATAAAAAAAATAACCTATACGTTTACACGCAAAACAAACTTATAATTTACTGTATACTTTTAAGAATTACGATTTAGAATTACGTAAAAAAATATTGATAAGTATAAGTATAATGATATTTGCAGCACAGTACAAGTACTAGTGCAGGTATCCATCGTTCATGGAAAACTGTAAACATTGTAAAGTACCAAATAAAGTTTTTATTTATTTTATTTTTATTTATTATTTATAATTGATTTCTCGTTGCAGATTCTGGTAGCGAATCCGGTTCCCATAAAGGTGGCCGCGCGCGAACAGCATCCAATGCTGATGGGAAGCCAACAAGAGTAAGAACTGTGCTAAATGAAAAACAATTACATACGTTAAGGTGAGCTTTGATTTTGTAAACCCAATTCTGCATCCAGTATTGGCTGTGTATATTTAGGAGGCGTTAAGGCGACCGTGGTGTAGTGGCAGTGCAATGGTTAAGCAAGCCGAGAGCACGGGTTCAAAACCACTCACTGGTACCAATGTATCAATTAAATCAATCAAGTTGTCACGCCTTTTTCTTACAGGGATAGGCAGAGACAATCCTGCCACGATCTTGAGTATCCTAACACAACTCCCTCGCTTCCTTCACATCCACAATTATACAAGCCCTTACAAGGCACCCATACAAGGCACGCTGGGTTGCCTAATGCCCATACAAGCTGTATATGGGCAGACTAGGCAACCCAGCTTTCTTGAGGATGTCTCCGATTTGGTCGGAAAACACAGTCCTGTCCTAGGTCTGCCTTGTTATTACGCATCCAACCACATCAGATTTATAAATTTCTTTCGTCAATCTTCTATCACTCATTCTTTCAATATGCCCAAACCATCAAAGCATTCCTTTGTCAATCCTTGTCACTACATCTTTTTTTTTAAATTTACGTATCACGTATAACTAACAATACTTATAAAAAAAAAACAGATATTCGCTCCGGGTCTGGTTGACAAAGAGTCGTAGGCAGTAGTGCCCAGTCTGCCGATCCGAGGCACTTACAAGTATACAGACCGTGAAGTGGGTTAGTCGCGTGTCGGGATCAGCTTGTAAGTTGCCGGTTACAACTAGGCCGGCATAGTGCATGTCACTACTACTTACCGTTATTAAACTGTAGTATCTGTGACATCCATTCATGGACCGCACTCTAGCTTAACATTAAGCGGGTGCTGTCATATGTCGAGTCACAATAACAAATAATAAAAAAACAATGTGTTTAATGTTCCAGGACATGTTACGCAGCCAACCCTAGACCGGACGCCTTAATGAAGGAGCAACTAGTAGAAATGACAGGCCTAAGTCCACGAGTAATTCGTGTTTGGTTTCAAAACAAAAGATGTAAAGACAAAAAGAAGACAATACAATTGAAGATGCAGATGCAGCAGGAGAAGGTATTAGGAATGGTATAGTGGTTTTTATTGCAATGTACCGGGTTCGAGACCCGGACTTGATTTTTTAAATGATTTACATACGGTATTTATTCAGCATGATTTAAATATAGGTTATAATAGAAGAATCGCCCACTTTATGATGTTTTTTATTATTGTGACTCGACATACGACAGCACCCTACTTGATGTTAAGCTGGAATGCGGTTTATGAATTTATTTTGGTACATTTATTTTGTTTCTCCGTGACCACAATGGCTGCAAAGCTCGATGCGATAGTAAGCCGCATAAAATAGTAAATATCTGCCTCTTTTTCTATTAACACTCTAATAACAAATCTTTGCTCCAATCAGGAATCGAACCCAAGACTTTATTCTTTGCAGACTGATGTGTTACCAAAGCCACGCGTGTCGCGATCGATTATGATTCTGTTTTTAGTCGTCGGCACTCTTGAACCTTGCAGTGACATTCATTCATGGACCACACTCCAGCTTATCATCAAGCGGGGTGCTGTCATGTGTCGAGTCACAATAAACAAACCGCTGAATAAATAATGAATTATCAATCAATTAAATTGTCACGCCTTTTTCCCACAGGGATAGGCAGAGCCAATGGAGCGCCACTTACCACGATCCTTACACAACTCCCTTGCTTCCTTCACATCCACAATTCTCTTCATACAAGCTCTGTATTAATATATCGTAATTTTCTTGCAGGAGGGTCGTCGCCTTGGCTACATGTCTCTAGGAGTCCCATTGGTGGCTGGATCACCTGTGAGACATGATGGCGGAGTTGGTGGAGTTGGTGGTGTTGCTGGGGTGGGTGGGTCAGTGTTAGAAGTGACTGCATACCAACCACCGTGGAAAGCTCTCTCTGATTTCGCCTTGCATGCTGATTTAGAGAGAACACCACATCACACGGCTGCGTTCCAGCAACTTGTTAATCAGGTAAGAACGTTATTATACTTAAAATGGACATTTTTGGCACTTTTTCTATTAAGACTGGACATATGACGGCGATTCCCGTTAGGTTATATTTTTTTTATTTTTTTATTGTGACTCGACATATGACAGCACCCCGCTTCGATGTTAAGCCAAAGTGTGGTCCATGAATGAATATCACTGCTACTACAATTCAATAACTGTGAGTAGCAATCACATCCACTATGCCGGCCTAGATGGAACCGGCAACGTACAAGCTGATCCCGAAACGTGACCAAATCACTTCACGGTCTGTATACTTGTATGTATCGGCTTGCAGCAAATCACATCCACACGCGCGTGTTTGCCGAGACGACAGATGCATATATGTACCTATGCATACACTACAGTAAGCAAGGGGATGTCTAAGGGATACCTCAGTAGCCATAACTATGTGGAACAATGCTCTTTCATGCTTCGCTTGAAGGATCCAGAGTTATAGCATGTGGAGAACACATGCGCTAGTGAAGCAATCCACTTGTCCATTGTTCTACAAAGATCAATTCGACTGCCGATTAGGAGCAAGGCTTTCTATAACAAGGCTTCAAGATGCTTAGCTTAAGGCTATCAATGACTTTTTTAACGAATTTTTTATTTTAATTGCGCAATCAGCCCAAAAGGTTTGGCGCGTTGTTTCTTTGTCTAACAATCGAAATACTTTGCCAGCCTGTGTATTCTCTCTGTCCCGTAACCTTGGATCCTCCCAGTAATCCAAGGTTAATCATGTAAAAGCACATTTAGCTGGTATTGTGATGGTGACTGAGGCAGCCGTGGACAGTGGTAGGCAGTGGTGCTCAGTCTGCCGATTCTTGGTAGTATCACCACTCACAATTATACAGACCGTGAAGTCTTAAGCGCGTTTCAGAATCAGCTTGTATATGTCTGGTACCAACTGGGTCGGCATAGTGGATGTAACTGTTACGCACTCCAGCTTAACATCAGGCGGGGTGCTCTTATTCTTATTTCTCTTTCTTAATCTTTAATTCTTATCTTATTAACATACGTGAAAATCATGTGACATTTGTTTCTATTCCTGTTCCAGATGCATGGCTACGACATGACATCGATGTCGACTCCGCGCGAAGACAACTACGTGACTTATTTAGAAAGTGATGACTCATTGCCGTCATCGCCATAGTGCGCGCTCGTTTAAGCTTTGGTCTCCTGATTGTAACGCACAACGCTGCAGTATGTGGCTCAAACGCAGCGTTTAGGGTCTTTGCGGAGAAGTGGTCGCTTTGAACTGCGCAGTATAATTATCGCCTGGTAAAAAGAGTGCTGCACAACTGTGGTAGGAGCAAGTCCGCGCATCTATACCGTCGTTTTCATAATTTATATAATTCTGAAGTTTATAGACATCCAAAAAACGAAAAGTAATTAGGTAACTAAACAAGTTACGGCACAGCTTAAATGCCAGCGGTTCTATACCATGTTATTTTTATTTATTTTTTTCATACATTTCTATACTAAGCTACTAAAGTGCTTGTATCATAGAAACAGCTTGTATGTTATGACCCTCCTGCAATTTTCTTTATTAAATTTTTATGTTTTTTTGCCTTTATTTTTATATAAACGAGGAAAATTGCGGAATAAATTTATTAAATTATCTTCAAACAAATCCATTGTCGACCCGTGACGCACTAGCCGCTGACGCACTCTGCAATGGAACAAGATTAAGATTACTGCATGCCGTATACCGCTTCGCTATGCGGTACGATCAAGAAACCAAAGCTTCAGGCTCTACTCTTTTGAATGACACCGAATAAAACCCTATAAATACTTTAAAACAAATTAGCTCTGACTGGAAAAATGTACAGTAGTACATTCGATTTGTAAGCTGTAAGATTTAGCTGTCAAAATTCTTTATTCGTGATTGAGTGACAGTTTTAGGGAAAATGTTAAAATTTAATTCGTGTTTTACATAAGATTTTAAAATTATGTTAGCTGAGGCGAATAATCAGAGACGCTATTCAATATGTGAGTTATTCGATCAATTTTATATGGCAAGTATCAAAAGTATCAAATGTTAAATGGAACCTTAAACGAATTATTTAATGTTTTGAATCGACTTATCTTTATTTATTAGATTTGTTCAAAAGAGTACAGTCTACAAAAATGTGCAATATGTGGACTTAAAAATATGTGAATTTGAAACTAATTTGTTTTTAATGTTATTAGCTTTAGTTATTTTATTAAGTTTCTATATAATTTGGAGATATAGAATTTTATTAGATTTTGCGCGAACAATGATTATTGAATTAAACAAATTTCATGCGGCTTACTATCGCGTTAATTTTGGTTTTGATTTTACAATTTTATTTTATTATTCCGAGATTTCGAGAGCTTCACAGCTATCGTAGTCACGGGGAGTAAAATAAAGCTATTTTTGCCGAACCATCGACAGGTGAAAATATAGTACCCACTCATGTAGAACAAATATTTTCACCCGTCACTCATCCTAATACTTTGGACGTGGCGTGTAGAATAAGTCAACACAGGCAAACGTAAACTGAGTCGGTTTCATTAGCTGCTGGTGCTTTCAGGCCTCCTCTTGGTTATCATCAGGCTTGTCCAAGTAACAATAACATGTCGTCACCATTGTTTTCATGATGGTCTCTTAAATCTCAATGTTTCCTCATGGAGAGGAAAAATGTTATAAATGTTATAAGTATATAAATACATACTATTATATAATAAAATTACATACTTACATATTGTAGTGTATGAGGGATATACACATATATACGTACTAATACTAGATGTGCGTGACATAGTCTCGAGCGTATCTGCAGTACACTACTGCCCTTCGTCGAGGGTAGACGTGTGGCATAATACGTTGGCGAGCCTGTGATTATAGTAATCCTTAGTTATCTGTGTTACAAGCACTACACACATGTACTTATATATATTTAATTATAAACTTAAATTGTGTGTTAATTTTTTTTCTATTATTATTTATTATTTACACTTATATACTAAGCTACTAAAGTGTCTGTATCATAGAAACAGGACGACCAAAGTACAAATATCAAAGATACATTGGTACTGGCAAGTGGTTTTGAATCCGTGATCTCGGTTTGCGGAACCATTGCACCACTACACCACGGTCGCCTTAATCTTATGTATTTGTTATCCACTGCTCTCCATCACCTCTACCCATGGATCAAACTCCAGCCTAATACAAGACAAAATGCGGTCATATTCCGTAGTAAATAAGTTAAAAAAATATCTCCAAATTTTATGAGAAATAAAATCACAATGTATAGGTAATATATGTATAAAGATCTGTTAGTATTATTGTTAATATATAAATTAGCTAGAATATTTAAATATGGAATTTAATTTAATTACTGCGGTAACTCAATGACAATGAGAATGAACTACGTTTGACAGCTGAACTCCATTAATGAGCTTCAAAATTAAAAATTCCGACCGCGCATCACACTAAGAATCGATGTTTATTTTCATTAACAGTTTAAGCTCATTGTAACTCATTGTCCGAATGAATAAAAGTTGTTTTTGACCGCGTAACTTTTTGACAAATGGGAATGAATTTCATTGTCGTAATTCATTTAAGTTGTGCGGTCGGCCCTAGTTTTATTTTCAGCAACAGAGTTTCAGTATGTTCATACTTTCATGACCCAAGTGCCGTCAACTGAAAATAGACGTTTCAGCTATAGTAGCCTTAAACGCCGTCACAATATCAGCCTTTATTATTTTCATTAGTCCGTGTAAATTTTTAAATTAAGAAAGTGATTTAAATTATATGTAAATAAAAAAAACTGTAAAAATGCTAAGTTATCTGTCAGTCAGGTACATACCTACTTACCTAAGTTTTCTTACTTATTACTCTTATTAGGTATAAGTAGGCACACCTACTTAACACTTTAAGTTGCCTTTGAAACACGTTTTAATATTTAAAGTAATGTGTTTTACATGTTGAAATATATTTACACACTTAAAACACGTCTTTATTTCCAAATGAAATGACAAAACCAGTGGTGATTGGTGTAGTGTAAGCGGGGCCGAATTAAGCCAGCGCAGGGCCTGTAGCAAATTCTGTCAAGGGGCCCTTGATTTGCTTTAGGTTCTCAAGTTTAGGGTATTAAATAAAACAAAACTGTTACAAATAAACTTTTCTGGATTTAATATGGGCAAATTTAGAGATAACACTTTCAATATCGACTTAAATTTTTAAGTGGAAGTGAAGCATAACCTAATTGCTTCGCGTTTAAAGCATGCAAGATATTTTACGCTACTATTTAAAATATTTTTAATTACTTTTTTTATTATTATCAGACAGGCGTTGGAGCGCGGGGCCTAGAGCATTTGCTACTCTACGTGGCTAATCCGGCACTGAGTGTAAGTAAGGAGGCAATTTCTAATGGTTCTGTCATTGATTATTGTAAATAATGGCGTATATTTTGTATAATAACATTTTTGTTGTTTTTAGATTAGTTTACGACTGCTCTTACAGAAATCTGATGGTTGAATGATTTAAAATAGTTCTTTCTTACTAGGAGTATAATAAATATTATATTAAAGATACATTGGTACCGGCAAGTGGTTTTGAACCGGTGCTCTCGGTTTGCTTAACCATTTCACTACCACTACACCGTGATCGCCTAGTTAAAACCGGAAACTTACAAGTTAATTTCGAAACGTGTCTAAGTCACTTCACGGTCTGTATACTTATATATGGTGGTACTGGTACTACCCTAGATCGGTAGACTAGGCACCACTGCCTACTAGTCCTAAATATCAAAATTAACCACAGTATTTTGTAGAAAGAGTTGCATACTAATAAATTGTTGAAGTGTTTTTGTATTATAATGTGTATAGATGTAAATGAAGTGATAATTTTATAAGTGTAAGTTTTATTATATATCTAAATATTAAAATAAAATCAATTTACCAATTTTATTTATAATATTAAGTAGGTAAACAACATTGTATTTAGATTAATAATAATAATATTAATAAACAATATTTACAAACTATTTAAATATGTTGTTTTATTTTTGTCCGACTGCGCAATGCCCCTTGTCGAAGGGCAATCGTGTACTGCCGATACGCTCGAGACTGTGTCACGCACATCTAGTAATAGTACGTATATATTGATGGGGCTAAGAGGTGATTTGAGGTTGGCGAGATAAAGGAGGGTAGTCAGACTGACCTGCAGGTTTTCTGCCCGGAGATGATCCCTTGCTGATGAGGCTGATGGGTGGTAATCTGCCCACCTGGTTTGGATACTCTTCTCCTTAGATTACGTAATCCAAGGAGAAGAGTCCCTTGGATTAAGTAATCCAAGGAGTCCACTTGGACTGTATAACAGGTTCTGAACCGATTCGTTTACACGTTTATGAAAGGTGTGATTCCGATGGCGACCGCAGACTGCACTACTAGTCTATATAGCGCTGCCGTAGACTACTGTGTCACTGCACAGAATCAATCCCATATATAGATTCATACAAACCAGTAGTGCGGTTTGCAGTCTGCGGTCCCCGAATCATACCTTAATCTTGACCACGTGGAATCCGTCTACGTATTACACCCTGACTACAAATGAGTTCAATCAATCAATCAAATTGTCACGCCTTCTTCCCACAGGGATAGACAGAGACAATGAAGCGCCACTTGCCACGATCCTGACACAACTCCCTATTTAGTTATTGAGATTTTATTATTATTGAGTTTAACACAAAAATATGAAATAAAGTCACATCGTCGCTAAGTTGTCATCGACACAAATAACAGTTATTAGAGAGTGATAGGCTGTGGTGCCCAGTCTGCCGATTCGGGGTGGTACCACCACTTACATGTATACAGACCGTGCAGTGATTTAGATGGCATAGTGGATGTGGTTGCTACTTACTTTAATAACTAAATTGTAGTAGCAGTGACATCCATTCATGGACCTCATTCCGGCTTAACATGAAGCGGGGTGCTGTCAAATGTCCATTCACAATAAAAAAAATGTTTTAAGGCGACCGTGGTGTAGTAGCAGTGCAATGGTTACACACGGGTACATACAAAACCACTTGCAGGTGTCAATGTATCTTTGATATATGTACCTTGATTGTCCTGTTTCTATGATACAGCATTATTATTAGTAGTATAGAAATATATTAAAAAATAGTAGAATACTAATCAGTGTAAAAATACCACTTTGATAGATCAGTGGCAGGTCATTGACACGCCATTGTTCTTTTGTGATTTTATAAGAATCCAGATTCTGAAACGTATAATTGCCTGATATTAAAAAATCTTACGGTTACACCAGCAGCGTCACTATGCCGGCCAAAGATTGAATAAATGTTTAATACAATCCAGATGTATTAAACATCTGGATTGTTTTAAACAAGATAAGGAAATGTACCTAATTTTATTGGGTACTTAATTTAGATTTAAAAAAATGTGTTTTTAATTAAAACAATACTTAAATAAATATAAATATAGGCCCCATATAGTAGCTAATGTTAACATTACATTGCCTATGAAATTCGCTAGATGGCGCTCTAAGTTTTTCACAAAAAAACATATATTTTCTTGTTCATACTTCTTAGGGGGTGATTTTTCCATTGTCTCTGCCTATTCCTGTAGAAAAAGCGTGACAATTTGATTGATTGATTTTTCAGTATTCTAATTTTAGTTTTTGAATTTATTTTTCAAGTTAATCTAATTATACTTTCAACTATACATTTAAATAAATGCTCTATTTCCTTCCACACCTTATAAATTCCTAAAAATACCTTAAAAAAATTACATAATACTTTTTATCGTTCGGATAAAGCTATCTACACATATCTTTCGTATCATTTATTATCGATAATACAACAAAAAAACTCTTTAGTTCAAAAATTATATTTGGACCGTCCATATCCTCAATGTTATCGTGAAAAATGGCAGCGACAGAGGAGCAGGAAAACCAAAGAAATAGTAGACGCGAGGTATGTTGTTATTGCTTCTTTAGAGTGATTAAATAGGCCGGCATAGTGGATGTGTCTGCTACTTACAGTTATTGAACTGTAGTGCAAGTCACCTTTATCCATAGACCCCACTCCAGCTTAACATCACGCGCTGTCATAAAAGAGTGGTAAGCAGTGGTGCCCAGTCGGCCGATCCGGGGTAGTACCACCACCGTGAAGTGGCTTAGTCGCGTTTAGGGATTAGCTTGTAAGTTGCCGGTTCCAACTAGGCCGGCATAGTGAATGTGACTTAACATCAGGCAAGGTGCTGTCATAATATGTCAAGTCACAATTTAAAAAAAAAACATTATTCTTTTAATCAATTCAACCATTCTAACTGCCACGCCTCAATTCTCATAAAGATAGGCAGAGACAATGGAGCGTTTCCTTCACAATCACAACTCTCTTGACACAAACTCTATTGTGGTTTCAGTGGTAAATGGTATCGCAAACCAAAGTGATCAATTTGAAACTAAGTTGTGTCAAAACCAATGTCCTTTGGCTGTTCTGTGTTGATACATTTAGTAGCTTCATGGAAAGAAATAAACAATGTTGTATAAGGCACCCGTGGTAATGTGGTTATGGAATAGTCTCTGGTTCAAAACCATTTTACGGTACCAATCTATCTTTCATTTTTTTTTGTGTCTCGACATATGACAGTTGATGTTAAGGTAGAGTGTGATTCATGAGTGCGGGGCACAGGACGGTGGGTGCCATCGCCCCCGTCCTAGGGCAGTGGCTGCACCGACATCACGGTGCGCTCACATTCCGGCTGACGCAGGTCCTGTCGGGACATGGTTGTTTCGGCAGATACCCGTGTCGGCTGGGTAAGGAGGAAAGTGCCACCACTGCTCCGACTGCCCTGACGACTCGGCGCAGCATACCCTGGAGGACTGCCCTGCCTGGGCTACAGAGAGGGAGACGCTTCGCAGCGTGGTGGGGGCGGATTTGTCCCTGCCGGCCGTCGTCGCTGTCATGGTGGACAGCAGAGAGGCGTGGGCGGCGGTGGTCTCCTTTTGCGAGCACGTTATGCTTGTAAAGGAGACCACCGAACGCGAAAGAGAGAGGGCGGACCCAAGAAGACGAGGGGTCCGCCGACGCGGTGGCAGAGTGGCTGCCGTGTCCCACCCGTAGCCCACATCATTCCGTAGGCTACGATGCCCTGGGGTCGTGGGGTGTGTACGCGTAGGGGCGCTGCACACCCAGCCAACACGGCCCCGAGAGGACGGCAGCGCAGGGTGACCATAGCGCTGCCGTAAAAAGAGAAGGGTAGAGGGGGATCCGTAGAAGGCCCTCCGGGTATTTCCGGACCCCCTTCGTGTTTGCCGCTGAGATGGTCACCGCAGGAGTTTAGTGTGCACCACATAACCCCGTCACTCCCCTTAAGTGGCGGGGTATCCGAAAGGATTCTCCTGCGTTAACAAAAAAAAAAAAGAGTGTGATTCATGAATAGATGTCACTGCTACTACAATTCAATAACTATAAGTAGCAGTCACATCCACTATGCCGGCCTAGATGGAACCGGCAACTTACAAGCTGATCCCGAAACGCGACCAAATCACATCACGGTCTGTATACTTGTAAGGGATGGCCCAATCGCTCGAAGAACCGACAACCGATAGGGATGAAAGGTTCTTGAGTGGAGACCACGAACGGGCAAACGCAGGTAGGCCTCCCACTAGGTGGACTGACAACATAGTGAAAGTCACTAATAACCAGTGGATGCAACTGGCATCTTGTCGTTCGGAATGGCGTTCTAAGGGGGAGGCCTATGTACAGCAGTGGACGCCTTCTGGCTGATGATGATGTTACATTTATTATTAAAAAACATAGACTGCGTTTTGGGGTAGTATCGCATTTTCAAGTATATAGATTGTGAAGCAACTCAGTCTCGTTTCAAGATAGCCAGTTCAAACTACACTGGCATAATCGTTATTTAACTGTTATTACTAGAGTGTATGTGGAGTGATGATAGCGGATAGAATAAGGAATAGCACAGTGCGCGATAGATGTGGTTTGAAAGAAGATGTAGTCACAAGGATTGATAAAGGAATGATTCGATGTTTTGGGCACATGGAAAGGATGAGTGAAAGTAGATTGACGAAAGGAATTTATAAATCTCATGTGGATGTTCTTTGAGCGACCAAATCGGAGACATCCTCAAGAAAGCTGGGTTGCCTAGTGCCCATTATAGAGCTTATATGAAGAGAATTGTAGATGTCCAACCTTGTTCCTTCTGCATATCAATGATATGCTGGACCTTGGATCCAGCATTCATTGCTATGCAGACGACAGCACGGTGCATGGACGCTACACTGCCCGCCCCGCAGCCGGCAAACAGGAGATAGCCGATGTGAGAGAGTCTGTTGTAGCGGGGCTGAACCGGGTTCTTGATCGTATTACCCAATGGGGCGACAAGAACCTGGTTCAGTTCAACGCAGACAAGACTCAGGTGTGCGCGTTCTCGACGAAAAAATCCCCGTTTATCCCCCTTCCTTCTCTCGGTAACATCTCCCTCGGTACTTCGGACAGACTGGACATCTTAGGGATGTCCATTCGCAGCGATATGAATCACAGGGACCACATCGAGCGGGCCATTAAGACCACCTCCCGCAAACTTGGCATCCTGAACAAGGTGCGGCGGCTCTTTGCGCCAGAGCTTCGCCTACTTTTATACAAGGCACAAATTCGCTCTTGCGCGGAGTACTGTTCGCACTTGTGGGACGGCTCTGCCAAGTATCTTCTCAATGCCCTGGATTCATTGCAGCGCCGAGCTGTCCGAATTATAGGAGATTCAGAGGTCACGCGTACTCTGGAGCCCCTGCAACTACGCAGAGACATGGCGGCTTTGTGCGTCCTCTATCGCCTATACCACGGAGAATGTTCCGATGAGCTCTTTAACCTTGTTCCTACCTCGTCCTTTTACACCCGTAATACCCGCACAGGTAGGGGAAAGCATCCGCATTCTATCGATCGAATCGGCAGCCGAACTAAAAAGTTCGGTGCGTCTTTTCTTTGTAGAACAATCGACAAGTGGAATGCTTTGCCAGCCCATGTGTTCTCTCCATCCTATGACCTTGGATCCTTCAAGCGATGCGTGAAGAAGCACCTTTGGCCGGCATAGTGACGGTGACTGAAGAAGCCGTGAATAAACTCGGTTTTTTCAGTTGTCGTCACTTTTGGACCTTCTCTTGCTTATCATCAGGCGGGTCGAGGTCAGATGTCGTCTCACAATAAAAATAAAAAAAAAATGTGAGGAAAGCGAAGAAGTTGTGTCAGGATTGTGGCAAGTGGCGCTTCATTATCTCTGCCTATCCCTGTGACAAATTGATTGATTGATTGATAGCAGTTGCTATTTACAGAGCGCACTTATTACAGGGAAAACTTAAAGTAAATAATGGCAAACCTGAATACGGTAATCTGTGATCCGTCCTTCATAAAAGATAACACAAGTATAAATCAATAATTCCTATTATGTATGTGTGTCATTTTTGATAAGTGATAAACAGGTTATGAGTTCAATATACGATTTTTGTAAATGTGTCATTCAGTGTCTATGACACGAGCACATTTTTGTGCCTAATTAGTATCTATAGATGAAGGCGTTACCTACCTAAATGTATTCTTAATTTATGCAAAGTTTTTGTCACGTTTCGGGATCAGTTTGTAAGTTTCCGGTTCCAACTGGGCCGGCATAGTGGATGTGATTGCTACTTACAGTTATTGAATTGTAGTAGCAGTAACATCCGTCCTCCGTTTATGAACTGCACCTCACCTTAACATCAAGCTCTGTGCTAGTAACCATCAGGTACCACCCCGGATCGGCAGACTGAGCACCACTGCCTACCACTCTTTGACGACCAGACCATAAGCAAATATTCGAGTTTTTTATTATTAACAAATATTTGGAATATTTAATAAATAACATAATGAAAAATAAATGCTTTAAATAAATATTTGCTTCGACCGGGAATCAAACCTGGAACTTTACGCGTGTTGTGACCAATTCACCACACCTTTTGTCAAATGATACTTTTATGATATCGTAGTTTTCGTAGAGCTACAATAACAGCGAATTTTATTTAAGATTTATCAATCAATCAATCAAATTGTTAAGCCTAAATTCCCACAGAGATACGCAGAGAAAACAGTGCGCCACTTACCACGATCCTGACCTACACACCCACAATAGTCATCATACAAGTTCTACAGTTTAATAATAATTAAAACTTTTGTTTCAGTCATTTCAACCCGTATACAGTTTAGTACCTGGACACGATGACTTTGAGAGACCAAAACCAAGAGAGAGTCCATGGCAGAAGGTATGTAATATTAATACCTAATCCTAATATTAATAGGGCGACCGTGGTCCAGTGGTAATGAAATGTTTTTTTTATTATGTTTTTATTGTGACTCGACATATGACAGCACCCCGCTTGATGTTAGGCCGAAGTGTGGTCCATGAATGAATGCCACTGCTACTACAATTCAATAACTGTGAGTAGCAATCACATCCACTATGCCGGCCTAGGTGATCCCGAAACGTGACCAATTTACTGTACGATCTTGTAAGTGGTGGTACTACCCCGGATCGGCAGACTGGGTACCACTGCCTACCACTCTTTGAAAAAGCAAACCAGGGAATCCCTGTTCAAAACCACATGCAGGTATCAATGTATCTTTGGTATATTATGTACCTTGGTCGTCATGTTTCTATGATATGACCACGTTTAGTACCTTGGTATAAAAATTAAAAGTAATTCCTAATGAAATTTGATAAGTGAATGCTACAGAACACAGAAGAAGGAAGAATAATAAGTTTTTTTATCTATTGTTGCTCGACATATGACAACACCTAGCCTGATGTTAAGCTGCAGTGCGAACCATGAAAAACTGCAAGTGGCAGTCGTATCCACTATGCTGGCCTAGTTACAAGCTGATCCCGAAACGCGACTGTGTCACTTACACGGTCACCTACTAGTGTAAAGACCGTGTAAATGGTGGTACTACGCACGGATCTTCCTACCACTTTCCCTTTCTGTAGTTTATTTCTCTCTTCTGTTAAATCATCATTAAAGAAATAACCGTATTATAAAACTAATTTAAAAAAACTGCCAAATTTCAGCTGTTGGATGGGTTTTAAATACTTACCGAGAGGAACCCAAAAACGTCAGAAATCCTCGTATAGCATTTTTTTTAGCCATACCCCCTTTTTATTTGTCTATATAAATGATTAATTTATAAAGAATGCAAAATGCTCGTATAATATGAATGTTGATTTCCCAAAATTAGTAAAAATACATTTTACTTTGAACCAATGAATCAGTTTTTTTATCATCAAATAAATGGAACACGTCATAGATAAAACAAATATTGTAACCTTGAATTTTAAACAGATAAAAGTCAAGAATTCTTTCTAAAGATCAATGAGTATGTATAGGTACAGTGACGCATTTAAGCAAAGGCTACATAGAGCCTCCACCGCAAATGAGTCTAACTACAAATGAGCCCCCACCACAAACGGGCTCCCACTACAAACGGGCCTTTACCACAAATGTGCCTCCACCACAAATTGACTACCACTACAAACGGGCCTTTACCACAAATGTGCCTCCACCACAAATTGACTACCACTACAAACGGGCCTTTACCACAAATGTGCCTCCACCACAAATTGACTACCACTACAAACGGGCCTTTACCACAAATGAGCCTCCACCACAAATAGACTGCCACTACAAACGGGCCTTTACCACAAATGAGCCTCCACCACAAATAGACTGCCACTACAAACGGGCCTTTACCACAAATGAGCCTCCACCACAAATGGGCAGAATATGTTAGAAAATTAGGTACACAAAAATATATAAATGACCACGATGACTGCAAACTCTCGAAACGTCGGAATGAAAAATTGT
The DNA here is from genome assembly GCA_905220615.1 of Tinea trinotella. NCBI lineage: Eukaryota > Metazoa > Arthropoda > Insecta > Lepidoptera > Tineidae > Tinea > Tinea trinotella. The sequence goes on along the minus strand of HG992328.1, from coordinate 521,276 downwards.
ACAATCATCAACCAAAAATAAACGCCTATCGCGTAAACATAAAATTTATTTAATTTATTAATCAATGTTCGCGCAAAATCTAAGAAAATTTCAAATATACTCGTAAGTTTCATAGTAATGTTTGGTAATAAAAAAAATATTGCATGGCTGAAAATTTAATTTCAGGTTGTCAGCGAAATGCAACGGAAAGGGACACATCTCTATCATCCTGTAAATTCAGTAAGTAATTATTAGATATACTACGAGTACCGTTAGACCCGCTTATGAAATTTCGTATGAATTAATATTTACGTTTGAAGAATGTTCATAATGCGTAAGTACGAGTAGGAGTAATAAGTAAGGAATTGTTCATAATGCGGTGATTGTTCCTACATTAATGTATGAAATTAAATGTTGGGTGTGGCATGAAGAAGCATGAGAGTAGAATTAACGCTGTAGAAATGCGGTTGTTAAGGAGTGTATGCGGAGTGACGATAGCGGATAGAATAAGGAATAGCACATTGCGTGATAGATGTGGGTGATAGATTGAAAGAGGATGTAGTGACAAGGATTGATAAAGGAATGCTTCGATGGTTTGGGCACATGGAAATGATGAGTGAAAGTAGATTGACGAAAAGAATTTATAAATCTCAGCAAGGCAGGCCCAGGAGGGTGTCATCAAATTGGAGACATCCTTAAAAAAGCTAGGTTGCCTAGTGCCCATAACCATAGAGCTTGTGTGAAGAGGATTGTGAATGGGAAGGAAGCGAGGGAGTTATCGTGGCAAGTAGCGCTCCATTGCCTCTGCCGATCCCTGTGATTGGTTGATTAATTGATAAACAGTTAACAAGAAACAATCCCCTTTCTTTATTTATTTAGCCTACTAGATTAATAAATAAAATTAAATCTATAATGTTTTTATGAAGTGATATATTTCTGAATGGGTCTAGTTTCTATGTTCCTGGGGAGGCCTACTTCTCCTAAAGTTGAAAAATTATGAACTGATGATGTGGTTTAAGTTGAACCAAATTGATCAACTATGATATTGCAGATACCATCACCGTTGATAATCGTTTTTCTTGGTGTATTATTTCTGCTGGCGTTTCTCACTCAGCTAGTAGAAGATGAGCTTCCTCGACCTATGACGGAAGAAGAATTAGGAATAACTGTAAGTTTTTTATTGTTTTTTTATTGTGACTCGACATATGACAGCACCCCGCTTGATGTTAAGCTGGAGTGTGGTCCATGGATACAGGTAACTGCATCCATTATGCCGGCCTATTTGGAACCGGCAACTTACAAGCTAATCCCAAAACGCGCCTAAGTCACTTCACGGTCTGTAACTTGTAAGTGGTGGTACTACCCCGGATCGATAGACTGGGTACCACTGTTTAATTCATTAATCAATGTTCGCGCAAAATCTAAGATAATATTTATTGATAATTTTTTTTTATTGTGACTCGACATCACCGCTTGATGTTAGGCCGAAGTGTGATCCATGAACAAATGCCACTGCTACTACAATTCAATAACTGTGAGTAGCAATCACATCCACTATGCCAGCCTAGTTGGTACCGGAAACTTACAAGCTGATCCCGAAACGCGACCAAATCACTTCACGTTCTGTATACTTGTAAGTGGTGGTACTACCCTAGATCGGCAGACTATCCGATCCGGGGATCTTTGATAACCAGATCTGAAGCAAATATCCATCCCTTTTTTTATTAACAAATATTTGCAATATTTAATATTATTAAATATTACAAATAAAAGCAATGAAACAAATATTTGCTCCGACCGGGGATCGAACCCGGGACTTTACGCGCAACAAACCAGTCGCTAAACCGTTCGTCCACGCCTGTCGTCATATATGTAATAATTTATTGACATTAATGTTTTAGAACGTGGATAGATTCTGTGAGGAGCGTGCCTGGAGATACCTCCATGAGATCATGGGCAACGACTCCCGGGTGTGCGGTACTCCATACCACTTGGAGAAAACTATTGATATGCTAAGATTAGTTCAGGATATAGCTAGTACTGCTACCATGCCTGTTAGGACAGACTGGCAGATGTTGACTGGTAAGAAACTCGCTTCCCTCACATCCATCTTTTCATACAAGCTTATAAGTATAGGCACTGGGCTATCCTGTAGGTGGGGTTCCATGGTCTCTGCTTATTCCTGTGGGAAAAAGACGTGACAATTTGATTGATTGATTGATCGATATCTCTCCCCTTTAGCCTAGAATGCTACATACGGAGCATGACGGCGACTGCAACTCTTCAGTTGTCCTCGCTTAAGAACCTCCACAGCTAATCAAGTAAATCCTATCAAATGTAAAAAAATATGTCAAGTCGCACAACGCATTTCTATCGCTGAAAAAAGGTGCGAGATCTCATGTTACAACTATGCAGATACAGTATACAGACCGTGAAGTGATTTGGTCACGTTTCGGGATCAGCTTGTAAGTTGCCGGTTCCATCTAGGCCGGCATAGTGAATGTGATTGCTACTCACAGTTATTGAATTGTAGTAGCAGTGACATTCATTCATGGATCACTGTCGAGTCACAATAAATTAGTCAAAATTAATTTCAATTAAGTAGTGTCTGTGAAAACACATTTTCAACGAATTTAATATAGACAGTTGCCTAATCAATCACCTATCAATATTCATAGCTTTATTTCTATAATAATTACTTAACTTAATGACTTGGCGGTTACATGGCTATATAATTATGAAAGAATAGTCTATTATTTTGATTACTTATACCAGCAGCAATTATTGTTCTTTATAGTGACAAAAAATAACAGAAATTTGCTCCTTCAAATGTAATTATTTAATAATACGAAACTTCATGTACGTTGCAAACGTCATACCGGTCATCATCAGCGTGCCGCCTGGTATAAGTAAATTAAACAACAGTGCATTCAAGAATTAAGTATTTTGTTTAATTATTAATCTAATTGTTACGCCTTTTCCTCATAGGGATAGGCAGATAGAATGGAGCGCCACTTGCTACGATCCTTACACAACTCCCTTGCTTCCTTGACATCCACAATTCTCTTCATACAGGCTCTGTGATTATGGCCACTAGTTTAACGCTTGTTTAACGCATCCATTCACATGGGAATTTTAAATTTCATTTCGTTAATCTATTTCCACTCACCCTTTCCATATGCCCAAACCATCGAAGCATTCCTTTGTCAATCCTTGTCACTACATCTTCTTTCAAACCACATCTATCCAGCACTGTGCTATTCCTTATACTATCCGCTATCGTCATTTCGGTGCGTCTTTTCTTTGTAGAACAATTGACAAGTGGAATGCTTTGCCAGCCCATGTGTTCTCTCCATCCTATGACCTTGGATCCTTCAAGCGATGCGTGAAGAAGCACCTTTGGCCGGCATAGTGACGGTGAATAAACTCGTTTTTTTTTTCGTTGTCGTCACTTTTGGACCTCCTCTTGCTTATCATCAGGCGGGTCGAGATCAGATGTCGTGCCACAATAAAAAAAAAAAATGTTTATATTGAAATAATGTCTAATCACTGATGCCATTAACCAAACTTCTCACTGTTTTTCTTACTTTTCAGGTGATTATTGGTTGAATTACGCAGCTGGTCATGTTTCTTATTATCAAAATGTTTCTAATGTAATAGCAATTGTTGAAGGCGACAGTGGTATCAATCCCGATAACACCACACGCTCTTCAATACTTGTTAATTGTCATTACGATTCTGTACCTTATTCTTTAGGTGAGTATAACGATTTTTGATTGAGACTTTTCTTCACAGTGTCACATAAACTAATGTCAGGCATTGTTTAGCACACCAGTTTGTTACGTGTAAAGTCACGGGTTCGATTCTCGGTCGGAGCAAATAAACGACAACACCTAATGATTATCTGGAGTGCGGTTCATAAATGGAGGTGACTGCTACTACAATTCAATGTTAGTAGCAGTAACATTCAATATTCCGGCCTAGTTGGAACCGGTAACGATGAGAGGGAAGTCCCCGGGTTTGATTCTTGTCGACGCAAATATTTGTTTCATAGTTTTTTGTGTAATATTTATTATTTAAATTAAATATTACAAATATTTGTTTTATAGTTTTTTTGTGTAATATTTATTATTTAAATTAAATATTACAAATATTTGTTACTAACAAAAAACTTTTTTGGTTATCAAAGAGTGGTAGGATGTGGTGCCTAGTCGTACTACCACTTTAGTTTGCAGACCGTGAAGTGATTTAATCGCGTTTCGGGATCAGCTTGTAAGTTGCCGGTTACAACTAGGCCGGCATATTGAAAGTGACTACTACTTACAGATATTAAAATGTAGTAGCAGTGACATCCATTCATGAATCACACTCCAGCCTAACATCAGGCGGGGTGCTGTCATATGTCGAGTCACAATTAACAAAAAAATCCTTTGCCCATGATTCTCAACATGATAATTTTCCAGGAATGGCGGATGACGTATTATTCTGCGGTGTGATGGTAGAAGCAATGAATTTACTAGCACGGCAACCAAATAGGCCAAAACATAACGTTATATTTCTGTTTAATGGCGCTGAAGAAAACACTCTACAGGTATATGTTTCTACAATCAATCAATCAATCAAATTTTCACGAGTTCATCATCATCATAATCAGCCAAAAGGCGTCCACTGCTGAACATAGGCCTCCCCCTTAGAACGCCATTCCGAACGATAACTTGCCAGTTGCATCCACCGGTTACCCGTGACTTTCACTATGTCGGCAGTCCACCTAGTGGGAGGCCTACCTACGCTGCGTCTTCCGCTTCGTGGTCTCCACTCTAGAACCTTTCTTCCCCATCGGTTGTCGGTTCTTTGAGCGTGTGGCCAGCCCATTGCCACTTTAGCTTGAGAATCCTACGGGCTAGGTCGGTGACTTTGGTTCTTTGGCGAATATCCTCGTTTCGGATTCTATCGCGCAAAGAAACTCCGAGCATAGCTTTCTCCGTTACCCGCTGAGTGACTCTGAGCAGGCTTTTTCACGCAAAATGCAAAATATCGCAAAATGGCGCCGATTCCGTCCTATACTTATTTTAATCGCATTATCAGGGCCGTCTTAAGCATATTCAGCGCCGGGGTGCGAAAGTTACCGCTCCGCTCGCGTGGTCTCAGTATAGTAGGTACCTATCGAAATTTATGGCGGTCGGCATGCGCCCTCTAGGACTCTGCGCCCGGGTGCACTGCACCCCTTGAACCCCCGGGTAAAGACGGCCCTGCGCATTATAACCATTTTTAATATCTTTGCAGGGTGCCCACGCATTTCTATCTCACCCATGGTTCAAAGGTGTGACTTCAGTTATAAATTTAGAAGCTGCCGGCATGAATGGGAAATGTAATTTGTTTCAAGTAAGTATTTATATTCATTATTAAAAATAATACCCTTTTCGAAGCTTTGTTTACATAATTTATTTATTTCGGTTAGGTTGCAAATTAAACATAGCAAAGAATGAATATTCTAAGATTTTGGCTGGTTTACAACCCAAAAATGTATACACACGAAATAGTATTTTAAAGTTATTAATAATAGAAATAATAATAATAAAAAAAACAAAAAATATCAAAAATAAAAGTAATAAATTAAAATTTAAACTTGCATTTAAAATGAATAAATAAGCGGAATTTCTAAAATCACAATAATTAAATATTAAAAATAGGTTGTGTAGCGACCGCTAGATGGCGTTGCATGTGTCCAATATCTCGCATACGATTTACCGACAAAGTAATCAATATATATGCGCTTCAACGAGAAGATGTCACCGGCTAAGTTGAGCCCAGTATGCAACACGCGTACTGTAGGAGATCTCCTTTCCTTTTCTGACAAGCGGAATAATGTTCCGCTAAAGTGATGACAGTGATAAAGTAAATCGTATACGTGTTATTGGACACATGCAACGCCATCTAGCGGTAGCATGTAGCGGTCGCTACAGTTGCTTTGATATTTTTCCTGGTCTGAAAGTCCTGTATATTTTTAATTCTTTTTTATTACTTATTTATTTGATTACTCAACTTTTCAATCATCTATTTTAGGTGACGGATCCTAGAATGCTCAACGCATATGGCAAAGTGTCCACTAGGCCAAGTGCTCAGGCCTTCGGGGAATATCTATTCAATGCAGGGCTCATACCATCGGACACAGATTTCAGAATATGGAGATATTATGGTGAAATAAATGGTGAGATTTTTTTGTAGCTCGAGATATGACGAAACTCCGCCTAATGTTAAGCAATCCATTAATAACCAGGGCCGTCCTAAGCATATTCAGCGCCGGGGTGCGAAAGTCAAGGCTTCGCTCGCGTGGTCTCAGTGTAGTAGGTACCTATCGAAGTTTATGGTGGTCGGCATGCGCCCCCTAGGACTCTGCGCCCGGGTGTACCGCACCCCTTGAATCCCCGGGTAAAGACGGCCCTGTTAATGACAGTACCGTTAAATAGCTGTAAGTAGCAGTCACATCCATTATGTCGACCTAATTGAAACTGGTAAGCTGATCCTGAAGCGACTAAGTCATTTCACGGTCTGTATACTTGTAAGTAGTGGTACTAACCTGGATCGGCATACTGGGCACCACTGTCTACCACTCTTTGACAACAAGACCCGGAGAAATATCCACTTTTTTTTTTATTATTAACAAAAATAAAAAATTTTATTATTAAATTTAACCAAATTATTAAATCATACAAATAAAAGCTATGAAATAAATATTTGCTTCGACCGGGAATTGAACCCGGGATTTCCGCGAAACGGACTGGTGTGCACCAATATGATACGCTTATCGTCAAATTTATTTTTTTAAATTCAGGTGTTGATATGGCGTATGTAAAATGGGGTCAAGTGTACCACACAAGATATGATCATCCGGATTTAGTTACACCCGGATTAGTCCAACATTCTGGTGATATGTTATTCTCACTCATCCGGGAGTTGGCCAATATGGACGAAATGTCAGATCCAAAGGTAAGGACTCTATTTCTAATTTATGACTTCGCCTGATAGTCCATCATAATGGTCTCTTCATACCATTATGATGGACGTTATACGTTACGTCTTTTCACACCTATCGACAGACGAACTAAAAGGTTAGGTGCGTCGTTTCTTTGTAGAACAATCGATTCCAAAACGCGACCAAGTCACCAAGCTTGCATACTTGTAAGTGGTGGTACTACCCCGGATCGGCAGACTGGGCACCACTGCCTACCAGTCTTCGATAACCAAACCCGAAGCAAATACCCACCTCTTTTTTTATGTTATTAACAAATATTTGCAATATTTAATATAGTTATTAAATATTACAAATAATAGCTATGAAACCGACCGGGAATCGAACCCGGGGCTATATGCGCTACAAACCAATCGCTAACCGTTTGTCTACGCCTGTCGTCAAGCTCTACAATTATGGGCAATAGATCACCCAGCTTTCTTGAGGATGTCTCCGATTTAATCGGAATACACGCTTCTGGGCCTGCCTCGTTTAACGCATCCATCTACATCAGATTTATAAATTGCTTTTGTCAATCTACTTTCACTCATACTTTCCATGTGGCCAAACCATCGAAGCATTCCTTTGTCAATCCTTGTCACTACATCTTCTTTCAAACCACAGACGAACTCCAGCCTAACATTACGCGGGGTGCTTCCATATGTCGAGCCACAATTTTATAAGTGAATAATTTCAGCCGGAACCAACACCAGCCGTATATTGGGACTTCCTGTACACTTTCCTGGCAAACTACACAGTTACAGGAGCACACATTCTAGATACATTCGTTCTCATTTTTGCTATATGTAGTGTGGTTTATTACATATGGGTAGTTGGATTCAGTAAGTATTATCACGCCTTTTTTACATTTCTATACTAAGCTACTAAAGTGCTTATATCATAGAAACAGAATAACCAAAGTACATAAATCAATGATACATTGGTACTGGTGGGAAGTTTCAAACTCGTGCTTTCGGTTTGTAACCATTGCACTGCCACTACATCATGGTCGCCGTCCTAGTAGATGACTGCAACTTGCTATTATTAGACTGTAGCAGAAGACACCTCTGTTCATGGACCGCACTCCAGGCGCATCAGGCGGGGTGCTGGCATATGTGAAGACACTCCAGCCTGCCACGATACGGATTCAGGATTCGGCACATCTCTAACTTTTTTTATTTTTTATTGTGACTCGACATATGACAGCACCCTGCTTGATGTTAAGCCAAAGTGTGGTCCATGAATGAATGTCACTGCTAATACAATTCAATAACTGTGAGTAGCAATCACATCCACTATGCCGGCCTAGATGGAACCGGCAACTTACAAGCTGATCCCGAAACGTGACCAAATCACTTCACGGTCTGTATACTTGTAAGTGGTGGTACTGCCCCGGTTCGGCAGACTGGGTACCACTGCCTACCACTCTTAAATAACCAGACCCGCAGCAAATATCCATCTCTTTTTTTTTATTAACAAATATTTGCAATATTTAATATTATTAATATTATTAAATATTACAAATAACAGCTATGAAACAAATATTTGCTCCGACCGGGGATCGAACCCGGGACTTTACGCGCAACAAACCAATCGCTAAACCGTTCGTCCACGCCTGTCGTCAAAATCACGCCTGTTTAATGTATTTGTATATAAACGACGCACTATTGTGAAGGCATACGTTATAGCCAGGCGTCAGTCGATTGCCAACCATTAAAGAAGTTAAAGACAATAAAGCATTTTATTATGTGTTCCCATCTAATACGTAATACTAACTGAAACGTGAAACCACGATCCTTACACAGCTCCCTTGCTTCCTTCACATCCACAATTCTCTTCATACAGAATTATAATTTTAAATTATAATACGATAATTTTCAGAAAAACCAACAATCGCCGAGTTTGGTTTCAGTGTTTTGGGCCGTTTATTGGCAACAACTGGCGGATTATTACTTATATTTATATTTACGCCAATATTTATTGCGACTACTGTTCAATTAAGGTAAATTTATAAGAAATATTTTTAGTATACACGACATTTGACCTCGACCCGCCTGATGATAAGCAAAATGAGATCCAAGAGTGATAATGACTTAAACAACCGAGTTAGTTCATGGCTGCCTCCTTCGCCGTCACTATGCCAACCAAAGGTGCTTCTTCAGGTTATAGGAGGGAGAGAACACATGCGCTGGCAAAGCATTCCACTTATCGATATGGTTTTAGGATAATAGTTTAGCCGGCATATTGAGTGCGAACCGGCACATCGCTTGAATAACCAACGAGGAAGAAAAGTTTTAGAGTGAAGACCACAAACCGGAAGACGCAGCATAGGTAGGCCTCCCACTAGGTGGACTAACGACATAGTGAAAGTCACTATGGATGCAACTGGCATCTTGTCGTTCGGAATGGTGTTCTAAGGGGGAAGCCTATGTTCAGCAGTGGACGCCTTCTGGCTGATGAAGATTAATGAAGGCAACTGTTATTGCAGTTTATTAACCGGTCATAGTTAGAACTATAGTTAGGCATCGACAAGCTGATCCCGAAACGCGACTGAGTCACTACACGGTCTCTACACTCTTAAAGAGTGGTAGGCAGTGGTGCCCAGCCAGTATACAGACCGTAAAGTTACTTAATCGCGTTTCGGGATCAGCTTGTAAGTTGCCGGTTCCCAGCATAATGGATGCTGCTACTTTTATTGACCGCACTCCAGCTTAAAATCAGGCGGGGTGCGGTCAAATGTCAAGGCACAAAAATAACTCTAATTAAAATTCTCAAATGTTTCAGATATCTAACTCATGGTTGGATAATAGTACCATTGTTCTGGGTTCCATACCTGGTTGGGGCCGTCACAGTTTCGCACTTGATGGATGCGTGGAGAGCAAAGAGAGTAAGATGGAATTTGTTTATATTTGATATTTGACGACAGGCGTGGACGAACGGTTTAGCGATTGGTTTGTTGCGCGTAAAGTCCCGGGTTCGATTCCCGGTCAGAGCAAATATTTGTTAATAAAAAAAAGAGATGGATATTTGCTTCGGGTCTGGTTACCAAAGAGTGGTAGGCAGTGGTACCCAGTCTGCCGATCCGGGGTAGTACCACCACTTACAAGTATATAGACCGTGAAGTGATTTGGTCACGTTTCGAGATCAGCTTGTAAGTTGCCGGTTCCAACTAGGCCGGCATAGTGGATGTGATTGCTACTCACAGTTATTGAATTGTAGTAGCAGTGACATTCATTCATGGACCACGCTTCGGCTTAACATCATATGTCGAGTCACAATAAAAAAAAATGTTCTTTATATATCTATTTTTTGTCAGAGTGGCCTTAACCGCAGTCTTCGCGCCTGCCAAGCCATGGCTGCAACTAGAGCTATATTTTGTGTGGTCCTCTTCATCATGCTCTGCATACCAAGTATGGTAACTCTTCGCTATGTCATCTGTGTGCCACTCTTCCTGAGTGCCTTCGCTTCATTCGTCACCCTAACTGTTATCAGGGTTTGGAATTTACCTGGTAAGTTAATATTTATTGTGCTTTGACATCCGATCTCAATTTGCCTGCAAGTAAGCAAAGATAGCTTCAAATGTGCAGGCTAAATGTGTGATTCCTGCGACTGCAGACCGCACTACTTGTTTGTATGAGATTGATTCCGTGCAAGGCGACACTATTGTGACAATCAGCATTTGTTGAGTCATAGATTATAAATATAATGCTTGGAAACAATAACGTGGCGGCTGCAGACTAGTGTCGCCTTGCACGAAATTATTCTCATACAAACAAGCAGTGCAGTCTGCGGTCTTGTGTCGCCGGCAGAATCACGTCTTCAATTGTGTTTTATGAGTAGTTTAATAACTGTAAGTAGCAGACACATCCACTATGCTGGCCTACTTGGAAACGGCAACTTACAAGCTGATCTCGAAACGCGACTAAGTCATTTCACGGTCTGTATACTTGGAAATGGTGGTAGTAGACAGACTTGGCGCCACTGCCTACTACTCTTAGACAACTAGACACGGAATAAATATCTGCCCCTTTTTATTATTTGCTCCGACCGGGAATCGAACCTGGGACTTTACGCGTAAAGTGTGTTAACCAATACTTATCGTCATAATATTCTATACTATACTAACTTATTTATTGTGCTTGTATCATAGAAACACAGAAAGTACATATATCATAGACACATTGGAACTGGCAAGTTTTGGCCTGGGGTCTCCTGGTTTACGTGCCCATTGCACTACCACTAGACCACGGTCTTTATGATTGATTGATTCGTTTGTTTCAGCTTGGGCCCATTTAATCCTGGACTTCGTCCTTAGTTTACCAGCAACTATGTTCTTATTCTCGATTGCATTACGCATGAACGCTATCCTGATCCCCATCATGGGCAGGGACCACTCGGACAGCCCTGATTGGACCATAGCATTCCTAAACATATTGTTCCTAACATTTGTGCCTATGACTGTGGTAAGTGGATTTGGGGAAGACAGTATTGTATAATATTAATTTAATATTGCTCAGAATGAAGCGCCACTTACCACGATCCTTACACAACATTCACATCCACAATTATCTTCAAACAGGCCCTGTGGTTATGGGCACTAGGCAACCCAGCTTTCTTAAGGATGCCTCCGATTTGTTCTGAAAACACCCTCCTGAGCCTGCCTTGTTTAATTGTTTAATTAACTTTTTTTTATTGTGACTCGTCATTTGACAGCATCCGCCTGATGTTAAGCTAAAGTGCGGTCCATAAATAAAAGTGACTGCAACTACAGTACAATAACTGTAAGTAGTAGTCACATCCACTATGCCGGTCTAGTTGAAACCACTTTGCAACTTACAACTACACGGTCTGCATACTTGTAAGTTGTGGTACTACCCCGGATCCGCAAACTGGGCACCACTGCCTACCACTCTTTGAAAACTAAACTGAAAGGTTCGGTGCGTTGTTACTTTGTGGACAATCGACAAGTGGAATGCTTTACCAGACCATGTGTTCTCCCCATCCTATAAACTTGGATCCTTCAAGCGATGCATGAAGAAGCAACGGCATAGAGACGGCGACTGAGGCAGCCGTAAACTGTCTGGGTTTTTTCAGTCATCAGAACTCTTAGACCTCCTCTTGCTTACAATCAGGCGGGTCGAGGTCAGGATTATGGCATGTGGCGGTCCATTATCTCTGCCTATCCCTATGGGATAAACGCATGACAGTTTGATTGATTGATAGTGTTTATATTAAATGAGTGTGTATATATCAAATCGAAGACATCCTCAAAAAAGCTGGGTTGCCTAGTGCCCATAACCGTAGAGCTTGTATGAGGAGAATTGTGGATGTGAAGGAAGCGAGGGAGTTGTGTCAGGATCGTGGCAAGTGGCACTCCCGTGACAATTTGATTGATTGATTGATTATATTTGCATTATACTTATTTTACAGTCAGGTCTGGAATTGCTGTTCTCTCGCAAACGTTTATGGATCAGCTTATCAGCTCTGATGGTTGCATCTGTCATAATTATGTTCATACCAATGAATCCCTACAGTGATGATGGGCCAGCAACTCAGAGGCACTATTGGTTTGTAAGTATACGTTACATTAAACATTACTTTCGTTTGGACAGTTAACTCCATTAATGAGTTTAAAATTAAAATTGCGACCGCGCAACACACTAACAGCCGGTTGTACTAAAAATTATAATTTATGAATTTGTAAAAATTATCGTATAATTATAAGTATAGTATAAGTAAAAGAAAAATGGGCACCACTATTTGACTTCACATTTTACATTAACGTTAAACGGATATTTTATATAAATATATAAATGGTAGTTTCGATATAAAATTATTAACAACCCAATTTACGATTTCGTAATAGAATAAGTATAAAGTAAAACTAAATTCGTAAATTAAAACATTTTTGGTACAACCGGCTGTAAGAATCGATATTCATTTTCATTAACAGTTCAAGCTCATTGTCCGAATGAATAAAAGTTGTTTTTGACACTAACAGCGACCGCGTACTTTTTGATAGGATGAATTTCATTGAATTTCATTATCATGACCATTGATGTTGCGCGGTTGGCACTCAGAATGAGCCGAGGATAATTGTAGTGCTTCTCATTATGAGAGCTATAATTAATTTTTAACTAAGACGCGGCATCAAACTTCGATTTGTCTGATGGTAAACAAGAGTAAGTGCTAAATTGCCTACGACTAATAAAACTGACCCATTTGCAGACTGCCCAGTCACCGTCACTATGCGCCGCCCTGTATAGATATGGTCTGGTAAACTTATTGATCATAGACACAATAAATAGATTGTCTAACAAAATATGGAGATAGTTCTGAGGAACTCTTTAACCTTGTTCCTACCTCGTATTTTCCCACCCGTAATACCGCACTGGTCGGGCGAAGCATCCGCATTTTGTCGACCGAATCGGCAGTCGAACTAAAAGGTACCGAAACTCGTGTCTTTGTAGAACAACGACAAGTGGAATCCTTTCCAGCCCATGTGTTCTCTCCATCCTATAACCTTGAACCTTGAAGTGATGCGTGAAGAAGCACCTTTGGCCGGCAGTGACGGTGACAAAGGTAAGCGTGAAGGCTCGGTTTTTACAGTCGTCTTTATTCTTGGACATCCTCTTGATAACCATCAGGCGGTTTGGGTACAGATATCGAGTCACAATAAAAATAAAAGAAAATTTAGTTCAACTTGGATTCGGTCGATTGAATAGAGATGCCTGCCCCGACCTGTGCGGGAGAAAAAGACGATATAAAATTAAGGTAGGGCTTAAATGAGTTTTTACGCTTACAGCACACAGAAATCGTCTCGTACTCATTCAATGGTGATGTAAGGCATCGTGACTCTGGAGTTTTGATCACGAAGCATGACACCCACACACCAGATTCCGTTCTTCCCATCCTAAGGGAGAACAACGTCCATCTGAGCATGAAGAGGGATTTCCGTGAAGACTGCGAGCAGAACGTCTACTGCAATTTACCACTTTATAGGACCAGATTCAATGATACGCTGTAAGTATTTGGTCCTTCGAGCCGGTATTTTCGATATAGGTTAGAATTAGTTGTTTATTCATTGCGCTGTACGAGTATATTTTTTGACGAACAGTATAGTCAAGTAGTAACGTCCATGGTTCGATGCTTGGTTGGTAAAAACATTCTTGAAGAAAAATTAACGATCTTTGGATTGGTTTAAGTATTCTAGAAGCAATTGCTGTCAGATATAATTGTACTTTTCAGGCTCGATACATGGGTATTAAATAATAATAATAATAAATCAGTTTGTTTTGCGTAGAGTCCCGGGTTTGATTTCCGGTCGGAGCAAATATCCACCTCTTTTTTTATATATTTTTTTGTAATGTTTATTCTCATTATTAAATATTGCAAATAAAAATTAAAAGCTATGTAAGAAGTCTCTGCTCCGACCGGGAATCGAACCCTTTAAAGTGTTGTCAAATTACTGCTAATGTTCCAGATGTTAGCAACTTAATTATGACCGTTTGTTTTCAGGCACGAAAGTATATTTTTGTACATGAACCCTCCTACTTCAGTCCAGTCTTCATTCAGATTGGCCAGCCCAAGGGTTTGCACGGGAGAAACCTGCACCTTGTCATTCATCATGCATGGTAAGATTATCGATTGTATTATTATGAAGAGAATTGTGGATGTGAAGGAAGCAAGGGAGCTGTGTAAGGATCGTGGTAAGTGGCGCTCCATAGTCTCTGCCTATCCCTGTGGGAAAAAGGCGTGACAATTTGATTGATTGATTGATTTTTAGATTGTGGTACGGCAGATTCCGCCTGATGGTATGCTGATGGGGACGCTGCTACTATAGTTAAATAACAGTACGTAGCAGTCGCATCCACTATGCTGGTCTGGTTGTCACCGACAAGTGGTGGATTATCAGACTGGGCAATCAATCAAATCAATCAATCAAATTGTCACGCCTTTTGATCTTGACCTGCCTGATAATAAGCAAGAGGAGGAGGTCCAAGAGTCTGTTCACAGCTGCCTCAGTCGCCGTCACTTCTTTACGCAAAGAGGCGGATATTTGTTTCGGATCTGGTTATCAAAGAGTGGTGGCAAATCGTGATGTGATTTAGTCGCCTTTCGGAATCAGCTTGTAAGAGTTGTAAGTCGCCGGTTCCAACGAGGCCGGTATAGTGGATGTGATTGCTACTTACAGTTATTCAATTGTAGTAGCTGTGACATTCATTCCTGGACCACACTCCAGCTTAACATCAAGCGGAGTGCTGTCATATGTCAAGTCACAATAAAAAAAATTAAAAAATCATAGTAGGTCATTTTAAATAACTTACCAGCTCACCACGCGCTAATCAATGCTACGCCTGGTTTTTATTACGCCTAATTTATTTTTCTATAAACTTGTATTATTATTTTTTTCATTTACATTTCTATACTAAGTTACTAAAGTGCTTGTATCATATAAACAGGACAACCAAAGTACATATATCAAAGATACATTAGTACCGGTTGGCGGTCTCGAACTCGTGCTCTTCGGTTTGCGTAACCATTGCACTGCAACTACACCAAGGTCGCCTTGTATAAAGAGAATTGTAGATGTGAGGGAAGCGAGAAAGTTGTGTTAGGATCGTGGCAAGTGGCGCTGTATTGTTTCTGCCTATCCCTGTGGGAAAAAGGCGTGGCAATTGAATTGATTTATTGATTGATATTTTCCTCTTATTCCAGGTCCGCCACATAACATGATAACGTTATGGCCTCGTCCCGAAGCAGACATAATTGAATGGTCACTCCAATCCCCATTGAAGTCATCATTTTCACAAAATGGCCGACCGGTCTACGTCATAGTACACAGCCATGCGACATATAGTGACGTATTCCCACCATTGGAATTTACCATTGTCATATCTGTAAGTATTGTATCTATGACAAAGAATTTGGACTTGAGAAATAGAAGGAGCCCTAAAATAGCGACAAAATACAACCGTTTATACTATTTTCACTTATGGCATTAAAAAGAAGTCAGAAGGGGATGAATATACATTGTTACATTCGTAATTTAGAAGGTTGTCACTAGTTTTGATGATCATTTGACAACCTAATTTAACAGAATAACAAATGACATTAAAATACTTCAAAAGGATGACGGAGCAATTATGGCGCTACTTTTACTAACACGTGACTTTTAATTAAGCAATATTAAAAGTCAACCACAATTACAAGTGGTTGTATTTTCAAAAAAGTAGTACCAACCTTGGAAATAAAGGAATTGAAGTACAAGTAGTTGTCTCTTTCAATCACACGTGGTATAAAAATAATATAAATGAGACAAATAATTAGTTCTTATTTTAGCACAGATTCTATTCTTTTTAAATTCTTTGGTATCTATGAGAATGGGACTTTATTAATTTTCACAATGATATTATAATGCGATTAAAATAAGAATAGGACGGAATCGGCGCCATTTTGTGACGTCTAACTCTCTAACCAACTTCACGTTAGTATGGTGTCTTTTTCTTTGCTTACCGCCAAGAAAATGACACCTTTGAATCAGTCAAGTGATTCCTCAGTCAACAGCCCGTCCTATTCTTATTCTAATAGCATTATAAGTAAAATTATGTAGAAATGTCACCTACACGAGTTTTAGTGTTCGCAAATGGATCAACCACGACTAGGAAGTAGAACGAAATGATAGTTATTTAGAGCAAAAAAGGGACAAATATATGTTGCTCTGCATTGCGACACTGAGTTAGGGTTTGCTTATTAACAAAGTTTGAACGTGCCTCATTCGGAGCGCGTATAACATACCTATACGTCTTTTTCTTGAAATATCATTGAAAATTGTTATATTAATTTTCTATTAGTGTCAGGAACTTACTGATCTCATTATGGGATCAGCTTGTAAATTTCTGGCTCCAACTAGGCTGGGATTACAACTGGATACAACTGCAATTCCAATAATTAATTTTTTATTTTACAGGCACCAAACTACATGCACGATCAGCCATTAATTGACATCTCACAGCATGCACACAAAATCGATCATCCCAACGAATATACAGAAGCTTATAGAGATTTAGTTAGCATTATGCCGAAATATTTCAATATTGCATCCTTCATGACAGTCCGAAGCAATTATATATTCTGAAATGTGTCAAAATTAGTCTTTATGTACTTTTTTAATTAAAAATATGTTGATTTTAATTTGAGTATTCCGACTTTTTTACGTTAATTAATGTTAAGTTCCATGTTGCAGAAATAATAGTTAAGGCATATTTTATTGTTAAGTGTTAATAGCTAATACACAATTTTAGATTAATACCAATTTGTTTTATTACTATAAATCCCGTAAACTCTTAAGAAACTCAATATATCAAACAAGTCATGTCCACTAAAACTGACCATAATTGACAAATATAGTCCAAGAGGTTCAGATCTAGGCTCGACGATTCCATTAAATTCCGGAAAGGAATGAAGCTATGAAACAAATATATATACCGACCGAAAATCGAACCTGGGACTTTACAATTATGAAGAGTTCATCAGTAGATATGAAAGCGTATCGGAGCAGTGCTTTTGATCGATTTACTTACTCTCTGATTGATTATTAGGGTATTCCCATTATATCTATCGACGATAAGCGTCAAGGCCTTGTTTGATTAAATGCGTAAAAGGTCTATTCTATTCTCACGATGCAAGTTTTTGGTTTTGGTTTCGGCTAATTCTAGTTTTAATAGCATTTCTTACCATACATTATTCTAACAGTATCGTTTATCGTTACATATCACTTCATTACTTCAGCGCATCACTTCAGAACTTTATTTTAATTAATAATTAAAAGTTCTAATCTAATTATTTATTAAATCATTATATTATACAATAATAATAATAATAATGTTATTTCAATTATAAAACAATAACACATTGCTCATTCAAATACGCTTTATAAACAATAGTACTAACAATTATATTAGTACCGTATCTGTCATAATCCATTGCTTCTTTTGTAAAAATATGAATTTAAACAATTCATAGAAAATTTTCAATGTATGTTTAAAAACAAACCAAAAGTCAGTGACTTTTGATTTGTGATAATCTGATTAGACCAGTTTTTTTAATCAGGCCGATAAAATATTACTGAATCTAGTAAAATATAATTTACTGATATTTTTTGTTTAATAATAACTACAGATATTACAACCGTAATATCTATAAATTTAGTTATTTTAGAAAAGTGTCGAATATGTGGAAGTGACTAAATAACAAAGTTTTAAAAACTTTCCTTTAAAACTTGTTTTGTGTTTTTTTATTAGTACATGTGTTACAACAGGTATAAAAAATGAGAGAAAGCTTTAATTTAGTGGAAAATGATGGACGAAAACGTAGTTCTAGAGGAGAAATGGTATATTCTTAATTATATTCTTTTTAAATTTCTTCAGGAAAGAATACTTAAAAAATAAGGCGATACGTTTATTTAATAATTTGTATATACTGTATAAATTTTTGGGTTAATACTAATTGGGGTATGAATAGATTTTTTACTAATAAAATTGGGTAATTTTAACTGTTTTTCCTTTTTATATAGCAAATAAGTAAGCTACTTGATTTATTATAGTTACTTATTATCAGATCCATAGCTCACTCACAGGATACAGGGTACATAGCTATTAGAACAGATGGCCGTTGGGAAATGTTCTAGAATGGAGGCCACATACAGGTACATGTAAACAGAGTACAGATGCTGGGCCCATAGCTAGCGGACAAGCAAAGGCAGCATTCCATGCCGGAAAATAAGTTAACAGCTTTTACTAGGCTTTCCAGTGGATGCAACTGCTATTAAGTAACAGTTGCCTCCATTTATGGACTGCACTCCAACTTAAGAGCAGGCAGGGTGTTGTCATATGTCAAGCCACAGTAAATATAACAAATGTCCTTTGCAACATGTCAAAACTCACCTTTTTATTGCCTCACTTTCTCCACTACCTAAATTTTGTAAGGCTTGAGGCTTGGCTGGCTTTGACATTTGGTCTAAGGATGTACTTACAGCTGACCTTGCACTGATTTGTGTGACCCATAAATTTCCTATTTTTATCCATTAAGGAGACCATGGTGTAGTGGCAGTGCATAGGTCACGCAAACCGAGAGCACTCATTTAAAGCTCACCAGTACCAATGTATCTTTAAACATTTACATTTTTTTATTATTATTATACATTTGTATACTAAGCTACTAAAGTGCTTGTTTCACAGAAACAGGACAACCAAAGTACATATATCAAAGATATATTGGTACAGATAAGCGGTTTCAAACCCATGTTACTCGGCTCAGTAGCCATTGCACTGCCACTACACCACGGTCGGCTTAGTTGGTTGTCCTGTTTCAATGATACAAGGACTTTATTAGCGAATATAGAAATGTAAAAAAATGTCTAAATAATGAATTTAATCTGTTCTTGTTATTATCATTATGACTTATAAATAAATATTGTATTTAATTATCATTTGTGTCATTACACTTTATCATCACTGTTGCTTAGGGTGATAAATTCAATTTAGTGTACTTTGGATTTCATTTTGTAATCTTTATTTTTTCCTATTGTGACTCAACATATTGACAGCAACCCCCCTTACGTTACACAAGCTAGAGTTTTATTTGTAATATTAATAATTGTATTAAATATTGCAAATATTTGTTAATTAAAAAAAAAGAAATGGATATTTCTGAATCAGCTTGTAAGTTGCCGGTTCCATCTAGGCCGGCATAGTGGATGTGATTGCTACTCAAAGTTATTGAATCGCAGTAGCAGTGACTACGTCATTCATGGATCACACTTGGATCACACACCCACGCTTAACATCAAGCGGGGTGCTGTCATATATCGAGTCACAATAAAAAAAACAAAGGTAGAGTCATCATGATCATATTCAGCCAGAGGGCGTCCACTGCTGAATATAGACCTCCTACTTAGAACGTCATTTCAAACAACAAGATGGCAGTTGCATCCACCGGTTATTCGTGACTTTCACTATGTCGTCAGGCCTACCTACTCTGTGTTTGTCGGTTCGTGGTCTCCACTCTAGAACCTTTCCTCCCCATTGGTTGTCAGTTTTTCAAGCGATAAGTGCAGTCTTTAAATGAAAGCAGATTATTTCTTACCATGTAATTTTTCAGAATGAATTTTGCTGGACATCGAGGGACAAGAAGAAACACGAATCGGTTAATTTATATTTATTTATTTATATATGTCATCTGTGTTGTATGTGCTTGGTTTTCGAGGACCTGCCAACCAGATCCGTTGGTTCTGTGAAGAGACTTAGTCACGTTTCGGAATTATACATCTTTAGGACCTACACCAGATAAACAAAATTGACCAGTATTTGCTTCTTTTTTGCCTCATGTTAAGCTGGAGTGTGGTCCATTAATGGAGTCAACTATAGTGGATGCATGTAGCAGTTGCATCTCCATATGCTGCCCTATCTGGAGTGGGAAACTCCACCTCACTTTACAGTCTTTGCACTTAGAAGTGGTGTTTCTGCTCTGAATCAACAGGGCAATTGTCACTAATTTTTATTATTGAGACTCGACATATGACAGCACCCCATTTGATGTTAACTGGATTGTAGTCAATGAATAGATGTCACTGCTACTACAATTCAATAACTGTGAGTAGCAATCACATCCATTATGCCGGCCTAGTTGGAACCGGCAACTTAAAAGCTGATCCCGAAACGCGACCAAATCACTTTGGTCTGTATGACCAGACCCGAAGCAAATATCCGCCTTTTTTTATTAACAAATATTTGCAATGTTTAATATAATTATTAAATATTACAAATAAAAGCTATGAAACAAATATTTGCTCCGACAGGGAATCGTACCGCAAAGAACCAATCGCTAACCCTTGCGGCTACGCCTGTCGTCATATTAGTCTTTGAAGAGTTGGTTGGTCCTGGGAGACTGGGTTGTTGTATGCTTGTATGCATGTTTTGTATATTGTGGGCAATGGTGCTATTCTACTGACACACAAAATAATATTATACTGCTTTTGAAATAAGGTTGAATATTGTATAAAGCTGAAAGCTAAGTAGTTTTATACAACTAAATCCTTTAGTGGCATGATTCAAATAAAATATCTGTTTTAATCTCAGGATAAGCTTTCTTTTTTTATTTTCGGTTCATTTGGGTTGCTTGTTCAAATATTGGGTTGGCAAAAATATTTGTTTTGACTGAGGTTTTGTGTTAATAAAAGAGTATTGCGGCCTTGCTTACTTTTCGTAGTTTTTTTTTATTTGTTGAAATTATTAATAATATAATAAAGTAATAATTTCATGACTTAAATTATTTAAATATTCTTCTCAAATAGAGTTTTTTTAATTTGATCTTTAAATTTGATAGCACTCTAACTGATGTTGAACTGGAGTGCGCTCCATAAATGTAAGCGACTGCTTCTATAGTTGAAAACTGTAGTAGCAGTCACATCCACTATGCCGTTGAAAACTGCAAAAAAGGTTTTTGTGTTTTAAGGACATTATTCATTTTGCATGAGGACTTGGGCTTAATTGTATTAATACGAGGGCGGTTCAATAAGTACCCGTGTTAGAAATGAAGACACGATTTTTTTCAAAAAAATGCTTTTTATTTTTCAACATAGTCCCCTTTTAGTAAGATACACTTCTCCCAACGTTCCGGCCATTTTTTTAACCCCTCCAAAAAATAGGATTTGTCGAACTCTCCGAAATACGCCTCTGTCCCGGCGATGACTTCCTCGTTTGAGCTAAATTTTATTCCCGCGAGCCATTTTTTCATGTTAGGGAACAAGAAAAAGTCGCAGGGAGCCAGATCGGGTGAATACGGGGGGTGCGGCAGCGATTCATAACGCAATTCATGCAGTTTGGTCGCGACAACACCAGATGAATGTGCTGGTGCGGTATCGTGATGAAACAACACCTTTTTTTTCGCCAAATGTGGCCGTGTCTCCTTTAATTTTTTGTCGAAGCGGTCTAATAACTCGCTGTAGTATAGTCCAGTGATCGTTCTTCCTTTTTCTAAAAAATCCATGAGGATGACGCCCTTCGCATCCCAAAAAATCGTCGCCATGACCTTACCGGCCGATGGGACGGTCTTCGCTTTCTTTGGTGCAGATTCACCGGGAGAAATCCATTGTTTTGATTGTTGTTTAGTTTCTGGTGTGTAATGATGAATCCAGGTTTCATCAACGGTGACAACTCGACGCAAAAAGTCCTTAGGATCTCGCTTAAATTGCAACACTGCTCTGAAGTTAACAGCCGCATCCGCTTGTTGTCCAGCGTGAGCGATCGCGGCACCCATCGGGCCGACAATTTTTTCATCTCCAACTTATCATGCAAAATATTAATTGCCGTTCCGGTCGACACACCTACGGCCTTAGCTACTTCGCGGACTTTCGTTCGTCGATCAGCGAGAATCATGTCGTGGACTTTTTCAATGATTTCCTCGGTAACCACGTCTGCCGAGCGTCCTGGTCGCTCCTCATCAAAAACGGATGTTCGCCCACGTTTAAATTCGTTAAACCAATATCTAACTGTGATCATAGATGGCGACGTGTCTCCATAAACAGCATCCAACTTTGCTTTTATCTCCTCGCACTTTTTCCCATCCAAAAACATAAAGCGAATTACCGAACGATACTGCTCTTTTTCCATCTTAACGAAAATAACGAAACACGAAACACTCGAATGGCTGCCAAATCGAAACTAACCTATCAATCAGTCTGAATTTTATATTAGCGCCGTCTGATAGATGGCAGCACACGATGATAACACTAACTTCACTCAGGAACGCCCTCTGTCTTCAAACACGGGTACTTAATGAACCGCCCTCGTAGTTGCATATACACAGGGCCGTCTTAAGCATATTCAGCGCCGGGGTGCAAAAGTCAAAGCTCCGCTCGCTTGGTCTCAGTGTAGTAGGTACCTATCGACATTTATGGCGGTCGGCATGCGCCCCCTAAGACTGCGCCCGGGTGCACTGCACCCCTTGAACCCCCGGGTAAAGACGGCCCTGCATATACATTTTAAAACAGTTTGATGTACGAAGATTACAATGTAATTAGAAAATATCTTTTATTTGGCATAGTTTAGGTGTGTAAAATGATCAAACTATAATTATGATAGTTTAAAGCAGAACTGTTAATATGGCGTGTCTTTGAGATTGACAGACGATACAAAATTCATATTTATATTTTCTTGCCAATCTAATTGTTGCATTTATAAGTTATCTGTATTAAACAAATTTTATGCGGCTTATTACGGAGAGACTGTAAAGCTCGAAACGTCGGAATAATAAAAAATTGTAAAATGTAAACCAAAATAAACGCGATAGTAAGCCACATAAAATTTGTTTAATTCATTAATCAATGTTCGCGCAAAATCTAAGAAAATACTAAGTTATCTGTAATTAGGTTTAAATTTCAATTCCTAACAATAACTATTAATACTAATTAACGTTTCATTATCAACTAGGTAATTATCATTATCAATTTTCTTATTAATTTCCCATAGAGATAGGCAGAGATCACAGAGCGCCACATTCCACGATCCTGACCTTTTCAACTCTCTTGCTTCTGCCTACGATTCTCTTCATAGATTTTTGGTTATTGGCACCGTTTATGCTATAGGCTTTTGACAGAAGAAACGATCTTCTGTCTATCAATATGTTGGCCGGTTTAGTAACGGCGACAGGCAACCGTGAACTAAGTCGTTTTTTTCAGTCGTTGGTGCTCTTGGACTTTTAAATAAATAGTCAATATTCACAATGCCATTGGCCGGCATAGTGATGGCGACTGAGGCAGCTGTGCACTGTGCAGCTGTGTTGTCACTCTTGGACCTCCTCTTGCTTATCATCAGGCGGGTCGAGGTCAAATGTAATAAAATAAAAAATTACATTTGTTTTAATCTAATATTTTCCATTTATAGGTTTCCTCCTATTATTTATTGCTTTTGCTTGGATTTCTATTCTCTATCGGTGTACTGACTGCTATTATTGATGACTCACTGCCGGCCCCTGTCTCCGAGCGAGATGCCGTAAGTATACAAGCCTTGTTTTCCACAGATCGTTAAGTGTCACGCCTTCCTCCCACGGATAGGCAGAGACAATGAAGCGCCACTTGCCACAATCCTGACACAACTCCCTCGCTTCCTTCACATTCACATTTCTCTTGATACAGGCTCTATGGTTATGGGCACTAGGCAACCTAGTTTTCTTGAGGATGCTTCTTACATTTTCTTTCATACATTAATATAAAATATGACATAATATTTACACGCGCAAATGGACAGTTATGGAGTACAACTAATTTAGATATAAAACAGTACTAACCAATGACATGTAAATGAATGAATAAATAAAACAATCTTGGATGAAGCACCGCACCTAAAAAAATCAATCAATCAATCAAATTGTCACGCCTTCTTCCCACGAACCTTTCATAAGTCCCTTGCTTCCTTCACATCCACAATTCTCTTCATACAGGCTCTGTGGTTATGGACACTAGGCAACCTGGCTTTTCTTCTCAGATTTGGTCAGAAAACACTCTCCAGGGCCTGCCTTGTTTAAGGCATCCATGATAAAAAAATCAGATGGTAAAAATGCATTCCTGGATTTTGCAGGGTCTACAACGTTTCAGCGAAGAGCGTGCCTGGAAATATTTAAAGGACATTGTTGGCAGTGGACCACGCGTGGCTGGCACTAAATATCATTTGGAGAAAACAAAGGAAATGAAGAATATTGTCGATGGCATAGCAAATGCCTCTAATATTAAAATTCACACGGATTGGCAAATTGTTACAGGTTTGGGAATATTATATCATTGTCATCAGCCAGAAGGCATCCACTACTGAATATAGGCCTCCCCCTTAGAACGCCATTCCGAACTACCAGATGCCAGTGTCATCAGTCCACCTTGCGGGAGACCTACCTACGCTGCGTCTTCCGGTTCGTGGTCTCCACTCTAAAACCTTTCTTCCCCATCGGTTGTTGGTTCTTCGAGCGATGTGGCCAGCCCATTGCCACTTTAGCTTGAGAATCCTACTGGCTATGCCGTTAACTGTGGTTCTTTGGGGAATATCCTTATTCCGGATTCTATTGGGCAGAGACTCACCGAGCATAGCTCTCTTCATTGCCCGCTGAGCGACTCTGAGCTTTTCCAACAGGCCAACATTTAGAGGCCACGTCTCAGTGCCATATGGCACACAATGGTTGAAGACCCTTGTCTTCGGTATTAGTATTGTCTTGAATATTATATAGGTATATTAAAAGTTCAAGTTATTTTACAGTTTTAGTTTAAACTCATTTTAGTTTAGTTTTAAAAATTACAGAGTTGTATTAATTTAATTAGATTGACGAAAGGGATTTATAAATCTGACGTGGATAGATGCGTTAAACAGCGCAGGCCAAATCGGAGACATTCTTAAGAAAGCTGCGTTGCCTAGTGCCCATAATCGTAGAGCTTGTATAAAGAAAATTGTGGATGTGAGGGAAGCGAGGGAGTTGTGTCAGGATCGTGGCAAGTAGCGCTCTGATGTCTCTGCCTGTTCCTGTAGGAAAAAGGCGTGACAATTTGATTTGAAATAATTTGTCAATTTGTTTTGGAGTAATTTTTATTTTGATGTACTTTTACTGTAAGTTTACAGATGTATATTGATGTAATTTCACAGATGTATATTGATGTAATTTCACAGATGTATATTGATGTAATTTCACAGATGTATATTGATGTAATTTCACAGATGTATATTGATGTAATTTCACAGATGTATTTTGATGTAAGTTTACAGACGTGTTTCGATGTAATTTTAATATATATATTTTATTTTCAGGTGATTATTGGCTTGCTGCCCGCCGGCCATTCGTGAATGCGTATGATAGCTTATCAAATATAATTGCTGTATTGGAGGGTGAGAGTGGTTTCAATACTGATGGCACCACAAACACATCTATATTACTCAATTGTCATTATGACACTGTTCCAACCAGCCCAGGTGAATGTGATATTCAAGTTATATATCATTTATGACCACTAATCCTTTTCATCATCATCATCATCATCATCGGTCAGAAGACGACAGGCGTGGCTTAATAGTTGGCGATTGGTTTGTTGCGCGGAAAGTCCCGTCCCGGGTTCATTTCCGGTCGGAGCAAATATTTGTTAGTAAAAAAAGAGGCGGATATTTGCTCCGGTTATTGTTTGGTTATCAAAGAGTGGTAGGCAGTGGTACCCAGTCTGCCGATCCGGCGTAGTACCACCACTTACAAATATACAGACCGTGAAGTGATTTGGTCGCGTTTCAGGATCAGCTTGTAAGTTGCCGGTTACAACTAGGCCGGCATAGTGGATCTGATAGCTACTTACAGTTATTATTATTATTATTATTATTATATTTTAATTATTTTTCAGGTGCTTCTGATAATGGTATATTTTGTGCTGCGATGGTGGAGACATTGCTTCTGTTCTCGAAAAATAATGAAAAATTCAAACATAACATAGTGTTCCTTTTTAATGGAGCTGAAGAAAATCCATTGCAGGTTCGCCTTTAAATCCTATTATTACAGCAGCTACTTGTTTAATACGGCAACCGTGTAGTGACAGTGCAATGGTTACGCAAACCGAGAGCACGGGTTCAAAAACACTTGCCGGTAACAATGTATCTTTGATATATTATGTACTTTGGTTGTTCTATTTCTATAATACAAGCACTATATTATTATGTATCATATAAACAAGACAACCAAAGTACATACATCAAAGATACATTGGTACCGGTGAGCGGTTTTGAACCTGTGCTCTCGGTTTGTGTAACCATTGCACTACTAATACGCCATGATCGCCTTACAATATTAGGACTAGCATTGGATGCGACACACCTCAAAAAATAGGATGAAATTAGTTTTTTATTCTATAATTTCAGGGTGCTTCAGGATTCCTAAAACATCCGTGGTCCAAAGGCGTGACAGCCTTAGTGAATTTAGACGCAGCAGGAACCAATTGTAAATCAATGCTATTTCAAGTGAGTCCTACTATTATAAATATTATTATAAATGTTAGTTTGTTTGTTACGTTTTCACGTAACAACTACTTAACCGATCATCATGAAACGTTGTACACATATTTTTGGAGATACTACAAGTAACATAGGATACTTTTAATTTAAAGAAATATTTTTTTAATTATTTATTTTCTCTTTCTTCTTGTTTATGGCTTTAGTATTTAACTTGCCAGTGTCAAAGTAAAAATATATGGTTCAATGTTAAAACATTGTCAAGTAAAGATGAAGATGAACCACGCTAGTGATTCATCACAAGATGACGATGATAGTGAGGTTGATGATGATCGTTTTAGTAAAGCGGCGGAAAGCCTTTACCAAAACTTCGGAAGGAGTCTTGGAGGGAACACGAAGAAACACGTTTCACAGCTTTAAATTACTTGTTTATACTTGATCAACTTAAAAATGATTACTGGATAACAATTCCACCATTATTACACATTAATATTTATGAAAAACACAAGCTTTTTAAATAATTCAAAATTGCGCGTCAAAACTCAAGTATTTTAAAGTTTCGTTTCAAATCTCCTTTTCTGGGAAGGCAAAGGAAACTTAGTCCGTACAGCCTAGTCTATCGTTATAGTGTCTTTAGTGGATGAATTTTAACCGTACACTTTGTATTAAGAGGATTGTGGATGTTAGGAAAGCGAGAGAGTTGGGTCAGGATCGTGGCAATTGATGCTCCATTGTCTCTGCGCGACAATTTGATTGACTTTATAATAACATGAAATTACATTAAAACTTTGTAAATGAATTCAAAACAAAACTGTAAAAGGACTGAAAACTTTTAAATTGCTCTGCCTATCCCTGTGGGAAAAAGGCGTGACAATGATTGATTGATTGAATATTTTGTTCGGCAGGTTTCAGATCCTAGAGTAATAAAATCATACGCGGCTGTAACAAAGCGACCAAGTGCCCAAGCAATAGGTGAGGTGCTCTTCGCAGCTGGAATTATTCCATCAGACACTGATTTTAGAGTGTTCAGAGATTTCGCACAAATATATGGTGAGTTTAGAAGTTTTTTTATTGTGACTCGACATATGACAACACCCGGCTTGATGTTAAGCTGGAGTGTGGTACATGAATGGATGTCACTGCTACTACAATTCACTAACTGTAAGCAGCAGTCACATCCATTGACGATAGCGGATAGAATAATGAATAGCACAGTGCGGGATAGATGCGGTTTGAAAGAAGATGTAGTGACAAGGATTGACAAAGGAATGCTGCGATGGTTTGGGCAAGGATAAGTGAAAGTAGATTGACTAAAGGAATTTATAAATCTGATGTGGATCGATGCGTTAAACTAAATGAGGCAGACCCAGGAGGGTGTTTTCCGACATCCTCAAGAAAGCTGTGTTGCCTAGTGCTCACAACCGTAGAAGTAAATTGTGGATGTGAGGGAAGCGAGGGAGTTGATCGTGACAAAGAGCGTAAATTTTGATTGTTTGATATAATTGATTGAAGTGATTTTATATTTAGAATACAGTTGGAATAGAATTTAAGTTTCAATAAAGAACATTTACAATTTTTAAAATCTTTAATATTTTTTTAAAATTAATTCAATTATCGATTTTTTTCATTGTGAAACAACATCTTACCTCGACCCGCCTGATGATAAACAAAAGGAGGTCCAAAAGTGACGACGAATGAAAAACCCGAGTTAGTTCATTGCTGCCTCAGTCGCGTCACTATGCCGGCCATAGGTGCTTCTTCACGTTTGTTGATTGCATTGTTTTAGGTGTGGACATAGCGTTCAGTAAGTTGGGCCACGTTTACCACACACGCCACGATTCACTCGCCACCATTAAGGAGGGTGTTCTGCAGCATTCCGGTGACATGCTCAGTGACGTGTCACGGGAAATGGCCAACTCACATCTCTACTATACTAAGGTATTATTTATTGTGACTCGACATATGACAGTACCCCACTTAATTTTAAGCTGGAGTGTGATCAATAAATTAAGGTGACTGCTACTACAGTTAAATAAGAGTCACATCCACTATGCCGGCCTATTTGGAACGACTCTTTCAAGCTGATTCGAAAACGCGACTAAATCACTTCTGTCTGTATACTTGTAAGTGGTGGTACTCCCCCGAATCGGCACCACTAATACCAAACCCGGAGCAAATATGCGCCCATTAAGGCAGCTATTTATTATTTTCTTAGATTTTGCGCGAACATTGATTAATGAAATTTTATGTGGCTTACAAAACTGTATTTTTTGGTCGTAGCGATTGAAGGTCTACCAGAACGAGGCTACTACTACTTCTCGGTCTCCTTTAAAAGCCATTGCCGTAGGTTTTTCGCCGTTTTTTTTACGATTCACCACATGAAATATCATTCGAAACACAAAATGTAGGGCACACTCCTTGTTCAACAATATTAAAAATCACCGAAGACTCAAAACTATGACCAACAAAAAGTGCAGTTTTAAACAAATTAAATGTCAGATCCCGCTCAAATTTTGCGCGTTAAAGCAGTACAGTGCTACCAACATGCAGTAAAAAAAATTAAAACGACCTCTTTTACGCGGGTCTTTTTATTGAGATATTCCCGATACTTTTTACACAGAGTAGTACATACTATATATAATTATATATGTTTTTTTCAGGCTGAAACACCAAATACAGTAGTCTATTGGGATTATTTAAATATATTAATGTTTGAATATAATTTTGACACAGCTATAATTGTCGATGGTATTATCGCCATGTTTGGTATTGCCAGCGTATTTTATTATTTGTCTATGGTTGGATTCCGTAAGTCATTATATAAAATTACTATTATATTTTTTTATTCAGGCGCGATATCTGACTGTGATTTGCCTGATAGTAAGCATTACAATATCCGAGAGTGTCGGCGACTGAATAAACCGATTCTGAGTCACGTGCACTGGAAACTTAAATGCTGGTTTCAAAACGCGACTAAATCACTTTACAATATAAAATTAAAATTAAAAAAAGACTGGGCAGTGGGCACCACTGCCTATAACTCTCAAACAACTAGGCTCGTAGTAAATATCCGCCTTTGTACAATATAATTGTTAAATATTGCAAATAAAAGCTGTGAAATGTTTGCTTCGACGGGGAATTGAACCTGGGACTTTACGCATACCGGTCTGGTATCTACTGGACTAACCAATACGCCAAATCTGTCTTCAAATTATGTACATAAATAAAGGTTTATTTGAACCGAGTTAGGTCGATTTGCAAAATATGGACAACCCGATTCGCAAACCGAATTGATGAATTCGATACAAACCGAGTTGACGATTCGGTCCGACAATCTAAATTGCCTAATACACAGTAAAAAAATTTTCGATGTCAAATATGACTAAATAAATTTGGTGTCTGATCTAAAAATATATATACTTAGGTATATAATAGTTCAAACCGGTTTATTGTAGATGCTAACCCAACTCGGTTTAGGTCTCAACTCGGTTTAATCCGGGTTGAAAAGTCGAGTCGTTACATAATTAAATAACATTTATTTTGTGTATAATTTCAGGTCGTTCTTCAATTAAGGAATTATTCTCCGGTGTTCTGTCACGTGTCTTGTCAGTCGTTGCAGGTGTTGCAGCCGTGGCTTTTGTTACATTGCTTATGACATTATTCGTGGGACAAATGAGGTAAGTGACTTTTAATTTCTTAGATTTTGCGCAAACATTGATTATTGAAATAAACAAATTTTATGCGGCTTATTATCGCATTTATTTTGGTATTGATTTTACAATTTTATTTTATAATATATTATATAAAAGGTAGTTTCGATACTTGTATTGATAAAACTAACAACAGTTATGCTTTTAATTGCTATGCAATTAAGTTATTTACTTGGGCTTAATTGTATTAACAGTTTAATATGCATCTTGAAATAGTTTGATGTACGAAGATTACAATGTAATTGGAATATATCCTTTATTATGCATAGTTTAGGTGTGCAAAATGATCAAACTATAATTATGACAGTTCAAAGCAGAACAAATATGGCGTTGGTTGACAGATAATACAAAATCCATGTCTTATTTTCCAAATAACTCAATTGCACAGCAATTAGAAGCAAAATTGTTATTAGTTTTATCAACACAAGCATCGAAACTACCATTTATATATTTTTTCATCATTGGACATTACGTACATAAAAGCCCAAAATGAATGATTTAATTCATTAATCAATGTTCGCGCAAAATCTAAGAAAATATATGTGTTTTATAATTTAGATATTTGTACAATTCATGGCTGGTGGTGCCAATGTTTTGGTTTCCATTCCTCATTGGTGCAGCTGCTGTGTCACATCTCTATGATGCATCTGGAGTATTTAAGGTAAACTCATTTTCTGATTATTTTAAGACTGGTAGGCAGTGATACCCAGTCTGCCGATCCGGGGTACTACCACCACTTACAAGTATACAGACCGTGAAGTGATTTATTCGCGTTTCGAGATCAGCTTGCAAGTGGCCGGTTCCAGTAGGCCGGCATAGTGGATGTCCTTGCTGCTCAGAGTTATTGAATTGTAATAGCAGTGATATCCATTCATGGACCACACTCCAGCTTAACATCCAACGGGATGCTGTCATATGTCGAGTCATAATTAAAATTCTGGTATTACCACGGATCGACAGACTGGGCACCACTAAAGGACATCATTTATTTTAGGCTTTTATGT
The DNA here is from genome assembly GCA_905220615.1 of Tinea trinotella. Lineage (NCBI taxonomy): Eukaryota > Metazoa > Arthropoda > Insecta > Lepidoptera > Tineidae > Tinea > Tinea trinotella. The sequence goes on along the minus strand of HG992328.1, from coordinate 489,550 downwards.
ACTACTTTTGTAATGTCTAATGAAAATATATAAATTTGATAAAACTAATAACAATTTGCAATATTTGGAAAATTTTGTATCGTCTGTCAATCTCAGAGACACGCCATATTAACAGTTCTGCTTTGAACTGTCATAATTATAGTTTGATCATTTTGCATATCTAAACTATGCATAATAAAGGATAAAATTCAATTACAATATAATCTTCGTACATACTATTTTAAAATGTATATGCAACTGTAAATATAATTAAGCCCAAGTCCCCATACAAAATGAATGTTTTTTTTTTAATTTTTTATTGTGACACGACATCTGACCCCGACCCGCCTGATGATAAGCAAGAGGAGGTCCAAGAGTGACGACGACTAAAAAGGATGTTAGGGAGATGTTACAAAGAGAAGGAAAGGGGGATTTTTTCGTCGAGAACACGCACACCTGATGTCCTTTGTGTTTTTATTTCCAGGGTGGCCTGAACCGCATCCGTCGCATGTCCAAAACGCAAGCGGCGACACGTCTGATGTTGTCATTTGCTATTATAGTATTATTATTTATCAGAAACTCTGCTACGTTGAGATACATAGTGTCTATCCCACTTGTTTTTATGTCAATGGCGTCTTTTGTATCCATTACTACAATTAAAAGACTGAAATTTAAAGGTAACTATCATATTTTGACGATAAGCGTGGCAAATTGGTAACGCCTCAAGTCCCAGGTACGATTCCCGGTCTTATTTGCGCTTATTTATATGCGCTTATTTTGGTTTTGATTTTCAAATTTTATTTTATTATTTCGACGTTTCGAGAGATTTGCAGCCACCATGTATAAAAAGTAGGTATAAAAAAATGTAAAATCAAAACCAAAATAAACGCGATAGTAAGCCGCATAAAATTTGTTTAATTCATTAATCAATATTTGCGCAAAATCTAAGAAAATATTAGCTTTTATTTTTATTTTTTTACATTCCTATGCTAAGCTACTAAAGTGCTTGTATCATAGAAACAGGACAACTAAAGTATATATATCAAAGATATATGGGTACCGGCGAGTGGTTTTGAACTCATGCTCTCGGTTTGCGTAACCATTGCACTGCCACTACACCACGGTCGCCTTTTAAGGGCCTCCCCTTCAGCAGTGGACGTCTTCTGGCTGATGAGATGATGATGATGATTTGTGTTATAGCTCATCAGCAATTAATGTTGGAATTATTATTATGTCTGCCTTCGTTGATGTTCTTCTTTGTGATGGCTGTCAAGATTAATACTCTGATGATACCGATAATGGGAAGGTCGCCGATTTTGAAGCCTGACAATCTGGTTGGGATACTCAACGTGGGCGTGGCGTTGCTCGCTTCAATACCATTGGTATGTGTTTTTTCCAACATTTCTATACTAAGCTACTAAACGTGCTTGAGCTGTTTGGGGTTGAGACGATGGGCCCTTGGCGACATTCAGCTAAGCGCCTGGCCAAGGAGCCAAGGAGAAGTCTGGAGACAGGAAGTCTGGCAATTATTTCTGCCATCGTATTAGCCTTGCTTTCCAAAGGGGAAATGTTGCCAGTCTCCTTGGGACTATCTCTGATGCGACGTCATTAGATTATGTTTTTTATTTATAGTTTAATTATAATTATTATACTTTAAATTTTATCTGTTTCTAAATAAGGTTTTTTAGTTTTTTTTATCTAGTTTATCTACTATATAAAAATAAGTCGGGTTTTCCTTCCTGACGCTATAACTCCAGAACGCACAAACCGATTTCCACGGTTTTGCATTCGTTGGAAAGGTCTCGGGCTCCGTGAGGTTTATAGCAAAGAAAATTCTGGAAAAATTTGAAAATAAAAGCGGGAAAATCTTTTTTCATCTTTTTTTTATCAGCGCCATCTCTGATAGATAGCATGTACTACAAACCAATATTTTAAACAGATGGCGCCGGTGCGTGATACATTGTTTGACAGCTACTCATTGTTCTCTGTTCAGTTAATTTCATGTGACAAACCGGTATTGTGTTCACTGTGAAATTGTCAAAAAAAAGTAAAAAAAATAAGTTACTCGTTTCCTAACATTTCAATTGGAAACCATCAAATCAATCACGTGTATTTTTATTTTGTATATACGAAACATTAATGCAAGCGGTGGACAATAATACTGGTGGTCTATTCTTCCTGGACGCACCTGGAGGAACAGGGAAAACATTTGTCATTTCATTGATTTTGGCCACTATTCGATCAAGATGTGACATAGCTTTGGCGTTAGCATCATCTGGAATTGCGGCGACTCTTCTAGATGGCGGTCGTACTGCACATTCTGCGCTTAAGTTGCCACTCAATTTAAACACAATTGATACTCCAACATGCAATATTTCCCGATCCAGTGCAATGGGAAAATTGTTGATGCAATGCAAGCTCATTGTTTGGGATGAGTTCACAATGGCACATAAGAAATCACTTGAAGCACTTAACTTCACACTGAAGGATCTTCGGCGAAATAACAACATCTTTGGCGGTTTGATGATATTTTTGGCAGGCGATTTCAGGCAGACGTTGCCAGTAATTCCCCGCGGAACGCCTGCAGATGAATTGAATGCTTGCCTGAAGGCATCACCTTTATGGAATAATGTAAAAACATAATCGCTAACCACTAATATGAGAGTTTAACTTCAAAATGATCAAAGTGCTGCACAATTTTCCAAACAATTGTTAGCTGTTGGAAATGGAAAAGTCCCAGTTGATGCGACATCTGGATTAATTACTATTACCAACGACTTTTGGCGATTTGTAGACTCTCATTTAGCTCTTATTGAAAATGTTTTCCCAAACATTAGTGAGAATTATCAGAATTATGCTTGGTTAAGTCAACGAGCAATTCTTGCCGCAAAGAATAATGATGTACACGCACTGAATTTCACCATTCAATCAAAAATTGCTGGCGATTTGGTGACATACAAATACGTTGATTCCATAACAAATCCCGATGATGTAGTAAATTATCCAACGGAGTTTTTGAACTCTCTGGAGTTACCAGGATTTCCACCACATAACTTGCAACGTTGGTACAGTTATTATGATATTGCGTAATTTGAATCCACCGCGACTTTGCAACAGTACTCGACTTCCGTTAAAAATACTTATGCCGAATTTGATTGAGGCAACCATTATTAACGGAAAGTACGCAGGTGAAAATGTATGTATTCCTCGAATACCAATGATTCCGATTGATCTTCCGTTTGACTTCAAACGATTACAATTTCCAGTTCGCCTTGCGTTCGCAATGACAATTAACAAGTCGCAAGGCGAATCGCTTAGTGTTTGCGGGATAAATTTAGAAAATCATTGTTTTTCACATGGGCAGTTATATGTTGCGTGTTCACGAGTTGGAAAACCATCCGCTTTGTTTGTGTTAACGTCAGACCAAAAAACAAAAAATGTGGTTTACCAAAGAGCACTTCAATGAAACGGATAATTTGCGGACACGTATAACGCTTCGATTCAGTATTTACTTTGGATTCACTTTCAATACTTAGAGAAGTTCAACTAAATAACACTTCATTTTTGTAATCGAAATTAATTCATTACTGTTGTGAAATGAAATAAAAAAAATCTTTTCAAATATAAAACAAAAAAATTTTTTTTTCATCTTTTAATCACCAAACGAAATGTTACATAAAACAATGCCATCTGGTGGCGAAACGGAGTTCGCCGGGTTTGCTAGTTTTATATATAAATAAAACAAATATTTGCTCTGACCGGGTATCGAACCTTTGACGCCACGCTTGTCGTCTAAATATATAATATTATTTACATTACAGTCTGGAATTGAACTGCTCTTCTCGAGTCGCCGCATATGGTTTCCAGTATTAGTGACGAGTCTATTATGTGTGTGCGCATGGACGATACCATTCAATATATATAATAATGATGATAGAGTATTGCAGAGACATTATTGGTTTGTTAGTATATTTTTTGTTTATATTAATTCCTATAATAAGCTATTAAACTTGTATCATAGAAACAGAACGACCAAAGTATTATACATTTTTCCTTAATTGGCAAAATTAGTAAACAAACTTTCGACATGACGGACGGTAAATTCTCAAATGTTGTGCCCCAAAAAAAAAAACCATAGCAATTCATAGATATTTTTGAATTGCGATTAAAATAAGAATAGGACGGTATCGGCGCCATTTTGTGACGTCTAACACTCCAACCAACTTCACTTTAGTGTGGTGTCTTTTTCTTTGCGGACCGTCAAGAAAAAGACAAATCAGACAAGTGGAGTTATTCAACAACCCGTCCTATTCTAATTCTAATAGCATGGTATATATTCGTTTTATTATAATTCGCGTCAGTATTAATAGTTTATTATCGTTAATTAAAAACTATTATTACTGACGCGAATTAAAACGAATATAAAAATCTCTATGAATTACTGTCATTTGTCATTTGCAAAGGACATCATTCATTTTGGGCTTTTATGTACAAAAGTAAATGCCTAATGATGAAAAATATATAAATGGTAGTAGATACTTGTATTGATAAAAATGAATACGATTTTGCTTTTAATTGCTGTGCAAAATTGAATTATTTGGAAAATAAGATTGTATCTGTCAATCTACGCCATATTTGTTCTGCTTTATACTGTCATAATTATAGTTTGATCATTTTGCACACCTAAACTATGCATAATAAAGAATAAATTCCAATTACATTGTAATCTTCGTACATCAAACTATTTTGAAATGCATATTAAACGGTTAATACAATAAGGCCCAAGTCCCCATATAAAATGAATGATGTCCTTTATCGTTTCCATATAAATGATTTTTGTTAAAAATAATGTATAGGTATTGTGTTTAATTTTAATAACTATTGTGCATTTGTTACACTGTGTATATCCTATAGACTAAAACAGTAGTAAACAGTTTCCTTAGATAAAGGGCATTAAAAATGGTGATTTTGATGTTTGTTTACTAGTTGTGCCAAGTAAGAAAAAACCCAGTATACATATGTTCTCCCCATCCTATAGACTTGGATCCTTCAAGCGATGCGTAAAGAAGCACCTTTGGCATAGTGACGGCGACTGAGGCAGCCGTGAATGGAGGCGGCTCTTGGACTTCCATCTTGCTTACCATTACTTTACTTTACTATTACTTTAGTGACGCCGACGGAAAAAACTTTATACGCATTTTCAGTCGTTGACGCTCTTAGACTTTCTTTTGCTTACCACCCTGCAAGTCAAGGTAACATTTCAAGTATTGATACTTCAATCATCAATCAATCAAATTGTCACGCCTTTTTCCCACAGGGATAGGCAGAGACAATGGAGCGCCACTTGCCACAACCCTGACACAACTCTCTTGCTTCCCTCAGATCTACAATTCTCTTCATACAAGCTCTATGGTTGTTTAATTATTAGCAATTTTCAGCATTCAGAAATAATAACGTACGACTTTAACAATAGTGAGGTGGGCAGGGACACTGGAATATGGTTCGCTCATACGGAAGTTAACACGCCTATGTCAGTACTAGAACATTCGACAAAATCAGGCATTGAATTAAAAGTGTCAACGAAATATAATGATTTGTGCGAAACGAAGCCATATTGTAATCTACCCATGTTTACCCCTAGAACTATTGAACATACGTAAGTATATAGGTTGTCCGTTTAGAGGGGTAGGCAGACAGGAGGTGGTCAGTTGCCCACTCTGCAGATCCAGGGTAGTACTATCATTACAAGGTGGTACTATAACGGTAGAAGCATCGAAGCTGACGACAGGCGTGGACGAACGGTTTAGCGATTGGTTTGTTGCGCGTGAAGTCCCGGATTCGATTCCCGGTCGGAGCAAATATTTGTTTAATAGCTTTTATTTGTAATATTTAATAATATTAAATAATATTAATATTGTTAATACAAAAAGAGATTGATATTTGCTTCGGGTCTGGTTATCAAAGAGTGGTAGGCAGTGGTACCCAGTCTGCTGATCCGGGGTAGTACCACCACTTACAAGTATGCAGACCGTGAAGTGATTTGGTCACGTTTCGGGATCAGCTTGTAAGTTGCCGGTTCCAACTAGGGCGGCCTAGTGGATGTGATTGCTACTCACAGTTATTGAATTGTAGTAGCAGTGACATTCATTCATGGACCATACTTCGGCTTAACATCAAGCGGGGTGCTGTCATAAAATTAAATAAATAAACAATAAAAAAATATATAAAAAATCTGTCGACCGTATAGGTACACAGATTAAAGGCCTTCTTCGTTTTTTTATTTTGAGTCGACATAAATGACAGTACCCCGTCAGATGTTTTTATATTTATTCCTGTATAAAGTGTATATGATACCTATTTTTCAGAGTTGTGGCTCGACATATGATGTAAAGTTGGAGAGCGGCTATGAAAGTAGGTGACTGCTACTACAGTTAAATAACTGTAGTAGCAGTCACATCCACTATGTGGTATGCTGACTTTATAGTTTGAAATGTTAATTATAACGAGTCATTTTGCTAAAAATTAGATTTTTTCAAGTAATCATGTAAAATTATTTATAACTACCGGCAGACTGTGAAGTGATTTTGTCGCGTTTCGGGATCAGCTTGTAAGTTGCCTGTACCAACTAGGGCGGCCTAGTGGATGTGATTGCTACTCACAGTTATTGAATTGTAGTAGCAGTGACATTCATTCATGGACCACACTTCGGCTTAACATCAAGCGGGGTACTGTCATAAGTCGAGTCACAGGAAAATTAAAAAAAAATAAAAGGTAATAAGAGCGGTGACTTTTGTGCTGCGCAGTATAAGGATAGGCACAAAAAAGAGCTTTGGACGATTGCACATAAATTATTAATATTTTTAAATTTGTATTCATTTAAAAAGTGAAGAGTAGTTGACAAGCCAGCTACTGCGCAGCTTGTATGCCGGCGCTCTTTTTATCTGCCGGGATCTAGCTATGTGTGTGTAATAAATGAATATGTTAATTTCAGCCAAAACAGTATTTGGGCAGAATTCAGCGCACCATCCGAGGCAAAGCCCAAACCGATGTTTAAACAAATAAACAAACAATGCGAAGGAAAAACGTGTGCATTCACTTTTGAATTTAATGGTAAGTATACAGACTGCTACTCACATTTAACTGTAGTAGCAGTCTTTTTTTATTATGACTCGACATATGACAGCATCCCGCTTGATGTGTGGTCCATGAATGGATGCCACTGCTACTAAAATTTAATAACTTATACGTATTTTTTATAAATTTAATACGTGAGCAATCACATCCACTATGCCTGCCTAGTTGGAACCGGCAACTTACAAGCTGATCCCGAAACGTGACCAAATCACTTCACAGTCTGTATACTTGTAAGTGGTGGTACTACCCCGGATCGGCAGACTGCCTACCACTCTTTGATAACCAGACACGAAGCAAATATCCACGTCTTTTTTTTAATAACAAATATTTGCAATATTTAAATGTTGCAAATAAAAGCTATGAAATTTTGCCTAGTTGTCGGCTATGTTCGACGAAGAGTTGGTGGAAGGCTATAAATAATAGAATTAAAGGTAAAGGTATAATTGATATATTTGAGTGAACTGCACAAGTCAAAGGTTGGCGAAAGAGTGCCTTAGAAATATACATGAAGATTACAAATTACATCGTTACCATATTAGTATTTAGCACATAGAACAAAGAAAAGATCATGTATCATAAATGGCATCTAGGCCATAGCGACAAATACAAAATTATGAGTAATACATGATTGGCACAAAATAAATATTTGCTCTGACCGGAAATTGAACCCGCAATAAACCAATCGCTAACTGTTTATCCACGCCTGTCGTCACCTTCATTACTGGATCGTACTCTAGCTTAACATTTGGCCGGCATAGTGACGGCGACTGGGGCAACGGTGTGGCTCGGTTTTTACAATCATCGGGACTCTTTTTTATATTTAAATTATTTACATTTCTATACTAAGCTACTGAAGTGTTTGTATCATAGAAACAATACAACCTAAGGTCCAAGATAGATATATGTAATCTCTATTGGATCTCCTCCTGCTTACCAACAGGCGGGTTCTGGTCAGATGTCAAGTCACAATAAAAATATATAAACATGAGACGGGGTGCTGTCATTTATGTCAGGTCACAATAAAAAAACACCAGGCGAGTGCTGTCATATGTTGAGTCACAATTTAAAAATAACTTCTTCACCAGGGCCACCGCACCAGGGTATAATAATATGGCCAAGGGACAATATAACATTAAAATCATGGTCTTTTGAATCACCTGTTGAAAATGCCACTGTTCTACTGGATAGACCGGTCTATTTCGTCTACTATTCAAGAGCTACTTATACGGAAAATCAACCAGCAAGAAGAATCACATTGACATTTGATGTAAGTCAATCAATCAATCAAATTGTCATACTTTTTTCCTAGAGACAATAGAGCGCCACTTGCCACGATACTGACACAATTCCCTCGCTTCCTTCACATCCACAATTCTCTTCATACAAGCTCTATGGTTATAGGCACTAGGCAACCCAGCTTTCTTGGGGATATCTCCGATTTAGTCGGCGAACACCCTCTTGGGCTTCGTTTAACGCATCCACAGATTTATAAATTTATTTTGTCAATCTACTTTCACTCATACTTTTTATGAAAAGTATACTTCTTTTATATAACTTGTCACACCTTTTTCTCATAGGGATAGGCAGAGACAATGGAGCGCTACTTGCCACGATCCTGACACAACTCCCTTGCTTCCTTCACATTCACAATTCTCTTGATACATGCTCTATGGCAACTTATCTTTCTGGAGGATGTCTCCGCCACGGTTCCTGAATTTAAATATTTATAAATTAAAAGCCCAGGGTCTGGATCTTTGATAGATCTAGGGTTTATCATAATTTGAGTATTGACATAATTTCCTACTAGTAATGTTGGTAAGATCTATTTTAAACAGATAGAACTAGACATTTTAAAAAATAAACTATATTCATAGCAGCTTTAATTTTATTATATTTTTTTTGTGAATTGAACTAATTTTATGCGGCTTACTATCGCGTTTATTTTGGTTTAAATTTTATAATTTAACGTCGGAATAATAAAATAAAATTGTAAAATCAAAACCAAAATAAACGCGATAGTAAGCCGCATAAAAATTGTTTAATTCATTAATCAATGTTCGCGCAAAATCTAAGAGAATATTATTATTTTGTTTTTAATTTTCAGGGTATTGAATCTGCAAAAAACCCAGTAGTGGATATAACGTTTAACGCAAACCGAATACAGCATCCTGAAGAATTCACAGAACCATATAGGAAATTAATGGAATCGATGCCTGATTATTTTAACATAGCTACATTTATATCGTCCAGATACAATTATGTCTTTTAAATGGACTCATGGCAGGATGAGACAAGCTATGTTGGACGCTTTTACCTCTTACAGCAAATTATCACGGCTTAATTCCTACAAGGATATGCAGAAACATGTCTCCCGCGGTCCTTGCTTTTTTGAAAATGTCCCCCATTTTTATTATCGACCTCTTTTTTAATTATTCCATATAAAAGCTATGAAACAAATATAGGATCGTGGCAAGTGGCGCTCCGTTGTCTCTGCCTATCCCTGTGGGGTTATTGATTTTTTCATTGTGTGCGAACATAAAATGTGATGTTAGATTGTTATCATAAGTTTTTTTTATTGACTCCCCCTCCTCATGGTAAGAGTGCAGTCTGAACGAACTGACTCAGTTTTTGTCACTATGCCGGCCAGACTTCACGCCTCACTTGAAGGTTCCAAGGTAATAGGATGGGGAGAACACACGGGCTGGTAAAGCATTCCACTTGTCGATTCAACAAAAAGAAACGTCGAATCGATTAGCTCACGAAATGAGGATGCCTCGGAGAGCATCACGGAAGTAAATTGACAAGGTAGAAAGAAAAACCAAGGTCAGAGTTCCTCTGACGTCCTCCGGCGAGAGGTAGGCAGTGGTGCCCAGTCTGTCGGTCAGTCACCAATTACAAGTATACAGACCGTGAAGTGATTTAGTCGCGTTTCAGGATCAGCTTGTAAGGTTGCCGCCTTCAACTAGGCCGGCATAGTGGATGTGACTACTACTTACCGTTATTAAATTGTAGTAGCAGTGACATCCATTCATGGACCGCACTTCAGCTTAATATCAAGCGGGTGCTGTCATATGTCGAGTTACATTAAAAAAATAAAGTTATTTATATTTAATACGTATAATTTTTATACGAACAAATTATTTTGATAATTGCTTTTATTAAATTGTATTTTTTTATATTATGGGTGTTTTTTAAAATGTTAAAAATAAAACAAAGTTTAAATTGCAAAAATATGTTTTTTATTTATTTAAATCCTTGATCAGACTCTTTTTTACTTATAACAAATAACATATAAAATAATACTTAAATATATATAAAAAAGGGTCACAAAAATAAAAACAAGTCTTTTTATAATAAATTTTTATATTACTCTTTATCACATTTTTTATTATAAAAAATATAGGTTCTTATTAACAAAGTAAATAACAGTCGTTTTTTATAATATTTAAAATAACATTTATTCAGGACCAAGCTTAAGTTAAGTTCCAAACAAATCTACAATTCTAAAGATAAATTCTTTGCTGAAAGAAAAAAATTAAGTTAAAAACGTCCCCAGTATAAAAATATCAACCCACGACATATGCCAGCACCCCACTTGATGTTAAGCTGGAGTGCGGTCCATGAATGTATGCGACTACTACTGCAACTAAATAACTGCTAGTAGCTGTCGAATCCACTATGCCGGCCCCGTAAATGAAATAGAACATAATTTCAAGTTGAAATTTAAAGAAATCGCGCGAATGTCATAATTTTATACTTAGGGACATCTAACATTAAAAAATAAATGCTAAGTATTATTCCTCTACCTATCTCTGTAAGATATGTAGATGATACATGATATACCAATGCTGAAAAACCAAACCATAAAAGCGAAAGGAAGACTGGTTTAAAATAAATTAATGTACCGGCTGCATTTGACCAACTGCATTGACGCTTAAAAATAGTTATTTTTATTTTCTTTACTAATTCCCGGTTCCTATAATAAACTATCCATGATCGGTAACAGTAACCATTCGTTGTTTACTTCACAATTCATTGACGTTTGAAAAATAATATATATTAAAAAAACAGTTTCTCTTTTTCATACTTTATGCTAGTAGTTGTCGGTAACTTGACTTACAAGGCGTATTTAATAAGAACGGGTTTGACATACGGCTGGTAGGTAATACAATACAATATAAAACTTTTTTTTACTTTATTTATATTTCTATACTAAGCTACTAAAGTGCTCGTATCATAGAAACAGGACAACCAAAGTACATATATCAAAGCTACATTGCTACTGGTGGGTGGTCTCGAAATCATGCTTTTTTTTGTAACTATTTCACTGCCACTACACCACGGTCGCCTTATATGATTTAACTGTTCGTATCAAAAACGATCCGTTTGACAGATATAGGAACCGGACGCAATTCATACATTATCAATTGATTTACGTTTACTTATGAAATTAGCATTTATTTTTCAATATTAATATTCTACGTTAATTACCGTACTCAGAGACTTAAATTATTTGTTAAGTATTAGTCTGTTAATTTGGTTAATGACAAATATGTTGTTTTCTTTTATAGAAACGTCTCTGATAACGGCAATTTCTTAAACTATTTACACCGTATAATAAAAAAGCACAAAATATAGTTAACAAGATAAAAAAACAAATTTATTACTTCTAAAATGTATTTTAATCAATACATGAGGCAGACAAAAGAGGGCGCTGCTTTCAAATGTTATACCTCAGCTGTCAAAGACGGCAAATCGTCTACGAACTTCATTACCACAGCTGCGGGCCGACCGCGTTACACAATGACAATGGCTTTGTTTTAACAATTGTACTCCATTCATGAGCTTCAAAATTAAAATTGCGACCGCGCAACACACTAAGAAGCAATGTTAATTTTTATTAACCGTTAAAGCTCATTGCAACTCATTGTCCGAATGAATAAAAGTTGTTTTTACACTAACAGCGACCGCGTAACTTTTTGACAAATGGGAATGAATTTCATTGTTGTTTCCATTGAAGTTTCGCAGTCGGCCCCTTGGGTTATCAAACCTAATAAACCGTTTAACCTAATAAATCTTCTTTAGTAATATAAAAAGAACAAATCCTAAAAAGCACATTTAACTTAAGAAATTCTTTATAATTTTTATACCATATAAAATTTTAATTATACTAAAAAACTATAATAGTTTCTTTAAAATATGGCTCGACATCTGACCTATTGCAAAGGGAGGTCAAAGAGCGGCGTCGACTGATAAAACGACTCAGTTAACGGCAGTCTCAGTCGCCTTCGCTATGCCAGGCACAAAACAATATTGTCACTACCAAATGTTTTTTTTATTTTTTTATTGTGACACTACCTTTGACCTCGACCCGCCTGATGATAAGCAAGAGGAGGTCCAAGAGTGACGATGTAAGCCTTATCAGTTTAGTTTACAAATTAAAAAAGAAAAAGCCAAAACACTTATCGAGTGACATTACAGTACGAGCAAGTTTATTACAGCTGAGATTTACAAAACGCTTAATCTTTTATTATTATTATTATAATCATATATTTCTATACTAAGCTACTAAAGTGCTTGTATCATAAAAACAGGACAACCAAAGTACATAATATCAAAGATACATTGGTACCGGTAACCATTGCACTGCCCCTACACCGCGGTCGCATTATAGTATTTTTTTAAGTTAAAGTTACTTTAAATTAAAGTACAGTTTAAACATATTGATTACTAATTAGTATGACTAATTCGCGTTGAGAAAATAGTAAGTCAACGTCGTTCATCAGACTGACCACGAGCCGCCGACCAATCAGATTGCAGAAAATTATAAAGACTAATTCACACTGACTGATTGGATTAAATCATGGTACTCGAAAAAGAAAAACCTTTTATAATAAATACGAACAAACATTGTACAGATACTGATTGAAATATCTTTGAATTAAACAAATTTTATGCATTTTGGCATAAAAAGGCAAAAAAAAATGTATTTAAATACAATATATAACTATAGCTTAATTATTATGAAAGGAATCTTTTTTTAAATGATTAATAATTACACTTTGAATACAATTTATTATGCATTTTTATTTTTATATTTTATAATAAACAAAAGAGAGCAAACATAAGTCAAAGTACAAAAGGAATTTTAGTGATAAATATTTGATTGATATTAAATACTTGACAAGGTTTTGTCACATTAAAAATAATAATTTAACAAAACTTTGAATTTTTATTTTCTAATCGACATTTTAAAATCCTGTCGACTCGAGTATCCAACCCTGTCATAGGTTGAAAGGAGTTAATATTGATTGGAATATTAAAGAATTTATTATGTTTTTTCTATATGTTTCTTCCTATTTATTTTTATTGTAACTCGACATATGACAGCACCCCGCTTGATCTTAAGCTGGAGTGTGGTCCATGAATAGATATCACTGCTACTACAAATCAATAACTGTAAGTAGCAGTCACATCCACTATGCCGGCCTAGTTGGAACCGGCAACTTACAAGCTGATACCGAAGCGCGACCAAATCACTTAACGTTCAGTATACTTGTAATACTGTATATTACCGGTACTTTTCTAAAAAAAAATGTTACATATTTTTACTAAACTCTCAATTCTCTTTCTACCCGCAGAGCCTTATTCATAATTCTTAAAACGTCCGTATTACCACAAAAATTATAGGCGTTTAAGACAGGCAATAAACATGTTATAAGTCATGTCATTCATTCATGTATTCAAAGCGTAGAATCACAATGTATTTAATTATAAAAACTAAACAACTAATTTTATATTAAAAGGTGATGTGTGTTTTATTATAAAGGATGTTCACTCTCAACAAAACACATATTTTGTAATACAATTAAACTTATTATATAGAACAAAACAATGCATACATATTGACGCTCAAACGCTTTTCAGGAAATCTACTTTCTTCTACAGGGAAAACCCATTAAATTTAGAATTTATTTAAAAACTTAATGCACAATAGTACAAAGGCGGACTTAATGCTAAAGGCATTCTCAACCAGCCAGACCTTTAGGATGTTGATCCGACAATATAGATAAGGTGCAAATAATTTTAAATAAATACATGTAAATTAATTCACAGACAATAAAAATACTCAAATACATATATACTTTGCTAGGTATACAGTGTGTGGGGGATCAAAACAATATGGTCTGCACGAATAAGAAATAATACATCGTCCGATCTAGGTGTGCAATGCGTGGATAAAACGCTGATCACGAATAAGTTAAAATACTTCAAAACGAAAAGTAACTTGTCCGCTTATTGTTTTTTTTGTACTAATTTTCAGTATTGTACTACACCCCGCTAACTCAACGTTCACAATCACCTTAAAGGTTTGGCTGATTGATAATGCCAGCAAATGCTAATTAAAATAATGCGGCATTAAGTGCGCCCATTGTAAATAAAGCACAATAAAGGTCTACAAAACCTAAAATGCGATTTGAAATTGACACTAAATTTAGTCGGCGATTTGAAGTTGGCGCTAAATTTAGTAGACTATTTGAAATTGGCGCTAAATTTTGTCGGCTATTTAAAATTAGCGCTAAATTTAGTAACTATTTGAAATTGGCGCTAAATTTTGTCGGCTATTTAAAATTAGCGCTAAATTTAGTTGGCTATTTGAAATTGGCGCTAAATTTAGTCGGCCATTTATTACCATCTAATCGGATTTACGCATACATAAGTGTTAATGAGGTGTTAAATGGGGCAAAATAACATAGGTGTAAAAGTGCGCATTTTTTCCAATGTGTAAAATAGCGCCATAAAGCAAACGAAAGCTATCCTAATTAGTCGCACTTGCCCCACTTAACCTATCTCTATACAAAATTAACGCAACGTAACGGTTAATCGACTTGCGGCAACCATTTTAGAGTTAAATTTCTTCATAAATACTTGAGCTGCGGACGCACTCCTGAATGTTATCTTCGCTGAACGACTTTCTTTTTCCATAACCAAGTTCTGGAATAAACGCGCCAAAATACTTCATTTTTTATTCTACATTATTCTTATAATTATAAAAACTTAAAATATACATTATTATTAATAATATAATATTAACTTAAATTATATTAACAAAGTTTAGATTATATTGTGAATATCTTAAAAGTTATCATTGTACTCAAATGAGAACAATGATAACGTGTGGGTTAACTTAAAAGTTATTATTGTACTCAATTGAGAACAATGATAGCATGTGAGTTATTTCTAAAGTTATCATTGTAAAATTATAATATGCCGACCTTATATCAAAGTTATTATAAAATGAAATTGATATAAGTTCGGGGTGTTAATAATCGGGGTTTAAATTAAATTACACTCAACTTATTGTACTACCTTAACAGGGTCAATGTTTCATGATATATTAAAAAAATAATTAACGACTAATAATTATTTTAAGTGATTGCAATGTCAAACTTGCAGCCATCTTAAGATTACACAATTGTGTTTAATAAAATATGATCACAAAAATAATTCACATAAAATGTGTTAAAATTATTGAAACATAAAATTATTGACTAACTAAATAATGATCTGTTACAAAAAATTACAATAAATATTCTCAATGACGCTTTTTTTTTAATACACAGTCTTACTCTTTAATATTACAATTGATAAAGTTGTATCATAGAATCTGAACGATCAAAGTATCTATAGATACATACATGGGTACCAGTAAGTGTGAACGAACCAGAATCGGTTACTTTATGCAGATAAATATAATACACGTAAATTATTAAAATATGTGTAAATAAATAATTAAACATATATTATAAACTATTATATATATATTTATACTAATCAGCAAACAATATGAACAAATAGCAGGAGTGGGATGGGGAGCCGTAACGCATTTAATTTTGGTATTTAAAAAAAAAATGACTTGTCATTTTCAAGTTTACACAGTCAGGTTTCGCAACCTTAAAGGTTGTCTAGGATTAAAGTTGCCTTAACAACTTTTAGGTCGCGATCATTGAGGCGAAAGAGTTGCTGACACTCGTCGCAGCAGTCGCATCCGCTGTGCCGAGCTAGCAATCTATTTTTCTTCAATAGATGTAGTAATTGCTAGGTCAGTTAAACAATACCGAAACGTCACAAACACTTCTTTCGTCACACCGCTTACTTTATTAATTTTACTAAATTCTTAATTGAGAATAACGTGTTGGCTAACTTTAAAGTTATCATTGTACTCAATTGAGAACATTGATAACTGGTGGTTAAAGTAAGAGAAGTAGTAAAATACGTCAATACGCTCATAGATGATTTCAAAAACGCCGACCTTATGTCAAATTTATTATAAGTTCGGCCTGTTTTAAATTTAACCGCATACTTTTCTTATTTTTTTCCGACACACCGCTTTTTTGTTCAATATCATTGTTAATCAGTACATCGAAAAATATAAACTAAACTACATATATAAAAAAATATCTAAACATTGGCAGGAGTCCTACCGCTCCTGTCAAATTAGAAGTAACGCACGAAACAGTGACTCTCAAAATAAGCACTTAGAGGTTGCTGTACTCAATTAAGGAAAGAGATAAATTAGAGTGGTACATTGTTTAATACCGCGGAACTACTTTGCGTAAGTGGCACAGACAGACACGACAGTCTACAAGGAACAAAAACCTTAATAACTCATGTTATGTCATGAGTTTTATTATAATTGTTACATACATCTTACTGATTTTAGTTTTAAATTGTAAACAAAGGTCCACTGGTACTCAACCTCAATTGTTAGGCGGTATTACAAGGAGTTTATTGCACTATTGAATAATTTGAATAAGGAATACACTACCCTAATTTACCGCTGTATATACAGATCACAGTGACCCCTAGTTGCCATCACAAGTATAACTACCGGCAGATAAAAAGAGCGCTGACTTTTGAACAGCGCAGTATAAGCATAGGCGAATTAGTAGAGTACTGGACGATTGCGGTGGGAGCACATCCGCGCATCGTCTACACATAATTGACAACATGTCATATTTATAACCTGCATGTATTATTACGTTATATGAAAGAAAATCTAAAAGTAGGACACCCATATTTTTCTGTTTTTCGAAATTATTTTTTTTTCATTCATAATTTCGACTTTGAAATTCGGTATATTCTAAAAGGACGTACGCGCCAAAGGACGTCATACATACATAACAGATAGAATGGCGATCTATCCTTTGCTTTACTGTGGCCCACTGTCATATATATACTTCTCATCTTTGACTTTGACATTAATGTTTTCTTAAAAACAATTTGAATGCAGGGTAAAGGTAACTTCCACATTCCTCCGTATGTGTGGCGTCATAACATGTTTTTGTTTTTATTTTTTTTCTCAGAAATTAAGAAACATAAAATATTTTAAAAAATTTGAACTCGGGATACGAAAATTAAGAAATGGTATTTTTGTTATAAGGTTGTGTCAGTTTTGAAATGTTGTCAATTATTAATATTTTTAAATTTATAGTCATTTGTAAAACATAAAGTAAGTAGTTAACATTACAAGTTACTTAGCTTCAATTCCAGCGCTCTTTTTATATGCCGGGAGATCTAATCCATTGTTTTACTTTGAGCGCCATCGACTCGTGCAGAAGTGGCTTAAACAACTACATACGCTCTAATTTTTATCTAGAATCTAGATCACACTCCTGTATCACAGCAACACTTTGGGAGATCTATTTATTCTACGTTTATTTTAAATAAACTTATAATATAAATAATAAATAAGGACATAGTGAGAAAAAGTTTTTTTCTTCAAAGTATCAATATTATGTTGTATTTGCATTTAAATTGTTTCTATTTCAGTGCTAAGCTAAAGATATTTTATCATCATCGTCAGCCAGAAGACGTCCACTGTTTAACATAGGCCTCCCCCTTAGAACGCCATTCCGAACGACAAGATCGTTACTCGTGACTTTCACTATGTCGTTAGTCCACCTAGTGGGAGGCCTACCTACGCTGCGTCTACCGGTTCATGGAGTGCTTTGTAAAACATTTCTTCCTCCTCGGTTGTCGATTCTTCGAGGGATGTGGATGATATCGAAAATATCGAGATATTTTATAATGTAGTTATCTACATATATGGGACATATTCATTTATTGTAACCCATCAGATAGATAATCTTTAAATAATGTAAATCTGGCAAGCTTTGCATACGAAAAAAAAAGAAAAGAATTCACAAATGGCGAGTACATATTCGTGAATCAAAAAAACTGTTTTGTTATTTCAAAAACAAAGCAGAAATTATAAAAAAAATATCATCTGCTAAAACAGTACAAGATAGAACAGCTAAAATGTCTTCAATTTCATATGAAAGAGCTTTTACTAGCTTTTGCCTAAACACTTGCTACAGATGAGTCTTGCGACATTAAAGACAAAGCACAAGTCTCCTCATCAACTCATCACACAAATAAGAACCGCCATAAATGCAAGAGTATGGACATTCGCAAAGTTCGACATCAAAAGGTGGTGGTGAGCAGCTCATCTAAAGAGATATTAAAAGTTGGATCGTCTACTAGAGATTTTTTTCTCGGCACTAAAAAAAGAAGAAACCTATGCTAACGAGACCTCTTGTAATAATTAAAGACGTTTTAAAATTTAATACTGATTAACAAGTGTTGGAGACCTGAAACCGCTCAACCCTTACCACGAGAGTATAGATGGGGCATTACGGTTAATGGGCACCTGAAACCTCATCTCGAATTGAATGAAGACAAAATAGCTGCAAAAATTCACATGGCGGATATTACAATAAAATTAAATGAGCTAAAACTGAAAAATCTAAATGTGGGTGTTCTCGCGGTCAACAGTAGATGGCGCTGAACTGTGTCATGTGTCAAAACACGCGGAAGGAAACAAGTGGTGTTGAGTTTAATGCCTCCATACATGCGAAGTGGTGAGTCCCATCTATTTTTCTCAATCAATCAAGAAATACCAATCAATTCTAGAAACACCCTCACTTTAAGTTTTTATTTATTTTATTGTGACACGACATCTGACCTCGACCCGCCTGTTGATAAGCAAGAGGTCTAAGAATGTCGACAACTAAAAAAACCGAGTCAGTTCACGGCTCCCTCAGTCGCCGTCACTATGCCGGCCAAAGGTTGTAACGCGGCAAGTTATACTACCTTTACCTTTACTATAGTTACAAATAATCCAAAAAAAGTTGTCCAATGGTTTAATGTTCACGCCTTTTCCCACAGAAACAATGGAGCGATCCTGACACAACTTCCTCCCTTCCCTCACATCCACAACTTCTTTTCATCAAATTATATTTTTTTCTCAATAATAAATGCAAATAATTACGTGCAATTAATTAAACACAAACAAAATATATAAACAAAACTTTTTCTCAATACCATTATAATATTAATAGAGTTAATAAATATTTAATAAGAATAATTCAAAACAAATCGAATCAATGTATACACAGTCGCAGTCGCTATGCCGGCCAAAAGAGAAACTACCTACCTTCCATTATATATATTACAACTCTATTAATATGTTTTTGTAAAACTAAATTTTAGCTTCAAACAAATCGGCTTTTTGATTTATTTATACACAATATTTATATTAATAATTTTTTTAATTAAAAATCACAGCCATATTTTTATATTATATTAGCATTAAATTTTGATTATTATGAAATAAAAATTGCTGAGTGCGCCGATATCTTTGAACCAAAGTGTATAATAATTTTAACTAAAACAAGGCGTTATCAATCTTCTAATAAAATTTAGATCATTTTTACCTAGTAATATATATATTCGTTTGGCCCACATTTATAACTGGTTTTTATAACCTTTAATGAAAAAAGAATTTTGTTTTTAATCCTAAAAGGACTTTGAATCATAATTATAAAGGCGACTACTACTACTGCAAGTAGCAGTCACGTACACTATGCAAGCCCAATCGAAACCGTCAACTTTCAAGCCTATCCCGAAACGCAACTGAGTTACTTCCCGGTCATGGGCAATCATTATTTTTATAGCTGGTTGAAATTTTTGTTTTATACTGATATTGTTTTCTAAAAACCAGAAATGAACTTGGACCAACCTTTTTTTTAGTTGAATTAACAAAATATATAAAAATAGTTTTCATGTTACAAAAATAATGAAAAACTTCTAAAATTGAATTATATATTATTTTAGGTATAATTATTTATAATGTATTTATTAATTTCCATTTTTTTTGTATTTTTGTATATATGTGTATTTTTTTTGTTTTTTTTAAATATTAGTTTTATCATAGCAACTTTTAATTATAATGAAACGACCTCGACTTGTGGCAAACAAGAGAGCGCCGTAGACTGAGAGACTGTGTTTGCCTCAGTCGCCGTCACTATGTCGGTCTGAGGAGCTACTACACGCTTCGCTTAAAGGGCCTAAGGGCCAATGGGAGAAACGTGTAAAGTAAAGAATTAAACAAATTTTATGCGGCTTACTATCGCATTTAGTTTTGGTCATTGATTTTACATTCTTTTATTATTCCGACGTTTCGAGAGCTTTGCAGCCATCGTGGTCTCATAACGTCGAAATAAAAAAAAAACAATTCAAATCAATAACCAAAAATAGTAAGTACGCGATAGTAAGCCGCATAAAATTTGTTTAATTCATTAATCAATGTTTGCGCAAAATTTAAGAAAATACTATGTATATATTTTTTACCAGACTTATTTCCAATTTCACCAAGCATAAAACCGTCTTTTAAATTTGCTGAGCACGCAGACGTTATACACTTAACACAGACGATTAAAATAAAGCATTAAAGTGCTTAAAATTATTTTTCTAGAAACACCCTCACTAATTTTTATTTTATTTTCTTGTGACACGACATCTTACCTCGACCCGCCTGATGATAAGCAAGAGGACGTCTAAGAATGTCGACGACTGAAAAATTGTGTCATTTTTTCCTCAGTCGCCGGCACTATGTAGTAACGCGGCAACGGTACTTAATCGAGAACAACAAGAAGTTGGGTTCAAGAAGTTCGACCAAAATACAAAACAAAGTTGTCGAATGTTTTTTTTCGAGTTGTTTTTTTATTTATATTTTTTACTCTGACTCGACATCTGACCTTGACCTGCCTGATGGTAAGCAGGAGGAGGTCCCAGAATGCCGAAGACGGGTGTCATGAATATATCCTCTGCATGCACAGGAGAGGAAGAGCGGCTTTGAGTTTGATGAAACTGAAATATATTTATTCTATTTTTTCTCATTACATACAAATTGCATAAATATTATTTTTGATACATTTTTAAACAAACATGCTAAATATATTTGTAAAATATTATATTTTAGTCACATAAAGCGGCCGTGGCTGTCTGGTTCGAGGAATAGGCTATCATATTCCGGATATAGACTACTTAATTCTGAGTATACAATGCTAAAATCAGGGTATAGACCACTAAGTTATATATGTAGACTACTAAACTGCGGGTATAAATCACTATGTTGGAAGTATAGACTACTAAATTCTTTGAATAGACCAACTAAATTCGAGGTGTAGACTACTAAATTGTTGGCATAAACGTGGCATAAATTTGAGGTATAGAATACTAAATTCTAGGTACAGAACACTAAGTTCGAGGTGTATACTACTAAATTATTGGCAAAAAAAAACACAAAGTTTGGGGGGTATAGACCGCTAAATTCTAGGTATATACCACTAAGTTCTAGGCACCAACTACTAAATATTGGGTATACACTGTCACATGCACTATGCCGGCCAAGTCGGAACTGGCAACTTTTTTTTTTATTTTTATTGTGACACGGTATCTGACCTCAACCCGCCTGATGATAAGCAAGAGGAGGTCCAAGAGTGATGACGACTGGAACAACCAAGTTAGTTCCCGGCTGCCCCAGCCGCCGCCACTATGCCGGCCTAAGGTGCTTCTTCACGCATCGCTTGAAGGATCCAAGGTCATAGGATGGAGAGAACACATGGGCTGGCAAAGCATTCCATTTGTCAATTGTTCTACAAAGAAAAGACGCACCGAACTTTTTAGTTCGACTGCCGATTCGGTCGATAAAATGTGGATGCTTTCCCCGACCTGTGCGGGTATTACGGGTGTGAAAGGACGAGGCAGGAACAAGGTTAAAGAGCTCTTCGGAAGTGGATCCCGAAACGTGACTAAGTCACATCACAGTCTGCACACCTAAAAGTGGTGGTGCTACCCCAGAACGGTAAACTCACTCTTAGACTTTTAGCTTCTCTTATAGTTTATATTGTTATCCTATTGAGATGTCCACCTTATTTTCATTTAATGAAAAAGTTTTATCACGCTTTACCACGATCCTAACACAACTCCCTCGCTTCCTTCACATCCACAATTCTCTTCATACAAGCATTACCGTTATGGGCACTAAGCAAGTTTGCTTTCTTAATGATGTCTCCGATTTGGTCGGAAAACACCCTCCTTGGTCTGCCTCGTTTAACGCATCCATCCACATCAGATTTAGAAATTCCTCTTTCATCCATCCTTTCCGTGTTTATCAAAGACGACATTATCTTTTCTGGCCGAACTAAACGACGGCTGAAGATACATTGGTAATGTCAAAACCAATTTCCTTTTTTTTTATTGTGACTCGACATCTGACCTCGACTCGCCTGATGGTAGAAGAGTGCCGAAGACTGCAAAAAACAGAGTCTTCAGGGCTGCCTGCCGCCGTCACTATGCCGGCCAAAGATGCTTCCTCGCGCATCGATTAAAGGTCTAGTCCTTGGAGGATATTTAGGATAGAGAGAACACATGGACTGGTAAACCATTCCACTTGTCGATTGTTCTACAAAGAAACGACGCACCGAACTTTCCGTTACTTTTCGTTCGAACTTTCGTCGACTGCTGTTATCCATACAGTTTCTAACCTGTGTAACCTATATCACGAACGCAGCCACGACCGCTAACAACATATTTAAAAGATTGATATCGCCCGCAAATATTTCAAAATGAATTACCTGAACATCTGGACCGGCTAACGTCTTTAGACGTGTGTCGGTCATTCCATGGGGCAAATTATTTACTAAGGCAATTTTAGATGTGGGAATTTCCTTCTGTTCCTCGTCACCAGAGTCCTCGTAAAGTATTTGCGTGTCGTCCTTTATCACCTCCTTTACTTGGGGTATGTTTCTGATGGCGCGGCTGAAGAGCCCCAGAGCGGCCTTCGCGTCTTTCGGGTCCTTGCGTTGGATTATAACGCGGCGGCTTAAGCCCCCAATCAATTGCGGGCGAGCTTTCTCGTCCTCTTTGTACTGAAAAAAAAATATGAATTAAAACTATTTTATTTTGGATGAACATTGATTAAGGAATTAAACAAATTTTATGCGGCTTACTATCGCATTTAATTTTGGTTATTGATTTTACATTTTTTTATCATTCGACGACATTTCGAGAGCTTTGACGCCATCGCGGTCTCGAAACGTCGGAATAATAAAATAAAATTTTAAAATCAAAACCAAAATAAACGCGATAGTAAGCTGCATAAAATTTGTTTTATTCATAACTTATTTTATTGCTATTATTTATTTATAACAAAAAAAAAAAGTAACGGTATCCCTCGCTTCCACAATTAGGGTTCATACAAGCTTTAGGGTTATGGGCACTGGGCAGCCCTGCAACAGGCAAACCAAAACTTTAAACTTAAATACGAAAATGTTTAAGAGTGGTAGGAAGTGATACCCAGTCTGTCGATCCGTGGTATACAGACTTACAAGTATACAGACCGTGAAGTGATTTGGTCACGTTTCGGGATCAGCTTGTAAGTTTCCGGTTCCAACTAGGCCAGCATAGTGGATGTAACATTCATTCATGGACCACACTTCGGCTTAACATCAAGCGGAGTGCTGTCATACGTCGAGCCACAATAAAAAAAAAATTAAAAAATGTACCTCTTGGTTGTCTTCACCGAATGTAATTCTCTGACGTTTTGCGCTTATATCGTTGTCCTCCTGCAAAATAATAATGTAACAATTAATAATGTGAATTCCAGCTAGGCCGGCATAGTGGATGCGACTGCTACTTGCAGTTATTTAACTATACTAGCAGTCGCCTCCGTTAGCAAACCATAATGTTAAAAAAAATATATTTACATTTCTATACTACTAAAGTGCTTGTATCATAGAAACCAAAGTACAAATATGAAAGATACATTGGTACCGGTGTGGTGGTGGTTTCGAACACGTGCTATCGGCGTAATATAACACGTAACCATTGCACTGCCACTACACCACGGTCGCCTTAGCTACACTCTAATAAAATAGGACCCCTGATCTTCATTTTTAACCTTTCTTTTTTTTTATTTTTTTTATTTTTTATTTACATTTCTATATTAAGCTACTAAAGTGCTTGTATCATAGAAACAGGACAACCAAAGTACATATATCAAAGATACATTGGTACCGGTGGGTGGTCTCGAACTCGTGCTCTCCAGTTTGTGTAACCATTGCACTGCCACTACACCACGGTCGCCTTTTGTACAGATAGTATGTTTTATTTTATTTCTACTCAAAATTACGAAACGTGTAGTTCTTAATATCTTATTTGGAACTGAGGGCCGACCGCGTAACTCAATGACAATTAGAATGGGCAGTTTTGACAATTGAACTCCATTAACACATTGAGAATAAATGTTTATTATCATAAAAATAAGAATTTAATTTTGACATGTATTAATAATTTTAATTTGAGTTAGTTATAAGATTTAATATAAGTATTTTCTTTCTTTTATACATAATTCTATAATATATTTTATAATTCAACAAATAATTCTGTATATTGAAAGTAGAATCTCTTATTATTTTCAATGTTATATTTTATTAATCATGCTGTGTGTATACGTTTAGGGTAATAATGTTGTCACAAAACACTGTATATTTATTAATTGTTGTTAAATATAATTGTTACCTGTTTAAGCTCATTGAAGCTCATTGTCAGAATGAATAAAAGTTGTTTTTGACACTAACAGCAACCGTGTAATTTTTTGACCGACTTCCCAAAAAGGAGGAGGTATACATTGTTTCGTATGTTTTTTTTTTGACAAATGAGAATGATTTAATTTTCATTCCTATTGAAGTTGCGCGGTCAGCCCCCCTGATGACGGTTATGCATGCCGCCACGAATGTTCGTATCGGCCCCTTACTATACTATACTATTAGAATAAGATTAGGACGGGCTGTTGACTAACTTCACTTGACTGATTTAACGGTGTTTTTTCATGATGGTCCGCAAAGAAAAAGACACCACACTAAAGTGAAGTTGGTTGGAGAGTTAGACGTCACAAAATGGCGCCCATTCCGTTTTATTCTTATTTTAATCGCATTATATCCGTCAACAGCCGTAAACAAGATACCTAAGTCGTCTCAGAGTGTCGAAACAAATATACATACCTTATTTTCGACACGTGCCGGTTTCTCCTTTTCGTCTTTGGTTATTTTGACAGCATCACGCTTTGTTGACGCTGTAGCCTTCACCGACTCCACTTTTTCTAAAAACATAATATAATATATCAATCATTCACGCCTTTTCCACACAGGGATAGCCAGAGACAATGGAACGCCACTTGCAACGATCCTAACACAACTCCCTCGCTTCCCTTACATCCACAATTCTCTTTATATAAACTCTACGGTTATGGGCAACCCAGCTTTCTTGAGCATGTCTCCGATTTAGTCGGAAAACATCCTCCTGTGTTTCCCCTTTTAAATGCAATGCTTAAATAATTAAATAAAATTATTGTTGTTATAAAAGAGAGGTTTTTAGCACATTTAAGTATTTATGAATAGGAGTATTATACCTTTTTCTCTTTTCTTCGCATCTTTCTCGCTATCGAATATAATTTTTTGCCTTTGCTTTGTATTTTTAGCACCTAACTTCGTGCGCAAATCAACTTGTGGTGATTTCTCCCTTTCCACTGCAGACGACTTCTTCTCCTCTGGCCTGCAAACAAACATATAAGAAAATAGACATATATTTTTTTGTTAATTCCAGTAGCTTTTTAGTGTCAAAGTAAAAAAAGATATCATTCATTTTATGAGAGTAGAATTAACGCTGTTTTTTGTACAACTTTCGTAATGCACAATAATGAAAAAATATATAAATGGTAGTTTCGATACTTGTATACCTAATAACAATTTTGCTTTTAATTGCTGTTCAATTGAGTTATTTACAAAATAAGATATGGATTTTGGATCGTTTTTCAATTGCAAAAACACGACATAATAACAGTTCTTGATATATGTCCTTTGGTTGTCCATTTTCTATAATACAAGCAATTTATTAGCTTTGTTTTTTTATTTTTATTATTGTGACTCGACATATGACAGCACCCCGTTCGATGTTAAGCCGAAGTGTGGTCCATGAATAAATGTCACTGTTACTACAATTCAATAACTGTGAGTAGCAATCACATCCACTATGCCGGCCTAGATGGAACCGGCAACTTACAAGCTGATCCCGAAACGTGACTAGCTAGAAATGTATAGAATTCTTTGTATAGAAATGTAAATAACACCAAAAAAAGTTACGTATGCATGTTCGTGCAATCGCAAATCTAGAGTTCTCTCAACCAGCACCAGAGGGCCGACCGCACAACTTTTATGGGAATAAAAATGAAATTTATTCCCATGTGTCAAAAAATTACACGGTCGCTGTTAGTGTCAAAAACAACATTTATTCCTTCAAACAATGAGTTTCAATGAGCTTGAGCTGTTAATGAAACTGAACATCCTAATTTTGAAGCTCATTAATGGAGTCCAACTGTCAAAACGAAGGTCATTCTCATTGTCATTAGGTTACAATAAAGGGGGCGCTGCAATGAATCAAGAGCATATTTGATCAAATAATACAAGCACCTTAGGCTGGCATAATGACGGCGACTGAGGCAGCCGGGAACTAACTCGGTTTTTTCAGTTGTCACTCTTAGACCTCCTCTTGCTTATCATCAGGCGGGTCGTGGTCAAACGTCGTGGCACAATAATAATAAAAAAACTTACTTTTTAGGCTCATCTTTAATAACAGACGCATCCTCATCATCAGACAATATGCCTTCAAAATCATTCAAAATTAAATCCAAATCATCAAAGTCATAATCAACTTTCTTGGATTCCGGGGGCGGCAAAGGGGGAGTGAGGCATCGCTCCGGAGACTGTTGTGACACTTTTGTTTCTGGCGTTTTGATCTCTGGTGTTTTAGGCTCTGCTATCTTTGCGTTTGGTATTTTTGTGAGTGGTGGCGTTCTATGTTTCTCTTTATGTATAGTTGGCTTTTCTTTTTCTCTTTCCTTGTCCTTATCCTTCTCCTTTTCCTTCTCAGAGTACTTCTCCTTTTCCCTGTAAAAATAAAAATAAAAATTAGATAAATATAGATAAGGCGACCGTGGTGTAGAGGCAGTGCAGCGGTTACGAAAACCGAGAGCACGGTTTCGAAACTACTCACCGGTGCCAATGTATCTTTGATATATGTACTTTGGTTGTCCTGTTTCTATGATACAAGTATTTTTAGTAGGTTAGTATAGCAATGTATAATAAAAATAAAAAACTGGAATGCTTTGCCCATAGATTCTCTCCATCCTATAACCTTGGAACCTTCAAGAAATGCGGAAAGAGGCACCATTAGCCGGCATAGTGACGGCGATTGGGGCAGCCGTGAACTGACTCGGTTTTTTCAGTCGTCGTCACTCTTGGACCTCCTCTTGCTTATCATCAGGCGGGTCGAGGTCAAATGTCGTGTCACCTCCATTCATGGACCGCACTCCAGTTTAACACCAGCGCCTAAGCCCTGCTTGCAGTCAACTTGCTAAATGAATACAAACACAACGCTTACCTCTCATATAATACAGTTGCATTTTTCTTTCTTCTTATTTCCTTTGCTCTATTAACTCTGTCGCGCATACTCTCCTGTTCACGGACCTTGCGACGATACTCGCTCTCCTTAAACAACAATAGAACCTTAATAATTAAAACTACACATGCTAAAGAATCAGAATAATTTACATAGTTGACCTTAATATGTATTTATGTATATGTTAAAGGAGTATATATGTTACGAGTTAAAGGAACGCGCGAGGAATGGAGTTGTGACGTCATGGTCACGTGTCTATTATGAATAGTGAAGTAACATGCAAAATGTCGATAACAATAAACACACGCTTTCCTTAAAATGCAAATAGATTTAGTTATTAAAAATTATAAATGTGTATTAAATTGAAGTATAAACATTAGACAGCAACAATTTTTAATGAATTATACAGGATGCGATTGGCAAGCGAGCAAATATTTTTTTTAGGCTTCAGGTGTTAGTATTAGAACCCATTTTTGAAATAAAAAAGGATTTTTTTTTTTCAAGATAATAAAAATTGTCCTGATAGTAAAACACTACTGCATGGTAAATAAACGGCGCGCGCGCCGCCACGTCCGGCGGCCTATACACGAAACGTGATAGAAGTGTGTCAAGGTCACCCCGCTTCCTTTAGTAGCCAGTCAGTAGCTAACGGCGCCCGCGAACGATCGCACGTGTCCGCCCGCATTGATACTTAAAAATGTCTTATTCATCTCGAGAGTGCTATGAAATGGTACGATGGGTGGTCGTTTCGTAACCCGCACATGATTAGGGAAACGCATCACCAAGTACGCTTCAGTGTTAATGTGTGGGCTGGAATAGTGGGAAATAAACTTTTGGGGCCATATTTTATCGAGGGGAGATTAACGGGAGGCACGTACCTTACAATGCTTCAAACAGTGATATCAGAATTTATGGACGAATTGCCGCTCGCGTTCCATAGGAATTTGTATTTCCAGCAGGATGGGGCTCCTCCTCATTTCGCTTCCGCTGTCCGCGCCTACTTAAATAGGGAATATGGTGACCGCTGGATCGGTCGTGGGGGTCCTGTTCCATGGCCACCACGTTCACCAGATCTCACACCATGTGACTTTTTTATGTGGGGCGAAATAAAGCGCAGAGTTTATGTTGAGGAAGCCCAAAACCGAGATCACTTAAAAACGCTAATAAAACGCGCGTTTAATGAACTAAAAAGCGATACGGTAGTTTTAAATAAAATAAAAAACAATTGTCAAAAGCGTGCAAAACTCTGCTTAGAGAAAAATGGAGTACAATTTGAACATTTACTGAAGTACTACTGAGTTATAATGGTAAGTAATTTCTGATAAATAATTAAAAGCTTTTACTTTTTGATAACAGATTTGTATTATTATTTTTTTAGGTATTATTTAATTTAATTTGACTTTTAGTTTTGTTAATTTTATTTCTTGTGTGAAACAAAACAATAGTTGTATAATGTATCTCTTTCTAACACATAAAGCTAGATGAGAAGCCATATGCATCGAGCGCGGCTTTTTCTATCTCGCTCACACCCCCGAGACTTCCTACGAAATAGAGAGAAACAAATACAGGCTCAAATTTCTTAAGTCATTCATTCAACATTCGCGCGAACGTAGTTTAGGCTCACAATGATCGTCGACATTTTCAGGAAAACTTCTCTGCTCCGTTACTTAAGATTTTAGTACTGAGTGGTATTAAAATAAAAAATACATAGTTACTTAATTTTCTTTTAGTATTTATTATAAAAATATTTGCTCGCTTGCCAATCGCATCCTGTATATTAATTTAATTTTGAGAATAGTCACTGCATGTTTTTTTTTCTTTTTCAAACATTTTAATCACGTTTCTAATAATGGTTCTAGCCTGAATACGGATGACGACTCTCTTTTATTCAATTAACTCACTAATTTTTCAATAATCAAACAAAGAAAATATGGACACGTTTTTATCGATATTAAATGACATCGCCGAGCTATGAGCGTCACTAAGATACGGGTGGGGGTCGTTTTACGCCCCACCGCACCTCAGCCCCCGAATTCATTGCTTATAGCATACATATAGCTTGTTCCCAACTATATGTATGTGTATTTATGTATATGTATGTATGTATGTGTATTTATGTATATGTAATTCATATATTATATCTATTAACTTTCATATTTAAAACTAAGTAACTTTTCTGTCACTTTCTGCACTGAAGAAATCACCAGATACATCTCCCAAAGGTTAACTGGTAGAAAAGTTATAAATGACTATGATACGTCACTCTTGGCTCGTTTTATTGAGAAAAGTGCTCAGTCCTCTTGATTTCTAGGTCCATTCATCAAACACATAGTTTAAACGTTAACTGGCAGGAAATGTCTTAGGTTCGCCTCTTGTAAACCTTTGTAGTTATTTATGTACAATGAAGTATTCTATTATTATTATTAATAAACTATAATAATATCAATCAAATTCATGCCTTTTCCCACAGAGACAATGGAACATTTGTCACAATCCAGTCACAACTCCCTCACAACCATAATTCTCTTCATACAAGCTCTACAGTCATATTTAAATTCTTTTCATCATCATTAGCCAGAAGACGTCCACTGCTGAACATATGCCTCCCCCTTAGAACGCCATTCCGAACGACAAGATGCCAGTTGCATCCACAGGTTATTCGTGACTTTCACTATGTCATAAGTCCACCTAGTGTGCGAAAATTGTACCTATGCTACGTCTTCCGGTTTGTAGGGTCCACTCTAGCACCTCTCTTCCCTATCGGTTACATATATTTAATAAGTTTTTCCTATTGTATTATGCTTTATACTAACACTAACAGCCGGTGGTACCAAAAATTGTAATGTACGAATTCGTAGAAAGTTACGAATAAGTAGAACAAAAAAGAAAAAAATCGGCCAAGTGCGAGTCGGACTCGCCCATTAAGGGTTCCGTAGCAGCAAGTAACATAATATTAAGACTTTGATCGATGTTTTATTAATAGTGTATTTTTTTTTAATTATTAAAAAAAATATATTGATGGGTAAACATTATAATTAGGTACCTAAATGATAGGATTTAGATCTAACTACGAGCTCGTATATGCGAGCCCATATAGGGTTGTGATAGCTAAACAAGCTAATATATATTTCAGTTTGACAAGATAAAGTTTTATTCTAATATGAGTAGGTACAGTATTCCCAAATTAATAATGCGCATGCAGATCTTCGTAATTGTGGTATTCCCGGAAACACCCGAATCATTGAATCGTAAGAGCCCTAAACAATGCACTTGCATTTTGCACCTTGTTCGAAAGAAATAGGAGTCAATATCATGAGTACACAATCGAAAACATTCTTCCGACGCTCGGAAATACGACCGTTGTCGAACAGTGACGAATTATGAAAAAATTTGACGTAAACGAAAACAGTGAAAAAAATTCTATGCGCATTAATCGTAAGATCCCTAAACAACGCACTTGCATTTTGCACCTTGTTCGAAAGAAATAGGAGTCAATATCATGTGTACACAATCGAAATATAGTGGAATATAGTGGAAGAATTAACAAACAAGGTCTTGCGTGTGCTGTAAAGCATCTTTCAAAATTTACCTCGCAATTGGAATTTGACTATGGGCAACATATACATGATAATAAGTCAACAATAGAAAATAACAATATTGAGTGTTTTCGCGGCTAACAATCTAAATATTTTACATCAAAATATTTCCGGCCTAGTCAATAAACTGGATGAATTCATAGTATGTCTAGAAAAATTACATGACAACAAAATAGATATTGATATTATATGTATTACAGAACACAACATGATAGATCTCGACTATAACCGACTTACCATACCTAACTATAAATTGGCATCATGTTATTCAAGGAAGCTTAAACGAAGAGGTGGCTCATGCATACTAATAAAATCTGGACAAGAATATGAAGAACTTCAGTGGATCAAAAACCTATCGGTACCAAACTGTTTTGAATGTTGTGGCATTGAATTGACAAAAACTAAAATATTCATTGTTTGTATTTATAGAGTTCCTAAATCGGAAATAGATGTATTTTTTGAACAATTACAATTAATGTTAAATAGATTATATAATAAAAAACAGGTTGTCATCTGTGGGGATTTTAATATTAACAGACTTAAAAGAACATCAACCGCTGTTAAATTTGAACATATTTTATCAAATTTTAATTTTAATTTGATTATTGACGAACCTACGAGATTATCTAGTAAAACATGCATCGATAATATTGCAACAAATGTAAAGAGAAGTAAATGTAGCATAATGGAATTTGCCCTATCTGACCATACTGCTCAAATATTCTCATGTGCCACCAGCAAACAGTGTAATTTAAAATCATGGAAGGTACTGAGAAGAGACTATTCTCTAGAAAATAAACAAAAATTTACAGAGAGTATTAATAGCTTAAGTTTTAGTGACATTTATGATAATAATAACGTTGACGAAGCATTTGATATTTTCTTTGATTATATATTGCTCTTTTATGATCTCTGCTTCCCAATTTTGACCAAGACCATAAAATCTAGAAAACAACAGAAATGGATATCCAAAGGTATTAAAATATGTAGTACAAAGAAAAGATCGCTATTATGGACATACAGACTCTCCCCGACATTATACAATAAAATTACATTTAAAAAATACAGTAAGTGTTTTAAGAGAATTATCAATCTTACAAAACGAGCGCAAAATACTTACTTTATTAATAATTCACGTAATAAGACGAAGGCAATTTGGCAAGTTATTAATAACACAAAATGTAACTATCCTAATGAAAATATAACTAAAATAAATCATAATAATAAAACAATAATTAAACCCTTTGACATTGCAAATTGTTTTAATAATTATTTTATAGATCAAATTCAATCATTGACAAATAAAAATAAAAGTAATAACATAAAAAATAGAATAACATTCCCTAATTTTAATAAATCTATATATTTCTCCCCTGTAACTACTCATGACATATTGAAAATAACTAAATGTTTAAAAAATAGTAATAGTGTTGGCATTGATGGAATTTCTATTAGAATAATTAAAGAAAACATTCATAGTCTGTCGGAACCAATTACTTATTTGATAAATTTATCTCTAAGCAATGGCGTTTTCCCAACTAAATTAAAACACGTCCTTGTTAAACCTTTACATAAAAAAGGGTGTAAACTTGAAATGCAAAATTATAGACCAATAGCCCTGAGTCCTACTATTTCTAAAATATATGAAAAGGTGATTTATAATAAATTATATGATTATTTCGAAGTTAATAATTTGTTTTGTGACGAACAGACTGGTTTTAGAAAGGGCAAATCAACTTCCACAGCCGTTTATAATCTGCTAAAACATGTTATGGTATCTATGGATAAAGCTATACCAGTATGTGCTATATATATGGACATGTCGAAGGCTTTTGATTTTGTCAATCATACAGAGTTACTTAACAAACTGTATTTGTATGGTGTGAGAGGAATTCCATTACAACTCATATCTTCTTACCTGTGTGATAGACAACAGCAGATTCAAATACAAGGTTTATGTTCAAGAAGTCATAGTGAAAAATCCTATTTATCAGATTCTAGGTATGTAAATTTGGGTGTTCCTCAGGGAAGTATACTGGGTCCCCTTTTATTTCTAATTTATATAAATGATTTGCCAAAATATATCAAACTTATGACTTTGTTTGCTGACGATTGTACAGTGGTTATTAAGCACAGTGAAAATTATGAATCAGAAATAAATTCAACACTAAATCGTATAATAAATTGGCTAGAGTATAATAATTTGATACCTAATTTTGATAAAACAAAAATTGTCCATTTTAACCAGAGGAAACCTGAAAAACATATTGTACTCCAATACCGCGGTCAAACTATTGAAGCAGTTGAAGCTATACAATTCCTGGGTGTCATGATGGATAAGGGGTGTAGATGGCACTTGCATGTGGAGAACATATGCAGTAAACTAAATCAATATGTCTACGCACTTAGAAAATTAACTGCAGTTTGTGACGAAAAATCCTCGCTTATGGCATACCATGCATATGTAACTTCAACCTTAAGATACAATATAATATTTTGGGGTAATTCAGTAAATAAGGATTCGGTTTTCAGGGCTCAAAAGCGTTGTTTGAGAGCTATGTGTGGACTCAAGTGGGACGAAAGCTGTAGAGACACCTTTATAAGACTCAAGCTTTTGACGTTCCCATGTTTGTACATTTACGAGACGGCTATTTTTGTAAAAAAAAACATTAATTTATTTGACATTAAATTAGCACCAAAAAAAATATTACGCCCAAGGCCACGACACCAATTAGTGACTCTGTCAGCTAAAAAAATGTTATTACATAAAAACATTTTTGGAATGGCTCCTAAGATATTTAATAAATTGCCAGATTGCCTAAAAGATCTCAATTTTAATTTATTTAAGTATAAGTTAAAATTATTGTTAATTAAAAAATGCTATTACCGAATTGACGATTTTTTAAATGATAACAATGACCTTATTATTATATGACATTAATATTTTGAATTATTTTGACATTGAATTATTTTTCTATTTATTATTTGCAATTATTTTAACGTTATTTTTTTCCCTATTTGAATGTTATTATGTTATTAAATTATTATTTGTTAATGACTGTTTGTTAAGTATTATAGTAATTTTTAATATTTTGTAAACACCATATATTTATACACCCAAATGGGTAGTTATGGAGGAACACTAATATAGAAATAAGACCAATGTATTTACTAACCCATAACAATAAATAAATTATTTGAATTTGAATTTGAAAACATTCTTCCGACGCTCGGAAATAAGACCGTTGTCGAAAAGTGACGAAGATTTCTATGCACATTATCATGACATTATCACTTTGGGAGACCTGTATGTATTTTATGTATTTAGATGTGAGGAAATGAACAGAACATCTTAAAACTTATTAGGTTGACGTTTTATAGTAAGTATTTACCTATTTCTAAGCAGTAATTGAGTTTAAAAGAATAATTTCGATGTAAGTAATCAAAATAATTTTTATTCAACTAAAACATTATGAAATCGTCAACGTACAATACTTAGCATTCGCAAATGTATCGAAAAATTAGCTCCGTGCGCACAACGTCGGTCTATGTGGTCTCTACCTGCCCGCTTGGGTTAGAACAGTCGGCAACCTGCCCCCCGCGCGCTTCGCACCCCTATTTGTGAAGCCACGCCCCCGCGAATAATAATAATTATTTACTTAGGCACCTATTATAGATTCATCATTAGAAAATAATAGCTCACGGTTTAGGCATAAGGTTTATGTTTATGAAATTAAATGATTTATTATTATTTTTATATTTGAGTTGATTGAATGAAAGGTATATTGCGGTTTACGATTTATGACGTATTAAAAAAAAACTACTTACTCGATCTTGTTCAAACCAATTTTCGGAGGAAGTTTACATGGTAATGTACATCATATATTTTTTTTAGATTTATCATTCTCTTATTTTAGAAGTTACAGGGGGGGGGACCAACTTTTTACCACTTTGGAAGTGTTTCTCGCGCAAACTATTCAGTTTAGATTAAAATGATATTAGAAACGTCAATATCATTTTTTAAGACCTATCGATAGATACCACACACGTATGCGATAGATGAAAAAAAAAATTTAGAGATTTAGTTCTAAGTATGGGGACCCCCAAAATTTATTGTTTTTTTTTATATTTTTGTGTGAAAATCCTAATGCGGTTCATAGGATACATCTATTTACCAAGTTTCAATAGTATAGCTCTTATAGTTTCGGAAAAAAGTGGCTGTGACATACGGACGGACAGACAGACAGACAGACAGACAGACAGACAGACAGACAGACAGACAGACAGACAGACATGACGAATCTATAAGGGTTCCGTTTTTTACTACGGAACCCTAAAAAATGGGTTGCAACACTCTCTCGTGTATGTTGTGTGTGTGTTTTTAGACAACATACACAGCATACACGAGAGAGTGTTGCAACCCATTTTTTCTTTTTTGTTCTACTTATTCGTAACTTTCTACGAATTCGTAGATTACAATTTATGGTACCACCGGCTGTAAGTGTTTTTTGTTAAATATTGTCATTATTATTATTAGAGCTTGTTTGAAAATAACTGTGGATGTAAGGGAAGCGAGGGAGTTGTGTCAGGATCGTGGCAAGTGGCGCTTCATTGTCTCTGCCTATCCCTGTGGAAAAATCAACCGCTCTTAAATAGTTAATGTATTATTAATCTTACCTCGTCTGCAGACCTTGCTGGCTGCGATGGTGCTGGAAGTGGTGGGGTTCTTGCACGTCTGGGTGGTGGCGATGGAGTACGCATACTAAAATAGATACACTTTTTATAATATAAATACATAAGCATATTAAGAAATCATATTTAAGTAAAAGTAGATTGGTGAAAGGAATTCATAAATCTGATGTGGATAGGTGCAGGCAAGCTCAGGATGGTGTTTTCTGACCAAATCGGAGACATCCTCAAGAAAGCTGGGTTGTCTAGTGCCCATAATTGTAGAGCTTGTATGAAGAGAATTGTGGATGTGAGAGAAGAGAGGGAGTTCTGTCAGGATCATGGCAAGTGTCTGCCTATCCCTGTGCGAAAAAGGCGTGACAATTTTAACCAATCTGGAATGTAGTCCATGAATGGATGTGATTGCTACTACAGACAAAAAACAGTAAGTAGTAGTCACATCCACTATGCCGGTCTAGTTGCAACTGGTAACTTACAAGCTGATCACGAATCGCGACTAAGTCACTTATCGGTCTGTATACTTGTAAGTGGCAAAACTACCCATGATCGACAGACTGGGCACCACTCTTTAACAACCAGAGTGGGAGCAAATATCTGCCTCTTTTTTATTTATTTACAATTTTTGTAATATTAAATCAAAACATTACAAAAGCTATAAAACATATATTTTCTCCGAACGGAAATCGAACCCGGTACTTTCCGCGTAACGGAAACAGAGGTGGATATTTGCTTGGGGTCTAGTTATCAAAGAGTGGTAGGCAGTGGTACCCAGTCTGCCCCACCCAGTACCCAGATGTACCACCACTTACAAGTATACAGACCCATAAGTGACTTAGTCGCGTTTCGGGATCAGCTTATAAGTTGCCGGTTCCAACTAGGCCGGCATAGTGGATGTGATTGCTACTCACAGTTATTAAATTGTAGTAGCAGTGACATCCATTCATGGACCACACTCCAGCTTAACATCAAGCGGGGTGCTGTCATATGTCAAGTCACAATTTAAAGAAATTATATATTTTATACACATTCATAATACAAAAAGTAAGTAGGTAACAAAAACAAGTTACTGCGCTTCAATGCCAGCACTCTTTTTATCTGCCGGCATCTATATCAGGATAATGGAAAGTGGCGCTCCATTGTCTCTGCCTATCCTTGTGTCTTAACTGATGATGCGCATGTGAAACTCACCGCCTCCTTAGTCCAGCTCTATTGGCATGTATGAATGCCTCCTGCCTCCGTGATAGGTCATCGTCACGGACCAACTCATTCTCAATTGATATCGTTGTGTTCTCAATGTATCTGCAGTATTAAAAATATATATTAACTACATACATCCAAGGCCGTCTTTACCCGGGGGTTCAAGGGGTGCGGTGCACCCGGGCGCAGAGTCCTAGGGGGCGCATGCCGACCGCCATAAACTTCGATGGGTACCTACTACACTGAGAACACGCGAGCAGAGCCTTGTCTTTCGCACCCCGGCGCTGAATATGCTTGAGACGGCCCTGCATACATCAACACACCAGGTCCAGGTTCGATTCCCGAAAGGATACTAAAAATTTCGGGGCATCTTTTCTTTGTAGAACAATCAACAAATGGAATGCTTTACCAGACCATACACACTCTCTCCATCATATAACCTTTGATCTTTCAAGCTATGCATAAAGAAGCACCTTTGGCCGGCATAGTGACGGCGACTGAGGTAGCCGTAATCTTACTCGGTTTTTCGGAGTCGTCGTCACTCTTGGACCTCCTCTTGATGATAAGCAAGACGGGGTCGAGGTCACATGTCGAGTCACAATAAGCAATATAATTAGAACATAAACACTAAATACCGACCAATCGAAAAATGACCGTGAAGTGATTTAGTCGCGTTTCGGGATTAGCTTGTAAGTTGCCGGTTCCAACTAGGTCGGCATAATGCTACTCACAGTTTTTGAATTGTAGTAGCAGTGACATTCATTCATGGACCACACTCCAGCTTAACATCAGGCAGGGTGCTGTCATATGTCAAGTCACAATAATGAATAAAAAAACATTCACGACTAACCTTTGTGGATCACGTTTGAACATTTTGATCGCGCGACTCGCAAGCGCTGATCTCTGCTCAGCTATGAACTTCTCAGCGGCGTCATCGATGTCCGTACCTACAAGTATACAGACTGTGAAGTGACTTAGTCGCGTTTCGGGATCAGCTTGCAAGTTGCCGGTTCCAACTAGGCCAGTATAGTGGATGTAACTGCTACTTAGTTTTTTTTTATTTTACTAAAGTGCTTATATCTTAGATACAGGACAAACGAAGTACATATATAAAGATACATTGGTACCGGCAAGTGGTTTTGAACCCGTGCTCTCGGCTTGCGTAACCATTGCTCTGCCACTACACTATGGTCGCCTTGAACTGTAAGTAGCAGTTTCCTCCATTCATGGACCACACTCCAGCTTTACATCAGGCGGGGTGCTGTCATATGTCAAATCACAATAAGAAAAACTTACCGAATTTCTTCTCAATAGTTTCCTTGGAGAGTGTTGGTGGTGATCTTTGTATTCTAGTAGGTATATACGTTAGACCTAAAAAGAAAAAAAAATTGTAAAACCTTTTTTAATAACCTCAACAAATCTGTAGAGGCTGCCTGAATGAGAAGGAGACAGCTGCGCCATTAAGTTGCACGAGTGCAGGAGTTGTCGAAGCAAGACAGGTTTGCAGGAACTAGAAGTGTATTCTGGCCTTCCTGGAGGAGATCGGGTGGCTACATTGAAGGAGAACCATTGGAGAACGAAATGAACGCGACTGAGGCAGCCATGAACTAACTTGGTTGTTTCAGTCTTCATCACTCTTGGATCTCTTCTTGCTTATCACCAGGCAGGTCGAGATCTAATTTCGTGTCAGTAGCAGTGACATTCATTCATGGACCACACTTCGGCCTAACATCAAGTAGGATGCTGTCTAATGTCGAGTCACAATAAAAAAAAAGTTGCCTCAGTCGCCGTCACTATGGCAGGCACTAACCCAGCTAATAAATCTTAAATTTAAAAATACCTTCAGACATAATGGGCGGATGAAATGGTCCTTTAAAATGTGGATTAATCAGCACTTTCTTCCCCGGAGGCACTTGTATTGGTAACATTCTCACTTCCTGTGGTGGATAGTTGTCCATTTTAGGCAAATGTTGACCAAAAATGGGTTGTCGGATAGTTACTTGCGGGACCAATGGTGCTTCAGGTATGTAAGGCGTATTGAAATTATGTATTCTCGGTTCAAAACTGACTACCCTATCTGCCGGTGTGGGGGTAGGTATAAAAGACGGTCTAGGCAGATTCTGAACTTCAGGCACGATTGGTACCATGGGCCCAATTTGCTTCACTGGTGAAGTAGGACTAGTCTGCATTACAGGCGCAGTGGGTCCACTCTGCACAATTGGGGCAGTGGGTCGCGTTTGAACAGGAGTTGTAGGTCTGCTCTGTGTGACTGGAACTGTGGGTCTAGGCAGTACTGGCGTCTGCTGAGTAACTTTCTGTCCTTCGGGACGTACTTGTCCTGGCGGTGGGAAAGAAGGACGCGGTGTACTTGTTGCTGGCTGTAATAAAAATAATGTTTTTAATTTTTATTTCTATGCTATAGATTATTCTATACTAAAGTGCTTGTATAATAGAAACAGTACAATCAATCAATCAAATTGTCACGCCTCTTTCACATGGGGATAGGCAGACAATGGAGCACCACTTGCCACGATCCTGACATAATTCCCTCGCAACAGGACAACCAAAGTGCATTGGTACCAGCAAGGTTTTGAACCCATGCACTTGTTTTGCATGACCATTGCACCACCACTACACCTTGATTCTATCAACAGTAATTAATAAACAGTCTTACCTTAGGATTAACTAATCTATATGGTGAATAATTAGGATTTCTCCATGTGGTACGGTGGTTGTATGGCCTGGGTACGTAAGTGGGCCGTGGCATAAACGTAGAACGAGGCACATACACTTTGTCTGAAACAAGATTTTCAAAATTAAATATACCATAGTAAACTACTACCCGGTTACATTAGCTGTAGACCTGGCGTCGATGACGTCATGTCGGCGCTCTGGTACGGTGGGTGTGAAATAAGGTACGGAGTAATATACAATAGATGAAATTATTAGAAAATAATTTTATTATTGCTCATGGGATGGTAAAAGGGTAATGTGGAGTCCATGTGTTCTCTCCTTCCTTAAACTTGGATCCTTCAAGCGTCAAGAAGCACCTTTGGCGTGCAAATCCTGAACAAGGTGCGGCAGTTCTTCAAGCTTCGCTCTTGCGCGGAACACTGTTCCCACCTCTGGGACGGCTCTGCTAAGTATCTTGTCAATGCCCTGGATTTATTGCAGCGCCGAGCTGTCCGAATTATACGTCATGCAGAGGTCACGCGAACTCTGGAGCCCCTACAACTTCGCAGAGAGAAGGCGTCTCTGTGCGTCCTCTTTCGCCTTTACCACAGAGAATATTCCGTGGAACTCTCCTTGAACTCCCTACCTCGTCTTTTCACACCCTTAATACCAGCACAGGTCGGAGAAAGCATTCGCATTCTGACGACCGAATCAGCAGTCAAACTAAAAAATTTGGTGCGTCTTTCCTTTGTAGAACAATCAACAAATTGAATGCTTTACCAGCCCATATGTTTCCTCCATCTTATAACCTTGGATCCTTCAAGCGTCAAGAAACACCTTGGGCCGGCATAGTGACGGCGACCGACTTTCTTGCTTATCATCAGGCGGGTCAAGGTCAGATGTGAAGTAACAATAAAAAAAAATAGAAACAGGACGACATGTCCTGTCAAAGATATATGGGTACCTGCAAATGATCTCAGTTTGCGTACCTTAACCACGGCCGCTTTACACCAGTTAGACTGATCATAGTAAAATAGCAAAACTCACCCAAACTATCAGGTATATTTCTCACTTGTGGTGTCCTTGGTACTAATTGGGGTGACTCTGTGGGTGGTGCACTCTGTATAGAATTCTGTAAGAAACATTACAACATTAACTATGAACTCGTTAGCACTGTTACTGTTATGTGCGGGCTAGTTTCCCCACTTGAGTCCTCAGTGGCTTCTTTGTGCCAGTCGTCAGCACACATGGAACTCCTATTGCTTATCATATAGCAAGTCAATTTCAAGTAAAAAAAAACATTTATTTGTGGCTCGACTTAATTGATGTCCTTTCAAAGTTAAATATTTATACCTGGCCTACTACTAACTAAAACTCTGTACATTAAAAAGTGGTGCACAAATGACCACCAAGTGTCTGCCTTCCACTTCAATAAAAAAAAAATATTATTATTAAAAAATATTTGTAATATCCAATCCAATTAATAAATATTACAAACCGTTTGTTAAAAGGGATATTAATGTACATTTACAATTTTAGCATAGTATTGCATTTATCCAGAGGCAGCAGTCTCAGTCTAATTTAACTTCCTATATTGTGCCAATAAGAAAAACACTTGAAGAACCGACAACTGAAGGGGGAGAAAGGTTCTAGAGTGGGGACTATGAACTGGAAGACGCAGCATAGGTAGGCCGGTGCCACCAGCTGCACTGACAATATAGTGAAAGTCACGAGTGAATGCAACTGGCATCTTGTCATTTGGAATGGCCTTCTAAGTGGAAGCCTATGTTCAGGAGTGGACGTCTTCTCGCTGATGATGATGATGATACATTAAAAAAATACTCACAGTAGGAGGTGGAACAGCTACCTGATGTCTGAGCTGTTTTTTATTATTATTATGTCCAAATTTGTTTCTTGCCTCTACATTTGGTACAACACTCTCTTCACCATTTGACTGGAATTAACACATTTAACACATTATATTCTGGGGCAATTCAACTAATAGAGACACTGTTTTCAAAGCTCAGAAGCGCTGTATTAGAGCAATGTGTGCAATGAAGTCAACAGAAAGTTGCATACCACAATTAAAATCTTTAAAGATACTCTTACTTCCTTGTTTATACATTTACGAGGTCTTAGTATTTATTAAACTTAACCCTAATTTATTTGAAATCAGTAAATATACATACAGTCGATCACTTCAACCTCGCCCAGAGAATAAAATGTCCAATGTAAGACAGCTCTCATAAATAAAAGTATTTTTGGAATGGCCCCGAAACTATTTAATGCATTATCTGAGGAACTAAAGGAATTACCAATTGCATTGTTCAAAATAAAAATAAAAAACATTCTACTGGAGAAATGTTATTATTCTGTAGAGGATTTCATTAAAGATAGGAAGGTTGTGAACAGACATAAATATATATATAATATGTAAATAATATTGACAATAAATTATTTTAATTAACATAATATGTAATGTAATATAATATTGTAATGTAATATTGTACGCCTAGTACAGGGCAGAAAATAGAGAACTAACGAATTTAAATTAAAAAAAAAAACTATTTTGTAACCTGCTTTCACAATAAAATGAATTTGATTTGATTTTATTTAATTAACAACAATGATTTTATATTTTTTTTATATTTAGGGACCCCCCACAGTGTCAGAGATTATTTCGTAAATATGAAAATTTCATGCTTCTAGTTATAGTTTATGTTTTAGGTTTATCCGCATAGGGCGTTCTTGCTAGTCGATAGTTATAGGTAACCACTTTGTGAGTTATAGCCCAATAATTAAAGATCCACTAAATCCTATGAATTCACTATGATTTCTTCTCTTGGTCCTCCAAAACTTGTCAACATAGTTCAAGTCTCTGGGCTCAAAATTTAGGTGAAAGCAAGAGATGCGAATATTCCAGAGAAGAGGCACAAAGTTGTTAATAGAAATTAATGACAAACAATTATTTTAAA
Organism: Tinea trinotella; assembly: GCA_905220615.1. Taxonomy (NCBI): domain Eukaryota; kingdom Metazoa; phylum Arthropoda; class Insecta; order Lepidoptera; family Tineidae; genus Tinea; species Tinea trinotella. Next base: position 446,445 of record HG992328.1, on the reverse strand, counting down.
TGTCTGTGTAAAACATACATTTGTTAGATTCACTTTGCCATTTCATGCTCAAATTGCTGTAAAATCCTTGCTATAACATTACATAATGCAATATTTGAGTTATTTTTATTGGTTTTATTAAAATGTTGGATTTGGAAAACTACACTATTGTCACTTGTCAACCAGGTGACCTACAAGTCAAAGTTTTGTTATAACCCAATAGATGTTTCTTTCTGAAGTCTACAATCATTTAAATGGATATATTCAACTTTATCCAGAAACCAAACATGGTAGTACAAATAAAAAAAACTACAAATTGGCTCCTCAATTTGAATTATGATGAGACTGAATCCCTCCTATCTTCTATTTCATAGGCTTCCTTTACACACCCTCTCACACACACTCATAACACCCTATCATTTTCACAAAGAGAGGTTTTAACACAATACACATGTAATAACTATACTGTAACACTTTGGAAGAGCACTGACACCTGTAATACAGGTCAACATAGTACAGGTGTCAGGATTTCAATACTTGTTTTAAGTTAACTTTTTGGTTTCAAATAAATGTTTTTTTTTTTATGATTGTGTTGATTTCATCATTTTTCTTTTGTGTATATACTTATGACAAGTGTTGTTAGAAGTCTGCCACCTATTTGTAGGTCTATTACTGAGTTATTACAATGTTTCTCCAAGATACATTTCCATAATTTGGACATCGGAATTTTGTTTTAATTTTTCCCCATACGCCTATTTGATAGGAAATGACCTAATAATAATGTTTAGTTTATTAAGAATTTTCATTATATTATTTTGTGTAAATATATTATATAATTTTACTATTTGGGTTAATTTATAATATGTATATTATAATATGTATATGTATATTAAATTGAGTACATTAACAAATTCAAACGTATTTTGACTTGGAGATTATATTATTTTGGCAAAATAGTGATCGACAACCAGATCTATTTGTGGGTGAAAATACACAAAAGGCAGTCGACCCCTAGTAAAATTGCCTTTTGTAATAAACAGGGGTATTACTTCAAAGTTTGAAAGTATCTTAAGTGGTCAACCACTTGCATAAATAACCACCCTATGACCAGTCTATTGGTATCCCAGCTCTGCTTGATAAAAGTGGTAATAGTAGAATTGTTTAATGTGACGCAATTTTACTTAGCAAAAGTACATTTATAACCAAACTCAGCCATTTATTTTTGACCTAAATAACCCCATTCAATTTAGTTATTTAATATTATATTCGTATTTTTAACATCAGTTATCGGTGTATGATAGCTAAATAACAGGGAAAACAACATTCTAAACCTACCTGGCTACCATAATCTGAATTTGTTACACGGAAATCGTTGCGTCCATAACTCCGCGGGTTAGATGGTACATTTTGCGATGAATTATCTAAATCATCTGCCAATAACTCATCCTCTTCATCATTTCCAATATTATAATCAGCTAAACTATGCTCACCAATTAGATCATCCAACAGATCCTCACTAAAAACAAAAATTTAGAACTAAAGTCGCAGCACGCGCTAATGTTAATATCGCACATAACATTTGATTAACACGTATTTATCACAATAATTCCATAGCACATGATAGTAAACCAGTTAATTATTCTTTTGTAATAGCGAATTAGGGTTTTTTGTCACTAGTTTTATCTTAAAACAAAACAAACGAAAATAACTTACTTGTCCGACATGTTGACAACACACTTTTTATCGGTTTATTACTCGTCGTTTTGATTATTTGAGATTATTCTATTATACACAAAAGTTTACTTTATTGCCTTTATTACTAACTATATTATAACTATTAAATAAATAATATAATATTTCAATGTAACAGAGGTGATGCAAAAAATATTAGAAAACAAAGTAATGTATAGATATAGTCATTGTGCGTGCCACGAAAAAATATATGAAAAAAAAGTGTCATTCTTGTGTCGTTCATTATTCATTTTGAAATTTCAAAACGAGGCATTTTATAATATTTAAGCAAATATATTAATAATCCATAATATAGCCTATATTTGCAATGGAAGTTGATGAATGTGATGGCGAGGTAGAGTTCTTAGAAGAAGATGCTGACATTGTTCAAAGATATGTATCAAAACCTATCACTAAGGTCGCAAGTGAGCCCGACCCTAGGTTAGAAGTAATTTTCACTACCGATGCAAATTATTTCCAAACTGGGAAGAGGTCAACCCCGAGAGGAAGAAGAGGAAGAAAACGTAATACCGATACCGACGAAGAATACAAACCAGAAACTGAAATCATTAAAAAGAAACCCCGAAAAGAAATTAAGAAGAAAGTTATTTCTTCTTATAAAAAGCGTGAAAAATCAATCATACCAGATTATGGGGATACGATGTTTCTACCAGTCAATTGTAAAATGATTCCTAGAAATTTGGAAAACATTACTAAAATTAATAAATGGAATGATTTTTGTATTGAGCAATATAAAAAGGCTGATGAGTTGCTTTATAATTCTGACAGTGATGATGTGACAATTGGTTCAAAGAGAACATTGGTTTTTAGACAAATTAAAAATAGAATAACTGGTGAGTAGTGTCACACAGAGTGTTTTATAAATGTTTATTATTTGTTTATTAGAGCTCTTTGACCTTGTTCCTACCTCGTCTTTTCACTCCCGTAATACCCGCACTGGGCGGGGAAAGCATCCACATTCTATCAACCGAATCGGCAGTCGAACTAAATAGTTTGGTGCGTCTTTTCTTTGTAGATCAATTGACAAGTGGAATGCTTTGCCTGCCCATGTGTTCTCTCCATCCTATGACTTTGGATTCTTCAAGCGATGCGTGAAGAAGCACCTTTGGCCGGCATAGTGATGGCGGCTGAGGCAGGCGAGAACAAACTCAGTTTTCTCAGTCATCGTTACTCTTGGACCTCCTCTTGCTTATCATCAGGCGAGACGAGGTCAGATGACGTGAGGTCACAATAAAAAAATTGCATTATGTGGTTGAACCTGGTTCAAAATCACTTGGCGTTATCAATGTGTTGTCCCAATCCTGTAACCTTGGCTCCTTTAACACTAGAGTGCACGCGTGGGCTACATATGTAGCCCAGCGTGTCATACTATCGTGTCTCTCATAAACACTTCGCGCCACAGTGCTGCCCTTCCATGTATTCCTCGAGTATGAATCCCCGCTTCCTTCAGTAGCTTGCCGATTCCCTTTGCACTTGTGTAAATTAAGTAAATTGCCGGTAAAGTTGCTGGGCTACGCACGTAGCCCGCGCGAGTGTTCGAGACATTTTTTGTAGAAGTGATTTCATCGTGTTTATTGGTAAATATATTAATATTCTTGTTATATTCACATCCGTAGTTTGTTTTATAGTGTGTTATATATTATTTTTTCATTATTTCAGTGCGTATTTGTACAATATTTAGATTTTTACAGAAAATCATAGCAGAACACCAAATACAGGAATGGTTGATAGAAGAGGACGAAGACAGCAACATTTCCAGCGACAGTGAGGTAGAAGAGGAAGATCTTGTGAAACCAAATGCACCGTATCAGTCTCCACACGACTCCGAAAGTGAGCAAGATGTTTTAGATGAGAATGAAGAGCAAAAAGAGTCAATGGAGGAGGATGACTTACCTCTGTCAGCTATTGCCAGTTTTCATACTCGTAATGGAACAAAATTTGGTCCATTACGAGTCTATATTAAGAGTAAAAACGGTCTCGTAATATGTGAAATGAATAACCCCGAGATAAAAATTATTCGCCGCATTACTTGCGAGAAGTCGGATTTGAACTCGCATCCTGTATAGAACGTCGTATAAACATCAAAAATAACTCTAGAAACATAAAACTAAAGGGCAGACAACTCCTAGGATTGACAGAGCAACCTTCACAGCCTAATATGCCAATTAGGGGTGGAGTGGGTCGCTGTGCTTTTTATAGCAGAGCTAGAGATCGAAGCACTCGAGAACAATGTAGCAAAATTACGAAGCGCATTTGTAGTGACCATCAGGTGATTGTGTGTCCTCAGTGCATAGAAAACGAATAAACATTTTGATTGACTGATGGATATAGAAGAAGAAAACTGATTCATTCATTGTATTACAATTGCATATCGAAAATTACGACCAATTGATCTGAAACAGTCCAAATAATGTTGATTTTGTCGAAGTTTACAAATTATGAGAAATTGCGAAAACAAATGTTAAATTTAGTTAAAAAAATGCAATATACAAATAAAAATAAAGTTAATTATTAAAATTATTAAGTTTTTTATCTTTTCTTTCACCATTTACAGAAAAAACAACAGATAAAAGTGGGCTACACATGTAGCCCGCGCTAGCGTTCAAGGAGTACTTTAGGGCGCGTGCACTCTAGTGTTAAGTGATGCGTAAGGAAGTACTTTTCACAATGCTGCTTTACCAATGCGTAAAAATTTGTTTACATTTTGATTGTTTGGTATACTGTCAAGCATACAAAGCATTACCTGAACTACTTTTTGTATACAATTTATGAAAGGAGTTTATTTATAGGTATGTGGAAGGATAAAACAGGGTCAACTCCTTGAGTCCTCTGTGGTTTCTGTGGTTTTTCCTCAGTTGTGCCACCCATCTCCTCCAGGAAAGACAACAAGAAACCCTTCTTATTCCAACAGATCTTCGGAAGCGTCCTTGCGTTGCCAAGGATCTTCTGTCTTGCTTCAGCTTCTCTTTACATACGCTAGACCTGCAGTTTTAATCAAATTGTCATGCCTTTTTCTCACAGGGATAGCAGAGACAATGGAGCACCACTTGCCATGATCCTGACAATAATAAGTAAAATTAATACCCATCACATAATATATTAAAACTCTTAATATGTCAAGACTCCTAATTAAATACAATTGGGGACCTGGACATATCCCCTTTCTTCCTACAACTCACAATCTATATTTTCAATTTATATTTTCAGGCAAAAGGGAGCCTGTAATAAGTGGTAAAACTCAAATATCCCTCTCTAGTGGTAAGCAGAAGACCAGTAACTATCAGTGTGTATTGCCAAACTTTTTTGACAAGCTTAATTTAGAATACAAAGTATATCCTCCTCGGATCACCGGCCAAATGGTTTTGTTTCAACATACGGATTTACTCAATTGTGAAAAGCGCAATGGGCAGGATGTGTTGGTCTGTTATACACCTAAGGATAGAAGTTCTATCATTTATAAATTGGTTGATAAGAGGTAAGATTATTATTATGTTTTCATTATTGTAGCTCGACATTGGCAACACCCAACCTAATGTTAACCTAGAGTGCGATCCATAAATGGAGACAACCACTACTCCGGGTAAATAACTGTAAGTAATAGTTACATCCACTAGTCACCAGTCTAGTAAGAACCGGCAACTTATCTGCCTCTTTTTTATTATCAAATATTTGTAAATTTAATCATACTATTAAATAATGTGATCAAATCAACATTTTTCCCTTTTCTTTGTTGTTTTCTGTTTGTGTGGCTATCTGTATTTTATACAATTATCCATTAAAATGTCTGGACTATTTTAATCCTTTTTAGGTCATGCAAAAGAGGGAAACCTATTGGTTTCACCTTCTTATAGATGTTAAAACCTTTTTGTCATATTAGGGATGCTATCTCTCTTTAGTCTTTTATATTGGTCACTACCTGTGCCTCGCACAAAGAAACCGAAGAGCAAATAACTGGAACTGTAACTACCTGTCCCTCTCAATCCAGAGGCAAGTTCATTCGGATGTGTGAAAATCAACAATTAAATTGTGTTTTTTGAATAACAGAAAATCTCCAGAGAGCAGTTTTATTGAGCGTCAATTGGAAGAGCAATCATGTATGAATGTGTGTGCTCCATGTTACCAACATTCAAATAGAGGCAGTGGTTATTTGCCACAAAAGAGTGAGTATTGTGTGATGTAGTGTATGAGGAATATATACATGCTATTGCTAGAACGTGCATCTGTCTCGAGCGTATTGTAGAACACAACTACCCTGAGACGAGGGTAGACGTGTGTCATAATACGTTGGCGAGCCTGTGATTACAGAAATCCTTAGTTATCTGTGTTACTACTGCATGAGGCACTATGCAAACACTACATGTGGGAACATAGTTTAATGGATCATAACCACAGGGTGACTAAAGTTCTTATATAAAATATACAATAATGGCAGTGCAATAGTTACACAAACCGAGAGCACGGGTTCAAAATAACTTGCCGGTACTAATGTATCTTTGATATGTGTACTTTGGTTGTCCTGTTTTTAAGATACAAGCACTCTAGTAGCTTAGTATAAAAATGTAAATAAAAAAATAGAACTACTTTGTTTTATTTTTATAAAGGCATCTAACCTTGTCTTCCCCGATGGTAGGCAAGTCCGAGAATTCTGAGGTCAGGAAAACCTTTTTTGTTTATGGTTGTTTTGGTAGTCGTCACTTTGCTGGCTGAAGATTCTTTTTACTATATATATTTATTGGGTCTCAACATATGACAGCACCCCGCTTGATGTTAGGCTGGAGTGCAGTCTATAAATGGGTGTCACTGCTACTACAATTATACAATAGCAGTCACATCCTCTATGCCGGTCTAGTTGGGACAGGACCGGTAACTTACAAGCTGATCCCGAAACACAACCAAATCACTTCACGGTCTGTATACTTGTAAGTGGTGGTACTACCCCGGATCGGCAGACTGGGTACCACTGCCTACTACTCTTTGAACTGGGTATCTTTCTACCTATGGTAAGAGCCATAGCATTTTGATTATAACAAATGTATGTATGAAGACGCAGCGTAGGTAGGCCTCCCACTAGGTGGACTGATGACATAGTGAAAGTCACGAATAATTGCGATCTTGTCGTTCGGAATGGCGTTCTAAGGGGAAGGCCTATGTTCAGCAGTGGACGCATTCTGGCTGATGATGATTAATTTTGTTTCAGAGAACATAGTGTGTGTGATGTGTGGTATTAATTTCTCGAATACATATACAATGCTGAAACATCTGAAAACCCATGACAACAAATCACTACAAAATAAAAAGGAACTTATATCAGATTCACTTGCTAATGTAAGTTATACTTTTATTATTATTAAACTTTATGCAATATGTACAATTTTTTTAATTGTGACACGACATCTGACCTTGACCCGCCTAATGATAAGCAAGAGGAGGTCCAAAAGTGACGACGACTAAAAAAACCGAGTTTATTCACGGCTGCTTCAGTCGCCGTCACTATGCCGGCCAAAGGTGCTTCTTCACGCATCGCTTGAAGGAACCAAGGTCATAGGATGGAGAGAACACATGGGCTGGCAAAGCATTCCACTTGTCGATTGTTTTACAAAGAAAAGACGCACCGAACTTTTTAATATGACATTATTGTAGACATTCTTTGCCAAATAACCTTGGGGACTAACAGAAAGCTTTCGAAAACGTTGGAGCAATAAAAAATTGTAAAATCTAAACCAAAATAAACGCGATAGTAAGCCGCATAAAATTTGTTTAATTCAATAATCAATGTTCGCGCAATATCTAAGAAAATACTAATGTTTATTATTTATTACAGTTAGTTGGTTATCATTACAAATGCCGCATTTGCCAGCAGAGATTTAATACTATTAAGGAATTGAAAAGGCATGTAACAACACATCAAGGTAAAAAATAAAAATAATTATTAGGCATTATCAATAAAATTGTCACACCTAGGGATAGGTAGAATCAATAGAGTCCCACTTGCCACGAACCTGACACAACTCCCTCGCTTCCTGTACATTCACAATTCTCTTCATACAATCTTTACGGTTATGGGCACTAGCCAATCAGCTTTTATGAGGATGTCCAATCAGAAAACACAATCCTGGGCCTGCCTTGTTTAGTGCATCCATCCACATTATATTTATGAATTCCTTTCGTCAATCTACTTTTACTCATCCTTTCCATGTGCCCAAACCATTGTTTATAATTACTACTATATTAAAATGAAATAATTACCTTTGGCCGGCATAGTAGGTCTTCCGACAGATAAAAATAGCGCTGGCATTGAATTCTTCGTATTATAGTCTGTCTAAACTGAAATGGCGCGCCCCTCCACTGCATTTACGAATTTACGATATAAAATATGGATGCAACACAGCGAAAATGCAATTGTAATTGTGATTCAGTTGCTGGTTAGACACAAAAGGAGGAGCACGTTAATAAAGTATATTAGTATAGTTAGTAATATTTGCATTCACACATTTATTCATTTATTTAAAATAGGTACACATAACAAATAACAAATTAAAACGAAATGGCTTCTTCGAGTGCTAAATCTTTTAACATGCATACACAGTGAGATTCATATATATCTAATAATGTTAACTTACTTAAATTTATTTACAATACATTTAAATAAACTAATAAAGAGGCGCGTCATTTATAGTTAGACAAGCTATACGCATATGTATAACATTTGAATTATTGTTAACATATCACGAATGTATAGATAGTCGTGGACATAATTAACTACTTATTTATTTTATTTTTATTATGACTCGACATATGACAGCACCCCACTTGATGTTAAGCCAAAGTGTGGTCCATGAATGAATGTCACTGCTAATACAATTCAATAACTGTGAGTAGCAATCACATCCGCTATGCCGCCTAGATGGAACCGGCAACTTACAAGCTGATCCCGAAACGTGGCCAGATCACTTCACGGTCTGTATACGTCTATATAAGTGGTGGTACTACCCCGGATCAGCAGACTAGGTACCACTTTGAAACTTTACGTCGGCATAATGTATAATGAGAATCAGAACCCTGACCTCTAGAATCACACCTTGATTCTCTATTTTTTTTATGAGTACGCGTCCTATCCAATTTTCATTATTAATGTATTTATTATTTCTGTTCACAGGAAAGACTTTGTTTAAATGTGATGTTGGAAATCACGTGACGCAATAATGTAATATAAAATAAAAGCATCGATTGATTATATTTTTAATAAATCATAAGAAGAGATTTTTTTTACAAAATTATATTAATAAATAAATAATATACATTTTTTGTGTTTTATTTTATTTACAAACTTCTTTGGACTCATTTTTGATATTTTTAAATTTTTTTGATATATTTTTTAACATTTTACTTTGAAATGACCTCTAAAGAAATTAAAAAAAAAACAATTAATCATCACGTAAACGTAGTGTTTTCCGACCAAGGGCGAAAAAAAAATTGCCGTCCCTTATTTAGGAGTTTCAATCATAGGTACAACAAAAATGTGAATTTTTAGTACAAATTTTAAAGATTTATTATAGTTTTTTTAAATTTTGCGCCCCCTCCGCCCCCGCCACGCTACGCCACTGAGTAGAATTGCTGTATTCCATTCGGATATATCAGCGCGATTGAGTGGTATATTTTTTAACATTTTACTTTGAAATAACCTCTAAAGTAATTAAAAAAAACAAACAATCATCACGTAAAAGTGAAAAGTGTTTTCCGACTAATCGGATACGTCCTCAAGAAAGCTGGGTTGCCCAGTACCCATAACCATAGAGATTGTATTAAAAGGATTGTGGATAAGAAATAGAATTGACTCCAAAGTTGAGTGAAGCCTGACTTTGGAGTCAATGAATGTGAGGTATGCTGGGGGAACTAGTTGGCTAAGGGATGGAGAGGGACCTCTGGTGGGCGAGGCATCTTCCCTCGAGTCTTCCTGTGGAAAGAGATTTGGGAGTGGGGCGATTTGCGACCTATTGGGTGTTTCTTTTAATTTTATTGCATCTTGACCCTTAATACCGTTTTACAGTCTTGTCCGCTACGCACGGAATTCGATTCCCAGACGGAGCACAGATTTGTAAAATTTAATATTAGATTGTATATTAATCGTTTTTGTAATATCCAATGTAATATTGGTAGGATCTGAGTAAATAATGGTAGACAGTTTAAATTGAAGACATCCTCAAGAAAGCTGGGTTGCCTATTGCCCATAACCGTAGAGCTTGTATGAGGAGAATTGTGGATGTGAGAAAAGCGAAGGAGTTGTGCCAGGATCGTGGCAAGTGGCGCTTCATTGTCTCTGCCTATCCACGTGGGAAAGAGGCGTGACAATTTGATTGATTGACAGTTAGTGGTGATTTCAATTTGTTAAGTTTGACGATGCGGTCAAACTTTTTACACTTGGTTGTCACGATTGTGCATTTTAATGTCAATTTTCTGACGAAAGATAAGCCAGTGAATTTATTTTGACATAAAATGTTACTCGTATTACGTAATGGTACCTAACATCTGTCAGTTTATATAATATAGTTTGCCGATTGATTGACAGAGGCAAACAATCAATCAATCAAATTGCCACGTGTTTTTCCCACAGGGATAGGCAGAAAACTATATACTACATGGATAGTTTTGACAGTAAATTGCTGTCAAAACTATCCTACTTGCCTTGCTTAATATAAGCAAGGAAAGATCCAAGGGTGCCGGCAACTGAAAGATTCAGTTTAGTCAGAGCCGGATCTACCATATGGCTTTTTGGGCTTTAGCCCAGGGCCCCGTGGATTCAAGGGGACCAAAGCTAAGTCAAAGTTAAAAATAGACGATAATTCGAAAAAATCCATAATTTTATAAAATTTAACAGATTGTAAAGTTTGCAGCCCTGCAAAACCTGGGATTTATCAAATCTATTTAATTCATTTATTTCAAGTCTACGTTCAGGTGTTGGTACTTCGAACTAACTTATTTTTTTCTTATACTTTGAGTAATTAGGTGGGCCCCAAAGTAGTATTAGCCCAGGGCCCCCTAAACTCACGGCCCGACCCTGTTCCGGCGTAATCACCGACTACCCGGAACGATTTAAAAGGCACAAAGTCTTTATGTTTAAAGTCCAGCCCATGTGTTCTCTCCATCCTATGACATTGGATCCTTTAAGCGATGCGTGAAGAAGCACCTTTGGCCGGCATAGTGACGGCGACTGGGGCAGCCGTGAACTAACGCGGTTTTTTCAGTCGTCGTCACTCTTGGACCGCCTTTTACTTATCATCAGGCAGGTCAAGGTAAGATGTCGTGTCACAATAAAAAAAATGTTGTTTTTTACAATATACAGGAGTGGCCTTCACTAATGGAGCACACTCCAGTTTAACATGAGCTGAGCACACGCATGCAGATATCAAGTTTTCGTAAGTCGGTCAAATTGAACAATAGACTTACCCCATTTTTAACGACCCCTTATAAAAATACACTTGTGAATAATATATAAAAAATAAGGGTGCAAAATTAGGTGCGTGAGAGGGATAGATACATTAGTTTTGTTTATATAGAAGCAGGATGCAAGATATTATTATCTAGTAATTATATTATGCGCGCACGCAAGTAAAGTGGCAGATACTATAGAACAATTGTGGACATTACAAAAAAACATTGCGACAATTTTAGTTATTTATTTGAAATGTTAATCAATCTTTTTTTTTATTGTGACTCGACATGTGACAGCACCCAGCTTGATGTTAAGTTAAAGTGTGGTCCATGAATGAATGTCACTGCTACTACAATTCAATTACGGTAAGTTACGTACAAGCTAATCCCGAAACGTGAAATCACTTCACGGTCTGTATACTTGTAAGTAGTGGTACGGTTCTACCCCGGATCGGCAGACTGGGTACCACTGCCTACCACTCTTTGACGGCGACTAAGGCAACCGTGAACTGACGGATTTTCAGTTATCGTCACTCTTGGACCCTCCATCATGCAGGTCGAAATCAAATGCGAGTCTAAAAAAACGTTGGATCTTTTAAGCAAAGCGTGGAGAAACACTTCTGGCCGGCATAGTGACTTTAGGCTTCAGCGCACTTAGACTTTCTCTTTTTTACCATCTGGTAAGTCGTTTCTATACTAAGCTACAAATGTGCTTGTATCATAGAAACAGGACAACCATAGTACATATAACAAAGATACATTGGTACCGGCGAGTGGTTTTGAACCCGTGCTCTCTATTTACGTAACCATTGCACTGCCACTACACCACGGTCGCCTTAATTCATAATATTAAACGAAAACAAAGTTTGGCCATTTTAAAGCCTCCAACATGGCGCCCAATATCGATCATCAGGGAGAAGGGAGGCTGTGGGGGTGATTAATTAATGTGAACACAAACGTGGGACACACGAATCAAGGCCCACCCCTCACTGTTTGACGGACATTTATGTTATAATCAAAAACATGCATGGCTGCTCACGATGTACTTCATTCACTTTTAGTCAGATCGAATTAGCGAAAAATTCTCTATAATCAAAGAAATTCCTATTGGAGCGAAAACAATTTTTAAAGTAAATTCAACTATTAGAAATTGATTGCAAGTAAAATTATAGCATATTTTTTATTTATTTATTTACGTTTCTATACTAAGCTACCAAAGTGCTTGTATCATAGAAACAGGACAACCAAAGTATCAAAGATACATTGGTACCGGTGGGTGGTTGCGAACTCGTGCTCTCGGTTTGCGTAACCATTGCACTGCCACTACACCACGGGCGCCTTAGGCAAGCTGTCAAAAAAATGTAAAAAATAGTAAAACCTGTGTTTACGGCTACAGCGAAAACTAAAGCTCCAACGAAAATAAGTTAAAAGTGAGACTGTGCATTAGGAAAACAAAAAGAATGAGTTCTAGTAGAGCAAAATCAGATCAGTGGATTATCGTGGTCAGATGTCGAGTCACATTAAAAAAAATAGGAAACCTAAACTTTTCCGAAGTAATAATAAGTATACTTTTTAATTGAGACGCAACATCCTGCCTCGACTTGTCTGATGATAACCAAGAGCGTCGACGACTGAAAAAACATTTCATTTTACGGTTGCCTCAGTCATCGTCGCCATGCTGGCCAAAAAAGTTAAAATAAGACAGTATGGAGAAACGAAACTTATATGGGCTAGACATGCAGCCAAGTTAAAGGTTTGTGATTCAAAATCCGCATAAATAAAGTATTGTTTGGTTTTAAACATCAATAGAAATAATATAGAAATCCTTTCACGGAAGCAAAGTGCCTTTTAAAATAAGTAAACAAAGAAATTATTATACATTTAAAATACAACTTAATTTGCTCCTCTATAAAGACTAGAATCATATGAAGAGTGCAAAATTTAATTATACAAACAATTTCAATCAAAAATTGCTCCTAAATTTAAAGGCATAAAACTCAATTCTTATTGTAGTTTTAGTGTTCTTATAGAAGCCTAAATTGTCATGCGAAAATAGGCTTTATTTTTGTGAGAATAGGGCAGAATTTCGTGTGTTAACTTGTTTATATTAAGGGTACTGTTGCTATTTTTCAGCTATACTGTTTGGCGACACAGTTGTTGGGTGCGTTTCCATTGTAACATCCTTTACCTTTTTTACCAAAAAATGAATAATGTAAAGCTCGAGTGTGGTCCATGAATGGATGTCACTGCTATTACAATTTCAATAATTTAAGTAGCAGTCACATCCACTATGCCGGCCTAGTTGTAACCGGCAACTTACAAGCTGATCCCGAGACGCGACTAAATCACTTCACGTTCTGCATACTTGTAAGTGGAGGTACTACCCCGGTTCGGCAGACTGGGTACCACTGCCTGCCGCTCTTTGCAGACTACGACAGCATTTCATGCCACTGTACTCGATTTGGAATAGCCTCGCGAACCAGGAGTTTTCGGTTCAAAATACCGGCGCCATACGTACTTTGTCCGTCCTGTACAAGAACGTTTAGTAACTTAGTATAAAAATTTTGTTGCACATGACAGCAGCCAGATTGTAACTAGTTAAGCAAATTGCAACTAATTTTAAATAACTTAAAAGAACAGGAAGTGCAACAAAATGTTAGATAGCAAGCTATTTTTCAAGAGATGGCTCTACTAGTAAGTGCTGGACGATTATAACTTTTTTTTATTGTGATTCGACATATGACAGCACTTCGCTTAATGTTAAGCCAAAGTGTGGTCCATGAATGAATGTCACTGCTATTACAATTCAATAACTGTGAGTAGCAATCACATCCACTATGCCGGCCTAAATAAACATAACCAAAACGCCACGAACCAAGCTTAGACATATGGTAAACAAACCGCTTTGACACATTAGTGGGTTTGGTTTTGCGTCGTATACTTTTGGTTGTGCCAAATAATCGTCATTTGCGGAAAGTGTTGCTTTTCTTCTTTTATTCGAAGAAAATGGCGGCTGAAGCGCATCTAGAACTCCGAAAAGTTTACGGAGATGCTGCTCTAAGTGGAACAATGCGCCGTGATTGGTTCAAAGACGGTGATTTCGATGTTGACGACCGTTCGCGTGAAGGAAGGGCAAAAACTTTCAGAGACGCTGAATTGGAGGCATTGCTCGATGAGCTTAACGCAGAATTAGCTTGCTTCAGTATTAGGAGTTACCCGCCAAACCATTTAAAAGTGATTGTATGCGTTGGGAATGATTCAAAAACAATGAACTTGGTTCCTTATGATTTAAAGCCAAGAGACATTGAGCGTTGTTTTTTTGCCATTGAACAACTGCTCCAGCGGGGTTTTCGTCATCGCATCGTTACGGGTGATGAAAAATGGATTTATTACAGAAATCCAATGAGAATAAATGGGGACAAAATCTTCATTTTTTACATATAATATAATTGATCTGTGATATACAATATAAACAGTGACAATGGACATAGTGTCTTCTTACGGCGTTGCTTTCGTATCTACTTGAGCTCCCCACTTCTCCCAAACTCCACCCCCTGAGGGCCCACTCTTGCAGAGCAGCCCCCCCTTAGCCCGGAACTGGGGGTCAACGACATCAGCTGGCTGGAATTGGAACAAATCCTATTACATTACAGGTGTTTAAATATTTATATTTAGGTACTCATTTTTAGAAATAACTTTATTTTGATTTATACTTATTTATTTAGTCGTAGAGTTTGTATGAAGAGAATTGTGGATGTGAGGGAAGGAAAGGATAGGCTTTATCTATGCCTATCCCCGTGGGAAAAAGGCGTGACAATTTGATTGATTTAAACATCATTTTTTTTATTATGGCTCGACATTACCAGAAACCAAACAAACACTAAAACTAAGCAAGACATTTGTGTCAGGATCGTGGCAAGTGGCGCTGCCCATCCCTGTGGGAATTTATTATAAACAAACAATCGCTAATAAATCTGTCCAGTTTGCCTATCCACTACAAGTACTTAAACAGCCCTTAAAATTATTTAATCGCGTTTCGGCATCAGCTTGTAAGTTGCTGGTTTCTACTAGGCTGGCATAGTAGACGCGGCTGCTACTTGCATGGACCGCACTCCAGTTTAAAATTGGGCGGGGTGTTGTCATATGGCAACCCACAAGAAAATAGAAATAGAAAATGTAAAACCACTATATTTTTATCTTTCTCTAGTAAGCTACCAAAGTATCAAAGAAATAGAACGAGCAAAGTACATATATCAAAGATACATTAGTACCGGCAAGTGGATTTGAACCCGTTGATTTGCGTGACTATTAAACTACAATTACATCATGATCGCCTCCCCTAATTAGGTCATAAAACACTTCAAATTGCGTAATTTTCACTACAGTTCCCCAATGAGTCTCTACGTAGTAAATAAATGTGTAGGCGTGTATCTAAATCGAGTGCTTTTCCATATATAGACAAATTGGTAGTAGAAGTGGGAGCGCGTCGAGGAAGCGAGGTGATATAATCCCGGGTTCCCGGGATCGATGCAGCGAGGGGTGGCTCCTTTTTTTCGGGCAGCACGGGAGGGGTGAACGGCCGGCATTATGTAAGCAACCCCCCTCGGGTGGTCGATACTCCCGCGCCTGCGTCCTTCGCCTGCCGGACCTACCCGGGACACAATCGCAGTAGCGCGCGCTCCGCCGCCGGTCGTCTGCCCGTTTTATTTTACCGCGTTTTTCGTTTCCCTTTCGTTCTTTCCGTTTATGATTTAAGCCGACACCATGTCCAAGGGAGACGTCGAACACCAAAATGGTTCCGGGGAGGAGTCCAAGACCAACCTGATCATCAACTACCTGCCTCAGAGCATGACCCAGGAAGAGATCCGCAGCCTCTTTGCCTCTATCGGCGAAGTCGAATCCTGTAAACTGATACGGAACAAAGGAGCCGCTTTCCCAGATGCCATCAACCAAGCCATGCACGGCGGAGGACAAAGCCTCGGCTATGCCTTCGTCAACTACCACCGCCCCGAGGATGCGGAGAAAGCCATCGCAACCCTCAACGGTCTCCGGCTTCAGAACAAAACCATCAAGGTGTCGTACGCGAGGCCTTCCTCGGAGGCGATCAAGGGTGCTAACCTGTACGTGTCCGGCCTACCGAAGACGATGAGCCAGAACGAACTCGAGAGAATGTTCAGCCCATACGGACGTATTATCACATCACGCATACTCTGCGACAACAACGCCAGCAGGGCCGGCTTCGGTGGCGGAGAACAGGGAATCTCCAAGGGAGTCGGCTTCATTCGCTTCGACCAGAGAGTGGAGGCCGAGCGAGCGATCAACGAGCTCAACGGCACAGTGCCCAAAGGTGCAGTGGAAGCGATCACTGTCAAATTCGCCAACAACCCGAGCAGTAACGGCAAATCGCTCGCTCCGTTGGCGGCCTACTTGCCAACGCTGCGTTTCCCTGCGCCGCTGGGCCGTTTCGGCTCGGGCAAGTCACTCCTCGCCATCAACAAAGGACTGCAGAGATATTCCCCGCTGGCGGGTGAGTTGCTTGGCGGCGTGATCCCCGGCGCCATTCCCGGGGCGCTGCCGGGCGCCTCCGAGTGGTGCATCTTCGTGTACAATTTGGCACCGGAGACGGAGGAGAATGTGCTGTGGCAGTTGTTCGGGCCGTTCGGCGCCGTGCAGAGCGTGAAGGTGATCCGCGACCTGCAGACGAACAAGTGCAAGGGTTACGGCTTCATCACGATGACCAACTACGACGAGGCCGTGGTCGCGATTCAATCGCTCAACGGCTACACACTGGGCAATCGCGTGCTGCAGGTCAGCTTCAAGACCAACAAGATCAAGGCCATCTAAGTTCGTGCGCGCACAGGTCAGGACGGCACAGTCTTCCGGGGACGATAGGCTCGACTCTCTCTCCATACAAATGTGTCAATGCAACTCTTCGTTCCACCTCCTGCTGTACACGTAAGTAGGTTAACTGCTCACAAAGATGGCCGACGTAGCCCGGATGTGCAGCGTGCGCATGCCCGGCCAAGATGGCGGTCATTGAGCCGGACCATTGTTCGCAATAATTAACACAACGTAGGTGGTGCTCGCATCAACCCACTGCTTAAGGAGACACGACAGTTCACTAGGACATTGGCGTTCTGATATTGATATTTGTGTTAAACATATTAAGGCTGTGTGTACACGAAACATATTATTATTTTAGCAGTAAAAATATTTTGTGTACGCACAGCCTATAATAAAGTAAATGACGACCGTGATCTAGTGGTAGTCGAAATTGTCTCGTAAACAAAGAGAAGCCGGTTCAAAACCACTTAGTAACGATGTGTGAAAATCTGTTTCCTTGGGCACTGTGTTATTGTGGGTGACTACTTACGATTTTGTATTCATTTAAAAGGAATGATATTAAATAATAAAACTTTCGCTTATGAACGGTTGTGGTATTACGTGAAATAGTTATCAAGTAAATTATAGCAATAATTTTTGTATTAAAGGGAAATAAGTTCCGTTTTTTATACCATATCGTTTGTAATAATATAGGACAAGGACTAACAATTCGATTGCCAAAAAAAGGACAAAAAGTCTTAGGATATTTTTAACTTGCATTAGAAACTTCTAGAAGAGCTCGTCGGGAGGAAACACAGCTATACTAGCGCTTAACTGAATAGGTTTCTGTGGTGAAGGAACAGTGCAGGAGGAGTGTATCTTTGTTTACATATAAAATCCAAGGATGACGAAGACTGAAAAACCAAGTCAGTTGACGGCTGCCCCAGTCGCCGTCACTATGCCGGCCAAAGATACGTTTACATTTCCTTGCTTATTTCTCTGATAAATATTTCTTACAGAAGATTTTTTTGCAAGTTAAAATGAAACCTAATTCATTCAAAAGGAATCTTAGTTTAGAAACGCAATGGACATTTTAATAATTATTATAATTGGGACATGGATAAAAACTTTAGGAAAATTTAAAATGTATATTATCACGCTTAAACCAAAAAAGGGTAGGTAGTGCTTGTGGAAAAAGTTTAACTTAAAACAATTCCTATTAGTCATGTTGTGATATAAAATATTGATCTCAAAATTAGGAAAATATTTTTAAAATATGTTATTTGTTACATTACAATAACAATGTTTTATTGCGAAACAAATGTTATTTGAAAACATGTTATGTATATGTGTATATAAGAAAATATAATAATACGATTCCGGCCTTAGAAAATAATATTAAAAGAGGTGCAATGCAATATAATAACAATAAATGCTCCTAAAACTATGTACTTAAAATAATATAATTAAAACAATCATTTAGTACAATATTTTTAATATTAATATAAACAAATATTAATTTAAACAATGTATCCTAAACAGTAAAAATATTTCTACTGAATAAAATGTACTTATAGATTATTAAATTTCACAGTCAGTATAGCATGTCTAACTATAAATGACGCGCCCCTCCACTTTATTAGTTTGTTTAAATGTGTGAATGCAAATATTACTATCTATACTATTATACTTCATTAGCGTGCTCCTCTTTTTGTGTCTAATCAGCAACTGAATGACCAATTACAATTGCATTTTCGGTGTGTTGCATCCATATTTAATATATGTTTGTGTGCGTAAATGCAGTAGAGGGGCGCGTCATTTCGGCTTAGACATACTCTACCTGTATAGATAAAGACAGCTTACCTTATGACAGGTGCCGTTTGACTCCAAAGAATGTCCCTATTCTTCTAGTGACGAAGTTAATTCCACAATAAAATCTTGTCGAAAGCCTAACACAACTTAAAGCATTTCTATTTAACCCTCTATTATTTATTCTGCCAAACGGTTGTTAATTAATACCTACTTATAGTTCTTATTAAGGTAATCTCCTGCGTTAAAATGTCCATTGTTTTTTAAACTAAGATTTTATTAAATGGCCAAAGAACACAGCTATATTTAGCAGTGACGGCCTATCGAAATAGTATTAATAATAATATTAATAAAAATATATATATTATCTATATATTAAATGTAAGAATAAATAAAAAAAAACTAATCAAATACTGTGATAGGTTTTTGATACAATTTTAAATAAAGTGTTTCACGGCGTTCACAATTAACCTAATCAACGTTTTGTATCACATACTCTGAATATAATGGTGCTTCCACAATACTATAATACAATACAATACATTACAATACAATACAATACAATACAAGGCATTTATGGTAAACAATAACAATTACTAAAGTAAAAGAAACATAACTGCGAAACTTTTAAAAATGCATTAAAAAAAATATACACTAAATGCTAACGGAATATCTAAAAAAAAGTAATAAATGCTTTAGCTATACCAGCGTCACGATATGATGTCCGTTTTAACATTTGCATCGTTCTTGAAGTTTATATAAATTAATTATTGCGGTTAGAGGAACAAATTGCTGTTCTTTATTGTCATTATAATATTGTTTCTTCAAATTACCAATTTATACGAAACTTCATGAACGATGTAAACGTCAAAACGGTCACTATATCGTGCCGCTGGTATAGTCTATCCATTAGATTAGTAAAAATTGATATATTAAAAATATTGTTTGCTGCAACAATTTTCACAAAAATGCCTTGTATTTTTTTCAGTATTTAGTATTGGTTCCCTTCGTAGCAACAGAGATCACTTCTTTACTCTGTGCTACAAATTAATCGGAGTTGACAATACGCCGGTTTCTGGATGCATTGATTACATAAAATACAAATAAAATTGTTCGCTACGTGGGAGTTTTTACCTAGCATAAAATGACCTTTTCACAAAGACACGTGAAACTGACAGAGCTGTCAGATTATCAGGAACAGGCATAAATCTGACAAATTATGGCATTTACGTAAATGCCAACTGTGTCATCCTGAAAAGCGGAGGAGTAGAAGGATTAAAAGGAAGATACTATGGCTAAATTCAATTTTATGGATTCTACGACATACCTCTGATAAGATAAAACAACTTTAAACTTTAAAGTACTGTATTTTATCTAAGGAAGTTTACAGAATAACTTGAAAGGGTCAATGTAATTTTAGCTAGTAAAAGTTTCAAGTAGATATCATGAAAGTTAATATAAAAGAGAATCCGGAAACTGTTTGTCTGTGGTACAAAATCGTTGTGCAGAAATTAGGTTAGCTTTTTGAAACATTTTCGAGTTACGCTTAAGTGTACCCCCCCGCCCCGTTGGGGGTCGAGGGAGGGACCGATCGAGAAAACGCGTCTGAACAGCCACGTTGTATGGACAGGAAAACGTAGTCTACGTATGAGTGAAAAGCCGACACCGGGCCACGCCAAATTATATCAATAAATCGGGCAACAACTATACCAAAAACCAAACATCGAACTTAGATATATGTATTTTGTATGTATGTGTGTATTGTGCCGTCCTAAAGACCCTACGATTTTTGTAAAAAATAACAATGTTAAAAAAATTGTAATTCAAAAAATATGCATAGGTAAATTACTTTAACGGGTTAATCAAAATTTACAAAATTTATTATTAAATAAAATATTGTAAAAGTGCAATAAATACCTAGTTGGTAATTATAAACTAAATATATTATATTTAAATATTTTCGTAGCGACTAGCGAACAGATTTCATAGTCGTGATATAAAATTAGGATTTATAACAATTTATTATATTCGGGGAATTCAATTTATATTAAAATTGTGGTTTTTAGGAGAAATACTAAAGTATTAAACTTATCGCTTATTATTTATTAAACGCATAAATTTATCTTAATTTAAAGTTACCTATTTATATTTTAGTAAATCATTTTAAGTGTATATCTAGTTCGTGAATTTTATTATTTACTTTTTTCTATATAATAGTAGATATTTTGTGTACTCACTTAGTCGTTGTTGTCTATTATTTTCGTGTCCTAGTCATTATTTTGTTTATTTTTAATATTAATTTTTATTTAATTTATTTTGTCATTTATTTTGCTTAACCAAACGTTATCCTCAAACGAACATTATGAATTTATGAAATTTAAACAAAACGAGAAGCGTATCAGAAAGTATTGTGAGAAAAAACCCGTCGCGTGAGAAAAATTGTGAATCGAAACAAATGACAAAATGAACGGAATTAAATTCTGTAAAAGTTAGTATTAAAATAAAAGCAATCGTTTTTAAAAGTGAATAGTTAATAATACGTTATAATAAATTTAAATGTTGATGTCCTAGATATAAATAATTTTCTTTATATTTATTATTATAATTACTAATATAATTTAGTAAATAATAATTTTGTGCAATTAATTCTATTATATTATTAAGTGTACGTCGAAAATTATTTAAATATTTATCATAATAAAATTAATTTAATAATTAGTAGAGAAAAACTTCGGGATAAAATTATTTTTACGAAAAATTATTCATCACATTTCGTTCGATTCTTTTCTTGAACTTATTTATATTAATAGTATATATTATATATATATATTGTATTTGTGTATGTATATGTATGTTAAATAAGGGTGGGTAATATAACAGATTAAAATGTTTAGAAAATATACATTTAAAGAGTGATAGGCAGTGGTCTGTTAAGTGATTTAGTCGCGTTACGGAATCAGCTTGTAAGTTGCCGGTTCCAACTAGGCCGGAATAGTGACTGCTACTTATAGTTATTGAATTGTAGTAGCAGTGACATCCATTAATGGACGACACTCCAGATTAACAGCAGGCGGGATGATCATAAGTCGAGACACAATAAAATAATAAATGTTAAAATGTGCATACTCTTGTTATTCTAATTTTCTGTCTGTCAAATTTATAATTACTCTATAAGATTTTTTAAGTTTAAAAGGATTCTCCTACTCTCTTTTAAGTCTTCCTTTTCACCAGTAGGAATGTCTTTAGCTTAGCACGTACAATGTTAGTATTGCCCACACTTATTTGTGAATCGTCGAATCGAAACGAAAACACCAATTAAACCACTGAATAATCTTCATCGACTAAGTTAGTTAAGGGTTAATAGTTGTAATTATAAGGATGTCGCATTAGTAGAACGTTTTGTCACTTTCTTCCTATTTTCCCCAATACTTAAAAGTGCTATGAAGGTATAGGCATAGCAAGAAGCAAAAGAAATATGTTGGTTTGCTATTCAGATGAAAAAGTTCCTTAAACGTTTCATGTGATCATTGAAATCAAATTCCTACTACGTAATAAACCTATAAAATAATTAGGTAACTATTTCTGACAATAATATTTTTCTTGCTTAGAAATATATACTCGACTCGACTATATATATATATACTGTCTTTAATAACTTATATATTAAAGACAGTAAATAGGCAATTAGGTTATAGGACATAAATATATTTAATTTAGCTATGATCGATGCCAGAGTTAATTTTCACAGGCCAATAAAACGTTAAATACACGTCAATATGGTTTGACGAAGAAATATGGTCAAAATCATTCACTAGTTAGACATTAAAAAGTTTTTATGTAAAAAGCCTGAAATACTTGGCACATACCTTCATAGCAATTATTCTTCAGTCTATGCTCAACGCTATAAAAAACTTTATAATAAATAAATAAATATATAAGCAATAATTAAAATATAAAGTTTTAAATATACATTTAATATTTTTATATGTATTTATACGAAAAATAAATCATATCTCTTATTTATAGATTGTAAGCAAACAAAATGTTCTACTAACATTTTAATCACTGCTTATCCCATTTATACATTTTAAGAAAATATTTTACAAATATAAAAAAAGTGTTTTTATTATGAATAAATGGAATGAACGGAAAAAAATGGGCGTTATTGTGCGAAAAAATAATAAAATAATAATATTATATTTCTTTGAGTTATCTCTATATTGATTGAAAAAGCGAGGAGTTGTGTTAGGATCGTGGCAAGTGGATCATATTTTTGTATTTTGGGAGAAATACTAAAATATGATCAGTTGCTAAACTTTACTTGTATAACCGCAATGGAGCTTTTGCGATGCGGTTTACCGTTCCGTCTGTATCTATCCAATAGAATGACTCTTTCAAAGAACAATATAAACATTGTAAATAACAAACGGAATTAAAAATGATTAAATAACTCAATGAAATAGAATTTATTTATTGTACAATAAATGTCCAAAATAACCCCAATGCGACCGTAATGGTAATAGCAACTCTATTGCCATCGAAATAAGGATACTTTCTAAATGGTATTTTGATGCATTTTATTAAAAAAGTAATTTAAAAAATAATTGGCAAAACACATACAGTAAGATAGGCTATTACAAGAAGGCTGTGAAAATTTAGCAAAAAAAAGTGACGTTTGATCTTTATATAAAATATAATATTGCAAGTTTTTTTTTAAATATAAAACATAAGGCGTTAATTTAAAACAAAAAAGGACACGCATAAAACCCGTTTCTAAAGTAGGTTTACTGTAACTATTTTTACAACGGGAACGCATCGAGACACCCGAATTATGGGCTGAAAATTAAATTATTCCAAAGTGCTATTAAAAATAGAAAACATGACCCATTAAAAGGTTATAATATTTGCCTATCTACCCTAAAAGCAGGGCCGTCTTTACCCGGGGGTTCAAGGGGTGCAGTGCACCCGGGCGCAGAGTCCTAGGGGGCGCATGCCGACCGCCATAAATTTCGATAGGTATCTACTATACTGAGACCACGCGAGCGGAGCCTTGACTTTCGCTCCCCGGCGCTGAATATACTTAAGACGGCTCTGCCTAAAAGGATACAAATCCCCACTTATAGACCATGTCGTTTTCGGGGACCACCACTAAACATCTCAAACAATATCTCAATAACATATTAGAATATAAATATATGTTAGGGCTAAATAAAAACAAAAGAAAACAAAGAATAATGCGCCTAAATTTATTTAAACAACAATTAAAAAAAGAATTCGTATTAAAAATCCGCATGAGTAAATAAAATGAAATCGGTATTTATTAACCTACGTGACGTCCTACTTTAGGGTTATATCATTAGTTTGCCATTTTCGCGCGATTGGGGAAAGAATCTCATCATTGTCTCTGACTATTCCTGTAGGAAATGATCAAACGAATAAATTATTAAATGATTAATTCAAACATCTTTAAAATTATAAATTTTGACAGACTCTCTCGTAAAATTAAAGAGCAAAAATATTACCTACTGCATAGATTTTTAAAAGAAACATTTTTTTGTTATTACTCCAATCACTTAGAATCTCGCCTTTCTAAATCACAAATTAAAATCAATTTAAATAGACGTGCTTGTAAGAAGTAATTATCATATTCTGGTTTATAAGTACAACTCGCGCGATAATGGCAAACCATTTGGTCGCGTTCGCATCAAAATCGCTCACGTAGGACGTTGAAACTCGTCTTATATTTGTTATTTGTCAATTTTTTAAATAAAAACAAACAACAATTTTTAATAATGTTTGAATATAGTTTATCTATGTTTATTAATAATTATAAATTGTAAATTTACCTGTATTTATAAGTATGCATTAATATTAAATTTCAGTTAATTTTTTATCCATACATTAATGATTGGTCGCGCTACGTCGTAGCGTCAGCGAGACCCATCATAAATCTATTTTTTTATCAAAACAGTTTTATTAGGAATTGTTTTTAAAATTGTAAAATTTCTACGGTGTAGCTTAGCCCTTTTAAAAAAGATAAAATCCTGGATACCCAATTAAACTAAGTCCATAATTTCATTGAAATAATTAACTTGTTTTTGTTTAACAACTGAAACTTGGCCGGCATAGTGACAACGACTGGGGCAGCCGTGAACAAACCCGGTTTTCTCAGTCGTCGTCACTCTTGGACCTCCTCTTGCTTATCATCAGGCGGGACGAGGTCAAATGTCGTGTCACAATAAAAAAAAACTACTATTTTCATATTACATGCATTTTTATAAATACAGATGAACGTGTATGTAAACTGAATAATGAGTAACGTATGTTTGTACAATGACTGCCCCTATTGGGAAAACAAATACTTAATGATATTATTATTATTATAATAATTTATCACCAATCGTACCTGCCTAGTAGTAGCAATGATTGAATGAATCGATAAGAACACCATACAAAAGAAGTTTCACATTAAAATTGTATTAGGACATTCGCGAAAGTGTTATAAACTTTTTATCAGACACTAAAAAGTAATGCAATAATTAGCATAGAGTTCTTTAGGATTAATGATGGAAACTTTATTTGTATGGCGTAAAGTGATTGATAGCTTAGTTCGGTACACGGAATGATACTATAAAATAGATCGTCGTGTATTAACGCAGCTATCAGTCAGTCATTCACGAGCGAATGATGAATGACAAATATGAAATGTGAGAATATAATTAAATACCGTTAAATTTAAGTAATGCAATACAGCTCGAATGGTGATATTAAATTCGGAGGCTCGTGTAGAAAGCGTTGTGTTAACAGTTACCTACATGTTCGTGTTTCACCCAATGACTTAGTTCGTAGTCATTGAATTGACTAAAGTTGACCAATATATAGGACCAAAGTGATACTTTCCTTTCCTTACACCTATTTCATGAATCTTCACACATTTCCCTGGTAGAATAGTACTTGTGTACGAGTATAATCGGTGCGGATAGTATCGTTTGTGCAAACGGCGTTTGTCGTGTTATAAAGTTCATTTACTCTACTCTGTGGGTTAAATTTGAGATACGAAATTTAAGTAAAACAGCAATAAACTTGAGGTTAAAGTTAAATATAGCGTTAAACTTGAGATTCAAAATTTAAGTAAAACAGCATTAACTTGAGATTCATGTAAAATATAGCGTTAAACTTGAGATTCGAAATTTAAGTAAAACAACAATTAATTTGAGATTTAAGATTCAATTAAACAGCAATAATCTTAAGATTTGAAATCTAGTACAGCGTTAAACTTAAGATTCGAAATTTAGGTTAAATAAATCGTCAAATATAAGATTCAAGATTCAGAATTAATACTACATCAGATTCGAACTTATAACACTATAGTTATAATAACAAAACGTGTTTGTATGACCCTAGGTATCTTTCCAATAACTTCTTGTAGGATTATAATTAGGAAAAGTACATTGGGTGAAGCATGTATAAAACATTCCAGTGTCTTCCGCCTCAGTCACAATAAGGCACAAATGCACTAACTATTTAGTGACTAGGTCGGAAAATAAATAGTTAAGTCATGAACTCTTCCAATAGTAAATAAAATATAAAATAGGTTACTTTTTTACCTGCGCACTTAAAAATATTTCGATCTTTTCAAAGTTCCGTTTCGATATTTTACGGTGTTACTCGATTAATGCTCAACTCCTTTCGTCGTGAAATATATCGAAACGGTCTCTGTTTAATCATTTTTTTTATAAATATAATTTAGTAACTTATATTACATGATATTGTTGCATATAATCAATCAATCAAATTATCACGATATGATGTAATGTAGGTATTAAAATTTTATGAATAAAATCGTCCACATTCCCGCCTAAAGTGCTTAAAAGAAAACTTGAAATATTTTTATGGCGCAGATTTCGAGACATCGAGTAAATGTGTTTATGAATATTTTTAAAATAAAATAAAACTATATTTATTTTGCACAATCTATTGCGCTGTCACAGCTATTAAATAAACAATAATATATTTATAAGATGAAAAAAAATTGCTCATGTAAAAACCCTCTTTTCCTATTTTCCTTTAGCTTTTAACGGCATTTACTCTGAATCCATAAATCCTAAAGGAGAAAGTCATAAGAAGAGTGTGATAAGTATTGATAAATATCCAAATGAAATAGAAAGTAATGTTAGGATTCTACTTTCAGGGACTTATCACCACGGATTACATTATTTTAAAATATAAATTGAAGTAAAGATTCTAAAAAAATGTTTGTGTAATTAAATAAAGACATTAATTATTTAAACATAAAATTTGATTATCAAATAGTTTTCAAATTGTCTGATATCACAAATGGAACTAGTTGCTATTTACTTTTGTTCCTTTTTATCTAAATTTTCAGGTTTAAATATAAGCGTGAATATCAAATATTAATGCCAAGTCATGGTGATCGAGTCCCAGTCTTGTAGACTACAAAAGTGTCAATCCATCTTTAATTTCCTTAGATCATTCGTCACATCCCCAATAGACAGTGAATAGCGCTAAATGGACAAAATTTAAATTTGCAATAAAATGTAATTGAATAAAAGTATATCTGGTACAATTCGAATTTATAAATTCACTGTCTACCTTAGGTGTAATATTACTAGTGTATAGATATGGCACGACATTTAGAAAAATATAACTAATTAATTGGCTATATTCACATTCAAACGGGAAACTTATGCTTAAATGATATTAACATATCGAAAAATAGCGCGTTTTGTTTACAAAATCTGTCCAATAAATTATACTTAACAAAATATTGAACACATAAATTGGTCGGAGAAATGACTTAAATTTTATAGACAAATTTGTAGGATAAATTACTGACATTTTACAGACGAATCGGTAGGACAAATTACTGACTTTTCACAGACAAATTTGTAGGATGAATGGTTGACAATATACAGTTAAATCAGTCGACCAATTACTGACATTTTAGAGACAAATCAGAAGGATATTATGCTGACATATTACAGACGAATCGGTTGGGCAAATTACTGACTTCACAGAAAAAATTGTTGGATGAATTGTTGACAATATACAGTTAAATCAGTCGACCAATTACCGACATTTTACAGACGAATCGGTTGGGCAAATTACTGACTTTTTACAGACAAATCTGTAGGATTAATGGTTGACAATATACAGTTAAATTAGTCGACCAATTACCGACATTTTACAGACGAATCGGTTGGGCAAATTACTGACAAATCCGAAGGATATTTTGTTGAAATTTTTCAGATAAATCGATCCGATAACCCATATTATATTCTATTGATAGATCTAGTGAGACTTAATAAAAAATTAGGTTTTATTAACGATATACGAAAAATATTAGAAATTGTTCTATTGTGTTGTACCGCTGCGCAGTGATATTACATCTAAGTTGTTTAAACGGTTTTCGGTGTCGATTCCTTTTTGACAGAGTAACTGTTAGAAAACATTGTGAGGTGCTCTTGAGTCAAGAGTGATCACCATTACAGGTATGAAGTCTTCCTGTATCCATAAACCAGAATCGTCAATCGTCATTTACTAGTACTTCATAATTAAATAATTAACGGGTCTTAACGAATTATTAAAATATATGTTAATACCTGTTAAATATATGTTCCTGTCTCTCCTTGTCCTCGTAAATCTTCTGACAGTTGTTGCTCTGTTAGGAGTATTACGATTTAGTTCGTAATACTAGCATTGTGATTACCTTAGAATAAATAAAACAACGTTTTAAACCTCAAAAGTTAGTCAGCAACTCGTCCCACAAAAACTGGGACGTATTTTTACCATGAAGATACTCGTAATTTAATCTCGCGGTCCAGTTTTTAAGGGACGAGTTGCAGAGTAATTCTTAATACCTGTTAGTTCCAGCCCGTTGATATTAACTTTAGATAAGTAAAATGCCTGTAAGATATAGTTAAAAACGTTTTACACCAAAGCCTCTGTGGCGTTTAATTGAAAAGCAATGTTTATTATAAAATTTTAATGTCGCGTTCGTTGATACGACAACGACATTTTGATACAAGAACGTATTTTGTAAAAAAAAAACTTTGGTATAAAATTAAAATGTAAAAAAAATTGTAGTACGGTTCGTAAATCAAACAACTAAATTGATATTTCTATTGTGGTCGTTTATATTGAAACATTAACAAAATGGATCATTTTTGGGCTCTATTTTTTTATCCCAGATATTAAAATAAGAGTATAGTAGATATGGTCTTAGCACTAAACGAACGTCGGGAAAATATCAATTTGGTATATTGTAAGAAAAATCGTACTGTAATTATTATTAAAAAGAAAACTTTGATCTTCC
The DNA here is from genome assembly GCA_905220615.1 of Tinea trinotella. Lineage (NCBI taxonomy): Eukaryota > Metazoa > Arthropoda > Insecta > Lepidoptera > Tineidae > Tinea > Tinea trinotella. The sequence goes on along the minus strand of HG992328.1, from coordinate 417,317 downwards.
CAAACTTTATAGTAATTCGATGTTATTTATTTTAAAATATTTTTCGTAATTTTTAATTCTTAAGTCTAGTTGTCTATGTTCATAATGTATTTAATATTTTAGTTTGTAGAGTATTCTATGAAAAATCTGCACCAAAAAGTAAAGAGGATATTCCCAGGAATTCTACATATACTCGTATACTCTACTATTGTAATCAAAAATTTGTAACAATTTAGAGATAAAATAAACAAATCTCAAATATTATTAAATTACTTACAGGAGTTACTAAGTAATATTGATTATAAATTAAATCTTCTCTAACCTATAAAGCTTTTTAAAATCACTTTCAGTAGTAATTACTGAAATCAGCCATGGCGACAAGAGGATGCAACTGCTGCTTGGAGGATTCCTTAGGATAATGTATACTCTGATCAGTCTCTTTTGCTCGTAGTTGCAGTTTAACATCAGTTGTCATAAATTATATTGTGCCAATAAAAAAACTGAAATTTATCATTAACTGTGTAAAGTTAATGATAAATAATTTCTCAACATCCCAAAGGTTAGTTGTTAGAGAATGCTTAATAGGCATTAAACTCGCCTATGTACCTATGTTTTTATTTTGGTGCACTCAAGGATTTCAATTAATAAATAATGTTTTCAATTTTTCAAAAGTTAATAAAAAGTTGATTTAAAAAAAGAAAGGTATGCAAATTGTAAAATGATGACAGACGCCATAAATATTATGAAAGGTACAGATTTTTCATACGAATGCAATTTCATATTAATGTAAGTTTTATTGATATTGTGTCGGTTTCGTATTTAATAACTATCTTTCATTAGGCTTTTGTGAAAGAATTTTGTTGCACAAAAAATAGTAGTCGCTAGGGTTGACGTCGTGACATCTCTGTTATACATTTAGCTCTATTCGCAGGAAAGAGCGAGACCACTACGTCAGCCTCAGTGTCGTCCTAGTTTTAATGTTGTTTCCAATATTTTATAAGAAATCCTTTTTAAGAATTTTTGTAGGTTTTTTTCAAAATCTCACCTTTGACAGCGCTGACTCTATAATTATTTAAAAATAAACTAAAAGAACTATGAATTTATAAAAAAGCAATGATTTTGGAAAATACTCTACAAAACGCCGTATTTTGGGCATAGTGAAATTTTTGAAAAAGAAAATAACTAATATTAAAAATATTCCTAAAAATAAGATTTATAATTAACCCATTTTGTAATATTATTCTGTAGTCATTTATTCGCTGTTTTTATTGTAATTTATTCGATATTTTCCCTTCGTATTTTTGTGTCTAAATAATTAATTGATTGGATTTTTTTAATGTAAAAATAAAAAATAATTGAATAAAAAAATTGTATTGTCTCAATCTCATCTTTATACAATAGAATTTTTACAATAATGATATTTAATATCCTCGATGGTTGTATCTATACATTTCTTGTTCTAAATATATGAAAAATACGAAAAACACATGATCTTTTATTTATATTTATTTTTATAATATATGTATTAACCCCGAGTTGCCTAATGGTAACTAAAGAAAGGTCCAAGAGCCCGACAACTATTAAACCGTTTCAATGTATGGCTGCCTAAGTCGCATTCGCTATGCCGGCCTGAGGTGCTTTTTCCAATTGCTGATTGTTCAAATTCAAATTATTTATTTAGCAAATAGGCTGTACACAGCACTTTTACACGTCAATTTTATAAACATAAGCAAATAAAAGAAAAAAATATTTCAGCATGTTGAAATAGAAAAAAATAATTGTACAATTGATTACAAGTATCACTGTTAGTAATTATCAGTGGTTCATTAGCTGCTGTAAAAAGGCATTGTCAAATTATAAACTAGATATACAGAAAAAAATGACAACTTAATTAATTATGATTATACGATAGCTGCTGTATATGGGCATTGTCAACTTATAGCTAAATATTAATGTCACAATTTACTAAAATTGGCTGCTGTAAATGGGCATTGTCAAATAACATACTAAAATAAATAATAATGGATTATGTCCACGCTTTTTTGTCAGTTAGATACTCATCCATTGTGTAGTAAGCCTTCTCGGTTAGTCTAGACTTGACGACTCTTTTAAATTTATTCAGAGGAAGGCTAATTACTTCGTCAGGCAGCTTATTATATGCACGTAGACCGATTCCCATAAAAGAACGACTTGTTTTGCTTAGTCGGTAATCACGTAAATGTAATTTATTACTGTTACGCGTAATTCTAATGTTTACGTCACTATTTTTTGGAAAAAGCTCTTTATTTTTGTGGACATATAAAAGATTTTCATAAATATATTGTGAAGCAGTAGTTAATATATTATATTCGCTAAATTTGTCTCTTAGAGTAGTACGTGCACCCAGGTTATAGATAGATCTGACAGCTCTCTTTTGTAAAACAAAAATAGTGTTGAAATCAGCAGCATTACCCCAAAGCAAAATGCCATAAGACATCAGAGAATGGAAATATGCAAAATATTCGACAATACTATAATACAATAATTGTCCTAATACTATCTTAAATGGAATAACCTACCTTTTCTCATTATCCTTAAAATTTACTATAAGCTACTTTTTTCTCACACGAGCAAAATCGAATGGGTTTAAACATAAAATACCAAAAAAGTTATTTTCGAACTCTTACACCAATCAGGTGTAAGATGCAGTTTACGTTGTCTCAGTTGCCGTCACTATGCCGGCCAAAGGTGTTATGTTTGTTATTTTTATATTTAAAGTTTATATCTTAAAATAAAATGATGATAAAAAAATATTTGGAATAATGTATTTTTGATACTTTAAGGTACAGTTTAACTAAAATAATCAATCAATCAAATTGTCACGCCTTTTTTCCACAAGGATAGGCAGAGACAATGAAGCGCTACTTTCCACGATACTGACACAACTCCCTTGCTTCCTTCACATCCACAATTCTCTTCATACAAGCTCTACGGTTATGGACACTAGGTTTAAGCAGCTACTAGTTTCTTGAGGATGTCTCCGATTTGGTCGGAAAACATACTCCTTAAATTATTCCAATTTACCCAGGGAAAATGAAAGAATAATATGCCACTTTAAACAATTCTGAAATAACTCACTTCAACAAAATCATAAATTGCGAATCAAAAATCATATTTCAAATAATCCCCTTTGAGCGCAAATTCGTCAACCCGTGACGTCAGGGGGATGGTCAGTGACCCCTCACGTGGGTGACTGACCGAGGGGGATGTTCTAAGGGGATAAAATTTATCTGTTTCGCAGTTATTTTGGCAAAAGGTAGCAGTGGCCCAGTTTTTTTTACGCTATTAGCTTAGTTTACTAAAGTTGCGTAATGGTTAGGATACCAGTACATTACGCGGAGAGTTCCGGGTCGGTACGGTAGGTGGAGCAAATATTTGTTTCATAGCTTTGATTTGCAATATTTAAGCTAATTATTAAAATTAAAAATATTACTTTATAAAAAAACAGGTCGATATTTTTTCCTGCACCCCTAGCACGGCAATGCAAGAAGCAAGATAAAGACCTGTAAAGAATATTATTGCATTTTGAATATATTTTAGAACAGATTGTCCAAAAAAATATTTAAAAGTTTGTACTTCACATAAAACAACGTAGAAAACGTTAATAATTATTGTTAATATGTTAATGTATGTACCAGCCTATTAAGTATTTAAAATGAGTTACAATAATATTCCTTGCAGGTATTTATCTTGCTTCTTAGATTGTCGTGATAGGAGGGCAGGTCTGTTTATTAAAGATTGTTAGACAGTCTGCCAATCCGGGTTAGTACCACCACTTACAAGTATACAGACCGTGAATTGATTTGTTCACGTTTCGGGATCAGCTTGTAAGTTGCCGGTTTTAACTAGACTGGCATTGTGGATGTGATTGCTAATTACAGTTAAATAGACTGTAGTATCAGTTACTTGTGACGACAGGCGTGGACGAACGGTTTAGCGATTGGTTTGCTGCGCGTAAAGTCCCGGGTTCGATTCCCGGTCGGAGCAAATATTTGTTTCATAGCTTTTATTTGTTATATTTAATAATGTTTAATAATAATAAATAAATATTGCAAATATTTGTTAATAAAAAAAAGAGATAGATATTTGCTTCGGGTCTGGTTATAAAAGTAGGCAGTGGTACCCAGTCTGCCGATTCAAAATTCAAAATTCAATTCAAAATTCAAAGTCATTTATTCATTTGGTTTTTACAAACACTTAGAAACGTCATTAAGAAAGAGTGAGGGGACTCTACCGAGTGTTCGGAAAGGCTACAGACTGAGAAGAACACTCAAGAAACTCCAGTCCGGCTTTTTTCAACTTAGTCTTATATTCTATTACATCTTTTTTATCTTGGGAACTAGCAATTCATTCACTGCCAAGCAGCCTTGTCGTCAAAGAAATCTCTAATGCTATAGTAAGCCTTTTGGCACAATTTAAGTTTAATGAATTTTTTAAATTTATTAACTGTAAAATCAGGCACATTACTTGGCAGCGTATTATACATACGGATACAGTTGCCAGCGAAAGAATTACTTATTTTGTGGAGCCTATATGTGGGCACAGCGAGTTTATCTTTGTATCTTAAATTAAAATTATGACGATCACTGTTTTTGTGAAAATTATTAATGTTCTTACGAGTGTATAACAAATTCTCATATATATATTGAGAATAGACAGTCATTATATTGATTTTTTTAAATATTTCTCTTAATGACTCCCGGGATCTCATACCGTAAACAGCACGGACAGCTCTCTTTTGGAGAACGAAAATACATTCAATGTCAGCAGCATTACCCCACAGTAGTAGGCCGTAGGACATAATACTGTGGAAATAGCTAAAGTAAACTAAGCGCGCGGTTTTAATATCAGTTAATTGATGGATCTTCTTTACTGCATATGCTGCTGAACTAAGTCTGCCCGACAATTTCTTAATATGAGGTCCCCACTGAAGTTTAGAGTCCAATGTTACGCCCAGAAAGACAGTTTGCTGGACCAATTCTATTTCCTGGTCCCTGACCTTTACACTAGTTTTTACTAATTTAACATTAGGCAATGTGAATCTGACGCATTTGGTTTTACTTTCATTTAACAATAAATTATTGGTACTGAACCAATTAACTATCTTGGAAAGAGCACTGTTTACTTCGTCAAGTTCTCGTAGTCCACGTTTTACTTTAAATATAAGTGATGTATCATCTGCAAACAGAACTATTTCATGAGCGTCATTTATGAGGTGAGGGAGATCGTTAATGTACACAAGAAATAAAAAAGGTCCCAAAATTGATCCCCCATTGTTACAATTGACCCTGGTGATTGTTTACCATTAATTTCCACTTTTTGGATTCTATTACTTAAGTAGGAAGTGATAAAATCCAGAGCGGTATCTCGAATTCCGTAATGGTGTAGCTTCCTGATTAGCGTCTGATGCTGAACACAATCGAAGGCCTTAGACAAATCACAAAAGACACCATAGGCATCATATGACTCATTCCAGGCATCGTAAATATTTTGTAATAATTTTATTCCGGCGTCGGTTGTAGAGCGACCGCGAGTAAAGCCGAATTGTTTATTATGTAGTAATTTATTAGTATCAAAATGATTTTGTAGTTGATTAAGAACAATTTTTTCAAAGATTTTACTAAAAGTGGGTAGCACCGAAATAGGACGAAAATTTGACGGATCCGAAGTACTACCAGATTTAAACAATGGAGTTAATTTACTAAATTTCATCAAATCAGGAAACTTACCATTATCAATACATTTATTAAAAATTAAAACTAATTCTGGAGCAACGATTTCAATCAGTGAATTTACAACATGTACTGAAATGCCCCAAAGGTCGGCAGTTTTTTTAATGTTTAATGATTTAAAAGTTTTAAGAATAGTTTGTACATTCACATGACTAAAACTAAACACTACAGGACAACTAGGTACATTCTCTTTCAATAAATTTTCTGCAATGGGGGATGATGAGCCTAAGGTTTTAGTCAGATCTACTGGTATACAAGTAAAAAAATTCTCGAATTCATTTGCAACTTCGGCATCTGCTAAAATTAATTTGCCATTAATATTCAGTTTATAACGATGATCTCTAGATTTAGATTTACTGGTCTCTGCATTAATAATTTGCCAAGTAGATTTGACTTTGTCTGCACTTTTGTGAATTTTATCACTAATAAATTTTGACTTTGCTTTCTGACATACTTCTTTAAATAATTTAGAATATAATTTAACATAATTTTGAAATTCTTCTGTTCTGTTGTACTGTCTCTCTGAGTATAACTCATACAATCTATGTCTACTTTTGTGTATACCTACAGTAGCCCATTCACTGAATCCTGGGCTATCACAAACCGTTACCTGTTTAAATTTGAAAATGGAGTTAAAAATATTGCAAAATGATTCAAAAAATAATTCATACATATCGTTAGGACTCAAATTACTGTCTAAAAATGGAATTTTGTGACAAAGGTCAAATCTCATACGTTCCAAGCGGTCATCGGAAATCGGTCTACACAAAATTTTCCGTTTAAAATTCTTTCCTTTACAAGACTTAAAGCATGCCAATTGCCCACAATGATCTGAATCTAACTTCTGTATGATACTCTTACTAATCGGTGACAAATCACTATAAATATTATCTATACATGTCGATGTAGTATCACAAAACCTAGTAGGCTCCAAAAATAAGTTTGAGAGATTGTGTGACTTAAACAGATTCAAAATGTTAAAAGTTCCAATGTTATTATCTAATATATTGACATTAAAATCGCCACACACAATTAAATATTTATTACTACATCCTATTTTGCCTAAGGCTTCATCTAAAATTTCCTCAAATTCACAAAAAGTTGAGGAACCTGGCCTGTATACGCACATTATAATGAATTGCTCAAGTTCTACACATGATAGTTCTACTTTACATTCTACAGAGAGGGACACAATATCTTTCCGTTCTTTAAATTTGAGTTTACTATTTAATAAAATCAACGAGCCCCCACGTGTTGTGTTGACCCTGCAGAATGCACTACCAACCTGGTGATTAGTGAAACTAAACATGAGTTCGCCCCTTTTTTTCCAATGTTCAGTTAAACATAAAATATCTATTTGTTCTGTATTCATGAAAAGTTCCATCTCTAACTCTTTGCCCTGTGTTAAGCCATAAATATTTTGGTGCACCAAGTTGATAGAATTTACATTTTGTTTTTTAATTTGTTTTTTAGGGCATTCTATATTATAAGTCACATTTGAAAGTAAATTTAATTCAATTAATTCATAATGCATGCTAGATAGTCCCCAGTACAACGAACTAAATCTTTTTTGATACATACAAATGTAAAACTTTGTGAGTGCCTTTTTTGTGACGAGTCCGACAAACTTTTTAATGCGACAACTTTCGGCGCTGCTGCGTTTTCGTATGCCCGAGTCCCGGAATTGTCGATATAACGTCACTATGACTCTCCATACATACAAGTTAGATTTTTTGAGAATTGTTTAATAAAATTAGTTTAAAAATAGTGGTCAACTTGTCCGACAAAAATCATGCTGCGTATGGCGTGTCCACCACCCTGAAAATGTCGATATAACGTCACTATGACTCTCCATACATACAAGTGTGATTTTTTGAGAATTGTTTAATAAAATTAGCTTAAAAATAGTGGTCAACTTGTCCGACAAAAATCATGCTGCTTATGGCGTGTCCACCACCTTGAAAATGTCAATATAACGTCACTATGTCTCTCCAGACATACATGTCGGACAAAAATAACAATGATATAAAATAGTATTCTAAATGCAAATATCGACTTGTCCGACAAATATATTCAGTTAAATAATCAGTCCGACAAAAATAAAACATTACTAGTGGTAAACTTCTTTTGGTCAATTTCTGACTGAAAAAACTTAAATATTCACGTATATCATTTAAATATATTAAATTAACATGTAATTTGTGGTATGTAATTACAATTATAAAATAATTTTAATCCAAAAATCTGTAAATTTTAATATTTAAAAAAAAAATATATTGATTGTAATAATAGTACGGGAGGTGGCGTAAAATTGACCGGAGCATTTTGGCATGGCATTTCTTTTTTTTTTGTATAGTCAGTTGTTCCAACGCTTATTATTAAATTAGGTGTCAGTTGGCCCAAGACCGGGGCATAAGATGAGAAAATGCCAGGAAACTTGATAGTAAAAAAATATTCTTGGCAAGATGAAAAAGTAATAATGATTTATTTATGAATGGTGGATCTTAAAAAAAGTATCAGCTGCATCATGTACTTGACATAACATGTCAGCTGACCATGTGAACATGTCAAAAAATCAGAAACAAATTGAATATATTAAAGATAATCATAATAATTTATTTATGTCAGCTAATTTTTTTTTCATTTTCTCAACAACTTTTAAGTTTGTTACAATTTTTGCAACTTCTGTAAAACTAGGCTAAACTACACATAAATTAATTGAAATAATAATGTAAAAGTTATAATTAGTTGTAAAAAACACAATAGGAAATATAAGGTAAATCAGATCTTTTTTTTTCTTATATTATATATGTATTATATCATCATCATCAGCCAGAAGGCGTCCACTGCTGAACATAGGCCTCCCCCTCAGAAAGCCATTTCGAACGACAAGGTGCCAGTTGCATTCACTGGTTATTCGTGACTTTCACTATGTCGTCAGTCCACCTAGGGGAAAGGCCTACCCTTCAGGCACTGTGGGATGTTTGACGAGAAGATATAACGCAATTTCCTGAACGCCGCCCATCCGAGTATATAGTCCCCTTCGAGAGTATCGTACCCAACGACTACCGGTAAGGGCACAACATGGACATTGGACATGATTTTTGCCTTGTCCATGTTCATTTTGAGACCCACCTGTTGGGAAATGTTACCAGGTCGCTGAGCATAGCATTGAGGTTCTCCAGCGGATCGACCATAATGACTAAATCATCGGCAAAATGAAGGTGAGTGATGTATTCGCCTTTGCTGTTGATGCCGTATCCGTTCCAGTCCAAGAGATTGAAAACATTCTCCAGTGCATTCGTGAACAGTTTCGAAGAAGTGATGTCTCCCTGTATTAAGGCTTCTGCAACTGGATTGGTTTTGTGCTCTCATCCTGTAACCGGATCGACATAGTGGCATTTCTATACAAACACTTCAACACTTCGATATACCTATAGTCAATATGACATCGCTGAAGGGACTGCAATACTGCCTAGGTCTCGATTGAATATGAAAAGGCTTTTTCATAGTCCACGAACTCTAGACACAGTGGCCGATTATACTTTTCAGTCTTCTGTATAATCTGGCAGGGCGTGTGTATGTGGTCTATGGTCGGAAACCGGCTTGTTCGGGAGGCTGGAAGTCATCAAACCTGCGTTTGAGACGGTTCGTAATGACTCTCGAAAACAACTTCTACACATAACCGGGATTCGAGATTCACATTAGTAAAAGTTTTATAATATCTCAATAATTCGAACGGTTTCTTCTTTCCTTTTCTGTAAAATTCTGGATTAAAATCACAGCCAGTCAAAGCATGAAAAGCTGGAAGAGCAAGACACAATTTTTAGAGTAGGCTGTTTTTTTAGTCCAGCTAACAGCTTTTGACTCGGTAATATTCCAGCTGACATGAATTATTATGATTATTAAACTATAATCTTAAATATAAACAATTTTCAGCTTTGCCAAAATGATACGAGTTTTATGATTTAAAAAAAATGTTCACATGATCAGCTAACATGTTTGTCACGTACATGATGCAGCTGACACTTTTTTTAAGATCTGCAATTCATAAATTATTTCTTAATACTTTTTTATCTTTGCCATAATATCCACGCATTTTTTTTTCAGTTATGTTGATATTTTCTATAGCCCAAAAGCCACAGAGTCGCGCCAGGAGACATCAATTTTAGTTCTCATACAAGTACTAACCATCAAAATAAGTTCATAGAGCCGTGTCAAAATCACCATAAAAATTTTACGCTACCTCCCGGACTATAATAATAGGTAAAAAATACGTAATTTAACGGAAAATTTTTAGTATATCTGATTAGTATATCCAGAAATAAGTTTGTTAAACCACTACAATTTCAGCGTGTATTTGACGGACATATATTTTATTACAATTAGTACTCTATTTTAAATCGATAAAAATTTAATTTAAAGTTGTATGTACGGAGAGACATAATGAAGCCATATCGACACTTTCTGGGTGGTAGAAACTCCATACGCAGCATGATTTTTGTCGGACAAGTTGACCACTATTTTTAAACTAATTTTATTAAACAATTCTCAAAAAATCTAACTTGTATGTATGGAGAGTCATAGTGACGTTATATCGACATTTTCAGGGTGGTGGACACGCCATACGCAGCATGATTTTTGTCGGACAAGTTGACCACTATTTTTAAACTTACTTTATTAAACAATTCTCAAAAAATCAAACTTGTATGTATGGAGAATCATAGTGACGTTATATCGACATTTTCAGGGTGGTGGACACGCCATACGCAGCATGATTTTTGTCGGACAAGTTGACCACTATTTTTAAACTTACTTTATTAAACAGTTCTCAAAAAATCAAACTTGTATGTATGGAGAGTCATAGTGACGTCATATCGACAATTTCGGGAATCAGGCATACGAAAACGCAGTAGCGTCGAAAGTTGTCGCATTAATAAGTTTGTCGGACTCGTCACAAAAAAGGCACTCACAAAGTTTTACGTTTGTATGTATCAAAAAAAATTTAGTTCCTTGTACTGGGGACTAAGAGGGTAATATCTCTGTTGTCTGAAATTTTAATTTAAATTACTTGGAATAGATTCCAAAGTCTTAATACTACAATTATTATGCTCAATAGGAGCAGGTCGTTTTGCCAAATTCTTGGCAGTTATGTATAAAAAATAAGATAGCGAATTTGCTATTTGTCTTTTACAATTGTTCGATAGGTGGTACCTACCTTGTCTCAAATAAAAATTATTTACACTAACATTCTTGTTAGGATTGATGTTGAAATTATAATTATTCCTAAAACTCTTGGTATAAACAGAGTTTGAGTCAATGACATGAAATTTATTATTGTATTTACTTATTATGTCTAATTTTAAATTTAAGTTATATCTATAATTATTCTCCGCGTCTGGCAAGTTTTTTATATAGGGTAGTGTGAACATTACAATTCTTTTTACATCTAGATTTATTAGTTTTTCACAGTGTAACATTAACTCATCTTTGCTGACATTACCCCGGTTCGCAATAAAAATAATAAGCTCAGTATTTGAATTTAATTTATGGTTATAAATCTTCTGCATTATATAATTTAAATTAGCATAAGGAAAACAATTATTTAAGATTGAACGTCCCTGTAAATTAAGTTTTTGACTTAAAATTGAGCCCATATCTGTACCAATATCGTCTGTGAACATAATTACTTGAGGGGACCTGTTACATACTTGTTCCTCTCTTGAAGGAGATGGAGGTAGTGTAGGAGGGGCTGGAGGCTCCAGTGAGGCCGGTTCACCATGCCCCTCCAGTGGCCGTGGAAGATTCGAGCTGATGATCCGGGGTAGTACCAACAGACCGTGAAGTGATTTGGTCACGTTTTGGGATCAGCTTGTAAGTTGCCGGTTCCAACTAGGCCGGCATAGTGGATGTGATTGCTACTTACAGTTATTGAATTGTAGTAGCAGTGACATCCATTAATGGACCACACTTCGGCCTAACATCAAGCGGGGTGCTGTTATATGTCGAGTCACAATAAAAAAACTATTTGCAATTCTATCTACCCCTTTTAGGATTATTTAGGCTTTATAAGTCACCCTAATACATTTATTTAGTCTTTCTAGTCTAGTATAGTATTAGGTATAAGACTAATAAAAAAAGGAAAACGGAGTGTACTGTATGGCTAAAATTTAAGCATCATTGTATCTGTCAAGGCAAATGCTATTTGCAGGTAAATAACTGCAAATTTTGGCCGGCACAGTGACGACTGGGGCAACCGTAAAGACTCGGTTTTTACAGTCGCCGTACAGAACTCTTGGACCTCTTCTTGCTTACCATCAGGCGGGTCAAGGTCAAATGTCGAGTTACAATAAAAAGAAATAGTAATCACACCCACTTCTACTATCTTCTACCTTTAAGTCGATCCCGAAATGCGATTTATGTCAATTCTAGGTCTGTACAAAGTCATGAAATCTTAAAGGAAGTGAATATTTGAACCTTCACAGTATTTAGTATATAGTCGCATCCACTATGTAGGCCTAGTTGAAATCGGCCACTTACAAGCTGATCCTGAAACGCGACTAAGTCACTCCGTGGTCTCACTACCTTAGGGTTGGTTGCCAAGGGGCGATTGTTTTTGTTTATAAGGCCACTAACTGTATATTAGAATATTTAAAAAATCTAAGTTCTTGTTTTTTATTGTGTGGCGACTACGCTGTCGTCTGGAAAATCATCATCATCAGCCAGAAGGTGTCCACTACTGAACATAGGCCTCCCCCTTAGAACGCCATTTCGAACGATAAGATGTCAGTTGCATCCACCGATTATTCGTGACTTTCACTATGTCATCAGTCCACCTAGTAGGAGGCTTACCTACGCTGCGTCTTCCGGTTCGTGGTCTCCACTCTAGAACCTTCTTCCCCATCGGTTGTCTAAAATTATAATATAAATTATTTATTTATAGTTTTTGCAATCGCTGTTACTGTGCTGGCTGAAGGTGACTTTTCCCGCTTCGCCAAGGATCCAAGAGTATAGGATGGGAAGAACTCTATCTGTCTGAAGTATGCAATGTTCCGTCTATCTTTTATTGTTGGTCTGAGCGTACAATTTCATTATAATGCATCTCTATGTAATCTCTTTTCAATACCTACTAATATGATTTCATTATAAACATTGTGACTCACATAAAGCTATGAGCTAGTAAGCGATATATTTTTAAATAATAATAACATTAGGAGATGCCCAGGTACAAACTTGCTCTACCCCCCCAAATTCAAGAATGGTGGTCATTTGCCAAGTCTTTCGGACCGGGGTAGACCACCACTTTTAAGTATACAGACCATGAAGTGACTAAGTCACTTTTCGAGATCAACTTGAGAGTTTTCAGGCCCAACTAGGCCGGGATAGTGAATGCGACTTAGTTACACTGCCCCAATTCATGGGTCGCACTTTAGCTTAACATCAGGCGAATTGCTGGCACTTGTTAGGCATCAATAATAAAAGAAAGTCATTAAGGCCATCGTGGTGGCAGTGCAATGGTCACACAAACTCAGAGCACGTGTTCAAAACCACTTGCCGGTAACAATGTATCTTTGATATAATGTACTTTAGTCGTCCTGTTACTATGATACAAGTACTTTAGTAGCTTAGTATGAAAATGCAAATGAATAAATATTTTTATACCTATATACAATCTTTTTTTATTGTGACTCGACATTTGGTTGCACCCCGCCTGAAGCTGAAGTGCGCTCCATGAATGGAGGCGAAAGTTCAATAAATGTACTTAGCAGTCACATCCACTATGCTGGCTTAGTTGGAACCGGCAACTGACAAGCTGATCCCGTAACACCAGTAAGTCACTTTACGATCTGCGTACTTGTAAGTCTTAGTAATCGTGCTACCCCAGATCGGCAGATTGGGCACCACTGCCTACAACTCTTTGACAACCAGACCTGAAGCAATTTTTTTAATTAACAAATATAACCAATGATTATAAATTTATTACAAATAAAAGCTATAAAACAAATCTTTTCTCTGACCGGGAATCGAACCCGAGACTTTACGTGTAACGAACAGGTGTGCGAACTGATACGCCACGCTTTACGTCAAAAGCTATAAGGCAATGAGTCACAAGCTTTATTTTAATGAACTTTTGACTTTATTAAAAAGGGTTTTAAACATCCCTGATGAATTTTATTTGCAATGGGGTTGCCTTTAAGGGGTAGTCAGAATCTCCTGTGATTGACAACCCTTTGAAGTGACCGGTCATTTTTAATATACCTTCAAGGCTTAATAATCAAGGGTAGATGAAAGGGTTACAGCGTAGGGGAAATTTCTAATAAGACCAACCTTAATTGAGTTATTTTGAATATGGAATATTTTTTAAACTTTTTAAATTGTGACTCGACATATGACAGCACCCCGCTATGTTAAACAGACAGCACGCAACTAAGTCGCGTTGCGGGATCAGCTTGTAAGTTGCCGGTTCCAACTAGGCCAGCTTAGTGGATGTGACTCCTACTCACAGTTATTGAATTGTAGTAGCAGTGACATTCATTCCTGGACCACACTCTAGCTTAACATAAAGCGGGGTGTTATCATATGTCGAATCACAATAAAAAAATATAAAAAAACTCTTTTTATTTAAATTTCTATACTAAGCTACTAAAGTGCTTGTATCATAAAAACAGGACAACAAAAGTACATATATCAAAGATACATTGGTACCGGTGAGTGGTTTCGAACCCGTGCCACTCGGCTTACGTAGCCATTGCACTGCCACTACACCACGGTCGCCTTACCTTCATACAATTATTATAGTTTTGTGCACTGCCGACCACAAAACTATAATTGTATGCAGAAAACTGTAGAAGTTAAGGAAGAAAAAGAGTTGTGTTAGGATCGTGGGAAGTGGTGCTTCATTGTCCCAAACGATTTCTGTGGGAGTTAAGACATGAAATGATTAAATGATATAACATAATATGGGGCTGGATCTCTTTTTGCTTATCATCAGGCGGGTCGAGGTCAAATGTCATGTCACAATAAAAAAAACTTATAAATCCATCCATATCAGATTTATAAATTCCTTTCGTTAATCTATTTTCACTTATCCTTTACATGTGCCCAAACCATCGAAGCATTCCTTTGTTAATCGTTAAGCAAGGCAGGCACAGGAGGCTGTTTACCGAGCGAATCAGAGACATCCTCAAGAAAGCTAGGTGGCCCAGTGCCTATAACCGTAAAGCTTGTATGAAGAGAATTGTGGATGTGAGGGAAGCGAGGGAGTTGTGTCAGGATCGTGGCAAATGGCGCTTCGTTGTGTCTGCTTATACTTGTGAAAAAAAGGCGTGACAATTTGATTCATTTTTTTGTGACTCGACATATGACAGCACCCTGCTGAATGTTAAGCCGAAGTGTGGTCCATGAATGGATTTCATTGCTACTACAATTCTATAACTGCGAGTAGCAATCACATCCACTATGCCGGCCTAGTTTGAACTGGCAACTTACAAGCTAATCCCGAAACGCGACTTAGTCACTTTACGGTATGTATACTTGTAAGTGATGGTTCTACCCCGGATCGGCAGACTGGGCAGTCATGCCTACCACTCTTTGAGAACTAGACCTCAAGAGTGGTATCTTATCTGCCCTTATTTTTATTAACAAATATTTGAAAAATTAAACAAATTATTAAATATTATAAATAAAAGCTATGAAATAAATATTTGCTCGGACCGGGAATCCAACCCAGGACTTCTGAGTAACGGACTGGTGTGCAACCACTACGTCACGCGTATCGTCAAATATTTAATACATATTTGTCTGTCGTCGCTGCCTATTCTTGGGCGAAGGGAGGCGTGATACATTACGATATTAAGGAAACGTGTTATTAAAAAAATTACATTTGACATTAAGGCCGCCATATGCTGGCCTCAATTGCCTTTTTGCAGCTATTACATTAATTTCCTTTATTAATTAAAACAAATTGTAATTATACAACATCTAAAAATACGTAAGCGGGTGTCATCACATTACTGTTGCACTTTTGGCAAGCATTATTTCCTGATTGCAAATTCATTGTATGCAAAAATCACCTTTATACCTATTCAACATAATTGCCATAGTTCCCTGGCATAAATTTAGTGATGTTTATATGCTATTATAGTTCTTAATACTGTAATGTTAGGAACTATAATGGTTTGTGGAAATTAACAGTGATATTTAGGACATAGCGTCGCTAGGAATAAAGATAGGAAACGAAGACAGACCGTGTCTAGTTTTAGACGAAACAACACGTATGTGAGGAAAATATGAATAAAAAAAATAAAAATAAAAACAAACAAAATAAAGTGCCAAACCCAATACCGCCGCAAAACATTGAAGAGAATGTAGAAGTCACTGAAAAGATTGAGGAACGAGTTCCTGAAATTGTGCCTATAACTGAAATTGTAGAAGTGAAAAATGAAACTGAACCAGATCAACCTAAAAAGCCTAAAAGAAACAGAGGTAAAAAGAAAACAGAAGATGCAACAGGAAAAACTGAAGATGAAAAGGCTAGATCAGCACCTATTTTAGAAGGTTTAATAATACCTGACAATGAATTAAAGATAGAACAGACCGAAGCTGCCAAAGAAATATATACAGAAGAAAAATCTATAAGAGACAGTGAAGTTATTACACCAAGTTCAAATAAGAAAAAGAATAAAAATAAGAAAAATAATGACAAAGTTCTTGCACAAGTGAAAAGTGACGAAAAAATTGATGTGGCACCTGCTGAAACTACTGAAAATAAGGATAAAATTGCAGACAAGCAAGTAAGTGAAAAAAACATCGATACGGTACTTGATGTGGAAGTAAAACTTGCAAGTAATATTCCAGAAACGAATCAAAGTAAGAAAAAGAACAAAAATAAAAAAAATAAAAGAAAAATTGATACCGAAATAATTGAGACAACTAGTGATGTAATTGATCAATCAATTATTAAAGAAAATATTATTGCAGACCATTGTAGCGATAAGCCCAAGGACATTTTAGAAGTTAAACCTAAAGAACTAGTAGAACAAATTAAAGAAAAATGTGGCGAGCCGCTCTCAGATGCTAATAATGTGAATGTGAAAGGTCAAAAAACAACAGAAAAAATCAAGGATAAGCAAGTTGAAAGAAAAGAACAAATAGGTACTAACTTAACGGAAGTACAAGAAAAAAATAAACTATCTGGCATTGAACAAATGAAACTGGTTCAACAAGATGCTGAAACTCATAAAAATCCTTCAAAAGATTTAAAAGAAGACAATAAAAATGAACAATCCAAAGGTAAGAAGAAATCTAAAAAGAAGAGAACAGATTCTGAACGTTCAGAGGAAACAATTGATACTAATCAACCCTCAGAAATAAAAACAAAAATTGAAGACCCTGTAAAATTTTCTTGTGACATTTCCAAAGATTCATCTAAAGAAGAAGTATTTATCGATGAAGAAAAACCAAAATTAAATACAACACAAAAAGGTAATAAAAATCCAAAAGATCAATTACAAGAGCAAAAAGTCGAGGAAAAAGCTCAAGATATACCACAGGAAACTAAAGTTATCGACGAAAAAAGTCTACAAGAACTCTCTAAAGTAGATCGAACACAAAAAGACAAAAGTAAATCACAAAAAGGTAAAGATAAACATCAAGAAGGGCATAAAATTGTAGAAACACCTATATTAAAAAAAGATTTATTCGAAGAAATACCGATCACACACGAAGAAACGCCAATAAAAACTAAAATAGAAAAGAAAACTGAAAAAGATAAAGATGAAACTAAATCAAAAGAAGAATCTATTAAATCGCAAATAGACGTTTCTCAAATATGCATGGCTGAAAAGTTAGAAGATAAAATATCTGAGCAAGAAAAAGATATAATTAGTAAAAAAGAAATTGACATTCCTAGTTGTCCAATTAGAAAAGATAAGAGTAAAAACTCTAAACAAACTATAAAAATAGACCCTATTAAAGAACAAATTAAATCTAAAGAAATTGATAAAAGAGAAACATCTATAATAAAGCCAGAAGAAATATGTTCAACACAGCGAGAAAGTAAACTAGAAGACGACGTAATTGTATCTACAATTAAAGACATATTTTCGATTTCAGAAGAATGTAAGTTACAAATTGATAAACCATTAGACAAAGTAGATGCTGCTACAGATCCAAAAGAAGATATGTACAAATTAAAAAAGAAAAATAAAAAAGATAAAAAACAGGTGCATATGTCAGATAGCATTGCACCAATTACTGAAGAAGCTGAAAGGTTTGAAATAACTGAAGAAATACAAGAAACAAAAGCTGAAGAAAATATAGGAAAACTTTCTGAAAAGAAAGAGAAGCCAAAACTTGACCTAGCACATATGGATTTAACATTACCATCAACAAATGTATCTATTGAAACCGCAAAAATTGATGACCCCGATGTAGAAGAGTTTACACCAGATTCTATTGAACATCCAAGATCAACTAGTGAACAAGGTATAGCAGATCCCAATAACAATATTATAATAGAAGAATTAATAACCGAATCACAAAATTTAAGTGTACCTATACAAATACCGGATACACCTTTCATCAAGGGAGTTCCCAACCCAGAAATAATATCTGAAATAAATGTACGGTTAGATACTCCATCTTCAACACAACCTAATAAACCAATGGAGACTAAAATAAATCTAGATGTAAATACAACTAAATCAGAATTTGACAAAATGATATCATTTGCACCTAAAAAACAAATACCTAAAAGACAAGAACCAAAACTGACAACTGAAACAATTGTAGAAAAAACTGATTTAAAATCAAAAGTAATGGAGGTAAATCATGATATGGAGGAATTACGTTTGTCGATTGAAAAATCTTTAGCAGAACTTACTGCTTTGGAGAAAGGTGAGGAAATGCCTGAATTAGTCTCTTTAACACCTGAAAAAAGTAGTGAGCTTATATCTAAGCAAGCTTCTCAAATGAAAATAGAATTACCTAAAACTCTAGATGATCAATCGCCAGAACCAATTTCATTAAAAGCATTACTTGGTATTGGTAAATCATCGGAAATTGAAAATCAAGATACTAGGAGTTTGAAAATGGAAATTTTAGATACTCCTATACAAATAAATCCAGATGCTCTAGTAAAAGAATCAAAAAAAGATAAAGGAAAAATAAAATTCGAACCTGCACTTCAATCAAAACTTGAAGATATTAAGCCGTTATATTTACCAGATTTTAGTCAAATAACTGTACCATCTCAATCTTTATTCGAATTTGGGACACAAAAAGGTGAAAAATTGAAAGATACATGTCACGAAACACCAAGTTGCCCAATTAGAAAAGATAAAGGAAAAGGTAAATCTAAGAAAAAAGATAAGCACGAGGAACAAGCTGCTACTGCCAGTACTACACATTCTGTTGCAAGCACCACACAATCTTCAACAAGCACAACTGTTGCTGCTACTACAGAAAAAGATAATAAAGAACAGAAAAAAGACGAATCTACAAAAGAACATAAGAAGGAACAAAAAGATGATACGGATAAATTAAACGAAGAGAAAGATAGAACAAAATATGATCCTATAGAAAATTTTGAAGACGCAATGACATCCAGCGTGGATGATGTGAATAAATCATTTGAGCTTATAGCTGATGAATCAAAACAGGGATCTAATACGGAAAGAGATCGAGAAGCTATTGATAAATCATTGGTTACTGCTGATGAATCAGAAAGAGAAAAAGAAGATGACGAAGAGAGAAAAATAGATGGCAAAGAAAATCCTTTAGTTACGAATCCAAAAAACTTGTTAGGTCACCCCGATATTCCTGTACCATCGAATAAAATGGATTACAAAAAGGAGAAAAATAGAGCACCTAACTCTATAAAGGCTAAAGTTAGAATTAAAGATGCACCCGAAATTGAAATGAAGGCGAAACAACATAAACAATCGCAGACTGAATTACCTAAAGTGGTAGTAACAAGGCCATCTAATGAAACAAATGATTACATTTATAAGTACAGTTTTAGAAAAGTGTTTTTACCACACGGCTGTCATGTTTGTAAGAAAGAATTGAGAGATGTTCGTGTTGTATGCAATTATTGTAATTTGTTATTTTATTGTAGTACAAAGCATAAAGATGAAGATTGGCCTCAGCACCAGGCTTTATGCTTCGCTATATCAACTATTGTTCATCTAAAAGGTAAGTTATCTGCAAATCCCATAGAATTGAATCAGAGTTGAATCAGAATAATAGAATGGGCTCAATGTCTGTCCCAATTCGTATATCATACGAGTCTATAATAGAATAATTTTTGCATGGATTTTTGTATACTATTGTATGTGCAAAGATTAAATTTATAATATTGACTTGGCACCGACGACATTTTAATTCGAACATTAGGCTTTTTTATTGTGACTTGACTTGGCTGGTGGTAAGCAATCTTAGCAAACCAACTTAGTTCACGACTGCCTCAGTCGCCTTCACTATGCTGGCCAAAGCAATTATTAATATCCATTAGTAGATGCAACTAATGCGTCCAGTCTATCTACTATGTTAGTTTACAAGCTATACGTCAATCGACAATTCCGGCAACTTTATAGAAGTTATAAATACTTAACCCCAAACCGTAGAGCTTGTATGAAGAGGATTGTGAATGTGAGAGAGGCGAGGGAGTTGTGCCAGGTTTGTAGCAAGTGGAGTTTCATTGTCTCTGCCTATCCCTATGGAAAAAAGGAGCGACAATTTGATTAATTCGATTGATTATGTAAATACATTTAAAATTTTAGGTGAAAAGCACATATACGCAGATGCAAAAGACGTAACAGGTCTCAATTATAGATTACTACGAATGCAGATGATAGTTTCTTGCGAGAAAATATTAAAAAGACGCCTCGTGCCCTGGGAACAAGAGATATTGCTGTATCCAAGAATATGTGCTGATGCGTCATGCAGGGAATGGAGACATGGGAATTTGAAAGATTGCGAGGGATGTGGTCAGGTTCGTTTTTAGTGGGTCCACAAGATATTTTCATATTAGCTTGGTGCGCTGTTCAAGAATGGTTTAAATTTTAAAGAATAAAATATAAAAGAATTGCTCCTGAAACATCACTGAGTTAATTTATGATCTTTAAATGTAAAAAAAATATGGGGAAAATTGATATTATTATCCATATTAACATAAAGAATATATAAATATAGTTTAATATAGAATAGAATATATAAATATAGAATATTCAGTTCGCTTAAATATTAATAAGTTATCAGAAATCAATTTTGGATAATAATAATATAGCTTTATTTTGTGTTAAACATTGTTTACAAGATTATCAATCAAGTTGTTTTGACGTAAGATTACCTAAAATTCACCGTGGTACCCTAATAATTGTAAATAATGGTTTTAAGTGTACGAAACGTAGGGATGTTGTACAAGTCTACTTGTACTGATTTTAATTTGATACAAATTATGGATATTAATATATATTCAGTTTTTAAGCTTAGTACAGAAATAAATAGGTGATTGAAATAAATTCATATAGGTTCACTAGCAATATACACTTTTTGTAACCATGCGATCACACTGTAATCTACAATTAAGTTTGTGCCGGATGGCTTTCTGTTGGTGGAGGTGGGTGGTATGACACCGGAAGTAGTGTTTACTTTTGAGGGTGGCGTATTGGTTCAGATTACCACCCTCCCTAAAACATGGTTAACGGGAATGATGGCTTTTCGGGGAGTTATACACGTAAGCAGGTGCTGCAGTGGTCTACTCCTGTGTGCCATGTTTCTCTCTTTGTTTTTCTGTTAATTTTTGCATTTGATTGCAGCATGGGTGGTTAAGTTTTATGTTATTTTAGTTTTTCATAATTAAGTCGTAGTTATACATTTATTTATCTAATTATTTTGTTATAACTTATTTATATAATTAACGATTTTCTTGTGGCCTTCTTCTCGTCATCCGCTTTTCCGAAGCCATGGTAGAACATACGATAAGTTAATGCATGTAAATCTCATATTAACAAACTATTTTTATAATTTATTTCCTGTTCATTTCATTTTCATTGGGTTATGTTAAAAACTCTTCCAGATATCATATTGTAAAGAGAATCTAGATCATTTACCAAAATCGCACAATCGTTGGTGTAAATCATATAGTTTGTATGAAAAGCTGGTGGTTTACCAACAGACGAAGGGGAGACTGGAGCCAAGGCTGCCGACAAAAGTTATATCAAACGCAGATTACAAATTGCCTGATAAAATTAATGAACTATTAGCTAATTTGTATGAGGAAAAAATTGGTGAGTTATGATTTCGATTCCTAATAATAATAGAAAGGCTTATTTAAAATATTAAATAAGATAATTATAATTAAATAAATACGAGCATCGTACAACGGCAATTTAAAAGCACTTTTGACGATAGGTTTAGCCGAACGGTTAGCGATTGGTTTGTTGCGCGTGAAGTCCCGGTTTCGATTCCCGGTCGGAGCAAATATTAGTTAATAAAAAAGAAGCGGATATTTGCTTAGGGTCTGGTCATCAAAAAGTGGTAGGCAGAGGTGCTCAGTCTGGCGATCCGAGGTAGTACCACTGTTTACAAGTATACAGACCGTGAAGTGGCTTAGTCGCGTTTCGGGATAAGCTTGTAAGTTGCCGGTTCCAACTAGGCCGGCATAGTGAATGTGATTGCTACTTATAGTTATCAAATTGTAGTAGCAGTGACATCCATTCATTGACCACACTCCAGCTTAACATCAAGTGGCCATCAGTCTGCCCAACATTTTTAATTGTTAGTTGAACATAGAAATTCTACATAGAAAATTATTATGATTGGCGACAGTATTATTTCTATTATTGTTTTTTATTCTGCGGCTATTTTGTCCCGGTCTTACCCATTGCCTTTTTCTAGATATGGATGAACTCCAATATGCCACACTGACCCAGTTAGCGACAGCGCCATTGACTGCTGCCTATTGTTATCAAATATATAGAAATAAAATTAATGGAATAATTGCTAATGGATTCATTAAAGTAAGTTAAATAATCTAATGGCCTTATGTTTAGCAGTAGACGTCTTCTGGCTGACGATGATGATGATGAAGTAAGATCACTGGTATATGTTGAGTTATAAGTAAAGGAGTCTTAAGTCGTTCAGTGCGTCAGTATACAACGAAAACTGATGTTCATTACAGAAGCGTAGCGTCCCTTGACGGGGCCCCGTATAAAAATTTGTTTGGGGGCCCTTAGGAAGGTTAAAGATTTCTCATAAAAGAAAAAAAATGTTTGTATATAATTAAAAGACATATTTATTTGTCTATCTATTTGTCTATCTGTCTTTTGAACTCACGGTTTACGTGGGAAAAAAATGAATTGCTTCTTTTTACCTAATATCATATCTGAAATTAAAAAAATCGGGACACTTAAAATAATTTTTGCTTACGCACGTTGAGGTCCCGTGTCATTGATACGGCAGATACGGCGGTAGCTACGCCCCTGGTTCATTATAAAGAAGCGCTAGAAAGAAAAGGTCACAAAAAGAAATCCTGACTAAGAAACATTCGCGGGTGAATTGGCATTTTTATACCTATGATAAACTAAAAGTTTCTGTGCGTCGTTTCTTCGTAGAACAATCGACAAGTGGAATGCTTTATCAGTCCATAAACTTGGATTCTACAAGCTTAACTTTGGCTGGTATAGTGACAGCGACTAAGGCAATCCTAAAGTGACTCGCCACTCATGGACCTCTTGCTTACCATCAGGCAGGTCTAGGTCAGATGCTGAGTCACAATGAAATAAAATAAAACAAAACTATTCCTTCTCATGCGTAGAAAATATATTCCTCTCTCTCCTTCATCAGAAGTAAAGCGTCTGATGACTAACTTTCGTCAGTAAAAAAACACAAAAAGAGGAACATAATAATTTAGGAGATTAGGCGAGTTAAACATTGTTACCTTCAAATGTCAATACAGATACTTGGCCAAATAGCTATCTATTTATGAATTGGCATTTAAATTAATGTTCTTCAGTACCTAGCATTGTAGATCTTTTTTAATTGGCACGACATACATCGCCTGTTGTTAGGCTGCGGATGACATTTCTGTCTTATGCGACTGCTGGTTCATTATGAATGTCTAAACAGGGAGCCGACCGCGTAACTTCAATGGGAATGATAATGAAATTGATTTCCATCTGTCAAAAAGTTACGCGTTCGCTGTTAGTGACAAAAACAACTTTTATTCATTCAGTCAATGAGTTTCAATGAGCTTGTACTGTTAATGAAAAAGAACATTGTTTCTTAGTGCATGGCGCAGTCGCAATTTAAATTTTGAAGCTCATTAGTGAAGTTTAATAATTGTCAAAACGATACATTCTCATTGTTATTGAGTTACGCCGTCGGCCCGCAGGCTATATTTATTGTCATATTTGTGTTACTGGATCCTTCAAATGCAGGGTGAAGAAGCATCTAGGTCGCGATGATCTTAATCTTGAAAGTTGCCATTTAAATAACTGCTACTTGCAATAGCAGTTTCCCCGATTTTAGAACCACATTCCAGCTTCACATCTAGACACCAATTTTGTTATTGCATTATGGCGTCGAAAGAGCGTCGCGGTCGCAAGTGACCAATCAACGTAGCTTACCTATTAATTTGTTTTTCGCTGATTGGTTACGAAAATGTCAAATATCAGTGCAAGTTCGTCATTTAGCTGTTATGTATTAAGTGGGCTCCTGGTGAGGCGCTATAATATGTCGCGCCCCGAGAATAAAATATAGTAGACGGGACTGCTTTAAACTTTAATATTATTTATTTATTTGTCCCTCTGCTAAGCAAAGGCCTACCTTTTTTCCATGACTCGTGACATTTTGCAGTCTCTCGCCACGAACTTATTGTAGAAATGTCTTCTGTAATCTGGAGTTCACTCAGTAGTGGACTTTGCCCATAATGCATCAAACATGCGACAGAGATGACTTGCCCAGATTAATTATTACATTTTATTTATTTATCCACCTATGTTTTTTAGGTCAAGCCCTATCTTTCATTGATTGGTTCCGATGTTTAATATTACGTTAATTTTGCAGAAATCAACATTTACAATTCACGTCGTCGGCGCTGAGTTGCAATTTGAAGCAGATTCCTTAAATAAGTGGGAGATTTTCTTCTTACATTTAAAACCTGAAGTTAAGGAATTGAATATTGCCTTAATAGGACCGGAACTCAACCCTTCAAATTTGCCTCTCGATTTGTTGTCTAAAATTAAGTAAGCATACCTTATCTGAATAAAAATTAGGGAAAACCGTAAAGTGACTTAGTTATGTTTCGTGAATAATTCTAAAAAATACTGTTTCATCTGAGCCGGCATAGTGGCTGTAACTGTTGTTTGCAGTTATTTAACTATAGCCTTTATTTGTGGACTGCACTGCAGCTTAACATGAGGCAGGGGTAACATGACGACAAGTCACAATATTTAAAAAAGTGAGGTTTTGAACTTTTGGGATCAGCTGGATGATTTTTAAAGGCGGAGTTCAGCGTAGAACGATTCTTGTGATAGATAACAATGACAAAATAAACGGATAATTTGTTATTATTTGTTATATATTATATTTTTTATATATTTCTCTTATTAAATTCTCAAGCAACCTATACTTACCATCACACGATAATTTGAACGTATGCTTTCCATTCCAGAGATATCTGTGTCTTACAGCCGGTTGTACCAAAAATTATAATTCACGAATTTGTAAAAAGTATAGTATAAGTAAAAGAAAAATGGGTTGCACCACTCTTTAACTTTACATTTAACGGATATTTTATACAGAGCTAAAGGACATCATTCATTTTGGGTTTCTATGTACTACTTTTGTTTTTTCTAATGATAAAAACATATATTAAATAGTAGTTTTAGATATAAAATTATTACCAACCCAATTCACGTTTTCGTAATAGTAAACGTAAAAGAATAAGTATAAAGTAAAACTAAATTCGTAAATTAAAACTTTTTTTGGTACAACCGGCTGTTAAGGTGTAACTATTAACAATATAATAAATATTTACCTTTGTTTTATTTTGTTCACCTTTAGATTATGTGAAAATTGTCGTCAAAATAAACGTAAAGTAATATTTAATTTCTATGACAAAGTATCATATCATGAATTTGCAAATAGTAATGATTTCTCTATACCAGACATTGGTAAGTTTCAGGCAGTCTATATAATTTTGGCCTGATCCATTCACATCAGATTTATAAATTCCTTTCGTCAATCTACTTTCACTCATCCTTTCCATGTGCCCAAACCATCGAAGCATTCCTTTGTCAATCCTTGTCACTACATCTTTTTTCAAACCACATCTACGAGTATGACGCAACATGCTATTCCTTATTCTATCCGCTATCGTCCCTCCACATACACTCAATATTTAGATTAGTATTAAAGACACATTGATAAAGCAGTTAATGTTTATGGAAAATTCATTTCGCTGTTGTGTTATTTTTTTTATTTTTTATTGTGACTTGACATATGACAGCACCCCGCTTGATGTTAAGCCAAAGTGTGGTCCATGAATGAATGTCACTGCTACTACAATTTAATAACTGTGAGTAGCAACCACATCCACTATGCCGGCCTAGATGGAACCGGCAAATTACAAGCTGATCCCGAAACGTGACCAAATCACTTCACGGTCTGTATACTTGTAAGTGGTGGTACTACCCCGGATCGGCAGACTGGGTACCACTGCCTACCACTCTTTGATAACCAGACCCGAAGCAAATATCCATCTCTTTTTTTTTATTAACAAATATTTGCAATATTTAATACTATTAAATATTGCAAATAAAAGCTATGAAACAAATATTTGCTCCGACCGAGGATCGAACCCGGGACTTTACGCGCAACAAATCAATCGCAAAACCGTTCGTCCACGCCTGTCGTCAAACCGCACCCAGCTTACCATCAGGCGGAATGCTATCATACTTCGATATGATAAAAAATAACATTATCCTTTCAGTATGCGCCTTCAATCCAAGTTTGAACCGTTTAATTGGTCTCAAAGACTCCTGGCAAGCGTGTATAAATTCAATATTGAAACTCCGATCACCTCTGTGCATCACGTCGTACACTCCTGGTGAGCTACCAAAGGATTTAGCAAAGATTAAACAATACGCCGCAATGGATGTCGAAGTTGTATTGGAACCTTCGAGCAACCCGTACTCCAGCATTAGACCTGACAGGAACTTCATCACTGATGATGAACAGCCTCTATTGTTTAAGAATTACTTCTATATGATTGTTAGTGGAATGTTTTAACTGTACTTTTGAACCTAGAACCATCAACACCCACACAACTATAATCTTCAATATTTTTAGCCGGCATAGTGACGGGGATTAAAGCAACCGTAAAATAAAACAGTTCCTTTGTCGCTTTTTGACCTCCACTTGCTTACAATCAGGCAAGTCAAGTTTTCATTGTACTTTGATCTTAGATGTAATTAAGTTTTTTTTGTGTTCAATTTTTCTGTTATTTTGTATTTTATATTAAAAAATAAAATTAATCAAAAGCAATTTTGGAATATTAATTTATTATTATCCTTTTATTAATATTACCTTAATAATTAAATTAATTTTACTTAATATCACAGTGTTAGCTTTAATACTATCTTAAATCTAGATTAAACATTTGTTTAAAAATGCCTATCATGTGCACACATCAACAACATGACAAAATTCAACGGAAATGTTAAATCGGGTCACTAACGAAATCCATAGAAATTCCCATTTGGTGGCACGATCTATCTTCGATCTAAACTATTCAAAACTAAAAAAAAATCTTTAATTTATTATACTTAATATTAATAACTAAAAAACGCTATATTTACTGATTATTACTCTCTCTCTAATTGTGTGGTGTTAAGTCGATGAACGCACAAGCTAAAGGACATCATTTATTTTGGGCTTTTATAATGTTTTGTAATGTCCAATGATGAAATAATATATATATATAAATGGTAGTTTAGATACTTGTAATGATAAAATTAATAACAATTGACCTTTTAATTGCCCTGCAATTGAGGTATTTGAAAAATAAGATATGGATTTTGTGTCGTCTGTCAATCACAGACACGCCATATTAACAGTTCTGAACTGTCATAATTATAGTTCAATCATTTCGCACATCTAAACTGTGCAAAATAAAGGATATTTTCCAATCACATTGTAATCTTCGTATTTTAATATACTTTTTTATTATACATATTCAACTTTTAATACAATTAAGCCCAAGTCCTCATATAAAATGAATGATGTCCTTTACAGCTACCAAGCGATTATTTAGTATCTAGTGGTGTAACTAGATAAAAAGCTCTTTGGATGACACATGCTGTCTTAGATGAAGACATTTTCATTTCTACTTTTAATTTGTTATCCTTTGATCAGATACAAAAACTTTTCATAATTAACTTTTGGGATTCCACAGTCTTCTGTATTCAATTCCTTATATTTTTCTTATTGCTTATGTGTGATTTATTTTACACAATGATCAAAAACATAACATAAACATTTTCCTACTGAATAGAAATACATTGCGCAAATGAAGAACTTCTGATTTTTTAAATCATTGTATCTGTCTGCTGAGGACACCTGAAACAAAACAATATACGTACAATTTTAGAAAAGAAGTAAAAACCCGATAATAGGAAAATTCCAGACTATTGACAGTTGGTCATCATTGGGTCATACAATCTCGATGTATGGATCCGGGATTGATAAATCACTTTCGGAAACAAGCAAAGGCACTATCACTACAGACAAAAATAGATTTTTAAGATATCAAGTATACAAGTAAAATTTCGAAAATAAAGTATCATCATCATCAGCCAGAATGCGTCCACTGCTGAACATAGGCCTTCCCCTTAGAACGCCATTTCGAACGACAAGATGCCAGTTGCATCCACCGGTTATTCGTGACTTTCACTATGTCGTCAGTTCACCTAGTGGAAGGCCTACCTACGCTGCGTTTTCTGGTTTGTGGTCTCCACTCTAGAACCTTTCTTCCCCATCGGTTGTCGATTCTTATTTAGAATCTTATGTGAAACGAAGCAGGCCCATGAGGCTGTTTGCCGACCAAATCGGAGACATCCTCAAGAAAGCTAGGTTGCCTAGTGCCCATAACCATAGAGCTTGTATTAAGGGAATTGTGAATGTGAAGGAAGCGAGGGAGTTGTGTCAGTATCGTGGCAAATGGCGCTCCATTATCTCTGCCTATCCCTGTGGGAAAAAGGCGTAACAATTTGACTGATTGATTGATTGATTGAATATACAAATTCGCGAATACTACAGCTTAAATTTTGCTAAATAACATTCTTTACCTGATCCATGCCCATAGTTCTTCTAAACATTTCTGCTTCAAGTAACTCCTTCTCCACTTCTCTTAATACTTCTAAATTTTCTTTGCTTTTTATAATCTCTATTTGTTTATTTACATTACTATATTCTTTATTTGCATCTTTTATTAGGCTAATTTCTTTTGTTTTTCCTAAATTTGTACTTGAATCTTTAGTAATTGTTTCACTATCATTCTTCATATTGGCACTTGTACTTTTATTAATTAAAGTGCTTTTATCTAAATCTTCGATATCTTTGTTATTATTTAGTATCTCAGATTGATTCTTTAGAGTAATTTCTGTACTATTATAATTTTCTACAACATCTTTATGTACTTCTTCATTATTTTTGTTGTTACTATATGAATGATTTATTAAATGTTCTTCTGTTGTGTCTTCTGTTATTTCTTTATTATTATTTATTGTATTATTATTAATTAAAAATGTATTTACATCATTATTTATATGTATTAAATACTTTTGTTTATTTTTTAAATATCTTATTCTTTCTTTCTCTGATTTTGTCAGATCTTCATTTAGGTTTTTATCATACGTATTATTTATGTTGGTATAATTATTATTAAAATTAGTTGTATTATATTCTGTTGTAGGATTTAAAGTATCCATTTCTTGTGTACTTAAATTTATAAAGCTTGTATTAATGGTTTCAGTATTGACTTCTGTTTTATCATATAATTTATTTGTACTTTTGTCTTCATTACCTATATCAATGTTATGAATTTCGGTATTCATATTTGAAGATACTATAGTTGGTGTATCATCTGAATATTTTTTCAGTCGAGTTTCTCCAGTAGTATATTCAGTTTCATTTAAATATTTAGATTCCGTAACGTTTGTTTCAAGTAACTTAGTGCCATTTGTTTTAGTAATCGTGATTGGAATTAATTTTTCTGCTTTCATTTCGACTGCAGCCTGAGTATTTGCATTAGATAAATTCTTTTCCCCACTTTTATTAATTACTGTAGTTTCATTTAAGTCTTTTGATATACTTACATCTAATTTGTTATTAAGTACATTTTCTCTTTTATTATTTTCCATAATATCTACGGTAATTTTACTAGTTTCGTTGTTGGCACTCAGGATTTCATGTTGATTATTATCTAATCTATTAGTTTTATTATCAGTGTCAAAAATAAAATCATTAACATTTATTGTAAGCATGTTCTCAACATGTTCACTAGGTTCACTATTTATATCATCCGTAGTTTGATTCCTATAATTTGATCTATCGATGTTATTCTCCAGATTACCCATGCCAGAATGTTTATTCGAATCTGTTTTGCCATTATTAAGATTCGGAATATCAGTTCCGCTCTCACAAATGACATCTTCATTCAAATTATCTTGACTTTCAAAATCTGTAGAATTAGTTTCTTCATAAGAATCGTTGAGATCTTTAGTTTTAAACAAAAAGTTAACAACTAAATTAATAAGGCTATTCTCCTTAACATGATCTTCAACTTCAGTGTTCTCTATCTTTTCAGAATTATTTTCAGTTGTCATATAATTTATTTCAGTTGTTGTTTCAGGAACTACTGTGTAATCAGTTGTAGTACTTATGTATTCATCTTCAGATATTTTAACAAGTAATTTAGTAAATTTGGCAATGGCAGGACCTAGCACAGTGTTTACATAATCTAATAAATCTAAACATTTTTCTTTAGTATTTACGTCACTAGAACTGCCCCAAATAATAAAACCAGAAGCATTCGATTTGTATAATGTGTCGAGGGATGCTATTAAATCTTTCTGAAAAAAAGAGAGATAAATTATTATTTTAAATTGTAATAATATATAAAATAAGTATGATGCCCCAAATTCAATACCCACTGTTTTGAATTGGGGGTATCAAGATGACCGTACTACAGATAAGACTACCGTGGTTTAGTAGTAGTGGAAAGATCACGCAAATCGAGAATCCCCATTTTAATAAAACTACTTGCCGTACCAACGTATATTTGATATATGTACTTTGGTCGTTTTGTTTTCTATGATAGAAGCACCTTTCTTGTCTTAGTATAGAATTGTAAATATATAAAAAAGTTGATGCTAAAGTTACAATAATTTTTTAGCATCTGTACTGATATAACAGCTTTTTCCTTGTTCTAAGGAGCTGTTCAACCTTGTTCATACCCCGTATTTCTACTGTAGTTTGTTTACCTGAGGCAACTGGTTTTAGTCATCGGCGCTCTTGGGCTACCCCAAATTTATCATTAAGTAAACTGAGTTAAAACATCGCTGGAATAACCTATAGGGAAGAAAGGTTCTTGAGCAAGGACCTCAAACAGGAAGACGTAGCGTAGGTAATCTGACGACATAGTGATAGTTATGAATAACCAGTGGATGCAACTTGTCTTTTGGGATGGCGTTCTAAGATCTCCCCTCTCGGCCTATGTTCAGCAGTGAACGCCTTCTGATTAATGATGATGAAACTAAGTTATTAGCCCCGCTAGCATAGCAATCCAATAAAAGTGATCGACTCCTGCAAGGAATGCTATTGTAACTTATTTAGAATATTTTTTAGAACATTTTGATTTGTGCCTGGTTAGTTAAAATGGGTTAGAATGATGTTCTCAGCAGGTATCAATATTGCTTCTTGGATTGCCGTGGTAAGGGTGCTGGTATCCAAAAGATCTGCCATTCCTTTTAGTGATTGAATGCTCGAATACTTACATAAGTCAAGAATCCACCTTCACGATATCTGTACCAAAAATATGGTAAAATTGGCACATTGTTTTTATTAACTCTTGCTGCTTCTTTGACTCTGCCGCGCATCATTTTTATTATTTGTTCAGTTGTGTGATCCTTTGATGGGTATAGTGAAGGGTAGAGAGCTGTACTTTCAGACCAGAGCCACGAAATCCTGAAATTTACTTTATGTAGTATTTATTTTGTTTTTTTATTTTTATATATGACAGCGCTGCGCTTGATGTTAAGCTGGAGTGCAGTCCATGAATGCAGGCGTTTACTACAGTAAGGCAACTGTAAGTACTAAGTAGCAGTCGCATCGACTAAGTCGGTCTAGTTAAAATTGCCAACTTACAAGCCAACGCGACGGTCTGTATACTTGTTAGTGGTGGGACTACCCCGGAGTGGCAGACTGGGCACCATTACCTACCACTTTTTGACAACTAGACTCACAGCAAATAATTGCCTCTTTTTTAATTCTTTACATATATATATTAAGCTAGCCACATTGCTCAAAGAACCGACAACCGATGGGGAAGAAAGGTTCTAGAGTGGAGACCACGAACCGGAAGACGAAGCGTAGGTAGGCCTCCCTCCCACTAGGTGGACTGATGACATAGTGAAAGTCACAGGTAACCGGTGGATGCAACTGGCATCTTGTCGTTCGGAATGGCGTTCTAGGGGGTAGGCCTTTAATAGTTTATTTAATGATAATTGTGCGAAAATTGAAGCCGGGACTGACTGTCTTTAATGCAGGAAGAGAAAAAAAAAGATAAAGTATTAAAGAATAAGGTACTTGTCGTTTTCTGGTCTGACATTATCAGCGCATCCTTCAGTCATATGCTTCCCTGCCATGTTAAAGCAGTAAGGGTAGGCGTAGTAACCCCATTTTGCGTGCGGCCGCATCTGCTTCGCCACTTTTAGTGTCATGTCCATGTAAAATATTGCAGCCTCCTCAAATCTGCGCGTCGCCTGAAATTTTTTATACTTTTTATTTTGACATTTGACCTCCACCCGCCTGATGATAAATAAGAGGCGGTCCAAGAGTGACGACAACTAAAAAATCGAGTCAGTTCACGGCTCTCTCAGTCGCAGTCACTATGCTGGCCAAAGGTGCTTCTTCACGCATCGCTTGAAGGATCTAAGGTTGTAGGATGGAGAGAACACATGCACTAGCAAATTCTACTTGTTGATTGTTCTACAAAGAAACGACTAAATAATTACCTATTTTGCTTACAATGATCTTTTAAAGCCGAGGTTCTCATGGAAGTTTACAAGCCTCGACACGTTGTACTGAATATGGAATATGGTAGTTTATACAAGTGAAATTTATAAATCTGATGTAGACGGAAGCGTTAAACAAGGCAGGCCCGGGAGGTTGTTTTCCGACCATTGATGTATTTTTAACCAAATCGGAGACATCCTCAAGAAAGCTAGGTTGCCTAGTGCCCATAACCATAGTAAGGTATAAAGAGAATTGAAAATGTAACGGAAGCGAGGGAGTTGTGTCAGTATAGTGGCAAATGGCGCTCCATTGTCACTGCCTATCCCTGTGAAAAATGGCGTATCAATTTGATTTTATTACCTAATAAACTTACATTAATAATTAATTATAACATTTTGCGTATAGATAGAGTATTAACAGCAAATAGAATCGCATCCATTTAAACATGCACAATATGGGTTTATATAAATTTAATAATTAATATTAGATTATAATTATAGATAAAGTGGTTATTAATAGTGTTGTGTTTATTATAACTAGCACATGACTATGACTAGGCATTAATTATGCCGGCATAGTGTGCCATTTAATATAATATTTAATTACAATATATATATGTATATATATATACGTTATTAAGTTTGTATTTTGTGTATACTGTGTTTGTATTAGCTTGACTTTGACGACAGGCGTGGACAAACGGGACAACGACATGGTTTGTTGCGCGTAAAGTCCCGGGTTCGATTCCCGGTCGGAGCAAATATTTGTTAATTTAAAAAAACATAGATATTTGCTTCGGGTCTGGTTATCAAAGAGTGGTAGGCAGTGGTACCCAGTCTACCGATCCGGGGTAGTACCACCACTTACAAGTATACAGACCGTGAAGTGATTTGGTCACTTTTCGGGATCAGCTTGTAAGTTTCCGGTTCCATCTAGGCCGGCATAGTGAATGTGATTGCTACTTACAGTTATTGGATTGTATTAGCAGTGACATTCATTCATGGACCACACTTCGGCTTAACATCAAGCGGGGTGCTGTCATATGTCGAGTCACAATAATAAAAACTTGTATGTATGTAACTATGTAACGGAATCTTTGAAAATTAATTTCTAATTTCATACCGTCATACAGTGTTTCCCAACGTGGGGCCCACACCCTAAAGGGGGCAAATTTGATAGTTAACAGAGGCAATTTAAAAATGGACTCAACACGTCTTTAACCCTTTCGCTTTGGATTAATTAAATCCCATGTCAGATATCTTTTGATAAATATGTTTTATTAAAGGTGTAAACGACAGGACACAACGACACAACCTTTACCTGAATTTATTTGAACATAATTTAAAAATCAAGGTTGTATTCCATTACGTATTATTTTGATAACAATTTTATAGTGATTTCTTTCTAAAACTTATAATTTTAATATTATATTTCTTAAGGGAACAAAACAATTTTTAAAGTTGCAAAATTATCTATGGGGGGCATAAAAATTTAAGAAATGTTAAGGAGGGGCATGGACTTAAAAAGGTTGGACCTCCTCTTGCTTAACATTTATTCACTTTTAGTTCGCATGGTCATATAATAAGCATGTTTTTTAACTATATTATAGTTTAATATAATAATTATAATAATCTTTATTAAAGTAAGTTATCCTATGTACACATTTGTCTCTGTACCGAAAGTAGTTGGTATTATTTATTACTTGGCACAATCACGCCATTTTCCCACAGGAATAGGCAGATATTAGAGCGTCACTTGCCACGATCCTGACACAACTTCCTCGCTTCGGTTATGGGCACTAGGTAACTTTCTTGAGGATTTCTGGCTCTCTTCGATTAACGCATCCATCCACATCAAGTATATAAATTTCAATATTTTTATTTTTCTATGGTGACTTGACATTTGACCTTGACCCGCCTGATGGTAAGCAAGAAAAGGTTCAAGAGTGTCGACGACTGGAAAAACCGTGTCTTCATGGCAGCCACAGTCGCCGTCACTATGCCGGCCAAAAGTGCTTCTTCACGGATCGCTTGTAGGACTGGTAAAGCATTCCACTTGTCGATTGTTCTACAAAGAAACGGCCCACTGAACTTTTTAGTTCGACTGCCGATTTGATCGACAGAATGCGCATGCTTCCCTCGACCAGTGCGGGTATTACGGGTGTGAAAAGACGAGGTAGGAACAAGTTTAAAGAGCTCCTCGGAACATTCTCCGTGGTATAGGCGATAGAGGACGCACAGAGCATATATACCTATGTTGGTTTATTTAGTAACGCATGACTCATACGAGATGATCTATCAAAGGCTGCCACGGTCAAGTTCATTAGTACACAATGATGACCTTCGAAATCACTTCGCTATGGAAAAAAATAGAAAAAAATCATCGTCTGCTTTATTTTACATTATTATACTATGTCCGCATTGTTTATAGACAATGTTTTTTTTTAAGTTTTCATTACTAAGCTATTAAACTGCTTGCATAGCAAATAGTTTGGTCAGAAATACCTATGATTATTTTGTTTATTGTATTTACACCTGTAATAATCAGGGCCGTCTCTACCCGGGGGTTCAAGGGGTGCAGTGCACCCGGGCGCAAAGTCTTAGAGGACGCATGCCGACCGCCGTAAATTTCGATAGGTACCTACTACACTGAGACCACGCGAGCGGAGCCTTGACTTTCGCACCCCGGCGCTGAATATGCTTAAGACGGCCCTGGTAATAATCCCCCGTTTATCCCCCTTTCTTCTCTTTGTATTATCTCCCTCAGTATTTCGGTTCGGACAGACTGGACATCTTAGGGATGTCCCTTCGCAGCGACCTAAATCACAGGGACTACATTGAGCGGGCTATTAAGACCACCTCCCGCAAACTTGGCATCCTGAACAAGGTGCTGCGGTTATTCGCGCCAGAGCTTCGCCTGCTCTTATACAAGGTTCAAATTCGCTCTTGCGCGGAGTACTGTTTGCATCTCTGGGACGGATTTGCCAAGTATCTTCTCAATGCCCTAGATTCATTGCAGCGTCGAGCTGTCCGAATTATAGGAGATGTAGAGGTTACACGAACTCTTGAGCCCCTACAATTACGCAGACATGGCGGCTCTGTGCGTCCTCTATCGCATATACCACGGAGAATGTTCCGAGGAGCTCTTTAAACTTGTTCCTACCTCGTCTTTTCACACCCGTAATACCCGCACCGAATCGGTAGTCGAACTAAAAAGTTCGGTGCGTCTTTTCTTTGTAGAACAATCGACAAGTGGAATGCTTTGCCAGCCCATGTGTTCTCTCCTTCCTATGACCTTGGATCCTTCAAGCGATGCGTGAAGAAGCACCTTTGGCCGGCATAGTGACGGCGACTGGGGCAGCCGTGAACTAACACGTTTTTTTCAGTCGTCGTCACTCTTGGACCTCTTCTTGCTTATCATCAGGCGGGTCGTGGTCAGATGTCGTGTCACAATAATAAAAAAAAAACATTTCTATACTAAGCTACTAAAGTGATTGTATCATATAATAGAAACAGGACAACCAAAGTACACATATCAAAGATACGTTGGTACCGGTGGGTGGTCCCGAACACGTGGTCTCGCAATTCAATAACTGTAAGTAGAAGTCAACCGGCAACTTACAAGCTGATCCCAAAACGCGACTAAGTCACTTCACTTCAAATATGTATTTGTTATTCTTACTATTAAATATTATAAATAAAAGCTATGAAACAAATATTTTCTTCGACCGGAATCGAACCCAGGACACCCACGTAACGGATTTATTATGGATTTCTTTGTTTTAAAAGTTAGTCTATCAGGAAATTATTCTAGTTTTATAGTCTTTATTTGTTTACCAAATCAACATATTTTTATCGTGACTCGACACCTCGACCCGCCTGATGGTAAGCAAGAGGAAATCCAACAGTGCCTACGACTGAAAAAAACCGAGTGAGTTCTCAGTTGCCTCAGTCACGATCACTATGCCGGCTAAAAATAATAAAGCAAAAATAAACATAATAAATAAGAAAAATACAAGCTTAAAAGTTACTGGTTCCAACTAGTCTGTCGTACGAGTAGTGGATTCAAATATTTAACTGTAGTTGCGATGCATTTAAGAAGCAGCTTTGGCCGGCATAGTGTCGGCGACTGGGACAGCCGTGAACTGACTTGATTTTTTCAGTCGTCGTCACTCTAGGACCTCAGGCGGGTCGTGGTCTAATGTCATGTCACAAAAATAAAAAAAAGTGCAGTGGCTTCTATTCATTGACCGCACTCCAGCTTAGGAATGTCATGAGATTAGGCGAAGTGATATCATTATTAGGTCCAGCCTCAATAATAGAATTTAAAAAAATACCTCAGAAAGGACCATGCTTTTACTCCAAAACCAATGTCGTTTCCTCTCAATGTCATAGGAGACATCCTTGTAGGGCACCAGAACACCGAAATTCTGACGGTAAATCGGTCGCCATGACTCAAAATCTATTATACCAATACCTGGAAATAAATAGGTGTAAGGATTTATTATTTGCATGTGTATAGGTTTCGGCAGATAAAAAGAGTGCTTTTGAATTGCGCAGTATAAGGATCGGCGGATTACAAGAGTGCTGGACGACTGCGGTGGGAACCAACCACTCTTTGTCAACCAGGTCCGAACCAAATATCTGCCTTATTAGTAAAAATGAAATTATTAAATATTAAAATATTTGATCGACCGGGAATCGAATTTCCGCGTAACGGACTGGTGTGATAAATACTACGCCACGCCTGTCGTCATACTGAAATAACTGCATGGTGAAAAGGTACGCAAGAAGAAATTCAACGAAAGCACATTTTCTTGTATGCATATTATAGACGCCCACAGCATTGACCAATTTAACA
This sequence comes from Tinea trinotella, assembly GCA_905220615.1. Lineage (NCBI taxonomy): Eukaryota > Metazoa > Arthropoda > Insecta > Lepidoptera > Tineidae > Tinea > Tinea trinotella. The sequence continues at coordinate 379,404 of HG992328.1, read as the reverse complement.
TTTAGTGCAGTGACCAATTTAACACATAGTGCATTGACCAATTTAACATTTAGTGCAGTGACCAATTTAACACATAGTGCATTGACCAATTTAAAATTTAGTGCAGTGACCAATTTAACACATAGTGCATTGACCAATTTAACACATAGTGCATTGACCAATTTAACACATAGTGCATTGACCAATTTAACACATAGTGCATTGACCAATTTAACACATAGTGCATTGACCAATTTAACACATAGTGCAGTGATCAATTTAACACATAGTGCATTGAACAATTTAACACATAGTGCATTGAACAATTTAACACATAGTGCATTGAACAATTTAACACATAGTGCATTGAACAATTTAACATATAGTGCATTGAACAATTTAACACATAGTGCATTGAACAATTTAACACATAGTGCATTGACCAATTTAACACATAGTGCATTGAACAATTTAACACATAGTGCATTAAACAATTTAACACATAGTGCATTGAACAATTTAACATATAGTGCATTGAACAATTTAACACATAGTGCATTGAACAATTTAACACATAGTGCATTGACCAATTTAACACATAGTGCATTGAACAATTTAACACATAGTGCATTAAACAATTTAACACATAGTGCATTGAACAATTTAACACATAGTGCATTGACCAATTTAACATATAGTGCATTGAACAATTTAACACATAGTGCATTGAACAATTTAACATATAGTGCATTGAACAATTTAACACATAGTGCATTGAACAATTTAACACATAGTGCATTGACCAATTTAACACATAGTGCATTGAACAATTTAACACATAGTGCATTAAACAATTTAACACATAGTGCATTGAACAATTTAACACATAGTGCATTGACCAATTTAACACATAGTGCATTGAACAATTAAACACATAGTGCATTGACCAATTTAACACATAGTGCATTGAACAATTTAACACATAGTGCATTGAACAATTTAACACATAGTGCATTGATCAATTTAACACATAGTGCATTGAACAATTTAACACATAGTGCATTGAACAATTTAACACATAGTGCATTGAACAATTTAACATTTAGTGCAGTGATCAATTTAACACATAGTGCATTGACCAATTTAACACATAGTGCAGTGATCAATTTAACACATAGTGCATTGAACAATTTAACATTTAGTGCAGTGACCAATTTAACACATAGTGCATTGACCAATTTAACACATAGTGCAGTGATCAATTTAACATATAGTGCATTGAACAATTTAACATTTAGTGCAGTGACCAATTTAACACATAGTGCATTGACCAATTAGTGCAGTGACCAATTTAACTCATAGTGCATTGACCAATTTAACACATAGTGCATTGACCAATTTAACACATAGTGCAGTGATCAATTTAACACATAGTGCATTGAACAATTTAACACATAGTGCATTGAACAATTTAACACATAGTGCATTGAACAATTTAACACATAGTGCATTGAACAATTTAACACATAGTGCATTGACCAATTTAACACATAGTGCATTGAACAATTTAACACATAGTGCATTAAACAATTTAACACATAGTGCATTGAACAATTTAACACATAGTGCATTGACCAATTTAACACATAGTGCATTGAACAATTTAACACATAGTGCATTGAACAATTTAACACATAGTGCATTGAACAATTTAACACATAGTGCATTGAACAATTTAACATATAGTGCATTGACCAATTTAACATCTAGGTTCAGGGTCTAATAGCCATTTTCGATCATCGATGTATTTAATCGACCAGGCCACAGCTGTTCAAGAGAAATAACATCAATTACACCCACAGCTAAATTAAGAACCCAATTAGAAGACATTGAAATAACAAAGCTTAACCTAAAACCATACTAATTTGAAGGTGAAACTGGCGATAACATAAAAAAAATCTATGGAATTCGTTTAGCCTGTGGCATCTAGTTATTTGACCTCTGTTTATTGGTATGACGTCATTTTTTGTTATTTTTTTTATTTAGATGCCTAAATTAGTAACCATGGCGACCAGAGCTATTTGTGCTTGTATCAAAAGTTTATATAAATGGTAGGTACATTTTATTTCATTGTTGGAAAAATAATCATGGCATGGATTGAGATATTGTATTCCTTTTTTTCATCATAGAGACGCGGCATCTGACCTCAACTTGCCAATGGTGAGCAAGCGCCGGCGACTGAAAGCAACCGTTTCAGTTAGCAGTTACCTCAGTCAACGTAGCTATCCCGGCTAAAATATAATGTTTAAAATTAGACTTACCATTAAAATCTGTATCAGGAATACTGTCGTCTAGAACCTTCTTAAACATTTCAATATGTCTAGTCAGATCGCCTTCTTGAGGAACACCACCATTACGAAAGATCAACTCTCCACTCGATTCATTCTTCAGAAGAGCAGGAAAAATACCAGGGTCATAGAGTATGCTGATCTTTTCACCACGAAAACTGTCATTATTGTTCTGAATTATCCCAAAGCGTTCTAAATCTTCGAATGGTATTCGTTTTGATTTGCATTGTTTGGTTGGTACGTTCCAGTAGACGTCGAATTGTTTTGTTTGTTTCATTGTCTGTGTGTCTTCTATTGGTGCTCGGACGACGTAGTAATTACTAGAAAGAGGAAGTTTTATTCTATAATATGGCTGTCTGATGATGAGTTACAAAGTACATAAACTAAGTTTACTGCTGCAGAAGAATTTTTATTTTATTTCTAATTTATTATTTACATTCCCATACCAAGCAACTAAAGTACGTGTATCATAGAAACAGGACAACCAAAGTACATATATCAAAGATACATTGGTACTGGTGAGTGGTTTAAGAACCCGTGCCACTCGGCTTACGTAGCCATTGCACTGCCACTACACCACGGTCGCCTTTGGTGTACTTGTATGAAATGTATTAAATATATATAAAATTATAAATGTATTTAGATCCATTAGAACCATTATAAAAAATTTTTATGTGCTAAAAGTTTCCACATAAATAGCAAATAATTTCCAAGTATTTAAAGTATACTCGTACTACATTAGCTCAGGTACTTGACCTGCGTTTGAACTGAGGAGTACGCACATCACTTGGATACAGTCCATTACAAACGCCCACATAGGTTACGCCAACATTTGTACTATCAGGGACTTTGCTTGCTATGCACTAACCATTAATAAGTATGTACAAGCTGACAAAGAAGTGTGGAGACAGGAAGGCTGGCAATTATTTCTGCCAACGTATTATCCTTGCTATACAAAGGGGAAATGTTGCCAGTCTCCTTGGAACTATCTCTGATGCGACGTCATTAGATGATATTTTTTTATTTATAGTTTAATTATGGTTAATATACTTTTAATTTTATTTGTTTCTCAACAAATGTTTATGTTCAATTATGTTTATCAAATAAGACGCTTGATAGATGTATAGCTATAGATGTATATTACTATCGCGTTTATTTTTGGTTAATTTAATTTATTTCATTAATCAATGTTTGTGCAAAATCTTAGAAAATTCTATATTCGGGTATATTTATTTTATTTATTTACATTTTTCTATTTACATTTCTACGAGTATAGTAAGCTACTAAAGTGCTTGTATCATAGAAACAGGACAGCCGAAGTACATACATCAAAGATACATTGGTATCGGTGGGTAGCCTCGAAGTTGTGCTCTCGGTTTGCATAACCATTGCACTGCCACTACACCACGGTCGCCTTATTAATTTGGTATTTACATGTAATAATGTTCCACACATAAAGTAAGTTGCATTCCATAACCAGCTCCAAGAGGGGTGCTGGCATATGACGAGCCATAGTAAAAAGTCTATATTATATGTGTCACAATAAAAAATAAATAAAAAAAAGTTGTTAATATATAAAATTTTGTGTGTGTAAAAGAAAAAGGACTGTTTAAATGATAAATAAATTCTAATTAATTAATATATATAGTTTTTGCAAGTAAACTGTGTAATTGTAAACGTGTGATTAAAAGAAGTGACTATGAAGTATACACCCCAACGGGGTACATGTATGTTCATGTTCAGTTTATGTATGTTTCACCTTTTAACACTTATGTTATGCAATTTTAAATAAATAAATCTAAATCTATATCAAACGTTTTTTTGTAGAAAACAAGTCTTTAATAGTAAGCAAAAAAACCAGTCAACGACACTTGTAAAAAATGAGTAATGATGTAATTGTGAAAATATTGAATTGATTTGTATATCAAAGTCAAGGTTGTATTTATTTAGTAGGAGTACATTCATTGGAATTGTAGACACATTGTTTAAACGAAGTTTGCGATTGAAATACTTCAGGCGTGGACGAACGGTTAGCGATTGGTTTGTTGCGCGTAAAGTCCCGGGTCCGAATCCCGGCTGGAGCAAATATTTGTTTCATAGCTTTTATTTGTAATATTTAATAAAAATATAAGAAAAAAAAAGAAAAGGGTTATTTGCTTCGAGTCTGGTTATCAAAGAGTGGTACCGATCCGGGGTAGTACCACGCTTTTTGGGAGTAGTAGCGTGGTCCATGACATCCATTCATGGACCACGCTCCAGCTTAACATCAAGCGGGGTCAGTCACAATAAAAAGAAAGAAATCAGAATATTTGTTTGTAAATAAATTAATACAGGTTTGTTTACGACTGCTCGACAACATTGTCCCGTTACTATGATACAAACAGCTTAGTATAGAAATTGAAATAAAAAGAAACCTAATAATTGTAATATGTTTACATAATAGTGTTCACAATTCCTTTGAACAGTACTGTTTACAATGAAACAGTACTGTTACATAACACCAACCAACTACTTGGTATTATTATTATTAATTGTTGTTATATTAAAACAGACGCGTCATACTTTAGATCTGTTAAACGTACAAGATTTTATATATTGTATTTTTATTATTTTACATTTCTATTCTAAGCTACTAAAGTGTTTGTATTATAGAAACTTGACAACCAAAGTACATATATCAAAGATACATTGGTACCGGCGAGTGGTTTTGAACCTGTGCTCTCGGTTTGCGTAACGACAGGCGTGGACGAACGGTTTAGCGATTGGTTTGTTGCGCTTATAGTCCCGGGTTCGATCCCTGGACGGAGCAAATATTTGTTTCATAGCTTTTATTTGTAATATTTGTTAATATTAAATATTGCAAATATTCGTGAAAAAAAAAGAGATGGATATTTGCTTCGGGTCTGGTTATCAAAGAGTGGTAGGCAGTGGTACCCAGTCTTCCGATCCGGGGTAGTACCACTACTTACAAGTATACAGACCGTGAAGTGATTTGGTCACGTTTCGGGATCAACTTGTAAGTTGCCGGTTCCATTTAGGCCGGCATAGTGGATGTGATTGCTACTCACAGTTATTGAATTGTAGTAGCAGTGACATTCATTCATGGACCCCACTTCGGCTTAACATCAAGCGGGGTGCTGTCATATGTCGAGTCAAAACAACAAAAAAAATAAAAAATAAAAATAAAAAAAACATTTCACTGCCATTACTTTACAGTCGCCTTTGGTATGATGGTATTGATGGTGGTCGATGAAGACGTTTCCGTATTTAGCACAATTGACAATACAATAATCTATTTATAATTACTAGAAAGCTGGGTTGCCTATTGTCTATAGCCGTAGAGCTTGTATGAAGAGACTTATGGATGTGAGAGAAGCGAGGGAGTTGTGTCAGGATCGTGGCAAGTGGCGCTCCATTGTTTCTGCCTATCCCTGTGGAGGAAAGGCGTGACAATTGTTTTTTATTTATTTAAATAACTTATACTAAATCGTTTTTTTATAAACAGTAATAATAATTTGTTTATGAGTTGTGGTAGGATCGTGGCAAGTGGCGCTTTATTGTCTCTGCCTATCCCTGTGGGAAAAACCGTGATGATTTCCCACAGATTTGATTAATTGTTAAGTTTGGCGTGTTTACAATTGAGTTTAAAATTATTTCAGACTCAATTCTGAATGTGATAGATAAAAACATAAACATAAACAAGCCGCTGTGAATTCATATTAGTATTCGTAGTGTGATATCTAATCTTAATATTTTTGTTATTTTTGTTTACATTGTTTTGATTATTTGCTTTTATTGTTTTTATGCCAAATCTTTATATTTTTCCGCTCGATGCGATTACGTAATTTTACTATTTATCAATAATAAATAAAAGCCGACCGTGGTCTAGTGGTAGCGAAATCGTCTCGCAAATTAAGGATACCGGCATATTTATTAGGCCGGCATAGTGGCAGCCTTGAACTGACGGTTGTTTCAGTCATCGATACTCTTGGACCTATATACTAGGTTATACCAAAGTATCTTTGATATAAGTAGATATTATATTTACTTTAGTCGTCAAGTTTCTATGATAAAAGCACATTTCGTATCTTAGTATTAATGTTAATTAGCTTTATATAACACGTGGAAGAAAATGAATATAAAAATAAAACGTGAACAATCCAAAAATTGCAAAAAAATGGACGGCTACTTATAAGCTGATCCTGAAACGCGACTAAGTCATAACCGTAAAATTTATAAAAATACTTGTAGATGCAAAGAAATCGAGTCAGTTGGTTCTGGATCGTGAAAAGTGGCCGTCTATTAACTCTGCCTATCCCTGTGATAATCAAGCAGGGAAATAAACGTAAGAATATCTCAGCAAGGTATATATTATTATGTATACGTACTATGCTTAGAGAATATATACAAAGGTAATTTTTAGGTAATTTTTACTCTGAGGTACTATGTAACTAGTTGTTACCGTTAAATAACTTTACAAATACGCTTTATAAATACTAAATATATACGTTACATTATAGGTAGGTATACCTCTATCATGGGTTAGTGTGACTAGTGTTTTTTTTTATTGTAACTCGACATATGACAGCACCCCGCTTGTTGTTAAACCGAAGTGTGGTCCATGAATGAATGTCACTGCTACTACAATTCAATAACTGTAAGTAGCAATCACATCCAATATGCCGGCCTAGATGGAACCGGCAACTTACAAGCTGATCCCGAAACGCGACTAAATCATTTCCAGTTCTGTATACTTGTGGTGGTACTAACCCGGATCGGCAGATTGGGCACCACCGTCTACCACTCTTTGATAACCAGACTCGGAGCAAATATATGTTTTTTAATTACAAATAAAAGCTATGAAACAAATTATTTTTCCGACCGGAAATCGAACCCACGACCCTACATTTTTCACAATAATACAATAAAAAAATCAATCACTTAAATTGTCACGCCTTTTTCCCCCAAAGATAGGCAGAAACAATGGAGCGCCACTTGCCACTCTTCTGACACAACTTTCTTGCTTCATTGCTTCCAATAATAGATAAACCATTCAAATCCTAAATACCTCTATAAAATATGTTTTTTTTACATTTCTATACTAAGCTACTAAAGTTCTTGTATTTTAGAAACTTGACAACCAAAGTACATATATCAAAGATACACTGGTACTGGCAAGTGGTTTTGGATTCGTGCTCTCGGGTTGCGTGACCATTGCACTGCCACTACACCACGGTCGCCTTAATTCTATTCTATTTAATAATAGTTTGGTTTAATAACTCATGATAGGAGCAATGCAAATATATAAGGTCATTGTTTTATTTATGTTATGTCGTTGCCTAGCAACCGTGCTACAATGTGAAAATCGTGTTTAAAGTTTCCATTTTTCATGACGTCCTAATCTCAACAGGAATAAGCAGAAACAACGGAGTGCCACCATAAACCTGACATAATTACCCTTTCGTCTTCTTCACATCCACAATTCTCTTTTTACAAACTCTGTCCTTACTTAAGAATTTTCATACAAATAAATATTTTTCTAAATAAAGTTTATTTTAATTGTGACACGACATTCGACCTCGACCCGCCTGGTGATAAGCAAGAGGAGATCCAAGAGTGATGAAGACTGAAACAACCAAGCCAGTTCATGGCTGCCTCAGTCGCCGTCACTATGACGGCCAAAGGTGCTTCTTCACGCATCGCTTGAAGGATCCAAGGTTATAGGATGGAGAAAACACATGGGCAGGCAAAGCATTCCACTTGTCGATTGTTCTACAAAGAAAGAAAGTCATTTCAAATAAATTTTATTCTTAAATAATTTCTTTGTAACGATATTACATAATAACTCAATGTATTTTACTAAATAATACTTTTTAAATGCTGCTCGAAATAATCCTAATCAAATCAAAAAGGTCAGCAGCTACTAGATCCATAAAAAAGTTAGCCTATTTATTTTGTATGACGATGATTTACAAAAAATAAACTTTATATTGAAAAATAGTATATTAACAGGGAACGAGGTGACAGTCGTGGCGAATTGGTCAGCACAACAGTTCGTTACGCGTAAAGTCCCAGGTTTAATTCCCAGCCATCGAAAAAGATTTGTTTCAGTTTTTCTTTATATTTATCAATAAAAGAGAGGCGGATATTTGCTACTGGTCTGGTTGTCTAGCGAGGTAGTACAAGTGTACAGACCGTGAAGTGACTTAGTCGCGTTTACGGATCAGCTAGTAAGTTGCCGGTTAACTAAGCCGGCATAGTGGATGAGACAGCTTACAGTTATTTAACTGTAATAACAGTCTATGCACTCCAGCTTTACATCAGGCTGGCATATGTCGATATTTATCCATTATATAAATAAATAATAAAAACAAACCTCGTATCTTCACAACAAACACAACAGAAAACAAAAAAAAGAGAAAACAAGAACCTCATTTTTGAAACAAGACACAACAAATATATATTCACAATTTTAAATTTATTCTAAATGGTTTTTTATTTCGATTTTCGCGCCGTTTCTGTTTGTGTTGACGCGCGTTGCGTTCACATGAGTGTCGCCCGCACACCGCACTCATATCGCCCGCGTTCAGAGCACGACTGCCCAATAAATACGAACGCCCGACAATAAAACGTCCTGTCAGTCAGTCACACGACACGCTACGTTACGTTACGACACGCTACGTTTTTTTTATTGCGACTCGACATATGACAGCACCCTACTTGATTTTAGGCTGGAGTGTGGTCCATGAATGGATGTCACTGCTACTATAATTCAATAACTGTGAGTAGCAGTCACATCCACTATGCCGACCTAGTTGGAACCGGCAACTTACAAGCTGATCCCGAAACGTGACCAAATCACTTCACGGTCTGTATACTTGTAAGTGGTGGTACTACCCCGGATCGGCAGACTGGGTACCACTGCCTACCACTCTGATTAATATATTTGACCCATTTTTTAAATTGTGACTCGACGTATGACACCCCGCCTGATGTTAAGCTGGATTGCAGTCTATAAATGGAGGCGGCTACAGTTAATTAATTTGCAAGTAGCAGCCGCAACTACAATGCAGGACTGGTTGAAAAACTGACAACTTTTAAGCTAATTCCGAAACGCGACTAAGTCACCACTCCGGATCGGCAAACTGGACAAATGGCCGGCGATGACTGCTACTTAAAGTTCTTCAATTGTAGTAGCAGTGACATCCATTCATAGACCACACTCCAGCCTAACATCAAACGGCGTGTTGTCGCAATAAAAAAAAAACGAAATTCCAAAAATTACGCAATCAAGGATAAGATTTTCTTTTGTGTAAGGGCATTTTTTACACTGGAATCGCTTACTACAAGAATTTAATTCAAACTTATGAATAATTAAATTTAAGTATTGGTAGATTCATTTGTTCACATTTTGTTGCGCTAGATGTAGATTAAAGAGTGGTAGGCAGTGGTGCTCAGTCTGCCAATCTGGGGTAGTACCACCACTTACAAGTATACAGACCGTGAAGTGATTTAGTCGCGTTTCAGGATCAGTGGATGTGACTGCTACCTAAAGTTATTGAATTATAGTAGCAGTGACATTTATAATGGACCGCACTTCAGCTTAACATCAAATAGGGTGCTGTCACATATCGAGTCACAATAAAATATATAACTTTACATGAAATATTTCTTTTTCAGTTTTACATGGAACATTCGTTAAATAACTTAGATTTTTAAAAAAAGAATGTGCCTATACAAATTATTTGTGATATCAAAGATAAGCTGAGATAAGAATGAGAAATCGTGATGTTATTTTAATAATAATTAATAAAATCTTACATGAACATATTTCCAAAGGTCAGCAATATTATTTTTGTTAATTAAAACACGTCTGCTTTAATTGCGTTTGCATTGTCATGATTCCAAAAATTCCTGAACATTTTTTTTAATTTTTATTGTGACTCAACATATCACAGCACTCCGATTGATGTTAAACTGGAGTGTGGTCCATTAATGGATGCCACTTCTACTACAATTCAATAACTATAAGTAGCAATCAATTACATTGGAACCGGCAACTTACAAGCTGATCCCGAAACAGGACTAAATCACTTCACGGTCTGTATACTTGTAAGTGGTGGTACTACCCCAGATTGGCAGACAGAGCACCACTGCCTACCACTCTATGAATTTCACAGGTAAAATAATATATATTTTTTATTATTTACATTCCTACACTAAGCTATATACTAAAGTTCTTGTATCATAAAAAAAGGACATACAAAGTACATACATCAAACATACATTGATACTGGCAAGTGGTTTTGAACCCGTGCTCTTCATTTGCGTAACCTGCCACTACACTACACCAAAGTTGTGAAGTGATTTGGTCGCGTTTTGGGATCAGCTTGTAAGTTGCCGGTTCCAACTAGGCCGACATAATGGATGTGATTGCTACTTACAGTTATTGAATTATAGTAGCAGTGACATCCATTCATGGACCACACTTCAGCTTAACATCAAACGGGGTGTTGTCATATGTCGAGTCACAATAAAAACATAAAAAAGGCAAGATGGAGTTATATGACATATCGCATTAAAAAATACAGAGCGTTACAATTCGATTGATTAATTGAATTTTAATGGAATAAAACTTATAATCGAATAATGACGTATACACATTTAGCACATTAGGGTTCACGTAATTGTTTTATTTATGCGGTTTAGGTAAATTAGCATAGATATAGGAATTGTGTTAATTGTCAATACGTATCCAAGTAACATTAAGTTCAGGAAATGAAAGTTAAAGATTACAATTTTATCAAACTATTGAAGGATGTACTATGGAGGAAATTGATTGGTTGCTAATGAAAATTGTTATTTTTCACGAAATTTCTATATTTTAAACTAGGCACAAAGGCGGACTTAATGCCGCTAAGCATTCTTACTAGCCTACTTAATTTAGAGCATTTACTATTAGTGGTGTACTATTAGTAAATTTACTATGGTGTACTATTAAGGCGACCGTAGTGTAGTGGCAGTGCAAGCCAAGTGACACGCACGGGTTCGAAACCACCCACCGGTACCAATGTATCTTGATATATGTACTTGATTGTCCTGTTTCTATGATATAAGCATTTTAGTAGCTTAGTATAGAAAAGTATAATAATAAATAATTACCAAACTTTAATTAGTATTATTACATTATACTAAGCTGCAAATACATAAAAAAAAAATTAATAAAAACTAACAAAAAAATGAGCGACTTTTATATCCACTTATGTCAAAGATAAATTGGTATCGGCGAGCATTGATTTAACAAAAGGGGAAGATACGGTACGAACACAATACGCGTGGAACTGGCAAACTACGTCTAACTGACGCAATTCATTACAAAGCACGACCTATTGCTGTTAGAGCACACCTACTCTCATGCATTTTGTCTCATTCGCGTCCCACTGATACAATATTTTCTATCTCTTTGTTTAATTTCTCGTTACCGTAATCGAAGATGCAACTGTGCATGTGACTTTGTGTGTAGTGGGGGTATCGGTTCCGCATTTTGTAGTAAACAATAAAGCGCATGCCGTATCTACTCCTTTTGTTTTTATCTAAGCCGGCGAGGCCATTTTGGTGACACTAGAACACACAGAGATAAATATTATATCATATATATATATATATATATATATATATATATATATATATATATATATATATATATATATATATATATATATATATATATATATATATATATATATATATTATATATATATAAGATAATAAGTTATGGACGTGAGTTATAATTACCTTATGAATGTAGTTTTATTTTATTTCATGTGTATTATTGTGTTATAAATATATATATACAACTTATTTATGTACTAATGTGTATTTAAATGTAATTATTATTACATTATTGAAAAACAGACAAAATTAAAAGTATATTAACTATAAATAAACTATAAATAAAAAATATCATCTAATGAGGTCGCATCAGAGATAGTCCCACGGAGACTGGCAACATTTTCCCTTTGTATAGCAAGGCTAATACGTTGGCAAAAATAATTGCCAGTCTTCCTGTCTCCAGACTTCTCCGTCAGCCGCTTGGACAAATAAATAATAAATGTAATTATTAAGTATTATTATTATGTATTTGTTGTTTTGTTCTAACAAATTGTCTTCATAATATTGCACCTACTTACCATTAATACTGTCTTAATGTCCTAAAGGTTTGGCTGTCAGAGAATGGCTAACGGCATTAAGTCCGCCTTTGTACATAGTACGTTTTCTTTTTTAATATTTATAATAATATTATAGGTATTATTGTTTCAGAAAGTTGAAAGTTGTCTGTATTTTTGTTCTGGTTTCCTTTTATTATACAGACGTGACATTTGAACTTGACTTGCATGGTGGTAAGTAAGATGAACTCCCGAAAGCGCTGATAACTGAAAAAAACCCATTCATATTACGGTTCCCTGAGTCGCCGTCATTCTAGGAATTACGTTTATTTCCATGATTGTACATAAAATGTAAATAGTAAATTTATCAATAAACACATGTTATCATAATGTTTACCTAATAACATAATAATTATTTGTATTTATAGTTACTTGCAAGTTTATTATTTACTTTTTATTTGTTTATATTTCCTGTCACTTCTATTTGCATTGACTAATAGCAGATAATTGTAATGTGAGAGAAGCGAGGGAGTTGGTCAGAATCGTGGCAAGTGGTATTCTATTGTCTCTGCCTATCCCCGTGGGAAAATAGGCGTGACAATTTGATTGAATTCATATGATAATAACAGATAATACACGAAACAGAAAAAAAATGTTGGTAGTGCAAATCCGGACCCAAATCCAACCGGTCCTGCATTTCTTGCACTTTTAGAATTTGCATCATCTTTCTAACTAAATGTATCTAAGAATAAAAGTCAACTAGGCCGGATACGGTTATTACTTTGTCTGTTAACATATTATATATTGGTCGACATGGTCACGGCGACTTAGGCAGCCGTACCTTGAAACACTTTTGTCAGTCATCGGCGCTCTCGAACCTCCCCTTGCTTATCATAAGGCAATTCGATAAGTCTTACAAAAATAAATTTAAAACAAAAACAGTAATATTTTATTAATTTGTTATTTCTGATAAATATAACCGAATGAAAATAAACACATTTCTAATTTTGCATGAAAAAAAAACATCCTTTTCGGAAATATAATAAAAATATAAACAAACATGATTTATTAAATATTCCCGTACCTAGGTATTGATCGCGGCAGACAAAAAGAGCGCCGGCAGTAAGATGTACGTAAGATTTATAAAAGACATCATTTAATTCGGGCTTTTATGTACTATTGTTGTAATGTCCAATGATAAAAAAATTGTTATTAAATTTTTTTTATTAGTTTGATAAAACTAATAACAGTTTTGCTTTGAATTTCTGTACAATTAAGCTATTTGGAAAATAAAATATGGAATTTGTTTCCAATCACAGAGACACGCCATATTAACAGTTCTGCTTTGAACTGTCATAATAATAGTATGATCATTTTGCACACGTAAACTCTCGAAAATGTTTTTTTTTATTGTGACCGACATATGACAGCATCCCGCCTGATGTTAAGCTGAAGTGCGGTCCGTGAATGCAGGTAACTACCCCGGCCGACTCACCCTCAACTGCCTACTCTTAAACAACCAGACTCGATGTTTTTTTATTGTGACACGACATCTAACCTCGACCCACCTGATGACAAGCAAGAATGACGATGACTGAGAAAACCGAGTTTGTTCACAGCTGCCTTAGTCGCCGTCACTATGCCGGCCCAAAATGCCGGTTTTTTTAATTGAACGAGTGACGTCATTAGATCGGCTTAACTGTGTCGTGTGTTTAATTGAAACATCTGCGACATAGATTAATCGAGAAAGAGGGTTAAATAAGTATAAGAAGGCCTTGTTTTTAATTTGAATTTAATATCAATAACAATTTGGCTAAAACATACAATATTTTCCACAATTAATTTCGTGTGTATATCCTAATTACAACACAATATATCCTTAATTAATTATATAAAACATTCCTACATAAAGTTACCTAAAGTGTTTGTATCATAAACACCGAATGCTCCATCATTTTTTTTCATTGTGGCAAGACATGTGGCATCACCCCGCCTGATACCATGCTTTTACAATAAGAATAGGACGGGCTGTTGACTAACTTCACTTGACTGATTCAAAGGTGTCTTTTTTCTTTACGGTCCGCAGAGAAAAAAAAACACCATACTAAAGTGAAGTTGGTGTGAGAGTTAGAGGTCACAAAATGGCGCCGATTCCGTCCTATTCTTATTTTAATCGCATTATATTAAACTAAATTACGGTCATGAATACAGGCGACTGCTACTACAATTAAAACATTGCAAGTAGCAATCACATCCACTATGCCGGCCGAAATTCGATATTAAAAAACTAAGGAAACTGGTACGTAATTAAAATAAAACTACATAATAAAAAATAGAGAGAATAACGTACAATGACAGTGGCGCTTCATTGTCTCTGCCTATCCCTGTGGGGAAAAGGCGTGACAATTTGATTGATTGATTGATTTGTATCAATGTGACGCGATATGAGACCTTAATTGCGTGATGATAAGAAAGGAAAGGTCTAAAAGCGCCGACCACAAAAGGTTTTTTTATTGTGACCCGACATATGACAGCACCCTGCCTGATGTTAAGCTGAAGTGCGGTCAAAGAATAGATGTTACTGTTACTCAATAACTGTAGGTAACAGTCACATCCGCTATGCCGGCCTAGTTTGAACCGGCAACTTACAAACTGATCCCGAAACGCGACTAAGTCACTTCACGGTCTGTATATACTTGTAAGTGCATCTACCCCGGATCGGAAGACTGGGAACTAGACCCGGAGCAAAATCTTTTTTATTATCATAATCCAGGTAATTATGAAATATCACGAATAAAAGCTATGAATAAAATCTTAGCTTCGACCGGAAATCGAACTCGATATATCTTCGTTTCAAGATACCTACTTAGTTTAGCGATTTTGAGTCCGTACTTATTTTTGTAAATCTATCTTAATAGTTTTTAAATCTTAGAATCTACTTCGTCTTTTTCAGGAAATCTTTTATAATTCCAAGCGTAACTCTTTTGGCTTCTCTGTGTGTTTGACCTTGATACATTAGGCGTCGTGAAGGCACTTGGAATCGAATCCCCAGCCATGGATAGCGTTAAGCTATCTTCGGGCATGTAGGACATATTTTCAAAATCTTTCAGTTGACTTGCTGAACAAAGTGGAGTGTCTACTTGTTCCGTAGTGTCTAAATTCTCGACGTCAATTTCATACGATTCTTCTTGTTTACAATAACTGAAAATAAGTTTTCAGAATTTTATTTAATGGAATAAAAAATATTTCATGGAAATGAAATGGTACCAGATTTTAAATTTAAAGTTTAATAAGATTACTAATATTACTATATACATATAGACATTGTTTTTAAATTTATATTTTTATGCTAAGGTACTTAAGTGCTTGTATCATAGAAACAGGGCGACCGAAGTACATAATATATCAAAGATACATAATGCCACGGTCGCATTAACATCATAGTCCTATGTTTTCTCTAGTTGAGCTCGACGAGCACCACGCTTGATGTTAGGATGGAGTGGGCTCCATGAAAGAAGGCTACTGTTACTATACATAAATAACTGCATCATATCGTTAGGACCTAGTTAAAGACCGCATGCTCGTTGGAAGCGGCAACTATCACGCTGATTCCGACAAGCGACTAAGTCGCTTCACGGTCTGTAAGTTCTTTTTTTTTGTAGAACATTTCGACAAGTGGAATCCTTTGCTAGCCCATGTGTTCTCTCCATCCTTTAAACTTGGATCCTTCAAGCGATGCGTGAAGAAGCACCTTTAACCGGCATAGTGACGGCGACTGGATCACTCTTGGATTTTCTCTTGCTTCATCATTCTCTTGGATCATCAGGCGAGTCAGGGTCAAATATCGAGTCACAATAAAAAAAGTTCACTATATATATAGCACTTCTGCAGGATATTTGGAGGAAACTCTTAAAATAATCTTACTTTAAAACATTTTTGAATCGATGTCCCCAAATAATTTCCTTTGACAAGTAGGAGGTCCTACTCTGCGCCACTGTGCCCATACTTTTGGACGAACCAGTCAAACAAACGACGATCTCAAATCTGAAAAATAACGAAATTATAAATAACGACGGATTTTTTTATTATTATTATATTTTTATTGTGACACGACATCTGACCTCGACCCCGCCTGATGATAAGAAATAGAAGGTCCAAGAGTGACGACGACTGAGAAAACCGCCTTTTTATCACAGCTGCATCAGTCGCCGTCAGTATGCCGGCCAAAGGTGCTTCTTCACGCATTGGTGAAATAAATATATTTCAACAATCCTCTTTCGTTGAAAATAAAGTAAAGTTCAAAATAAATATTTTGTAAACATCTGATTCATTGTTGATCTTTGATATATAAAGAAAAAGGTGTTTATTTATTCATAATTCATGGAGTTGAAAAATACCTGGAAGAGGTTGTTTTCAAATTTCTCTGTGAATAATATTTATTTAATATTTCTTTCTTCTTGTTTATGGCTTTAGTATTTAACTTGCCAGTGTCAAAGTAAAAATATATGGTTCAATGTTAAAACATTGTCAAGTAAAGATGAAGATGAACCACGCGAGTGATTCATCAAATGATGATGATGAGAGTGAGGTTGATGATGATCGTTTTAGTAAAGCGGCGAAAGCCTTTACTAAAACTTCAGAAGGAGTCTTGGAGGGAACATGAAGAAACACGTTTCACAACTTTAAATTACTTGTTTATACTTGATCAACTTAAAAACTATTACTAGATTCCACCATTATTACACATTAATATTTATGAGAAACACAAGCTTTTCAAATAATTCAAAATTGCGCGTCCTGTCAGTTGCAGTTGCCCGCCAAAACTCATTTATTTAATAGATAGGTAATGACAGTTTGTTTTTTAAATTAACAAATTACAATAATAGAGCACCCACTTGATGTTAAGCTACAGTTTAATTTTAATTTAAATGTGACTCACATATAAATAAATGAGTGGTAGGCAGTGGTACTTAGTCCGCCGATCCAGGATAGTACCACCACTTACAAGTATACAGATCTTTAATTTGGTCACGTTTCGGGATTAGCTTGTAAGTTGCCGATTCCAATTTTTATTTTTTTTTATTTTTTTATTGTGACTCGACAGCACCTCGCTTGATATTAGGCTGGAGTGTGGTCCATTAATAAATGCCATTGCTACTACAATTCAATAACTGTAAGTAGCAGTCACATCCATTATGTCGGCTTAGTTGGAACCGGCAACTTACTAGCTGATCCCGAAACGCAACTTAATCAGTTCACGATCTGTATACTTGTATTTCGTAAATTTTCAAGAAATTTAGGTTTTTGTTAAATTGATTCTGTTCAGCTTTCCAACATATTATGGTTGGCCAAATCGCCGTCACTATGCCGGCCTAAGGTGCTTCTTCATAAATTGATTCTGTGCAGCTTTCCAACATCTTTCGGTTGGCCCAATCGCCGTCACTGTATCATGATAAATTAGGAGCAATTATTGTGTTACCTGTAATCCATCATATCCTGTGCTGAGAAATCAAACAGGGGGCTGCTGTCATCAATCACATGGACAACGGTGATTGGCCAAATGAGGAATGAATTCGCCTCCTTCAGTGTCAATTGGTGGATGTAGTTTTGGACTAATTCGCCTTCCAACGTTCTAGAAACATCATAATATCAATATATATTTACATTATTATTAGTCGCATAAGCTAGGTTGCCTAGTGCCCATAACCACAGAGCCTGTATGAAGAGAATTGTGGATGTGAAGGAAGCAAGGGAGTTGTGTAAGGATCGTGGCAAGTGGCGCTCCATTGTCTTTGCCTATCCCTGTGGGAAAAAGGCGTGACAATTTGATTGATTGATGATTAGTCGCATTTACATATTTTTTATATACATCGTAATGTGACATCACCCTGACTGATGCGGTCCATGAATACTACAGTAGTAGTCGCATAGCCGGCAACTTACGAGCTGATCCCGAAATGCGAATAACTTAATTGACTACTTTGTATACTCTTAACTATTATTAATACTTTCAAAAAGCGCTCATAGTATTTTATGATCATACAAAAGATGGAGTATAAAATAAAGAATGCCTTTACATACAGCCTGAAGCCTGAAGTCGACGACTGCAGTTACAGATAATTATCTCCAAGTTTGGTTGCATCTACTATGCCTGCCAAATTAATAATAAATCAACCTTTATATACCACCGGTTATACATGACGTTTACTATGTCGGCAGACCACCTAGTTTGTGGTCTTCACTCAATAACCTTTCTTTCCCATCGGTTAATGGTTCTTCGAGCGATATATTTAATTGAATTGTAATATATTATTTACCTAATAGGCTTCAGAATGTAAGCTGTAACTTCACCATTGATGATATGAAAATTTAGCAAATCCCACACGCGAAACATCAAACACAACTGCCCATCCCTCATACAAACCTGAAAACATAATAATAATTACATTCGCGGCAATGGACAGAAGGGAGGGAGTTGTGTCAGGAAGTGGCGCTCCATTGTCTATGCCTATCCTTGTGGGAAAAAGGCGTGACAATTTGATTAATTGAATATTAAGCTTGGCGTGTTTACAATTGACTTATAGATGTCTGAATTATAGGTGATGCAGAGGTCACGCGAACTCTGGAGTCCATGCACCTACGCAGTTAGAGGACAAAACAATAGAGGACGCATAAAGAGAGTGTCGGCACTCTTGGACCTCCTCTTGCTTACTATCAGGCGAGTCGAGGTCCCAAAATAAATACCATAAAGTATTTCATTTGCTATCAATGCACATTATTATATGAATTTAATTATACTTAGGTATCTATCTATAGGTGACTACTAACCAAATTACTTTACCTATAGAACCTACATAACTATAAGTATTTTAATAATCAATCAACCATTCCAATTGTCACGCCTTTTTCTCCACAGGGATAGGCAGAGACACTTGCCACGGTCCTTACATAACTCCCTTCCAAATCAGAGAAATCTTCAAGAAAGGTGGGTTGCCAAGTGCCCATAACCACAAAGCCTGATTTTTTTTTATTGTGACTCGACATCTGATCTCGTCCCGCCTGATGATAAGCAAGAGGAGGTCCAAGAGTGACGACGACTGAGAAAACCGAGTTTGTTAACGGCTGCCTCAGTCGTCGTCACTATGCCGGCCAAAGAGAATTGTGGATGTGAAGAAAGGAGGGAGTTTAAATAAAACATAAAAATTATAATCCTCCGTACAAAGAACAGATGACCCGCATATTTCTGGTTTTAATTATTTTGATTTTGCATTTATTATTGCATCCGTATTATAATAATATCCGTAATTAATATAAAAATAACCTTCATTTTTTAAATGCTTCCGATATATTAAAAGAGCAAAGTATAACTGTCTTGATTCATGAACAACCTTGTTCTTTAAATCGCCTGAAGGCATGATGGACTTCCTAATGTCGGACGGTGGACCATTCCTTAAGAATTTAGCGTAATATAATCTCTTTGCCTACAAGAATTTCATGGCTAACTATTTCACGCCATTATTTCGTAGAATGGCCCACTGTCTGACTTAAACGGGCTAGGACTCTCTCTCTCTCTTTTTTAGTCACTCGTTCACTGCTATATACATATATAGGCCTCGCCCAGCAAACTCTTCACAGTGGCCTGTATCCATAGGTTGCTGATAACCACTGGCAGGTTATCAGCCCATCTCTTAGGTAAACGTTTCACGTTTTTTTTATTTTATTTATTGTGACTCGACATATGACAGCACCCAGCTTGATGTTAAACTGGAGTGTGGTCCATAAATATATGTCACTGCTACTACAATTCAATAACTGTGAGTAGCAGTCACATCGACTATGCTGGCCTAGTTGGAACCGGCAACTTACAAGCTGATACCGAAACGTGACCAAATCACTTCACGGTCTGTATACTTGTAAGTGGTGATACTACCCCGGTTCGGCAGGCTGAGTACCACTGCCTACCACTCTTTTCTTAACGTCGTCCCCATTCGAGACTTTTCGGGCCCAACAGCCATCTGTTCTTTGATCTTTTTGTACTACAGGTACGTAGCATTACTTAGCCTGATGTTAAGCTGGAGTGCAGTCCATGAATGGGGGCGACTAAGCTACATAACTACTTTAACTATATTTATTTCTACTTTATATATACTTACAGTGGCTTTCTTACTAAATCCAACACAATTTAAATGTCTGTTTGGTCGAATCAATTTCAGAAACAATAAACTTGCTAATGCACCTGAAATCGCTGTGCCCGCAACTAACTAAAAAAAATAGAAAAGCTTATTAGCAAGTTAATTTTTTGTCCTATGTTTCAAATATATAAATGTTAAAACAGCGAAGTATAACTTATAATGTAGACAGAGTAGAATTTATCAAGCTAAGGCTTTCAATGCCATAGTGTATTCGTTAAAGTATTAAAATAAGTTAAAATATGCCGACTAAAAGTAATCGAGAGCATGCAAACTTCAGTAAAAAACTAGCACTACGTGTAAACTTTACATAATATCATTAGCTTTACTTCGTCCATTATTATCATTACAGGGCTCCCCCAAGGCACAACACTGGACCCTTCACTTGCCAGTTTTTAGCACAAATTATAATGCTTGCCTACTCGTATTTACCTCTAAAACCATAATAACAATTGCTTCAGGGCACTCCTCACTCGGATATCGCACTCCGTAACCTATTGTCATCTGAAATAGGAAGAAACAATTAAACAGGCACGTTTTGGAACTCATTACTCCACCTCCACTGTGAATTATTGGGCGAAAAATAATAGGCATAAACTAGAATTGAATGATTCGCTCTTTAGACTTGGTAGATAAATTGGTGTATTCAATAAATAATTTAATGCAGAAATAAAACAATACTTCCAAATTTCGTTTTTACGTTTGTTGATCGTTCAAATAAATAAAGTTGTCGTACAATGTTGTGTACTTGTTATAGTATACTTCCTACTGATCGAGATTTAAACTTTAGTAATGTAACGATTTTTTTAAATATCAATGGTTGAATAAGTTTAATAATAAACTCAAATTTAAGGTGACTCAGTCTCGTTTCGAAATCAGCTAGAAATATGCCGGTTCTAACGTCAGGCGGGGTGCTCTCTAATAATTTATCGCATATGTAAATATGCTATAAAAATTCATAAATAATTTTTTATGGGAAACTTTTCATTGGAGATGAATCAACATACCTGTGTCTCTACCGCCATCATGAGTAAGCCAGCAAATGACGAAGTGCCTGTCACACAATGCTCTTTGCCATCGCCAATGTCTTCCTGATACGACAACGTGACAGCATACCATATGGCAGCGAACAGAAACCAAAAGAAGAAATGGGAAACTATCATCAGCAATATTATGAAGCGCCATTTGCTGTTGATCTGGAATTCAGAATATCTATTATTTATTAGAGAATCATTGTGGTCGATGTGAAGAGAATTAAAGGCGATCGTGGTGTAGTAGCAGTGCAATGGTTACACAAACCGAAAGCACGAGTTCGAAACCACCTACCAGTACCAATGTATCTTTGATATATATTATAAACTTTGTTTGTCCTGTTTCTATGATACAAGCACTTTTGTAGCTTAGTATGGAAATGCAAATAAAAAAAGATATAAAATAAATAATAATAAAAATACGTTTCGAGATCTGTTTGAAAGCGTGCCAGAGCTCTGATAGTAAGCGAGGGGAGATCCAAGAGCAATGGCGATCAGGAAGATCAGTTACAAAAATGATGCTTTAGAAGCTTTGTCTCTTTTTGCTGTGGCTCAGCAATGCTAGCACCTAGCACGATAGCACCTAGGGGATACTACATTTAAATATAAAGTATGTTCAAAAACTAAAACCAGGCTACTGAATAATCACATCCTAAAAAGCGTGCAACAAGAAAATATTCTCATCAGAAATTATCATGTACAAACTATTCCATATTTATTTTCAAATAAATAAATAACTCACTTATAAATAAAATTATTGTATTCAATACATATTTCATAGTGATGACGTAGGATGGCTGTGTTTTTATGCCACCTACCCTAAGAAAACTGTATATGTCAACAGTACAATTCAGTAATACAATGCAACAAATGTGAGTAGCAATCACAACTACTATGCTGGCCTAGATGGAACCGGCAATTTACAAGCAGATTCCAAAACGTGACCAAATTACTTCACGGTCTGTATACTTGTAGTGGTGGTACTACCTCGGATCGGCAGACTGGATACCACTCTTTGATAACCAGGCCCGAAGCAAATATTCATCTCATTTTTATTAATAAATGGTATGAAACAAATACTTGTTCCGACGAGGGATCGAACCCGGCACTTTAATAAAATAATCGCTAAACCGTTCGTCCACGCCTGTCGTCAAAGTAAGCGTTCATAAGATTTAGGGAACATTTGAACTCAGATAGCTTGATGGTAAGGTACAAGTGAGTCGACGAATAAAAAAAAAACGTTTTCTTAGATTTTGCGCGAACATTGATTATTGAATTAAACAAATTTTATGCGGCTTACTATCGCGTTTATTTTGGTTTTGATTTTACATTTTTTTATTATTCTGACGTTTCGAGTGCTTTGCAACCATCGTGGTCACGGAGAGGTCGTACCTCAGTCTCAATAGTAAGCCGCATAAAATTTGTTTAATTCAAAAAACATTTTTTTTAGTCGCTGTCACTATAATGTAGGCAGTGGTACCCAGTCTGCCGATCCGGGGTAGTACCACCACTTACAAGTATACAGACCGTGAAGTGATTTGGTCACGTTTCGGGATCAGCTTGTAAGTTACCGGTTCCATCTAGGCCGGCATAGAGGATGTGACTGCTACTCACAGTTATTAAATTGTAGTATCAGTGACATTCGTTCTTGGACCACACTTCGGCTTAACATCAAGCGGGGTGCTGTCATATGACGAGTCACAATAAAAAAAAACTAAAATATTATGGGTTGCCTTTTTACACTTTGCTTGGAGAATCCAGGATTAATGGATGGAAAGAACACATGGGCTGGTAAAGCATTCCACTTGTCAATTGAATTGACGTATTTTAACTTAGTCCAAAGAAACGACTAAGTCAAAATACGTAAGGCTGTGTTAAAAGATAAGTAACTTACAATAGTATTGACAATATCTCTCATATATTTCATAGACTTCGATGGTATATTACTTCGAACTGGCACATTGTCTTCGCCATTCTTTAATATAACACGCCTTGATCTGATTGGCCGACCGATCTGATGTCTCCTTCTAAAATAAATTAAGAGGAAGAGAGAGTTAGATTTAATTTATTCGTATACTTCTTTTAATAGTTTGATTATGGCAAACATAATTTCATTATTCGCAGCTTTTGACGATGGTAAGTACCTAATTTTATAAAGGTTTTATAAGAAATCGGACAGGCTAGTACAATGGTTAATTTCTTGTTAGTGGTATTTATTTTTTTATTTAAAAATGATTATTTTTTTTATTTTTTTTAAGAGGAAGGATAAGAAGACATCTAGGAAGTGATGTTTGCTGAAAATATATTATCAAGTTCTAGAATATCGTAATGATTTATCATTATATGTTATAGTTTGTCTAAGCCGAAATGACGCGCCCCTCCACCGCATTTGCGCGAAGAAAACACGAGAAAACATAAAATATGAATGCAACACACCGAAAATGCAATTGTAATTGGTCATTCAGTTGCTGGTTGGACACAAAATGAGGAGCACGCTGATAAAGTATAATAGTATAGTTAGTAATATTTGCATTCACACATTTTAATAAACTAATAAAGTGGAGGGGCGCGTCATTTATATTTAGACAAGCTATAGTATTGTACTTAATTACCAAATTATTAAGTACAATACTAACTTATGTCAAAGCTACATTGCAACCGGAAATTCAGGCTTAATCTATTAATTGAAATCCTTTATTGCAGCAAAATAAACTTTAAAATAGGTACATAAGCAAGTTTAATTATTAGGCATTCCCTAACAACTAACCATTGGGATGATGAGAAATTATGATAAAATTATCGTTTTATTTAGTTTATGTACAAGTATTGTCAGAACATTATCTATTATTACATTCTTACAATAAATAAATAAATAAAAACTAATGTTTTGTTTTAACATTTTTTAAAAGTTATTTTAACAGTTTTATTTAATAGTGGTAGGCAGTGGTACCCAGTCTGCCGACCCAGGGTAGTACCACCACTTACAACTATACAGACCGTAAAGTGATTTGGTCACGTTTCGGGATCAGCTTCTAAGTTGCCGGTTCCATCTAGGCCGGCATAGTGGATGTGATTGTTACTTACAGTTATTGAATTGTAGTAGCAGTGACATTCATTCATGAACCACACTACGACTTAACATCAAGCGGGGTGATGTCAAATTTCGAGTCACAATAACATATGATTGTAAAAGTTTACATACGTCTGCTGGTTATTAATAATCATTTGAGATAAGTTTTATCAAAAACACAAGACAAGGTAATGCTAAAATACATATACAAGAAACAGACTAATATACTGTTTACTTTTTTATATACATTAAAATATATAGACTCGACACGTGACCAGTATTGGTCAGCTAAACCAAAATTTAGAGAAGTGTAGATGTAGGGTTCCGATGTATCTGCTTATTAATCAATCAATTAAATTGTCACGCCTTTTTCCCACTGGGATAGGCAGAGACCGTGGAGCGTCACATGCCTCGATCCTGGCACAACTCCCTCGCTTCCTTCACATTTATCCCATTAAATAACCGCCAAATGTTTATCTGAAGTGCTTATGAGCGAAGCTGAATACTTTACAACTAATTTTGAGCAGCCGTTTCAGTTTAAAAAAAAAGTATATTCACCTGCCAATCGCCCAACGTACAACCGCTATGTTTATAAACACCTCTGACAATAACAAACTTAACAACTAAGAAATACCTGTGAAATCCCATCCTGAACAAATTTCTGTAGGAACTATTAAAATTATTCCCCATTTTGATTATTATTTAACTTAAAAAAATACACTCACACAAAAACACGGCGGGTGGTTATAAGAAAATATATAAAAATGATGTTAACACTATAAATTGTAAATTACGTCACTATTATCTTTGTCTATCTTACTTTATTTTAGTATTTTCATCTCGCTTCATTATAAGATTTTGTATCTGTGTAGAACCCCTGTAAATAAGGCGTTGTTACACGATCAGTCAATTCGTGTGTTATTAGTGACTGATAGAATAAAAACTTAATTTTCCAAGGTGATGTCCGAACTATGAGTGAGTATTGTCAGCAATAACAGCGAGTTATGGGATAATGGAATCCCGGTTATTACTAATGAATCTGTTATTATAAAGAGAAGAATACTACAAGAAATAAACAAGGGGATAAGGAAGAGCTTGTTCCGCGGTCCTTACTGCGAAGGACTGTGTACTTCCAACGAAGAGAACATTATAAACTTAATAAATTTAAAGTTGTTTTTAGC
This sequence comes from Tinea trinotella, assembly GCA_905220615.1. Classification (NCBI taxonomy): domain Eukaryota; kingdom Metazoa; phylum Arthropoda; class Insecta; order Lepidoptera; family Tineidae; genus Tinea; species Tinea trinotella. Next base: position 353,440 of record HG992328.1, on the reverse strand, counting down.
CTTATACTGAAATTATATACTTAGCCATTTATATTGAAATTGGCAGCAAAATTGTTCTACAAGGGATATAGGGATAAGGAAGGGGATAAACAAGGGGATAAGGAAGAGCTTGTTCCGCGGTCCTTACTGCGAAGGACTGTGTACTTCCAACGAAGAGAACATTATAAACTTAATAAATTTAAAGTTGTTTTTAGCCTTATACTGAAATTATACACTTAGCCATTTATATTGAAATTGGCAGCAAACTTGTTCTACAGTAACGAAAGAAAACATTTTAATAAATAAGTTATTAACAGTTAATAAACATTTTGGTACAAATCTTACTACAAAAAAGGTTATATTTAAAATCTGGCTACAAAAGTAACACTGTTAGTAATTTTTATTGTTTTTTAACACTAACAATGAAAATTAGGAAATTGAAATTGAAATTGCGATTTGTTGCCACGCAAAACTAACGTTTCGAAGGCTTGAACTCATAATAACTGTAAGTATAATCACTATGTCTGCCTGGTAAGAACTGGAAACTCAAATGCTGATCTCGAAACGCGACTAGGTCACTTTCTGGTCTTTACACTTGTGAGTGACGCTACCTCGGATCAGCATTCTGCGCGCCGCTGCCTAACAATCTTGTAATCCACATTTAAATTATTTACTTTTATATTATTTTAGATTTAAACTTTTTGCTATTTTAAATACTGTTAACTGAATTCATCAATCACGACTGATATCGTGTGATTGATGAATTAGTAACATCTTCCTCAAAGTTTGAATTACAATAATAAATTAAACGTTATCTTTCATACGTAAAACAACTTATCCATCACCATTTTGAAGGTGCCGGCCTTTTTTCATGTTTAGAAAACAACAGACATGTGTCTTATCATCAAAGCAATAATGTTCTTTTTTGAACACTCATTTTCAGTGATTTTTCATATTCATGTAAGTAATATGACAATTGTAAATCAGTTTTTCATATTACATCATTTTTACCTTTTCCACAAAATTTGTCATAAATTAAAATTATTTTACCTAACAAATAGGGCTGGGTTGCCTAAGGCCCATAACCGTAGAGCTTGTATGAAGAGAATTGTGGATGTGAGAAATGCTTCCCACTAGGTGGACTGACAATATATTGAAAGTCTCGAATAACCAGAGGATGCAACTGGAATCTCGGCATTCGGGGGAGGCCTATGTTCAGCAGTGGACGCCTTCTGGCTGATGATGATGATGAAACGAAACTCCTTAAAAACTTATAATGATCAAGTCAGTGATATAGATATTATGTTTCATGTACCCTTTAATAGATTAAAAAAATGCTAATTAAAAAGTTGTGTTCAAGAACCTAAATTAAGGATTTAATTTATGTTTTTTTTTTATCCAGTATCCTATTTTCCTATTTTCATTTTTATTTTGTTTACTCTATATGATTAGTTTTATATCTACTACAAATTGTATAACTTTTCAGCACTATATAGTATTGTTCTAAAATTTATTTTTAAGTTATAGTCTGTCTAAGCCGAAATGACGTATATATTATACTGCATTTACGCACACGAGCATTATCCATATAAAATATAAATTCAACACACCGAAAATGCAAATGTAATTGGTCATTCAGTTGCTGGTTAGACACAAAAGGAGGAGCACGCTGATTAAGTATAAAAGTAACTATAGTTAGTAATATTTGCACACTTCATATAAACTAATAAAGTGGAGGGGCGTCATTAATGGTTAGACAAACTATACATGTTTGTTGATTACTGTTTGTTGCCTAAATAAATAAATGATAAAATAACAATAACCCAACTCACCTAGTCCGTTGTCCCTTTCGTCTTCTAGAATAGGGAGTAGAATGTGTGTGTGCATTATAATTTGAAGTATTTACAGTTTCTGGTATCGTGCTGTATATTGGATCCACTTCTATAGTATCCAGATCATCTTGTATATTATTGACTAAAGGTTGTGTTGAATTGTATGATAATTTGTTAATATCTGAACGTGGTGTGTTACATTCTACGTCTATTTTCATAACTAATCCTGCGCTTTCACGATCATTCGATTCATCACTCGAATATTGCGATTGATACGAGAATACTTCATCTAACTCGTCGCTGTACGGAAAGATTATTTCTTTGCCTAAAAATAATATTTACCTTTACCTTGCAGTCAAATAAGTAATTTAACTTCTAAAGGACATCTTTCGATTAGTATATATAGTTTCGATACTTGTATTGATAAAACTAATTTTGCTATTAATTGCTGTGCAATTAAGTTATTTGAAAAATAAGATATTGGTTTTGTATCGTCTGTCAATCACAAAGACACGCCATATTAACAGCTTTGGACTGTCATAATTATAGTCCCCATTCCCCATACAAAATTAATGATGTCCTTTAATTTAAAATCAAAAATATTTTGATATTTGATATATTGTTTTGCCCATGATCGTTAGTGTAAAGATAATTGTAAATGTAAAGAGAAAAGGAGAGTTTTTTTTAAATTGTAGCTCGAAATGTGAGAGAACCTCTTAGTCACCGTCACTATGCCGGCCTCATTATGTCACTATCATATGCTTTATCTTATCATACAAAACTTAACCTTCTACGTAATTTTGCGACAGCCTATATTTATGTTGTATTTGTTCATTTGTATAAACTTCTGTATTAACAATGTTTGGTAGTTCAATCGACGATTCAACTGAGTTGCCAATCGCTGCTGAGTAACTTGATGATCTCTCGAAGGGGCGCGGTCTACTGCCACGCCTTTCCATCTTATTTCTGTAAAGAAACAAAATTAAATATATTTTTATTTTGACTCGACATATGACAGCACCCCGCTTGATGTTAGGCCGAAGTGTGGTACATGAATGAATGTCACTGCTACTACAATTCAATAACTGTGAATAGCAATCACACCCACTATGCCGGCCTTGTTGGAACCGGCAACTTACAAGCTGATCCCGAAACGTGACCAAATCACTTCACGGTCTGTATACTTGTAATTTATAACCTAATCTTTATTTAAATATAATGTGTAAATAAATACGGCCTGTATTACTTATCGAAATGACGTAGTATATACTAATGATTACCTATATTAATAAAATATACAAATAAATACAAACCGTGGTGTAGTGGCAGTGCAATGGTTACGCAAACCAGGAGCTCGGGTTCAAAACCACCCACCGGTATCTTTAATATATATGTACTTTGGTTGTCCTGTTTCTATGATACAAATACTTTAGTATAGAAATGTGAATTTAAAAAAAAATGATAATTAAGATAATTTGGAATCACCTATTTGTCGAAACACGTAGTTCTTATTAAATTCTCCTCAGGAAACTTATTTTAAGTATTTTGGCGATTGGAAATGATACGGATTTTTCAGTCATTAGTACTCTTTGACCTCCCTTTGCTTATCATCAGGCAGGTCGAGGTCAGATGTCAATTCACAATGAAACAACATAAAAAGCATTGTTGTGCATGTTCTTAATTATGTTTTTATTGTATTATTTATTTACTATTAAAATATTAGTATTGTATATACTAAGCTACTAAATTGCCTTGTATCATAGAAACAGAACAACCAAAGTACATCTTGTATCAAAGATATTTTGGTACCGGGGAGGGTTTTGAACCCGTGCTCTTGGCTTGTGTAGACATTGCACTGTCACTACACCACGGTCGCCTTAATACTGTTTAAACATAATGTATCTTTCATCAACTGTATTCATCTATATTATAGGCTTTTCTCTATCTACCTACTTTTGCTCTCTGCACAACCTACAGGCAGAAAAACGCCTCATAGGCTTTAAGTCCACCTTTTGCATATTTTTTACAATTAAGGAATTAAAATCAAAGTTCGAGAGTTCGTTCGAAAACACCTATAGGTAGATAGGTGTATCTTTCATAAATTATTTGGTTGTCCTGTTTCTATGATACAAGCACTTTAGTAGCTTAGTATAGAAATGTATATTCTTAGTTTTATTATGTCCATCAAAGAGTACGTAGTGTAACAAAAGGAGAGTTGATAGTGCACAGTGTGATTATAAATAAGGTTTATCATATGTTTATTAACTTGAATTTTAAACGTGACGTGACAGACGGTAGACTAAGAATGCTTCGACAATACTTTTTCACACAAAATAATTTCCAGATACATAGGCGATATATCTCGATAAACACACGACAGTATTCCATCTAGTTTTAATATAAAAAGCAGCCTATAATCAAAATTTACTTAATTCACAACATTTTTACAAGAAAATTTCACCTACCTTTTTAGGCTTTCGGTTCCAACAGCTCTGCTTACCCTAATTTTTGTGTTCACATGATATATTTGGCCCCAAAAACACGTCTTGTCACTATTTAGGTATTTAATGTTATGTCTTTATCTAATTGATAAGACAATTCTTATCCACAACTAAATATTGATAAAGATTAACAATATTTGAACACTTCGCCGCAATGAGAGGGACTAGATTCAAATCCGGCCATTGAAACATAATCCATATTGCTAAATGATTTTGTGTAGGTACTTCGTTGGGTATGTCCAATCCTCGTGAAAGCAAAGCAGGCTGGCATAATAGATGATGCAGACAATAATCTGTGGCATAATCCTTTAAGCGATTCGTGAAAAAGCACCTTTGACTTCCACGGCGGCTGTAGAAGCCGTGAACGGTTTCGTTTTTTTCAGTCGTTGGTACTCTTAGACCTCCTCTTGCTTACCATCTGTTGTCTGATCATCAGATAAATGTTTTTTAAACCGCAGCACATATATCTGATAAATGATAAAAAAAATCAGAGATATGATCTCGAAATAAAAAAAGACACCATAGTGAACAACTTTTTATTTATTTTATAAATAGTTTTTAACCAGATGTTTTTGGTGGTGAGTGTACGTACATATTCTAATGAAATGCATATACACTATTAAACTTAACAATATTAATTACAATGTAAAAGTATATTAACTATAATTAAACTATAAATTAAAAAATCAGAGATAGAGATAGTCCCATCAGAGATAGTCCCAAGGAGAGTGGCAACATTTCCCCTTTGTATAGCAAAAATAATTGCCAGCCTTCCTGTCTCCAGACTTCTCTGTCAGCCGCTTGGACAACTTCTTGGCCAGGTGCTTAGCTGAACCAGGTTATTTTTTAACGGTAAGCAAGAGGAGATCCTAAAGTACTGATGACTTTAAAAACAGAGGCGATTCACGGTCACTATGGCGGCCAAAGGTGCTTCTTTATGCATGGCTTGCTTTCAAGGTTTTAGGATGGAAAGAACACATGAGCTTGTCGAGAGATTACAATTTAAGACGACCGTGGTGTAGTGGCAGTGCAATGGTTACACAAACCGAGAGCACGGGTTCAAAACCACTTCCCGTTACCAATGTATCTTGGATATTATGTACTATGGTTGTCCTGTTTCTTGGATACAAGCACTTTAGTAGCTCACAACCGGTTGTACCAGAAATTTCAATTTACGAATTTAGTTTTACTTTATAGTTATTCTATTACGAAATCGTGAATTGGGTTATTAGTAATTTTATATCGAAACTACAATTTATATATGTTTTTATCATTAGAAATAACAAAAGTAGTACATAGAAACCCAAAATGAATGATGTCCTTTAGCTCTGTATAAAATATCCGTTAAACGTAAATGTAAAACGTGAAGTTAAAGAGTGGTGCAACCAATTTTTAGTTTCTTTTGCTTACTTTTTACAAATTCGTAAATTATAATTTATGGTATAACCGGCTGCTAGTATAGAAATATATTAAAAAAACAATGAAACAAAAACAAACTTTAATCTCTACGTTTACAACATGTAATTAAAAATGATAATAATTATAGTTTTAGTGATATTCTATCCTTAGATAATGCGGAATTTGATTTTGTAACATCATAAAATAACATTAAACAAAAATGTAATAAAAAACAAATATAAATTTAAATTACTTTATTATTATGACTTATTTTATTATTTATACTATTTAGGAATAAAAGTACAGTTTATATTTTTTTTATTGTGACTCGACATATGACAGCATCCCGCTTGATGTTAAGCCGAAGTGTGGTCCATGAATGAATGTCACTGCTACTACAATTCAATAACTGTGAGTGGCATTCACATCCACTATGCCGGCCTTGTTGGAACCAGCAACTTACAAGCTGATCCCGAAACGTGACCGAATCACTTCACGGTCTGTATACTTGTAAGTGGTGGTACTACCCCGGATCGGCAGAATCCGAAGACGAATATGAAGACGAAGGTTTTTTTTTATTGTGGCTACCCCGCCTGATATAAAACTGGTAGTGGTTCATAAATAAAGGTGGCTGCTACTTCAGTTAAATGACTGTCCCTTATACTTAAAAAATGATCTTCATAGTTGTAGGATGGTCTTAATGTTTCCTCCTGAATGAGGATCCTCTATCCAATTTGAATTCAGATACCTTCTCACTGAAACTGCTCGGTGTTCCTGGACACCAGGGAGTAGTGTCCTCCTTTTCTAGCACAGATCTGAAAAAAAAAGAGATAAATATATGTTACCATAGATATAAGTAATAGAGCTTCTTGTTTTTTTGTAGTAGAATTTACAAGTTTATAGACCGTGAAGTGATTTAGTCGCGTTTCGGGATCAGCTTGTAAGTTGCCGGTTCTAATTAGGCCGGCATAGTGGATGTGATTGCTACTCACAGTTATTGAATTGTAGTAGCAGTGACATTCATTCATGGACCCCACGTCGACTTAACATCAAGCGGGGTGCTGTCATATGTCGAGTCAAATAGAAAAGCTGTACATCTTACCTGTATAACTGATTTGCACTACATAAAGGTGTATCCACTTGTTCGATCCTGTCCAACTTTTTCCCATCGATCACATATTTGCGTTTGCGGTGGTCGTATCTGCAATGGAACATTTATAAAATTTACTTCATCATCATCACTGGACGGATGTCAAAAATACTGCCGTCGACAATAGGGATGTAAACTTCCATTTGTTCCCGATAGAGGGCGCATAGGCGCAACGACTATAGAACTTATACTAATAAACTGTCATTTTCATATAAAATGTAACCTATTATCGTAATTTATTTTCATTCAAGGCGACCGTGGTGTAGTGGCAGTGCAATGGTTATGCAAACCGAGAGCACGAGTTCGAAACCACTCACCGGTACCAATGTATCTTTGATATATGTATTTTGGTTGTCTTGTTTCAATGATACAAGCACTTTTGTTCAAAATGGGGAAAGCCTACAATACAGTTAACTGAATGATGATAGAAATCTAACAACGTTGCGTAGACAGTGGCGCTATCTACAAAAAGCTACGAGTTAAGATTCCTATTGGGCCTAGCCTGATCGCGATTCGGCTTGAAGAATTGTTTTTTTAAATTTTCTTTTATTGTGACTTTTATTATAATTGATCAGTTATTTCCGCCATAACTAACTACTTTTGAATTTGATTTATAATTATTTTGATAAGTTATTTAATGGATCAACTTTATCTATAACAACAACATACGTTTAATAGTAGGTACAAAGATTATGAATACATATTAGTACTGACCATTTAACTTATGAGCGTGTGATGTATTTTGACCCAGGCAACGCCGGGTTACACAGCTAGTATTATATATTTGTAGTACATATAATACATTATAACGAATTTGACATATTGATATGTATTCTCAAGGCAATTGTCTAGACTATTTATTTATAACACATCTGAATGGTATATTCGTATTGATAAGTCAAATAACAATTCACTGCTAAGTGTTGGAGTAATCAAATCAAATTGTCACGACTCTATTCACAAAGGAATAGGCAGAGCGCTACTTTACACGATGATAACAAATTCACAATTACATTTTTTTGAGGGGATGGTAAATATTTATGAATTTTTTTTTAGATCTTTTGAATCAAACCCATTTTATTTTTTTACTGTCAAATATTTTACTTAAGGTAACCATGGTCTAGTGGTAGATAAAAAGTCTCGAAAACTAAAAAGCTCTGGGTCAACCTACTTGCCGGTACCAATACTATACTGCGCAGTTCAAAGGTCAGCGCTACTTTTGTCTGCTGGGAGCTATATATAATTAAATAAAGTATCATACTTGACAACGCTGGGAAATCTGTATCCCCACAACACTTCTCTTGGCAGGTATGATGTTTGACTTTGCGTATATGTGCCCATCGAAGCGGAAGCACCCTTCAAACTTATTGTTATTTCATAACTGAAACAAAATCATTGTATTAATGACTTATGACCTGGAATCCTTTAAGCGATGCGTAAAGAAGCACCGGTTTTCTCAGTTAGTTAGTGAACTAACTCGGTTTTCTCAGTCGTCGTCACTCTTAGACCTCCTCTTGCTTATCAACAGGCGGGTCGAGGGTAGATGTCGTGTCACAATAAAAATAAAAAAATAAATTACAATTCATTAATCCAAAGTAGACTTTTGTACGCCTTTTTGTATAAATATTAGTATTGATAATATTAAAATATTTAACTTAAACAAGGCAGACCCAGGAGGGTGTTCCCTGACGAAATCGAAGACATCCTCAAGAAAGTTGGGTTGCCAAGTGCCCACAATCGTAGAGCTTGTATGAAAAGAATTGTAAAGGCGCTCTATTGTCATTCCCTTTCCCTGTGGGAAAAAGGCGTAACAATTAGATTGATTTGATTGACAATTAAAAAATAACTAATAACAAAATAAATAATGTATTTATTACTCTAATAAAAATAGTAGCTGCAGAAAAAGGGCATTTTCAATCAATCAATCAATCAAATTGTCACGCCTTTTCCCCACAGGGATAGGCAGAGACAACGGAGCGCCACTTACCACGATCCTTACACAACTTCGTCGCTTCCTTCACATCCACAATTCTCTTCATACATCTGTGGTTATGGGCTCTAGGCAACCTAGCTTTCTTGAGGATGTCTCCGGGCCTTTTTAACTTATCAATTAACAATAATAATTATAAAAAGTTAGTAGCTTTCGTAAAATGCATTGGCAACTAATTTGATGACAGCAACAAAAAGAAATGGCATCCGCTATGCTGGCCTAGCAAATGTTGCTTTCCGTTTGGTATAGAAGATATGGAAACACAAATTTACTGAAAATTAATTATCCTTAAATTTTACATTATAAATTAAAATGAAATACATAATTACCTGAAATTAATGAAGTTTTCAGGCGTCATATTGTACAGAGGGCTGTTTTCATCGATAACATGAACTATAGTAACAGGCCATAGTAGAAATTGTCTTTGCTGCAGATCTAATGTTCTTGCGTAATATCGGATGTATTCACCTTCTTTGGTCCTGAAAACGAGCGACTTTCAGAATATGCTTATTTTAATGTATGTATAGATGGGGAACGAGTTAACTAGATTTGGGGGCTGAGGTGCGGCGTCAAAAAACCCCCACTCTCGCCGAGTCATTTAATATCGATAAAAACGTGTCCATATTTTCTTTGTTTGATTATTGAAAAATTAGTGAGTTAATTGAATAAAAGAGAGTTGTCATCCGTAGTCACGCTAGAATCATTATTAGATACGTGATTAAAATGTGTGAAAAAGAAAAAAAAACATGCAGTCACTATTCTCAAAATTAAATTAATATATAATTCATTAAAAATTGTTTATACTTCAATTTAATACACATTTATAATTTTTAATAACTAAATCTATTGCTTTTTGAGGAAAGTATGTGTTTATAGTTATCAACATTTTGCATGTTACTTCACTATTCATAATAGACACGTGACCATGACGTCACAACTGCATTCCTACCTCGTTTATTTAGCTCGTTCTCCAACAGTAAGTACTATGTTATTAGAAAAAGAATAGGACGGGCTGTTGACTAACTTCACTTAACTGATTCAAAGGTATATTTTTCTTGACGGTCCGCAAAGAAAAAGACACCATACTAAAGTGAAGTTGGTTGGAGAGTTAGACGTCACAATTAAACAAATTAAACCGGAAACAGAAAAATAAAATCAAAACATCAAACAGGGTAGTTTTGGAAACAATAACAGCATCAACCAATAGGACGTTCAACACCTCAGTCTCTCCGTGACCACGATGGCTGTGAAGCTCTCGAAACGTCGGAATAATAAAAAAAAATTGTAAAATCAAAACCAAAATAAACGCGATAGTAAGCCGCATAAAATTTGTTTAATTCATTACCTAATTTGTTTTATTATTACATTTTTTTTACATTACCTGTATGTTTTAACAAAGTGCGCACTAAAATCTGAGCTTATAAGATGGTCATAGTTCAAATCCCAAGCTCTTAACATCAAACAGAGTTTACCATCCCTCATGCATATCTGAAAGTGACAGATTACTTTTAATAACCTTTGCAGCGGTCTTTACTTATCGCTCCTTATTTTCCTCCTTATCTCCCTCCTTATTTTAGAATGTTCCGAGGAGCTGTTAACATTTTTTATTGTGACACGACATTTGACCTCGACCCGCCTGATGATAAGAAAAACCGATTCAGTTCTCGGCTACCTCAGTCGCCGTCACTATGCCGCCCAAAGGTGTTTCTTTAAGCATCGCTTGAAGGATACAAGGTTATAGTATGGAGAGAACACACGGGCTGGCAAAGCATTCCACTTGTCCATTGTTTTACAACGACGCACCGAACCTTTTAGTTCGATTGCCGGTCGACTGAATGCGGATGCTTCCCCCCGAGCAGTGCCGGTATTACGGATGTGGAAAGACGAGCTAGGAATAAAGCAATGGAGGACGCACAAAGCCGCCATGTCTCTGCGTAGTTGTAGTACCTTGTTTTTACTTCTTTTTTTACACCCCACGCACAGCAGTGGCGTAGCGTAGGATTCAGCCGCCCGGAGCGGAAATAAAAATTGCGGCCCCCTTATTTAGGAATTTCAATCATAGGTACAACAAAAATATGAATTTCAGGTTCAAATTTTACGATATATTTTCCTTTTTTTAAAATTTGCCGCCCTCTAAATTTGCCCCCCCCTCCCCCCCACGCTACGCCACGCCGCACAGGTCACGGGAAGCATGCACATTCTGACGACCGAATCGGCAGTCGAACTAAAAGGTTTAATGCATCGTTTCTTTGTAAAACAATCTACAAGTGGAATGCTTTGCCAACTGTTCTCCCCATACTATTATAACCTTGGATCCTTCAAGCGATGCGTGAAGAAGCACCTTTGGCCGGAATAGTGACGACGACTGAGGTAGCCACGAACTATGTCGGTTATTCTTTAGTCGTCGGCACTCTTGAACTTCTATCATGCTTACTATCAGGCAGGTTAGATTAGATCATAGGATTAAAATAACCTAGATTAGATACAAAAGTTAAATTTAGAATATTAATAAGATTTAATAGGTAATTTTAGGTAGATGCTAAGGTATTTTGTTATTTAGATTAAGGTACAATGGGACTGACAAAATCAAATTAGGTTCAAAGTCCCTAAATAAATATATTTAAAAAAGCTTTATAATTACGGTCTCTTAGTCTTTGATTGAGGCTCGAGAAATATATCTAAAAGTTTTTCTGGTAGAACATCTTAAATGACATTAAGTCAGCCTTTTAAAAATGTACATACACTCGTATGTACATTTACTTCATATTTTAAAACATAAACTTACCACAGCTTTTTTACTGAAGCCAACACCGTCACGGGATAGTTTTTCAGGTCTTGTTAACTTTGCATAGACCACGCAAGTCAGTACACCTGAAAGTCCTGTGCCCAGTATTAGCTGAAAATAACATTTACAGTAAAGCATTGAAAGAAAACCGTGAGAAATGACTCAGAAAAATATTATTGGCAAATTTTATTGTTTGATATTTTTTGTCTTTATCCTGACACAACTCCCTCGCTTCCTTCACATTCACAATTCTCTTCATACAAGCTCTACGGTTATGGGCACTAGGCAACCCAGCTTTCTTGGGGATGTCTTCGATTTGATCGGAAAACACCTTTCTGGGCCTGCCTCGTTTATCCACATCAGATTTATAAATTGTCAGGATCGAGGCAAGTGGCGCTCCGTTGTCTCTATGAGGGAAAGAAGCGTGACAACTTTTGTTTGTCTTTATCCATCTCTGAGGGGATTAAACTGTGATCGTTTAATTTGATTGATTGATTACTTATATAGTAAACCTATATAAATTGTTATAAAACATTACAAGTATAGTATTATTTTTATTCCGTTGTTTGCAGTACCTATGTAAAGTTCTTAAGTAGTTTTCAAGTACAGTTGTTACTACGTTTAATCTACAAAATAAAAGAATAATACCTACCTATTGTAAAATAAAGTACTGTATTTTAAAAGAGTTATTTATCATCTTTATACAAGCTCTATGGTTATGGCCACTAGGCAACTTAGTTTTCTTTCTAGATGTCTCCGATAGGTTCGGCGAACACCCTAGTGCCCATAACCATAGAGCTTGTATGAAGAGAACTGTGAATGTGAATTGGACAAAGGAGTTGTGTCAGGATCGTGGCAGGTGGCGCTCCATTGTCTCTGCCTATCCCTGTGGGAAAAAGACGTGACAATTTGATTAATATATTATGTGTTATTTTGGAATGTCATACCTGCATTATAAATAGAAATATAGATTCAGGACATTCCTCGTCTATAGTACGATCACCAAAACCTATAGTTGTCTGAAATTAATCAAAATTATTATTATTTTTATGAAAAACATTAGGAAGCTTAAAAGTAGTTTGAAGTGGCTTCTTCTGGTCATAGAATAATATTTTATAAGCGGAGGTAGCAAATGTAATACCACAATAAATATAATTATATGTAAATGTAGTGCCAAAGATTGAGAAAGATGTTTTTTGGTTTGAAAAGGGCCGATGAAAAGAGATTGACGAAAAAGATTTATAAATCGGAGATTATTTTTTTAACGTTTCCATTGCGATCGGAGATCGAACTCGGTGTCTGTCATTTAACGACCAACGTTTCTGAACATTAACCTATAAAAATTCCCTCGCGTCGAAATTCGTTTAAATTCTATCGTTGATCTAGCAGTTGTACTGCTAGATCCAATTGCTGGAACCAAATCGAAGGGGTAATACCACATCAGAGAACAAAGAATGTTCTCCGAACAATTTTAATGAGGCATCCGAACTTCTTTTTAATGTTAAGTGGTTACAATTGCGAGGTATAATTACATGATGTTAATGTAATTTGATGTTAATAAGTGGCAATTGTGTGGAAACTATTGAAAGTGACGTTTTCCGCTCTTTATTAAGAGAACAGGCAGACTTCGGACAAATTGAATAATTGGAGCAATAATCAAGCAATACAACAATATGTGTTTGATTAATGAATTAAACACATAAGTGTTATGCCGCTTAATATCGCGTTTATTATTGGTTATTGATTTTACAATATTATCGTGGTCACGGACAGTCTCTGCTGCAAAGCTCTCGAAACGTCGGAATGACAAAAAATGTAAAATCAAAACCAAAAATAAACGCAATAGTAAGCCGCATAAAATTTGTTCGATTTATTATTGTTCGCGCAAAATCTAAAAGATAATTTTAAACCAAAAAATGTTGTTAAGCTGTAGTAATAGGTAGTATACAGGCCTAGTAGGAACTAGTAACTTTCAAGCTGATCACAAAGTGTAAATAAGCCACTTCACAGTCTGGTGAACCAAGAGGCTAGATAAATGACCAATATAGACAGTGGGTCTGTATGTATATTTTTAATTGTGGATCGAAATGTGACAACACCCGCTTGATGTTAAGCTGGAGTGCGGTCCATGAATGGAGGTAAGCGGCAACTTACAAGCTGATCCCGAAACACGACTACGTCACTCCACGGTCTGTATACCTGTAAGAGGGGGTACCACCTACCACTCTTTGACAACCAGACACAGGGCAAATATCTCCCATTTTTATTATAAAAAATATTTGTATTATTTATTCTACATACAATAAAATCCATTGAACAAATATTTGCGCCGCCAAGGAATCGAACCCGGGACTTTATCCTGAATTAGTGTGGCGATTTCGGTTTTCCTATAGACTACCTAAATGAATAAATTATATATGAAAACTGACTTGCGCCTCGACCGATGCCAAGAAAATGGTGACGAAATCCTTTCCGCCTGTGATGCATGCCTTCTGCGGTGGGTCTGGCTCGAAGTCGTAATGCGCCAGCGAGGCGATGTACCAGAACACGGCGAACACGAACCATATTGTGAAGTGAACTACAACTGTGCCCGTCACGATCCAACGCCAACGGAGATTGATCTAGAAATAACAAAAGACAAGGTTTACGCAATCTGAGAGTTTGGGTACAAAACCACTTGCCAAAGGCGACCGTGGTGTAGTGGCAGTGTATTGGTTACGCAAACCGAGAGCACGGGTTCAAAACCACTCACCGGTACCAATGTAGCTTTGATATATTTACTTTGGTTGTCCTGTTTTTATGCTACAAGCACATTAGTAGCTTAGTATAGAAATGTAAATAAAATAACAGAAACAAAAAGCGGAAAAAAAGCGCTGGCATTAAAGCTGCGCAGTAACTTGTCTTATTTAACTGTATTAGCAGTCGGCTCCATTAATGGACAGCACTCCAGTTTAACATCAGGCGGGAAGCTGTCATATGTCGAGTCACAATAAAAAAATAAAGTTTTGATGAGTTTGTGGATAGCAAAATTGCTGCTGATAGTATCAAATCAATCAATTGGATTGTCACGCCTTTTTTCCACAGGGATAGGCAGAGACAATAGTATCATGCACATGACGTGTTATAAGTACAATAAATTATACATCAAATATTTATTTATTGGTTTTGTTAGTGGCGCTCCATTCTCTCTGCCTATCCCTGTGGAAAAAAGGCGTGACAATTTGATTAATTAATATTATTATTATCATCAAAGTACTTACCAATGTGTGAAAAGTGTCATTTAACAGTCTTAATTTTCCATATGGCACGTTTGATATGAGAGCGACATTCTCAACACCATGTTTGGAGACCAGACGCTTGGGATACTCTATGTAGGGTGACCGGTAGCGGGATGACGAAGAACGGCTCGAGCTGGTGGCGGAAGATTATGATATTTTTTATTATTTTTTTATTATACATTTCTATACGACAGGCGTGGACGAACGGTTTAGCGATTGGTGCAACAATCGCTAAAGTCCCGGGTTCGATTCCCGGTCGGAGCAAATATTTGTTTCATAGCTTATCAAAGAGTGGTAGGCAGTGGTACCCAGTCTTCCGATCCGGGGTAGTACCACCACTTACAAGTATACAGACCGTAAAGTGATTTGGTTACGTTTCGGGATCAGCTTGTACGTTGCCGGTTCCAACGAGGCCGGCATAGTGGATGTGATTGCTACTCACAGTTATTGAATTGTAGTAGCAGTGACATTCATTCATGGACCACACTTCGGCTTAACATCAAGCGGGGTGCTGTCACATGTCGAGTCACAATAACAAAAAAATACTAAGCTTCTAATGTGCTTGCATCATAGTAACAGGACAACCAAAGTACATATTTCAAAAACATATTGGTACAGGTGTGTGGTTTTGAACCCTCTGATAGTGGTCTCCGTTTGCTTAACCATTGCACCTTATTTCATGTATTTACACACGCTAAGCTACAAAATGATTTTGTATTCTTTCAGCAAAGACTAGTTCTGCAGTTCTTGAGGAATTTAATTGAAGCGACCGTTGTGTATTGGTTGTGAAATGGCTACGCTAAACAAGCACGCCCGGATTAAAACCAGTACCAATGTATCTTTGATATAATGTAGTTTGGTCGTACTGTTTCTTTGATACAAGTACGTTTAGTAGCTCAAAATACAAATGTATAAAAGTGCTTTAAATTTAATAATTTTTACATTCGTTTTTTTATTATGTACGTACTCAGCTTTTTTGTTAGACCTATTGATTAATTAATCTAAGTTTTATAACTATAAATATATATACGTTTAATTTTAATTTTCTTTTTATTGTCTCTGCCTATCCCCGTGACAATAGACTATTAGAAAAAATATGTTATAGACACCTAAACATATTAATCATTAGCATAATCAGTCCTAAATTATCTACTGCTGGACGTAGGCCTCTTTCAGACTGCGCCATTTCTTTCCACTTTCTGCCTTATGCATCCAGAGGTCATCGCTCCACCAAGCCAGAGGGCATTCCATAGTACGTTGGCTTATATGTGTCCTTCAATAGAAAACTATCCTTCCTCTACAGATGTGTCCAGTTCACCGTGTCTCCAATGTGCTAATCCTTTTTGCTAGCTCGGTTCAAATTCTTCTCTGGCGGACTATTGCGTTTCGGGTCTTATCCCGCAAAGAAATACCGAACATAAGTAGCTCTTTCCATGTTCTAAAGTTTTTTTTATCAAGTGGATTAGGCACACGAGTTTGCGAAGAGAATTGCAAAGAACTTTGTCTCTGCCAATCCCTGTAGGAATTGAGGCGTAACAATTGATAATGATGATAGAGCGCTGATAAAGATCTTTCATTTTAGTCTTTATCTTGCTCGTATAAGCGAACATTGTGACGCAATTTCTTTAATACAGATCAAAAATTCTAAAAATAAATGTCAGACATAAATTCTAGACACTTATCTTTTTTGTAATTGTAAATTGAGATTATTGGATTTTTATTTAATTGTGCCGGCTGTAAGCTGGAGCGCTTGACAAATTTGATGCAAAAACTATCCTTATTCCAAGTGCATTAAAGTCTTCTTTTAACTATGAATATCATGATTATCATCATCATCATCAGCCAGAAGGCGTCTACTGATAAACATAGGCCTCCCCCTTAGAACGCCATTCCGAACGACAAGATGCCAGTTGCCCGTTACCCGAAACTTTTACTATGTTGTCAGTCCACCTAGTCTTTCGCAGCGTAGGTAGGCCTCCCAGCGTTTGTGGTTTCACTCTAGAACGTTTCTTCCCCATCAGTTGTCGGTTCTTCGAGCAATGTGGCCACCCCATTGCCACTTCAGCTTGAGAATCCTACGGGATATATCGGTAACTTTGGTTCTTTTGTGAATATCCGGATTCTATCGCGCGAAGAACACCAAGCTCTCTCTATTGCCTGCTGAGCGACCCTGATTATACGCATGAGCTGAATATCATGTCCGTATAATGACCGTGCCCTTTACGCGTGAAAATCTAAGCTATTTGAATGTATTGCGCAGCTGCATTGCTCTAATGGAAATAAATAGAGCTTTAGAATATATTTGTATTTCTTATCGGTAATATTTATAGTGCAGTTTTATAAGCGTATATAAATATCTTTGGGAAATTCCTTGAGATACAATCTTATTGTGTGATTTTGACAATTTACAGTAATGTTATTTTATAAGTTGTGATTTATGACAGTCAATAACATCGAGCCTTCTCGACGCCGATGGTTTCATTCTACAGAGAAACGTAGCTCTGTAGCAAAGTGACAGTGCTGTAGTAGTAGCTAAATGGTCGAGATAAATTATGTACCTATCAATAAAATTGTCATGCCTTTTTTCCTACAGGAATAGGCAGCGCTGGATTTCGACTTGAGCGGCCCATAGTCAGAGCATGTGGTGGAGGCCCTCAAATAGTTTGTGAAAAAATGTTGATTTTTAATTGTTAACTTTTCTCGCTCTATGAAATAAAATAGTTTTTCGTCTAACTATTTGTAACAAAACTCAGTATTTTTTTGTTTCTATTGAGCCTTTATCGATTTAATTTAATTATTTTGTGTGTATATTGAGGTGGTGGCCCATAAGCGACTGCCTATGTCGCCTATGCTTAAATCGCACTGGGAATAGATAGAGATATTGAAGCGCCACTTGCCACGATCTTAACACAACTCCCTCGCTTCCCTCACATCTGCAATTCTTTTCAAACAATCTCTACGTTTACCAATGTTCCATAATTACTTAATAGTACCAATGATCACCTTTGTACGTCCAGTTTTAGTAGTTTAATATAAAAATTTATAAATAACATTTCAATAAGCCTATGAAAGCCTACATGTATTGTAATTTTGATAAGATAATTGTTATAATAATATTTTGAAAGCGATACATTAACATTGTTATGTTACTCGTTTATATGTTATGTTCTACAATGTTTTATCTATAATTAAGATTTAAACAAAAAACTTTCCTAGCTTTTAGTTCCTCAGTTCTTATAATTATTAACTTGTATTCGATTTTAATCGCTAAATATCTATATCATATCTATATGTGTCTGTGACATTTTCCCTAGAATTAAAATGATTTTCTTTAGGTAAAAGGTAAGAATTCCAAAAACAAAACATTTCGACACGAGTACATAGGCTATTATAGCTCAGTGGCCAGAGCGGACGCGCGGTAAATAACAGACACCGGTTCGTTTCCCGGTCACAATAGATACATGTCCACAATAGATAGATGTTTTCAATCTAATTTACATTACTAATTTATTAGGTACTTACCTATCAAATTTTCCGGAAACATGATTTTTATTAACATCGTATATAGGCACAACGTCATCTTTGCTATCTTTCAGTGGTTTCTCATCTAAACTGGAATTACTTTGCGTTATTATAATTCTAGGTAATTGTTCTGAAAGGCGACGCATTCGTTCTGACTTAATTTCAATCAAATGTGCTTTTTCATTTTCTATCTTGAAAATTGCTTCTTTTTCTGCTATCGATTCATAAAGAGGGCTTGTGTCGTCATCGTTCTTAATCTCACCTATTTGCTCTCCTATTGTTATTAATATCTCGTCTGACTTTACGTCACTGAGA
Source organism: Tinea trinotella (assembly GCA_905220615.1). Lineage (NCBI taxonomy): Eukaryota > Metazoa > Arthropoda > Insecta > Lepidoptera > Tineidae > Tinea > Tinea trinotella. Next base: position 334,690 of record HG992328.1, on the reverse strand, counting down.
TTAGAGCTGTCGTCTAAACCGTCACCTTGATTTAATTTTTTAACAAATTCTTTATTTGTATCAAAAATGTCAATTACTGCAATTCCTTTATTATCCTTATTTACATTTTCGTAAAGGCCTTCTGAATTATTTTTGATTGCATTTAATTTTTCATGCAAAACATTAATTCTATTTACATTCTCTTTTAATTCCATTACTTCCTGTGCTTCGGTAATATTTTCTGTAGAGACCTTATTTATTTGGAAAATTTCAATAATTGAATTTTCACTTTTATTATTGTTTATGTTCTCATAACTTCTTTCAGTGTTATCTTTAATTGGAGTAATTTTGTTTTCCAAGTCATTAATTTTATTTGCATCCGTTTGTAATTTAATACCCTCATTCACAGCCTCATTATTGATCATTTCTTTGTTGTAAAATTCAAGTAATTCTATTTCAGATCCATCGTTATCTTCAACTAATTGTAAACCACCATTTAAATCTTCAACACTTATTTTTTCGTCGTCACCTTTTGCCTCATTTTCATCATTATTAATATTCTGGAGAATGTGTTCTTCATCATCTTCAACTTGTGCCAAAGCTCTATATTTATTCTTAACACTTTGCAAATAATTCAAACACTCCTCGTACATTTGATCAATTTTATTATATTCATAATTTTCTTTTATATTTTCGTTATTTTGTGCCATGATTGGTTACTAATAAAATTTGCCGTGCGACTACCGCGTTACTTGATCTTATCTTATCGTGTTATCAATGTTAATTGTATGACATCTTGTTAAGGAGTGCTATCCTATTGTTTGGATCAAAATTGGCCTTGCTACTAGAGATGCGAGTTGGGCAATTCTCTTCATAGGTAAACGAAATTGTTGGATATGCATTATTTTCATTATGAAACTTTTATAGTCTTCAGTTTACAAAAAAAATATTATATTTGGGTTTATTTGGGTTGTATATTTGGGCATATTCTAAAACAAATATTTTACTTATATTATATAGGGCTCGTGAAATCCAATTGGATTTTAATCTCTCATTGGTAATGATTTAATTAAATATTTATTTGTTATTCTGCGGGATTTTCCCCACTATTTTGCAAAATAAATTAATCAGTTTTAAATCCTTTTTGCAAAAATACAAGTGAAAAAGTGTGCTTTTATTTATATTCTTATTTATAAATAATATCAATCCACCAATCAATCAAATTGTCACACCTCTTTCCCACGGGGATAGGCAGAGACAATGAAGCGCCACCTGCCACGATCCTGACACAACTCCCTCGCTTCCTTCACATTCACAATTCTCCTCATACAAGAATTGTGGACCTTATAAATAATAATTTACAAATAGTGATTTATGTGTCTGCTGCTTACTTGCAGTTATGTTGCTGTAGTAGCAGTCGCTTTCATTTACGTACCGCACTTACGCTATCATATGCCGAGCACAATAAAAAAGAGAATAGCTCTACATATTTAACTATCGCGTGCGTGCGCTTGTGTGTGTGTGTACATTGGTTTTATTTATGACTTACATGTAATAGATCGTAAATCATCCGCGCAGTCATGTTTGCATATAAACACATGTAGATTACTGTTCAATTATAATTAATTTATTATATTTTCATTAACACAGAATCGTAGCGTGACCCCGTATTAAAAAATGTTTGGTGCCCCTTAGGAAGGGTAAAGATTTCACACAAAAGAAAATAATGTTTGCATAAAATTAAAAGAAATATTTATTCATCATAATTATCTGTCACTTTTTCCCAAAATTCCTGGGACCACGTATAATTGATACGGCATGCGGCGGTTGCTACGCCCCTGCATTAATATAAGATACTGAGTGGCAAGCAGAAAGTCTGCGGTCTACGCCCTGTCTCACAACTCGGGGTCTCGAGGTAGTAAGACAGCTACTGGGAGTTTTGGCGGGCAACTGCAACTGACAGGACGCGCAATTTTGAATTATTTGAAAAGCTTGTGTTTTTCATAAATATTAATGTGTAATAATGGTGGAATTGTTATCCAGTAATAATTTTTAAGTTGATCAAGTATAAACAAGTAATTTAAAGTTGTGAAACGTGTTTCTTCATGTTCCCTCCAAGACTCCTTCTGAAGTTTTAGTAAAGGCTTTCCGCCGCTTTACTAAAACAATCATCATTAACCTCACTATCATCATCATCATTTGATGAATCACTCGCGTGGTTCATCTTCATCTTTACTTGACAATGTTTTAACATTGAACCATATATTTTTACATTGACACTGGCAAGTTAAATACTAAAGCCATATACAAGAAGAAAGAGAAAAGACAGCTACTCAGTCTGCCGATCTGGAGTAGTAATGCCACTTTTAAACAGATCGTAAAGTGATTCAGTCCTGTTTGACAGTTGCTGGTTTCATCTAGGCAGACATAGTGGAAGCAACTGTTTATTGCAGGTATTATACCTGTTGTAGCAGTCCCCACTGTAGTGCTGATTACGGTTAAACTTGTGTTCACGGTTTGGAACGCGGGGAACGACTTTCGACTGTAGTTAACACTGGCCCGTGAAACGTGGTCGTTCATAAATGTTTTTCTTGCCTAGTTGAGTGAACACTAAAATGGAATCACGCTTGGTTATCACGTTGGCTGGATATGTAGTTGGTTTGAATACGAACAAAAGAAGGCGTATATGAGAAAAACCTAGGAATATGGAAAGAATAGAAGCTGTACTAAAATAAGAACTAATTCATTATTATTTATCTCATTTATACTCTGTTTATACCACGCGTGACTGAAAGAGACAACCACTTGTACTTCAATTCCTTTATTTCGAAGGTTATCACTACTTTTTGCAATTACAACCACTTGGTTGACTTTTAATACTGCTTAATTAAAAGTCGCGTGGTAGGAAGAGTGGCGGCATAATTGTTCCGTCATCCTTTTTTTAAAGTGTTTTACTTTCATTTGTTATTGTGTCAAATTAGGTTGTCAAATGATCATCAAAACTAGTGACAACCTTCTAAATTACGAATGTAAAAATGTATATTCATCCCCTTCTGACTTCTTTTTAATACCATAAGTTAAAATAGTATAAACGGTTGTATTTTGTAGCTATTTTAGGGCTCCTTCTATTTCTAAGGTCCAATTTGGGTATTACAGCGTAAAATTATGTTTGGTTTTGAATAAATGATCATAGTATTTGATATCAATATTATTAATAGACTATCACTCAGGTGTCGTGTGTCTCATTCGTGTATTAATATAAAATGATATATTCAATGGGCGTCATGATTTATTTTTATTTCCACTGACGTATTTATTCATAACCGTAAAAAACATATCAATCATTTTATTGACATGTAATATCCTTTACTTGTGACGTCATTAGTATGGATGACATTTCTATACTAAGCTACTAAAGTGCTTGTATCATAAAATCAGAACAACCAAAGTACATATATCAAAGTTACATTGGTATCGGTGGGTGGTTTCGAACCGAGAGTTGTGCACTGCCACTACACCACGGTCGCTTTAATGTATTGATGACATTTTTTAGTTTGTTAAATTTTATTGGTCGGTACAATAGGATAAACATTAAATTGTCACGCCTTTTCCGACAGGGATAGGCAGAGACAATGGAACGCCACTTTCCACGATCCTGATGCAACTCCCTCGCTTCTCTTACATCCACAATTCTCTATTTAAGAAGAAATGGTGGTACTCGTACGTCCGCTGGAACCAGATTCGCGAAGTCAATGATGTCGCTCCATTCGGTGAGGGTGATTAGTGTTTTTGTTTTCATTTATTGTGACTTGATATCAGACCTCGACCCTCCTGATGGTAAGCAAGAGGAAGTCCAAGAGTGTCGACGACTGAAATAAACTAACTATGTTCACATTATCCACTAATAAGTATTATGGAATTATAAAAAAAACATCATTAATATTTTTATTATTTTATTAACAAATAATACACATTAATAACAATCAATATAATTATAAGCTGAAGCAATATAAAAACAATATTATTTAGGATAGTTCATTTTACTTGATGAGTGAATTATTCTTGATCACTGCTAGTTACTTTATTAATTACTTGCTAACCTTTAGTTTAGTATTCCATACCTAATATAAACCTTTTGCCATTCCTGCCCCCCTAGCACGACAATCTAAGAAGCAAGATAAAGAACTGCAAGGAATGTTATCTCAATTTAAATTACGTATTAATAAAGCCGGCACATCACACACACACACTACACCTAATACTAACACCCTAATAATAATACTAACTCTTAGGTTTATATTTGTGAAGTATAAATTTAATGTAAAAAGTGTCCAATATTTTCTGTAAACTCGTATTGCAACCGAAGATACAGTTCCCCAAGATTATAAATATTATATCAAAATGATTGAAATAATATTTATTAAAGTTTTCAAAGTTTTTAAGTTGTTTATCTTGCTTCTTGGATTGCAAGATAAATACTTAATATGCAAGGTATATTATTGTAATTTAAATAACTTGATAGTCTGGTACATCAAAATAATTAACAAGAAAAAAATTATAAGGTTTTTTTACGTTGTGAAGTTTTACTGAACCTTTAAACATTTGTTGCAATGTTCTTGTGAGTATAAAATGACTTGCAATGATGTTCCATGCAAGTCTTTATCTTGCTTCTTGGATTGCCGTGCTAGGGCTGTAGTAAAATAAACCTTTGACGACATAATGACTGCACACCAAAGATTTATATCGTTACCATAGTTTGACATCGCCGATATGTGTCAACACTCGAGCTCACTCAACTCAAATCAGTGCTCATCTGAACACAGTGCGAAATAAAAAAAATACAATGGTTTTTTACGAGAAAAGAATTTCAAATTCTGATAAACGAGTCTACTTCACAACTTGGCGACGGCCTTAACCACAGGTATAGGTTGATGCAATGATGTTAAATGTCGGATCAGAGATAGATAGATTAAGTTGGTTGAATTTGGGTAATTTGTAATAGCTACATAAAAGTTATAACTACGTACAAGATTATTTTGTGATTATTAATGTATTCTATGCCGACATTTCAACGTGGGTAAGAGATAGGAGATCAATCAGGAATTGGAAATTAAAACTAAAATAAAATAAAAATTAAAGTTAGTGAAGTTGGACTTTGAAGACAATGAATTTATAACACGTCGTGACGGCGACATTTACTATAATTAATTTTTGGCAATTTCATCTTTTTTATTTCTAATTTGGTTAACTACAATTAAACCATTAAGAATAATTAATCCGGCGAATACTCGAACTTGGCTTGAAGATATAGGGTAATTTAGTATTTGCAGAATCATTTCACAAAAGTTAAAAAGTTATGTTTGTATTTTTTTTATTCTACTTATAGTTTATTATTAAAAATAGAATAGAATGTTATTAATTTAATACTTTTTATAAATTATAATATATTATATATTTACCATATACCTATGTATCAGTATTGCCGGGTTTATTACCTGGCCGCATCCAAACGATGTGTGCGCCTGAATATTTTCTACTTAAATATAAATACTTATATTTTTTAATGTATCGATTCATGGACATTGGGCTAATAATAGACAAGTACCTTTACAGGTAGCTTATTGTCGGACCTTGGGTGATGGTGTTTTGGGTGAATGACGACTGGAATACAGTCACTTTCGCATTCCATGTAGCTATAGTGAAACCAGACGATGTGCATGTCTATAAATTGTATTCATTTAATTTCTCCAGCGGTGAGGCGTTGCTTTCAGTATAAGTTAAACTAAGCATTAATACAAATAAAGTATTTTTTATTAATTTATACTAAACTATATGCGTGGCCGATCGGTAAGCGATTGGGGTTCGATTCCCGGTCGAAGCACATATTTCTTTATAGCATTCATTTGTGAGTTTTAATAGTTATATTAAATATTGCAACAAGTATACAGACCGTGAAGTGATTTGGTCGCGTTTCGGGATCAGCTTGTAAGCCAACTAGGCCGGCATAATGGATGTGACTGCTACTTACAGTTATTCTATTGTAGTAGCAGTGACAACCATTCATGGACCAAACTCCAGCTTAAGATCAAGCGGGGTGCTGATAATGTCGAGTCACAATAATGCTTGTATCATAAAAACAAGACAACCAAAAATAAAATACATAATACCAAAGATACCTTGGTACCATTAAGTGGTTTTGAACCCGTGCTTATTGAATCCGTCATTTTGATGTTTTTCAAATAATAGGATAAAAGGAAAAATAAAATATACAAAAAAAAACATAAAATAATCTTAAAATCATTATAATTATGTACATTATAATAGGCTTTTAATAATAATAAAAAATACATTTTAGGGTTTGTTCACATGTAAGTGGTATTCGCAATATTAGGTGCGGCGAAATACCGGACCGCTATATTGTAGGAAAATGTTTGCTTATATAGCGATATGAAGCACAATATTGATGTTAAGTTGGAGTCATGTACAACTTAACATCAAAAGCACTTTTACCACAAGATACTTTTTTATATTATGACAACACCCTGCTTGATGTTAAGCTGGATTGCAGTCCATGATAGGATGCGACTGCTAGAGTTAAACAACTGCAAGTAGCAATCGCAACCATTGTGCTGGCCTAGGTGGAAACGGCAACTTACAAGCTTATTCCGAAACTTGACTAAGTCACTGCACAGTTTCTACACTTGTAAGTGGTGGTACTACCTGAATCACTGCCTTAAACTAGGAATGGAGTCTGAGGTAGCAATGTACTATGTCGGCCTGGTGAGATATCCTCACTTCGTTTTAAGGGCCTGGGATGACAGATAGACGTCCATAAAAAAATCGTCTTTCAAGTATCTAGACGAAGTATCAGCTACCCATTTCGGAGTAATTACCGCTTTATGTGAACTGGCCCTTAATAGTATTTTGTTGTATTTTTAAATAATAATAGAAAAATTATAATAATAATAAAAATGTAATAATGATTAAAATTAATATTAAATTTCTCTGATATACACAGCACGACTAAATTGCAAAGCTTCTGATGTTAAGCTGGAGTACGGAGTCCAAGAATTGTTGGGTCTGCTGGTACAGATAAATGTCTGCAAGCAACAGTTGTATAATACGTTTTTCCTTACTTGGCAAAAGGTGTAAATAAACTTTTGGAATAATGACGGATTGAAGACAATTACAAATACTAGTGACGCGAATCAATACGAATACTATGCTATTAGAATAAGTATAGGACGGGCTGTTGACTAACTTCACTTGACTGATTCATTGGTGTCTTTTTCATGATGGTCCGCAAAGAAAATGACACCATACTAAAGTGAAGTTGGTTGGAGGAAAAATATTTTTTTTATTATTTATTATTGAGGCACAACATTTGTCATTGAATTTACCGTTTTCATATAAATTTCGATTAATAAAAATAATGTATATATGTGTGTTATTTTAATTTTTTTTTGCATTTGTTACATTGTGCATATTTATTCTATAGAACAAAACAGTAGTAAACAGTTTCCTCAGATAAAGGGCATTGAAAATGGTGATTTTCATGTTTGTTTACTAGTTGTGCCAAGTAATAAAGAACACAGTATACCAACTCTGTATTATGTATATCAAGAAATAATGTACTTTGTGTATTTATTGTATTTGTTACTTAGAATTATCACTTCGGATGGTGACTTCTTCATAAATGTTCCTTGGAGATATGGCACCCACACTACTGAAAGAATATTAAAAAGTGTGATTAGTAACTCTGGAAAGAATGGTAGGCAGTGTACAGACCGTGAAGTGACCTAGTCGCGTTTCGGGTTCAGCTTATAAGTTGCCAGTTCCATTTAGGCCACACTGGATGCGACTGCTACTATATTTAACTGTAGTAGCAGTGGCATTCAATCATAGACTGCACACCAGCTTACAAAAGACACCAGTTGAAGCTAGTTCGTTAAATTTGAGTTTTCGTCTATTGATCAAATCTATTGAAAAATCGACAAGTAAGATGCTTTGACAGTCCGTCTTCTCCTCGTAACCCTGGATTCTTCAAGTAAGACATAGTGACGACGACTGAATAACTATTTTTTTTATTTTCAATTTTTTTTTTCAATCATCCGCGCTCTTAGACTTGCTTTACCATCAGGCAAGTCGATGTTAGATGTTGAGTCTCAATGACAAAAAAAAGAGAAAAGTTAGGCATTGTTTTGTATTGTTTAAGTAAAGAATTTAAATTATTCTTATTAAAAAATATTCTACTCTGCCCGCCTAGCACGGCTATCCAAGAAGCAAGACAAATAAAGATATTTATCTTGCTTCTCGTATCAAAGATAAATTTGAGAGTTTATTACAAGTATTTTGAAGACCATTTTCCTTAATATTATTACATAAAAAGCAATCAATTATGTACATAAAACTCATTGGAAATATCTATTAAATTGGAATTCCCTTCGTGCCGCTCTAACCAGCCCCCTAATAAGTACCGTTGGCAATGCAAGTGCTAGTGTAATACGTTTATTCATTTTTTTGTATATTTAATTTAGGACATACAAAAAACAACATCAATTAACATGTCGTCTCATAGACAGCTTTACAGATAATATGAGTTTTAGGACAATAAAAACACAATATAATACATAAAACCAATGACATGTCACGGGTTTGAATGATCAACCATAACTAAGCGTACATACAAGTGGAAGTAGGATGGAATGATAGTTATGAAGAGCGAAAAAGAGACAAATATATGTTGCTCTGCTCTGCTATCACTATGGACACACACACATAAATAAACAAAGCCAAGTAAGTACATAATGACAAAAAACATACATATATATTGAAGTATTTACATTTATGTACTCTTGTTACACGTCAGTTGTGTACCTGTTGGAAGAAATATACATATATAAATATAATCACGGTCCTGTGTGAGTTGGGTTACTATGCTACGCTATATGTAGTGTATGATGAACACACATATACTGGGTGTTACATAATAAGCCGTAAAAATTCTAATAAATTATTAAGACTAAAATATTGCCAACCCTAGTATCTGTCATGTCAAAAGGCAAAGATTATTATTACAGAGGGGTAGTAATGATTTCACTTCCCTAATACCTCTAATAATTACTTTAAAGGTTTGCTATCTCAACCGTCCTAATAGGCTCAAAGTACTGGCTTTAAAATGAAATGGTTTGAAAATAAAAATAAAAACAATATGCTGTCAAATTCAAATCATCTTAGCAAAAATTTTGAAATTTGTTCATTTTTCAACTACTCGTATGTTCTAAAAATGGCTATGTATTCTAACTAAGAATATTATGATAGTTCTATGTAATTTACTCTTTGATTTCACTGAAACAGGGTTGGACATTATTAAAAAAATTTTTTTTTTTATTTGCTGCAAGTTATACATGCACAAAGCGGTTTCAAAATACTATAATTGGACTTTTCATAAGAGACCATTTAACTCCCATTCGGCTTTAGGGGGTATTTTGTAACAACCTGTATATGCATGTACAATTACTAGATGTACGTGACACAATCTCGAGCGTATCAGGCAGAACACGACAGCCGACGAGGGTAGACGTGTGTCATAATACGTTGGCGAGCCTGTGATTACAGTAATCCTTAGTTATCTGTGTTACTACTGCATGAGGTACTATACAATCAATCAATCAATCAAATTGTCACGCTGTTTTCCCACAGGGATAGGTAGAGACAATAGAGCGCCACTTACCACGATCCTTACACAACTCCCTTGCTTCCTTCACATCCACCATTCTCCCTGTGGTTATGGGCACTAGGCAACCTAGCTTTCTTAAGCATGTCTCCAATTAGGTCGGAAAACACTGGGTCTGCCTTGTTTAACGCATCCATCCACATCAGATTTATAAATTCCTTTCGTCAATCTACTTTCACTCATCCTTTCCATGTGCCCAAACCATCGAAGCATTCCTTTGTCAATCCTTGTCACTACATCTTCTTTTAAACCACATCTACCACGCAGTGTGCTATTCCTTATTCTATCCGCTATCGTCACTCCACATACACTCTTTAACGACCGCATTTCTACAGCGTTAATTCTACTCTCATGCTTCTTCTGCCACACCCAACCATCACTTCCATACATTGATGTAGGAACAAGCACCGCATTATGAACAGCCATCCGTGACTTTTGGGACATTATTTGGCTGTTCATTATACTATGGATGGCGCCGTTCACTACGTTACCCTTTTGCACTATTCGCTCAATATCTTCATCACACAAACACTACATATTTATTTTATTTTATTTATTATTATACATTTCTATACTAAGCTACTAAAGTGCTTGTATCATAGAAACAGGACAACCAAAGTACATATATCAAAGATACATTGGTACCGGTGGGTGGTCTCGAACTCGTGCTCTTCAGTTTGCACAACCATTGCACTGCCACTACACCACTGTCGCCTTGGTATATATAATACTATATTATACTATACTATGTTACATACAGATTGGGCCAACGAAAACAAAACTAGCTTATATCGAGCTTTGTTTTCCCATAATGCTGTTAAACTAACTCGTGTAAATTTACTTTTTTATTGTAGCAAAGATAACATTAAGAGTTTATTGATAAGCGACCGTGGTATAGTGGTAGTGCAATGGTTACGTAAGCCGAGAGCACTTAAAACTACGTGAAATTACCATGATACTACTTTAGTAGCTTAGTATAGAAATGTAAATATAAATATATATAAAAATATTAAAGGATGTTTTTGAAATTTATTATAAAAATTTATTACATTTAATTTGTTACTTTTGGCCTGCTATATAAAACCTGTTTAACATACAAGTATATTTGACATTCTGTCATATACGGGTGTCTCAAGAACGCTTCTGTAAATAAAGAGGGAAGGCCCATTTCCAATACTCTTAATAAATCAAAATAAAAAAATCGAACTTTACGCCTCTTTCCCACGGGGATAGGCAGAGATAAAGGAGCGCCACTTGCCACGATCCAGGAGGCAGGCCAAGGAGGGTGTTTTCCGATCAAATCGAAGCATCCTCAAGAAAGCTAGATTGCCTAGTGTCCATAACCGTAGAGCTTGTATGAAGAGAATTGTGAATGTGAAGGAAGCGAAGGAGTTGTGTGTCTTAAAAAATGTAAGGTATTAAAAAAATGTTATTTAATGTTATAACCTTATAGTCTATAAAATATAGGATGAGCTCTGTGATGAATGTGCCTAGGGCTGAGACAATGTTGATATCGAATTATCGATAAAATTGTTCTATGTTTGATATTTATATATTTTTAAGTGAATATATTTATAATAAAATCAAACACGAATAATATAGGGTTACATGTTTTATTAAATTATAGACATAAGAATAAAAAAATATAATTTAAAATAATGCATACATTTAAATTTATAGAAATTCAATAACATTTCGATAGTAAAAAAAATTATAAAATGAAACATTTAATTTTGAACATCGATAGTTCATAGATTGTGGTTACGATAACTTGAAGGACATCGCTATTCGTGCAGTAAGTATGACATTTACGCAGGTCAAATTTACCATAAAAAAATACAGAACTTAATAGGCGTATTTTATATTATAGAAATGTGAACGATCATAATAGACTCACTTATCTGATCTGGTTGACATCTTGTGTGGCATCTGATGGAAATCATTGTCGAACAAGTCGTAACGCACGAAGCTCTTGTTATTGAAGCCCATGTCGACTGCAACATTAGAAGTTACGTTTTAGGAGTTGTAGGCAGACAGCTGCTGGTCCTTTGGCCAGGTTACCAATCCGGGGTAGTACCACCTACAGACCTAGAATCTTAGAGTATACATAACGACAGGCGTGGACGAACTGTTAGTTTGTTGCGCGTATAGTCCCGGTTTCGATTCCCGGTCAGAGCAATGTGTTTCATAGCTTTTAGTTGTAATATTTAATATAAATATTTAATATAAAATATTTAATATAAATATTAAATATTACAAATAAATATTTAAAAAAAGAGGTAAATCTTTGCTTCGGGTCTGGTTATTAAAGAATGGTAGGCAGTAGTACCCAGTCTGCCGATCCGGGGTACTACCACCACTTACAAGTATATAGACCGTGAAGTGATTTAGTCACGTTTCGGGACTAGCTTGTAAGTTGCCAGTTCCATCTAGGCCGGCATAGTGGATGTGACTGCTACTTACAGATATTGAATTGTAGTAGCAGTGACATCCATTTATGGACCACACTCCACCTTAACATCAACATCAAGCTGGGTGCTCGTCGTCACTCAAATGTGGAGTCACAATAAAAGTCGCTGGGTATATCGCATACTGCAAACACATTACTGTTTGCATACCCGCCTATCGATAACACGGTACGAAGAGCATTATACATCACTACACATTCATATTCATAAATATAAATATTTGAAAGGCGACAGTGGTGTAGTGGCAGTGCAATGGTTACACAAACAGGAGAGCACGAGTTTGATTTCATCTTAAGTGTTGTATGTTACCTGCTCCAGGGTCATCAGCAGTAGTGATTTGGTTGTAAGGTTGTGCATATAGAGCTGGCAGGTCCTGGTATGGGGTTGGGTATAAGCCGAAGCCTTTCTTCTCAGATATAACACTCTCAGTGTCGCTGAAGTTTGACATCCTAGAATTAAAAACATATCAATTAATCAATCAAATTTCACAAGTCTCACGCAAACTTCTTGCTTTTTTATTGAAGCCTAGAAGCCAGAAGAGCCTATGCAAAATTAGGCTGCGGTTTTAAGCCCAGCGGTAAGAGTGGGGCGACTGACAAAACTCTCTCGCTTCGTTTACATCCACAATTCTCTTCATACAAGCTCTACGGTTATGGTCACTAGGCAACCCAGCTTTCTTGAAGTTGTCTCCGATTAAGTGGGAAAACACATCAGATTTATAAATTCATTCCGTCAATCTACTTTCACTCATCCTTTCCATGTGCCCAAACCATCGAAGCATTGTTACTATATCTTCTTTTAAACCACTCGCTACTGCGGCCATATATTTGTGTTTGTCTCTCACAATTAGGCCCCGCTCTCACAGCTAGGCCTCGCTTTTACAGCTAAGTCTCGCTCTCACAGCTAAGCCTCGTTCTCACAGCTAAGCCCCGCTCTCACACCTAAGTTCCGCTCTCACAGCTAGGCCCCGCTCTCACAGCTAAGCCCCGCTCTCACAGCTAGGCCCTCTCTCACAGCTAGGCCCCGCTCTTACAACTAAGCCCTCTCTCACAGCTAAGCCCCGCTCTCACAGATAGGCCTCGCTCTCACAACTAGGCCTCGCTCTCACACCTAAGCCCCGCTCTCACTGTTAAGCTCAAAACCGCAGTCTGAATGCTTTTGAGACAGTCATCCAGTGTCTGACGCAGGTACCTATGTTTGTTTATATTGAAATGCATTATATGACAGTTCACCTGGTATAATTCTGGAAGCAATTCCACCGCCACAGCGCGAACGCAAGCATAATGGCAATGATCAGGCAAGCGGTGCCTGTCATCAGCCACAGCATCATTGCTCTGCCATCATTTGGCTTGGCGAAGTCCTGGAACAATATATTTATTGTAGTATAGCTGTGCCCAGTGGTTTAGGCCAGTTTTAGGCCGCTAACTGAGCCAACAGTGAATTAAGTGAGTTTTTATTTCAGTCAGGCACTCTTGGACCTCCTCTTGCTTACCACCAACTGAGTCTTCACAGTTGCCCCAAAAAAAATAATGAAATTATTCTATTGTCATTGGTTTATAATATGTGTACAAATTTTCAAATTATTGAGACATCTACAAGTGGGTGAAAATTAATTAGAATTCCGTTACATACATACAAGTCGTGGACGGACGACGTGGACGGACGACAGGCGTGGACGAACGGTTTAGCGACTGGTTTGTTGCGCGTAATGTCCCGGGTTCGATCCCCGGTCGGAGCAAATATTTGTTTCATAGCTTTTATTTGTAATATTTAATAATATTTAATATTACAAATAATTGTTAATTAAAAAAAAAGAAATGGATATTTGCTTCGGGTCTGGTTTTCAAAGAGTGGTAGGCAGTGGTACCCAGTCTGCCGATCCGGGGTAGTACCACCACTTACAAGTATACAGACCGTGAAGTGATTTGGTCACGTTTCGGGATCAGCTTGTAAGTTGCCGGTTCCAATTAGGCCGGCATAGTGGATGTGATTGCTACTCACAGTTATTTAATTGTAGTAGCAGTGACAGTCATTCATGGACCACACTTCGGCTTAACATCAAGCGGGGTGCTGTCATATGTCGAGTCACAATAAAAAAAAAGTCAAGCAAATAAAAGGATGTTAAAATGAATTAGCCAACTCACGTTCAATCCCAAATCCCTTAGCCTTTGTGCGAATTTCTCCTGTTCACCATAAATGTCCCACATGTCTTCTAAGTCGGCTGCATTGAGTCGGTGGCCGTACTTGGCGATCTCCTCCTCATCATACATGAGCGGCACTGCGAAGGTGATCAGCGCGCAGTTGTCATAATCGGGCCAATTCAGGTTGCATACTGATACACGGGTTATGTTCGTTACTTGAGAACTGAAATTACAAAAAAAAAACATTTAAAGAGATTAGAAAATTTAAGGCGTGGTGTAGTGGCAGTGCAATGGCGGTGTAGTGGCGTAAGTCGAGTGGCACGGGTTCGAAACCACTCACCGGTACCAATGTATCTGTTGATATATGTACTTTGGTTGTCCTGTTTCTATGATACAATCACTTTAGTAGCTTAGTACAGAAATGTAAATAAATAAACAGAAAAAGATGGGCGGTCCAGCAGAGTTAAGTTTTGACGACAGACGTAGCCGAATGGTTAACTATTGGTTTGTTACGCGTAAAGTCCCGGGTTCGATTCCCGGTTCAAAATGGTGTTCAAAACGCCTTCTAGCTGATGATGATGATATTTAATATTGCAAATATTTGTTATCAAAAAAGAGGCGGATATTTGTTTCGGGTCTAGTTATCAAGAAGTGGTAGGTAGTGGTGCTCAGTCTGCCCATCCGGGTAGTACCACCATTTATAAGTATACCGACCGTGAAATATTTTTTTTTTTTATCAATTTTTTAGGGGAATTACGCACATAAAATGGCGATGCCATTCCCATTATAAACTAAACCTAGACTATTTACAAATACAAGCTCATACAGATATAATGTGGATAAGGCTAGTAATACAAAACATAAGAAACAATTCACACGAAAATAGAATACAACGAACAAAAATAAATTATTAAACCTATGATGCATTTACTCTCTCCTTTAAGTACACCGCCACGAATTTGTATAACATTTTGGCTTGCTCAGAAGCAGGCTCTGCTAATATACTGTTACAGCAACCAACATTCCAAATATTAATCCCCAATCTTTTAAATAACCACTGCCTATCACGTCGGTTCCTGACACAATCCATCAACAAATGTTCCACGTCCTCTATTTTGCCACATGTCTCACAAAAGGGTGAACGTACTTTACCCATAAGGAAAGCAAATCTATTCAATGGAATGTGTCCAGAGCGAACTCTTAAGGCAGTTACTATTACGGATCTTTGTAATTTAGTCGAAGAGAACCAAGGTACACTGATGGGTTCGTTCTGCAATGTTTTGTACCATATACCTTTTTCCTTCGATTTTTCATCAAAATTAGATTTCCACAAATTATGACATGTCATTTTAAATTTACAAATGATTTCAGAGTAATCTGGCAGTATACTCAAGGAGGGACCATCAGTTACTGCAAGTTTAGCCATACGATCAGCTTCCTCATTGCCATCTATGCCAATGTGTGATGGAATCCATTGAAGTTTAACATCAATATTCCTACCCATCAATGATTTGATGAGTTGCAGTATTTCATAAGCTACCGATAAACCCCGGAGTCCCATAACACATCGACACAAATGTTGGATTGCGCTTTTGCTATCCGTCAATATAACAATCTTTCTATAGCTTATTTTACTAACATAAATTAGGGCTCTTGAGATTGCAATTAATTCAGCAGACATTATGGAAATATTATTGACAATTTTAAAATATCCATTTTGACCATTAACAATATCAACATAAGCTACGCCCAAACCAAATTCGTTTTTCGAAGCATCTGTATAAATTGGATGCCAATCACTATATTTACAATTTAATTCACACAAGACTTCCCATTTAATAGAATTTTGACGACAGGCGTGGACGAACGGTTTAGCGACTGGTTTGTTGCGCGTAAAGTCCCGGGTTCGATCCCCGGTCGGAGCAAATATTTGTTTCATAGCTTTTATTTGTAATATTTAATAGTATTAAATATTGCAAATATTTGTTAATAAAAAAAAAAGAGATGGATATTTGCTTCGGGTCTGGTTATCAAAGAGTGGTAGGCAGTGGTACCCAGTCTGCCGATCCGGGGTAGTACCACCACTTACAAGTATACAGACCGTGAAGTGATTTGGTCACGTTTCGGGATCAGCTTGTAAGTTGCCGGTTCCATCTAGGCCGGCATAGTGGATGTGATTGCTACTCACAGTTATTGAATTGTAGTAGCAGTGACATTCATTCATGGACCACACTTTGGCTTAACATCAAGCTGGGTGCTGTCATATGTCGAGTCACAATAAAAAAAAAAAAAAAAAAAAAAAAAAAAAAAATTACATTCATATAATTTCTTAGACCTTTGTATGCATGACAAATCACATTGCATAATTTCATCAACCTCAAAATTAGTTACCCAGGTACTCATATTGAACATTTGAAGCGGATCGGATGCAAAAACAGCTTCTGTTTTTACTTCATTAAGTATAATTGGCAAAAGTGGTTTCTTTTTATTTGCCCAATACCCGTGAAATAATGAACAGCCAAATAATGTCCCAAAAGTCACGGATGGCTGTTCATAACGCGGTGCTTGTTCCTACATTAATGTATGGAAGTGAAGGTTGGGTATGGCAGAAGAAGCATGAGAGTAAAATTAACGCTGTAGAAATGCGGTCGTTAAGGAGTGTATGTGGAGTGACGATAGCGGATAGAATAAGGAATAGCACATTGCGTAATAGATGTGGTTTGAAAGAAGATGCAGTGACAAGGATTGACAAAGGAATGCTTCGATGGTTTGGGCACATGGAAAGGATGAGTGAAAGTAGATTGTCAAAAGGAATTTATAAATCTGATGTGGATGGATGCGTTAAACAAGGCAAGGAGAGTGTTTTCTGACCAAATCGGAGGCATCAAGAAAGCTGGGTTGCCTAGTGCCCATAATCACAGAGCCTGTATGAGGAGAATCGTGGATGTGAAGGAAGCAAATTTACTTTAAATTTTATCTGTTTCTAAATAAAGATTTGTTGGAATGACAATTTTGCATGTCTTGCATGATAAATTGCAGGCACTCCACAGTGCTAGTGACCTCAGAATCGCTTTAATAAATCAATCGCTTCCCTCCATTCATGAACCAAGTTATTTATAAAATATAAATGCAAACTATAGAAAAAGAGCAAACATTATATTTGGACTAGTTCCAACTAAAACAATTCGTAGTATTTACGCAAAATTATGTAAGAGTATGCATGTATGGGGAACGAGTTAAATAGATTCGGGGGCTGAGGTGCGGTGAGGCGTCAAAAACCCCCCACCCGTTCGATATCACTATGACGGTCAAAGAAAAACTAAAAAAAAAAGATATTGATATGGAAATCTTTTGCGACGTTAAAGCTCTGCTTGCCGAAGTTGCTACAAACGAATTTAACTTTTTTGTGACTCGACATCTGACCTTGACCTGCCTGATGGTGAGCAAGACGAGGTCGAAGAGTGCTGACGACTGAAAAATACAAGTCAGTTGGTAGCTGCTCCAGTCGCCGTCAGTATGCTGGTGAAAGGTACGCACATCGCTAGAAGGATCCAAGGTTATAGGATAAAGAAAAGACATGGGCTCGTAAAGCATTCCACTTATCGATTGTCTACAAAGAAACGATGCATCGAAGCTTTTATTTCGACTACCGATTCGGTCGACAGAATACGGATGCTTCCCCCGACCTGTGCGCGAATTACGGGTTTGAAAATACGATGTAGGAACAAGGTTTAAAAACTTAATTCCACTACTAGGACGATCGACTTAACACCAGGCAGTATTACTTATTGGACGGTCATACATAAGTGGTGCTAATACAGATAGAGATGAAAAACTAATTTAGAAATATAATAACTATATTGATGTTATAAAACTCACCATTAATTTTAATGTAGATTATTTTTCTATTAAGCTATTCACTAATATTTAATTAATAAACATTTAAATATATACGAGAGTGTAAGAGTTAAACATTAACACTACATTAAACACCTATATAATAACTAAGATGATATTTTTGTTAATTCTATTAAAACTTTCATTAACATTGAGTAATATAACTTTTCACTAACATTTTGGCCTTTTAGAGACACCAGTCTTTTTATTAACACTTTGTTTTAACAACTTCTAACGATATGTTTCATGTTTTACCGAATAGGCCCCCTTATCTATACAAGTTTCTCCTCAGTAAATTTTACAGGTTCTTTTACCTTTTTCTCTACAACTAAAGGTTTAATTCTAGTATTATTATTAAATTTCTCATCCTCATTCGGTGATGGTTTGTTCTCCTTGTTTTCTAATTTAAAGTCATTGTTATTCTCAACTTTTATCTCGTCCAGAGACAAATTATCATCTGCTTTCTTAACTTTGACCGTTTTATTGCTCTTCTCTACTTGTGTTCTCTTCTGCGGATAGTGATGTAATATTGCTGTCGTGTCAAATGTTATTGTGCCATATTTAATCACTTCTTTTTTTCGTTTTCCATCCCTAATTGGTGGACTATTATCAGAGTCACTACTCGAACTTAATCTATGACTTTTCCTAATATTAACATCACTATAACAAGGACTCTCATCTATAAATATACCATCAAATATATCTTTAGTATCCTCTAACATATTAATAACTATGCCTTTGCTCTTTTTCATATTTTCCATATAATTATTATATTTAGTCATTTCTAATGTATTATTATGTGCTAAGTGTAACGTTTTTGGATGTAAGGGGGCTCTCTCGGTTATGTATCAGAATGGTTTGTCTGGTTTCCACGGTGGTGGTTTCTGAGCCGCATTTGCCGCGGCGGACGCTAGCTATGCGTGTTGGACCATTGATATACTTGTCGTCTCTGTTACGGTCGTTGGCTGAGGGAACTCATCCATAGTGTAATCATACATTGGGTATTCACAGCACAACACAAACTTTAAGAATCGCGGCACTTCCACGTAAATGGCGGGTGGAATTGGAATAAGAGGCGAGGTCGACGCTTTATAATCTAAATAATCGGGATTATCGCGATATTTCTCATCGGCCGATCTCTCCAACAATGGAATTCCAGACAGGAAAAGAATTATGAATGAGATAAATATAGGAGATAGTACAGCGATCCATTCTATACCTTGAATAACATTTAGAGATATAATGAATATACCACACCAGAGTACAATTTCGCCAAAATAATTGGGATGACGCGACAAACCCCAGAGTCCGTCATTGCACCACTTTCCATGATTCCTCGGCTCCTGTCTGAATGAGAACTTTTGTAGATCTGCATACGTTTCTATGAGTAATCCAACTACAAATGTTCCTGCTCCAGCAGAATCCAACGTGGTCATTGTTTTAGGTGCTTTAGGATACGAATGATGTGGAGAATTGATTATTATAACAGGTAGACTGACTGTGTAAACCCATACAGCTTGGAATGTGTAGAAAATAGCGAATCTGAGTGTGTTGCTCTTTCTGTCTTCGAACTGTTTATCTCTACCAATGTGATAAATTCTATAGATTAGGTAACCTGACAGTCTGACACCCCAGACGCAGACAAATGCTGTAACCATGAGTTGGCGACTGTCATGGCTCTTTAGCGTATTGCCTTCTTGTCCTAGGAAGAAGGTGAGAAGTGCAATGGTAATGAAGTTGGCGCCACCAGTGAAATCTGTTAATTTATCAGTTTGTAATATAGAAGCTATGAGGAAGAATAAAATTTGCATGGCCACTGTCACCATGCCGCTTATAGCGAAGTTGTTTCTATCTAATGGCACCATTTTTGGCAACTTTACTTTGGCTTTGTATTTCACATATTTTCGTGAGCTATTATTTTATTTGTTTTTGTTTTTTGTATTCTTTTTCGAGTTTCAAACTCATGCTCTATTTTGTAAATGACAATGACCCTGAAACACTCCTAATAACGATCAGTTTCTAAATGTACAGTAAAAGCACATTGTTAACACTAATTCTTTGGCACTTTATTCTTATAACTAAATTGTTGTTTCTCTTCAATTCTGTGATATTGTTTATTATGTTGTTTGGGTGTTTTGTAGCAATGCGGTGCTCCCCGAGTTCACTCTCGTACTACGGAAATAGATTTCTTGATGGCGCATGCTCGTTTGGTCGCACGCATGCGCAGTAACAGAAATAAAATAATATAATTTAGGAATAGTACTGCATGGAGTTTACGTTTGAAAGTAATTCACGCCTTTAGAGGTAGCCAATTTCTTAAGGTTACGAAATATTTTATATAAAGGAATAGAGCCTTGAATAACTTTCCTTATTTTGAATATTTTTTTAAATTTATGTAATGATTGAATAAGGATTATTTATATAAATACTTTGATAAAAAATATTTTTTTATATTTTATTGTGTAATTTTTAGTCCAGGTATAATCATACATTATGTATCAGTAAATGGATGAAGAGTAGTAAATAAAAACCCGTTACTTCTGCCAATCCCATTCCGTACTGGGGACGAAAACATTTCTTTTTTTCGGGTAGTCAACCAATGATTAGGGTTGACAATAAATAAATTATCTTTGACCTTAAGCTTTTAGTGTCATTTTTTTCGACTATCAAAGAAAGCTGGGTTGCCTAGTGCCCATAACCATAGAGCATGTACGAAGAGAATTGTGGATGTGAAGGAGTTGTGTCAGGACAGTGGCAAGTGGCGCTTTATTGTCTCTGCCTATTCTTATGGGAAAAAAGCGTGACAATTTGATTGATTGATATCAAGGCAACATATATTTTAAAAACCACGATCGATATTTCATTAATAATTCCTAACTGCAGTTTAACATGACAGCGAGGACATAGCACGACATAATGTCCGAACAATATCTGATGTTAATTTGTAGTATGAGTCACTGCTCCAAGGCAACAGCTACCACGGAGCGCACAATATTTAGGTTTTCCAATCTCATAATATTGTTCACAATACAAACTTGTATAATATTTTATAATATAGCTAAATAAAAACTCGGTTAAAGGACGGCATGTAACAATTTTGACAGTATCTCAATCAATCAATCAAACAAATTGTCACGCCTTTTTCCCACAGGGATAGGCAGAGACAATGGAGTCACACTTGCCACGATCCTTACACAACTCCCTTGCTTATGAAGAGAATTGTGTATGTGGATATCATTGATATAAAGCGTATTTCAATTAGAAATTTCAATAATAGTGAAAATTATTATAATTTAACAATTAATTGCGATTCAATGAGATAAAATCTCTTTTAGGCATCGCTGTCTTTTAGGATAAGATATAATTTTCTGGCATAATGACAACGAAAATTAGAAAATCGGTTATTTTAGTGATCGATGCTCTGGGACTTCCCCTTTTCTCACTATCAAGCAAGTCAAGGTCAGACGTCAAGTTATATACCAAAATTCGCAAGATATGAATAAAATAAATAAACTAACTTGTCGTATAGCTTGTCTAATTATAAATGACGCGCCCCTCCACTTTATTAGTTTATTTAAATGTGTGAATGCAAATGTTACTAACTATACTCGTATTATACTATATCAGCGTGCTCCTCCTTTTGTATCCAACCAGCAACTGAATGACCAATTACAATTGCATTTTCTGTGTGTTGCATTCATATTTTATATTCGCACGTGTGCCTAAATGCGATGGAAGGGCATTTAAGCTTAGACAGACTATACAGCTTCTATGAAACAAGCACTTTAGGTAGCTTAGCATAGAAATGTAAATAACAAAACTCACATGTCCATCTGGCCTGGACTGAGGCCGACTTCATCAATATACAAAGTAGCCATGTCCGTGACGATGGAGACGAAGTCCTCTCTTATATCCTCAAAGTCCTGTGGTGTTACACCGCCGAAGAATTTGGTGATCGTGTATCTCGCACTTGGAATTGTTGGCTCAGGTTCGGGAGCTGGCTTGGGTGGTGTTGGTCTCGGACCTAGAAATTAATTACATATTAGTTTTTTTTTATTGGCAATTAATCAAATTGTCACGCCTTATCCCTAAAGGAATAGGCAGAGACAATGGAGCGGCACTTGCCACGATCCTGACAAAACACCCTCGCTTCTTTCACATTCACATTTCGCCTCATACAAGCTCTACGCTTATGGGCTCTAGGCAACCTAGCTTTCTTGAGGATGTCTCCGATTTCGTCGCATCCATCCACATCAGATCCCTGCTTGTATGAAGAGAATTGTGGGTGTAAGGAAAGCGAGGGAGTTGTGTCAGGATCGTGGCAAGTGGCGTTCCATTGTCTCTGCTTCTACCTGGATTGCTATATGTATTAAATATTACAAATGATTGCTATGAAATACCTTTGCTCCGACCGGGAATCGAACCTGAAACTTACGCGTAGCGGGCTGTTGTAATAACCAATGCATTACAGATTGGCTTTTGACGACAGGCGTGGCGTAGCGGTTAGCACACCAGTCCGTTACGCGGAAAGTCCCGGGTTTGATTCCCGGTCGGAGCAAATATTTGTTTGATAGCTTTTATATGTAATATTTATTTTTTTTGTTAAAATTACAAATGTGAGTTAATAAAAAAGATGTGAATATTTGCTCCGGGTCTGTTTATCAAAGAGTGGTAGGCAGTGGTGCCAGTCTGCCGATCCAGGGTAGTAGCACCACTTACCAAGTACACAGACCGTTAAGTGACTTAGTCGCGTTTCTAAGATCAGCTTGTAAGTTGTCGGTTTCAACTAGGCCGGCATAGTGGATGAGACCGCTACTTACAGTCAATAGATTGTAGTAGCAGTCACCTCTTGCTACTAGTGCTACTACCCCTGCTGGCATATGACAAGTCACAATCAAATATATATATAAATATTTTTTTTATTGTGAGACGACATTCGACCATGACCCGCCTGATGATAAGCAAGAGGAGGTCCAAGAGTGACGACGACTGAAAATACCGAGTCAGTTCACGGCTTCCTCAGCCGCCGTCACTATGCCGGCCATAGAAAAAATCATCAGCTTAGAACTCACCCAATAATCTGACAGAGAAACTCCACCCAAGGAATCCAGTGACAGGTTGGCTGGTAGCATGCGTCTGGAATCTGATGAACAGACGATCCACTTCCAAGAACCTGAAGCGCCTTTCAGTGTTGATATTGTAAGAGAACACAACGCCATCGGTGCCGGACGCATCCAAACCACCTACAAATTGAAACATCTATAATAACCGAAAGAACGGCTTCAAAACCATATGCAGGTACAAATATATTTTTAATATTATGTACTTCGATTGTCTTGTTTCCATGATATAAGCAGTTTTAGTAGCTTAATAGATAATAAATAGTACGACGGACTTGAAGAGGCATGTTATAACACTAGAACCCTTTGGTATTACTTGGAGCAACGGCAAGAGACCTAACGGCAAAACCGTTGGGCCGTGGAAACTTGGCAGGCCTCTGGTGTGGGATGCGACATCCAGGCGACCACGTTAAGCGCGGCGATTTCTGCTTAGAAACTCAAGCTGCACAAATACGTCTGAAGAAGTCTGGAGACAGGAAGGCTGGCAATTATTACTGCCAACGCCTTGCTATACAAAAGTCATATGTTGCCAGTCTCCTTGGGACTATCTCTGATGTATAGTTATTATAAATATTTAATTTAAGAAATATTTATAATAAACAATGTAGATAATTAATAAATATTACAAATTTTGACTTCGTCTAGAAATCGAACTTGGGACTTTACTCATAACAGACTGGTATACTAACAAATGCGCCACTCGGGCCTGTTTTAATAAGATAATAATTAAACTAATACGTGATATTTATATGAAAATAAATGTAGGTTGCTTTTTATTATTGTTATTAAGTTGGTTTTGTTATTTACGTAGGAGAGCGTGTCATTTGAATTGTTGTTAATTGAATAAAGTCACATTTTGCTGCACATTGCACATTAAAATGTTTGTTCCTGGCCGGCATAGTGACGTCGACTGAGGAAGCCATCACCTGAACTAAGTCGGCTTTTTCAATCGTCAGGTCTCTTGCTTACTGTGGTGTCTTCGAGTAAAACAATTGATTAATGTTCACTCAAAAACTATTTACAGACTCAAACGTGTAACGCAAAGAGAGAGGGTTTTGTTATATTTTGACACGCATAGCACATTGGTTAGCACAACAGTACCTTACATGTTAAGTCCCGGTTTCGATTCCCGGTCATAGCAAAAACGATGCAGACATTTGCTTCGGTCTAGTTGGCTTAAAGTGGTAGGCGGTGGTGCCCAGTCTGCCGATGTGGGGTAGGGGACTTGGTCGCGTTTCGATTTCTTGTAAGTTACCAGTTTCAACTAGATCGGCATAGTGGATGTGCAGTTACTACAGATAACTGTAGTAGAGACATTTATGGACCGCACTCCAGCCTAACATCAGGCGCGATGCTTCAATAAAAAATCCCCTATACCAGCTTGATAACATGCCATAACACCAGTTATTATTATTTTATACATTTAATACTAAGCTACTGAAGTGCTTGTATCATAGAAACAGGACAACCAAAGTACATATATCAAAGATACATTGGTACCGGTGGGTGGTTTTAAACTACACCACGGTCACTTTAAATATTATTTAAAATAAATAAATCGCCTTAAACATGATTTATCATCATAAATACGTTTTAATGTAAATACCTATGTAAGTAAATATGTCATTTTTATAGTCAGGTTTTTTTACCTGGCCTTGAGTTTAAATCAATATTAGTAACAGATCAAAACAAACCTGCCTTGTTTAACACATCCATTCCATCCACATCAGATTTATCAATTCTATTTTCACTCATCCTTTCCATGTACCCAAACCATCGAAGCATTCCTTTGTCAATCCTTGTCACTACATCTTCTTTCAAACCACATCTATCACGTAATGTCCTAATCCTTATTCTATCCGCTATCGTCACTCAACATACACTCCTTAACGACAGCATTTCTACAGCGTTAATTCTACTTTCATTTCTTATGCTTCTTCTGCCATACCTAACATTCACTTCCATACATTAACGTAGGAGCACCGCATTATAAACAGTCATCCGTAACTTTTGGAGATAGTGGTTTTCTGACCAAATCGAAGACATCTTCAAGGATTTTCTAGTGCCAGCAGAGCTTGTATTAAGAGAATTGTGAGGGAAGCGAGTGAGTTATTTCAGGATCCTTTGTATCTGCCTATAAATGTGAAGATACTTATCTACTTGTCGATGTATTTAATAAAAAAATACGTTTTTAAATACTTTGATGTTTTCTGACTTACCAATAATCAAGTATTATACACTTGAACCTAAATCATAATAATTCATGTTTCAATAATATTTTCTTAGATTTTGCGCGAACATTGATTAATGAATTAAACAAATTTTATGCGGCTTACTATCGCGTTTATTTTTGGTTTTAATTTTACAATTTTATTTTATTATTCCGACGTTTTGAGAGCTTTGCAGCTATTGTGGTCACGGAGAGACTGAGGTGTTGGTCGTCCTATTGGTTGATGCTGCTATTGTTTCCAAAACTACCCCGTTTGATGTTTTGATTATGTTTTTCTGTTCGCGATAGTAAGCCGCATAAAATTTGTTTAATTCAATAATTATGTTATAAAAACAATAATAAAATTTCCTTACCTGGCTTAATTAAGAGGAAATCGTTTGCAGCCCCATTGATACTAACTTCTGTGACATTCAATTCAATTCCCATGCCATCGCCTTGCAATATATAATCAAATATATTATTTTCAGCAAGATAATTATCAGGATACCTTGGCGATACGATTGCTAAGTTTTCATTATAGTTTATTGTTATATGATTTACGTCTACGTTCAAGTTAAATTTACTACTTGACACGTTCAAATAATCAGAGTTTTTAACTACGAACTCAGACATTAAATCTTTAACTTCATTATCATTGTATTGTTTAAGCGGCACTGGCTTAACTCCCTCTGCAACTGCCTTTTTAGCTGTTTCAGTGACTACGTCCTTAATTCCAACAACTTCGTTCTTGTCTGCTGTTACATCTTTATCCTTTAATCCATCTTCACCGTAAGGTATGATCTTTTCCTCCTTATTATTTTCTTCAACTGTAAGATCATCATCCGAGTCTTCATCCATAGCATCTTCATTTTGTGATGCATCTAGTAGTACTTCATCAAATGGATTGTTGTCGTCGTCATCATAATCGAAGTCCTCCTTTGTGTCCGCAACTTCTTTGCGAATATCTTCATTATCATTTTTAATTTTCATCATACTATCAAATAATTCTTGCAACTTACTATCCATATCATCTGAAGCATCATTATCTTGAGGAATCTTAATCCACTTATCATTTACATCTTTCGTTTCAGTTTTTTCGTTGGAAATTTCCATTTTACTATCTACTTTGCTCAGCAGTTCTTTTGCGTCTTTGACTATGTCTTCGATAATTTTCGGTTCTTCTATATCTACAGCTGGTATATCTTCTAAGTCATCCTCGACTGATCTGTTATCTTCTATCTGGTAATCATCGAAGGAGGATGTGTCCAAGTCGTCCACCTCATTGTTCTGTACGGTGTTCTTATCTGCATCTCCATGTACTTCTCGGTACCAATCATCGTATTCCTTGTAAAGGGTATCATCGTAATCTTCGTCTTTATCTTGTGCTGTAAAAAATACTGTTATTATTATATTATTATTGTATTTGGTGGTTATTGCGCTGCATATTAATTTTGCGAATATTTATGTCTTTATGATATTATTGACTTTATAAATTTTGAAACCCCGGTTACAACTACGCCGGCATATTGGACGCGACAGCTACTTTTAAATATTTCACTGTAATAGCGATCGCTGCATTCATGGACAGCTAGATTAGCATCAGGCGGGGTGCTATCATATTTCGAGACATAATTTAAAAAAAGTATGTAAATAACAATGAAGTAGATTCTAATGTAATTAGGTTGAGTTTGTATTAAAGTGACTGATAAGAGAAAAAGTACTTAGTTTATTACTTTAAGATGTACTAGAATTTCAGACAAAACACAATAATACAAGAATAATATCATTATCTAGATACATTATCTTTATTGTGGCTGTGGCCTAATGGTAAGCTGGGCTCCGATCCTTCTAATACATCATCATCGGCCAGAAGACTATGCTAAACATAGGCCTCCCCCTTGATACTTCCCCTTAGATACTTAAGCACAATGATTATATTATTAGGTATTTAGATAAGTACACAAGTCACGTTGATAAAGCAGTTCGTTGATTAGTCATTTCGCTGTTTTGTATTAAGAGAATCGGGGCATGCAAGAATACAAAACAGCGTATTGTTAAAACTACTGCAGTTTAATAATTGTAAGTACCAGTCGGATCCTGACATGAACAGGCGACTTAGGCTAAGAACTCACGGTGCGATTTGGTGTCGAGCCCGCACCGATTTCAGGCCCGTAATTGTCGTAGAATGTAAAAATGTGTGGCAAAATCTTTTATTTTATTGTGACAGCACCCCGACATTTGACAGCACCCTGCTTGATGTTAAGCCGAAGTGTGGTCCATGAATGAATGTTACTGCTACTATAATTCAATAACTGTGAGTAGCAATCACATCCACTATGCCGGCCTAGATGGAACCGGCAACTTACAAGCTGATCCCGAAACGTGACCAAATCACTTCACAGTCTGTATACTTGTAAGTGGTGGTAGTACCCCGGATCGGCAGACTGGGTACCACTGCCTACCAGTCTTTGATTACCAGACCCGAAGCAAATATCTATCTCTTTTTTTATTAACAAATGTTTGCAATGTTTAATATTATTAAATATCACAAATAAAAGCTATGAAACAAATAATTGCTCCGACCGGGAATCGAACCTAGGACTATACGCGCAACAAACCAATCACTTCAGACTAATCCGAATCCGATTTGGAGGATTACAAATATAAAAATGTATCGCTTAGAGCTATGAATATTCCATAACGAACTCTTTTTTGAATCAATGGATGTATCCAATATTCTTTTGGTTGTTAGCAGCTCGTTTTTAGTGTGTATTCATGTTTTCAA
Organism: Tinea trinotella; assembly: GCA_905220615.1. Taxonomy (NCBI): domain Eukaryota; kingdom Metazoa; phylum Arthropoda; class Insecta; order Lepidoptera; family Tineidae; genus Tinea; species Tinea trinotella. The sequence goes on along the minus strand of HG992328.1, from coordinate 306,355 downwards.
CCAAACTGAATAAAATCTAATAAAGTACGATTTCGAATCGCAAAGCTTGCGATCACCTATCGTGGCCGTTCAGTTTTGAATTTTATTGGATACCCGAAGTTGGTGCGGGCCGACACAAAATCGCACCGTGAGTTCTTAGCCTTACTAACTGATTCTAAATGGCGGCTGAATCGCTTCACGGTCTATACACTTGCAAGTGGTGTCTGGTAAAAGTTCGACTGTCGATTCGGTAGACAGAATGCGGTTCCCCTCCCTGACGCACAGGTATCACAGGATGTAAAAAGACGATGTAGGGACAAGGTTAAAAAGCTCCTCGAAACATGGTATAGGCGATGAAGGACGCATTAAGCCTCTATGTCTCTGCGTAGTTGCAGAAGCTACACAGTGACCTCTGCATCTCTCTTACAGCTTGTCAGGTCATGCAGAAGAGCGAACGCATGAGCGGCTCTTTCTGATAACCGCTCCAGCACATGTAACCCGACTTAGAGGTTCAAAGAGCCAGGTTGTCTTCAAATCCCCTGATCATGGCCTGAGACCAAGGCCCACGTGTACTCAAAGGATCGTACAAGCAAAGCAGACGGCGACAAAAGATATCGGACCGGATACTGTACACGCCTACCCCGGCTTTCGAGAGGAATCTTTCCTCAAGCGTCCATGTCTAGTCTATTTAACTACAATTTAAAACAAACACATTTAATTTGCTTTAAATTCAGTGAAACATGACGCATCAAAACACGTCATGTTTGAATATTGCACATAAGCGAAAATATTTTGTAAATTGTTTATTTGAATTTGCAAATTTGCGAAATAATGGTGTGAATTAATTTCTGTTAGAGCAACAAAATCGCTGGATTTTTGTAATTGTAGTGATCGATTGTATTGGTATCAAAACGATAAAAGTGTCAGCCCTTCTTGGCGATGGCCAAGTCTCAATATATTTATATAAAACATTAAAGAATTTTAATATTGATATGCGTCACTATAAGATGTTGTTAATTATTACGTAACAACTTAATGCTTCGAGTACGGAGATTCCAGACACAATTGATTTTCAATTGTTATGGACCACGATCGTGGTCTTAGAGACTGGACGTATTAAGACAGAAAGTCGCTTAAGTAGAGACTGAATAAATTAATAACCGACTTGGTTTTACATGGATCTCACAACTTTTTACCGCAGAACAACTGAGTTGCGAGACTTGGTTTTTTTGACAAGTATTGTTTTTGATGGGATCTCATTTCTTTTTGTATTTTGTAGACGGTTATTTTGTAATGCGCTACCACATACTCGATTATAGCAAGTCTAATATCATACGACGACTCAATATTCTCATACATAGAGAATGACAAAGAATGAAATAAAAACGAACCATCACCAGGTATAGGAATAACCCAGTGTGGACAAGGCTGATCATTCACATACAGTATTACTGAATCCATTGCGACTACCTACAAGTTAGATTGCAAAGTTATTTTTATGCAGAAATACGATTAGATAATAAGAAAATTATAAATACTTAGGTACTTAAAGTATCAATATTTAATTTAAATTATTTATCCGAACAACGTCCAAATTGTAAGCAAATAATATCAGTAAACCAATGAGAGTAGCCTTTAGTCGTCAAACTAATATAGCAATCGAAATTATCAATGAAAATCGCAAACTTATAGGTAAGAATTCTGGGCACATCCGAACAGCATTGGGTCGCTCGCGCGTATGAGCGCGGCTGCTGCACGCTCGGCGACATTTACCTTTCCGCGCGCCCCGCCATTGTCCCCGCCCCGCGCCCCGCCACTGTCCCCGCCCCGCGCCCTCGCGCTAGCAATAATAATAATTCCCGTAAAATAAATAGCAATAATAATAATTGCCGTAAAATAAATAAAATCTTAAAACATCGTTACGAATAAAGCCAATATTGAAAAATTTAACTGAAGACTTGGCTGTATGGGCTTAATTTTCTTTGCGGTCTTTTCTAGATTTTTTAGTTTTTCCTTGATTCATACACCAAACACTACATATATTCCAAATTTGAAGCTTCTAGGTCTGCTAGAAGTGCCTTAGAATTTTGATGATCGGTGAGTCAGTGAGTGACAAAATTTAAGAAATTTGACCCGTTATAATTCTTAAAATACTGGTTCAAATTGAATGAATTTTGAAATATACGTGTCTTTACAATGCCTGCATGTGGTTACTGAAAATTTCAGTCTTCTAGTTTTATCCACAACGAAGTTACAGGGGGTCGAAAATGGTCTGAATTGCTTCGAGAAAAGGATGGTACGGCCGTGACGCTTTGCTCGACTTGGTCGGGGGCACGACCGTGCCCCCAGATTTATTATGACCGAGACCGAGTGCATTCGACATATCCATCGATGTGTCATATCTCATCATAAGCGAATAATGATGTACTTATTACATACACGATAAATAAATAAATAAAAGGTTTATGGATCACTGGAAAATTTTGTCAATTCTCATGTTTTTTGTGGTTTACAAGTATACAAATCGTCAAGTGACTTAGTTGCTTTCCGGGATCACTTTGTAAGTTGCCTGTTACAACTAGATCGACATCGTAGATGTGACTGCTACTTGCAATCATTTACCTGTAGTAGCAGTCGCCTCTATTTATGGATCGCAGTATAATATCAGACGGGATGTTGCATAGGTATAATGCGATTAAAATTAGAATAGGACGGAATCGGCTCCAACCAACTTCACTAGTGAAGTGAAGTTGGTCAATAGCCTGTCCTTTTCTAATAGCATAGTATGTCAAATATGTAAGTCAAAATTTGAAGAAAAAAAAAGATCTTCTGTGTTCGGCAAACTTCGGTAGCTGGAAGTATCTCGGGTAGCTGGAATCGCGCATAGTAATTTTACAATAGATCTTAGATTGGTCTCTCTGGGTCCCCGCTGGCAAATTGATAAACGAAGACTTAAAAAAGAACTTATAAATGAGGCAAACTTAAGTCTAATAGCGCATTCGTTTATTGATCTGTCTAATAAAGCATTAATTCAATCTAGGTAGTCAAATTTACCCCAAGTACATCTAACGCAAAAGATTTATCTTATCAACCGAGAGATTTCGTTTGATATCGAATGATCTTTCTTATATTATAGGTTTTATTATGCCTATATTACGAAAATATAATTTATTATACATAGTTATTATATTTATTATTATAATTTATAATAGCACGTCGTTGCTTTTAATAATTTCATGTTTGTCGAGATTTAGAAGTAAAATGTCAATTGTGACATAAAAGTATTATTTTAAAGAGAAACGATTATATTATTAATTTTCTCAATTCACAACAATGTTATTATCCATTTAGATATTTTGACCTTGATGAACACACTCACGCGCATGTCCGTGTGGCGTCTTCGTCGAAAATAGATGTACAACCGTTGCATTTACGCTTATCACAAATCCCTTTACAAAGAAAGGGATAGAACTATGCCCGTCTTGTAGGTTAGAAAGATAATTTCTTTTATCATTTTTATATTTTACTTTCATTAATTTCTAGAACTTTTAATAGTTTATAAACAGAATACAAATTTAAATTAAACTAATACAAATTATAAATCTCTAACTGTTTTTAATCTTTTTTTCTATTGTTATTATATTTGCAAAATAAACCTCTAGCACAAACTTACCAGCAGCGGCCGCACACAGAAGCAATACAACACAAAATTTAGGCCAAAACCTAATCATATTGAGACTATTTTACTAAATTTCTTGCATTTAAAAGTGAATTAACAAAACACGTCACTCCGTTGTACAAAATACGGCGCACTGCTTTAGATAGCGTTTATATCTCATAGATAACTCAACATAATTTTATTTTTTAATACTAAATTCAATATTTTCAAAGCGCTAGTCGTTCTAGACCGCCTCGTGAACTAAAAATTTTTCTGTATTAGGTTATAGGCTCAAATAAACAATAAATGATTATAGTCTTTATTAACTTAGCGATAAGCACTATAATTGCGTGATAAAATATTTAATTTGTTTTGTTATTGGCGCTTCTACTTAACATACGATTATAATCTTTATTTACTTTAAGATTAAGTGCTAAAATGGCTTACTAAATTAATTATTTTGCATTATACAAAACTATAATTATATATCTTTGTAATTATAACTCTTATGCATAAAAACTTAAAGGTGATTTTCGAGTGTAATACTTTTGAATTGCAATAATTCATTGAAAGAGTTCAAACTTCACACAGAATGACCTCATACGACCTTTGTTTGATTCCATTCCTGTTATTCTTAAAGGAATTTAAAGGAGAGAAATTTTATTGTTTGGCCAGCACGTCGAATAGTCCACTTACCACCTTACCACGTCGAGGTTACTTGGCGAGTCAAAATATCAATAATATTTTTTATTGTGACTTGACCTACGATTGAACTGAAATAATTGATTTAATTTGCGGTTGCCTCCGTCAGATGCCTTCGCTATGCACTTTTATTGTGACTCGACATATGACAGCACCCCGCTTGATGTTAAGCTGGAATGTGGTCCATGAATGGATGTTACTGCTACTACAATTCAATAACTGTGAGTAGCAGTCGCATCCACTATGCCGGCCTAGTTAGAACCGGCAACTTAAAAGCTGATCCCGAAACGTGACCAAATCACTTCACGGTCTGTATACTTGTAAGTGGTGGTACTACCCCGGATCGGCAGACTGGGTACCACTGCCTACCACTCTTTGATAACCAGACCCGAAGCAAATATCTATATCTTTTTTATTAACAAATATTTGCAATAATAATTACAATTATTAAATATTACGAATAAAAGCTATGAAACAAATATTTGCTCCGACCGGGAATCGATCCCGGGACTTTACGCGAACCAAACCAATTGCTGACCGTTCGTCCACGCCTGTCGTTTTTTTTAAAGTCCTATAATCTCTATTGCTTCCACCTTCTTGCATATGCCCTCCCCTATACCTGCCACCATTATCGTACACTGACAAGAATGTTATAAACCTATTTTAGATAACAAAATAAGATTAGATAATATAAACTTATTGTAGGTATATCATAAATACTTTATTATCAATGTTCAAGTTTCGGATCACGTAGTACCAATTCATGTTTTACTTAATCTACTTTTGCCTAGTGACACCGACTGAAACGACTGTAAAGCAGACAGACACACGAGGAGTTAGACCGACATCGCACCCAACTTTGTTTTATTGTGACACGGCATCTGACCTCGACCCGCCTGATGATAAGCAAGAGGAGGTCCAAAAGTGACGACGACTGAGAAAACCGAGTTAGTTCACGGCTGCCTCAGTCGCCGTCACTATGCCAGCCAAAAGCCACTATGCTTCTTTACGCATCGCTTGAAAGATCCAAGGCTGGTAAAGTATTCCACTTGCAGATGTTTTTAAAGTCTAAAGACCCGCGTGGCGTATTGATAACAAACCGGTCTGCCATTCGTAAGTCCCGGGTTCGATTCCCGATCGGAGAAATCCATTCCATAGCATTTATGTTGGATATTCAAATCTATTAAATAAAATGAGGCACATGTTTGATTCGGGTCTGGTCTTTGTTGTATATCCAGTTTTATTTTTATTTTATTGTGACATGACATCTGACCTCGACCCGCCTGGTAAGAGAGTTTGTTCACAGCTGCCTCAGTCGCCTTCAATATGCCGGCCAAAGAAATTGCCGATCCGGGGTAGTACCACTATTCAACTACATAGTACGACAAATTACAGCTCCCTCCTGATGTGGAGTGCGCTCCATGAATGGAGATGACTGCTACATGTAAATAACTGCAAGTAGGAGTCGCATTCACAATATCATTTAGCAATATCATTCAAAAATAATGCTGAAAAGCTGTTTAGGAGCGCCATCTAGTTTTGTAGAGAAGAACTAATTAAAAATAATCGTCACCAATCAATCATATTGTCACGACAATGGAGCGACACTTGCCACGATCCTGACACAACTCCCTCGCTTCCTTCCAGATTCGTAGCGTGCCTTGGCGGGGTCCCGTATAAAAAATTGTTTGGGGGCCCTTAGAAAGAGTAGATTTCTCACAAAAGAAAAACAAATGTTTCTTATCAATTTTTGCTTAAGCACGTTGGGGCCTCCGTGGGCTGTGGCCCCCGTATAATTGATACGGCAGATACGTCCCTCCTTCCTTCACATACACAATTCTCTCCATACAAGCTCTATGGTTATGGGCACTAGGTAAACACCCTCCTGCCTCGTTTAACGCATTTATTCGCATACATTTTGTTGGTTTGGTTCGCCGACCAAATAATCGTTACTAGGTTTACCAAGTTTTCTTTGTGTCTCGACATTATATCCTGCCTGATGTCTGATGTTAACCTGGAGTACGTTCTATGAACTAAGGCGACCGATACTACACTTTAAATAGCACTCGCATCCATTATACCGGCCTAGTTTGAACCGGCATCTTTTAAGCTGCGGGGTTAGGTTGGCAAGTTAAAACGATTATCGTTTCTCGTCGGCGGCTAAATCCAATAAAACGAGACTATTAATCGTTGCGACGAATATCGTCTGTGCGACGACACGTTTTATCATATCATCGAGTGGTGCCAGATACAACATATACGTATAACGTACCTCTATATATGTACCACTACCCAATAACTGACTACAAGTACCCACCGGTTTCGAATTCGAACTCGTGCTCTCGGTTTGTGTAACCATTGCGATGCCACTACACTACGGTCGTTTTAACTTACAGATTTTCGTCAAAAAATAGATTTTATTGTGTATAATTCAGTAATCCACTATAATAAATAAGAACAGATAATAATCCGTATAATTTAAATAATATTAAATTACTTTCTATAGTTCCTTACTTAAAACATAGGTGGCGCTGATTACATTTCGTATTTTCTTCATGTCCATCAAAGCATCTTTTTTATATAATATAAGTAATTTCTATACTATTATATTATATTTTAATATACAATATTACGTTATAATAATAAGATTAATTTTCTTTAAAAAAATCTTTCTTACTTTTTCTATTTTATGGCTTAGTATTTAACATTTAGTGTCAAAGTAAAAATGAATATGAATATGAAGAAGTAATTCATCTCAAGACGAGGAGGATAGTAAGGTTGATGATGATCGTCTTAGTAAAGTGGCGCAAAGCCTTTGTGACACGAAGAAATACGTTTCACAGCTTTAAATCATTTATATCATTCGAACAAATGTAAACTGATTACTCGATAACAATTCCACCATAATTACACATAAATATTTATGCGAAATAAAAGCTGTTTAAATCGTTTAAATAATTTAAAATTGCGCTTTCTGCCAAATAAATAAAAAATTGACATAAATTACATTAAACCATTGCCAAAAAGAATAAATTACGAAAAATCTATATGGTAACCTTGCTACCATCCTGAAACGGCCTTCCCTGAGATTGGCCTTGCCTGAGGCCAAGGTTGGCCCTGAAGCGAGGACACATCGAAGGCCAATCCTTGAGATGAAGGCCAACGGTTGAATGTTAAGGCCATATCCAAGGCTGACATTGAATATTATCTAACCTTGACTTTGCGAATATTGTTTCAACATTGTCGGTTTGTTATCTTATTTTAGATATTTGTATGAATTATTGTTTCGTTTTTTATTTTTAGTTATTGAAATTAAACGCACATTTCATGATATTAAGCTAAAGCGCTATGACGCATTGGTTAGACACGAGTGCCGGGTTCGTTTCCTGGTTGGAGCAAAGGTTTAGTTTTATTTGTAATATTCATTATTTACATTGATAGTAAAACTATTAGTTAATAAAACAAGATACTGATTTCTGCTCTAGGTCTGGTTGTAAGACTGGTGCCCAGTCTGCTGATCCGGGGTAGTACCTACTTCCACTTTCAACTATACAGACCGTAAAGTAACTTAGTCGCGTTTCGGGATCAGCTTATTAGTTGCTGGTTCTAACTAGGCCGGCATAGTGGGCACGACTTACAGTTCAGTAACTGTTTCTGTATAATGAAAGAATATTTTTTATTGTGACACGACATCTGACCTCGACTCGCCTGATGATAAGCAAGAGGAGGGTCAAGAGTGACGACGACTGAAAAAAACGAGTTAATTCACGGCTGCCTCAGTCGCCGTCACTGTGCCGGCTAAATAGATCTGTTTAAATAAAACAACGTTTAAAAAATGAAATAATTATAATTGTCATTAACATGTCAAAACAATAAAGCACCCTTACTCCGAACATAAACTTGAAGCAACATTTGATTGCGAGTAAGGGTGGCCCTTAAATAACAATAACAAAATCACTGGTAACTTTTATAAATTTAACTTAATCAACATCATTATAAATTAATTATGCATTATTGAAGTGATTTCAGGTTCTGAAATAAGGCTGAATGCGGAAGGGGCGTCTGTTACAGATAAGTGAACTTTCGAAGCAACCGAAACAGTGTAAATGGCTTCCGTAGAAAGCAATAAGTCAATGAATTTTAAAATGTAAAAACATTATCTCATTACACGCAGTTGTTAACGCATATTATGCTTGCTTTAGACCAGTGTTTCCCAACGTGGAGCCCACGCTCCACAGGGGGGCAATTTAATAGTTAAGGGGGCAATTTAAAAATGTACTCGACACGACTTTAACCTATCGCTTTGGGTTATTTAATTGCATACTAGATATCGGTGACAAATTTAACAAAAAAGAAAAATCCTAAAAAAATGCTTAAATTATTTATATTTCTTAAAGGAGCGAAACATTTTATAAAGGTTTAAAATTATGTTTGGGGGGCATTAAAAATTTTAGAAAAGTTAAGGTGGGATGACCTAAAAAGGTTGGGATACACTGCTTTAGACTTTTAGAGCTATTCACCATAAAGAGATTTATATCTTGTGTAGATATCACTATTAAATTTGCTTACAACTGTCTGTCTGGTGGTAAGTAAGACGTCCAAGAACGCCGAAGACTGAAAAACAGTTTCGTTTATGTCGTCCAAATGTTCTTATTGACGCTTGAAGGATCCAAGGTTTTAGAATAGAGAGAACTCATGGGCTGGTAACGCATTCCACTTGTCGATTGTTTAACTAAGAAACGACGCGCCGAACCTTTTAGTTCGACTGCTATTCGGTCGACAGAATGATGATGTTTCCCTCTACGTGTGTTGAAAGACGATGTAGGAACAAGGTTAAAGAGCTATTTGAAACTTACAAAGGAAAACTTATTTCAAGAGCTTTGAAGTTTACGTAGTACTTTCTGAACCGTGTTCGTTGCAAGGAGAATCTCCAACAACTGTCAGTCGTCTGCGGTTCGCCTTTGTATTAACAGTTTAGTAGTATCTAGGAACAGATTATTATGGCAAGCTTCTTTCCAATTACACTGTCTATCCTTAGAATTAGAGTGGTGATGGGATGACTAAACCAGCACGTTGCATTAGAACACTTCCTTCCTGAACGGGAATCCGAACCTGTGACATTTAGTGCGTAACACCCGCGCTAATTGTGGTGGGCCGCAGTAGAATACTGTTACCTTTGGAAAAGGAAATTACTTTTTACTTACGAGACACAGCTAGAAGTAATAGGACTGCAAGACCGGCATAGTGATGGTGACTAAGACCGTACACTGATTCGGTTCTTTCAGTCGTCAACGCTCTTGGACGTCCCCATGCTTAACATCAGGCGGGGTAGTCATATGTCGAGTAACATTAAAAAAGAATGGAGGTAATACAAGGGTCCAAACTTTGTTCTTCTCTATAATGCTTGTAGACTGTGGTTATATTGATTCATGGATCACACTCCATCCAGCTTAACATAGGGTGGGGTCCAGAATTTTTTTATGGCTCCAGATATCTCAATCTGATGTTAGGCAGTAGTGCGAAATATAAATAGCGACCACTGTTACTTCAGGTAACAAACTGCAAGACGCATTCACTATGCCGGTCTAGCATGAACCGGTAACTTTCATACTGATTCTGAAACGCGACTGAGTTACTTTACTGTCTTTACACTTGAAAGTGGTAGCAGTACTGCGGATAGGCAGACTGGACATATGTCGGCCTGGCTGTCACACCGAAATAATTTTCCCATTACATTCCATAAACCAAGAACAACTAAAGTGCTTGTATCATAGAAGCAGGACAAACAAAGTACATCAACGATACATTGGTACCGGTGAGTGGTCTCGAACTCGTGCTCTCGGTTTGCGTAACCATTGCACTGCCACTACACCACGGTCGCCTTAATTACTTCTGCACTAATGGATTACGACTGAATTTACCTTTCCACGTTTCTGTGCTGCCAACTGCTGGAACACTTTGTCCCAATTGGGTCTTCCAGCTGTTGTGCGTGTTTTTAAGCCTGTTATCAAATCACGCTTACTCTGAAAACAATATATAGATAATTATTATTACCTATGCATAGATATTTATTATTATTATTATGAAAAGAATGAGTGAAAGTAGATTAACAAAAGGAATTTATAAATTTGATGTGAATAGATACGTTAAACAAGGCAGGCCCAGGAGGGTGTTTTCCGATCAAATTGGAGACATCCTCAAGAAAGCAAGGTTGCCTAGTGCCCATAACCTTAGAGCTTGTATGAAGAGAATTGTGAATGTGAAGGAAGCGAGGGAGTTGTGTCAGGATCGTGGCAAATGGCGCTCCATTGTCTATGCCTATCTCCATAGGAAAAAGGCGTGATAATTTAATTGATTGATTGATGTACAAGCAATGGGAGAAAAACTGCACCATAGGGGTCTTTTAGGATAAGCCGATATATTTACCGACAGATAAAGATAGCGCTGACTTTTGTGCTGCGCAGTATAAGGATATGCAGATAAGTATAGTTGGGGAACGAGTTAAATGAATTCGGGGGCTAAGGTGCGGTGGGGCGTGAAACGACCACTACCCGCATCTTAGTGGCCGCTTTTAGTGACGCTCATAGCTCGGCGATGTCATTTAATATCGATAAAAACGTGTCCATATTTTCTTTGTTTCATTTTTAAATAATTAGTGAGTTAATTGAATTAAAGAGAGTCGTCATCCGTAGTCAGGCTAAAAACGTGATTAAAATGTGTGAAAAAGAAAAAAAACATGCAGTCACTATTCTCAAAATTTAATTAATACATAATTCATTAAAAATTGTTGCTGTCTAATGTTTGTACTTCAATTTAATACACATTTATAATTTTTAATAACTAAATCTATTTGCGTTTTAAGGAAAGTGTGTGTTTATTGTTATCGACATTTTGCATTTTACTTCACTATTCATAATAGACACGTGACCATGACGTCACAACTGCATTCCTACCGTGTTCATTTAGCTCGTTCCCTTACTATAGAGCACTATACGACTGCGTTAGAACCAAATTGACGACAGGCGTGGACGAACGGTTTAGCGATTCGTTTGTTGCGCGTAAAGTCCCGGGTTCGATTCCGAATAGGAGCAAATTACCACCACTTACAAGTATACAGACTGTGAAGTGATTTGGTCACGTTTCGGGATCAGCTTGTAAGTTGCCGGTTCCATCTAGGCCGGCATAGCGGATGTGATTGCTACTCACAGTTATTGAATTGTATTAGCAGTGACATTCATTCATGGACCACACTTTGGCTTAACATGAAGCGGGGTGCTGTCATATGTCGAGTCACAATAAAAAAAACGCGTATCGTTTATAGTCGTGCATATAATAATAATTATTAATATATACAAATCTATAGTCATTCGAAAAACGAAAAGTAAGTAGTTAACGAAACAAGCTACTGCACAGCTTTTTTATTGTGACGCAACATATGACAGCACCTAGCTTGATGTTAAGCTTGATGGAGTGTGGTCCATGAATGAATGTCACTGCTACTACAATTCAATAAATGTGAGTAGCAATTACATCCACTATGCCGGCGTAGATGGAACCGGAAACTAGCAAGCTGATCTCGAAACGTGACCAAATCACTTCACGGTCTGTACGAGTATACTTGTAAGTGGTGGTACTACCCCGGATCGGCAATCCGAAGCAAAAATCCATCTCTTTTTTTTATTAACAAATATTTGCAATATTTAATGTTATTAAATATTACAAATAAAAGCTATGAAACAATTATTTGCTCCGACCGGGGATCGAACCCGGGACTTTTCGCGTAACAAACCAATCGCTAAACCGTTCGTCCACGCCTCAAAAATGTAACAACCTTGCCTACCTTTTCGTGTAACAGATCCAACGCCAGCTGCAGGCCAACTGCTTTCATGTCTGTCTTCTGCAGTGCGCTTGTTATGTACATGTGCATGTCCAGGAACCTTTCCATTGCGCGGCCCAACTCTGCCTGCTCCATCTCCAATTGGGATAGCAATGACACGAACCACTCGAAAGAACGTTGCTCTCGATTTATCCAGAAAAAATCCACCTACAAAATGGGATTCATTCATTTATCCAGCAAACTCATCCAGTCCACAGCTGTCTTTCTTCACTAGACTTTAGAGTCAGTTCAATAGTTGCTAGAGTGGCATATTTTGGCTGGCATAGTGACGGCGACTGATGCAGCCGTAAACATACACGGTTTTCTCAGTCGACGTCACTCTAGGACCTCCTCTTGCTTATTATCGAGGTCAGATGTCGAGTCACAATAAAAAAAAATGGTGCCATAGCTTGACAAATGACACCATTTTGCCTTAATTTTATTTTTTTATTTATTATTTATTTCCAAACTAAGCTACCAAAGTGCCATAGAAACCGAACGACTGAAGTACATATATCAAAGATACATTGGTACCGGTGAGTGGTATTCTCTCCATCCTATAACCTTGGATCCTTCAAGCGATGCGTGAAGAAGCACCTTTGACCGGCATAGTGACGACGACTGGGGCAGTCATGTACTGACTTGGCTCTGATTGTTAACATCAAATCCTTGCCCTCATGGATTTGGTTGGAATTGCTACATAATAAATACCTTGGTCAAATTCATTCCTTGTGGAGTGTCCGCAGCCCAAACATGTCCACAGTTAGGGCAGTTCTGCCTGGCCCTCCAGTATCGTAACATAACTGACTGCAGAATAGAAGCGAAAGGAGTCACCCCAATGCCGGCCGCAATGAGGACGGCGTGTTGAGCTCTGAATATGTGAGAGGACGGTGCTCCATATGGCCCTTCTAAATATATCTGTAATTATTATACGAACAATCAATCAATCAATCAATTTGTCACGCATTTTTCCCACAGGGATAGACAGAGACAATGGAGCGTCACTTGTCACGATTCTGACACAACTCCCTCGCTTCCTTCACATTCACAATTCTCTTCATACAAGCTCTATGGTTATGGGCACTAGGCAACCCAGTTTTCTTGAGGATGTCTCCGATTTAGTCAGCGAACATCCTCCTGGGCCTGCCTTGTTTAATGTATCGATTCATATGAGATTTATGAATTCCTTTCGTCAATCTACTTTCACTCATCCTTTCCATGTGCCCAAACCATCGAAGCATTCCTTTGTCAACGTCACTAAATTTGAAATTTTAAAATGGTTATAGCATATTATACACTTAATTTTTAATTTTTTTACTATGAATACTATTTCAGTAAAATAACTAACCTCCAATGGTTTCCCAACAGGATAGTTAGCAAAAGTTTTCCCTTCTTCCTCACCATCAGGATTTGTTTCATCCTCCACGTCAACCGGTTTTGGTGATTCCACGTCTTTATCTTTATCCGGTGAAAGGCTCTTCGAGAGACGTCTTCTTGCTGAAATAGATTTAGGTACATATATCAATTTTTTGTCTAGCATATTGACGGAGACTGTGGTAGCCGTGAGCTGAACCGTTATTTTTTAGAAGTCGACAGTCTTGGACTTCTTTCTGCTTAGCATTAGGCAAGTCGAGGTCAGATGTCGTGTTTTAATTATAGACGAAATGTCGCTGAATTCATTAAAAAAAATACAACAATAAAAAGTGCAAAAAATATAATAAAAAACCAATTTGGTTTTTTATAATTGTTTGAGTTGCCTCAGTCGTCGTCGATGTATATTTTTTTTCAAAGTTATTTTTCTAAAGTTTGGCATAAGGTAATAAATATTAAGTAACTTATCCTCAATAATATTTATATAAATAATTAATGCACATAATGGCAAATTTAATTTTGTAACTGTCCTTTTCCAATAAACCTAGAAGATGCTATAGCATTACCAACCTTGTGTAATAATAGAATCTTGTTCAGCTTTATCCAAACTTGGTGTTTTGAATGCAATAATTGTTGGTTTACTTCGCATGTAACGGAAACTCCTTGCCAAAGCTACGTTCTGCGGTGACCTATATGCTAAACCCAATGCCATATGTAAACTAGATGGAGAGAAACTACCAGCTGATTCTGAACGCATTGATTCTGATAATCTAGAAGTAAATAATACACTATTATTATTAGACACACAGCTAGACGAAATCTTTATTGCACATTTACTACAAACTTTATTCAAAGAAATAAAGTTAAGAAAACACTGTGTAAGATACTCTGTACGAAGATTTGCCTGTATTGCTTTAAATACTACTTGCTATATCTTGAATCCTTCAGGAGGAGTGTGAAATAGCCCCTCTGTTAGTGACTGCAACTGAGGCATCCATTAACTTTGACAGTCATGGGGCATGTGGCCATATCAGGCAAATCAGGGTCAGATGTCGAGTTTGACTAACATATACACCACACCTACCTATTCATCAGTTTATATCACTATATTCTCCTTTTATACTTCTAATTAAAATTTTAATCAAAGGATATGTATACAAAGAATTAACTTACGTTCTAAGTCTTTCTTTACTTCCATTATTTCTCATATCGGGCATGGAAAGAGATTTCTCGAATGGTGTCTTCTGTACTGTGAGGAGATTGCTCTGATGATCTATTGTTACAGGAGCTGGCAATACTGTATGTTTAAGAAGAGTATTAGGCAGTCTTTTAATGGTATTTTTGCTAGTGGCACCACCATTTTCTGGTGTAATGCCATATACTTATGGTGGTAAAAATGGTAGTTGGTGTGAGATACACGGGTCGCGCGGAACCTGCACTTTTGGTTTGTGCTACTGAACGCGCTCTTAAACATGTACTTATGGTGGTAGAAATAGTATTTGGTATGAGATTTACTAAATAATTTAATGTAAAAATATATTAATTAGCGATGACGTCACGCCCTACATATAATTATTGTACATCGTACAATGCCTATTTCGGAATAAACTGGAATGTTTCCTGATCTCAGCAAAGAGTGTGTATAATATAGCAGCCCCGACTCGGGTTGTACTTCTGTTTTCTAAACCTAAACTATAGTAAGCAATGATGTATGGACATGAATTAAGGTAATTATTACCTGCTGGTGCTTCTTCGTCGATAGTAAATGCATCATTAGTAAAGGTGAGAGGGGAGAAGTCAACTGATCTCTTCTTATTACTAGTCTTGCTTTTGTAACTTTTTTCACTTAAATTACTCTTGTTTGATAATGTTCGGTTTAAGGGTCTGAAAAAGAGGGTAGCTATTTAAAATTACTGTATTCAAAAATAGCAGCTAAAGGACGTAGGTGCCTTTTATGCACCAAATAATTTACACGTGCGTAAGATGCTATTTAGTGGAATTTTAATAATAGTAAACATTATCGATGTTGTGCAAGAAATGTTATTCGGTCCAGTCTTAAAAAAAAATATCATAATATTAATTTATTTCGAATAAATACATTTTTATTTATACATACATATGTGCATTATTAACAGGTGGTACCTCTCCAGCATGAAGTTTTTGTTGTTCCTGTTCAAAGTAAGAATAAAGACGATTCGTCCATTCACCCACACCACGGATGTGAAGCCAGATGTATTCTGAAACCAAAAGAAAATAATAAACGTTTTGAACCGGAGGTTTGTGAGACCATTGCAATAACCATAATATATATTCGGAATTCACTAGATTAGAACTTTCGTAATTAAACGTGCAAAGTGTCTTGTTAATTCCCAAAGGTATACGCTATTAACAATAAGACGACAAACGCTTAGGCACTTGCTAAATTTACAGAATTGTTGATAATAGGTAGTAACGTAGATATTGTTCAAAATTCCCCCAAAGAAAAGTTTTACACAATTTATTAATTCTTAACTTGTTCTCTTACCTTCTTGTTCTGGTGCTGATGATATTGTAAATGGATGCCATTCATAAGTAGCAATAGCAGGTATATTAACAAACAAATAGTCCCCAGGTCTATGCTCGAAATGTGCTGGCTTTTTAACAACCAAATGTGTCACTCGAGATGGTAAAAGAATACCTGAACTTATGTAGGTCTTGCCGCGTTCTGATCTAAAATGGAATTTCAGTTAGTACCTGCTTTTGTTGGCTTATAATGGATAAAAGGCACATAGCTCGTAGGTGGCGCTGGGTAGTATGTTCATATGATGGACACGAGACAGGAAACCTCTGGTCACAGACCGCTTCCAGTAAGCCACTGTGGGGTTTACTGGAATAGGCGTATGTCTGGCAGTAAACGATAATGACTAAGAGAATATGGTTCAATTCTTGTTGCTGACATTTTTCTGGTAAATAAGGCTAAATTATTAAACCTAACCTAATTTGGTGTGATCATGCTTATATCACACCAAAAATATAAATGGTTAGATGATAAGGAAAACTAGTACGATAATCAATAGAATATACAATATAAATCTACAAAAAGTAATCGTAATACCTTAACCAAGTCAATCTTCTGATTCTTTCAATAAAATAAATAACTCCAGGAACAATGAACCATTTCCAGAAATTGGGCCCATGAAATATCAGTAATAGCCAGAATGGAATATACAGAAGATGGCTCCAGTAGAATATCTGAAATTGTATATTTGGCTGAAAATTCTAAGACAACTTTAAAATATATTTTATAAAGGAAACTTTATTTTATATGTATTTAAATTTGAACTACTATAAAAATAGTAGTCAGTACGGTAATTACATGATCTCAATAATTGTTTTTAAACTTAAGTGCGGTCCATGAGTGGAAGCGACTGTTAAATAATTGTAAGTAGCAGACGCACCTACTATGCTGGCCTATAAATACATTATATTGTTACAAAATCTCAAAATAATGAATGCATTTTGAAGTTCTGTTACGTTTTACAAATATTAGTTTTGACAATATTTTTTATTGATCATTGCGATTAGGTGATCAGCCCTCATTTGTGTCAGGATCGTGTTAGGCAGCAATCTCTTCTATAATAGAGACGCAAAAGTATGATTTTAATTTCTTTACCTCAAAACTGCCACCTCGCCGTATGAATGGTTGTGAACACAGCACCATTACAACCAGGACAACAACCAAACCAACTCCAGTTGGGTTTGCAACACCAGCGACTAAACCGAACAAGCCAGGTCTACTTGTCATCAACCACTCGCTCAGAGTAAAGTTGCCAGAATTTATTGATGGATCCTTTACCACTATTACACCTGAAATTCACGTTTGTTGTTTAAATATAAGTTCATTTAATAACTATGATATCCATATTATAACGAGTGTTATAGTCCCCGGCAGATGAACAGAGCGCTTACTTTTGAGCTGCGCAGTATAATGATCGGCTGAAAGAAGAGTGCTGGACTACTGCGGTAAGAGCAAGTCCGCGTGTCTATTTTGTACAGGTTTAAAACCACTTGTATCTTGTATCAAACACCAATGTATCTTTAATAACTTACTGAAATTAGCCAAATGCATGATCGTATGCACAATACTATATATGAACACAAGTACACCGGTTACTTTGTGCAGGTATATGTGATGGTCCAGTGGTAGTACTCCGCCAAGACCACGGTTCCTCAACCAGGTGAGGCAAGCGCGGCACATCAGCACCAATACCCATGCACAATTGAAATTAAGACATTGACCTGAAAGAAAGTGACATTTAATAAGATAAGATGGAATAGTAAGGGATAGAATGAGGAATAGCACAGTGCGCGATAGATGTGGTTTGAAAAATGTAGTGACAAAGGAATGCTTAGATGGTTTGGGCAAACAGAAAGGAATGAAGAATTGACGAAAAAAATTTATAAATTTCATGTGAATGGATGCGTTAAACGAGGCAGGGCCAGAAGGGTATTTGCCAACCAAATCAGAGACATCCACAAGAAAGCTAGGTTGCCTAGTGCCCATAGTGCTTGTATGAAGAGAATTGTGAATGTGAAGGAAGCGAGGGAGTTGTGTGAGGATCGTGGCAAGTCCATTGTCTCTGCCTATCTCTGTGGGAAAAAAGGCGTGACAATTTGATTTATTGATTTTATTATTATACATTTCTATACTAAGCTACTAAAATGCTTGTATCATAGAAACAGAACAACCAACATATGTATATCAAAGATACATTGGTACCGGCAAGTGGTTTTTGAACCTGTAACCAACCAGCTTGCGTAACCATTGCACTGCCAGATTATCGAAAATTTATAAATCTGATGTGGATGGATTCGTTAATTAAGACAGACACAGAAGTGTGTATTCCGATCAAATCGGAGACATCTTTAAGAAAGTTGCCCATAAGCGTGGGAAGAAACGTGACAATTTAATTAATTGATTGAGTTTGTTGCCTGCGCCGAGCTCTCCAAGTTTTAGGGGATGCAGAGGTCACGGGAGCTCTGGAACCCCTGCAAATTCGTATTGACATGGCTACTATATGCGTCTTTAATCGCCTATATCACGGAGCACGTTTTGAGGAGCTCTTTATTAGTAATATTAAGTAATACCCAATACTTGTTAATTAAAAAGAGGCGGAAATTAAATCCGGGTCTAGTTGTCGAAAAGTGGTAGGCAGTGGTGCCCAGTCTGCAAATCGGGGGTAGTACCACTGGATCTGTAAAACGCGTCTAAAAGATTACAGACGCTCTTTAGGATCAGCTTGGAAGTTGCCGGTTCCAACTAGGCTGGCATAGTAGATGCGAATGCTACATGCTGATGTTTAACTGTAGTAGCAGTTACCTTCATTCATGGAGCGCACTCCAGTCTAACATCAGACGGGGTGCTGTCATATGTATAGATCATATTATCAAAAGAACTTACCACAAGCCCTAGCAATGATAACGTAGCCATTACTCTCCCTGTATTGCACAGCTCGTGACACAAACAACCCAATGTTGATAGCTGCGAACGCCAGCAAATAGATCACCAGATCATAATTGTTCTTGCAGTAAGACATGCTCAGTTGATATGGCACGTGGGACAGT
This sequence comes from Tinea trinotella, assembly GCA_905220615.1. Lineage (NCBI taxonomy): Eukaryota > Metazoa > Arthropoda > Insecta > Lepidoptera > Tineidae > Tinea > Tinea trinotella. The sequence continues at coordinate 287,165 of HG992328.1, read as the reverse complement.
ACCCACTGCCTCCAGTTATTCGGCTCAGGCTTCGGCTTCGGTGGAACCAACCAACGGTCTATGCTGCGAAATTAAAATAAACAACTATTTATACCAGCGACGTTTTTTGACGGGTAAAATTACCTAACTAAAAAGACACGCTAACACAAAACAATGTACCTAAACTAAAAAGTACATAATCAACATTTGGTCTCCACCCGCCTTATGGTAAGCAAGAGGAGGTCCAAGAGTGCCGACGAATAAAAACACCGAGTCAGTTAACGGCTGCCTCAGTCGCCATCACTATGCCGGCCACAATTTACAACATAACCATTATTTACCTAATAGATAGATTTTCCAGCAGTCCATCATGTTTAGCCAATTGTTCTCTTAATGCTTCATACGTAATAGCACCGCGCCTTTCAGGGTCTGCATCCTCCAGCATTGCAGCAGTCAGTTCCAGGAGTTGGGAGTCACTGAACCTCATGCCATTCTCTTCCATGCATGCTCGTAATACGTGTTGGAGTTCCCGTTGCTGTATAAGGCCATCACCTGCAGAAATGGATTTTGGTAATAATTTTTTATGTTGCACGTATTTGAAAAATAATTATCGATAAATAATTTTATCTCCTAGCTGAAGTTCAAGGTAGTTTCACCTGGATGACTAGAAGTAGCTATTGGTTAATGAAAAAGCATCCCCAAAAGCATCCCCATGAAGTATTCTTTCAGTCCTCCCATATAGTCCACAAATCTAGTATTTGTTAATTTGTCACAAAGCAATGAAGATTATTATCAAAGTCAGGGACAAAATATGGAACGTTAAACTGCAGTGCATCAAAAGTGGGCAGCTCATCTCTGCTGCATGTAGTGGCAAAGACCACTATTCAGTCTGCCTTAACTAGACTGAATAGTGGCGCTATAAGGTCTATCTCCAAATTAATTAATTCATGTCAGTCATCCACTGTAGTTGATTTTTTTGATATAAAATCATTATTAAATTCTTTACTTTAAATTGTTAAATAAATACAAATTATCAATCAATCAAATTGTCACGCCTAATTCCCACAGGGATAGGCAGAGACAATAGAGCGCCACTTACCACGATCCTTACACAACTCCCTTGCTTCCTTCACATTCACAATTTTCTTCATACAGGCTCTGTGGTATAACTATTAAAATTAAATGTGTTTTTTATTTGTATTTAAAATATAGTTATCTCACCATCTAAGTCATAAACTTTGAACAGAAATCGAATCTTATCTTCTGGCGCTTGTCCCGCGAACCTTTGGACTGCTGCAATAAACTCGTGCAGTGATATAGTTCCGCTGTCGTCCTCGTCGAATATTTGAAAGACGCGCTCAGTGAAGAATGGCTAAAATAAATTATAATAGTTATAATTATAATGCGATTAAAAAAGAATAGGACAGAATCGGCGCCATTTTGTGACGTCTAACTCTGCAACCAACTTCACTTTAGTATGGTATATTTTTCTTTGCGGACCGTCAAGAAAAATACACCTTTGAATCAGTCAAGTGAAGTTAGTCAACAGCCCGTCCTATTCTTATTCTACGAGTAATAGCATATTATTACGCAGTTTTTTAACAAGACTTAAAAAAACCATAGCCTCTTTAACCTTGTATCTACCTCGTCTTTTTACTTCCTACAAGCACAGGTCAGGTGAAGCATCCGCATTTTGTTAACCGAATCGACAATCGCAAGGAGTTTGTCACGTCGTTTCTTTGGCGAATAATCGACAAATGAAATGCTTTACATGCCTATATCTTCTGCCCATCCTGCAACCTTGGACTATTCAACAAATCTGATCGGCTTAGTTATTTTTTTAGTCGTCAGCTCTTTTAGACTAATCTTTGCTGATGGTGAGCAAGTGGAGTAATAAAAAAAAATGTGATGGATTTTTTAGGAATTTAATGTAATTAATAAGTATATTAAAGTAAAAGTAAACCTACATTTTTTGACAACAATATCTTTTGGAATTGTTCTCTTTTGATCTCCTTTTGTTCCCCAACTGTTTCCCTGAATAGCTGCTCCAGCCATTCCACTGCATTCTTGTCAAACCCTGACGTAGACCTGATGAACAATATATAAACTTAGTAAACTATAAACTTGGGAAGGCTCTGCTCTTCAAATTCAAAAGTTATAACCAAATGTCAACAAGACGAAGTAGCGAATTGGTTTAGTAAAGTCCCAGGTTCGATAATATTTATCAATAAAAAGGCTCCGGGTCTCGTTATCTAAGACCGGTGGTACTACCCCAGTCTTCCGATCCGGGGTGGGGAACCACCACTTACAAGTATACAGACCGTAAAGTGATTTAGTCGCGTTACTTGTAAGTTGGTGGTTCCAACTACTACTTACATTAATTGAATTGTAGTAGCAGTGACATCCATACAAGGACCTTACTATATCTTAATATTAAGCGGGGCGCTGTCATATGTCCGGTCACAATAAAAAAAATTACTACCTGCTGCTAGTGACAGTTGCCAGGAACTCCATGACTTCATCAGCTGTCACATGTCCATCGCCGTCGGAGTCAGACAATCGAAATAATTTGTCAGTTATCTGTGTATAAGAGAAATGTAAATGCAAACGGGGCGGGGACAAGATTTTGCTTGAGATTGAGTTGTAACACTCAGTTGGTATTATTACCCGTATAATACATTCTGTATACTTTGTATATTAATGAATTAAACAAATTTCATGCGGCTTACTATCGCGTTTATTTTGGTTTTGCCGATGGGTGCAAAGCTCTCGAAACGTCGGAATAATAAACAAATGTAAAATCAAAACCAAAAAAACGCGATAGTAAGCCACATAAAATTTGTTCAATTCGTTTAACCGTTTTAAAGCGGCTTGATATTAGGATGCTAAAAAAAGGTTTACTCAAATTTTCAGCTCATTCCGTTTCATTCTGAAATTTTTTTAGGCTGGACTATATATACCTGGGATGTGATGCAAACTTATATTTTAGCAAATCCATAGAATTAAATGTTAAAAAATTCTATTTCCCTATGAAATTGGAGAAATTTGCCAAATCAAGAAGAAAATTTGTATGAAGAGAATTGTGAATGTACAGGAAGCAAGAGTGTTGTGTCAGGATCGTGGAAAGTGGCGCCCTGTTGGCTCTGCCTATCCCTGTGGTAATTAAGGCGTAACAAAATATTTGCTTAATATATTGGCGTTTTTTTTTTCAGTTTACTGACACGTAGTAACATCACAAAAAGCGCCTTTGAGGTGTGCAAAGGCGACTTTTGATATTTCCTTTCACTTTCCGTTATTTCGCGCAATTCAAAGTTCGCGGGCTGCGCCACGCCAGCCAATAGCGTGTGGCGCTAGTGTGCACTTGTGTGTAAGTTGCCGCGGTGTGCACGTAAACAGTCGCCCTAGCAAGTGACATTGTTGAAACATACATCTATTAACTAAATACATTAATTAAATAACGAAGTGAGAAAATAGACAGTCGAAGCAGTTAGCCGTGATAACAAAGCAGTGCTAAACGAGTGCTAGTGCCGTTGGTCCGTGTTTCACGTCGAGTAATTGCCAGGTACCTGTCTTTCCTATACTTTGTTCACAGTGTTTCTCCATGCTGGTTATTAGCAGGTTTAGGTATCCCTAGGCTTGGATGCTGAGCTAAGCTAAGCATAAAACCAACGCAAAGCTCAAAATTGCAATATTAACAAAACCAAACCATAACAGTAGTGAAATGGTCATTTATTCCGATAGTTGCCGGTTCAAAACTTGCTGGTACCAGTGTATATTTAATATATGAAGATTTTACTATACTTTTCTATACTAAGCTACTAAAGTGCTTGTATCATAAAAACAGGACAACCAAAGAACATATATCAAAGATACATTGGTACCTGTGAGTGATTATAAACTCGTGCACTCGGTTTGTGTAACCATTGCACTGCCACTACACCACGGTCGCCTTTATTAATCGTCTTGTTTCTGTGATACAAGACGATTAATGTATTTAATTTGTAGTAGCAGTTGCCTCCAGTTTACCAGCATTCTGTGCGCAGTGTTACTATAATATGTGTTGCTATAACTTACGCCGCGCGACTGCAATATAACGGTGAAGTGTTCGAGTGTTATGCATCCATTCCCGCAGAGCACGTACGCGATGCTCTCGATCTGCTCCACGAACTCTATTTGCTTCTCATCGCTGAAATCATCATCATTTATTGTAATACTTAAAGTAAAGTGGGTATAGCTTACACAAACTTTATGGCGTATCCTAAGTTAGCTGCAAGTGCGACTTCTCGTGGGTACAAAATCAAATTAATTTTATTGTAAAAAAGTAGGTATTACATATTATTTAGTTCTCTACCTTTGGCCCATTGAGCGTACAATATTACAAACGAAATAAAAAATAGGTCAAAATCAAAAAGTAATATAAAAAAGTCAATAAAAATAAGTACGTCAAAAATAAAATTATGTCTTAGAATTAATTATTGTACTTTACTTCCGCCGTGCTCCGCCGATTTTCATATTTAAACAAAGTAGTATTCGCATTCGATGGCTACTCTCACACGTTTAATAGTAATCAGTTTTTTTTTTTTTTTTTTTTGGATGAATATACGGTTGTCCAAGCCTCGATTTCTTTAAGACATCATTCCGTATTTCGTGTGCTACGAGATGCACGTGTATATCGGTTGTCCGCATTTTATTGTAAATTTTAGTGTAAATAATTATACAATCTTACTCTAAATGGGTAAAAGGCAACGAGAAGAAGCTGAAAACGAACAAGCAAATTGGCAAATACCGTAGAAAATAAGATGGTTGGAGAAACGGAGCTCCACGAATACGACGCCATCACGGTCGCCCTCATCCACGTTTGTTCGTTTTACCTGCATGAACAAAACGATTCAGGTAAATACCGATACTGGATTTTTTACATAAGTGGATTTGTTGCAACCAAAATGTTTTAATACTTCGTGAGACTATAACGTCCACTATTTATGAATTATTATTGTGATTGAGTGTAGTTTGAAAAACTGCAATGTTACAATTTATAATTACTGTTATTGATGGTAGTTTGAAAAACTATAATGTGACAACTAATTATAACTGTGCTTGAGTGTAGTTTGAAGAACTGCAACGTCACAATTTATTTTATTATTGTGCTTGAGTGTAGTTTGAAGAACTGCAACGTCGCAATTTATTTTATTATTGTGCTTGAATGTATTTCGAGGAATTACATCGTCACAATCCAATATTATTACCTCTTGAGCATGGGTGAACCTACGTCGTCCATATATTGATGTGTATGATTTTTATTAGAAAAATGTACTATATATAATGAGAATCCTAATTCAGGTTATAACATTTTTACCCAGGGTTTATGCTTTTAAGCACCAACTCAATAAAGAGTCGAGGTCAATAAACTCTTGACCTTGTTTTATTAGTCACTCTAGACCAGTGTTTCCCAACCTTTAAAAAATGTATTTTACCCTTAATAAATATAAATGATTACAATACTTTTTTTTTTAAAAATTGCCTTTTTTGTTAAATTGGTCACCGATATCTAGCATTGCATATAAATAACCCAAAGCAGAAGGGTTGAAGTCGTGTCTAATCCATTTTGAAATTACCCTCCTTAACTATCGAATTGCCCTGTAAGGCGTGGGCCCCACTTTGGGAAACACTGCTCTAGACCATACCAAAGAACGTGAGTGCCAGAACCAGCCATATACAACTAGAACCCACAGACCGTTGGTCAAAAAGTTAGTCTGGTGTAAAAAAAAAAAAAAAAAAAAAGAGAGAGGGAAAATGTATTTTACACAATGGTTAACCCTTGCAAAATAAACCCTGAGGTCACATATGCAATCAATAAACCCTCTCTGAAGAGGGATAAAACAAAAAGTATTCACTATTTTGCCATGCCATGCAAATACAGTAGATCACAGTATTAAGAATAAAATTATACGGTGTTATATAGATATATCAATACCGCCATTTATTAATATAAAAATGTTCAGAATGTCAGAAAGATACTGAAAAACTTATTTCAATGAACTTCTCTTTAAGAAGGTTTTTAGCCTCAGGCTAGTTCAGGTGAAGTTGCCAGAGATGCAGCACAGGACTCAACTCCTGAAATATCCCTTTTTGAAGTCAACTTTGGACTTTTGGTGATAAAATGGGAAATAGTAAAGCCGCAGCAAGTTCGACCACTGATTTTTTAAATAAATAAAATCCTTTAAACTACTGGGGACTCCCTCGGAAGACTATGGGAGAAGGTGGTTGCTACCAATATGCTGTTACGAAAGGCAACAACAAACAGCGTCAACAGACGATTACAATATTTTTACAAGGTACCCTCTGACATATTTATTTATTTTTCATGGATCTGGGACACAATATTCCATTTAATATAATACCTTTATAAATCTAATACCTGTACAATAAGTCAGGTTCCAATTGGTCAGGTTGCCTAATTTCTAAGGAAGAAATTGCTGACTTTAATAGTTCAATAAATGAACTGTTATGTAAAGGTGCTATTTATCTTGAGCTCACCAGAGTCCAATTAATTTATATCCTCACTTTATTGCCTCCAAAATAATACATATAAAAAATAAAAAATAAAAAAGTTTTATTTTTAATCCTAAAAAATTAACATCTTTTAAAATTGAGGAAATACGTACTGCTCTTAAATTATTAATAACTGCTCTGGATTTTTATACATGACCAATATTGATATTAAAGATGATTTTGACACCCATACATAAATATAATAAAAACAGGAATTATACTTCATTAGTATATTTAAATGTTTAGATAAAGACATAATAATCATGTCTAATGGCCACAAAGGAGACTTATATATTGGTAAGTTTATGTTTTATTATAAACACAACTAAAAGTAAATTAATTCCACAAGCATAATGAATGAGAATAGGTTCTGAAAACATGACAGTTGGAACAAAACACGTCCTATTCAAAGTTGGCCACTATAACAGGCATGCTATATGCAGCATGTCCAGGACTTCAGGTGTAACATAATATAGCTGATGCGCATACAAAACAACTTGAACTATGGAAATGCATTAAATAATAATAGATATAATAGCCAAGTACCAATATCACAAGGTGCCAATAATTAACTATCCTGGTGACAAAATAATTTGTTTCACTTTCATAAGAATCAATTAATCAGCCAAAATAAGTAATTTATGCAGATGCATTATTGTTAAATTGCGGTTATGTTGTACCACTAATAGGGTTCGGTAAGATTCATAAATAAATAAATGAACACAATAATTACCTAAATTTACTGGCTGTCTTTTTGCTTTAAAATCATTTACATGTAATAAAAGTAAGTAACTGCTTTATCATGTTAAGAATTAACAACACCACATATTGATAGTCTAGCTAAACTAATTTAGCAGTGGTGTAAGCATGCAAGTATGTGCGTATAGACAGATTATATACCATCAAAAACAATACTGCTTCAAATAAAATCAGTTGACAATGCTTCAAGGCAGTTTAACAATAGAACCTAGTGAAAAACGGCAAAATATGCCTTTTATACGATTATTTCAGGTTTTGGTATTTCTAAAAAAGATTTGTTTGCCTCTACACATAATCATAAGTGTAAGTTATATATTTGTTGGCGACCAGACCACTATGCTATCGCAAGAGATTCTTTCACAATCTCATGGACGTTTTCCATACAGGACTTTTTACAAATATCATTCGTTTTCCACCCTTTTCAATTATAATAAAGCTTTTCTAAATTTTGTAACAAGGCACCTAGGGTAATTATAGTTGGCTCATATTGACCATTGCAACCATAGTATCCTTTCTCCAGGTTACACGGTATATTGCCTGTAAGTGCAGGTGCTTCATTGTCGATAACATTTTGAAGCAATGTAATACATACCTAATTGTAGATAATTGTAATAGTAAAAAAATAGTATCACAAATATACAGATACATTACACTTCACAGATAGATAAGATTTCTCTTATTTATTCTTATTTATTAACCTTTTTCTAATACTTCTAATAAAGGCTATAGTTATAATTCAGTAAATTGGTATATTCAGCAATAGCCCTCATTTACCAAATGAACTTACCACTGACATTTGTGTTAAGATACTATCTAAGAGATTTTTAGGTTTCGCCCACAAACTCGAAAATATGATTTAAGAACCCAATGTTGGTTAAGAATTATTATATAAATTATATCCAAATGAAAATATTTCACTTAATTTGTTATCCAATGTGATAACATTGTTAGCTCTTGTAACCGCTCATAAAGGATAATCCTCATCTTTAATTAAATATAATAATATGATTATTTAAAATATTGCGAGTTAAAATATAAATAATAAATTTCAATAAACCTAGGGCCAGGTCGTACACAACCAACTTTATTATTGCCTCTATTGTATAAATCCTAAAATATCTTTTATAAAAGAGAGTTTATCTACCCTGCACAAAACTCTTTCAGTTATATAAATGAAAAATAAATAAAAAAAATCTTGTTCGTTAACAAACTTTAAGCAATTAAAATAAAGATACACTTTATATCTTGATATCTATGACATACACTAGAAAATCATAGTAATGGTCATTTGTCAACATCTACTATTTAAACATTAGGAGAGAATATTGACACTATTCGTAGAACTGTTGGATGGTCCGAAAAATCCAACACTTTTGCAAAAATTGATTTAAAAAAAAAAAAATATATTATATATATATTTATTACTTGTACTAGATCACTGTAATGACTTAGAGAACGCATAATTATATAAATTTAAGAAATAATTGTTATAGAACTAAGTTAATGTGATTGAGGAGTTCTGATCATCCAAATGTCTGGTAATACTTCCATTTCAGTCCACAAACCTTCAACCTTTAAATATCTACTTTGTTTAAATATGAAAATCGGCGGAGCACGGCGGAAGTAAAGTACAATTGAGAATCAAACGAACTTACCTGTAAGTGAAGTTCGATGATAATTGTACGAACTTCCTTAGTGCTCCGCCGATTGTGAAAGCCACACCCTCCCACCTCTACATGTAAATAGGTAGGTGAGTTTCAGGTTTGTAAGCACAGGAACACTATAAACAGAATGATGTCTTAAAGAAATCGAGGCTTGGACAACCGTATATTCATCCAAAAAAAAAAAAAAAAAAAACTGATTACTATTAAACGTGTGAGAGTAGCCATCGAATGCGAATACTACTTTGTTTAAATATGAAAATCGGCGGAGCACTAAGGAAGTTCGTACAATTATCATCGAACTTCACTTACAGGTAAGTTCGTTTGATTCTCAATTATAATATGTCAAGGAGTAATAAATATGAGACAGAGATAGGCAAAGACAGAGTATCATAGTGACAGAGTTTCTGCCTATCCCTTTGGGAGGGAGGCGTGACAATTTTGATTAATTGATTAATAAATATGAAAAGTAAAATAATCAGCTCTCTCACCTACTTTAAGATTAACTTTAAGAGTAACTTTAGAGATGTGAACTTTGAATTGAATACCAACGAATTTATGTTCCACGGAGAATGTTTCCAAGAATTCATAGCCTTGTTATTTCCCGTGACATTCTAGATGTCGAGTGAATCGACTATGAAACTAAACGGTTGGGCGCGTTGTTTCTTTTGTCGAACAATCGACAATGCTATGTCAGTCTATGTGTTCTCCCCATCCTATAGTCTATCCAATATACGGAGATTAAGACAACTGTAAACTAAGTTAGTTACATCAGTCGTCGGCGCCATTGCTTGGACCTTTTTTTATTGCGACGCGACCTCTGACCTCGACCCGCCTGATGATAAGCAAGGTCCAAGAGTGACGACGGCTGAAAAATTGAGTCTTCACGACTGGCCCAGTCGCCACCACTATGCTGGCCAAAGGTGCTTTATGACGCATCGCTTGAAGGATCCAAAGCTATAGGAGAACACATGGGCTGCTAAAGCATTCCACTGTGCGGCATGAATAATAGGTTAATAGGGCGTTGGTTTGGATATATTGAAAATTGGAGAAAAGAAGATTGACGAAATTTATATAAATTAGTAATCTGTGGTAAGTGGAAAGGTAAAGGAAGAAGTAGCCAGAACATTGTCACATTCTTAGAACTGTGGATGTGAAGGGAAGCGAGAGAATTGTATGAGGTTCGCAGAAGGTTATGTCTGTCTACCCCTTTAGGAATTAGGGCGTGGCAATACAATTACTTTATAATTAAGTAAATTAATACAAGACCTTTATAATTAGGAAATGAATAAATCTATTGTTAAACTTACCGTAATCTTTGTTTAAGAAATTCAATCCAATCGTCCTGCACCAGATAATCCTGCCGCTCTACATCAAATAGACGAAATATCCTCTCCAGCAGATCCTGAAAGGAAACAGATACATACAATAGGATCTTTATAATGCATAACGGCATAAGAGAGCGTCACGCCGTTTCCCGTCACGGCTTTATTTACACAAGGCGCGCCATTAGAAATTCACATTTTTATATTAAGCTACCAAAGTGCTTGTATCATAGAAACCGAACGACCAAAGTACATATATCTAAGATACTTTGGTAGCTGTAAGTGGATTTGAAGCTGTACTTTCGGTTTGCCTGGTCAAGGCACTACCACTACACCACAGTCGCCTTAAATTCAAATTCTATTAAATGTGTTAAAAATTGTAAATACAATATGAATAATATAAAAAGGAAGCAGAAGATTTCATAGTGTTTGGCCGACGACTAACTTTACGGTTGCCTTAGTCACCATCACTGTTGACGGTGACTAAGGCAACCTTAAAGTCAGTCGTCGGCACTCTTTGACATCCTCTTGCTTACCATTAGGCAAGTTTGGTGACTACAGAAAAAAGTTTTGTAGTAATTGAGAAGTGAGCTTTTAAGTTGATTTAAAAAGAAATCATCCTTGGCCCAAATAAGCAGTAATAATAAATTCATGGTTTATATACCGGATGTATAGAAACCAGTGAAGGATACAACACTCGTGAGAAATGAACGTAATATCCGGATTATGTCTTAATAAATTATATTTAAATTATTTTTTCCTGAGGCACATTTTAAGAATCAAACTATTAACAGATCATATGTCGAGTAATAATAATATTTATTTACATCCCGAAGTGTACTGTTAATCAATCAATCAAATTGTCACGCCTTTTTCCCATGGGGATAGGCAGAGACAATGGAGCGTCACGATCTTGAAACAACTCCCTCGCTTCCTTCACATCCACAATTCTTCTCATACGAGCTCTAACGTTATGTTAGCCCATTCTCATTGTCATTGAGTTTCCCTTTTTTCATTTCCCCTTTGTATAGCATGGCTAATACATTGGCAGAAATAATTGCCAGCCTTCTTATGTCCAGACTTCTCTATCAGCCGCTTACTTAGCTCCAACTAAGCTAAAGCTCCCCAAGGGCCCATCGTCTCGACCCTAAACAGCGCAAATTCGTAACCAGTACTGAGGTTGGTGTATTTGCGCAGCTTGAGGTTCTCAGCAGGAATTACCGCACTTAACACAACATCTGACCTCGACCTATCTGACGACCTGAAGAGGAAATCCAAGAGTAACGACGACTGAAACAACCGAGTTAGTTCACGGCTGCCTCAGTCGCCGTCGCTATGCCAGCCAAAGATGCTTCTTCACGCATGGCTTGAAGGATCCAAGGTTATAGGAGGGAGAGAACACATGGACTGGCAAAGCATTCTACTTGTCGTTTGTTCTACACAGAAAAGACGCACTGAACTTTTTAGTTCAAATGCCGACTCGGTCGACAAAATCGGTCGAAAAGTGCGGTCATTACAGGTGTGAAAAGACGTGGTTAAAGGTTAAAGAGCTCCTCGAAACATTCTCCGTGGTATAGGCGATAGAGGACGCACAGAGCCGCCATGTCTCTGCGTATTTGCAGGGGCTCCAGAGTTCGCGTGACCTCTGCATCACCTATAATTCGGACAGTTAGGCTCTGCAATGAATCCAGGGCATTAAGAAGATACTTGGCAGCGGCTCCAGAGATGGGGTTATGTGTAGGTTATGTATATTATATTAACTAACAGCATACACAATATTAGATTATGTATGTTGATTTTTTTTTTTTTTTTTTTTTTTTTATTGTGACTCGACATTTGACATCGACCTGCCTGATGATAAGCAAGAGGAGATCCAAAAGTGCAGACGATTGAGACAACCGAGTTTGTTCACGGCTGTCTCAGCCGCCGTCACTATGCCGGCCAAAGGTGCTTCTTCACGCATCGCTTGAAGGATCCAAGGTTATAGGAGGGAGAGAACACATGGGCTGGCAAAGCATTCCACTTGTCGATTGTTCTACAAAGAAAAGATGCACCGAACTTTTTAGTTCGACTACCGATTCTGTCGACAAAATGTGAATGCTTCCCCCGACCAGTGCGGGTGTTACGGGTGTGAAAAGACGAGATAGGAACAAGGTTAAAGAGCTCCTCGGAACATTCTCCGTGGTATAGGCGATAGAGGACGCACAGAGCCGCCATGTCTCTGCGTAATTGCAGAGGCTCCAGAGTTCGCGTAACCTCTACATCTCCTATGATTCGGACAGCTCGGCGCTGCAATGAATCCAGGGCATTGAGAAGATACTTGGCAGAGCCGTCCCAAAGATGCGAACAGTACTCCGCGCAAGAGCGAATTTGAGCCTTGTATAAAAGCAGGCGAAGCTCTGGCGCGAAGAACCGCCGCACCTTGTTCAGGATGCCAAGTTTGCGGGAGGTGGTCTTAATAGCCCGCTCAACGTGATCCCTGTGATTCAGGTCGCTGCGAAGGGACATCCCTAAGATATCCAGTCTGTCCGAAGTACCAAGGGGAATGTTACGAAGAGAAGGAAGGGGGATAAACGGGGATTTTTTCGTCGAGAACGCGCATACCTGAGTCTTGTCTGCATTGAACTGAACCAGGTTCTCGTCGCCCCAATGGGTAATACAATCAAGAACCCGGTTCAGCCCCGCTACAACAGACTCTCTCATATCGGCTATCTCCTGTTTTCCGGCTGCGGGGCGGGCAGTGTAGCGTCCATGCACCGTGCTGTCGTCTGCATAGCAATGAATGCTGGATCCAAGGTCCAGCATGTCATTGATATGCAGTAGGAACAAGGTCGGCGACAGCACAGAGCCCTGAGGAACGCCAGCATTCACCGACACCCTACGTGACGCGCTGCCATCCACAACAACGCGTATGGAGCGGCCACGCAGGAAGTCGGCTATCCAGCCACGCAGACGGTCAGGTAAACCGTATGCCTCGAGCTTGGAAAGAAGGGCCTTGTGCCAGACCCTGTCAAACGCTTTGGAGATGTCCAAGCCGATGGCAAGGGCCTCTCCATTACCATCCAACGCTTCCCCCCAGACGTGCGTGGTGTACGCCAGAAGATCACCAGTTGACCGTTTCGGCCTGAAGCCATATTGACGGTCATTGATCAGCTGATGACCCTCCAGATAGGCCATGAGGCGGACATTTATAATCCGCTCCATGACCTTGCACAAAACTGAGGTTACAGCTATCGGACGGTAGTTTGCAGGGTCTGAACGGTCGCCTTTCTTAGGGACCGGTTGCACATTGGCCCCCTTCCAAGCCCGAGGCACACAGCCCGACGAGTATGAGAGCCGGTATAGCCTCGTCAAGACGGGAGTCAATTCCGCTGCACACGTTTTAAGCACAATCGCTGGGATACCGTCAGGGCCACTGGACTTTTGGATATCGAGCGATCGTAGCTCCATGCGGACATCGCGTTGTCTGATACGTATATCAGGCATCGTATGTCCGCATGGACGCAAGGTGGGTGGCTCTGCACCACGATCGTCGATCCGTGAATTAACGGCAAAGAGCTCAGCCAAGAGGTCAGCCTTCGCTTTTGCCGTATGCGCCAGTGAGCCATCAGGCTGTCTCAGCGGTGGCAGTGAGGAACGACAGAAGTTAGATTCCACAGTTTTGGCGAGACTCCAAAAGCTGCGACTACCCGTTGGGTGCGCTAATAGACTCTCGCCAATCCTGGAAACGCGCTGTGCCTCCGCTCTTCTAAAGACTTTCTTACAAGACTTGGTGGCACGATTAAAAGCTGCTTTCAACTCATCCACGCGAGGGTCATGATTTCTTCGACCCTTGACCCAGGCACTGTGAGCCGCGTTTTTTGCTGAAACAGCAACCGCGCACTCACCATTGTACCAAGGCCTGCTCCGGTCGTTGCGAGATGCACGGTTGGATGGAATGTAATATTCCATCCCCAGTGCGATCTCATCAACAACGGCCGAGGCACACGTAGATAGGTCCTCGGAGCTGAAGCAGCGCTGCCACCAAGGGAGCGAAGCGAAATAATTTCGCATTCCCTCCCAATCTGCCGACCGGTAGTGCCACAGACGACGCACCTCCTTCCTGGCAGGAGGAGGCACGGCGCGCGGCACTGTCGTCTCGACCAGGCAGTGGTCAGAAGTCCCTAAAGGGGCCTTGACCGAAATTTTATACCCGGTCGGACGATTAGTCAGCAGAAGGTCCAGAAGAGAGGGGGCATGACCGACAATATCTGGCACCCGGGTGGGCTGGGTCACCAACTGAGTCAGGTCATGCAGAAGAGCGAAAGCATGAGCAGCCCTTCCTGCGTGGTCAGTCCTTGGGGACCCCAACCACACGTCGTTGTGTGCGTTGAAGTCCCCCAAGACTATAACCTCCGCGGTCGGAAACCGCTCCAGCGCTTCATCTGTCGCCCGGCTTAGAAATTCGAAGAGCCGGGTTGTCTCCGAATCCCCGTGGTGGGAGCGGTAAAGGCACCCGTAGACCCTGGCTTGAGAGCCAAGGTCTACGTGTACCCATAGGAGGGACAGGGAAGGATCCTCCAAGTAAAGCAGACGGCGACAACAGATATCGGACCGGATGTACACGCATACCCCGGCTTTCGCTAAGAACCTTGTCTCAAGCGTGTAGCCGGGGTAATGTAGGTATGAGGTGTCCACCGGGTCCTTTATCTGTGTCTCCGTCAGAAACATCAATGCAGGCCGTGCCGTCTCAAGGTGGTGGTGGACGGCACTGAGATTGGCGTGGATTCCACGAATATTCGTGAAATCCACTCCAAGCTCATTAGTGATGGGGTTTTTAATGGCCGCTGGGTAAACTATTTTTTTTAATTTTACTTTCATATTGGAGGGGGTGGGGGGTGGGGCGTGAAGATGTTGGGGGTTGTTTATTCGGTAGGGACGAAAAGTGTAGCTATCCGCTTCGCCACATGTATCCCGGTGGTGTGAGTCTGCTGATCCGTCGGACGGAAGGGCCCCCGTACCCTCCCGGAAGTGATCGCCTGGACCCCATATCCGATCACCATTCGGCTAGACGACTCACCCCGGGATTATGCGCCGCATGGTGGGGCAGCCTCCCTCCGTGGTTAGCGGTGGGCTCAGGCCCCTGTACTGTGCGGCGGGCGGCCAGCGGTTAGCCGTTGCTACGGGTCTCCCTGGCCGACGGGTCAGCAAACTCTCACCGGAATACAGCAGGTCAGCTGGAAGCCACTGTCCCTAACCGCATCCACAACCCCCAACGCAACTGGTGCTACACAAACTAGTCCCCGAACGCGACGTGGTCACTATGGGGGGATTTGCATCTGTGTAGGGTGGTAATTGCAACCAGCTGAGAACACTTAATAAAACGGAAGTGTCCTCTCCCACTCGGATCCCGGAATCCCACTGATGTATTTGTTAGTGAGTAGTATTATTTAAATGAATATTTATTATATAAGTACATATTTTTAACGAATGATAGCGAAAGGGCTGGCGTGTTAAATTAATTATAATGTAAGGTTGACTGATACTCCAAGTATAATGCCAAAATTCTGAGAATACTTGGTGCGGAGTGAGCAATAAATGTTTTTAGTATTAATTATTACATAAAAATAATACCATGGTACACTCGATAACTTCGACAAATTTATTAATTAAAATTAACAGGCGACCGTGGTGTAGTGGCAGTGCAATGGCTACGTAAGCCGAGTGGCACGGGTTCGAACTACACACCGGTACCAATGTATCTTTGATATATGTACTTTGGTTGTCCTGTTTTAAGGATACAAGAACTTTAGTAGCGTAGTATAGAATTTTTTTAATTAAAAAATATATATGCGGCTTACTATCGCGTTTATTTTGGTTTTGATTTTACAATTTTATTTTGTTTTATAATTCCGACGTTTCAACAGCTATGCAGCTCTTTGTTTAATTTATTAATTAATGTTTGCGAAAAATCTAAGAAAATTAACATATTATTTATATAACATAATATATTTATTTACCCGTCATATTTAAAGTGTGATAGGCAGACAAAATCATTTGCCGGTACCAATGCATCTTAGATGTACTTTCGTCGCCCAGTTTCTATGATATAAGTACTTTTAGTAGTTTAATAGTAGTATAAAAAATGTGAAAAAATATATATATTCATAGTTGTTAAGTGTACATTTAATATTACGTGATTTTGATGAAAAAAAAAACAATCAATCATTCAAACTGTCACGCCATTTCCCCACAGGGATAGACAGAGACAATGGAGCGCCATTTGCCACGATCCTGAGACAACTCCCTCGCTTCCTTCACATTCACAAATCTCTTCATACAAGCTCTACGGTAAAAAAAACAACATCAATTAAATTCATTAATGTAATTAATGATAGTTGTTTTTCGTTGTCATCATTATTTACATCAATACTTATTTTAAGGTTGTAAATTATAGGTTTTTAAGCGGTGTTTTAACATGTCAACGATTCTTATTAAATCATTATTTTATGTTCTACGTAATTACAAGGACGTGAAAGCTTTTTTAAACTGAAATTGCTGTAAAATCTACTATTGTGATATGGAAATCTAATAAAATGTATTTTACCCTTGGATCGTTTAAGCAAAGCCTAAAAATGTACCTATGGCCGGCATAGCACGACGAATGAGGCAATTGCCGTCGGCGCTTTCCGTGCCTATGGTAAACATAGTTTACTTTTAGGTTAAAGAAGGGCTTACAATAAGGTAAGTCGAGATCCAATTTCACGTCACAAATAAAGAGAATCTTTGTAAAACAATCGACAAGTTCTCGACAGCCCCTGTGTTCAAGCGATGCGTGAAGAAGCACCTTTGGCCGGCATAGTGACGGCGACTAGGGCAGCCGAGAACCTTTTTGTTTTTTTTCAGTCGTCGGCACTCTTGAACCTCCTTTTGCTTACCATCAGGCAAGCAAGGCAAAAAATCAATTATTTTTAATAAAAAATAAAATCTTAATTTTTCATGCCTTAATTCCCATAGGGATAGGGAAAAACCCGATCCTTACATACCTCTCATGCTTCCTTAACATCCACAATTCTCTTCATACAAAACCCATGGTTATGTTATGAAGTGAAAAAAATATAGTTACTTTGGAAAAACAAAATAAATACCTTTTTAATAACACTTGTAGATAAAACAAAAGTAATTAATAATGATTTTAATTCTTTAACATTAATTATTTTGAGCGCAGTGCGTGCGGTGTCACGGTTAATCACAGAGTGACAAGTTGGTGACAATGTGACATTATAATGTAATTGGGGGTAGGCACACAATTACATACGCAAATTATAAACATTCATAAGATTATGTGTGGTGGCCATGCATTAGTTATTTAGAGAAAAGTTTGTGTGTTCTTACATTAATGTATGGAAGTGAATGTTGGGTGTGGCAGAAGAAGAAATGCGGTCATTAAGGCTGCCTGTCCATTAAAGCGGTGCGAGCTTGCGGAGCTGAGAAACGGAGAAACGGAAAAACTCCGCTCAGCTGCAGTGGACAGCGATTTGCGATTTTTTATGCAATCCTATTGGTTAATATTTCTCCGTTTCTCAGCTCCGCAAGCTCGCTCCTCTTCAACGGACAGGCAGCCTAAGGAGTCTATGTGGAGTGACGATAGCGGATAGAATAAGGAATAGCACACTGCGTGATAGATGGGGTTAGAAAGATGTAGTGACGAGTATCGACAAAGGAATGCTTCGATGGTTTGGGCACTTGGAAAGGATGAGTAAAAGTAGATTGACGAAAGGAATTTATAAATCTCATGTGGGTGGATGCGTTAAGTAAGGCAGGCCAAATCAGAGACATCCTAAAGGAAGCTAGGTTGCCTAATGCCCATAACCTTAGAGCTTGTATGAAGAGAATTATGGATGTGAGGGAAGGGAAGGGATCGTGACAAGTTACGCTTCATTGTCTCTGCCTATCCCTGCGGGAACTAAAAGCTTCGGTGCGTCGTTTCTTTGCAGAACAAACGACAAGTGGAATGCTTTGCCAACCTATGTGTTCTCCCCATCCTAAAACCTTGGATCCTTCAAACGATGCTTGAAGAACCACCACAAGACTGGGGCAGCCGTAAACTTTTAGATTTCCTCTTGCTTACCATTGCTAGAGCTTGATGTTAAGCTTGAGTGTTATGATGTCTGCCTATCCTTGTTATATAAAACTTGATATGTAACTCAATTGATGACGCATAACAATATCAATTGTGGTTAATGATAGCTTAGTGAAGTAGGCGAAGGTGAATACAAGCTATAGACTCACGACTCCGCAAGCAATGTTTTTACAGTTCTATACTAAGGCACTAAAATTACTGGTATCATAGAAACTTGGTGACTAAAGTATACATATCACAGATACATTTTTTAAAGAGTGGTGGGCAGTGGTACCCAGTGTGCCAACCCGGGGGAGTACCACCACTTACAAGTATACAGACCGTGAAGTGATTTGGTCACGTTTCGGAATCATCTTGTAAGTTGCCGGTTCCAACTAGGCCGGCATAGTGTATGTGATTGCTACTCACAGTTATTGAATTGTAGTAGCAGTGACATTTATTCATGGACCACACTTCGGCTTAACATCAGGCGGGGTGCTGTCATATGTCGAGTCACAATAATAATAAAACAATATAATTTGTAACAACATAATAATAAAGTAGGCGTGTCTGTCTGTCTGTTTGTTTGACATGACATATATACACACCCATATAATATATTTAAATGTTGAACCGATATTTATTGCTTCAACTTAATTGAAAGTCTGTTCAGACCATTCAAATCGCTAACGATTTCTCAGTTGATCAACTAAATTCGCCCCGTGAGAACGCCCTATTACGTTAAATATTTGTATAAGTGGTGGTACTACAAGCTATGAAAAGCTATGAAACAAATATTTGCTCCGACCGGGAATCGAACCCGGGACTTTACGCGCAACAAATTAATCGCTAAACCGTTCGTCCACGCCTGTCGTTAAGCTGGAGTGTGATCCATGAATGAAGGTTACTGCTACTACAGTTAAACAATTGCAAGTAGCAGTTACATACACTATGCAGTCAATATTGTATTATTAGACTTCAATCAACTTGTAAGTTCTCGGTTCGAACTAGGCCGGCATAGTGGACGACTCACAGTTATTGAATTGTAGTAGCAGTAACATCCATTCATGGACCACACTTCAGATCAACATCAAGCGGGGTGCTGTCATATGTTTAGTCACAATAAGAAAAATACTTCCCACAGCAATATGCAAAGGCAGAGGCATAGCAACACTTCTTAAGATCCTGACACAATGCTCCCATTTCCCTCTCATCCAAAATTCTCTTCAACCAAGTTATAAGCACTGCAGAGTTCTGCTATTTTTAAGCTGCCTGATGTTAAGCTGGAGTGCATTTCTTGAATGAATGCGACTGATACTATCAATCAATCAATCAATCAAATTGTCACGCCTTTCTCCCACAGAGATAGGCAGAGACAATGGTGCGCCACTTACCACGATTCTTACACAGCTCCCTTGCTTCCTTTACATTCACAATTCTCTTTATACAAGCTCTGTGGTTATAGGTACTAGGCAACCCAGCTTTCTTGAGGATGTCTCCGATTTGGTCGAAAAACACTCTCCTGGGCCTGCCTTGTTTAACGCATCCATCCACATCAAATTTATAAATTCCTTTCGTCAATCTACTTTCACTCTTCCTTTCCATGTCGACAGTCAAATATGTCGCATCAACTATGCCAGACTAGCTGAATTGACTTTCAGCAACTTTCAAACTGATCTCGATACCCAATTAAGTCTCTTCACGGATTTAATATACGAGACATACAAGAAATAGTTCAAGTAGGTTAGTTTATGTCCGGAATCGAACCTGTCTCCTGTCATTAAGACCATTTATCTGCGCAGTTGAATGGTTGGAGGAAACACGTAATTACCAACTATTGCAATTGTGGCCGCTATCTCTGCTAAAACCTAATTGACAACTCAACGGGATCTCGCAGACAAGCACTCGTGAAACCAATGTGGTAACGACCTATATACGAATACAATCTAAAATAACACAGAACTTATTTAACACAGGGGAACTTATCACGACGCATTGAGAATTTAAAAGTTCAAAGGAAATCTCAAGATCTAATAATGTAAATAGTGGTCAATGACGGCAATTCGGTTTTTTCTATCATTGAGGCCCTTGCTTGCCATCAGGCGAGTCGAGGTAAAATCAGAAACAATCAGAAATTCGATTGTACGAGTAAGTACGTCAAAATTAAAATTATCATAAATGACGAAACGCAAATTTTTATCTAAAATCCAACTGACACGAACGTAAGCAAGCTTAACAAATGATCAGGGTCGTGGGGAAATTTCAGCAGTAATCGATATACTAGATGTGTATTTTATTACGTAATTTTTTTTGCGGCTAACAATCGCAGTATTTTTTTTAAATATTTATCTGATTTTTGTTTTATTAACGTCGTAGCAAAAATAAGTGGATTAAAATGAAATAAATCCTATAAGTCGTAAAAAAATATTGCATATGCTACGGGTAAGAAGATTCTTTATTGCTCTATTTGCCAATGCACTGTGCAAACATTTTTTATTATTAATAATGTTTACTCACAATCTCAGAAAATTTTACCGCTTTAATAAATACAACACAATGTGATACAATTTATGAATATAAATCATTGAACTTGCAGATTTATTTTAAATCAATCAAATAAATTGTCACGCCTTCCTCTCACAGGGATAGGCAGAGACAATATTCATTCAAGCTCCATGGTTATGGGCACTAGGCAACCTAGCTTTCTTGAGTTAGATTTATAAACATTGAATTATTAAGTTCCAACAAATTTGTTTGCGTTTTTAAATTGAATCGAACTTAAATCTGTTAATAATAAAGAATGAACCATTTGCTTGTTTCCTGTTTTCCCGCTCAAATGAAATGTTGCTTCTAAATGGTGTTACAAGTAGCTCTCATTTATTTCCATTGGGTTTCGTATGTTTTATTTATTTATATTATATTTAAATTTTTGTCTCTTATAGTGTGGTGCCCGGATTGGCAGACTACAGTTCATTTATTAAACAAATTTTATGCGGCTTACTATCGCGTTTATTTTGGTTTTGATTTTACAATTTTTTATTATTCCGACGTTTCGAGAGCTTTGCAGCCATCATGGTCACGGAGAGACTGAGGTGTTGGTCGTCCTATTGGTTGATGCTGTTATTGTTTCCAAAACTACCGCGTTTGATATTTTGTTTTTCTGTTCCCGGTTTATTTTAAATTTTTGCAAAAATAACTGACGGTGTCATCTGGTTTGGCAGTTTGCTGGACTTGGGACTTGAGTTTGTGAATTATGGGGTCCCAGGTGTTAGATAATAGCCAACCACCTTCTCTATTGAAATTAGGATGTTTTTTAATCTCAATAGCCTCGCGTACCATCCTGGGTATCAGTCAACTTTCCTTTGCGAGGATCTTCGGTTTGTCGAAACGGATGTAGTGATTGGCGCCGTCTTGTTGATGCTCACAAACTGCAGACTTTCCACTACTGTTTTATATCCGCGATTTCCAAGCTGCATAAAATTTGTTTAATTCATGAATCAATGTTCGCGCAAAATCTTCAAAATTGTAGCTTAACTTATATACCATGGCAGACTTTTTTGTGAGTAATTATGAGTACTATTAATATATAGAACACTATTTTATATATAGTCAATATTTATTGCAGCGCACGCAAAATTATTATTCATTACCTACCTATGTATGTAGGTAACATTTAGATACCTTGGGTTAGGATGCATCTCTATTTTTTTTGGAAAATAATATAGCCTATGCTATCCGGTAAAAATATATTTTTCTAACGGCTAAAAATGTTTTAAAATCGGTCAAACCTACAATCAAATCTTTCCTCTTTAATGGTATAAAAAATAATTATAAATTATTCCTTTATAAATATTTATAAAATATTTATAAAGGAATAATTTATACATAAACACACACACACACACACACTCACCCCAACACACACATTAACATACACACATTGTCTTCTTTTGTTATATCTAGTTTTAGTTTCTTTTGTTGTTGAATTATTTTTATCTGTTGCAGTATATTTATCAAAACAATGTACCTACCTACCAAAATTTTGTCTATGTTATTAGTTTAGAATAGTGAAATCCATTATTGGCAATGTTTTTAGTTTTAAGTCTGTTATAAAAACTGTTAGTAATAATGCTGTGGATTTGTGTTCAATAAATAAATAAATAAATTAGTTTATATGAAATATTTATTGTAATATTTCGTAAGAGTGAATAGCCATTAGTTGCAATATGAGCGCAGTACGTGCCTATCTATGACAGCTGTATAGGGCGTGATAGATAAAGCATAATTGAAGCCTAGTATGCAAATAATATATATTTAGAAATGTCGTAACACACAATTAATCATTCAACCGTATGCGTTATTGTGTATGTTTGACAAATCACCGGTGCCCGGTTCGAGGCCCGGTTTGCACACACACCCATACAACATACATATATGACTACTATAATTTAGAAAGTTTTCATTATATTTAATGTAATATAATTTAGACTAGCTTTTTTTATACATTTATATACTAAGCTACTAAAGTGCTTGTATCATAGAAACAGGACAACCAAAGTACATATATCAAAGATACATTGGTACGTGTGGGTGGTCTCGAACCTTGTAAAAGAAATCTATTTTGTGACTCGACATATAACTTGGTCGACAAGGCGTATGCAGTGTAGTGGCAGTGCAATGGTTACGCAAACAGAGAGCACGGGTTCAAAACCAATCACTGGTACCAATGTATCTTTGATATATGTACTTTCGTTGTTCTGTTTCTATGATACAAGCACTAAGTATAGAAATGGGGATAAAAAAAATAATTGAATAAACTTTGACTTTCTTGACCAAGAGGAGCTTTATAAGCGCTGACAACTAGACAAACCGACTTAGTTTACGTTTGCCTCAGTTGCCATATTATCGACTATATCGGCCAAAAGGTTATAGGACGAGGAAAACATTGAAGACTAGGGCCTCAATTGGTAAACTACGTTGATTGGTCACTTACGACCGCGACGCAATTTCACCGCTTTTCCGTCAGCATAATGTAAGTAGTAAGAGAATGAGGGTCCAGTAATTTTGATATATTCTTCGTCCAGTGCCTATGATACAATCAGGTTTAGATTAGATAACACACAATTATTTTCTACGTGTATTTGAATATGTCTAATATTGTTATTATATTTTGCGCGAACATTATTTAATGAATCAAACAAATTTTATTTGTTTGTTATACTATTGCTCTTATTTTTGGTTATCGAATTTACTTCTTTTAATATTCCCACGTTTCGAGAGCTTTGCAGATATCGTCTCTCCGTGACCACAATGGCTGCAAAGCTCTTGAAATTTCGGAATAGTTACGAGTAATAATAATTATAATAAAAACATATAAAATCAATAACCAAAAATAAATACTATAGTAAGCCGTTTATTTTATGTCTAATAAATCTCTATTATTTATGTATATATCTAATAACTAATACATATACATATATATATGATACATCCGTTGTTAGTCACATGATCTAGATTATATCATAATGGTTAACGATCTTGGGTGGGTTGTTCAAACGTTACTTAGAATTCTGTCACTGCGGCCGTATGGTTATTTTAATGGCCCTAATCTGATTTTAATATAAGTTAGACAAAAAATCAAATAGTCACGTCTTTTTCCAACAGGGATAGGCAGAGACAATGGAGCACCACTTGCCACGATCCCGACACAACTGCCTTGCGTCCCTCACATCTACAATTCTCTTCATACAAGCTCTAAAGTTATGGGCACTAGGCAACCTAGCTTTCTTGAGAATGTCTCCGATTTGGTGGGAAAACACCCTCCTGGGTCTGTCTCGTTTAACGCATCTATCCACATACCACATAGAAATATAGAAATGTATAGAAATAAATCTAGTATAGAAATGTCAAATAAAATAATAATAAATAAATAATAGTTGTCCAAGCGGCTGACGGATGAGTCTGGAGACAGGAAGGCTGGCAATTATTTCTGCCAACGTTATAGCCTTGCTGTACAAAGGGGAAATGTTGCCAGTCTCCTTGGGACTATCTCTGATGCGACGTCATTAGATTATATTGTTTATTTATAGTTTAATTATAGTTAATATATTTTTAATTTTATCTGTTTCCTAATAAATAATTACTGCGATATTGCGAATATGATGTCTAATTATTGAGTACTAGGCACGTAAATGGAAAAACTTATGTGCATGTAATACCCGCAAAGGTCGGGGAAAGCATCCGCATTCTATCGACCGAATCGGCAGTCGAACTAAAAGTTCGGTGCGTCTTTTCTTTGTAGAACAATCGATAAGTGGAATGCTTTGCCAGCCCATGTGTTCTCTCCCTCCTATAACCTTGGATCCTTCAAGCGATGCGTGAAGAAGCACCTTAGGCCGGCATAGTGAGAAAACTCGAAGAAACTCGGTTTTCTCAGTCGTCGTCACTCTTGGACCTCCTCTTGCTTATCATCAGGCGGGTCGAGGTCAAATGTCGTGTCACAATATAAAAAAACTGCATTGGAAGCACGTGAAACTTGGTAAACCGTCCACATAGCACCTCATACCCGTGGGCGTATACCTTACTTTATGAATGTAATATATTTTGCGAAATAACACAAGTTGCTATATAAAGTCATTATTAATAATTAATAGGATTTATGTCTATATGATTATAATGTGTTTGTGTGTGTGTTACATACATATTTGGTTTTAATTTAATAAATCTACTGCTCACAAGAATAGTGGTATAAGTGCAAAACCGTATGTGAAATGAAATAACCGTGTACACTTGGCTTTTACAGTCGTAGGCTCTCTTGGACCTCTTCTTGCTTCTCATCAGACGGATCGAGGTCAGATGTCCAGTCACAATGAAAATAATAATAATTAATTAGAATGTGCATGTTCTCATGATGCACATTCTTATGTTCAGATTGTACCATGGCTTCGGAAAGGCGAATCACGAGAAAAAGGCCACCAGGAATTCCATTCCACAAAAATTAAGTCATTTGTAGTGGGGATGTTATGAATATGGATACGGATAAAGGAATAATATACCGGTTTTGTATACGGTTACGGATATGTTATTATTTCGGAACATCCGATAATTCGGGTTACGGGTATTAGAGTTAAAGGAATTTAAGGAGTAAAAGACTGTCATAATATGTTTTATTAAGTCTCCGCCCCTATCCGAAAATTTTTAAAGGGTTTTTTTATCATTCGGATTCGGATTACGGTTACGAATAGGTTTTTATATCGGATATCCGATAGTTTCGGTTCTTTGAGCGATGTTAGTAAATTTAGCGATGTGATAAATGGAGTCAGAAAAGCTAACTCTCTTGTTGAACTCCAACAACTTTCTAGGATATTTGAAACGTGATCAAGTCACTTGCCATTTTCGTACCAGCCCTGCCTATCCTAATTTTGCCTATCACCATGAAGTGTTGACAGCTAATTCATGTTATTACACAAACGAATTGACATTTACATCAACAAAACGTGTCCACCTTCGAAATGAAAGCAATCCGTAATTATAATAATATATCAAATTTTACTATTTCTAATTGCATTGACCTTAATTACACTGTTTATACTAGTATCATTACGACCGTGAACGTTTATATTTTTAGGATAGGTAGGGAAGTTATTCCTTTCTACCACATCGCTCGAAGAACCGACAACCGATGGGGAAGAAAGGTTCTAGAGTGGAGACCACGAACCGGAAGACGCAGTGTAGGTAGGCCTCCTAGGTGGACTGACGACATAGTGAAAGTCACGAATAACCGGTGGATGCAACTGGCATCGTGTTCGGAATGGCGTTCTAAGGTGGAGGCCTATGTTCAGTAGTGGACGGCTTCTGGATGATGATGATGATGAGGAAAGTTATTGAATAGGTAATGCTGGCATACTGTTCGCTTTGCTTATATCTATCTAACTTTTGAACGACAAAGTTGTACGCTTGGAATAAATATTAAACACTAACTGTGGCCCGCGGTTTTACTCGCGTTTCACAACTCTGTCTCGTACCGTGACATTTTTAGATAGATATCCAATTTGATAACGACAAAAGACCCGACGGCATGACCTTTGGGTCGTGGAAACTTGGCATCCAAGCGACCTCGATTAGTACGTTAAGCGATTTTTGCTGAGAACCTCAAGCTACGCAAATACGCTAATCTCGGTAATGGTTCCGAATTTGCGCTGTTTGGGGTCGAGACGATGGGCCCTTGGGGACATTCAGCCAAGCGGCTGACCAAGAAAATGTCTAAGCGGTTGACGGAGAAATATGGAGACAGGAAGTTTTGCTGATCAGAGAGAATTTACCATCAGGTTCATCATGAGCTCCAGCCTAGGGCATCCCGCCCTCAATAAAACAATAGACAATACTGTTTTGAAATATGTAAAATTAAATAAAAATGAACCATATATTTTTTATTTATTTACATTTTTATACTAAGCTACTAAAGTGAAACAAGACAACCAAAGTACATGTATCAAAGATACATTGGTACCGGTGAGTGGTTTTGAACCCGTGCTCTCGGTTTGCGTAACCATTGCACTACCACAACACCTTCGCCTTAATTATATTAAATGGATCAAATGTTTTACAAGTCACGAAAGAGAAGCAACAAAATAGATATTGTGTTGTGTGTTGTAAATAGTTATTTATTTATATTTAATAGTTATAATTGCATAGTGACATGTTACCCCATATTGTATAGCGGTCGTTAATATACAAATCATGCGCGAGCAATATTTCACCCATTTACATTGCCTCCATTATGGATGTTTCAAAAATAAATACACTATCATACTAAGCTGTCACAAAAAGCTGTTAATTTGTTTAAAAAATGTCTCTTAAGCAAGTTTTCAGAATAAATATTTCATTGCCGTGGACTAGGTAGTAATTTATTGAAAGAGTATATAGGTTGAATATACGTTGAAAGTTCATCGTATTTAAATGTAAAATTGTGAAAAGAAAAATCTTCTTTATCTTTTATAATTCCAAATATCTTCTTGTCTTGATACCCTGAACTTATTGCATGACTAGGCTAGGCTATCCGTATAATATGAGATGCTGAGTAGCGACATTTCTTTGTCGAACATTTGACAAGTAAATATTTGGCGTTTTTGCAAGTTGAATTTTTGTAAGGTCTAGACCAACACGCAGAATGATTCTAAGTCCATAAATTTATTAAAATACTTTTTTATTATTGTTTTTATTGTGACTCAACATCGGACAACACCACCCCGCTTGATGTTAGGCTGAAGTGTGGTCGATAAATGGATGTCACTGCTACTACAATTCAATAACTGTGAGTAGCAATCACATCCACTATGTTGGCCTAGTTGGAATCGGCAACTCACAAGCTGATACCGAAACGCGACCAAATCGCTTCACGGTCTGTATACTTGTAATATTTAATATTAGCCCTTACTGTGTTATGATTTAATGCATCTGATTACTTAAATGACTTTTTAAACAGGTTCTAATTCTAATATAAGCTGACTATAATTGCATAGTTTCATTATGAAATTATTATTACGCACACATTTGCAATTAACTGTGAATTTATGGCTCAACGACACAACCTGCCGCTCGAGTGGCCGGCATACTGACGGCGACTGAGGCAGCCGTAAACCAAGCTAGTGTTATCAGTCATCAGCACTATTGAACCGGCCCTTGCTTACCATCAAGCAAGTCGATGTCAGATGTCGAGATGAATTTGCCTTCTCAAATCACTTTCCATACAAAACAATGTTACCCATAACCGTAGAGCTTGTATGAGGAGAATTGTGGATGTGAAGGAAGCGAGAGAGTTGTGTCAGGATCGTGGCAAGTGGCGCACCGTTGTCTCTGCCTTTCCCCGTAGGAAAGAGGCGTGACAATTTGATTGATTGATTTGACAATGTCACCTTGAATTATAAATTGATTGAAGTTAATTGGACTTTGTCACGTCAGTTTTGCATCTTTTTGTTAGGTGTAGTACCAATAATTTTACAAGCTTTAGAAGTGGTAGAAATACAGGTAATTTTCTGCCAATCCGGGATAGTACCACCACTTTGTAGTGTACAGACCCTGGAGTACCCGTACCTTGATCCCGGACTAGCTTATAAGTTGCCGATTTCAGCTGGGCAGAGTGGATACCCAGCTGGCTACTGCAACTCGCATTCGTCTCAATTTATTGGGCGCACATTTTAGCATCTGGCTGGGTGCCTCAAGTGTCAAGTGGTCTGCCCCCTCTTTGGGAATGATTCTTTGATGTTTATTATCAATAGAAAATGTTGTGTGATGAAGATATTGAGAGAAGAGTGCAAAAGGGTAACGTAGTGAACGGCGCCATTCATAGTATAATGAACAGCCAAATAATGTCCCAAAAGTCACGGATGGCTGATCATAATGCGGTGCTTGTTCCTACATCAATGTATGGATGTGAAGGTTGGGTACGGCAGAAGAAGCATGAGAGTAGAATTAACGCTGTAGAAATGCTGTCGTTAAGGAGTGTATGTGGAGTGACGATAGCGGATAGAATAAGGAATAGCACACTGCGTGATAGATGTGGTTTGAAAGAAGATGTAGTGCCAAGGATTGACAAAGGAATGCTTCAATGGTTTGGGCACATGGAAAGGATGAGTGAAAGTAGATTGACGAAAGGAATTTATAAATCTGATGTGGATGGATGCGTTAAACAAGACAGGCCCAGAAGAGTGTTTTCCGATCAAATCGGAGACATCCTTAAGAAAGCTAGGTCGCCTAGTGTCCATAACCACAGGGCCTGTGTGAGGAGAATTGTGGATGTGAAGGAAGCAAGGGAGTTGTGTAAGGATCGTGGTAAGTGGCTCTCCATTGTCTCTGCCTGTCCCTGTGGGAAAAAGGCGTGACAATTTGATTGATTGATTGAGAAAATGTAACAAAAAATCATCAAAATGTATTTTCTATCCAAACCAGTCATTAAAGTAAACACTTGTTAAAAAGCTCACGACTTTTACATAATATTTGCAATTTCATAATAACAACAGTTACGCTTTCTAATATTAATAGTATTTGTTTTATGAATAATAATGCATAAATAATTGGTGAAATCACACAAAAATCTCACCATTTTTATGTACATGTTGATTTTTTGTATTAAAAAATTTACATTTATATACTACCGAGTAAGTGGTGCCCAGTTTGCCGATCTGGGGTAGTACCACTACTGTTACATAGTCGCGTTATGCTGGTTGCAAGTAGACCGGCATAGTAGATGTGTCCGATACTTTATTATTATTATATTATTTTTCATTGTGACACGACATCTGACCTCGACCCGCCTGATGATAAGCAAGAGGAGTCGTGAGAAAACCGAGTTTGTTCCAGGCTGCATCAGTCGCCGTCACTATGCCGGCCAAAGGTGCTTCTTCACGCATCACTTGAAGGATCCAAGGTCATAGGATGGAGAGAACACATGGGCTGGCAAAGCATTCCACTTGTCAATTGTTCTACAAAAAAAGAGTTTAAGTTCTACGTTAAAGAGCTCCCCGGAACATTCTCCGTGGAATAGGCGTTAGAGGACGCACAGAGCCGCCATATCTTTGCGTAGTTGCAGGGACTCCAGAGTTCGCGTGACCTTTGCATCACTTATGATTCAGACAGCTCGGCGCTGTAAGGGCATTGAGAAGATACTTGCAGTTCTTTTACTGTGGTAGCAGTCACCTTCATTCATAGACCGCACTTCAGCTTAACATCAGACGGGGTGATATTATATGTCGAGTGACATTAAAAAAAAACGCAAAAACGAACTCAACTGTAGGTACATTATAATTAGAATGTATATCACTTGGTATAAAAAGTAATGAATAAAACATAATACAATATAAACGACGCTTGCGCATTGATCAAGTAGCATCCCATTAATGATGTACGATCAATCAATGATCTATAGATCATAGATCATTGAGCCATGAGGGTCTGCTTTCAATTAAATGGATTGGTTCAATTTTAATTGAGTTATTAAATATTTATGATTTATTAAATACATATTTGAATGATAAGAATGGTTGGCCAAGCAATTAAGGTGGTAAGTCCTGTATGCCGTTTCAGGCGACTCAGTCGCGTTTAGCTTAAAAGTTGTAACAATTTAAATAAGATACTTTTTGATTGTTTTAGAAAGTATGCTGTACACATATTACACGTCAATTTTATAAATACAAACAAAAAATATATTGTAGCATATATTTGCCAAAATAAAAAAAAAACAATGTTACAAAAAACACATCAGTGGTACATTAGCTGGTGTAAAAAGGCATTGACAACTTATAAACTAACTATAACAAGATAGGTGCTGTAAGTTGTGTCAGGATCGTGGTATGTATATTTATTAATTTTATTTTTTATACATTTCTATACTAAGCTACTAAAGTGCTTGTATCATAGAAACATATTAAAAAATCTTTATTTTATTTCACAAAACTTCCACGAGTCTACAAAGAAGAGTGTTTAGGAGAACCCACTTCCTTGGAAAATAATATATTTAATACCTAAGAATTGTATGAAGAGAATTGTGGATGTCAGGGAAGCGAGGGAGTTGTGTTAGGATCGTGTTAAGTAGCGCTCTATTGTCTCTGTCTATCCCTGTGGGGGAAAAGGCGTGACAATTGATGATGATGATGATACTTAATACCTAATTAAAGCAAATAGAATATTTAAATAATCTATGTTGACCTAGTTGGAACTGGCAACTTTCAAAATGATCCCAATACGCGACTCAGTCACTTGACAGTACGTATTTTTAGTTGTGGGACTGCCCTTGGGCAAATTACCACTACCTGTCTGCCTACCATTATTCATTCATTCTTCTGTGGCGTTTAGTTTAGGACATTTCTTAGGCGTCTTTCTTCAATGTTTCCAGCCTCTCTGCCTCTGCCATTTTATAGTAAAAAGCGTAATCATAGACAATAATAAAAAGACATAAATAAACTATCAGTAACTAGACGTAGCCTTTAGCAAAACCTAAGTTAACACATCAAATAATAATAGTTTTAATCTAGTATTTCTTTGTGACCTAGATGTGTCTAGATCATGTTAGAAATCAACGTTGGATTTACAATTTGATTGGTTAACATTATAAAGAATTGATATGATTGGCGGATAGTTATTGGCACATTGACCAATCAGAGCGGAGTATATCACAAAATAGACATTCGTATTTAGGACATACGTACATTTTGCAATTGCTGGCACTTTTTTACATAATTGCTCCGAGTTGGTTTGTTTAACAATGGTAGACAGACATATGGTGGTCTGTTGGCCAGGCTTTCGAACTGGGGTAGTACAAGTATACAGACCGTGAAGTTATTTAGTCGCGTTTCGGGATCAGATGCTAAATTCCCGGTTTTAAATAGACCAACATAGTGGACGCGTCTGCTAGTTATAGTTACTGTAAGTAGCAGTCACATCCACTTATGAAGCGCACTTCAGCTAAACATCAGACGGGGAGCTGTCATAATTTCGTTAAGTATGTAACAATAAAAAGGGTACAAACTCTGTTCGATTCGAGATAAACTCTAAAGTTGCCTGATCCAATCTGGCTGGCACGAGACTACCTACTACTTCAGCCTAACTTTATATTGTGATTTAAAAGGTTTGATTTTATATTTAATTGTAATTGTATATATGTTATTATTATTAATGTTAAATATGCTTAATAAATAAATAAATAAACATCAGGCAGTCGAGTCACAATAATAACAAATCACTTAACGCTATAAGGCAATATTTGCAACTAAAAATGGTGGTACTATACATACTTTAGGTTGTGGAAGACCACCACCTGAGCGTAAAGGAAAATAAAAGACGTTGTGATGCATTTATGACGCTACGTGGTCAATGACGTAAAAAATGAAAATTTCACGTCATTGACTACGTATAAGTTGAAAATTTCAACTTGAAATCCTGAAGGAGACTAATCTTTTTTATTTTGACATAAATAAAATATAAACAAAATAATGAATGATATTCGTAAATGACAATGCTTTTTCATTGGAAATAAATTATAACAATTTTAGTGCGAACTTGAAAAAGGTCGGCACACCTTGATCTATAACGGCGATGACGTCATCGAGCGTATGTGCTATCAACTCGATAATGACATTAGATTCATGTATTCATGAATCATGTACACTTGACAACATAATTGATGGAAACAGCTTAAGGCATTTTCATAAAGCATAGAATTGAATAAAACAAAAAGTTACACCGCTATTAATTTATTTATTTCTTCTTTTTATTTCTATACTAAGGTACTAAAATGCTTGTATCATAGAAACAGGACAACCAAAGTACATTATCAAAGATACATAATATGGTGCCGGCAAGTGGTTTTGAATTCGTGCTTTCGGTTCGCATGACCATTGCAGTGTCACTCGCTATAGTTGGACTGTGGACCTATGTCTATCTAGGTCCACCTCTTAGGTAGACCTCTTGCTGACGCCGATATTTTAGAGTGCATTGGCTTTTTATTTTGTCCAGGATCAGCTGATTTGATTTAATACCTTTATAATTAGTTTTAAATTAAATTAATACCTTAATATAATTTTCAAAATAGGTAGATATTTATGTATTAAATAATTTGCAAATATAATTTCATATAGCAAAATTATATTAGATATAGGATTGTAATAGAATACTAATATTAAAACAGAAATATAACATATTGATAAAAAAAAAATTAAAAAAAATTTAACTAAAATACATTATTAAAAGGAGTCCCTTTAGGCAAGGTTCCGAAGATACTGGCAGCGTTCCCCCTTTGAATAGCTAGACTAATTCTTTGTCCGAGGTAGCTGCCAACTCTTCGGTCTCCTGTGATGTCGACTAACCTTTTTGATATTTCCTTAAAAAGCCTTAAAGCGCTAGGACCCCACGGACCAAGGGTCTCGACACCGAATGGGACAAAATCATACTCGGAGCCTAGACCCCTGTATTTGCACGCTTTAGCTTTTTCAGCCGCTTCACAAGCCGCACCAGCTCTGCTGTTGGTTCCATGTAGATGGGAAGGTGCCAGCGTGTCTGAACAGGTTGCATCCCATACCAGCACCCGGCCCATCTTCCATGGAATCAAACTCATACCATCCGGTCTCTTACCATCATCTCTTGCAATACCAGTCGGCTCAAGTAGACTTGGCACGTTGACGGAGGCAAGAGACCGGCGTATGATATCGTTAAGTGCGGCATGTATTTATGTATTTATGCATCTGTATATTTATTTATTTATGTATATATATTATATTTATGTGGTGTGTATTTGTGTATATATTTTAATTATCTATTTGTCTCATTAATGAATTAAACAAATTTTATGCGGCCTACTATCGCGTTTTCTTTCAAGAGCTTTACTGCCACCGCATAAAATTTGTTTAATTCATTAATCAATGTTTGCGCCAAATCTAAGAAAATACTATTTGTGTCATTTCTCTAAATGACCTTCTTCCTTCTGCTCACATTTTGGACTTGCTTCTATTGTTCCAAAGGTTGGCTGATAAACAATGTCCACTACGTGCATTAAGTCTGCCTGCGTGCACCCATAGTATAGCAAGTAATAAATAGATAATACCTATGTAATATAGTTTTACGTAAAGTGGCATACATTATAACTCCGTGATTGTACCTTACGTGATCATATCTGAACACGTGTGGGATGTCGTGCTTATTAGGGCCTTGTGCCTATTCAGGTGTTGATGATGTGTGACCTGGCTTAGAGGCCCTAGTGCAACCACGAATATGCAGGGGGTGGCTGTATATACAAATACATTAGTTTGTAGCTTTATTAACAAGTATTCTAAAGTTTTGAGAGCTTTGCAGCCATCGTCGTCACGAAGAGAATCAATAACCAAAAACAAACGAGATAGTAAGCGTGATAGATGTGGTTTGAAAGAGGATGTAGTGACAAGGATTGACAAAGGAATGCTTCGATGGTTTGGCCAAAAAAGGATTGACGAAATGAATTTATAAATCTGATGTGGACGAAGACATCCTCAAGAAAGCTAAGTTGCCTAGTGTCGATAACCGTAGAGCTTGTATGAAAAGAGTTGTGGATGTGAAGGAAGCGAGGGAGTTATGTCAAGCAAGTGGCGATCTGTTGTCTTTGCTTATCCTTGTGGGAAAAAGGCGTGACAATTTGATTGATTAAAATATTAAAAATAAAAGCTATGAAACAAATCTTAGCTCAGACCGGGAAACAAACCTGGGCCATTATGCGTAGAGGATTGGTGTTTTATCAATGCGCCAAGCGTTTTTTTTTGCTTGTGATCTGTTTTTGCCCTGCCTGATGTTAAGCAAGAGAAAGTACAAGACTGGTAACGAGTTAGTTTACGGATGCCTCAGTCGTCGTCACTATGCTGGTCCAAGGTACTGCTTCTTCACCGTGGACCATAAAATTGGATCAAAGGCTCCACGGAGAACATGTCAAAATTGTATCGTCAGAATGTGTCGCGCTCTTCCCCCTAGCATGGCAATCCAAAAAGCAAGATCCATTATCTCATTATCATTATCTCATTATTCATTATCTCATCTAATTAAAAATGTGTATGTTATTTTATTAAAATGGTAAATTATTAATGCAGTTTATATTTCTTACAGCCCCTCTAGCACGGCAATCCAAGAAGCAAGATAAAGACCTGCGAGGAATATCATTCCAACTCATTTTAAATAACTTACCAGAACAGTGCATCAAAATGACCAAAAATATATTTAAACGTTCTCTTAAACTTTTTGGTATTGTGACACGACATCCGACTTTGACTCGCCTGATGATAAGCAAGAGGAGTTCCAAGAGTGACGACTACTGAAAAAGCCGAGTTAGTTCCCGGCTGTCCCTATGCTGGCCTAAGGTGCTTCTTCATGCATCCCTTGAAGGATCTAAGGCTATAGGATGGATAGAACTAATGGGCTGGTAAAGTATTCCACTTGTCGAAAACCTCTAGTAATAAGAGTATAATACATAGGTAATGTCCGGTAGCCACAATCCTAATATGTTATCTGTGCACTTGCAGCCATCAACAGAATGTCATATCTAAACATCTCGCTAATGAACATCACTGACTTTTGCACTTTTTGCGCACACTCATAACTTACATAGAGCATTCACATACACAGAGACTGCATTGCATTTTATATCACATGCCTTTTCTTTTATATTACCATCAGGCAAGTCGAAACAATTTAGTATACGGTTGCCCCAGTCGTTATTGCGATACTGGGCAAAAATTATACATTTACTACAATAAAAATTATATTTATATAAATCGTACACAGGTTTTGCACAAACTTTGTTTGCGGCATAAGATAGCGTTTATTTGAATTATCTCGTTTTCGCGCGGACGAACTTCCAATGCCTTTTATAATTTCCAATGCCTATTATAATTTCCGTATCGACCGCAAAAAATCTTTTGTTTTCTGTTAAATACGAAGCAACGTATCGAAAGCTTTGTGCCATAGTCTTCCTGCGACTACTACTGTCCAATAGGATTAAAATAAACAAAATCCCGAATAAAAAAACAGTAATATATAATTTTTTTACAACTTAAATAATGTCCATTTCATCTGCTTTTGGGCAAGGTATATTTTATTCGTAATATTAAATCTATTATGATAAAACTGTGGAACATTTTATATTTATTTAGGTAATGAACGAAAGTATTTAATATTTATTATTATGTGTTTTATCATTCTTAGTACTTATGTCAATTGTTGCCTTATCATTCAATCATTCAAATTCGCACGATTCTGAATTCTTTGAGTTTCAGGATCGCTAAAGGTTCCTAACTATCAGAGAATGCAACGGCTTTAAGTTCGTTTTTCCGTGTTTATGTATTATTTTCTTATATATAGTTTCTTCTTTACATTTCAGTACTAAACTACTAAAAATGCTGCTATCACTGAAATAGGACGACAAAAGTGCCTATATCAAAGATACATCGCACAAGCGAGTGTTTTCTGAGCCGGTGTCTCTTGAGCACGGCACAGCGAATTGTTTGTATCTGTTCGCTTGCATTGGTCTATGTGATTGCAATGCATAGCATCGTTACCGCGCGCGTGGCTCAACTACGTGATATGGTTCAGAGCAATGCGACGCCGGAGTAATTTATGTGACAACCCAAACAAGCCATGCGCCTGTACGACCACCATACCTATTAATAATAACTTAGATTTTGCGCGAACATTAAGGTATGGACGATATCTTATTTTGAGGTACTTTTGACGATCAAATAACCAGTGATCTAGCGTGGCGGGGCCGGGTGGGCGGCCCGCCCTGTGCGGCACATTTAGGGGGCGGCAAATTAAAAAAAACTAAAATAAATCGTTTAAATTTGAACCTGAAATTCATATTTTTGTTGTACGTATGATTGAAACTCCTAAATAAGAGGGCGGCATTTTTTTCCGCTCCGGGCGGCTGACTTTCACGCTACGCCACTGCAAATAACTATATTTTTTGAAATGTTATTAACTCAAAAAATATACGTGTAAAGAATAAATGCTCAAAAAACACTTAATCGAACAGAATTTAAAAATACTATAAAATTATTTCACAAAAATAGTTTTTATTTCCAAGTTCTCGGTTTTTTAAGCGTTAACCATTAGATTTTTTTCGTAATATGAATAGTCAATTACTAAATTAGACACTTAATCGGCTAGATATTTAATTTAGTAAACCGTTTTCTGAAAATTAACAATATGTTGTTATAAATGGTAAATTATTCGTACGAAAAACATCGCACGCTCAAGAGTGATGTGCAAATTTCAATGTTATTTCGCCCAAAACACGTTTTGTTCATAACGCAGAGATTCCTCGCCTTAATAATGAATTTAATTGCGTTTCGGGATTAGCTTGTAAGTTGCTGGTTCCAACTAGGCCGGCATAGTGGATGTGATTGCTACTTGCAGTTATTTAACTATAAGTAGCAGTTGCCTCCATTAATGGACCGCACTCCAGCTTGACTTTATACCTACAATACTAATAATAATCGAACGATCACTGTCGAAGCGAGCCTAACCCGAAAGCTTGTCTTATACATAAAAGTGTTTTTGCTCTGTGCACACCTCTATCAAGCGTTACTTCACGTCAATCTAGCATCGCGATGAAATAGTTAACTCACACAAATGGGTGCACCGGTTCGATTCCCATTCCCATTTATATATTTTATTAATTACACTTTTTAAGCAACCATAATGAGTTCGCGTCTACATATGGCATCTCTCATTATCACCAGCTCTACAGCCATTATTGGAATAGATAAAACAGGTCTTAACACGTTATTAAGCATTATTAGCCGGCATAGTGACGGCCGCCTGTAAAATTAAATGTTTTTTTAGTAGAGTCGGCGTTTTTAGACCTGCTCTTAGACCTTTAGGCTTTCGAGGTCAAACCTCAACTTTAGGTTAAGATTATTTTAATCTATTATACGAGTAATTATGATTTTAATTCACGTAGTGGTAAACAGTTTAAGAGTGGTAGGCAGTGGTACCCAGTCTGCCGATCCGGGGTAGTACCACCACTTACAAGTATATAGACCGTGAAATGACGTAGTCACGTTTCGGTACCAGCTTGTAAGTTGTCGGTTTCAACTAGGCCGGTATAGTGGATGTGATTGCTACTTACAGTTACGACGGAAAAAACTGAGTTCACGGTTGTCTCATAGTAGTCTTAACTAAGCCGGCAAACAAAATCGAAAAGTATTGACAATCATAGTATTTTCTTAGATTGAGTGAACAATGATTAATGAATTAAACAAATTTCATGCGGCTTCTCTCCGTGGCCACGATGGCTGCAAAGCTCTAGAAACGTCGGAATAATAAAAAATTGTAAATTCGGAACCAAAATAAACGCGATAAAGCCGCATAAAATTTGTTTAATTTATTATAAACAATCAATCAATCAAATTGTCTGTTTTGATTTGCTAAATTATAAAAAATAAGTAATGTTTTTAAAATTAAAATTTTGCTAACAAAACTATTTTTTTTAAATTATGTCTACATCTAAACCTCGCTTTTCTATATCTACCTACTTTTCTGTCACTTTGTAGAACCTAAAGTGACAGAAAAAGCCTCAACGCTTAAAGTCCAATACTGTTTTTTTTAAATAAAAGAATAATTAAATATCAGACAAACTAAGATTTTAAAATTTACGTGATAAATCTCCGATGGGTAACTGACCTTTTCTGGTTTTCGGCCAGTCATGATTTGGTGACCTTCATTTATATTTTGTTAATTAAAACCACATCAACAATCTTAAATGGTCACGCTTCATCTGTCACCTATATCACCAGTCGGGTGAGTTGGTTACAACACAACGGATGATCAATCACAATCACTCGCCAGTCGTGACTATCACGTGGCATTCATAACATTTTATCACTACAAATGTCAAACTATTATGATTAATCATTAAAGCAACATTTTTACTAATTACCTATAATAATAATTAGTAAATTTGGGATTCATTTTAGTCATTTATTATTATTAACTATAAATAAAAAATATCATCTAATGACGTCGCATAAGAGATAGTCCCATGGAGACTGGCAACATTTCCCCTTTGTATAGCAAGGCTATAACGTTGGCAGAAATAATTGCCAGCCTTCCTGTCTCCACACTTTTTCGTCTCAGCTCAGCTCCGTTGGACGCCTCCTTGTCCAGGCGCTTGGCGCTCTTCAATAAACAATATTGTACATAAAATCCTATTCACGAAACATTAAAGGATAGGAGAAAATAGGTCATACAAAAAATTGTAGTCAATTGTAGCTTCAAGAGTCTACTTTTCAGATCTGGTCTTGAGAATTTTACATGCGTTGGTCCGGGGTTATCCCCGGGATCAAAGCTCTTTTATTTCAATTTGACCTACTAAGGAGCTCCGTTTTATTTTGCGCATAATCTTCTACGATCAAAACTAATAAAACCGAAAATGTTGACTATTAAGAAGTTACTCGTTAATATTCACAAATTTAGAGATTATTGGATAATTTAATATAACTTTGAATATAATGCATAAACGAAGGATATCGTTAGTAATTTTGTAACCTTTAAGTGTCCTCAAATCAATAGAAGTTTTTATGCGCTGTGATTATTTGTAGTGCCAACCATAAGGATTTAAAGTTATCGTTTCCGATTTTCTTTTACTCGAACAAATTGCAGGAGACCTACATTTATAAAATATATCTTATAATCTTAAGTAATTATAATCTCAAGTTATTGAATAAACTAATTTATAGTTTTAATTCTAAGATACTTATTAGCTTCAAGATATATTATTTTTCAAAAAACTCATTGCTTAAGTTTATTAAGCTTTTTAGAATCCATGGTAGGATCTCTAACATCTAAATAAATCAGTCAAACTCACCCCATCCTGAAAAGCTTTATGAAACGTCTCCTTCGTGTATTTCTCTTCTCCTTGTTTCAATATTGCCGAACATTGTTTGAGCAGTGACAACCTTAGTCTTTCTTTGACACTTTCTTCTTCCATGAATGACATTCGTGGCCCTGACCTGGGCAATGTCAAAGTGTTTCCAGTCTTTGACACGCCTTTAGTAAACTCCAATCGAAGTTCATTTTTACGATTAACAACATCGATTGTGTCTTTATTTTTAATATTTTTATGTTCTATGCAATCATTAATGTCTGTTGTTTGTATGTCTATCTTTATATTATTAGCTTCTGTTTGTTTGTCTTCGATTCCGTTCTGTTTGTCCGCCATTTTGAATTTCACATTGCACGTACTTGATGTGTTAATGTAGACATCTCTCTGTAAATCAAAAAATAGAATTTCAATTATGTGAATATAACAAACCTCACGAAGGGGATTGGCTACGCTAAGTCCCGAGTTCGATTTCCGATCGGGGCAATCCGGCGGTCTGACGCCCAGGGCCATATGACATGACGAACTTCCACTAAAATATGACATCTTAGTAACCAATCAGCGAATAACAAATATGTAAATTACTATGATTGGTCACTTGTGACTGCAGCATTTTTACTGCTTCTTCGTCGCCACACATAGGAGAAGTGAGGCCCAGGTACTTCGCAGTCGGGTACCCGGCAACCGCGACGTATGAAAATTCATACGGACAGTTGTTTTTCTCGCTTCTGTACAGGTCTCGCTTTTTCAGGTCACTTTTATGATGCTCTTAAAATTTAAATAATTTGATATTGGACTATACTTATTTTAATGAATTTTAATTTTATGCGGCTTACTATCGCGTTTATATTTGGTTAACGATTGTACTTCATTTTTTCCGTCGTTCGAGAGTTTTGCAGCCTCCGTGACTCGTGACCATCTAAGATTATATTAAAGGAAGTGTTCAAACAAAATAATGTGTTTAAAGCGGAAGTGGATGTAATAGTATGTAGATCGATTACTATTATTAGAGATGTTGTATGTTTGCATGTAAAAGAGCATGTTGACAGCCAAAGGTAACTTTCACTTTCAATATGTTTAATTATACCAGTTAGGCTTCTTTTATTTTCACACTTTGATTTTTTTTATTGTGACTCGACATATGATAGCACCCCGCTTGATGGTAAGCCAAAGTGTGGTCCATTAATAAATGTCACTGCTACTACAATTCAATAACTGTGAGTAGCAATCACATCCACTTTGCCGGCCTAGATGGAACCGGCAACTTAAAAGCTGATCCCGAAACGTGACCAAATCACTTCACGGTGGACATAACATAAGTGGTGATACAAATAAAGCCTCAATCAATCAAATTGTCACGCCTTTTTCCCACGGGGATAGGCAGTGACAATGGAGCTCCACTTGCCACGATCCTGACACAACCCCCTTGCTTCCTTCACATCCACAATTCTTCTCATACAAGCTCTAAAAAATTGTAGACAAAATTGGAATAGAAATAATTCACACGAGCACATCGGTCAAGTGCGACCGGGGGTCGAACCCATGTCTGTCAATTAGCAGCTCATAGTCTGATTCCACCATGGCTTACCAGTTATTGTATTTACGCGTAAAAACCCGGGTTCGATTCCCGGTCGGAGCAAATTATGTGTATTTGTAATAATTATTAATTATATTAAATATTTCAAATATTAGTTAATAAAAAAAGAGGTGGATATTTGCTTCGGGTCTGGTTATTAAAGAGTGGTAGGCAGTGGTACCCAGTCTGCCGATCCGGGGTAGTACCACCACTTACAAGTATACAGACCGTGAAGTGATTTGGTCACGTTTCGGGATCAGCTTGTAAGTTGCCGGTTCCAACTAGGCCGGCATAGTGGATGTTACTGCTACTCACAGTTAATGAATTGTAGTAGCAGTGACATCTATTCATAGACCACACTCCAGCCTAACATCAAGCGGGGTGCTGTCATATGTTGAGTCACAATAAAAGGAAAAAAATAGCAGTCGCATTCACTATGCCGGCCTAGTTGAAACCGGCAACTTCCTGATCCCAAAACGCGACTGAGTCACTTTCTGCACGTCAGATCGTAAAATGACGCAGCAATAAGCTACTTTTTCTTAAATAAATATTTGTTTAAATAGTTTGTGAATAAAATAGAAGTGTTAAATAAGTTGTTAATATTGTGGATGGGTGGTCTTCGGCCAATATGACTTGGAGATCATCAATCAATCAAATTGTCACGCCTTTTCCCAGAGAGATAGGCAGAGATAACGGAGCGCCACTTGTTACGATCCTGACACAACTCCCTCGCTTCCCTCACATCCATAATTCTCTTCATACAGGCTCTGTGGTTATGGGCACTAGGCAACCTAGCTTTCTTGAGGATGTCTCCGTATTTGGTCGGAAAACACTCTCCTCTCCTATTTATTTGTTTAAATATAAACATATTTGAATGAAGTTGTATTTTTTACATAAGGTCCAGTTTTTGCGGGACGAGTTGTCGCCTACTCATAGTTACAACAAAATATTAAAAAACAATCGTGATTACCATAACGAGATATACATATATATACATATAATAAAATTGGAGTGTCTGTTTGTAATATTGAAATAACCGTTTTTTAATACATCTATATGAATATATATACGGTACCAAAATAACATTTTTTTCAATTTTTGTCTGTCTGTCTGTTTGTTCCGGCTAATCTCTGAAATGGCTTGACCGATTTTGACGGGACTTTTATTGGCAGGTAGCTGATATAACAAGGAGTAACTTAGACTACGTTTATTTTAGAAAAAATCGAATAAATAATAAATATAATAAAAGAAAAAACATTTTTCCATACAAAATTGCGTGCGTTCAGAAATTTATTTTGGGTAAACTAAGGAAAATATATCAAGCTGCTGAGAATTGAAAACAAATTATTATCCTACTATTATTATTATTATCCTACTATTATTATAAATGTGAATGTCCGTTTGTTTGTTACGCTTTCACGCAAAAACTGCTTAACCGATCATCATGAAATTTTGTACACATATTCTTGAAGGTATCAGAAGAAACATAAAATACTTTTTAATAATAAAAAAAAATACGAGAAATAAAAAAGTTGTTTGACAAAAAAAAATTTTTTCCTATTATAAAAATAGGTACAAGGAGTTGGTTCAAACCCAGAGTACTCCAATACCATCGCACTATATTACCGACAGTCACGTCAACATCTAATCCAATCAACTGTACTATGGAGACTATACACTATACTTTGCATAGACTATACTTTTCTTTATTGTTATTTCCTTCTGTTACTTTATGCATATCCTACTATTGTTATAAATGTGAATGTGAGTTTGTTTGTTACGTTTTTTTTGGAGGTACTAGAAGTAACATAGGTTACTTTTAATTTAAAAAAATATATTTTTTACTATAGTTTCCAATTGACTGTTTGTAATTTTTCTATATTTATTTTTATTTCCGTCTGTCATTTTTATATGAGTTATCGATAGTTTTGGCTGTTTGTAATTTTTCTATATTTATTTTTATTTCCGTCTGTCATTTTTATATGAGTTATCGAGTTATAAATACAAAAAAGTCGAATTGAGAACCTCCTCTTTTTTATGACTGTGTTATAAACCAAATTTTACGCGTGTGAAACCGCGGGCACAGCTAGTATATATATAAAATACATTCGAGTGTAGTATTTAATAGTTTTATTCATATTTTATTGGACAAGTATCAACTATTTTTAAGCGAAAATCAAACCTGTTCCCATATTCTTATGTCATCA
Source organism: Tinea trinotella (assembly GCA_905220615.1). Taxonomy (NCBI): domain Eukaryota; kingdom Metazoa; phylum Arthropoda; class Insecta; order Lepidoptera; family Tineidae; genus Tinea; species Tinea trinotella. The sequence goes on along the minus strand of HG992328.1, from coordinate 243,617 downwards.
CGTAATAGTATCGATTTTGTTGTAATGGGTTTTTCGTGACTCTGCGGAGGATTAGAAATTTGACCCACATTTGAGTCAATCCCGCCACCGGCGTATATCATGTGTCAACCTATGCTATCAATGAACACTGTTTATTACATTGTCTATGTATTAGGTCGCTCTTAATCCGAGCTAAGTGCATTAAGGCGACGGTAGTGCAATAGTTACGCAAACCGAGAGCTCGGGTTCATAACCACTTGCCGGTACCAATGTATCTTTGATATATGTTCTTTGGTTGGTCCTGTTTCTATGACACAAGCACTTTAGTAGCTTAATAAAGAAATGTATTTAAAAAAACTATATGTATACTATTAAGTATTGTACAATGCTTGTCTATTTATATTATTTTAAACAAGGCAGGCCCAGGAGAGTGTTTCCGATCAAATCGGAGACATCCTCAAGAAAGCTGGGTTGCCTATTGTCCATAACCATAGAGCTTGTATTAAGAGAATTGTGGATGTGAAGGAAGCGAGAGAGTTGTGTCAGGATCGTGGCAAGTGGCGCTCCATTGTCTCTGCCTATCCCCGTGTGAAAAAGGCGCGACAATTTAATTGATTGATTGATTATATATATTAACGTCTTAAGTCGATTTTGATCCGAGCTAAGTACATTATGTAAATTATAAAGCCGAATTTTTTGTTTTTAGAATTGATATTTAACTTCCACTTGCGTGATGGTAAGCTAAGGGAAGCTGACTTAATGGCTGTCTCAGTCACCCTGCGCGAAGTGAACCCCCTTACTTACAACCACCAGTACCTTGACTCACTTACTTACTTGTACCTGCCCATTTAATATTATTATTCTATTTATTTTTAATATTTATTTTATATAATATTAAAAATATTATGTTTATTTGTTAGTGTTTAAACCCTAATCGAGCGCGGCTGCTCTCACAAACATATATATATATATAATATATTTATTTTCATTGGATCTAAATCTCGTACTTTTACGTTTAATTTCCGTCAGAGCATATGCATTCAATAAAAATGTTCATTTCTTATAACCTTAGAGCTTGAGAGTATGAAAGGATAGGCGTAGAATCTCTACGTATCAGCCTATGACTGTTGGAAAAGGCGTAAAAATCTGATTGATTAATTGATTTTAGTTGACAAATTGGATTTGTCTACAATGCGCCTTATCTAAAGCGTTTTTTTAGGGAGAGATTTTTAAGAGATACTAGGCCTGCATAGCGGATAGGGGTATTTATAGCACTAAAGTTTGATATCAAGCTACTTACTTGTGGCAATACGTCGTGTAACAATCAAATTAACTGGCCAATAATCCCATTTTTAAACTTTTTTTTTACATTTTTATATTAAGCTACGTGTTTGTTTCATATTTGAACCTATGACTCTGAGTTTACACTACCACTACACCTTAGTCGCCTTAGGTATATAAATTTTATAGGGATTAATCTATTTAAATAAAAAAGTTCATAGGATTGTAGTGCAAATCGTTAATGTAGAAGTTTTTTTAACTATTACTCAAAGGGTGGTGGATGTCGATTTTTTATTCTTTGTCTATCCATGTAGAAATGCAGGCGTAATATCTTAACAGTATAAAGCTTCCTTAATCTATGATATATTGTATTAATTGGTATTACACTTGTAATAAATATGTATTTGTAAAAAAAATGTTAGTACATATAAGTATTAGAGATACATTTTTCAGGATTACATATATAAGTATACTGTTGTTTATGCAAACTGAGGAAGTAAACTGTCACGCGTTTTTTTGTACTGGTATAGATAGAAATATAGTAAAAAAAGAACTCTTTCTCATTTACATATAAAAAAAATCTATAATCATATAAAATCGATGATATGGCAAACATAATTACCCGAAAAAAAATGTAATAATAAAATTGTAGTAATAATCAAAATTCGCCAGATCTTTCCCTAATTAAGAAATACGACATTTTACTTTTTGTAATAATTAAAAATCCTAATATAAAAAAACTTACTTTTTTCACCGAAAACACAAATAAATTCACAGAATCACATACACTTGCACCATTCACTTCGCGCACGTCATCGCACGAGCACAGACTTACACATACTTAGGAACACACCGTGATGATACGCCGGTGGTTGTAAGGGGGATCTCTCAATAATAACAAAATGCAATTCAATAAATAGTATAGGCAGGAGACTTAGAAGAACACTCAATTATTAGCAACTCATCACTTCATCAAAGCAAAAGAACATCATTCATTTTGTATGGGGACTTAATTGTATTAACAGTTGCATATACATTTTAAAATAATTTGATGTACAGAGATTACAATGTAATTGGAATATGTCCTTTATTTTGCATAGTTTAGGTGTGCAAGAAGAAATGTTAATATGGCGTGTCTTTGTGATTGATAGACGAAACAAAATACTTTGGCAGGTATAGTGACTGCGACAGAGGCAGTCGTGAACTATTCGGTTGTTTCAGTCGTCATCACTAATGGACCTCCTCTTGCTTATCATCAGGCGGGACGATGTCAGATGTCGCGTCACAAGCACACTTTTGTACGTGTTCTTGTATAAATATTAGTATTGATAATATACAAACATTTAATTTAAATGAGACAGACCCAGGAGGTTGCCTAGTGCCCACAATCGTAAAGCTTGTATTAAGAGAATCGTGAAGGCGCTCCATTGTCTCTGCCTATCCCTGTGGGAAAACGGCGTGACAATTTGATTAATTCATTGATGATGCAATTTTTTATTTAATTCGATTCATTTTTTTATAGTTCAACATATTCGTATTACAGCACCGCTCCTGATGTTTAGTTGGAGTGTGATCCATGAATAGAGCTTCGCTATGCATTAGGCCAGCCTCGCTCAAACCGAAAATTGTCAAGCAGATCTATATTATTCACAAGTGGTGGTACTGCTTTCTGGGCAAATGACCAACTGTGCCTAAAAGTATTAAAAAAGTGTTTTTAGTTATTTTTTACGTTTTTTCTTTAAGGCGACCATGGTGTAGTGGCGATGCAATGGTCATGCAAACCGAGAGCACGGGTTCTAAACCACTTGCCAGTACCAATGTATCTTTGATATAATATATGTACTTTGTTCGTTCTGTTTCTATGATACAAGTACTTTAGTAGCTTAGTATAGAAATGTAAAATAATAATAAATAAATAAACAAAATGTAGTGTATTAGTAGTATATGTATAGTTAGAAATATTAGTTTGTGATATTGCGTGTTATAAAATTAATAATTTGTGAACTGCGAAAGGTCAAATTAAATTATAGCCCAAAAGAAGGCTGAGATATAAAGTCAGTTTAGTGCTGTCAAAATAATATTCAATAATAATAGCTAAACAATATTTTGATGGCTCATATATGTAAGGAGAGATATGAAAAAAAATGTCTTTTTCTAAGGTTGTAGGGTGGCGGCGATGGTTGTGCCCTCAAGTGAAAATCATTTGATTTTGCTAACACGAAAGTGGCATAATAATGTTTTTATCCTTTTGGGCCATTCTTTACATTGGCTGAATAGTATTATTTTATTAAACACATCAGACATTAATTCAAACAAAACGACAAAAACTAGTGAGGATTGAGACGAGACAATTTAGTTGACTGATAGATTTACATAGTCTCTAAGACGTAACATTAATTATTAGCCTTACTATACAAAGGGGAAATGTTGCCAGTCTCCTTGAAACTATCTCTGATGAGACGTCTCTAGAGAGGATCTTTTTTATTTATACTTGTGGTACCCAGTCTGCCGATCCGGGGTAGTCCGACCACTTACAAATATACAGACCCTGAAGTGATTTGGTCGCGTTTCGGGATCAGCTTGTAAGTTGCCGGTTCCAACTAGGCTGGCATAGTGGACGTGATTGCTACTTACAGGTATTGAATTGTAGTAGCAGTAGCATCCATTCATGGACTACACTCCAGCTTAACATTAAGCTGGGTGCTGTCAAATGTCGAGTCACAATAAAAAAAACATTCGTCCATGCATATTCGCACGCTGACTTGACTTAACTAAAATTTAAACTCCTGGAACTACGAGTTACGAGACGTCTCGCAACTTAATCACTTTTTTTCCGCTTATCGTCGTTTATTTTATTGCCCATTTGTAATTGAGATTTAAGATGTCGAAGTTAAAATTATATGATCTTCATATTTGGCACTTTCACCTTTATGCTAAGAGACTGTTAATGAGTTTTTTTATTATTATTTTGTATTAGCTAGACTGATTCATCTAAATATTGTTTTATTTTATTCTTGAGTTAAGACTTTTTTTAATTACTCTGTTACATTCCTTTCTCAATAACATAAACAGATCTAAAAAACAATAGTTAATATCAATATAATATGCGGCATATGGCTCCCCCTTTTGATGTTAAGCTGGGGTTCGGTCCATGAATAAAGGTGACTGCTACAGTCATCAAATATGCAGACCTAGTTGGAACCGACAACTAACAAGCAGATCCTGAAACGCGTCTAATTCACTTAACGGTTTCGGGGTCGGATTGGCAGACTACAGCCGGAGCAAATATCCGCCTCTTTTTTTAATAACAAATATTAGTAATATTTAATTTTTTGAATAAAAATATATCCAGTATCATATCAAATTGTCACGCCTTTTACTGACAGGAATAGGCAGAGACAATAGAGCGCCATTTGCCACAATCCTAACGCAACTTATTCACTTCTCCACATTCACGATTCTATACAAATAAAAGCTATTAAATAAATTTTGGCTTTGACCGGGAATCGAACCAGGGAATTTCTGCGTGTCGTCCAATTGATAATATAATACAACAATGATACTTTGTTGATAACTGGTTTCGCATACGAATTGTGTTGTTGGATGAAAGTGACTTCTGTTTTGCATTTGTATGTGATGTGCCACGCGCGCGCGCCCACCGCTGCCTGCCCCTGCGCAATGCGATTATGTACAATAATGGCCGTTATGGTGAAACTGGACACAATAAAATCATACGACCGTTTCACACGAGAAATGATACTTTCACAAAAATATATATAATATGTGATTTTTTTATATTAAAACAACTTATTTATTTTAAATTATGAAAAATAAATTTATAAAAATTTATGGATTAAAAAAATTTCATGCGGCTTACTATCGCGTTTATTTTGGCTTTGATTTTACAATTTTTTTTATTATTCCGACGTTTCGAGAGCTCAAAATCAAAACCAAAATAAACGCGATAGTAAGCCGCATAAAAATTGTATAATTCATTAATTAATGTTCGCGCAAAATCTAAGAAAGTACTTTATAGGAATTTATTTTGTCTATCAAGTATTTTTTGTTAACATTAAAATAAACAATATGTAATGCCTGTGGCCGGCATAATGACAGCGACTGAGGTAATCGTGATCTGAGTCGGCTTTTTCAATAGTCAGCACTCTTGGACTTCCTATTGCTTATCATTATGCAAGATGTCGCGACTAAATTAAAAAAAAAAACAACACTTTTTCTTAAGTATTGAGGAAACAAATTGTTTTTTTTTTATAGTTAAATTAGTTAGGGTGGAACTATTTATATTGGACCGCACAATGTATCATTATGGGACCCATGTTTCAATTGATAACTGTATGTAGGCACTGATTGTATCCACTTTTTTTTTAATAACGTGAGTGGAAAGATATATCAGCCAGAGTACCAGAGTTCTCTATTCATTTTTTTTTATCATCTTTATGTATTAAGAGTGATAGACAGTGGTGCCCAGTCTACCGATCCGGAGTAGTACCACCACTTACAAGTATACAGACCGAGACATGACTTAGTCGCGTTTCGGGATCAGATTGTAACTAGCCGGTTCCAACTAGGCCGGCATAGTGGATGTGATTGCTACTCACAGTTATTAAATGGTAGCAGCAGTGACATCCATTCATGGACCACACTCCAGCTAGACATTAGGCGGAGTGCTGTCGTATGTCGAGTTACAAGACCATAGGACCACAAGGCCAATTGTATCCACCATAGTGACCTAGCTAGACTAAAGCATTTTTCTTGCTGATCCTGAAGAGTGTTATCAATACAAACGACCGTGAATGCTTATAACCATTATTAACATTTAATCTAATCCTAATATTTACATAATAAATTCATGTTAAAAATTTCCATATTAAATATCCTACCATTGTCACTGTTTACCTCCGTGAGAAGTTGTTGCCGTGAGAATATTTAACTACTACGAGTATTGTATTTAAATTTTTAATGTGCTTCAATAAAATGTTGTACATTTCTAATTTTATATTAATTAGATTTTAGTAATGATTGATGTAAAGACTTGGAGGAAGAAAATTTAGATTTTTTGACTTGAGACCAGTATAAAAGTTGTCGGAATTAATTGAGAGGATGCAATCGCAACTTCAGCTGCAGTTGCTTCGATAACTGGATCGTACTCCAAATTTAGTTACATGGCGGCCTTGACCTGCCTGATAGTAGACATGATGGAAGTTCAAGAGTGCTGAAAAAACCGGCTGAAAAAACCGAATCAGTTCAGGGCTGCCTCAGTCGCCGATCACTATTAGCCAAATACATATTTAGGCGACCGTGGTGTAGTGGCAGTGCAATGGTTACGCAAACCGAGAGCACGAGTTCGAAACTACTCACCGGTACCAATGTATCTTCGATATATGTACTTTGGTTGTCCTGTTTTGAACCATACAAGCACCTTAGTAGCTTAGTATAGAAATGTAAATAAAAAATAGAAATATGTTTCATATAAAAAAATATTTGTGCTTCATATGTTTTTTATATTGTAATGGTCCCCTTTTCTCATCGAAACGCACCGATTGATCTCATTTTTACAATAATAAAAATGTCCTCCAGTTATTATCTTTTATGCTAATAATGGCGATCACGTGTTACGCAACAACACACTTGTTACAATTTCACTCAACATCGTTAGCCATTTATTACTATAAATGTCACTACTCGCAATGAAGGCAGTGCCGGATTAGCCACGTAGCAAATGCTACGGGCCCCACGAATTTGGGGGCTCTGCACTCCAACGCCTGTCTGAACGTAATAAAAAAAAAATATTTACATAGGAGCGTAAAATATCTTGCATGCCTTAAACGCGAAGCTTAGGCTATGCTTCACTTCCACTTCCACCATCTAAGTCGATATTAAAAGTGTTATCTCTAAATTTTCCCATATTAAACCCAAAAAAGTTTATTTGTAACAGTTTTTTTTTATTAATACCCTAAACTTGAGAATCTAAAGCAAACCAAGGGCCCTTTAACAGAATTTGCTATAGGCCCCGCGCTGTCTTAATCTGGCACTGAATAAAGGTAGTAGAGAGCTTTTAGAGTGGTTGGCAACTGCAGGTGACGGCACATGAAAAGTTACATTACTTTTCTTAAATATTAATGTCTAATAATGGTGGAATTGTTATCTAGTAATCATTTTTAAGTAAATCGAGTATAGACAAGTGATTTAAATATGTGAAACGTGTTATCCCCAAGACTCCTTCCGAAGTGTTAGTAGGTAAGGGCTTTCCGCCGCTTTACTAAGACGATCATCATCAACATCACTATCATCGTCATCCTGTGATGAATCACTCGCGTGGTTCATCTTCATATATTTAGGTACTTGTATTTACTTGAGAATGTTTTAACATTGAACCATAGTTTTACTTTGACACTGGCAAGTTAAATACTAAGCCATAAAAAAGGTAACATATTTTTGACTGGCATAGTGATGGCGACTGAGGCAGCCGTGAACTGAGGCGTTTTTTTTTCAGTTGCTGGATATCTAGGACCTCCCCTTGCTTACCACCAGGCAAATTAAGGACAGATGTCGAATCACAATTGTTTTTTTTAATAAGGATGTAGTGAACCTGTATTATAAACTAAGACTGGATTTTTCATCTTGCCTTACTTTCAGGCAAGTCGAGATCCGATGTAGCGTTACAATCAATGTAATACATAGATTTGTATAAATAACACTAACATTCTTTGTTTATTGTGACTCGACATCTGACCTCATCACGCCTGATGATAAGCAAGAGGAGGTCCAAGAGTGACGACGACTAAGAAAAACACAGTATACCACAGTATCTTCGAAGTAAGTACTTTGGCCGCCCAGTTTCTATGATACAAGTTTGTTTAATAGTTTAGTAAAGAAAATCTATAAGTAATATAATATGAATAATTAATTATAACGTATCGCAATTTGTTTATTTATAAAAACATGTTAAATGATATTAATCTAAAAGATGTTTTCATAATGGTAAGTTAATTAATAATTTTGTTAAGAATCCATGACAAATTGCAAACAGCTAACATTAACATGTGATCGCCATCTTGCCTGCGCGCTCAATGTCGATATTATTGACACATGTAGTGATGCACTCACATTGATATATCGATAATTATAAACCATAAAATGTTTAAAAAATAGATTTCTTTCTTATTGTTATGTATTAGATGGGAACACATAATAAAAGGTTGTATTGGCTTTAACTCTTTTAATGGTTAACACTCTGATGCCTGCCCATAATGAACGCCTTAACAACACTGCGTTATTTGTGGTACTACCCACAAACACAAATACATTACACGTATGTACTGTCCTATGTTACATAAGTTATGTATTATCCTGCCTAGTGTTAGGTCGATGCTGGCCTAATTAGAAACCGGCAACTCAAAACGCGACAGTCATTTTACAGTATGTACAATTGAGAGTACTGGTACTAACCTGGGTCAGCAGACTGGGCATATGACTACAATTGTTTGCCTACTACCCAACAACCAGACCCGGAGCAAATAACACCCTCATTTTTATTTATTAACGAAAATTGTTATAATCAATTAATTAATTAAAACGTTATAAAACATTGAAACAGACACAAATTTGCTTCGACCTGGAATCGAACCCGGGACTTTACGCGTAACGGGACTAGTGTGCTAACCAATACGCCACGTATGTCGTCAAAATATTCATAAGCAGCGGTCTACTTGAAGCGACCGTGGTGTAGTGGCAGTGCAATGGATACGCAAACCGAGAGCACGAGTTCGAGACCACCCATCGGTACCAATGTATCCTTGATATATTATGTACTTTGGTTGTCCTGTTTCTATGATACAAGCACTTTAGTAGCTTAGTATAAAAATGTAAGAAAAATATATCTACTATTAAGCACAGGAATGAATTTCAGAAGAGCATAAAATGCGCAGTTATTTGATTGTATTTGTTAAATATCTAGTTATCGATGTTTATTGCATCACTAGTAGTGCGGCTTCCTTTGATGTGTATCTAGTGAGGTGACATGTCGCACCGGATAATCCGATTAAGTCGATGATTTCGATTTAATTATTATTACATAATAATCTATTGAGAGACACGGCCTCGCGACTGCACTTTCATTTTTATACAAAAGAGTGTCACTTAATCTCAACTAAGCGTGGGGTTTAATAGCTCTTCTGGATTATTGTTTCTCTTTTTTTATTGTGACTCGACCTTGCTTCGATTTGCCTGATGGTTAGCAAGAGGACGTGCAAAAGCGTCGACGACTGGAAGAACTGTCCCAATTCACGGTGGCTCACATGCCGTCACAATGCCAGATAAAATTTAATTCTTTTTGAATTAAACAAATTTTATGCGGCTTACTATCGCGTTTATTTTGGTATTGATTTTACAATTTTTTATTATTCCGACGTTTCGAGAGCTTTGCAGCCATCGTGGTCACGGAGATACTGAGGTGTTGGTCGTCCTATTGGTTGATGCTGTTATTGTTTCCAAAACTACCCCGTTTAATGTTTAGATTTTGTTTTAAAATCAAAACCAAAATAAACGCGATAGTAAGCCGCATAAAATTTGTTTAATTCATTAGATTTTAGTTTAGTTTGTTTTATACCGCGTTGGTGATGTTTGTTTTATTTTGACGCGACGTTTTAAAGGATCAGCCATTAAAACGTCGACCACGGTGACTGCTATGTGCTGTTATGTTAGTAAAGCAAATCAAATACGTATCAAATGGAATCACCATCTGAATTGTGGATCGCACCGTGGCTGACCTTTATGATACCAAGGTATATACCGAGTTTTTATTTTATTGTGACTCGGCATCTGACCTCGGCTCGCCTGGTGGTGGACTAAGAGGAGGTCCAAGAGTGCCGAAGACCAAAAAAGATGGCTCTTCACGTATCGCTTGAAGTATCCAAGCGTATAGGATGGAGAAAACACATGGGCTGGCAAAGCATTCCACTTGTCGATTGTTCTACAAACGATCCTAAAATCGAACGCCATCTTTTACCATGACACAATCCATGATAAGGTAAACCTATAAACCTGCCTAGAAACTATTTAACGTAACTGTTTTATTAGTCAATATGGCCGGTTTAGTAGAATGTATCATTCTAGTGTGTGCCCTAAGCCCTAGTCTGATTAGAATCGTCCTAAATAGGTAGAAGTAAACCTGCCAATATGCGCCCGATATGTGAACGGGCGATAGCAGGACGACATTTGCAATAGGGTTCACACACATGTAATATTGATAAATAATTAAAATATACCTACCAACAGTTTTGGTAAAAATCATCATCATCATTAGCCAGAAGGCGTCCACTGCTGAACATAGGCCTTCCCCTTAGAACGCCATTCCGAACGATAAAATGCCAGTTGCATCCACCTGTTATTCTTGACTTTCACAATATCGTCAGTCCACCTAGTGGGAGGCCTACCTACGCTGCGTCTTCCGCTTCATGGTCTCCACTCTAGAACCTTTCTTCCCCATCGGTTGTGGGTTTTTCGAGCGATGGTGAGAATGCTGCATGTAAAATTTTAATATTACTATAATAGTATTTTCTTAGATTTTGCGCGAATATTGATTATTGAATTAAACAATAATTATGCGGCTTACTATCGCATTTATTTTGGTTTTGATTTTACATTTTTTTTTATTATTCCGACGTTTTGTGAGCTTTGCAGCCATCGTGGTCACGGAGACCACGATGTATCTTCTCCTTATGTTAAATCAATGAGTATGATAAACTTTGAATATATTTTCGTTTTTGTTATTGTGTGTGAACCCTATAAGCATAAGTGAATGTGTTTGCATACAATGGAGACAGAGATTTAATGCACCAACGCAAATGCTATATTATACATGCATACATATACAAGTATATTACAACAGAGATAGGCAGCTACTACTCATTCAGATGTGCTATTTCTAATTAGGCGACCGTGGTGTAGTGGTAGTGCAGAGCAATGGGGACGCAAACCGAGAGCACGGGTTTAAAATTATTTGCCAGTACCAATGTATATTTAATATATGTACTTTGGTGGTCTTGTTTCTATGATACAAGCACTTTAGTAGCTTAGTATAGAAATCTAAAAATAATAATAATTGGATTTGCCTCTAGTATGCCAAACTGATGTATGTTTGTTCGTCCTGTATCTATAATACTCGTACAAGTATTATAGATATCCTGTAGATAAGAATTTTTACATTTATATTTAGTAGGTTTTAATAGAAAAATGTAAAATAATAATAATAATCGACGCGCCTTATGTTAACTGTGAATTTCCTTCTAGAATGCTTAAGTGCTTACCCCGACCACGGCGGTTGTCATGGGGGTACAAAGACAAGGCAGAAAGCATATAAGATAATAAAATATAGTGAAATTAATAAATTTGTAAAATATGACATCTACAACATAGTTTCGACTGAAAATGTCATTTTTTTTATAATTTCTTATAATTGGATTTAGTTTACATAATACTTAACTTTTTCTATTTCATAATTATTATTCTTTTTTTCCTTTTTTTCTCGATACTGCAATTATTATTATAAATTTAATAAAATAATATAAGGTTTGCAAATCGAAATAGAAATTACTTTAATTGTATCTGACATATCCGCTGTGGTTAACTATAATTAAAATAACACTTACAGCCGGTTGTACCAAAAATTATAATTTACGAATTTGTTAAAAGTATCGTATAAGTAAAAGAATAATGGGTTGCACCACTCTTTAACTTCACATTTTACATTTACGTATAACGGATATTTTATACAGAACTAAAGGACATCATTCATTTTAGGTTTATATGTTCATTTCAGGTTGTTATTTCTAATGATAAAAACATATATAAATGGTAGTTTCGATATAAAATTATTAACAACCCAATTCACGATTTTACGATCACTGTTAGACGTTGTAATGTTACTTATTTTAAGATTACTGATTATGTTGTTGTTAAGCTAAATATATAAATAAATAAATATCATCCTCGACCACAACGTACAAATAATAAAAATAAACGGCACAAAATGAAATTAATAACATATGACAGAATCATTAGCTATATTAAAAGTTGCAGATAATATTTAAATTGCCGATTATAATCTAAAAAGCTATTTCCTTATCATACTATTTTATCATTATCTTACACTTTATATACATTAGAGTGCGTATTGCTCTGTGACTGCTATACACGTTGTAAGCAGACAACGAAGCGCCACTTGCCACGATCCTGACACAACTGCCACGCTTCCCTCACATTCATAATTCTCTTCATACAAGCTCAACGGTTATTGGCACTAGGCAACTTGAGGATGTCTTTTAATGTGGCAAAAATACTTTAATAGAAGAGTTTATTACTTTTTATTTACAATTTTTATTACTAAAGAGCTTATACTAAGCTACTAAAGTACTTGTATCATAGAAACAGGACGACCTATACATTGGCATCTTTTGGCCATTGCAGTACCACTACACCATGGTCGCCTATAACAAATCGCATTATTATTTCTACTACGCGCCCCAGGCTCAGTATCAGAATATTTAGGTTGCCTAATAATTAATTGTACATTTTCTTTGGCAAGCTCAGAGGCAACCGTCAACCGAGTCGTTTTTTCAGTCGTTGGCATTCTTGGACCTCTGGCAATTGCTATCTTCAGGCAAGTCAACGTATTGGGCGGGTACTGAAATGCCAATGCATCTTTTTTCTTGGTTTTATTTTAGTAATTTTTTAATCTTTAATTTCTGTAACTTCATAAATCGATTGTATAATTATAAAGTAATATTTTTTTATATATTTTTATGCCAATGTATGTATTTTTTATTATATATTTTGTCGTTCGGAATGGCGTTCTAAGGGGGAGGCCTATGTTCAGCAGTGGACGCCTTCTGGCTGATGATGATGATGACTATGCTATACTACAACTAAAACTGCTTGTATCATAGAAACAGAACAACCAAAATACATATATCAAAGATACATTGGTACCGGTGAGTGGTTTCGAACTCGTGCTCTCGGCTTACGTAGCCATTGCACTGCCATTACGCCACGGTATACTAATCAATAAAGGCTATTATAAAAGCATTCAACATATTTTTATACTCACTGTTCATACATTCGTTAACGGTTCGTACTATTACAAGTACTCTGTTTAATCTCGAAGATCATTATATTTTAAGGAATTGTTAGGCAAATTAAATCTTTATTAATAAAGTATTAAGGGTCATTTTAATAATGTATTTTTGTGTGGGTAATTAATTATGTATATGGTTATTATGACAAGTATTTGCTACCAGTGTTCTTTATCTACTTATATACATCTATTGTCTATGTCTCAGACTAAGAAATAAAAGGAATCGTTGCTTACGATTGTAGTTAAACCACACTATTGCATGAGTGATCGCCACGTAATACATCTAACGAATCAGTGTATTGTGTCTTGACATATGTCATATAACAGCACCTACCTGATGGTAAACTGATACTAGGAAACTGCTACTAAGCAACTGCTACTACAATGTTAATAACAGTAAGTAGCCGTTAATTTCACTGTGCCAGCCTAGTTGAAACCGGCAACTTACAAGCTAATCCCGAAACACCACTAAGTATACCATGGTATACTATCCCGGATGGGCAGACTAGGTACAGTCAGCATCAGATATATCTGAGCACGCAAGATGCTCTGATGCTAACTGTACCACTCCATACCATTCTTTGACAACCAGGCCCGTAACAAAGAAGGAGCACCTTAAATTAAAGGAGCATTAAAATTAAATATTTAATTTTAAATTAAACAAACAACTTTTATGCGGCTTACTATCGGGTTTACTTTAATTATATTAAGCCGCATATAATTTAGTTTAGATCAATAATCAATGTTCGCGCAAAATCTAAAAAAATACTTTTTTTTAATATTTTTATTTATAAACTCTTTATTGCACAAAATAAGGCCTAATGCCTTAGGCATTATTTACCAGATAACCTTTGTTGTGTTGTGCTGTGATTGGCTGCTAATGCTATGATTCAAATGTTTCCTCCTGGTAATCGAACCCAGGAAATCTAAAGCATACTTGTCGCCACAACTTCGACAAACACATTTCGCTTGGAACGCTTGACTTATTGCCGATCTCCGCCTTTCTTTTTTTGTATGTCTACGTATGTAACTTAAGCAGAGATAATATTTCAATAGTGATAATGATCCGTGAGCTAAAAGCTTTGATTTATTATTATTATTATTAATATTAGAAATGTCATTAGTGAATGATAAAATGTATTTATGACAACATTTCATTATATTATAGCGTAAGGCGATCGTTGTGTAGTGGTATAGATCTCGGCAGAAAAAAAGAGCGATGACATAGAGCATAACTTAATTTAGTATTTATAATTAATTTTGACTGTATATATTTAATATTTGCATGTTTTTGAATTGGTTGCATATTGGCAAAAGAACATAAATATTTCATTATCAATGTGAAATTATGTTAACTGTAAATATGCCTAATGAATAAATAAATAACGTGTTTTATTACCTACTTACTTTTTGTTTTACGAATTTCATATTATTATTAGTTGTGTGCACGACTGTATAGATAGGCGGACTTGCTCCCACCGCAGTTGTTCAGAGCTCTTCTAATCTGCCAATCCTAATACTGCGCAGCTCCAAAATTGTAAACTTATCTGCCGGGATTTATAGTGCAATGGTCACGCAAACCGAGAGCACGGGTTCAAAACCACTTGGTACTTTGGTTGTCCCTGGAAAGGATGAGTGAAAGTAGATTGACGAAAGGAATTTTTAAATCTCATGTGAATGGATACGTTAAACAAGGCAGGCCCGTAAGGGTATTTTCCAACCAAATCAGAGACATCCTCAAGAAAGCTAGGTTGCCTAGTGCCCATTACCATAGAGCCTGTATGAAGAGAATTATGGATGTGAAGGAAGTGAGGGAGTTGTGTAGAGATCGTGGTAAATGGCGCTCCATTGTCTCTGCCTATCCCTGTGGGAAAAAGGCGTGACAATTTGATTGATTGATTGATTAATGGAGTTCAACTGTCAAAAGGAGGCTCCCTGAACATCACAGCCTACCACACTGATTTCATTATTTTTTATAGTCTTGAGTGACTGTTAACATAGGCACCACTATGCTTGCCCAATAGTGATGTGAAAGGCACCAAATGTAATAATTACTTAATAACACAAACGAATAATACTTTCAACAAATAAAACAATATAACGAAGCCTTCCACGAATCATGCCATATATGCAAATATGTAACTTTACAAATTAATGTTCAACTGCAAATTGTTAATCAATCAATCAAATTGTCACGCCTTTTTCCCACAGGCAGGGACAATGGAGCGCCACTTGCCACGGTCCTGACACAGCTCCCTCGCTTCCTCTCACATCTACTATTCCCTTCATACAAGCTCTACGCTTATGGGCACTAGGCCACCCAGCTTTGTTGAGGATGTCAACGATTTGGTCGGAAAACACCCTGCCTTGTTTAAGGCATCCATCCACATCAGATTTTTTTTTCATTCGTCCTTTCGTCAATCTACTTTCACTCATTCTTTCCATGTGCCCGAACCATTGGAGCATTCCTTTGTCAATCCTTGTCACTACATCTTCTTTTAAACCACATCTATCTGCAAATTGTAAACTAGGCAATTCGTTTTGTTTTAACTACGGCATTAGGAAACACGCATGGCGCATTCGTTAGCACATCAGTCCGTTAGCTTAGTAAAAAAAAAAAAAAATTGCGCTGGCCTTTTTTTTTAACTTTTAGTTATATATTTCAAGTATTGTTGCGCTCCCTGACAATGCGCTTATGATGTTATTCGAATGAGCTCTCAGAATTTCTCGATCTAAAGTTGATATAATTTCTGAGTAAAACGAAACCACGACATAATTGGATGAGCATTTTAAACCTTTACCAAGCGACTCTTTTGCGATTAAATAAACGTTTTGTACATTTCTCGCTTTGTAATAGTCAAATTACTTTTACTGTTATAACCACAGATTTAGAATGCACGCATTCTAAATCTAAACACCTTTAGGCGGCATAGTGGCGGTGACGCCGTGAAAACTCGGTTCTTGCAGTCGTCGGCACTCTTGGATTTCTTCTAGCTTACCATCAAGCAGGTCAATGTCTGATATCAAGTCACAATATTTAAAAAAAATAAAGCGATCTATTTGATGCTTGATGTAAATCATCTATGTTTAAGTTTTTATTGTAACTCAACATCTGACCTCGATATCCGTGTTATAGGCGATAAATGTCTCTACGATTCTATACATTGTCTACACCAACGATATCCCCATCCCTAAAGATGACAAGTTAGGACTATTCGCCAATGACACGGCCCTATTCCACACAAATCCCACATCAAATTGACACTCCTATCGATGCAAAGTGCGATTGACGCTCTCGGCATCTGGTTCCGGAAATGGCGCAAAGACGTCAATCCGCAAGAGTGTCGCGATCAAATTCGGCCGTTCTCGCGGAAATCACCGAATCCGCTCCAACTATACAACTCACCCATTACGTGACTTTACCTGACTTTGGATTTAATTTAATTTCTCATGGATCACTAGCTCTACGAGGGTCCACCTTTTACCCGCGCAAGGAATACAGCAATTTTATCTTTAGACAAAACATGTCTCTGCGATGTTGCAGGGGCTCCAGAGTTTGCGTGACCTCTGCATCGCCTCATAAATACGGTTGGGCTCCCGCTTGTTCGGTGATCGCTGTAAACCGGCCGGGCAATGGGCTTCGAAATGAATTGCGTAAATCATTAACAGAAGAGTATTATGAATTTTTTCAAGAAGAATTAACTAATGTTTCATTTTAACTTACTATTTTTCTTATGGTTGTAATTTTAATAATGTACATTTTTGACCTTATGCTTTAATTTAAAAATTTAATAAAGACACCAAGTTTAAACATGTGTTTTATTACTACGAGTATTAAATTTGGCATACTATAATCCTGATGCCTCGATAATCCGGAAATGGACTTGTTTTTGCCTCTCCGCATTAACGAGGCCCTAATAGAACAATTGACAAGTGGAATGCTTTGCCAGCTCATGTGTTCTCTCCGTTCTATGACTTATGATCCTATGATCCTTCAAGCGATGCGTGCGACTGAAGCAGCCGTGAATAAACTCGGTTTGTTCAGTTGTCGTTACTTTTGGACCTCCTCTTGCTTATCATCGGGCGGTCGAGGTCAGATGACGTGTCACAATAAAAAAAAATAGAAATAATACAAAGTGTCAATGTACGAGTAAGTGGAACGTTGCTTTTGTATTCGTGTGATGATCTTGTTTATTATATTGCTGTTATTATTTCGCTGTTTATACTTTTGCTTTGTGACACTCTTGTATGCAACGTTGACAATTATATAAATAGGTACATTCACTTAATTAATATGGTACTTGCTACTTACAAATTACTCCAAATTAAATTCATTACAATTATGACGACAGGCGTGGACGAACGGTTAGCGATTGTTTTGTTGCGGGTTTCAATCCCGGTCGGAGCAATTTTTTGTTTTATAGCTTTTATTCGTAATATTTAATAATTATATTAAATAATGCAAATATTTATTAATAAATAACGAATAAGAGGTAGATATTAGTTTCGGGTCTGGTTATCAAAGAGTGGTGGGCAATGGTACCCAGTCTGCCGATCCGGGGTAGTACCACCACTTACAATGAATAGAGGTGACTGCTATTTATTTAACTGTAGTAGTAGTCACATCCACTATGCCGGCCTAATTGGAACTGGCAACTTACAACCTGATCCCGTATAGGTAGACTAACCGATGATCACTATCTGCCTCCTTATACCATGATTATTTCAGTTGCAATCTATTCCATTTAAATGTTTTGTAAATACTCCAATACCTACGTATTGGTTATAGGTTAATACCTACGTCAACATAGATTGTAATATATATATACATAAATATATAACTATACATATCACTACAACATGTATCCATTTAATAATAATTACACACAAACAGTTAAATCAATATGTCAACTAACCACTAGGGATTCACCACGCAACAAAACGCATATATCGATTCATTTATTTTTCATAATATCCTTGTATTATTGTGACTAGACATAGGTCAGCACCCTACCTGATGTTAGGCTGGAATAGATATATATTAATAATAATAGTAATCTTTATTAAAATAAGTAAGCCTATGTACAACATTTGTCTTTGTACCGAAAGTAGTTGGGGAACTGTATCTTCGGTTACAATCGAGTTTACAAAACATTATTATTGGACACTTTTTACATATACTACAAAATATAAACCTAAGTGTTAGTATTAGATGTAGTGTGTGTGTGTGTGTGTATGTATGTGTGTGTGTGTGTGTGGTCCTCTAGTTGTGTAAAATATACGATTCTTCATTTAGTTACATTCAATATTTTCTCTGTATCATTATAATTCAAATGTAATAACCACAAAAATAAAGTAAATACTTACAATGGTCATACAAACGCGTTAAAAACCATTTGCGATCAAAGAACATTAGAACAAAGAACCGACTAATGTTCAATAAATTAAAATAATTGAGAGTATCGATAGTAATATCTATGTCCGTGCCTATTTGGCGAGCTCGTTGTAATTGCCACGGACAAGCAATGCGCGCAGCATGCACTTAAACAACTCAAATACAATTATAATATGTATATGGACTACATACTCACTAATAGTACTTGCCCCGACACGCACGCAAGGGGAGATCCAAGAGAGCCGACGCCTGATGAAAACAATTCAGTTTACGGCTGCCCTTGAACGCCGTCTTTATGCCGGCCAGAGTTTTCACGCTTCGCTTCAACGATAAAGAGTTGTATTTAAAAAAGTTAGCTTCGCTTAAAAATAAAGTTATATATAAACAGTTATATTAAAAAGTTGTTTATACTGTGTTTTTTCTTACTTGGCACAACTAGTAAACAAACATGAAAATCACCATTTCCAATGCCCTTCTTCTAAGGAAATTGTTTACTACTGTTTTATTCTATTGAATAAACATACACAATGTTGCATTTTCTTAGATTTTGCGCGAACATTGATTAATGAATTAAACAAATTTTTATGCGGCTTACTATCGCGTTTATTTTGGTTTTGATTTTACAAATTGTAAATTGTAAAATCAAAACCAAAGTAAGCCGCATAAAAATTTGTTTAATTCATACACAATGTTATTAAAATTACACACATAAATACATTATTTTCATCAATAACTATTTATATGAAAACGGTATATTCACAAATGACAAATGTTGTGCCGCAATAATAATAATAAAAACATATTCAAAGTAATTCCTAGATATTTTTTTATATTCGTATTAATTCGCGTCACTAGTAATTGTTTTTTATTGTTAATCCGTCATTATTCCTAAAGTTTGTTTACTACTTTTGCCAAGTAAGGAGAAATGTGCAGTAGGTGAAATAGCAAATTGTATTTTCTATGGGATAATAAAGTATTATCTTAGATTTTGCGCAAACAAATGATTAATGAAGTAAACAAATTTTATGCGGCATACTATCGCGTTTATGGTAGTTTTGATTTTATATTTTTTTATTATTTCGACGTTTCGTGAGCTTTGCAACTCACTGCAAAATTAGTTTACTTCATATGGCGAATACTTGTGCTGGCTATTGTCGATTGTTCGACAAAGTAACGACGACACCACTGTTATTTTTTTAAATTTTGCTGACTGCAGTAAATATTTAGAGTATTTTTCCAGTGTGCATGATATAAGTGAATTGTCAAAGTAAAAAAGCTTGACAGATGGGTGCCTAAAAATACGCGTCGATGCTCAACAGACACAGAAACAGTATTGTTACTTGCGAACAACGCCCTAAACGAAAAATGATCCTTATAAAAGTGACGCTGTTTGGTGTTGTTATGCAGGTGCGTATGATCAAAGCCTCTCACTAAACGCGGATAAGTATTATTTAAATTACTATTTAATTATAGTGTTTATGCATCAATAGCCAACTTAATTAATTATAATATTTTAGTGAATTGAACTTTCTAATTATGTTCACGTGTGTGTTAGGTAATGCCACCAAAGTTAGTAAAGGTCACCAAATTACTTATTATAAACCTATACATGTTATAATTGCTCACAAACTCACCTGTCAAACACGCGTCAAAGTCAAAGCAACTTGTCATCGGACGTCAAAATGTGATGACACAATAGAGATTATAAGTGTAGACTATACAACTTGCTAGTGGCTTAAAGTGATTCAGTTGCGTTGCGGTTACAGCTTTTTAGAGGATTTTTGTCTATTGTGAGTCGACATCTGATTACGCCTGAGCAAGAGGAGTTCCAAGAGTGTCGGCGACTGTAAAGCTAAGTTTGTACGGTTGCCCTATTCCTATACCGGCGAAAGGTGCTTTTTCACGCATCGCTTAAAAGATCCAAGGTTATAGGATGAAGAGAACACATGGACTAGTAAAGCATTCCACTTTTCGTTTGTTTTACAAAGAAACGAAGCATCGAACATTTTGATGCGTATGCTTCCGGGTATTACGTGTCTAAAAAGACGAGGTAGGAACAAGGTTAAAGAGCTCCTCGGAACATTCTCCGTGGTATAGGCTATAGAGGACGCACAGAGCCGCCATGTCTGCGAAGTTAATTGAGTTAGGAATGTGAGTTGCCCTGTAGAGTGGTAGGCAGTGGTACCCAGTCTGCCGATCCGGGGTAGTACCACTACCTACAAGTATACAGACCGTGAAGTGATTTGGTCGCGTTCCGGGATTAGCTTGTAAGTTGCCGGTTCCAACTAGGCCGGCATAGTGGATGTGACTGCTACTCACAGTTATTGAATTGTAGTAGCAGTGACATCCATTCATAGACCACACTCCAGCTTAACATCAAGTGCTCATAGCTGATGAGATGTAGGTGAATGCGAGTGCTGGTGGGCTTAACATCATGTGGTGTGTCGTCATAATAACAATGATGTTAACTCGTTTGCATGAGCCAAGTATTAAACGCATAATAAAATCCAGTTTTGTATGACATTCCATAATAATTGTAACAAGAAATCATTTAAAGCACTATATACACCGTTACATATGAACATGCTTACAATGTCAACATTCAACAATACTGTGATTTCCCTTTTTACATTTACATACTTACTAAAAGTGCTTTCATAAGGCGACCATGGTGTAGTGGCAGTGCAATGGTTACACAAACCGAGAGCACGAGTTCGAAAACACCCACCGGTACCAATGTATCTTTGATATATGTTCTTTGGTTGTCCTGTTTCTATGATTTCTATACTAGTAGCTTAGTATAGAAATGTAAAAAATAAATAAATAGAAGCTGGACGTCCAAAGATACATTGGTACAATAGAGTGTCTTGAACTGAGGACTCTCAGTTTGCGAGATCATTTCAGTACCACTACACCACGTTAGCCTTTGCCGTTCATCTCATTTGTATGAGATTGGCCGGCATAGTGACGGCGACTAACTGTAAAATAAAACACTTTTTTCAGTCGTGGATAGACTCCCTTTAGTAAATTAGGGAATATTCGTTCAAATGGCGCGTTTCAATAAAAATAAATCAATAAGACTAAATTGCGAGAAAATTCACATTCACATGTGAAAGAAGCGAGAGAGTTGTGTCAGGAACGTGTAAGGTTACACTAAGTTGTCTCTGTCTATCTCTATTGGAATTTAATAAATAATAATGTAAGCTATGTGTTAACACTAAAAAAACTTTATTTTGTACCTTCATTAAAGTAAGATGTGGGAAGAGTTGTGTCAGGATCGCGGAAAGTGGCGCTTCTTTATCACTGCCTATCCCTGTGTGAAAATGGGAGTGATTGATTAGATCTTTATTTTCAGTTCATACAAACACAATTGATACAGACTATAGCAGCCTCTCGAATGTAATTGAATTTTGTGTGCAATGTCTGAGTGAGGTTTTTTATTGTGTTGTTTTTAATTTTTGGTCAATTGATTGTCTATACTTGTTTTTGTCATCGCGTTTGACATATTTGACATTACTTTGACATCATTATTTATGTCAAGCACAGTATTAATGACAATAATGTTGGCATGTTATTTAATTTAAGAATATATAAAGAATGCATTCAAAACATACCAAAGATGTTCACCAATGGTAATTAGTATACAGAATCACAATCTATAATGCAGCATCCTCTAATACGAATTCGTCTTTGATATTTTATGATATATATTTTAAGCTGCCTAGTGCCCATAACCATAGAGCTTGTATGAAGAGAATTGTAGATGTGAAGGAAGCGAGGGAGTTGTATCAGGATCGTGGCAAGTGGCGCTCCATTGTCTCTGCCTATCCCTGTGGGAAAAAGGCGTGACAATTTGATTGATTGATTGATATTTTAAGCTTGGTGTAAAGGCATCCTAAAGAGGTGCGCTTTAGAAGAAATTGCCAAGAAACTCATTTTTTTTCTAATCCTTGAAACGCCAAATATATCTAAGTTAAAGAATAAGTAAATGAGCACCCATGGGCATTACATCATCACACAAGGCTACTGTTGTACGTACCATCAAGAAATTTACACGTAGATTTCCAATAATAGATGTAGTGACAAAGATTGATATAGGAATTCTTCGATGGTTTGCAGGATGAGTAAAAGTTGTGACGAAAGGAATTTATAAATGAGAATGGATGCGTTGAACAAGGCAGGCCCTCGGAGGGTGTTTCCCGTCCAAATCGGAGACATCATAAAAAGCTGGGTTACCTAGTGCCCATAACCGTAGAGCGTATAAAGAAAATGGTGGATGTGAGGGAAGTGAGGGAGTTGTGTCAGGATCGTGACAAGTGGCGGTTCTTTTTCTCTGCCTATCCCTGTGGTAAAAAGCCGTGACAATTTAATTGATTTGTTTCCAAAGAGATCGCATTTTAATGTTAAGAGTGCAACAAAAAGTATGGTGCACGCCAATGGGCGTTTAAATCACAATTAACACGTCCTCAATCGTTTGAAGTAAATATATGAGTAAGCGTAAATAAAACATATATGGTTAGTACAAGAAAAACATGTCCATTATTTTTAGTAGTCAGTACAACATTTCCGTTTAAATTAAATCAAATAAACTCCACAATTTATAACAGAATTAGACTAGACGTTTACTAACTTACATATTCTTGAATGATTCTATAACGAATTTGTATTGTGTTCGGGCTAAATTCCAAATTTTATATTAAATTATATTCTTTTTAAAGTGTTTAGATTGCTATTCTGTAAATAAATAATACAAAGCAAACTATAATATTTGCGTACAATGAAATATAATAATAACATTTATATATTCACGAGTTATGCAAATCACATATTTATTACTTATCAAATAAATGTAAATCACGATTGAGATATACCAAGAATATCGCTGCGCAGTTAGTATCAAACCGGTCCTGAGAGTGAACCCTGCGGGACGCCTATGTCAGCGTATATAAACTCCATAAAACAAACACGTTTAGAGTAAAGAATAAATGTTTTATTTATAAGTCGGCATGAACACAGCAGGAATCCCGACATTTGCAAATAATTTTACTAGTTAAGTTATTTTTTTGTTGCAAATTCACTCTGTCAAATGCCTTATACAGAACTAATAGATGGATCTCAAGCTCGATAAAACAGCTTTATTTAATTTTTGTTGAATAAATTACACGCACGACACACATGTAATTTATTCTAATTTTAATTATAGTTTAATTATTTTTATTTTTTATTAAATTGCATACTGAATTAAATACTAATAAACCTAATTACCAAATATTAAATTTAATTTTATGAATTAATACTACAAACGAAGCGATGTTTTAATTTCTCTGCATCCACTATTATGCGAAAAGATAATAAATTGAAGTGTCACACACCTTTACTTCCATAAGGATAAGCAGAAATAATGGAGAGCGGCACTTTCCACGATCCAGACATACCGGTAATCCCGTATAGTAGAGTTAAGAGGCGCATTCTCGGTCTGACAGATCTGTACTTTTTTAAACAAATATTCATAAAAATATAACTTTTATACAAATTTCTTGTTTTTATTTTATTTTATCAACACAGTAATGTTATCATAAATTGTGTGCCTAATTTATTATTAACATTTTGTGATCATTATTAAAGTTGTCAACGTTTTTCGTGTTTATCTTTATATGAAATCTGTGAAAATAATATTTTTCATTGCACCTACTGGTTTTTAAGAGAGATGTTTCCTAAGCAAATATGCGATCTGTATGTCCATAATGCGAAAGTTGTGCTTTTATGAGAAGTGTGCATGCAAAAGGAGCAAGTGATTAGGATTTGGATTATCATGTCTGTTGTGCATCGTCTTCGTTAACCTGCTATGAGTTTACCTATTTAAAATAAACTATAAGAATGTGTGGTTATTTTATTTATTAATATTTACAATTTTATTGATTTATATTTTTATCTAGTATTTCTATATTGTTGTTTTTACCAAAAATAGCGAAGTTTTATTATTGTCGTGATAATGTTATATTATTTTCCCAAGAGAACGAACAACACACAAATATCATTCAATGTGCAATACGAACGATATATAGCACTAATTATAGTTTTAGAATTGAACATTTAGTATGGCTTTTAATACGGTGGTTACCTTATTGGGTTTTTCATTTCATTTTACAATCCTACAGATAAGTTGATGGTATTCATATTTAAAGTTGGATTCGGTTGTATCCCCAAATGGTAGAATAGTGAAAGCGGAGGCTTATTACTATTATTATTAGGCTCCATTGTCTCTGCCTATCCCTGTGAGAAAAGGGCGTGACAATTTGATTGATTGATATTACCATTTTTTATAAAATATTCTATGTATACATTTCTATTTTTATACTTGTAGTAAATGACAATACACTACGACATTACTACAAAGCGACTCGACATCTGACCTCGACTTGCCTAATAGTCAGCAAGGGAAAGCCAATCAATCTCTTTTCTGCAACTGTATGAAGACTTAACTGCCGTGTATGGCATATTCAAAAATATAATATATTTAAATTTAAATGCGTGATTGAATGTAAAACTCCACATTCCACCTATTTAGTCAATCACACCTCAATAAAGTGGAAATAAACTCGCTCACTGATTAAGGGGTACCAAAAGAAGTAGAAGCTTCGACCATCATAAAATAGGAATATTTTAGTAATGAGTCATATGTACGAGAATATCATTCATTATACCTAATCATACATTCAAAAAGCATCATTTTCGGTAGCCACATCTAAACATTACTTAACTCTATACAATTTCCCATGTATATGTAGGTATGTATGTGTATGTATGTGTTTGTATGTGCAATAAAGATTTAAGATAGCATAACGTAAAGATCATAATACCTTATTTAGTTTGTTGCAAACTTATGCTCTGCTTTGATATGATTATGAGTTTTGATACGGTTCAATGTAAAAGACATGTACTCTCATAATATTTAATACAGATTTATATCAAATATTTCATGCCGTTTGTTTAGATAAGTTATGGCAGAACTTTTGAAGTGACTTGCATTACTTCACTTGCAAATCTACCTATACTAGAACAGTGCTTATGAAGTCTCTTAACAAAATATCAATTGACATATTAAATTATAACCAATTTGTTATTAATTCACTATTCCTACTCCTGGTTAAATTCAGTATAAAATAAAATTTTATTAAACGCCTGAATTTTATAATAAGTAAATACTTATAACTCCTAATAAGATTCTTTAAAAAAATTAAGGCACTATTATTGAGTACTACATAATTAAAATATTTTCTTTTCTTTTCATATATACAGAGATTTATATTATATTTAGGTGAATCATATGTTTTTATTATTTCTCTTTATATATGAATCACTTTAAACGATGGGTTAAGCAAGGTCTCGTTAAGCAAAAACAGTAGTCGGATAGTCGATGTACTCGTGGAAATAAATCTGTGTTTCGAATAGTACTTTAGTAACACTGTGTCGTCACTAAGTAAGTCGCGTGAACGTTCGGGATATTGTGATAAAACTGTCGCACCCATACCCGAAATTGAACAGAGAATTGTACCTAATAGAAAGACGAATTTAAGGCGACCGTGGTGTAGTAGCAGTGCAATGGTTACGCAAGCCGGGAGCCGGGGTTCGAAACCACTCACCTGTGCCACGCAAGCACTTTAGTAGCTTAGTGTAGAAATGTATTATATAATAATAAAAATAAATATTTGGCTGATGATAATGAATGTTCTTCCTACTATAATGAAGGTATCTTTCTTCTAGGTATTTCTATTCAGATCTCTTATTAAGCGCGACTCCGCCATTGTGGGCATTAATGGGCATGTCCATTCCACAACCCTATTAGACGTCACACTTTTACGCTCTGATATAACTTGCTGATTGGGTGGTATTATATCGAATGCCTTAATAAACAACGTGTTTGATCAAACTATCGTAGAACTAAGGAGAATTGTGGATGTAAAGGAAGCGAGGGAGTTGTGTCAGGATCGTGGCAAGTGGTATTCTATTATCCCTGCCTATCCCCGTAGAAAAAAGTGTGACAATTTGATTGATTGATTGTTTGCTCACGGATTTGCCCGCGTGTATACACTGTACATACACTGTACATACACTGTACATACACTGTACATACACTGTACATACACTGTACATTTTAGTCTGGGCGTCATAAATTTTGTAGACATCTCCTTTGCACTGTACCGATCATGAGCGAGTTCATACTCCGACTCGCACTTTGCCAATTTTCGGGTGACCGTGACCAAAACCTTTTTTGAGGGCTAAATTCGCGCCTGTCTCTTATATTTACAGAATAATTGTATCGTTTATAGAACAACTAGAAGTGTTTAGAGAATGACCAGAATTGTTTAAAGAATATCAAGAATCGTTTATAGAATGACCATAATTGTTTATAGAATATCAAGAGTCGTTTATAGAATGACCAGAATCGTTTATAGAAAAACTAGAATTGTTCATAGAATGGCCTGAACTATGACGGTGCCTAAGCTTATTAGGGTGATTGGTAGATTTTTATTAAAACAATATCACATTTTTCAGTCTTTAATAGAACTTTACAACATATTCACTAAAACACTACATAATTTAATAATCTATTTACAATATTCATTCATTTTAATAAAATATATTTTCTAAAACTAATTCTATATAGTAGGGAATATTAATATTGAATATTTACATTAATAACAACAAAAACTGTTTTATTGATTGAGAGGCAGACATTTTTAATAAGTATAAATAATTTTAGATCATATTCTTATAGCATTAGGACTTAAATTTAATCGGATTTAATAAAAAGTTTAATGTTGACTTAATATTAAACTAATAAGACCGATGCTTGCAGACACCTCCTATGGCAGCACTAGATCATTATAAAGTACATTGCAATGTCAATTCTTTGCATATAACAATAATGTTCAAATTACAAAATCTGTAACAGGTCCTTCACTCTCAACCGAACAGCCTTACTCCAAATTTAACTCCTAGTCAAATATTCGTTGGCAATGTCTTTCCAGTTAGTTGGATCTTCTTCCTCATCGTACTTGGTCTTCCTGAGTTTCTTCAACAAATCCCAACCGTTGGCTTTCTCTGTTGAAACAACGTATGTGTTGTTTGGGTCCTGCTCGGACGTGTACTTGCCTAAGATCAAACTTTGGACCAGGCGGGCGGAGATCAAAGTCTGAAATATAAATTTATAAATAAATAAAAAGGCAAACAGATTGCGTATCTGACTTGCCAATATTTTTCGATCATCAGCCAGAAGGCCTCCACTGCTGAACATAGGCTCTCCCTTAGAACGCCATTCCGAACAACAAGATGCCAGTCCACCTATTCGGTTGTCGGTTCTTCGAGCGACACTACTACTCTCGATAAGATCGAGAATATTATCCGATTTAAATCTCCTTAAAATTTTCCCTTCATTTATGGTCCGCACTCCAGCTTAACACTTGGCAGGGTGCGGTTACATGTTGAGCCACAATTATATGAATCAGAAAATGAATTAAGAGTGGAAGAGACGCATTCAAACAGTCCGCAGTTAATCCCCAAAGCAAATATTCCCATAGATGCTTTTAAGCTGAAGAAACAGACCACTTATTCAGACCTTAAATGTATTAGTTATTTTCTCAGGAAGGCATGGTGATGACTTCCACTAGAGCTAGTCTTCTTATTAAAAGATTCGGTTCGTCTTTTTAGTTCTCTCCATCCTATAACCTTGGATCTTTCAAGGGATGCGTGAAGAAGCACCTATGAAGAAGCGGCATAGTGACAGCGACTGGGGCAAGCATGAAGACTCGGTTTATCCAGTCTTCTTCACTTTTGGATTTCCTCTTGCTTACCATCAGGAGGGTAGAGGACAGACGTCGAGTCACAATTAAAAAAAAATATTCACCTTGAGCAGACTATATTCATTGTCAGGCAATCTGCGGTTGACAGTGTAGCCAGCGAGCACCAAACCGCCCACTCTCAAGTCACCGCTCACCAGAATCATGTATGTCATGCAGACGGCCAGCTCACAAACGTAATAGCCGAACTGCATGTCGCCAAAGTCAAGAATACCAGAGATACGATACTCGCTCTCACTGCAAATAACAAATCAACCGTAAATGTGCTGACTCCAAACAACAAGGTTCACATCGTATTCACTCGCGCTGATGTTGATAAGTTGCCAAATCCGGTGATGCAGGAGGAGTTACCCGTGACGCAGAGTGCAGCTGAAAACAAGAAACCTGGTTCCCGCTCAAAAAGATATCCCAAAAAGTGATGGTAGAAGTGCACTGCTGAGAGCAAACTAATTATTAGTTTATATTGTTTTATTTCTAATAATGTGTAAAAAATCTTTTTAGTTATTTATATGTTTTAATATACTTTTTAACATTTAGAATGTTTGCTGTCTCAGTGTACTTATGCTATTAATAACAAATCTTAGCATGTTATCCATTTTTTTAGTGCTACATTTTTTTTTTGTGTTATTAGTATTATTTAGTGTTTCTACATTTATGTAATTCAAATCCGAACATTTTGCTTGCTGGTAGGTTTGCTTACGATTATATTGATTTGTTTAAGTTTAGTTTATAAGGTTAAGATCTTTATATATATCATTTTTAAAATATTTATATAATTTAATATTATTATTTTATTTATTATATATTTTATATTACACCTAAGTATATATATATATATATAAATATATATAATTATTTTAATTTATGTACCATTTGTAACTATAATATATATATTTTGTATTATTGCATACACTTAAATAGTTTAAGCAATTTACTGAAGTATTAAGTCGCTAATTACCCTAACAATGTCAGATACAAGTAGTTGTTCGTTTAAATCCTTAAACAGTAGTAGTAGTGAATGTTTTTACGATATATCTGATATTAATCTGAATACTTTGTTGGATGAAGTTTTGTCACCTAAGTTGAAAAATTTCAACATATGTCACATCAATGCGCAAAGTGTGCCTGCGCATTATGATGACCTTCTCTCTTCTTTTTCTTCACCTAGTGTAGTAGATGCCATTTTCATATCTGAAACGTGGCTTAAACCATCCCTGCCCTCCACATCATACTCGCTGCCGGGCTATATACTTCTGCGCAATGATCGTACTGCTGCTCGTGGTGGGGGCACGGCCATATACGTTCGTGCCGACCTCTCTTACAAAATTATTTGCTGTTCTACGAGTACGCCGTCAACAACGACTGAGTATCTATTTGTTGAGGTCAATTTCAGTGGAAATAAGATACTCTTAGGTGTTGTGTATTGTCCCCCTGCCACAAATTATTTTTCTACACTGGAGAGCGCATTCGAAGATGTCATTCCGTTGTATACGCATCATATTATTATGGGCGATTTTAATACGTGTCTTCTTAATGATGAGCATGTTCACAAGTCACGTGCTTCTAAACTTTTAAATTTGATTTCCTCTGTCAACCTTACTTGTATTCCCACTGGTCCTACCTATCACCTAGGTAGTTCAGACTCCCTTCTTGACCTACTCTTTACTTCTCGCCCAGATCTAGTAACCAATCATGGGCTGCTTGTGGCGCCTTTTTCTCATCATGATCTTGTTTATGTTGCATACAAAGTAAGGCCCCCGAAATTTCGACCTCCTCTGATCAAGATGCGACATCTGCGCAGTGTTGATTCGGTCCAGTTGATCCATGACGCAGAGGTTATTGATTGGAATGATTTGCTGCAGGCCGGCCATATTGATGATAAAATTACAATTTTTAATCATAAGGTACTGCAGCTCTTCGATAAACATGCTCCGTTACGCCTTACAAAGATCAAACGCGCTCCTGCGCCATGGATCACTGAGAATGTGCGCGCAGCAATGAGTAAGCGTAATGCCGCTTACCGTAAATATCGTCGCTTGCGTACTGATGACTGTTGGTCTGCTTATAGAGTTGCTAGGAATCGATGTAATCAGATCTGTAGAAATTCTAAGCGCCGTTTCTTTTGTGAAAATATACAGACAAAGAACTCGAAACAGTTATGGCGTTTTTTTAATTCAATGGGCCTTGGGAGGATGCAAAATCAGATCTGTCTTGGTGATGTTACTCCTGATCAACTAAATCAGCATTTTTTATCATCTTCTGTTCTTGATGATGATGTTAAGAGACTTACTATACAGGAGATATCGGAATCTATGACACATCGAGTATTGGAACCATTCGCTTTCACCGAAGTCTCTGAGGATGTAGTACTTAAATCCATTAATTCCATCACGTCAAAAGCAGTAGGCTGTGATCTAATCAGTCGTACTATGATCATATACATTATTGATCCTTTGTTGCCAATTATTACGCATATCATTAATTTCTCACTTACTAACACTCAATTCCCCACACAATGGCGTAAAGCGTTCATAACCCCACTCCCGAAGGTTTCCACTCCTTCACTTCCTACACACTTTCGTCCGATTTCCATATTACCTTTCCTATCTAAAGTGTTGGAATGCATTGTACATAAACAGCTTTTCAGCTTCCTTCATTATAATAACCTTCTTAACCCTCTCCAATCAGGTTTTCGCCGTGGTCATAGCACGACTACAGCGCTGCTTAAGGTCACTGAGGATATCAGACAGGGGATGGAGGATGGTAAGGTCACTATTTTGGTACTTATTGACTTTACCAATGCGTTCAATACTGTTGATCCCGATCTGCTGCTTGCTATCTTACATGGTATTGGCTTTTCCTCAGAGGCTTTAGATTGGTTTTACCATTACTTGCATGGGAGACAACAGCAGGTCCGTATGGACGAACTAATTTCAGACTGGTCCTACTTGGGCACTGGGGTTCCACAGGGTGGTATCCTCTCACCAATTCTATTCTCTTTGTTCATTAATGGTATCACATCCTCTCTCCATTCGAATTACCATATGTATGCGGACGACCTGCAGCTCTATGTGCAGACCAACGTTAGCTCTCTTAACGATGCGATATCTCGCTTAAACGATGATCTCATAAACATTAAATTATGGTCGGCTCGGTTCGGGATCGTTGTTAATCCGGCTAAGTGTCAATCAATTATAATAGGGAGTTCCCGTTTACTGTCAAAGATTGACATGAATGTTCTTGACACTGTTAGATATGACGGCGTCCCCATTAAGTTCTGTAGCGTGGTGAAAAATCTGGGCTTATATTATGACAAATTCCTTCGTTGGGATACTCAAATCTCGAACGTAGCTCGCAAGGTTTTTGCTTCCTTTCATTCTCTTAATAAATTAAAAAACTTTTTACCTTTAAAAGCTAAGATCACCCTTATTCAATCCTTAATTATCCCTATCCTTGACTATGGTGATGTCTGCTGTACAAATCTAAGTGAAGATTTGCTGAACAGGATGGAT
The DNA here is from genome assembly GCA_905220615.1 of Tinea trinotella. Classification (NCBI taxonomy): domain Eukaryota; kingdom Metazoa; phylum Arthropoda; class Insecta; order Lepidoptera; family Tineidae; genus Tinea; species Tinea trinotella. The sequence goes on along the minus strand of HG992328.1, from coordinate 211,439 downwards.
CGTCTGCTTAATAATGGCATTCGATTCATTTTCGGTTTGCGCAAATTTGACCACATATCCGAGTTCAGAAAAAGACTGAAATGGTTGCCTATCCGTCATCGGAGAAACCTACACGTCCTCACTTACCTATACTCCATTCTTAAAGAACCTGCTACTCCTAACTATCTTAAATGTAAATTCTCCTATCTAAGTTCCTTTCATGATAAACCACTTCGCTCCCAAAATAATCTTACCCTTGCTATACCTACGCATCACTCCAATTTTATTTCTAACTCCTACTCTATAACCGCCGCTGACTTGTGGAACAACCTGCCTCTCCATATTAGAGAAGCACCAAATAGGCACATCTTCAAAAAGTTGGTGTATTCATACTTCCTTCAGCAAACTAATTAATTTTAAATATATTACACATATAAATTTAAGTGTATTTAATTTTATTACCCAATGATAATACTGTTTATGTTATATTGTATTGTATTATATTATATTGTATTGTATTATATTATGTATGTATTATACATGTTATTTGTGTATCTATATATCTATGAATATATTTATGTATATATGAATAATTTATATATTTCTCATAATGTAATTGGTTACCTATTTTTATATTTTATTTTGCACCCTACCTCTTATCTACATTGTCGGATCAACATCCTAAAGGTTTGACTGGTAGAGAATGCCTTTGGCATTAAGTCCGCCTTTGTACTATTGTGCATTAAGTTTTTAAATAAATAAATAAATAAATACAATCACGTCACTCAGTCGCTACGATGTACACAAGCCGAGAGCACGGGTTCAAAACCACTCGCAGGTATCTTTGATAAATGTACAGATAGTAAATAAAATAAAATAGGAGAGAGAGAGATATTTTATCCATTGCAGGCCTAAAAATTCTCTAAAATCATAAGTTTATACTGTTTCCTAACATCATGCCAGAATGAGATCATAATGATTAATACTTTTTTATGGTCGGTGTAATAAAAGCAACGGAAAAATCGTAAAGTTTTTTTATTTTTGCAAATAACGATCAGATAGGTCGAAGTCAAATGTCGCGACTCTATAAAACAAATCAATTAAATATATAACGATATCGATTGCCTTTTTGATTTTTAAATAAAGAACCCGAATCCAGTGAAAATGAATAAAAAACTAAGAGTTCTTACAATTTAGGTCACAATTTGGGTCTATGGTTGTATATTTATGTTTATTAAAATAAGCAGACCAACCTGCCAGGTTTCAGTGTTGCCAGGATGTTCATCTCATTGAAGTCGCCGTGAATGACGCCCTTCTCAAGTTCACCGAACCTTGGTACTACGGCGTATTTGAATTCCTCAATCACCTGTTTCACAATATAAATAAAAAATACATTAATATATATTTATGTAATATTTGTAGCTATATATTATTTTATTCCGACGTCGCAGAACCTTTGTAACCATTTTCCCGCGGCCTCCAATATGGCTGAAAAGCTTTCGAAACGTCTGAATAAAATAATCAAAGTTAACGCCATAACATTTTGTTAATTTCATAGACTATGTTTGCCAGAAACCCAGAAATGTATGTGCTTAATTGAAGGTATATCTTGCACATACAAATAATATTACAAGCGTAGTAATATTAATTGAATGATCTTGCATGGGCAGATCTGTTGTTGAGTCCAATTCAATTAAGTATTTATCTATAATAAATATCATGATTCAAATGAATTAATTAGATTGTTATTGTCCAAAACGTTTGAATCCATTCTTTAATTATAATATTTTAAGTATTAATCTGTAAAGTTCTCTCCATTTAATTTGTACCTATGTTAACTTAATGGTTTTTAGAGCTTACCTCCTCAGCAAGGTCAAGTTGTTCTTGATCCTTAAGGACATGTTTAAACTTGTCCAGCTCTGGTACATTGTTTAACATCCAAATGTGTTCGCGGTTCACGACACCAGAGTGATTGAAGTTCTGTTTGGAGAACGAAACATCAAATTAGTCATGAGTGCACAAATAGAATACATTGTTGGAAAAATGTCCCATAACCATACAGTTTGTATGGATGTGAGGGAAGCATCAACGAGTTGTGTCAAGATCGTGGAAAATTACATTTGCCTATCTATTCCTGTGGAAATTTATTTTGATGATGTACTAAGCATAAGATATAAAATTAATAAGCATTCATTTTCTTCTAATGTAAGAATTAAAATTGAAAAACACAATACACTCTTTATTTTAAACTGAACTCTTATTCATGTACTCCTTACACAAGAATCCTCTCAATATTAACATTTTCTTTATAAAACCTTTTTCATTTCATTCCTATTATATTATCTGCTATTAAATATAGGACTGAATCTTTCTGTATATAATCAAATTTAAATAATAACTCAATTTCCCAAACTTCAATTCCGGTATAATGGTTTCGGATCCCAGAGGTATCACGAATCAAATCGAACTAAAGTCGGAGGTTAATTTAAGTTATAACTCACTTGTAGTGTAGTATCCAAATTAGCAACAAACTCTCCAACTTGGTAGAACAAATAATCGCTCTTCTTCACATCCTTGAGGAGTTCTCCAGGAAGGTACTCGAGCAACCTGACCACATGGTTCTTATCACCGATTTTCTCAACAGAGTAGAAGTGGCCAAACACATTGCGGACTGGCTTTGGGCAGTTGACTGACCTTGCGTCTGAAAATTTTAGCAAATTTACTATAACGTTATTACATATTAGTGTTAATAACCAGGATTTAGCATCACCATTAATAAAAGAGATTTAAATTATTTCAGAGATCAGGAAACTCTAGCATTTTTGTTGGTTGTATCTTATCTCATCTCAAGTAATTATCAAGCAATCAAACAAATTGTTACGCCTTTTACGATAGACAGAAACAATAGAGCGCCACCTGACACGATCCTGACACAACTCTCTCGCTTCCTTCACATCCACAATTGTCTTCAAACAAGCTCTATGGGTAATGGGCACTAGGCAACCTAGCTTTGTTGAGGATATCTCCGATTTGAACAGAAAAAAACCCTCCTTAAGTAGTTATTACATTACTAATAGTCTCTTTTGCTCCCGATCTCTTTGTACTTATGCCTAATTAGGCAAAGTTAGAACTAACACATCACCTATTTGTATGATTTCATTTGTGGAGAATAGTTTTTTCCGGTTTTGGTTAAAAATAAATAATATTACTTGTATTTATGATAAAATTATATTATCTTTAACTTTCAATATTACCTGTGTTGACTATCAGATTATTGGGGAAGTTTATTCTACAAGTATGTGTCTGAACACGGCATAAGCATTGCATTTATTATCTCGATCACTTAAAAATGAAAACATACTCACTTAAGAAATTCATAATTTCATTTTGTGCCTCCACCAAACTCAGATTGTCCGAGTCCAAGGAGTTCATAATTTTCATGACGTAGCCCTCTTTGCAGTGATTTGTAATAAGCGGGTTCTTAACATTGGGATCTTCCATTATTTTGTAGTTTTTATCATCATAACCATTTAATTCAGTCAATTCTAGCACAGATATACCATAAAGTTTTTCAGCGAGTAGTTTAACACCTTCATGGTCAATGTTTGGTTTAATTTGTTTGCCTGGCTCCAAAACGTTTGTAGAAACTTGTTCAGTCATTTTCTGTGCTTTTGCTACAGGCTTTGGCTTTGGTTTCTTCTTTCTAATTGGTCTTAGTTCGAATTCGGCGATGCACACTTCCACTGTGGGAACAAATACATTTTTAATAATTGTTGGTATTTAAAAGAAATCGCATTTACTTAAATGCGATGTAAAGAGATGTTTGTTGATTGCGAGGGAAGCGAGAGAGTTGTGTAAGGGTGGTAATTGGTGGTGGTTTGAGGTTAGCTTATAAGTTGGTAGAGTTAAGCAAAGTGCGGCAAGGATATACAAATAGGTCTTTCAATAACATAACAATTAAAATTCAACAAATTTTGTGCGGCTTACTATCGCATTTATTTTTGGTTATTGACCACGACGGCTGCAAAGCTCTCGAAACGTTGGAATTATAAAATCAATAACCATAGTAAGAATAAACGCTTTAGTAAGCCGCATATTAGTTATATTCATTATCTCATTATTCAGTTCGCGCAAAATATAAGAAAATACATTACAATATTCCTACAGGCACTTATAATAAACATTCACTAACATAATTAATCGCCTGCTTTAGACGCCTTTGCTTTTGAAATTGCGCACAACCTTATTGTGCTGAACCTTATTGTTATTAGGCTGAACCATCCAGCCTAAATGGCTCTATCTATTGCTTCATTATGCGCCGTTATTTCATTTAGGAGCCCGTGGTATAGTGGCAGTACAATGGTTACACAAACCGAGAGCACGAGTTCGAAACCACATGCCGGTGCCAATATATCTTTGACATAGGTACTTTGGTTGTCCTGTTTTTATGATACAAGCATAGTAGCTTAGTATGGAGACGTAAACAAATCTATGTCTGCAAGCACCATTCAGATGTGGTCCATTCCACGTGGTCCATAATGAATTCGTCACTTTCGAACATAATCCTGAAACGTGTCTGTCACTTCACTGAGGTAAAAATCCCCGAGACAGATTCCATAACACAAACACACCCACTGAGATTATCTAATGTAGTTACTATACTTTTGAAAGTGAAAATATACCGTATGTACTAACACTGTTCACATCGCGAGAGACACCTGGCGTACTCCTTATCGAGGCCGGTGTCGTACGAACTGTAGAGTTGTGTCATTGTTGTGTTAAATGCGAAAGAGCCTTTCTTAAAATGTAGGACATTGTGTTATCGTGTGATAATACTGAATGGCAAACACTTTTTATCATTTATCATGTTTTCATGTGATTTATTTATAATCGCATTTAATGTTAATCGTTCTTTTAATTTATGTTTTAAGGTGTTTTCCTGTAATAATAGTTCGTGATGTATTTTTGAATAATCAATCAATCTAATTGTCACGTCTTTTTCCTACTGGGATGAGCAGAGACAATGGAGAGCCTTTTGAAATAATAAAGGCGGAAAAATATATTTCATTCCGATTGTCAATTGGTCGATTGTATGGGCCGCACTTTTTAGTTCAAGTGCTAATTCAGTCGACAGAATGTGTATAAAACATTTCCAATTATTCACATTAACTGTACAATCAATCAATCAAAACAAATTGTCACGCATCCATTCCTACCTATGTCACAACTCTCTTTAAATTATAAAGAGAGTTGCTGGCTTGCATAAAAATGGCTGATTTTTATTACCTAAGTAATGTTTTGTATCCAAAATATCAATCAATTAATCAAATTGTCACGCCTTTCTCCCACTAGGGTAGGCAGGGACAATAGAGCGCCACTTGCCACGATCTTGATCATGTTTTGTATCCAAAATAAAAATTATTTAATTTCGGTGTGGTAGCGGCCAAATACTATGTTATCTACCTACACTACCACGGCTTGTTTCTTAATAGTAGCAGTACATTGATTAAATATTGGTTTATTAAAAGTTACTCTCTCAACTAAAACAGCCAAATTATCTTTATAAGCAACGTCTGTAATCCACTACTCTCTGCCTATTCATGTCGGAATTGAGGCGTGAATATTTCATTATCTATTATTCACATTTAATGTCAACACGCGAAATATAAAAATAACTTTAAACATTACTTTTCCAGATAATTCTGTATGAAAGACATGTGCAGCGCCATCTGGTGGCGATTCACTGAAACCCTTATCACATGATTTTTAAAAGATCGAAAATGACAGAGTTTTCTCGATCATAAAGTGATAAGTATATTTAATTCTTTTAAACAAAATATAAATATTTAAGATGTTACGAATCAACTTATAATTTCAGGTCTTAATCCCTGCAGGGATAGGCAGTAACAATGGAGAACCTGACACAAGTCTCTAGCTTCCTTCTTATACAGACTCTATTGTTGCGAACTTGACACTTAATTCACTTTACACTGAATCACATTATTTTTAATTATCTAATAAGTCATTTCCACATATAACCACGAGTCTACATACAAGAAAGGCTTCCATTTTTATTTTATTAACTAACTAAGTTTGAATTATGTAACTGAAAATTATGCAAAGAATAACATACGTTATTTGAAAAGATGGCACGTGAAAAGATAATTTAAATTTAATTATTCAAACAAGCTTGAAATCAACTAACAGTTTCATGAAATTTAAGACATATTTACACAAAAATGACCACCAAATAATTATAACGATTTTTTTTTTCAGCAATATCCACTATACGATTAACAGAAGGAATTCTACATAAAGAGCACGAATCCAATGTATAATGCTACTCACCAGTGTATGTATTTGTAGTATATGTATGTATGTCTGCGTGTGCGCACAATATATGTGAGCGCGTGTGATACTGTAATGAGCCTGCGCTGCGATCAACACGAATATCATGAACAAACACTATCATAACACACGACCACGACACGACCACGACACGACTACGATACGACTATGTTTATGTTTCTAATTATTTACATTTCTATGCTAAGCTACTAAAGTGCTTGTAACATAGAAACAGGACAAACAAATATCATATATAAAAGTACATATATCAAAGATACATTGGTACTGGCAAATGGTTTAGAACCCGTGCTCTCGGTTTGCGTCACGATCGCCTAAATACCGCCTATTTTTATTTATTGTTACTCGACATATGACAGCACCCCGCTTGATGTTAAGCTGGAATGTGGTCCACGAATGGATGTCACTGCTACTACAATTCAATAACTGTACATCATGCTGGCCTAGATGGAGCTGGCAACTTACAAGCTGATCCCGAAACGTGACCAAATCACTTTACGGTGTGTATACTTGTAAGTGGTGGTACTACCCCGGAACGCCAGACTAGATACCACTAGCCTACCTGCCTATGATACGTCTATAACGAGATAACTCTAATCTGAAGCATCAACTGTACAATAACCAATTTATGGTGAGATAAATAATATAAATATGCATTAAAGAGGATGTCGTGTATGAACAATGATTGAGAAAGGAAAGTGACGATGGCTTGAGCACATTGTAATGATGGACAAATGAGATTTATTAAATAAGATGTGAGTGTAAGGTTAAAACGGTTACCCTAAAATATTGTTGTTTTGTAAAAGTAAGAAATTATTTTTACATGTAATTTTACATTTGTGACAAACTTTTAGTACACATGGCAACCGACGACATAATAAGCACGACGACATGTTAAGAGCAAATTAAACAGAGAAGATGATGTGTTGTCTATCAAATTTAATAGAACATTTTTAAATATGAGTTGACTTAAATTTGCAATCGTCTTTGTTAGTTAATATACAGAAGTATCGTCTGTCTAATCCGAAATGACGTGCCCCTCCACCGCGTTTGCGCACATGAGAAAAAATAAAATATGAATGCAACACACCGAAAATGCAATTGTAATTGATCAATCAGTTGCTGGATAGACACAAAAGGAGGAGCACGCTAATAAAGTATAGTAATATAGTTAGAAATATTTGCATTCACATATTTAAATAAACTAATAAAGTGGCTACAGCCATTTAGTTGTTTTAAAATAAAACAATTAATTTAGTTTTGTTTCCAATAGGATAACAAATACATTACAAATGACCATAATAAAGATAGCATTAATGGGTAAATAGTAATTAATTTAATTAGGTTTGATAACCAAATTAGACCCTATTATTTTATTTTTGTGCAAGTTGTTTTAAATACATACAAAAGATACATTGTTACCGGAAAGTTCATTTTAAATCGGGATCTCTTGGTTTTCACTACCACAAGACCACGACATAAACATCATTACAAAGAATGTAGATAATAATAAGTTTATGATAAATATACTTAACGAGTGTAATTATGAAATTAACATAGAACTGCGCACTTGAATATGTACTAACCCAACGGCTTACCTGGCTCGCAAAGTTGGTTATAATTATGTATAATACGACTATAATAAGAATAGGACGGTATCGACGCCATTTTGTGACGTCTAACTCTCCAACCAATTTTACTTTAGTGTGGTGTGCCAAAAAAATTAATTAGGTAAAATAAAAGAAAAATGTCCACTAAAATATTATAATATAGTATGACAATTTAATTGATTTTTTATTTTTTATTTTTATTGTGACACGACATCTGACCTATTGATTGTATGTGGGAAGTAATATATGTATTATCCACACGCCTGGCCAGAAGCTAGTGATTAGTTAATAAAAAATATGAGTAGTTCTTACCTTGCCTTGCCAAAATAGAAATTTATTTTAAAAAAAGTGTTTTTTCTTTGCTGAACGTACTAATTCAAGTAAAGTTATTCAACAGCGGGTTCTATTCTGACTCTAATAGCATAGTATAGCACGAGATCTCGTGAGATTGCATTTTTAAAATTGCTACTAACAGGCATTCGTGGCTCAAAACTTAGTTGCTCTTTTAGTTGCCATGTGTACTAAAAGTATGCCACTTCATTAAAGCTTAATAGTGTAACATAATGCACTTAAAAATAGACAAACAAAGTAACACAAAAGGCGACCTAATTACTAAACATCAATATCTTCCAGGCAATCTTCGGTTGAAAAATGAAATTAATATAATATTAATATAGTCATGTAAAAGACATCGTGCATTGTAAAGGCCTCAATCGTATTGTCCTTACACAAATCTCTAATATCCGCCGCCAGTGACAACACAATACATAATAGAATATATGTATATCTATATATAATAGAACATAGAATATATGTACATATAATAGACTGTATGTATTGTATATTATAGAATACTAGCTGTGCCCGCGGTTTCACCCGCGTAAAATTAGGTTTATAACATAAAAAAGGAGGGTTTCCCAATTCCACTGTATATCCTTTTTTTTGTATTTATAACTGGATAACCTATATAAAAATGACAGACGGAAATGAAAATAAATATATTAAAACTCTAAACAGCTGAAACTATAGTAAATTGAAAACTATAGTTTAAAAAAAATATATTTTTAATTAAAAGTATCCTATATTACTCGTAATACCTCCAAAAATATGTGTACAAAGTTTCATGATGATAAGGTTAAGTAGTTATTGCGTGAAAACGTAACAAACAAACTCACATTCACATCAATAATTAATAGGATTTTGTGTGTGACTATTAAAAATAATGATCAATGAATATACACATGTATATTGTAAATTGTCAGTATATTGATAATAATAACAATAAAGCACTTAGAGCAGTTTATACAAGTGTCGTCTCATAATAGGTCATTCACCACAAACACTAGGAAATGCACTGAGTAAGATCACACAAGGTTATCTAACATTATTAAAAAAACAGTGTTTTAACACCACAGAGAATGTTCCGAAAAGCTTTTTAACCTTATTCCTACCACGTCCTTTCACACCCGTAATACCCGCACAGGTCGGGGGAAAGCATCCGCATTCTATCGACCGAATCGGCAGTCGAACTAAAAAGTTCGATGCATCTTTAGGCCAGTAGAATTAGACAATTTTAACAGGAATTTGCAAATAGTTCGTTTTAGTTAACCATAGGTGAAAATAGGTGTATTTAGTAGTAAGGAATGTACCTCTGCAATTCCTCCAAAAATACATAAACAGAACATTGTTTAAAAGTCACTTTTCTGTCAAAAAATCGTGAAATTGCTGTTTTTCTTAAATAACAAAAAGACCGAAGTAGAATAATTTCTTTTCAAGTATCTGTTTTGTAGCCAATTCAAAACCGGTTAATTTAAGCCCCTGTTCAATAAAATTGATCCATTAGTTATTTAAATAATCTTCGGTGTTTGTGTTTATAAATTAATATTTGACGAATTAAACAATTAAAAATATTATCTCGGCTCTTTAATGAATTATAGAAACAATTATTTTTTATATTGTAGAAAAAGACCAGCAACTCGAATATGAAAGATATATGCAGATACGTTAATTTGTTGTAAAGTTATTTGCAAAAAACGCTGCTTCGAAAAGTAGCAATGTTGTTAACGCCATTTTGACAGTCAAAATTGTAGAAAATCGATACGCCCACAACGGATTCATAAAATTGACATCAAGACGAATGAAATGAGCCCTGGTTGAACTGTTTTTGATGACGGAAAAAGGCTCCTTTTGTATGAAACATTTGGGACCTTTTTAATAAACAAATGAAATTTCTCGAAAACGAATAAACATTTTTCGACGAATTTTTTTTTGTAAGTTAAGGTTATTAAGACACATATTTTACCAAAGTTTCAAGAGTCTAGTATTTTTCGTTGAGGAGTGAAATATAATTTAAATTTTTGAAAATTTTGATGGATTTCGGTGATTATTTAAATAACCAATGGATGAATTTTATTGAACAGGGGCTTAAATTAACCGGTTTTGAATTGGCTACAAAACAGATACTTGAAAAGAAATTATTCTACTTCGGTCTTTTTGTTATTTAAGAAAAACAGGAATTTCACGACTTTTTGACAGAAAAGTGACTTTTAAACAATGTTCTGTTTATCTATTTTTGGAGGAATTGCAGAGGTACATTCCTTACTACTAAATACACCTATTTTTACCTATGGCTAACTGAAACGAGTTACTTATGTCATTTTTGCTAATTCTACTGGCCTACTTTTCTTTGTAGAACATTTAACAAGTGGAATGCTTTGCCAGCCCATGTGCTCTCTCCATCCTATGACCTTGGATCCTTCAAGTCTTCTTGTCTTTTCAGTCGTCGTCACTCTTGGACCTCCTATTGCTTACCAGGCGGGTCGAGGTCAAATGTCGTGTCACAATAAATATATTATATACTAATTATGTGAGTAAAGAAAACAATAGAGTTGTATGAGGATCGAGGTAAGTTTAATTTTTTATTGTTACTCGACATAGGATTGCTCCGATGGTTTGGGCACATGAAAAGGATGGGTGAAAGTAGATTGACGAAAGGAATTTATAAATCTGATGTGAATGGATGCGTTAAACAAGGCAGGCCCAGGAGGGTGTTTTCCGACCAATTCGGAGACATCCTTAAGAAAGCTAGGTGCCCATAACCATAAAGCTTGTATGAAGAGAATTGTGAATGTGAAGGAAGCAAAAGTTTTAATTTTTTTAATATTATTATACATTTCTATACTAAGCTATTAAAGTGCTTATATCACAGAAATAGGACAACCAAAGTACATAATTATATCAAAGATACATTGGTACCGGAAAGTGGTTTCGAAGCCGTGCCACTAGGCTTACGTAGCCATTGCACTGCCACTACACCACGGTCGCCTTTGTTGTATCAGGATCATGGCGAGTGTCGCTCCATTGTCTCTGCCTATCCCTGTGGCGTGACAATTTGATTGATTGATTGACTTGACATATGACTGTACCCCGCCCTGTTGGGGCCACTACCTAAGATGGGTTTTTATGGTATGTTGGCCTATGCCATTACATAGATACTATCAGAAGTTAAAACTATGAAGTGACTCAGTCGCGTTTCGGAATCAGTCTTGGCCGTGAAAAAGCATCCTTTCAACTACGGCCGGCACAGTGACAACTACTGAGAGAGCCGTGAATTGAATTGTTTTTTATTTGTCAGCACTTAGAGCATTGTCAGCATTACAAAATGTCATCGCAATTCCACTTTTTGCCGGCGAGTCGGATGAGTTTGTGGCACAAGTCAAAGAATATAATACTCTCTACCGTAAAAAGCTTCCTTCCATAGACTACCATAGACAAATAGTGGCAAGCAACGATAATTAATAGCACGAACTAAAATTGGCCACGGAATGGAAACTAATTATAATTAACTATTAATAGGATTTTTTAAAAATGATTACCATATCTCTGTTGGTTCATAGACCACTTCTGCCCAGTCTCCTTTGTTATGAGGAGTATATTAGATCTATGTTACGTAATAGTACCTATAGTTATGACGTGTTAAATAGTTCAAAATATATATAACAGATGGAGCCACTGGCGCTTAAGAACGTAGCGTATTTAAGGCTCTAATTTAGTATATCAAATAGTACATTTACATTTGGCATTAGACATAATGTATAGGACTATAATTTCGTTCTAAGCAATTTTTGAAAGTCGCACTGGATGCATACTTTTGTGTTTAGAGCGACTCACATGCTGAAGCTGCTGAATATAATAGACCAAGAAAGGAGGCGACATGAGCCAAACGAGATATCCTGATTTCTGTCGTGTTGGGTTCCTCTCAATACGTATTGATATAGTACCTAAAATTAAATATTCAGTATGGAAAAGCATCCGCATTCTATCGACCGAATCGGCAGTTGAACTAAAAAGTTCGGTGCGTCTTTTCTTTGTAGATCAATCGACAAGTGGAATGCTTTGCCTGCCCATGTGTTCTCTCCATCCTATGACCTTAGATCCTTCAAGCGATGCGTAAAGAAGCACCTTTAGCCGGCATAGTGACGGCGGCTGAGGCAGCCGAGAACAAACTCGGTTTTCTCAGTCGTCGTCACTCTTGGACCTCCTCTTGCTTATCATCATTGCGTTACATACCTTAATGTTAATATTTTTATCATTTATAGTATACTTCTGTAAACGGGTTTTTACGTATCGATAGCCTTTATATTTTTCCACATAATTCACTATTTATTTTATTAAATTATCACTGAAATAAGCCTGAAAATTGTTTACATATTTTGACATTTATCTCATCGATACGTGACAACCCGGTATTTTTCTTAATTTGGTCTAAATTACGCCTGTATGGAGGCTATTTCGCAAAAATTGACCACTTTTGGCATAATATCGTTTTTATTTCTTTTGAAATTGGATTATTTTAGCAATTTCAATTGATTTTGGAATGGAAAGATTTTTTGCATATAAAAGCAGCTCCAAGCCCAGAATTCGTGAGTCTTCCTTCGGTCTTCAATTGACCACAGTATTATTATTATAGGCCTTGTTCTGGGGCTAGTTATCCCCAGAAGCCTGCAGTGCCTCATATTCAGTGGCGTAGCGTGGCGGCCCCGGGCGGCACATTTAGGGGGCGGCCTAATCAAGAATTTGGTGTCCAGCTGCCACGTTTCCTGACATCAGCTAACCCTGGTCGAGTGACCCCCAAGCCGCCGATCTTTTGGGGATTATCATACTGTGGACGCCTTAAGGTCGTCCACATAGTTTGTAAATATTTTATAATATTATCTGTAATTTTTAGACATTGTAAATAGTATTTAATTATTTTAATTATAAATATTACATGTTAATCACGTCTTTTACTTCACAACACAAATTAGCTCGGTACCTGCCGCATGGCTTGTGCTCGGTTGGTCTGGACATAGCTATGGTCATATAGTTAAGTAAACCAGTGAGTGCATACTGTTTTAATACTCGTATTAACTATTTTGTAATATTTGAATTTCATGGATGTTGAAATTAACAGCTGTTTCTTTCATTCAAACAAAAAAAATCACGCCTTTTCCCACGGGGATAGGCAGAGACAATGGAGAGCCACTTTCCACGATCCTGACACAACTCCCTCAATTCCTTCACATTCACAATTCTCTTCATACAAACTCTATGGTTATGTGCACTTGGCAAAGCATTCTTGAGGATGACAGTCAGTTGTTTCTTCCAACTGAAGTAAGTTGATTATTTTGTATTACATTTCTAGAGCAAGCTACTAAAAGTGTTTGTATCATAGACACGAGACGATCAAAATTACATTGTTACATGTATCTTTACAGTAAGTGGTTTCGAACCGAGGATTCTGAAAATCTGTCAACAAAAACTGTCAACGAATTTTTTTTATTGTGACTCGACATATGACAGCACCCTGCTTGATGTTAAGCTGAAGTGTGGTCCATGAATGGATGTCACTACTACAATTCAATAATTGTGAGTAGCAATCACATCCACTATGCCGGTCTGGTTGGAACCGGCAACTTACAAGCGGATCCCAAAACGTGACCAAATCACTTCACGGTCTGTATACTTGTAAGTGGTGGTACTACTGGGTACCACTGCCTATCACAGTTGTAACAAAACAAATTGTTCATAATGTTAATGAGTATAATATATTTTAAGTTTACTTCAGACAATGTGTTTAGATTGTGGGTGGTGTTATCTACATCTCGATAACATTGTATTACATGTTTACGTGAACCTGTTGTTCTCGGTAACAATCTAACACACAATCTATCCCTTACATCCTCATCATCATTCATCAAGTACTCCAGGTCTACATATTGATAACAGCTCTGCTAGACTAAGTTTTTTTAGGTAAATTGTTAATTATCGTTTATATAAAATAACTAATAGTTTCATAGTTACTCGTATATCTCTAATAGTTTGGCCGGCATAGTGACGGCGACTGAGGCAGCCGTGAACTAACTCGGTTGTTTCAGTCGTCGGCAGTTTTGGATCTCTTCTTGCTTATAATTAGGGTCGAGGTCAAAGGTCGTGAAATGAAATGAAATGAAATGAAATTATTTATTCGTGGTACATAGGTTGTTACAGGTTGTTAAAACAAAAATATATTGATATGATCGCTATGACCTGCCCTTGGGTTTACAAATATTATTTACTTATTAGTACATATTTAATGTCAGTATTTTGAAACAAAATGTCACTTAAGCTAATCATAAATATATAAGCACTATGCAGAAGTTTCGCGTGAGTAAAGTCTATAGTATTAATCAACATTTAGATTTTTTATGGATTTGTCTAAGAGATATTCGCTAACAGTGTAGTAGGCTTTTCCCAACAAAAAATTTGCAAAAATATATTTAAACTTCTTTAATGGATACACCTTAATTGTGTCTGGAATAAAAAAAATCTGAATGGAGGTGACTGCTACTACAGTTATTACCTTTAATAGCAGCCACTTCCATTCATGTACCGCACTCCAGCTTAACAGGTGCTGTCATCTGTAGAGTCGCAATAAATTTCATACAAAACCTTTAATACTAATCAATCAAATCAAGTTTTAATTTCCACAGATAATATTTATAGCCATAATAACATTTTCCACGATCCTAACGGAACTCTCTTTCCTAACATTCATTTCGAACTCTATGATTATGGAGACTCTGCAGATCCGGAGGTTCATTTTAATGTACCCAAGAATTGGTACATTAAAATAAAATTAAAATAATTTAATTGTAAAGAAAGGAATCTTCGACGATATCCTATTTTGAGGTACTTTTGACGATTAAATAACTAAACTTCTTGAAAGGTTATTAACTCAAAAAATATATATGTGCAAAGAAAAATGCTCCAAAACACATTAACCGTAAAGAATTCCCAAATAATTTATATTATTTAGGAAAAAAATCATGCAATTTTATAACAGTAATAGTTTTTGATATCCAAGTTCTCGGTTTTTTAAACGATAACCATTATATTTTTTTTTTCATAAATATGAAAAGTCAATTATTAAATTGGACACTTAATCCTGGACGCCTAAATATTTATTTTAGAATTCGTTTTTTGAAAATTAACAAAATGTTGTTATAAAAGCTATATTATTCGCACGAAAAATATCGCACGCTCAAGAGTGTTTTGCAAATCTTAACCTTATTTCGCCTAAAACACGTTTTGTTCATAACGCAATTCCTCGCCTTAAGGAATAATCTGTTTTTTTTAAATTTATTTTAGCAACAAACAAGTACCTACTTAACTTAAAAATAAATGTTACAAGAATATAGTCAAAAATTATACAATTTGTGGTTGATATTTTAAAATCTAGTCATACACTACATGTAAACCAAATAAAAATTAGAAAAGGAAAATATTATTCTGTGCTACGAAATTGAATAATCTTGAATATGTATATAAGTATGAAATTCTTTTAGTTAGGCTATATTATAATAAGCCACACATACAACATGATAACCGTTTGTTATCACACAAAATCTACCAATACATCAAAACATCACTCAAACACATTCACCTCACTTATATTGTTAACAAAATATTCCTTTGTTTACATTCAAACGAGGATTATCTTCGTCATTATATGTTTTCAATTTTATTAATCCATTTGTAATAGTTGTGAAAATTGGTAGATTTAACAGCGCACATCGATGGGCAACCAGAAATTGAACCCAGCATCTGCCATTAAGCACACAGCCGCTTTGCCACAAATGTCTTAAACTTCTATCCAATTTTTTATTTTTATCCTCAAGAAAGCTGGGTTGCCTAGTGCCCATAACCATAGAGAGGATGAAGAGATTTGTGGGTGTGAGGAAAGCAAGGGAGTTGTGTCAGGAACGTGGCAAGTTGCGCTTTATTGTGTCTGCCTATCTCTGTGGGAGAATGGCGTGACAATTTAATTGATTGAATATTGCCTGATGGTAAGCAAGAGACCAAGAGCGACGACGACTGACTAAACCGTTCTACGACTGTCTCAGTCGCTTTTATATACTATGTCGGTCAATTCTTATTTCATTTTATGCGTGGACGAACGGTTTAGCGATTGGTTTGTTAAGCTTAAAGTCCCGGGTTCGATCCCCGGTCGGAGCAAATATTTGTTTCATAGCTTTTATTTGTAATATTTAATAATATTAAATATTACAAATGTTATTATTTAAATTAATGCATATATAAAGAAATATAACACATTGATAAGAAAAAAAAAAAAGAAAATTAACTAAAATACATTATTAAAAGGAGTCCCTTTAGGCAAGGTTCCGAAGATACTGGCAGCGTTCCCCCTTTGAATAGCTAGACTAATTCTTTGTCCGAGGTAGCTGCCAACTCTTCGGTCTCCTGTGATGTCGACTAACCTTTTTGATATTTCCTTAAAAAGCCTTAAAGCGCTAGGACCCCACGGACCAAGGGTCTCGACACCGAATGGGACAAAATCATACTCGGAGCCTAGACCCCTGTATTTGCACGCTTTAGCTTTTTCAGCCGCTTCACAAGCCGCACCAGCTCTGCTGTTGGTTCCATGTAGATGGGAAGGTGCCAGCGTGTCTGAACAGGTTGCATCCCATACCAGCACCCGGCCCATCTTCCATGGAATCAAACTCATACCATCCGGTCTCTTACCATCATCTCTTGCAATACCAGTCGGCTCAAGTAGACTTGGCACGTTGACGGAGGCAAGAGACCGGCGTATGATATCGTTAAGTGCGGCATGTCTCGAGAAGCGGCCTGCACTTTTTTGGCATGACAGTCCGTGATGTCCTAGCTTGTCGACATCACTGCCACAGGGACATTTATGAGGAGCGCAGACCGGAACCCCAAGCCGTAGACAGGTTGCGATTCGGAGCGTGTCAGGCTCAAGAAATATTCCTGTATTTGACGAAGGGTACGCGTGAAGCCAGTAGCCGGCCTCATGCGTACCCACGGCCAAAAGCCTAGCACGCGCCGAACCTGTACTACTGCTCAATAGATTGTCATAAGTCAATTTACAGTTTATGTCGTCCCAGCTCCTCTGTGAATTTGGAGAAATTGAAAAATTTTGACCAGCGGGGTTAGGTTGAAGCACTGTCGTTTAGCACTCTCGTCCAGACGATAGCTTCTCTCGCGCGAACGATAGTAGCTAGGTTGGGACAGCACTCTCGTCCATCGCCCAAATGTCAGTTACTAACGTTTTTATACTTAATTTTGTCTATGACAGACGAAGCAAGTCCTGTCATTATTGTCAAAATTCAACTTAACATTGAATATTAAACGGTTATTTATAACCTAATATAAGATTTGTTTGGTTTGGAGAAAGAAAACATACAATAACTACGTAGTAGCAGATGAGATTCATCGTGGAATTTATGCAGAAGTAAGTTAAAATTAACATTATTCTAAAATTATTCAAATTTACTCAATTATTTTATATGCATAAACAACCTGTGAAGAATATCCTTAAAAATAATTTATAATAGCTTAAACATTATAGCTAGTTTCGGCATACTGTTATAATTTTACAATTTAAAATATTTTTTAAGGCATGGTGATATAAGCAATGTATTAAGGACACCGCAACCTCAAGGTGAATTAAGGAGAAATATAAACATCGATGGAAATAAACTGTGGAAGGAACTTGCTGTACAATTGTCTGCAACGCGTGTTGGGGCGTTGAAAAATTAGGCTTAAAATGGCAAGGTATTTAATAATAATTATATCATCTTTTTGAAGGAGTCGTAACAAGATTTGGAGTGATATTAAATATTGTACAAAGAACCGTATGAGTTCACTCCAATTGGTACATAGTAGCCCTCATGGTGGTCTTAAAAGGCACCCAGAATTGTTGAAGATTAAAAAATCAATTTTAAATAATAATTGGTGAGAGAGCAGTGTGCTGGCAATTATAATGTAAGAAAACAACAAATAAAAATAACTTTGATGTACAATAAATGTTAACATGCCCACCTGAAAATCCAAAGTATAAAATTACACTGTTAGTACAGAATCACAGTCTGCATATACCTGTGAGCGTTAAGGTGTGATAGATTGATAAATTTGCTTGGACTATTAATAATAATATTGGCCATTTTTATATGTTATCACATATAATGATTATATTTATTATATAATTACATTACATTAATAACTGAATATTTAATTTCAACAATGATATTCTACAATTATATGAAAATAATCTTGGTCAAAAATTGTAGCGCTCCATTGTGTCTGCCTATCTCTGTAAGAATTAAGGCATAACAGTTTTGTTTGATTAGAATTTTAGCCAATTACAATTGAGTATTCTTCCAGGTTGAAAATTTAGTAGAAGATGGATATACTGGTATAGTCCCGGCAGATAAAAAGAGTGCAGGCATTAAAGTAACTTCTTTTGTTACTACTTACTATTAAATAATTATGTGGACATCTGTATAGACTTGTACCACCACAGTCGTCCAGAGTCGATCCTTACACTCGGCCGATACAAAGAGTAGGTCAAGCACTCTTTGCCAACATCTGCCAGCATGTATACCGCTTTTACTAAACTTTCTTAGGCAAAATCAGTCTGCATATATAAACCTATACATTATGAAACTTGTTTTTTTTTCCAGATAGATAATCAGAAAGAGATGGAGGGGGAAAATGAGGAGAATATTCCCCAATGCCTACATACATGGGAATACAAGGGGTCCTGTAATGTACTAAAGTTACAAGTCACAGTTAATAAACGCAGAGAATAGCTAGTATTATACAAGTAATTGTGATATGCAAATAAAATAACATGGATGGTGTAGCAAATAAAAACTGTATAGAATTACGAATTAATCAATGTGCTTTTATTACAAAACCTGGTCTATATATATTTCTATTGTGGCTCGATGTTAAGCTGGTGCGGTACGTAAATGGATGCGACTGCTACTAAAAAACTGCAAGTAGCAGTCACCTAGAGAAACTTACAAGTTGATTCTAAAAAACTGACTTGAGTGAATCTTGGCATCCTGAACAAGGTGCGGCAGTTCTTCGCGCCAGAGATTCGTCTGCTACTATACAAGACTTAGATTCGCTCTTGTGCGGGGTACTGTTTTTTTTTTTTTTTTTATTGTGACTCGACATTTGACATCGACCTGCCTGATGATAAGCAAGAGGAGATCCAAAAGTGCAGACGCTTGAAACAACCGAGTCAGTACACGGCTGTCTCAGCCGCCGTCACTATGCCGGCCAAAGGTGCTTCTTCACGCATCGCTTGAAGGATCCAAGGTTATAGTAGGGAGAAAACACATGGGCTGGCAAAGCATTCCACTTGTCGATTGTTCTACAAAGAAAAGATGCACCGAACTTTTTAGTTCGACTACCGATTCTGTCGACAAAATGTGAATGCTTCCCCCGACCAGTGCGGGTGTTACGGGTGTTACTATTTCCTGTTTTCCGGCTGCGGGGCGGGCAGTGTAGCGTCCATGCACCGTGCTGTCGTCTGCATAGCAATGAATGCTGGATCCAAGGTCCAGCATGTCATTGATATGCAGTAGGAACAAGGTCGGCGACAGCACAGAGCCCTGAGGAACGCCAGCATTCACCGACACCCTACGTGACGCGCTGCCATCCACAACAACGCGTATGGAGCGGCCACGCAGGAAGCCGGCTATCCAGCCACACAGACGGTCAGGTAAACCGTATGCCTCGAGCTTGGAAAGAAGGGCCTTGTGCCAGACCCTGTCAAACGCTTTGGAGATGTCCAAGCCGATGGCAAGGGCCTCTCCATTACCGTCCAACGCTTCCTCCCAGACGTGCGTGGTGTACGCCAGAAGGTCACCAGTTGACCGTTGTGGCCTAAAGCCATATTGACGGTCATTGATCAGCTGATGACCCTCCAGATAGGCCATGAGGCGGACATTTATAATCCGCTCCATGACCTTGCACAAAACTGAGGTTACAGCTATCGGACGGTAGTTTGCAGGGTTCCTTTAGGACGGCTCTGCCAAGTGTCTTCTCAATGCTCTAGATTCATTGCACCTGTCCGAATTATAGGTCATGCGAACTCTGGAGTCCCTACAACTTCGTAGAGACATGGCGGCTTTGTGCATCGTGTATACCTTTGTGTCTTTTTATACCCGCATAGGTCGAGGGAAGCATCCGCATTTTGTCGACCGAAACGGCAGTCGAACTAAAAAGTTTAGTGCGTCTTTTCTTTGTAGGACAATCGATAAGTGGAATGCTTTACCAGTCCATGTGTTCTATCCATTCTCTAACCTTGGTTACTTTGAGTGATGCGTGCGTAAATAAGCATCTTTGGCCGGCATGAAGACTCGGTTTTTTTAGTCGTCAGCAGTCGTGGACCTCCTCTTCCTTATCATCAGGCGGGGCGGGTTTCGACAGATGTCACAATAAACAAAAAAAGAAAGAAACAATATACAATCTAACTAAATATTGACGACATGCGTGGACGAACGGTTAGCGATTGGGTTGTTGCGCGTAAAGTCCCGGGTTCGATTCCCGGTCGGAGCAAATATTTGTTTGAAATATTTAATAATTATATTAAATATTGCAAATATTTGTTAATAAAAAAAGAGGTGGATATTTGCTTCGGGTCTGGTTATCAAAGAGTGGTAGGCAGTGGTACCCAGTGTACTGATCCGGGGTAAGTACCACCACTTACTAGTATACAGACCGTGAAGTGATTTGGTCGCGTTTTGGGATCAGGTTGTAAGTTGACGGTTCCAACTAGGCCGGCATAGTGGACGTGATTGCTACTCACAGTTATTGAATTGCAGTGGCAGTGACATCCATTCATGGAACACACTCCAGCTTAACATCAAGCGAGGTGCTGTCATATGTCGAGTCACAATAAAATATTACAAATAAAAGTATGAAACAAATATTTGCTCTGACTGGGAATCGAACCCGAGATTGAAAGGCGACAATCCAATGGTTACGCAAACCGAGAGCACGGGTTCTTAACCACTTGCCGGTACCTTTGATATATGTACTTTGATTGTCCTGTTTCTATGATACAAGCACTTTAGTAGCTTAGTATATAAATGTCTAAAAGAGTTGCGCGAAAGGGAGTATGGTTTGAGAATGAATGTCTTGGTGATCAAATGTCTCTTGTACGCCGACGATCAAGTAATCCTTGCATGAAATGGTTACTATTATTGTTCATAATACGGTGCTTGTTCCTACATTAATGTATGGAAGTGAATGTTGGGTGTGGCAGAATAAGCATGTGAGTAGAATTAACGCTGTAGAAATGCGGTTGTTAAGGAGTGTATGTGGAGTGACGAAAATAAATAATAAAATAAGGAGGGTGTTCGCCGATCAAATCGGAGACATCCTTAAGAAAGCTAGGTTGCCTAGTGCCTATAACCGTAGAGCTTGTATGAAAAGAATTGTGAATGTGAAGGAAGCGAGCGAGCTGTGTCAGGATCGTGCAAAGTGGCGCTCCATTGTCTGTGCCTATCCCTGTGGTAAAAGGCGTGACATTTTGATTGGTTGATTGATTGTATATAAATTTTAATTTATATACAATACGATACAACTTTAAATTACTATATTAAATATAACTTTAAAATTATAATTATAATTGCTATAAATATACATACACAACTTTGGCACATAAAATATATTGAAATATTAGCGCCAAATTAAGATTAGGATAAATAAAAAATATTATCAAATACAAACACGCAAATTTCACTATCGTCGACAATTGACATTTCTTCTCTCGTCCGACGACAGACGATTGTGCGCCAACCTACCAAATAAATGAGTTTTATATGAAGTATAACGTTCGCAGCTGTCATCCTTCGACGACTTTCGTCCGAACGAACGTTCGTCTCGTTTTAGTGGCTCCAACCTAGCTTTGACTATCGTCGACGCAAAACGATTGTCGTTTTATGCGCCCAACCTAACCCCGCTGGGCATGCAATTAAGAAAGCGTTTTTAGCTTCTTCCAAGGCAGCAATGTTATTTATATTATATTAATATACATGTTATTATATTGTTAATATATTGTTATTATACATGTTGTTATTGTTATTAATAATATTAAATATTACAAATATTTGTTAATAAAAAAAGAGATGATATTATTTTGCTTCGGGACTGGTTATCAAAGAGTGGTAAGCAGCGATACCAGCGATACAGGTCTGCCGATCCGGGGTAGTACCACCACTTACAAGTATACAGACCGTGAAGTGATTCGGTCACTTTTGTAAGTTGCCGGTTCCAACTAGACCAGCATAGTGGATGTGATTGCTACTCACAGTTATTAAATTGTAGTAGCAGTGACATTCATTCATGGATCACACTTCGGCCTAACATCAAGCGGGGTGCTGTCATATGTCGAGTCACAATAAAAAAATAAAATAAAAAAAATAATTAAAAGCACAATATTTTCAAAGATCCTAATTTCTAATAATACTACATGCAACGCCATCTATCTACAATATAAGACACAACTTAATAAATAAGTCGACTATAACATCAAGTTTACGTAGACAAGTGTAACAATTTGTCTTTATGACTACTAAGTAGTAGCTGTAATTGTCACTAGATGGCGCTGATTACATTTTAGTAATAGTTACTCTAAACGATAAAAGATGGCAGCACAAGTATTTTAAATTGTCTAAACTAAAGCTCTACAGTCTACACTACACATTCACGTCGCTACAGTGATTTACTTTAAGACTATAGCGGAAGACAGATTACGACTATGTGATGTCCCCAAACAGTTTTCTGTAGGACTGACGACCTACAAATAATTCCATTTGCTAAGTAATTGTTAGACAAAGAAAAGACGCGCCGAATCCTTTAGTTTGGCTGCAATCTGGTCAACAAAGTGCGGATTTTCCCCTGACCTTATTTTCCTTTACTCCACGTGGTGGGAACAAGGTGGAAGAGATCCTCAGAACATTTCCAGTAATCTAGACCGTGACTTTGCCGCCATGTCTCTGCGAAGTTGAAGGGACTACAGAGTTTTCGTGATCTCTGTATCAGCTATAACTCGGACAGCTTAGCGCTGCACTGTACCTATTGTATCGAGAAGATACTTGGCAGAGCCGTCCCAGAGGTGCGAATAGTACCCCGCGTATAATAACAAACGATGCTGAAACTTGTTTAGGATCAGAGGTGGTCTTTTGATGTGATTCAAGTCTCTGCGAAGGGACATTTCCAAGGCGTCTATCCGAGGTGAAAGTAGGTGTTACAAAGAGTAGGAAAGGAGGTTAACTGAATTAATGCAACGCAACATGACTATTTATAGTATATATTTATTTATTATTAAAATTAAATATAAAAATATAAAGGAGTTGTCCAAGCGGCTGACGGATGAGTCTGGAGACAGGAAGGCTGGCAATTATTTCTGCCAACGTATTAGCCTTGCTAAACAAAGGGAAAATGTTGACAGATGTTTAGGATTGACAAAGAAATGCTCCGATGGTACATGAAAAGGATGAGTGAAAGTAGATTGACGAAAGGAATTTAATGTGGAAATTTAAAATAATTTTCCGACCAAATCAGAGACATCCTTAAGAACGCTAGGTTGTCTATTGCCCATAATCGTAGAGCTTGTATGAAGAGAATTGTGGATGTGAAGGAAAGCGAGGGAGTTGCAATCGGGATCGTGGCAAGTGGCGCTCTATTGACTTTCCCTATTTCTGTGGGAAAAGGCGTGACAATTTGATATTATATTTTTAATAAGAATGAAATTGATTATTAATATAATAAATATAAATGTATTTGTTTGTTTGTTTGATATGTTGTGCGTCAGACATAAAGCTTAGCACTGAATTGAGAGTTGGCAAAAATTAATTAATATAAATTTAAAAGTTGTTAAAGCCCACCCCTCCGTGACCGCACCATCACGGCTGGCACGCGGCACGGATTAGCAGAAGACGTGTCACACCCACAATGGAATTCTAATTGATTTTACATAAGTATGGGGTGTGAACATTTTTCCATTTCATTTAATATTCACATTCATGTGTGTGTGTGTGTGTGTGTGTGTGTGTGTGTGTGTGTTTATTATATCCGCAGTTTGATTGGCAAATAATTAATTAATGTCCAGAACAGTGTTTACAATATCAGAGCAATAAACATGAATATATGTGTTGGGGTTTGTTTTTTTCATTTATTTGATCGCGGCCTCGAATTTATACTGTGCATTGTTTATTACTTGGCAAAAGTAGTAAACAAACTTATGGCATAATGAAAAATTAACGATAAAAAACAATTACTAGGGACGCAAATCAATACGAATGTATAAAAATATCTAAAATTATATACTATGAATTACTGTGAAAATGGTTTTATTATTATTATCATTTGGGGCACAACATTTGTCGTTTGTGATGTTACCGTTTCCACATAAATTGTTTTTAATAAAAATTATACGATCAAATTGTCACGCCTTTTTCCCACAGGGATAGGCAGTAACAATGGAGCGCCACTTGCCACGATCCTGACACAACTCCCTCGCTTCCTTCACATTTACAATTCTCTTCATACAAGCTCTATGGTTATGGGCACTAGGCAACCTAGCTTTCTTGAGGATGTCTCCGATTTGGTCGGAAAACACCCTCCTAAAAATAATGTAGAAATAAAAATAAAGTATACATAATATGTGTGTGATTTTAATAACTTTTTTGCATTTGTTACATTGTGTATGTTTATTGTATAAAATAAAAGATTAGTAGAGTTTCCTTAGTGAAAAGTCATAGGAAATTGTGATTTTCATGTTCGTATACTACTTCTGCCAAGTAAGAAAAACACAGTAATTTCTGACCTCGACAAAATATTAAGTCAACTCAGTTTAGATGACAAAACAAGTTATAAATAGATTTTAAGTCAATCAAAAACACGCTGTCTTCTTGACAGTATCCCCATCGAACTGTCAGTGAATCGACTTAATAATCTGGATGTTAGGCGTCTGATGTTAACTTGGAGTGCGGTCCATGAATACCTATATAGGGTACTGCTACTACAGTTTTATAACATCCATAAGCTATACCTCCTAGTTGGACAACTGATCCCGAAACGCGACTGAGTCACTTTATAATTTTGCAATTCTTCACAGAATCCATTGTCGTATATAATACGTACGTACTTATTTAAACAATTGTACAGAGGTAACCTGTACGCTCTCGAACACAAAGCAATTTTAATTGTATTAAAAGAAAACGTTGAACAACAACAAAGAACCACAAAGTTGAACAAAAAACACATTTGAACAAAAGAAACACAAAAATTGGAGTACACAGCGAGAGAGAGAGAGAAGAGCAAGGAAATGTGACACGGAGTGAAGCGGAAATCTCAAATTGGATTTTTAAAGTGGGAGAGGGCGCTATTCAACTATTAAATTAAATTGAATAAAACAATTATATTTAAATTATTATTATTAGAATTATATTAATAATTCGACCGTGATGTAGTCTTTATACGTTGTCAAATACATCTTTGATATATGTTCTATGATACAAGCACATTTAGTAATGAATTAAACAACTTTTATGCGGCTTACTATCGCGTTTATTTTGGTTTTGATTTTACAACTTTTTATTATTCCAACGTTATAAACGAGATAGTAAGCCGCATAAAATTTGTTTAATGCATTAATCAATGTTCGCGCAAAATCTAAGAAAATACCACTTTTAGTAACTTAGAATAGAAATATAAATAATAGAAAAAAACAAATAACATCAACTTTTACTGTTGCCTAAGTCTTGTCCACTATTCCGTTGTTGTTTTTAGACTTTAAACCGTTACATTTAATTAATAATTATTTGTCGCATAAAAAGGACATCATTCATTTTGTATGGTGACTTGGGCTTAATTGTATTAACAGTTAAATATGTACGAATATACAACTAGAATATATCCTTTATTTTGCATAGTTTAGGTGTTAGAAATGATCAAACTATAATTATGACTGTTCAAAGCAGAACAAATATGGCGTTGATTGAAAGATAATATAAAACCCATATCTTATTTTCCAAATAACTAAAGTTTGCAAAATTGTTATTAGTTTTATCAACACAAGTATCGAAACTACCATTTATATATTTTTTCATCATTGAACATTAAAAAAGTAGTACATAATAGCCCATTATGTTCTGATGTCCTTTACACTACAATAATATGTCTTGATCGTTGGCTTGAGCACAAGCTAAGTGGATTGTCTCTATTTAGACTTAGACGATGACAATATTAGATTGGCTTAGTGAATTGTCTTAGTTATGGGCATCCAAATTGCCAATAAGCATTCTCTAACAGCTATTATTTTTTACACTTGAAAACTAAGCTACTGAAGTGCTTGTATCATAGAAACAGGGCAACCACTCGCAGGGCATTGGTACCGGCGAGTGGTTTAAACCCGTGCTTTACGTAACCATTGCACTGCCACTGTACCACGGTCGCCTAAATTATTATGATACAAATTAGAAACATAATATTTTTCGGAATACTTATGTGTAAGTATTTATACAGAGTTCGTGTGTGTGTGTTGCGAAACAAATATACACAATATAGATATAGCCAAAAGGGCAAAGTAATTGTGCACAAAATGACTGAGAAAGACATTTGCTTGAACATTTGAAGTTGGCTCAAGTTGATGGGCAGGCAGAGGGGGAAGTGAACGCAACACGCGCGCGAGGAGACGCCTTCACAAAAGGATATACACACAAACACACACACACACGTTTGAACTGTTTTAAAAAGAAACAATTCACTTTTGTAATAGTATGGTTAGCATTTGTGAATTGTTTTATAATTGTTTTTGATAACAGATCAAAGTTTATTTTATTGTGACTCGACATATGACAGCACCCCGCTTGATGTTAAGCCGAAGTGTGGTCCATGAATGAATTTCACTGCTACTACAATTCAATAACTGTGAGTAGCAATCACATCCACTATGCCGGCCAAGATGGAACCGGCAAATTACAAGCTGATCCCGAAACGCGACCAAATCACTTCACGGTCTGTACCTATCTGTACTTGTAAGTGGTGGTACTGTGACTGTAGGAAAAGCCCAGGAGTGATCCTTCATTGTGAAGAAGCAAATGTTTTCAAAATAATTGAACGTCAACAGTTGATTCGGTTTCGGGCATCGTGGCGTATGCTCATATTGTTAAAATTAAGAAATGATTCCTTAAGATTTGCTAGTAAGATCGCAATGAAAATATAATGTAATTGAATAAATAAAATATAGAAAAGTTATCGTATTTTAAGCATCGATGGTTTTAAATTACACAACCATGTATTGTCATTGTCAACCGTAGCAAAAAACGATTTAAACGTTTTTTTATTGTTACACGACATCTGACCTCGACCCGCCTGATGATAAGCAAGAGGAGGACCAAGAGTGCCGACGCCTTTAACAAAATATTTTTTGGTGCGTCACATCTTTGTAGAATTCTGGACAAGTGGGATGCTTTGTCAGCCATGCGTTCTCCTTTGTGGAAGAAGCCCCAACTTGATGAATGATTAAGAGTGCTCAATAGGGGTTGTCAAATGAGTACGAATTAAAATAACTATAAAGTAATGAAATAAACAAATTTTATGCGGCTTACTATCGCTTTAACTTTTGGCTAATGATTCTTTGCAGCTTTTGTCTCTCCGTGATCACGATGGCTGCAAAGCTCTCGAAACGTCGGAATAATAAAAGTTGTAAAATTCATAATGAAAAATAAACTTAAGCCGCATACAATTTGTTTAATTAATTTTCCAATGTTGACGCATTATCTTAGAAAACTTCAAAGTAAGTTTATTTTACATTTCTATACTAAGCTTCTTAAAATGTTTACATCATAAAAGCTAGACGACCTATTTCATATGAGGTGGTATTGAACCTGTGCTATTAGTTTGCGTGACCATATCACTACCACTATACCACGGTATTACTATATCATGTTTATATATAATATACGAGTATAAAAATATTATCTCTCAGAAATCGAATGCTGGGTAGTTCCAACAGAATACTCAAGGTGCTTGTTGACATGCCGGATAGTAAGTTGCAACGGCACTGGACAACAGCCCCGATGAACCCGAAAGCTGAAAAGTTGTACTGCATTAATTAATAGAATAAATATATTTTTATATTCTCTTTTGTTTACTAATTTAGTTCATAAGTGTGTGTGTTACTAACAATCAATTGGGCCTATGTAGTATGTGAATAAATGATTTTATAATGAATAGGTTTTAAATAACTAATGAATTATACAAATTTTATGCGGCTTACTATAGCGTTTATTTTGATTTTACAATAATAAAAAATTCTAAAATCCAAACCAAAATAAACGCGATAGTAAGCCGCATAAAATTTGTTTAATTCAATAATCAAAAATTATTGCGAAATATTTAAATAACTATTAAATATAATTAATAGATACAGATAGCACAAACATTACTTGAATAACCACTTGCCAACAATCACGCTCTCCTTAATATTGATCGTTCACCCCTTTTCCGTTCAATCAACCCCCCCCCCCCCCCGCACGCGCACTGAAACACATTTGGCAAATAAAAAAGTAATAAACTGCAAACGTTCATAATAAAATTACAATAAAAAATATTACCAAAAAGGGGTCTCTGTTACATTGTACATAATATAGAGCACGTGCTACCTCTGCGGTCTTTTCTGCGCAGAGGTAAGCACTTGTTGGGGGTTATCATCAATAAATGATTTCGTATTATTATTGTTTTATATTTCTATACTAAACTGCTTGTATCATAGAAACAGGACAACCAAATAAAATATATCAAAGATACAATGGTACCGGTGAGTGGTTTCGAAACCGTGCCACTCGGCTTACGTAGCCATTGCACTGCCACTACACCACGGTAGCGTAGGTAGGCCTCCCACTGGACTGGACAGGTGGACTGACGATCGTTGGACAATCGTTGGATGCAACTGGCATTTCGTCGTTAGAAATGGCGTTCTAAGGGGGACGCAGTGGACGTCTTCACGCTGACGATGATGATGGTGTTGCCATAAACAAAAATATAAAAATAGTATATTTACATAATTAATGAAGGTTTGGTGTTGTCATGTTATTACAGTAGCAATCGTTATGAATAGCATTGTGACGCATTTACAAAATAAACACATTTGATTGGCTGAAATTTACCCAAATTCACGATATATCATGCATTTATCATAATATTTTATTCTTTAAATTACCTTTGCGCTTTTTAGCAATGGTAGGTGTATTGTTCATACTTTTGCATGCAGTTCATACTCAGTCACGCGCACTATATATATATTTTTAAACGAAAGGGTCTCTCTTACCAAATACCACAAAATACTGGTTAAACAATACTGTTGTGTTGTTTGATTATGGACTTTATAAGAAAGGAGTAAAATTATTTTTTCGATAATTATTAGTGTGAAGATGTTGGACTATGTTGCAGGACGTTGTTTTCTTTCGCTTTTCTTTATAATTTCTGTATGTTTTTTTGTATTGTTACGATTTTATTTAATATTTTAAAGCTTTAGTTGTCTTGATTCGTTTTATTTTTTGTTTTTGTGCGACTAAATCCATTGTTTTAATACCTTACATTAATTTGCATGTAAAATTAAGCAGACTGTTAAGTTATGAAAACATACAACTATCAATCAACTTAATTTTTAAATTGGTTAAGCTGGAGTGCTGTCCATTAATGGATGCAGTTATATAACTGTGTGTAGCAGTCGCATCCCCTATTCCGGCCTACTCGCCTATTATACACGTTTATGAGGCCAACAAATGGATACTATTGCGGATGGCGGCATTTACGTTATTGCCTGTGACATAAGACAGTCGGTTGTTATAAAGTGTCACTTGGTGTCAAATAAAGGCAACAACAGTTTTGGTGAATTATTTGCATTTTTATTCACCATTTTGTGGTTTACAAACAAAATATATATATAAAGAATTAAACAAATTGTATGCGGCTTACTATCGCGTTTATTGTGGTTTAGATTTTACAATTTTCAATATTCGCGAAAAATCCAAGAAAATACTAACAATATAAAGCTTCCTTAGAATGATAATTTTATATTTAAAAACAAAATAATAATATGTGGAGTGACGGTAGCGGATAGAATGCGGAATAGCGCAGTGCGCGATAGATGTGGTTTGAAAGAAAATGTAGTGACAAGGATTGACAAAGGAATGCTTCGATGGTTTGGGCACATGGAAAGGGTGAGTGAAAGTAGATTGACGAAAGGAATTTATAAATCTCATGTGGATGGATGCGTTAAATAAGGCAGACCCAGTGTTTTCC
This sequence comes from Tinea trinotella, assembly GCA_905220615.1. Classification (NCBI taxonomy): domain Eukaryota; kingdom Metazoa; phylum Arthropoda; class Insecta; order Lepidoptera; family Tineidae; genus Tinea; species Tinea trinotella. The sequence continues at coordinate 180,810 of HG992328.1, read as the reverse complement.
GACCTAATTGGAGACATGCTTAAGAAAGCTGGGTTGCTTTGTGCCTATAACCGAAGAGCTTGTATGAAGAGAAATGTGGATGTGAGGGAAGCTAGGGAGTTGTGTTAGGACATGATACATGATGATGAAGTGGGAAAAGGCGTGACAATTTGATTTTTTGATTGTTTAGTTTTGCAATTGTGTGTAATGTATTAATGTATTAAACTATAAAGAAAACGGTGTGTTTAAATATACAAAATCTAAGCATAATACATTAGTTCTTCTGAATTTGGTCGATTTGGTCGACATAATTATAACAATAATATTGAGGAGGAACGAGGTGAAAGAGTTCCGGACAATATGCGATAAAGAACGCATAATTAAACGATGTTTAATGACAAAAAAGAAACCGTGGTGTAGTGGTAGTGCAATGGCTCACTGGTACCAATGTCCTATCTTTGATATATGTACTTTGGTTGTCCTGTTTCTATGATACAAGCACTTTAGTAGCTTAATATAGAAATGTATAATAATAAATTAAACAGTTTAATTGTTAGGCGCCATAGTGTTATTGTTTTTTAAATATTGCGTGTAACATTGTATCATGGTTAGTTTATAACAATACACCGAATTGTGTTTGGTAACAATGTTGTTCTGTGATTAGACATAACATTCGCATTACAATACAACACATTCCACTATTAACAGCAACCATTAATATGGTGACACATAATAACGTAACAGACAAAATAAATAATAAAGTATGTTACATATTTCAATCAATCAATGGAGCGCCACCTGCCACGATCCTGACACAACTCCCTCGCTTCCCTCACATTCACAATTCTCTTCTTACATGCTCTATGGTTGTGGGCACTAGGCAACCCAGTTTTCTTGAGGATGTCTCCGATTTGATCGTAAAACACCCTCGTGTGCCTGCCTCGTTTAACGCATCCATCCACATGAGATAGACATATTTACATATTTTTTTTATTATTTTTTTTTTGTGTCGACCTGCCTTATAGTTAGGAGGAAGTCCAAAAGTGCCGACGACTGTAAAAACCAAGTCTTCACAACTGTCCCAGTCGCCGTCACTAAGCCGACCAAAGGCGCTTATTTACGCATCGCTTGATGGGTCCAAGGTTACAGGATGAAAGAACACGTGGACTGGTAAAGCATTCCACTTGTCGATTGTTCTACAAAGAAACGACACAACGAACTAAAAGGTTTCATCGTCAGAATGTGGATGCCTCCCCCGACCTGTGAAGAGGCGAGGTAGGAACATTCTCTGTAAGGACAAAACTTAAAAAATATAAGCTATGAAACAAACACTTGCTTCGACCGGGAATTGTAGTCGGTTCTTAGTCCCTTTCTATCAGGCAAGTAACAGACCGTGAAGTGATTTGGTCACGTTTCGGGATCAGCTTGTAAGTTGCCGGTACCAACTAGGCCGGTTTAGTGGATGTGACTGCTACTCACAGTTATTGAATTGTAGTAGCAGTGACATCCATTCATGGACCACACTCCAACTTAACATCAAGCGGGGTGGTGTCATATGTCGAGTTACAATAAAATAAAAAAACGTGTCACAATAATAATCTATTTTGGCATGTAATGCATTCCATTGCAGTCGACCGTTTACCTTCCGTTTCCTCCTTATGGTTTTCTACTTTTCTGTTTGTCAGCATTCACCATCTTCTCTATTTCATTGATCCAAAATCTCAATTCTTCTAAAATGTTTTTATTACAAAAAAAAACCAAACCAACTCCAAGGTTAAGTATAAACATTTAAAATTTAATTTAATTTAATGTTATTTCAATAAATGGTTTTAAGTTAAAATAAATAATACACACACACATACATAAATACATATTCAAAAAACAGTATTTCAATTAGTCAAGCGCAGATTGGGCAAAGTGGTCGCAGTTACGCTCTATCGACAACATGTACGGACAGCAACACAAGCAGGCACAATATTAAAATATTTAATAATTTACATTTTACTTTTTAGTTAATATGTCAACAGTGATATACTGTTCTTGGCTCCATGAATGTAAAATTTTGTAATTATTATAAAATGTAAAATATTGTGCCAATTCATGTATTACTCATGATTTTGTATTTGTCACTAATAACTAGGCCATTTATAATTCATCATCTTTTCTTTGTTCTGTGTCCTAATTTGTAATCTTCATGTATATTTCTAAGGCACTCTTTCGCCAACCTTTCACTTGTGCAGTTCACTCAAATATATCAATTATACTTTTACTTATAATTCTATTATTCATAACCTCACACCACCAACTCGTCGGCGAACATACGACAACAAGGCAAAATATTATAAAATAACTTAATTCTAACCTATTCCTTTCACCAAGTAGACAATTGTGATGTTTTACCAGCCTATGTGTTCTTGTATAATAATATTTCAAATTAATTATTTAATGTTAAATAAAAAAGTGGCGAATATTTGCTCCGTGTCTGGTTGTCAAAGATCGTTATTCAGTAATGCGAAGTCTGCATTTATAACACTTTAAGCAATTATAATGCACCAATATATTACACCCAAACTTGTAAATCAATTATTTTATTCGATAATATTCCTGTTTGTGTGTTGTGTGCTGACCGTACCGGTGTACAATGTAGTAAATACATTAGATGTCTCCGTGTGTGTGTTATTATAGCCAGTCGTCGCAGTGACGCAACCTGATAATCCATTGTTTACTTTACTTTTTATATTATTTGCTCACAATTAACCAGCCCGCCCAAATAACACAAAGACACTCGCCACCACAATCACACAAAACCACCGTGCTCAAGCATACCAAGACGCCACCGGTTCACGACCATTTCCATCATACAAACACGTAGCTTAGTATAGAAATGGTATTTAAAAAACATTTCAAAAAACAACAGTAGTTTATTCGAAATTTAACAAAACAATTTTAACATTTTCTTCATTCTTAAGCATATGAAATTGTTATTTACATTTATTAATTAGGCTACTATAGTGCTTCTATCAAAGAAACAGGACGACTATAGTACATACAATATATCAAAGATACATTGGTACCAGCAAGTATCTTTGATATAAACCCATGCTCTCGATTGTGTGACTACTACCACATTACCTATTACACCCCGGTCGTCATTTTAGCTTTTAAGTTGATACTCTTTAACGCATTAGGTTGTTTTGTATAACTTTTTATTATTGTTATTATTATACTTATTAAAAATAAAGAAATAAAATAAATATATAAAGGGTAAATTAATTATTAATTAATTACTAAAAAAATCAAATAAACTAACAAACTTTGTAATGGAATTTTGTCACTAATAAAATAAACTTACTGCACTATTTGGTAAATGAAGAAAGGAGGAGTTCTCAAGGTACAAATCACTTCTAGATTACAACATATTTCTACAACGCGTCTCCATATTTCTGTTATAGCTCTACATTTGAGTTTGACCCCATTTCGGCTGATGTTAGGATTAGGATGGGATGTTACACATGAATTCTACATGCTAAATACTCGTTCAAATATAAACACCGACGTTAAAATTATCTATATCGATCTATATCTATTCACGAGGAACCGGTGGATCGTTCAGAATGGTGCCTATGTTCAGCAGTGGACGTCTTCCGGCTGATTATGATGATATATATCGATTTTATTCTACTAAATCGAATTGTATCTCGTGGATTGGTGTCATTTGTAATAACTTTGGCTAATGCATATCTTGGGGCCAAGTCGGCCTTCGACACGGTTGCGATTCACACCAAGAAAGAACCAAGGCATTGTCTAGCCGATTGTACATAGCGTAACGTGATCCATAGCGGTCACCTCGTTGATACATCACACACGCACACACACACACGCACACATATTCTTAGAAACTCTATCGCTGTGTCCAGTTTAACAATTGAGAAATTATATATTGTTTATTATGTAGGTAGTCAATATTATTCCAAAAGCATAATGTACTGTGTATTGCGAAGGTTTGGGCACACAACGAAAAGTCGTCTCAAAGCATCCATTTCATAAATGGATTTTAATAAATATATTTATTAAAAAAATAGAAACAATTAAAAGAACATTATCTATATAATTAACTATTAATTAACTGTATAATTAAACTATAAATAAAAATATCATCTAATGACGTCGCATCAGAGATAGTCCCAAGAAGACTGGCAACATTTCCCCTTTGTATAGCAAAGCTAATACGTTGGCAGAAATAATTGCCAGCCTTCCTGTCTCCAGACTTCCCCGTCAGCCGCTTGGACAACTCCTTGGCCAGGCGCTTAGCTGAATGTCCCCCAAGGACCCATCGCCTCGACACCAAACGGCGCAAATTCGTAACCAGTACCAAGGTTGTCGTATTTGCGCAGCTTGAGGTTCTCAGCAGAAATTGCTGCACTTAACTCGTCTGGATATTAGATGGAGCTAATGTGTCTACACAAGTCTCATCTCTCACCAGAGACCTGCCAAGTTTCCACGGCTCTTGGGTCTCTTGCCATCGCTTGCCATCAATTTAATAAATATATTGTGATTATTACATTTCTATACTAAGCTAGTAAACGTGCTTGTAACATAGAAACAAGACGATCAGACGTATATCAAAGATACAAAACAGCAAGTGGTTTTGAACCGGGGACTCTTTGTGTGTGAGACTATTTATCTACCCTCGTTTTAATCATAAATACAATAAAATATATGATTACTAGCTACATATAAAAAACTAATTTGCGATTTAACTGTGTTTGTATGGAGAGAGTTGTGAAAGTAGTGGAAGCGGGAGAGTTGTGTCAGGATCGTAGGAAGTCTCGCTCCATTATCTTTGTCTATTTTTATATTGAGACGCGACATCTTACCTTTACTTGCCTGATGCTAAGTAAGCAAGGGAAGAGCCTAAGATTTTCTAAGACGAGGTTTCCGTTTCTACTAGTAGAGGCCGCATCTTACAAGAGAGCCAATATGACTGTAAAAACAATATCACCTTACAATTGTCTCAGTCATCGTCACTATGCCGGCTTCGCTTGATGGATCCAAGATTATGTATCTACCTAAGAACAAGGACTAAAGATTATGCTTTAATCCTTGTTCTAAGGTAGATACCGAGGTAGGTTTTATAGAATTATAGAGTATGAAAGAGGAATGTATATTTGTTGTTTGGCATATTATAGGTGACTTTGACGACACACGTGTCATAATGGTTATCACACCAGTTCGTTAATCCTAAAGTCCCGGGTTCAATTCCTGGCTGGAGCAAAGATATATTTTATAGCTTTTATTTGTAATATTTAATATTACTAATTGTTAAAGAGTGGTAGGCAGTGGTACCCAGTCTGCTGATCCGGGGTAGTACCACCACATACCTTAAAGTAAGTTCATAAGTTCTAACTAGGGCGGCATAGTAGATGTGAAACGGCATAGTATTTGAGATAATATTATTAATAAATACTTTTTTACGGAATGGAATAAAGGTGACTGCTATTACAGTACTGCGAGTAGCAGTCACCTCCATTCCATTCCGTAAAAGAGCATTTATTTAAACTAATATTTTCCCAAGTATGCACAGAGACATAGTTGCGTTGGAGCAAATAGTGCGCATAGGTTATAGTCGTCGGGCGGCTTGCTCTTGAGTTGAGTTAAAAACAGTATAAGATAGTTGAGTGTTGTGTCAATATGGCGTCGGCAGGCCGCCATTGTCCCGTGACGATATCAAAGGTGGCCGAACAACTAGGTGGCAACACACACATATATAGGAATCAATATTAACCATTCGGGCGAAGATCGCTTTCACCACTCACGGCCGATAATACGAAATTATTTTTATTGTGACTTGACATAGTGATGCTTTGGGCACGTGGACACGAAAGGAATTTATAATACTGATTTGGATAAATGCGTTAAACAAGGCAGACAATGGAAGTTGTTCTCCGACCAAAACGAAAACATCCTTAAGAAAGCTAGGTTGCCTAGTATGGGCATCGTAGAGCTTGTATAAAGAGAATTGAGAAAAAATAGAGAAAAGAGAAGTGACGGAAGCGAGGGAGTTGTGTCAGGATCGTGGCAAGTGATGCTCTGTTGTCTCTCCATGTCCCGGTAGGAAAGAGACGCGACAATTTAAATGATTGATTGACTAGAATTCTGACCTCCTCCCGCCTGATGGCAAGCAAGAGGAGTGCCGACGACTGCAAAATTCGAGTCTTCACGGCTATATTATAATGGAGAGAACACATGGGCTGGCAAAGCATTCCACTTGTCGATTTTTCTACAAAGAGGCGTTCTTTGCGCGGCTTGAACCGGTTTACTGCTTTCTGACTCTACTTTTGGTGATCACTCCCAGAAAAGGAAAACTCAGTAACTCTTTTTAAAAAATATTCTATCAATATATAAATAGATATAAAATATATATATACGGTCGGATAAGGAAACCTCCTCCTTTTTAGGAAGTCAGTTAAAAATAGCATTTATAGCGACATCTTTTTAATACGTGCCTAGTGCCCATAACCATAGAGCTTGTATGAGGAGAATTGTGCATGTGCAGGAAGCAAGGGAGTTGTGTAAGGATCGTGGTAAGTGGCGCTCCATTGTCTCTTCCTATCCCTGTGGATAAAAGGCGAGAAAATTTGATTGATTGATTTTGAATACTTATTTTTAAACAGGGAGGTGTCCCGGGAATTGCCTTACCTCCCTGGGCCCCTGCTCCGACATGGTTATTTTGGCTCTGCATACAAGTGTCAATAAATTTTTATAGAAATTAAAAAAAAAGTATGATTTTCACAGTGTCGTAGTAATGCGGGGGCGAGTGCGTCCCTGCCCTCAGTGGGCCACGCTCGTGTGTGTCCACCACTCCGCATTGCCCACAGAGAGATAGTTTAACATATCAAGTGGAAGACACACACACACACACACACATATATATATATATATATATATATATATATATATATATATATATATTTGTTTTATAGCTTTTCTGATAGTTTTTAAAATGATTATTTCAATTTCATAGAGCTTGTATGAAGAGAATTGTGAATGTGAGGGAGTTGTGTCAGGATCGTGGCAAATGGCGCTCCATTGTCTCTGCCTGTCCCTGTGAGGAAAAGGCGTGACAATTTTATTGATTGATTGATTATTTCAAAAAATGTCTTGCTTCTTCACGTCAACAATTATTTTCACACAATCTCAATGTGCATGTCATGAATAAATACTGTTTTAAGTATTACCCTTCAGAGTTCAGTCGGCAAAGTCACGGCGACTGAGGGAACCGTAACCTGAAAAAATTCAGGTTTTTTACAGTCGTCGGTGCGCTTTTATTTCTTCTGCTTATCATCATGCAAATCAAAAACTGATGTGGTAACATAATAATAATTATACAAGTCAATCCCAGAAAGAGTTACTGAAAAAACCGAGTTAGTTCACGACTGCCTCAGTCACCGTCACTATGCCGGCCAAATATTATTTTCAAATGTCGTTTAGGTAAATTTTTAAAGACATTTAAGACGCCTACACTATTGTTGCAGTTCATAGAAAATGTACAATGAATACGCAAATAATGGCAATGTTATAAAAAACAGTAACTTTATAATCTATTTAAACGTATTAAAGCGAACTGCGTCACTGGAAATGTCAATAATAATTTCACGTGCAATTAAATAACAAATTGCACAACAATAACAAATAGGTTATATTCATGAATGAAAATACAAAAAAGCCGCACCCAAAATGCATTGGTGCGAATAATTCTCCCCAAAATAGGAGATTTTGCGTGCAATTGAGAATAAATACTTACTATTAATATTGTATTACGCAAAATACATTCAAACATATAATAACACAATTATACGTATATTAAGGTTGCATTCATTTTGAAATTAAAAGTATATTAACTATAAGTAAACTATAAATAACAAAAAATATCATTCAATGACGTCACATCATAGATAGTCCCAAGGAGAAATTTCCCCTTTGTATATATAGCAAGGCTAATACGTTGGCAGAAATAATTGCCAGCCTTCCTGTCTCCACACTTCTCCGTCAGCCGCTTGGACAACTCCTTGGCCAGGCGCTTAGCTGATGGTCCCCAAGGGCCCATCGTCTCGACCCCAAACGGCGCAAATGCGTAACCAGTACCGAGGTTGGCGTATTTGCGCAGCTTGAGATTCTCAGCAGTTCTCAATGTGTGTCATTAATGAATTAATTATAATAATTAATTAATAATTATTTTTATTTTTAATTTTTATTAATGAATTAAACAAATTTTATGCGGCTTACAAACGCGTTTATTTATTCATTAATAAATGTTCGCGGAAAATCTAAGAAAATTCTACGTGTGTCTTTATTTCTTATGATTATATTTTTATATTAGATTTTTGATGATTTTATGAATGTGGAAGAAGAAGCATTGAAGTAGGATTAATTGTGCGGGAATGCGCATATTAAGGAAGTATAAAATTTCAAACATCTAGTTACGAGGATTGACAAAAAGTTTAGAATGGAGAATGGTGAAAGGGAGATTGTCGAAAGTTATATTTATAAATCGGCGGCGAATGAAAGGATTAAACTAAATGATTGTTCCATCATCCCATTGGATGCATTCTTCAAAAAACAGGATTTCACAGTACCATAAGAATAAAGCAGGTATGGAGAAAAATGAAGTAAAGGAAGCGCTTCTTGTAGGAAACAAATTGACACTTTTTTTATTTTATTGTGACTCGACATATGACAGCACCCCGCTTGATGTTAAGCTGGAGTTTGATCCATGAATGGACGTCACTGTTACCGCAATTCAATAACTGTAAGTAGCAATCACATCAACTATGCCGGTTGCCGGAACTTACAAGCTGATCCCGAAACGCGACCAAGTTACTTCACGGTCTGTATAATGATCACTATTAATGATGCAGTTAATGACGATGATGATGTTTTATTGTAGCTTATCCTGAAGCTGATCTCGATGCGCCACTGACTCACTTCAAGATCTGTAAATTTGCATCACTGCCTACCACTTTTTAGCTGCCAGACCCAGAGCAAATATTTCCCTTATTATTTGCTTGCAGACATTTATCTGTAGCCTCCATCTTGCAATGTGCAAGACAGATAATTTAATTTTATAGATTTTATAAATTGAGCTGGCTTAGTGTCAGCGACTGAGACAACTGTAAACTGAGTATTCTTATTCAGTCGTCGACACTCTTTCACTTTTTCATCACTCATCATCAGACAGGTCGAGGTTCAGATGTCGAATCACAATGAAAAAAACTGATTTTTTATTTTTATGTTTTTATTATACATTTCTATACTAAGCTACTATCAGCTACAAGCTACTAAGTGCTTGTATCATAGAAACAGGACAACAAAAGTACATATATCAAAGATACATTGGTACCGGGGAGTGGTTTAGAACCCGTGCCACTCGTCTTACGTAGCCATTGCACTGCCACTACACCACGGTCACCTTAATATAGGTATTAGTTTACAAAATTCCCTCAACACACACAATTGACTAGTGAATTATCTTAATAGAAATATTAAGAAATATATTATAATACAATAATACAAGTAGGTTTTATTGTTAGTAATATAATGCGTGTGTTTTTTTATATATATATACATATAATAAACTAACAATAACTTAAATAGATTGCTAACAAAAGGTAATCGATACGATCTGAGCAGGAATGAATGCCATTTATAACAATAAACAGGGATGGTTGCTAACAACTGTACAGTGGCTCAAACTCACCTATTATTATTTGGTTATAATGAATAATATATTTGTGGTTTTTTGTGGCTTTTTGTGGGCTTTTTAAATACGTTTGTGGTTAATTGTATACGATGATACCTTTGAAGTAATGTTCAACTCGATATCTTTGTTTGTGATGGAGTTTTTTGTAGCTGACACTTGCGGAGTAGTTGCGATGTCTTCATCATAATCTTTGTTCATTTATTCTTTGACTAAATAACCAGTGGATGCAACTGGCGTCTGAAAGTTCGAAATGGTGTTCTAAGGAGGAGGCCTATGTTCAGCAGTGGACGCCTTCAGGCTGATGATGATGATTAGAATAGTGAATAGATATTTGGTTGACAATCTTTTTATCAGAAATTTGACGTCTTTTCTTAAAATATTATTGGTTATAGGTATGTCGGACAATAGGAAAGCCGGACTAGAAAGGGTGTCACACAACTCCCTCGCTTCTCTCACATCCACAATTCTCCTCATACAAACTCTACGGTTATGGGCACTAAGCAACCCAGCTTTCTTGAGGATGTCTCCGATTTAAACACCCTTCTGGGTCTCCCTCGTTTAACGCATCCTATCCATAACAGATTTACAAATTCATTTCGTCAATCTATTTTCACTCATTCTTTCCATGTACCCAAACCATAGAAGCATTCAATTTAGGCAATAGGTAGTTGTTTTTTAAGGAAAATTATATAATCAATATTTATAAAGAAGTGAATATAATGCGCTCAACTACCGCGAGGGGTAAGCAGATCAATTTACCACTTAAGTGATTGATTTAGAATTACAATGAGAAACGTTTATTTGATTGTTAACAATAATAGTAAAATTAATATAATAATAAGTATGTATGTATATATGTGAGTACAATGACTTGTGCCACTCCCACCAATTAGTGGCACTCACCATTATGCCGGCCCCCATTGTTGGAACATATAATGCCAATGGGGGAAAACAACAATTTTATTATAATTGTACAATACTCTCGATGGGCGTCGTGTGGCGTTTTGTTCAAATCATTCAATCGTTTAAGTACATACGAGTATTACATATTAATAGCACACACAAAAGTCACCGTATAATTACCGTTAGTTTATAATTTATCTCGCGAAATTGTAAACTGACGATAAATTGTGAACTGTACCATACTTCTTACAATATAACGTAATAAATTGCGATAGATTTTATTTTAATATGCGTATTTATATATATTAAATATAGTTAGTTATTTGTGAAAAGATATGGTTAGATTGTAAACTATCGTAAATGTAATACGGTAATATTGTAAGCGTTATGGTGCAGTTCACAATTTATCGTCAGTTTACAAACTCGCGAGATATATTATAAACTAACGGAATTCACAATTATACGGTGACACTATATATTACGATTCCTTCCTCGTTTAGATTTAATCTAAATTTTAATTATAACGATTTCTATAAATATAGTGTCCTTGGTGTTCAAGTAACCATTACCATAAAGTTTGTACAAAAATTGTCGGCGGAAGTTTCACGGATCGGTTGAAGTACCTTTGGCCGGCATAGTGACGGCGACTGAGACAATCGTCGGCACTCTTGGAACTCCTCTTGCATACCATAAGGCAAGTCAAGGTCAGATGTCGAGCCACAATAATATCACGTTTTTAATATTATTTAGGTACTCGACATATTATGACAGCTGCCCGCCTGATGTTAAGTTGCAGTGCGGTCCATGGATGAAGGCGACTGCAACTACAGATAAAACCGGCGACGCGACTGAGTCACTTCACAGTCTATACACTTGAAAGTGATGGTACTACTCCGGATCGATAGACTGGGCACAACTCCTAAACAAATTAAATGTTATGGCAAGTATGGTGGGTTCAAAACCACTTGTTGGTACAAATGTATCTTTGAATGTACTTTGGTTGTCATGTTTCTATGATACAAGCACTTTAGTAGCTTAGTATTTTTTTTTTATGATGACTCGACATATGACAGCACCCCGCTTGATGTTAAGCCGAAGTGTGGTCCATAAATGAATGTCACTGCTAATACAATTCAATAACTGTGAGTAGCAATCACATCCACTATGCCGGCCTAGATGGAACCGGCAACTTACAAGCTGATCCCGAAACGTGACCAAATCACTTTACGGTCTGTATAAAAATGTATAGTAAAAAATAAATGTAACTTTGATATTACATGTATACTTTGGTCGTGCTGTTTCTGTGATACAATTATAATACAAGTTCTGTGATACACTTAAGTTTAGTATAGTTTTTTTTATTAATAAAATGAAATGTAGCATTGATATGATATGTACTTTGACCGTGTTGTTTCTGTGATACTCCTAAAAGTGTTGTATATAAATACAAATGTAATTAATATCAGGTTGTATTGTAGGTAATATCGTTGTTGAAATATAAAAATGTAATAATGTAGAATATTGTTTGTATGGTTGCTCAAGTGGTTGCTTTAATAATAATAAAAACTGGAGCGTATCACATTACATGAAACACTATATCATCACAACCACCCTCCGCGCAATCAGGGCTCACACAAACAACCGACTATATCACAAATTAGCACAAACATACATCAAATTGCTAAATTTATTATCAACATTTTTTATTATTCTCGAAACGTCGGAATAATAATAAAAAAAAAAATATTTTACACTAGCTGTGTCCGCGGTTTCACCCGCGTAAAATTAGGTTTGTAACACAGTCATAAAAAAGGAGGAGGTTCTCAATTCGACTGTATATCCCTTTTTTTGTATTTATAACTCGATAACTCGTATAAAAATGACGAAAATAAAAATAAATGAAAAAAATCCAAACAGCTGAAACTATAGTCAATTGAAAGCTATAGTTAAAAATATATTGTTTTATTATTAAAAGTATCCTATGTTACTTGTAGTACCTCCAAGAATATGTGTACAAAGTTTCATGATGATCGGTTGAGTAGTTTTCGCGTGAAAGCGTAACAAACAAACGGACATTCACATTTATAATAATATTAGAATAATAATATGTTAATATAATATAATCATTTGTTTTCAATTCTTAACAGCTTGATATATTTTCCTAAGTTTACCTAAAATAAATTTCTGAACGCACGCAATTTATGGGAAAATGTTTTTTCTTTTATTTTAACTATTATTCACACAACATGTGAATTATGGAAATTATAGCCTATGTGTTATTCTGATGTATAAGATATATTATTGTAAAGTTTCATTAAAATCCATTGTGTAGTTTTTGCGTGAAAGAGTAACAAACATGCATCCATCCATACTCACAAACTTTCGCATTTATAATAGTAAGGATTATTTTTTACATATAATATTATTTTCCACATTTAAATGTTACAATGATCTAATTTTAATGTTCTTGGTAGTGACTGAGCGTAGCGTAGTGACGGCGACTGAGGCAGTCGTGAACTGACTCATTTTTTGCACTCAGTCGTTACTCTTGGACCTTCTCGTGCTCACCACCAGGCGGGTCGAAGTCAGAAGTCAAGTCCCAATGAAAATAATAATACTAATCACAACTTCGTGCCACCCCTGGCAGTGTCGTAAGCAAGTATTTTTATATCACGCTGTGGAGTGGTACAGGGTGCGAGTGTGCTGTGCGAGCGAGAGGGCGATATGTATTTAAAAATGAACATCATTTGTATTTGAATCACAACAAGTGTATTTTTAATAAATAAAACAATCAGAATACTCGCTTAAACAGTATTGTTCCTCAAATTAAATATATTATTTTTGATATTATATTTTGTTTTTATTGTAACGCGACATATGACTTCGTCCCGCCTGATGATAAGCAAGAGGAGGTCCAAGAGTGACGACGACTGAAAAAAACGAGTTAGTTTACGGCTGCCTCAGTCGCAGTCACTATGCCGGCCAAACAAAGGTAAGTGCGTATATTTCTGCTTATAATTATTATTAATTCTAATTAATTATCACGCCTCTATTCCCTTCGAGTTGGGTACGCCACTTTTCACCATTCTTTACCTCCACAATTCTCTTCAAACAAAAAATAGATTTTATTCCCATTCTCTATTAAATTAAACACTCCATATATTTTTTTATTATATTTATACTTTTAAATTACAAAAGTGAAATAATCACATTAGGGGTAATATCTCCACTCACAAGTATACAGACCGTAAAATGATTTAATCGCGTTTCGGGATTAGCTTATAAGTTGCCAGCTTCAACTGGGCCGGTATAGTAGAAGTGACTACCTACTAGTTACAGTTAATGAACTGTAGTAGCAATGACCTCCATTCATGGACCACACTCCAGCTTAACATCAGGCGGCTGTTATATGTCGAGTCACAATAATAAAAAGAAGTATGTATCGGTGACATCCTCAAGAAAGCTAAGCTGCCTGGTGCCCATAACCATAGAGCTTGTATGAAGAAAATTCTGACTGTAAAAGGAAGCGAGGGATTTGTGTTAGGATCGTGGCAGGTGGCGCTCCATTGTCTCTGCTTATCCCTGTGGGAGAAAGGCAGAGACAATTTGATTGATGTTATTTTATGTTATATCCGCGAACAACCCCTTTGCTTGTGTATCTGTGAAACGTATCTTATATTAAAGACATCACCTATCTTGTGTTCGTGCACAATGGCATCTCTATAATTAGCATTGTGAATGGCAATGCGCGCGCACTTGTTACATTGTTGAAGGGTGCACACACAGGTGGTTCCGTGGGTGATTTTATTAAAATGATATATTTTAATAATGATTTAGCAGATCTGCATATATTATATTAGGAACTTTATTCTACTTGTCCAACAATTAACGGGGTGTAAGTGGAAATAATAAAAAAATATATATATTTAAAATCAGTCGTAAAATACCGCTGTTTTTACCTCAATACCGCCGCCGGGGAAATATTTTCCGAACTATTTTTATATTCTTTATTATTTTTTTATTGTGACAAGACATTTGACCTCGACCCGCCTGATGACAGGCAAGAGGAGATCCAAAGGTGACGACCACTGAAACAACCGAGTTTGTTCACGGCTGCCTCAGTCGCCGTCGCTATGCCGGCCAAAGGTGCTTTTTCACGAATCGCTTGAAGGATTTAAGGTTATAGGAGGGAGAGAATACAATTTATATTCTTAAATCATCTGGACAACGACAGAACTTAGATAATGTTAAAATATTAAATTAAATTAAACGCAGCGCTACTATCAAAGTGTTTGTAAAACCAAATGAATAAATGACTTTAAATTTTGAATTGAACACAATTCTCTCGTTTCTTTTACAATATTGTTGTGCTAGATAAGCAAGAGGAGGTCCAAGAGTGATGACGACTGAAAAAAACTAGTTAGAATAAACATTATTGACTAATAAATCAAAAATATATAATTCAATGATCATCAATTTCACGAATTCCACAGGGATAGGCAGAGAAATCGAGCACTCTATTGCTTCCTTCATATTAACAACTCTGATGACAGGCGTGGCGTAGTGGCGTGCTAGTAGTCCGTTACGCGGGTGTCCCGGTTTCGATTCACGGTCTAAACAAATATTTGTTTCATAGCTTTTATTTGTAATTAACAGTAGCGCTCCATTGTCTCTGCCTATCCCTGTGGAAAAAAGGCGTGACAATTTTATTGAACAGTAAGATTAAAATTTACAAATATTTGTTAATTAAAAAAGGCAGATATTTGCTCCGGGTGTGGTTATCAAAGAGTGGTAGGCAGTGGTGCCTAATCTGCCGATGCGTATACAGACCGTAAAGTGACTTAGTCGCGATTCGGAATTAGCTTGTAAGTTGCCGGTTTTAACTGGGCAGGCATAATAGATGTGACTGCTACTTACAGTTATTGAATTGTAGTAATTGTCACCTTTATTCATGGACCGCACTCCAGCTTAACATTAGGCGGTTGCTGTCATATGTCGAGTCACAAAAAAATAACTCAATGGTTATGAGAACTGCGGATCCCTGTTTTTTTGTTGTAAGTGCCTGCCTGATCATATGTCGAACGTATCTGTAATACTTGTTATCAGTTGTAATCTCTCCCACCGACTATGCCACAGATGACAATAAAGGCTTTAATAATATGTCAGAATTGCGCACAGGTGAGCCATCTCCAAGCACAATGGCTGCTATATAAATAAATACTATTGTTACTTTAAAGTTACTCCCACGATTATAATGTTTGCTAAGGGATTTGAATGGGGATGCATTTCACTGTAACACTTTGTTATGCCTCGAGCAACATTCTGTGCTCACATAATTACCCTATTATAAGCATCGTCATCCGTCCGTCAACTATTGCTTTCTACCACTATTAGGTTATGTAGGGGGTGAGTTGATTTATCAATCAATCAAAAGGTGACGCATCCATTCGCACATGGATAGGCAGAGAGAACGGAGCGCCATTTACCATAATTGTGAAGTTTCTCTCGCTTACATCCACATGACTAACCGGTTTTTTTTTTGTAAAAATATTTATTAATACAAAATAGACACACCAACATACTACAATTAAAATAATAATAAAACATCGATCAGCCTAATTTCTGTGGCCATTACAGGTGATTAAAATACAGTAAGCATAGAAAATTTAACATAAAACTAAATCTTCAGAAACAATAAATTATTAAAAACAAACTAAAAAATCAAATAATAAACTAAAAAATAGAAAAAAAGAAATAATTATTATAATAATAAGGGATATGATGCAAAAGTATTAGTAAAAAATGTATATTTTTTAAGATTTTAAATATTCGTTATATATTATTATTATTATTATATACGTTATATTATATTATAAAAATAAAATTATAGTTAAAAAACTAAAAGAAAACACGCTTATATGACAAAGTGAAATCCTCGACTTGCCTGATGGTAAGCAAGAGGAGGTCCAAAAATGCCGATGACTGAAAAAACCGAGTCAGTTCACGGCCAAAAAGTCGCCGTTATTATGCCAGCGAAAAATTTTTTTTTATGAAATTATTGGATGGTGATCGGTTTACATTACGTGCACAAATTTTCAAACCTTAATTTGAAATATTCCGTTACATAGTCAAGCTAACAATAAAAGCGTGTTAAAAATGGCGGTAGTCATTTGCTTCGGATCTAGTTGTTAATGAGTGGTAGGCCGTGATACCCAGTCTGCCGATTCAGGGTAGTACCACCACTTACAAGTATACAGACCGTACTCCAGCCTAACATCAGGCGTGGTGTCATATGTCGAGCCACAATAAAAATGCAAATAAATACATATTCTTCTGAGTTTTATGCTTTTCACTTTTCTATGTTGACAGTAACTTTTTTGTATTAATTTACATTTCTATACTAAGCTACTAAAACTAAAAAGCTACTTGTATCGTATAAACAAGACAACCAAAGTACCGGCGAGTGGTTTTGAACCCGTGCTCTCGGTTTGCGTAACCAGTTCTCTACCACTACACCACAGTCGCAATTATGAAAAACCTCCATGGATATAGAAGAATTGTATAGGTTGGACTCGCGCATATAAAATTCAATCTAATTAGTTTTATTCTAACAGTTGTATTTTTTTAAATGTCCAATTTTTTACTAAAAGGTTTAATTTCTAAGTGGCATTGTGTGTGTGTGTGTGTGTGTGTGTGTGTGTTGCCCAAGGGTTGTACAAATATTTGCTATTGGCAGGTAACTGAACGGTTGTGGCTGCTCGCTCCAATGGATACCAATTACATTTGATACTTGGCGCAACAGCCGCGGGACCTACTTCAATACCAACATAACCACACACAACAATGCCACAGAGACTTATTGTAATAAAGTTTTTATATGTTTATTTGTATAGAAGGCACATCCAAAGGATGAGGGAAAGTAGATTGACGAAAGGAATTTATTAATCTCATGTGAATGGATACCAAATAGGAGACATCCTCAAGAAAGCTAAGTTGCCTAGTGCCCATAACCATAGAGCTCGTATGAAGAGAATTGTGGATGTGAAGGAAGCGAGGGAGTTTTGTCAGGATCGTGGCAAATGGTGCTCCATTGTCTCTGCCTATCCTTGTGGGAAAAAGGCGAGACAATTTGATTAATTTGATTGTATTAGAAGGTTTTTTGAATATCAAATTCTATAGTTATTAGGGGACCACATTTGACCGCAGCAAATATAACAGCACTCTGCCTGCTATATGTTAAGCTGGAGTGCACTCCATAAATGGCGGTGACTGTCTATGACGAATGCTGGTCAAAAAGTAAATTTGCAGAGTAAAGTCATCAAGACTGAATGTAGATTGACTCAAGATAGACTGGTACAAAAACTTTACAATATAATAAAAAAAGAAATAGACGGGAGCATGAATTTTTAAATGTGACAATGAGCATCTTTTAAGCTAATACCGAAACGCGACTAAGTCATTTCCTGGTCTCTACCCCGGGGAAGTTAAGAAATATATAATAGTTATTTATAAATCTATAAAAATTTTATTTAGCAAGTCTAATCAAATTTAATAAAATTTCCTATAGCTAGGGTGCATACGTATTCCTAAAAATGATACTTCGCATACAGATACCAACTCGTACAGTGAGAATCCTCAAATGACAAAGTTAGTAACGCGACCCCACTCATCCATCCATCCACCCCACACTAACATGACGTAAACTTTCCAATTTAATTTTCGAAGAATTAATTTTAACTTTGAACAAAACAAGAAATAGCTTATCTTATATAATAACTATTGTACAGTTTATATTATAAGACAATTTTCTCAAAACAATGTCAAAGTGAGTGGGGGGCGGGTGGGGGATGCGAGAGGCAGTGACTAGGGGTGAAGGGGGGTGGAGGGGGGCTCTCTTTGATGTGGTTCTTTCTTATCATAAAGTTGTTTCTCATAATAATTACTGCCAGTGACATCAACTTACTTTGATATATACAATTACATTCAAAACACGTTTATTACTTTTTTATTTATTTATATATTTACATTTCTATACAAAGCTACTTAAGTGATTGTATCATAGAAACAGGACAACCTAAGTACATTCAAATATACATTGGTACCGGTGAGTGGTTTCGAACCCGTGCTCTCGGTTTGCATGACCATTGCACTACCACTACACCACGGTCGCCTTACAATGTAATCCGTATTAGTATATGTCAACCCCACATTGGCTGATGTTAAGTTGTAGATAAATGTCTTCAAGTATCACTTGCCTCCACTATGCTGGTTGAAGCGCTGAGCGTTGATTCTGATGCGCGACTGAGTCTCTTGGACCTCCTCTTGCTTACCATCAGGTAAATGGAGATCAAATATGGTGTCGCAATAAAAAAACTAAGCAAACGACTACCACCTCTCTGCCTACCATTATTAATATTTTATTTGGACGAAATTAGTAATGGTAGTAGTTTATGCAAGTTATAAAAATATATTAAAATAATTAATATAAAAACGAAAATGAATCCACAAACAAATTAAAAGAAAACCATAATCTTTGTCAAGTGTTAGAAAATAAAACAATATTTTATAATAAACTCTGTCTCTGCCATATTAAATATATATTGACCACTTTAATATGTTGCGTTGCAATATTTCTTTAATATAATTACTAGATACATTATTGTGACACAGCATATGACAGCGCACAGTGATATAACATAATATGCTGCCACTGAGAAAATGTCTGCAAGCAGCAGGCGCATTCGTCATGCTGACTCTTTGAACCGACTTAAAAAAAAGGAGGAGGTTCTCAATTCAATCAATCAATCAAATTGTTACGCCTTTTTCTCACAGGGATAGGAAAAGACAATAGAGTACCACTTGCCAATTTTAATAAGTGTAATTTAATAATGCCCCATGTGGTGGTTTTCTCAATCTGTCAAAATCAGCGTAGCTACATTCCAAGGCAGCTCTCTGGTTGAGCGCCCTCGTTTGCTAATTTAGTTCGTGCCGATAATCCCTGCCGAAGTAGTCATCAAGCCGGGTTCCGGTACGCATTGCAACTCCTACAACCTCCTCGAAATACCACAAGAAAATGTTGGAACTAAATCGGATTAACAGACTAGGCAAATGACCACTACTTTGTCTCCCAAAAGACAGCCAAACGGCTGTCTGCCTACAACTTTTTTCAATAACCAGATTCAAAGCAACTTTAAATGTACTTCTAATAAAGACAAACAAGCACATTTAAATGTGAAGACATTTGACGACCGAAGTATATATTAAAGATAGATCAGGGTAAGCAGCGTAGTTTTGAATCGCCCCAGCTTTTTGTTTGAGCTGCTTTAGCATCTAAAAAAGTTCTATGCTCTGGCATACTCAAAATAATATATACGGGTATATACGAATACTTTGTCGATACACCGCTTGCAAGATACAAATAAAAATTAAATACTTAACGCCATTGGTAGACAATCTTCTTTTTGCAACGCCATCTTGTTGCAGCATGTGGCAACATCCGCCACATTACCAATTTTTATCTCTTTTTGTTATTCCTTTATTTAAATAATAAATAATATAGACAATATGTTTTTTCTAAGTAATGAACGTATTTTTATTTATTTTCTCATAATATTCTACTAGGTTATTGAAGGAAATTCTCAAAGTCGCGTTAATAAAGTAGACAATTTATAATAGATTGGTGATAGCAGGCGTTTTGTGGTGAGAGAAATGGGGGAGTGAGGCAAAAAGTTGAGGAAATGGATGAGATTATATATTATATAATAGAGAGCGCGTATCATAGATATGTTATTGGAAGCAGTATAAGCTGTACCTAATTATTTGCCAATAGATATCTAGATTATAATATTTAATGACAAAATAGCGTTGACAATGCAGTTTGTGCATTATTTTGAATTGCAATCTAGTTTAAAGTTTTCTTTTTCTTGCTGAATCAAAGATTGCAATTTATTTTGCACAGCAATGAAAATAAATACCTAAATAATGTGGTCTGCTGTCAGTTGTTGTGCAGAGTGGCTGTTGTCGCAAATAGTAGCAACAATAACTGCCAAAGTATTAATGCGATTTTTAAATACATTCATGAGACCTCAAATCCCTTTCGTTTTATAAACATAAGCTAACAAATGAACCCTGAAACGCGATCGGATCGCTTAACGGGCTTTACATATAAAAACAAAGGCTACATTTTTAGACTCAACTACATTTATTTTAAACGGGTAATAAAATCCGATTTTTACAAGTATTTGTCAGACTCTACTATGGTTTCGGTAAGGCATATGACGAGAAAATATCAAAAGAAACTCGTAAGTTATAGATGGCCACAACATCACTGTTTTTATATTGTTCATACATGTGCACACTGTTCACACACCATGTGCCAAGGCTCCTAATATTTATTGAGCAAGGGTGGGAAATGGATAAGGCAATAATAAAAATAATTATCTGGCGAGCGGCAAATGTCACAGGCAGACATCATCCGGTTACTTGTAGAATGAATTCATATAATTTATATTTATTTGTTAGTGTTTAAATTTATTTTTTTAAATGGGTGATTATTTGCCATAACCTAGTCCCTAGTGCCCATAACCATAAAGCTTGTATGAAGAGAATTGTGGATGTGAGGGAAGCGTGGGAGTTGTGTCAGGATCGTGGCAAGTGGAGCTTCATTGTCTTTGCTTATCCATGTGGGAAAAGGCGTGACAATTTGATTAAATGATTGATTAAATAATTGTGACTAAAACCTTTTATTATTCCTAATTGTTATTCCGTAACAAATAACAATATAAATAAAGCACTGCATACCTAATTTAACGTACACATACCTAACACAAAATAATGACAAAATGTGTGATCGTCTTGTCTGATGGTGGGCGGGTGGAGGTCCAAGACCAAAGGTGCTTTTTTATATTCTTTTTTTATATTCCAAATATGCTTAAAGGATGGGGAAAATACATGAGTATAGCATTAGGGAGTGTATGTGAGAGTGACGATAGCGGATAGAATGTGGAATAGCGCAGTGCGCGATAGATGTGGTTCGAAAGAAGATGTAGTGACAAGGATTGACAAAGGAATGCTTCGATGGTTTGGGCACATGGAAAGGATGAGTGAAAGTAGATTGACGAAACAATTTATAAATCTGATGTGGATAACAAGACAGACACAGAAGGATGTTTTCCGACCAAATCGGGTCCTTTTTCAAGAAAGCTAGGTTGCCTAGTGTCCATAACCGTAGAGCTGAAGAGAATTGTGGATGTGAGGGAAGCGAGGGAGCTGTGTCAAGATCGTGGCAAGTGGCCCTCCATTGTCTCTGCCTATCCCTGTCGGGAGAAGGCGTGACAATTAGGTATAGTATTTCAATAGTAATCAGGCAGCGGCAGTAACCGGTTGTGAGAGTTCGCCTGCAACTGGTTATTGTGAAATTGCAGTGACAAATGAAGGTAGTCTGTGAAAAATTTCAATAGCCAACACCGCACACAATCACGGCTTCAGCTTAACATAGAACATACAGAAACAGACACCGCCTACAAATAATTGAAGCATAAATTAAAAACGTGAGTTCAATGAGGATGGAAACTGCCAATAAAGGGCGCATCATCGACACAATAAAAGACTTTTTCATAGAAAATATAAATATTGTAGTGATTATTTTTGTTTTATTTTAAAATGCCTAGTAGCAAAAACGGCGGCGTATATTTAAAACGCAAGGACCCAACATGGAAAACGGTCCAAAACCTATAAAACGACCCAACGTTTTGAAAAATCTTAATTTCACTTTATTCTTGACTCAATTTCACGTCGAATACATGTTTATGAAAAACTAAAACGTTTATTTAAATTAGAAAATTAAAATAAAAACAGTTAACAGGACAATAATAGAGATCTATTAAACGTCGTGTCGCCGGTAGCGGATCTCCATTGCGCCATCCAAAAGAACCTAGGTCTAACAGTTCATGGTCTTCGGCCCGACCGCCCGCGAACAATGAAAACTTTCCGCCAGGCTGCGCTCATGCCAAAAATAATAAAAAGTGAAAACAAATGGCGGAACTTTCATTTAAAAGCTTAACTTAAATAACTACATTTAAAAACTAAGTTTTGTTCATAAAAAATGCTTTCACGCCTTCTCTATTTAAAGTGGGGGTGGAAAGTTTAAATTTACACCTTTTGATAACATTACTGGAGTGTAAGCTTAAATTTACGCCTTTTAGTAACATTATTGGCGTGAAAGTTTAAAACCTATTTTCCTGTTGCAATTCCCGAACGCTGCCTCCAATCTCCCGGCTGCCACCCAATGGACCCGGCACCTGCACGGAGATTTTATGAATGCTAAGATTGTTTCAAGAGTTTGTTTGCTTGAACGTGCTAATCTTGAATAATATATATATGAGTCATTATTTATTTATTTATTTATTTATTTATTTGGGTCACCAACAAATCAATGCACATAACACGATCATTTGCACATTCAATTATTATAGACATGTGCACGACTTAAAATAGGAAACCACAGCATGCACTAATTCTTAACTAATAAACATACAGCAAATTATTACAACTTTACAAATTACAGATTAATTACAAAATAATAAATTATAAAATAATAAAAAAATCAATTTGGAAAATCTAATGTCAAAAACACAAACATACAATATATAACTAATTAAAAATACCCATCACCAAAAAAAAAATTATAATAACAGATATAAAAGATATAAAACCTGATATGACCTAATAGATATAAAAAGAGACATAAAAAGAGATATGACCTGCCATTACGAAAAAATCTAGTGCAATTTCATTTGCTTGATTTGTATTTTAGTTGCATATATTACATCAAAATTTTCGACTTCATCACACATTCTCATCATCCTGTTAATCGGTGCATGGTTGCCAATTAATGTACGGCACCAAGACAACGAGAAGAGGGTTTTCTTCGTGGTCGACCTTTCCTTCAACCTAGGAACTCTGAAATTTATATTATGCAGGAGTTCTGTGCAGTCATTTGAGCCATTAATAAGTTTATGTAGGAATAGTATTATGAAGATGTTTGCCCAACCTGATGCCTTAGACAGCTAGGCCAGCATAATGCATACGACTGCAAGGGTTGCATGCACATTAGTTACCACACTAATCCGTGAATACAACTGACCGTAAAGTGACTTAGTCAGCTTGTAAGTTGCCGATTCCAACTAGGCTAGCATAGTGGATACCACTGCTGCTTGCAGTTATTTAACTGTAGCAGAAGTTGCCTCCATTGATGGACAGCACTCCAGCTTAACATCAGGCGGGGTGTTGTCATATGTCAGGTCGCAATTAGGTATATCTCGTAAGTAGGTAATAGATTAGTTGTAAAATATTACCTAATAGTGCTTATTTTACTTTCAGTAACTTTTCTACTAAACCTTTTCCTTTGTATTATAATAAACGGACAATTGAGAAATAGATTCCGAATAGATAACAGTTCACATCCATCCATAAGCCACCCATGGCCGTTTCATTATTTTAATAATAATAGTAAAAATGTTGTCGTATTGTTGTTTGCGAAATAAATAATTCGATCTATATCTCATTGTCATTTAAATTTTAAATAATTCACATGCGAGATTAAAAATATAAACGGAACAATTATAAACAAATAATACGTTTAAAAACCATTCGTTGGTTTGTGTCCGCCATGTTTGTGGGCAACACGCGACCACACGTGTCGCACGGCCGCGTAATCCGCATTGCCAATTCAAATGTATTAAAACACAATTAACCCATTTCACTATTAAACTTTTCGCTTCATTCTTGGGTTAAATTGGAATGCATACGGTTTTTCATACGAATTAACATAACGTCGTTTTTAAATCTTCAAGACAAATGAGAGCTTCCTACATACTCAGATAAAAAAAAGGAGTTTTTTTTTAAATCGATTCCCTTTTTGTTAAATCAATGCCGTTTTATCATTTTACTTAGAATAATGAAAAATATTTATATAAATACTTATATAGGTACCAATTTTTGTATCATACAAATAGGACGACCAGAGTACATACTTAGTACCGGCTTTAAACGAGAGACCATTTATGTACCACTAGACCACGGTCGCCTTATAAGTTATATTTAAGTATTTACAAGTCAATGTCACCCACTGTATTTTGAATCGACTTCGTCAACTTATTAAACGAAGTCGATTCATTGAGTACCACTCGCAGTATAACTGACCCGTACAGCGTCTACTTGGTTATAGTACGTACGTACTAGCATCATTTCCGGTGGATTTAATTAAAAAATATAAAAATATTTTACATTATATTAATAAGCAATATATTTTATTAATATTTAATAGCAACCAAAAGTCTGGATCTTAATAAATCATTCTTAGAGACATGCTTAAAAAGTAGAGTTCCTTAGTGCCCATAACCATAGAGCTTGTATGAAGAGAATTGTGAGGGGACCAAGAAAAAGCACCTTTAGCCGGCATAGTATCGACGACTTAGGCAACTGTAAACTACATTTTCAGTCGACAGCGCTCTTAAACTTACCATTACTTACCACCAAATTCCACGCCCTAATAATAAAAAAGTGAAATTATCGGTATCTTGGAAAATAGCGTATTTTCTTATTCCTGTAGGAAATAAAGCGTCACAAATTGATTAATTGTTAATACCTAATTAATATGGCGATAAGGCAACCGTGAACTGAGTCGGTTTCTTTTAGTCAAATGTCGAATCTCAATAAAATATAATACATATATAATCTAATAATTAAGCCGATAGGACGGGTTCAAAACCACTCACCGATACCTACGTATCTTTTTGATATATGTACTTTGGTTGTCCTGTTTCTATGATACGAGGACTTAGTATTAAAATATAAAGTAGTAGCTTAGTATAAAAATGTGTAATAAAATTATTTCTAATATATTTAGAACGCTTTGTGAATCATAGTGGGGGGGGGGGGGGGTGCAATGGGTATGAACCCTTGCATTATGTTTACGTTGGCAATATTATAATAGGTTGTGACATTTGAGTTCTTTATCCAGAAACCATTTTGAATGAATAATCAAACAATTGCACCAATGGTTTGGGAATTCAATTGTGATTTGCTAAAATGAAATTCAAATATATTCTCATTAAATGGTACATTAGAATTTTAAAATGATAATTACTTCTTTATATATATATATATTTAAATTACCTTATTATATCTATTAATATCTAACATTTCTATGCTGTACTACTAGCGCTTAACTGATTTCCTGTAGTAGTGAAGCATTGCGGGATGTGTAATTTCGTCAACATGTCACCTTCTCGTATCGCTTCCAGAAACCACCACCTTTGGCCGGTATAGTGACGGCGACTGAGGCAGCCGTGAACTAACTCGGTTTTCTCAGTCGTCGGCACTCTTGGCCTCCTCTTATTTATCATCAGGCGGGTCGAGGACAGATGTCGTGTCACAATAAAAAAAGTCAAGAGCTATGCCTTTAGTACCTCGCTGACCTCCCTGAGATGTAACGTCTTTACTCCCACAGCAACAGCGTAGCGTGCCTCAGCGGGGCCCCGTATAAAAAAATTGTTTCGGGGCTCTTAGGAAGGGTAAAGTTTTCTCACAAAAGACAAAAAAAAAGTTAAATATAGGTACACTCTGCTTGCCTTTTTTGTGGCAAACTAATTTGTTAATTCATTTATAGCTGATGATGACTTTAGGTTTTCTTGTTTCTTTTTGGGAACTTTTTATTAATTTTTACTTACCTTGCTTTACTTTGTTGGGGGGCCCCGTCGCCCGGGAGCCCCGAATAATTGATACGGCGGTAGCGGCGACGCCCCTGTCCTACTATGTCCACTATGCCGGCTTAGTTGCCAATGCTAACTAAGCCGGCATAGTGGATGCGACCTCTATTCATGGACCACAGTCCAGCTTAACGTAAGTAGTAGTAGTAGAGTAAGTCGAACCTTAAAAAAACATTTTATTTTATTTTTAAAACATATGACAGCACCCCGCTTGATGTTAAGTTAAAGTGCACTTCATGAATGAATGCCACTGCTACTACAATTCAACAACTGTGAGTAGCAATCACATCCACTATGCCGGCCTAATTGGAACCGGCAACTTACAAGCTGATCCCGAAACGCGACCAAATCACTTCACTGTATACTTGTAAGTGGTGGAACTACCACGGCTCGGCAGACTGGGTACCACTGCCTACCACATATTATAAAACATTGTCCTCACTTTTTTGTTTGTCTTGACATGTGATGGTAAGTAAGTAAGTCTAAGAGTGCGGACCACATATTTTCTGCAACTAATAATCCACGTAAAATGTCTGACAAATGGTAAGCTTAGCAATGAAACTTACTGGTAAGTTAAAAAGAACACTGTATGTTAAGTCGCACCGAATTTTCGCTGCATCTTAATCAAACTCCATAGTTGTTAGTGGAATGGCGTCGCGTGTGTCTACTCACCCCTGTCTGCGGTGACAATGGTCTTGTGTGTGTGGAAGCAACATGCAGCCAAGTGGAGCGCAATGGAGTGACCCCCACATCGTAGACACAACAATCAATAGACCCCTCACAGCGCTACCAAATGACAACCCCTTTTACATTTCTATACTTAGAGTGGTAGGCAGTGGTACCCAGCCTGCCGATCCGAGGTAGTACCACCACTTACACGTTTCGGGATCAGCTTGTGAGTTGCCGGTTCCAACTAAGCCTTACAGATATTGAATTGTAGTAGCAGTGACATCTATTCATAGATCACACTCCAGCTTAAAATCAAGCTGGGTGCTGTCATATGTCGAGTCACAATAAAATAAAATCTATTCTTCCCCATCGGTTGTCGTTTCTTCGAGCGATGTGTTTAATGTAACGGTGTCTATTAGTATTTGCTCTGCGTGCGAGACTGTGGTCTATACACGTCAAATGTTGAGCGGTATACACGACCGGCGCTCATTGATTGCGGACGTGTATAGGCCATATGTAAGTGACAGGTCGAGTGATCGCATAATTGGTACACTGTCAGGCATCGTGGATGGCGAATATTAGAATAACAATGTATATGCGATTGTATATATTAACAACGCAATTAAGTCGCTTGCTATTAATTAATATTCAATTGCCTTCATTGTTGGATATATAAGCTGGAGTGCGGTCCATTAATGGAGGTGACTGCTATTACAGTCTAATAACTTAGTAGCAGTCGCATCTACTATGTCAACATAGTTGTAACTGGCAACCAACAAACGCGACTAAGTCACTTCACGGTCTGTATACTTGTAAGTGGTAGTACTACCCAGGATCGGAATGTCTCAAATAATTTCTGTCTAGCTCTAGAGAATGAAACCGTGACAGTTTGATTTTTTCGTACTAATAATATTTTTTTTTATTGTGACTCGACATCTGAGGTCCAAGAGTAACGACGACTGAAAAAAAACAAGTCACTTCACGGTTATTCCAGTCGCCTTCACTATGCCGGCCAAAAGTGCTTCTTCACGCATCGCTTGAAGGATCTAAGGTTATAGGATGGAGAGAACACATGGGCTAGTAAATCATTCTGCTTGTCGATTTAAAACTGAATGTATGTGACTTCTTAATCGTCACCCCGTGTTGTCTTGGTTTATGTGTCAGGCAGGCATAGTGGTGCTGTGTTATGGACAATATCACCGCTTTCCGGCAGAGGGGGCAATTATCTTAGTATTGTGCATGTTAACAGACATACATGGTCAGCTGATGGAAATCAAAACACCATACTTGATAATGGAGATGTTATGGACACGGATATGGATATAGGAATAATATTAATAAATAAGACATATTATACAATTTTTAAATGACAAATTGTGATTTATTATATTTATTAGCTATTAAATTTTCAAATATTTTTAAATTATTGGATAAGTTATTTTTTAATTTGTTTCCCTTTTTAGGTGCAACATAGAGAATCTATTTTATTTACCATCCCTAATGTACATATGTTTGACAAATAAATGATTTTGATTTGATATAATACCGGTTCCAGATACGGTTACAGATATGTAATTATTTCGAACCGTCAGATAGTTTCGGTTTCGGTTTAAGGAATTTTAAGTCGTAACATGTTTCATTTAGTCTCCGCCCCTATCCGAAATAATCCGAAACTTTATTTATATATTTATTTATTTATTAGCCATATTAACAGTTAACATATTTCACATTGATAATTGGTTGCATATTAATGTTCTTTTGCTAATATGCAACCAATTACAAATGTGCACAACATTAAAAAAAATACAAATAATAAATCTATTAATTATAATTACATACCAAATTAAACTATCTAAATATTATTAAACTAAATCACAATAAACTAAAGGATTTTTTTAAACAATCTAAACTTATATAATTACAAAAAAATATAATTACAAGCAATAGCAAATGCGACATATCAGTAAGGAATAAATATAATTTATTTCCTTGTTTAGTGCCTAATAAAGTTTTAATAGTAATAATGCTAAAATAATTAGGTACACTCCTGGTATATTCCTTTCATACTTACTGAATGCGTATTCCATTTATAATACACCAGCCATCATGATGCAGACATTTTTGACACTTCGCTTGAAACAAACAAAACACGTCCTCGAAGCCCTTTATCATTGAAATTCTTACACAATCGCTCGGACTCATGATGATGATAATGAGCTCGCAATGATAATGAGCTTGAAATTCATTGTCATCATCATTAGAGTTACGCAATCGCCCCCCTGGACTGGGTTCTTGATCGCATTACCTACTGTACTTGTTCCTACCTCATCTTTTCACACCCGCAATACACGCACACGTCGAGAACCAATTTGTCGAATGAATCGACAATTGATCTAAAATCATAACTTACTAAAATTAACACTACAAAAACCATAGCTTCGCTTCTTACGGTCCTGACACACCTATTTGAAAATACAGATGTCGAGAAAACTAATATTGTGTGAGTTAGTGTGTTTCAAGTATCTGCAGCCGTGCTTATCGTGCGCACAGACAATGCCCTCTAACGTCTGATTGCTGTACTAACTCAAGGTGCACGCTTCAGTTCCGGCTGCTGCGACGTGTGCCATTGTAACAATGCAACCACGTAGACACCAATTGGGGTAGGCAGCAATTTGTGCCTAATTGTAAGGACATATTTGTATTTGAAGTTTCACTTTGTGTGGCTTTTCAACTTTGTTTTTATACAATTAAATCAAACCACAGGGATATGCAGAGACAATGGAGTACCACTTGCCACTATCCTGACCACAACTTCCTCGCTTTCTTCATATCCACAATTCTCTTCATGCAAGCTCTATGGTTATGGGCACTAGGACACCCAGCTTTCCCGAGGATGGCTCAGATTTTGTTTTTAATGTTTCCCTTTTGAATGGAAAATTATTGAATGTAATAATTATTTGTATAATAACCATTGAGACGATATAAAGAGAATTGTGAATCTCGATAATAATATAAGTTTTCGCAACATCTATAATTAGCTTAAATGTTGCCGGTTCCAACTAGGCTGGCATAGTGAACGCAGTTATTTAACCGTAGCAGCAGTCGCCTTCATTTAACTTTGGGAAAGCTTTTTATTGTGACACGACATCTGACCACGACCAGTCTGATGATAAGCAAGAGGAGTCCAAGAGTGACCACGACTGAGACAAACGAGTTGTTCACAGCTGCCCCAGCCGCCGTCACTATGCCTTCTTCACGCATCGCTTGAAGGATCCAAGGTCATAGGATGGAGAGAACACATGGGCTGGCAAAGCATTCCAATTGTCAATTGTTCTATATGTACAAAGATTGTTTTCGATTTTGTCGATTGTTTTCCTGTAACTGATCTCGATTGGGGAATCTATTCTGTGAGCTATGCGCCTTACCTATTACTACTTCAGCTGGCTTATTCAGTCGTCTACCCGTCTACTTCTAATATGACCATATAGCTCGCTGTGTGACTTTGAGCTTGTTCACGAGGCCTATAGTTAGAGACCATTATCTGCCTCTCCCTGTGTTATTTCAAAGTAATCAAAATATCGTTTATGAACTGGCAAAGAGTCCTATCTTTTATCATGCAACTTTACAGGACTGTGAAAAAACTGATTATTATTGAAGTAGTGAAGTTATTTAGCGAATAAAAAAAACACGTATTTAGTAAATTAGCTTTATTGACGCGAATTTATAACTAAATAAACTTAAAATCACTCTCTAATCGGACATTTTGATATAGAAAAAGTAATGAGATTTTTTTTCAGATAGGACCTTTTGCCAGTTCATAGACGATATATCGGTTTATTGATATTAAAGTAGTTTATATAAATGAAACAATTTGAATATGACATTTTGATTTAATTAATTGATTGAGCATATTATTTTAGTAATAATATATATTTACAGCGAAAGAGTATTATATTATAAACTAAACAATAACTACATACATTACAATTAATTATAATATAGTAATTAACATTATACATTCACGGACAATTGCAGATGACGTTCAAATCCATTTTAGTATAGTAGTAGAGCAGTGTTTCCCAACCTTTTTAAGGCTGTACATAATTTTTAACCTTTAAAAATTGTTTTGTTCTTAAGAAATATAAATGATTACAGCATATTTGCATTTTTTGTTAAATTTGTCACCAATATCTAGCATTGCATTTAAATAAACCAAAGCGAGAGGGTTAAAGTCGTGTCGAGTTCATTTTCATATTGCCCTCCTTAACTATCAAATTAACCCCCTGTGAGGCGTGGGCCTCTCGTTGGGAAATACTGATCTAGAGTATCTTCGTCCGTGCTAATATCAAAGTGACATTATTTGTATAGGGAGTTCAGGATTTACTATTTTATCATTTTTTATTATGAGTCAATATCTATACCTCATCCGGCCTGATGGCTATCAAAAGGAGGTCCAAAAAGCGGACGACTGAAAAAACCGACTCAGTTCTCGGTTGCCTCAGTCGCCGACACTAAAAGCCAATTGACTTACAACGGCTTTTATCACGCCCTTACCCGGTGTAAGCGATTTGAAAACATTGGTCCCAGAAGTAGGTACCTATACACTCATATTAAATGTGTTAAATTGCACGAAATGCTCATGTAAGCATTAGGGGTGCAGATTTTAGACAAAACATTGATTAAATAATAATTTTTATAAGCCTAAATATACTGCTATCATAGACACTAATCAATCAAAATACAATTATGTCAAAGATACTTTGATACCGGCACGGGAGTTTATTGTTTATTTATTTATCTTTTTTCACTTTTCTAAAGTAAGTAATAGATAAATTGAAAATGATATCCGAGAATGTAATGTGTTTATTATTATTATATTTACATTATATTTAATAAATTCTAAATACTACGCTAATAATAATAATAATGTTATTATTTATAATAGATTGGAATGGGAATATTTCAACAT
Source organism: Tinea trinotella (assembly GCA_905220615.1). Lineage (NCBI taxonomy): Eukaryota > Metazoa > Arthropoda > Insecta > Lepidoptera > Tineidae > Tinea > Tinea trinotella. Next base: position 148,760 of record HG992328.1, on the reverse strand, counting down.
AGATATATATTTATATTTAAATATTCCCATTATTTGAACATATAATGGGAATATTTAATAGGCAGCGTAGGTAGGCCTCCCACTAGGTAGACTGACGACATAGTGAAAGTCACGAGTAACCGGTGGATGCAACTGGATCCACAACTGGATCTTGTCGTTCGCAATGGCGTTCTAAGGGGGAGGCCTATGTTCAACAGTAGACGCTTTTTTGGCTGATGATGATGATATTGAATGTTTAAAACAAATAATTACTTGATATATGTGTATATAAGCCACGGCACCTCCGCTTAGTTGCATGTTCTGTACACCACGTCGTAGCACAACATGCAACAATGCAAATATGAAGTGAACTCCCAAATATTATAACTTTATGTCTACAGAAATTTATATAATTACAGATAATATTTTATACAGATAAAATTTCTGTAATATTTATTACAGAAATTTGCTCCTTGAAACATAATTATTAAATTATAAGAAACTTCATGAGCGGGGCAAACGTCATGATAGTGTGCCGCTGTATAATCATTGTAGGATGTCTAATTAATTAAGGCTAATTGTTACATTCTGTTAAAATACAAATAATCTGACAACGGACTATTTCGGCAATACAAACGACGATAATTCGCATTAAATAATGGAAGATTTCAACGGTTTTTATTAATTATTGTATAATTTTGTAAGTTTAATTAAATAATGTATTAGTTGTCGTTAAGGATGTTTGAAATAATCATCCCTAATGATGATTATTTCAAACATAATCGCTGGTAAAATGTAAAATCATGTCTCTATCTACAAATCTAAGTATCTATCTATATACAATATGTAATATTAAAGTATACAATTGTGTTTTATTAATGAAAATAATTTCACAAACATTTATGGTATTGTTTATTGGTAAATGCAATTACTTCCCTTGCGACCATACATCGCCTTAAAGTAATAACCCCATTTACACAGTATGGGTGAAATTGGAAGAAACCAAATATTTTTATTAAAATAAGGAGGTGCTTGCAATATCAAGGTCGATGCAGCGCTGCATTTAAGCAGAGGCTAAAGCTAGGGTTGCCAACCCTCCCGGAACACCGGGATTCTCCCGGAAAAGTCTGAAATACAAGTGTGCACAAATTTCAATGACTACCCATGTAAACAATTTTATAATTATATCGTTTGTAATCAAGGTTATATTACAAGCTACTCGCAGTGTAAAAAAATAACTTTTCTTTTTTTTTCACCTCCCGGATTAATAATCAATTAATGGCAACCTTAAAATTGGCTCCACATTCTAACCAATGTGTGCTAAAATTTTATTACTAGCAACACTGTCTCTATGGCTGGGGATTCCCCTTAATCAAAAAAATAGTATTGATAACTAAAACAGGTATAGTTATTACGGAGGTTTGTAAGAGGGAAGTTGGCAAGCAAATAGCAAGGACACAAAATGAAAAATATGATGTAAATTAAATATTATATATAAAAAGGAGACCCCCTCCCCCAAACAGAGGTATCCTACTAGCGCACAGACACTAAATGCGCCACTGTGTCGATGTTAGTCACCCCTATGCAGCCAAATAAATAACCCTACTTTGATACCCTACACTACATCCGAACGTTATTGATTTTATTCGCCAATGGCTTTGCAATCAATCCTACTCTTATTGCGAGTAGGATTTAGACGCACCTACGAGTTAACTGTTAACACATTTTTAAGTGTTTAGAATAACGCAGAAGATTATTACAATATTAAAACCAATCATAAATATAAAATACATTAATGAATTAAACAAATTTTAGTCGGTTTACTATCGCGTTTATTTTGTTTATGATTTTACGATTTTATTTTACTATTCCGACTTTTTAAGAGCTTTGCAACCATCGTGGTCACTGAGAGACTGGAGTGTTGATCGTCCTATTGGTTGATGCTGTTATTGTTTCCAAAACATCCTGTTTGATGTATCTATGTACCCCGCATAAGATTTGTTTAATTCATTAATCAATGTTCGCACAAAATCTAAGAAAATATTAAAATGCACTTATCTAATGTTACGAGCGGATGGCTCAGAGGGCATCACTCTCATCCAATATACATTTGGATGTATATTGGATTATACACATTATACAAGTCACGGGATTCACAAAAAAATAGCAATAAATTCAAATTGGTTAAAAACTAATTAATATTGAAGACTTACCAAATATGTTTATGTCACATTTTAATGCAACTAAGTAACATCATTCTCAGCACTACCAACATAACGAGCGAATGTTTATTATATATAACTATATTTCAGTGAAAACTATTGATGACTAGCATCTTATTTATAATACACTATTTAACACAATGCACTGTCAATTATTGTCCCGACTATGTTTATAGTACTGTCCAGTACTTGGACGTGCCCTAGTCGGAGAAACCCTCATTGGTGGTGTTGTCCGGCGAGGAGCGCGGTGAAGTGACGCGGCCGTACAACATCTCAGAGGGTGGCAGGAACGTTGACAAATATTCAGGTGGCGGCCGAATCACTGTTGGCAAATAGCCGGTGCCCGAATATGGTGGTGTTAGGAAACGTCTTGACGGTGAGAATTTGAAACTTTGATTTGAGAGTGGTGAAAATGCCGACTTGGACTGATAAGCGACATTGTACGGCGGTGATTCCTGTGTGAAATGCGTGTGAGAGTCATTCGTTGCGACCAGTGTGTCCATTGCTGAGACGACGTCGCCTTTGCATTTCGCTAATATTGACTCAATCTCGTGTCTCGCTCTTCGCGGAAACACTTTGCTCAACACGTCGATTGGAGATTTCTGATAATCGCGCGCCTCTTCAGCGTGATCATCTTCTTTGCGTCTATAATTAAATTTATCGTCGTCCTCTTCTTTCTTCACGCTGAGTTGTACTCTTGGCTCTTTCATGGAGAGGTTCTCTGGTGTGCTCTCTGTGTCGTCGAGTTCTTCCTCCACGTTCAGCTCGTTGTCGCTCAATTCGCGTGATGGCGATGTGTGTGGCGTGGTGTGGCGTGGCGTGTCTGCTTTGTCATTGTCACGAGGCGGGGAGGGCGACGATGTCACTTCCGTGATGCGCGCGCGTTTGTGAGCTGTTGACAAAACATATTGTTACTTTCAATCATATTATTTCATTGAGATACGATATCTGAAAAAGCCGTCTCATTTACGGTTGCCTCAGTCGCCGACATTATGCTACTAAAAGTGCTTTTCAGCGCTTCGCTTGAACAAGCTCATATAGAATTGGGGAGAACATATTGTATTGATTCAAACATTACAAAGGTTATATTTTTTTTAAATTAAATACCAGTGTATAAATTGCGAGATAGCTAGGTTGCCCATAACCATAGAGCTTGTATGAGGAGAATTATGAATGTGAAGGAAGCGAGGGAGTTGTGTCAGGATCGTGGCAAGTGGCGCTCTATTGTCTCTGCTTATCGCTGTGGGAAAAACGTTGATAATTTGATTGGTTGATTGATAAATTGCAAAAGAACATTTTATCCAATGCCGCTATCTAATATCATATTAGTTGACTAACAAAACTTGTAATTTGAACAATTAAGTAATTGCCTTACAAATGAACATATAACAATTGTCAAACACTTTGTAATAGAAAGGCGCTATTAAATCAGAAAGCACTGCGTAATATGTCACTTTACAAAAGTAATTCATATAAATATAATACAACATTATACAGAATGAACACGTTGTTGATGAAAACAATGCAATTTATATTTCATACAACAATTAAGTGTGTGTGTGAGAGAGAGATGGCAATATATAGGTGTAAAATAGGGTTGTCATGATTTAAAAACAAAGAGGTTATTTTCGTTACCCTTGACTACGATATTCATTATCACAAAATATAATACTTATCTTTCTAAATAATATTTTTGAGTGTAAAATATATCTAATTAGTGCATGTAAAATATTACTTTAAGAAGGGAATTTCTTTATCAAATTAGGGTTATTAATTTACCCTTCAAATAACATAGAGTGCAATTTAAAGGACATCATTCATTTTGGGCTTTTATGTACTACTTTTGTAATGTCCAATGATGAAAAAATATATAAATGGTAGTTTCAATACTTGTATTAATAAAACTAATAACAATTTTGCTTTTGATTGCGGTGCAATTGGGTTATTTGGAAAATAACATATGGATTTTGTGTCATCTGTCAATCAACGCCATATTTGTTCTGCTTTAAACTGTCATAATTATAGTTTGATCGTTTTGCACACCTAAACTATGCAAAATAAAGGATATATTCCAATTACATTGTAATATTCGTACATTAAAATGTAAATGCAACTGTTAATACAATTAAGCCCCCCCCCCCCCCATACAATATGAATGATTTCCTTTTACATTATAATTTCGTTTGGCTTAGGAAAAGCTACGTCCCATGAAGAAAGCCATAATAATGTTGGTATCATTGTCTATCAGAAGTGTTAGTTAAACTAGTATTTATCAATTGAGCATTGGCTGAGTGTTTGCTAAAATTGTATTTTCAATAATTCGTCATGTGCGGTGTGGCAACCCTGCGTGTGCCATGCACAATTATACAGAGAGCGGTGGTCTTCATCGATGTGAAATAATTTAATGGTTTTACTTTATATTGTTGTTTTTTTGTTCTTGGAGGCATTTTCAACATTGAATGTACAATGGTGGTGTGGTGTGGTGTGGTGTGGTGTGGCGTGGTGTGGGGTGTGTCGATGTGTGCAGTCATTAATGTCAAGTGTTACAAATCAATTTGCAATGGAGTTTGTTTTATATACATATATGCGCGAATATACTTGGGAATGTATTATTACTAAAATGCTATTGCTTCATTTGGAGTATAGCTAATTATAATTCAATAAAATCAAATTGTCACAGGGATAGACAGAGACAATGGAGCGCCACTTGCCACGATCCTGACACAACTCTCTCGTTTTCTTCACATTTATAATTATTGTCATACAAGCACTAGGCAACTTATGGGCACTAGGCAACCCAGCTTTCTTGAGGATGTCTCCGATTTAGTCGGAAAACACCCTCCTGGGCCTGCCTTGTTTAACGTATCCATTCACATGAAAATCTATTTGAATTCATCCATTCACATTAAAATGAAATAAATTATAAATAATGGATATGTCTTTACACACATCCAGGTAAGCGCACAGGGATGAAGTGGTGATTATAGTTGTGCGTGATAAATGTGATTGGAAAGAATATGTTGTGATTGAGAGAATTTATTTATGAATCAAAGGTGAATGTAACAAAGAAAGGGTTATACTCGTATTACTAAAATATGTAGAGGCCGCAGTGCCTTCAAAACATAGAATATGTTCCTGCCTATCTCTGTAGATATAGAAGCGTAACAATTTGTGAAATATAAGTGATCATAAAGTATGTTGTATATCAGAGTAGTTATAATAAAGTTTACTTTGAAACCTACTTCACTGTGATATTTCAGCCATTGTTAGTGAACACCTATTTCAGAATGGGTTGTTTGTTATGAAATATCCATATGTTACAATGTAATTGTGGGTGAATATAATGGCTTCCAGAAAGGGCTTTTCATATAAGTTTTGTTTCTTTAATTACAGCTATATATATATTCTAATACATGACATCGGTATAATGATTAATAAGCTTATGATTGATAATTGATAATGATTGATAAACTAATGATAGCTTAAGCTCATGTTAGACACAATGAATATATCTGATAAGACATTTATTGTAATGTCACAATTATACTCTTATAAGCAAAATAGTATAACTCCTATAAGAAGAACAGATAGCTGAAAACCTCATTTAAAAAAAATATATATTTACTGATATTGCTTATTGATATTTATTTTTATTTTTTATTATTAATTTCTATACTAAGTAACTAAAAGTACTTGTATCATAGTAACAGGACAACCAAAATACATAATATCAAACATACATTGTTACCGGTAAGTGGTTTTAAACACGTGCCGAGTGCACGGGTTCAAAACCACGGGTTTGCGTAACCATTGCACTGCCACTACACCACGATCGAATTAATTGCTAACAATACTTTGTTACATATACGTATATTACTAACACACACACAATTACTGAATGCTGATGTGTGTGTGTGTGTGTTAGTCCGAGGCTCGTGTGTCAGACGCAAGCATCATAAATCTATTGAATATACCACAGGCATATACAATATTCATGGCATATATTCATTGTATATACAATGAATATATATGTATTACTATACTATGTGTGTATCTATATACGTTATTAATTCACAGTTGCATAATTCTAACTCATCATTACAATATGCAAAAATATTGAACAACTTATACGGCGTTCTCACGGGGCAAATTTTGTTGTTCAGTATTTAACAACAGAAACATCAAAAACAAATATTGACTGTAGCGTTCTCACGGTTTAATAATAATCGACTCAATATTACACGTGTCATTACACTGTCTGTCCATTTTAGTGGATGCGGAGGCCATAATTTACATTTTATTTTACAAACAAACGAAAACCTGGTGACAGAGGATTACAATACATACACAATCGCGCTGATTGGACTGATTATTCAATGCGAGTTAAACGAATAAGTTCAGACGAGTCGATTCGCTGTCAACTACTAAATGAATCAATGAAATTTGAAAGGACTTAAACTTTTATTGAACCGATTTGTATTGCTTCAATTTAATTGAAAGTCTGTTCAGACGGTTCAAATCGCGAACGATTTTGCAGTTGATCGACTAAATCGCCTCGATCCTGCTACTTGCCACGATCCTGCAATTTGCAAGTCAAGCTTATAAAAGCGTAGTATTTCCTTAGATTTTGCGCGAACATTGATCAATGAATTAAACAAATTTTATACGGCGTTTATTTTTGTTTAGATTTTACAATTTTTTATTATTCCGACATTTCGATATCTTTGCAACCATCGTGGTCACGGAGAGACTGAGGTGTTGGTCGTCCTATTGGTTATTGCTGTTATTGTTTCCAAAACTACTTCCGTTGTAAAATCTAAACCAAAATAAACGCGATAGTAAGCCGCATACAATTTGTTGAATTTATTAATAAAAGAGTGAAAACTAATAATAATACAAAACTTAATATTTGTATGTTATGTGTTTAATATGGCAATGCTATAAAACAATAGCAGAGTGTGTTGTAGGTGTGGGGGGTGCAGGGGGCAGTGGTGGTGGAGGTGATGCATGCAGTACAGTGAGTGCATTGTTCTGTGGCGAGTGTGTAAAAATAAATATTCACCAGCCATTATTATTGTTTTACAATTATTTATTATTAATATTAATATTCACTCTGCGCTCAATATTGTTGTGCACGTAATTATAATATTGAGGTATTTAATGCAATTTATTATACGTTTTTCAGGACTCATTAAATATAAAATGGTAGGCAGATAATTGGTGGTAATTTGTCCATGCTGCAGATTCGTGAAGTGACTCAGTCGCGTTTCGGGATTCAATTGTAAGTTGCCGGTTCCAACTAGACCGGTATAGTCGATGTGACTGGTACTTACAGTTTTTTTTTTATTATTAGCTACTAAAGTGCTTGTATCATAAAAACAGGCCAACTAAAGTACATATATCAAAGATACATTGGTACAAGTGAGTAGTTTCGAACCCGTGCCACTACACCACGGTTACCTTATTGAATTGTATTAGCAGTGGCATCCATTTATGGACCACACTCTAGCTTAACATCAAGCTTAACACAATACAAAAAAAACATATTTAATTATATTAAGTAGAGGGCGTATTATATTGTTAATAATAAAAAGTGTTATAACATATGAACAAAAGACTATTTATTATTGTACGAGTGGGCAGCTGATGTGGGATTCAATGTGTTTCCGTCCCTTTTCAACACATACAATTCACAATAACGTTCTCTCTTTTGTTATTGTCATGGAAGTATATTATTTGAATGTAATTGAGACTTGTGTGGATGTCATGCAATATGTGTCAATGTACTATGAACTCTATTGCGGGTGTGCTTAAGGTATATTTTGTAATGTTCGTTTAATAATGGACAAAGAAAGCCACAGACAGACATATTGTGGTATAACAATGGTAATTTTGTAAAAATAAACAACATTATTATTAAAAGGGTTGGAATAAAAAAGCTCAATTGAATATATTTTAATAATTGAATTTGTGCTTTTGTATTTATTATTATTTCATGTCTGTGAATGCAGCCATTTGGAAGCAGTCGACCACGCCCCCCTTGTCACAGTCTTACGATCCTTCTGTGGTTTCCATCACATCCACATTCTCTTAGATTTTGCACAAACATTGATTAATGATTTTCAATTTTTTATTATTCTGACGTTTCGAGAGCTTTGCAGCCACCCCGTGGTCACGGAGAAACGCTAGAATAATAAAAAATTGTAAATTCAAAATAAACGCGATAGTGAGCCGCATAAAGTTTGTTTAATTCATTAATCAATGTTCGCGCAAAATCTAAGAAAATACTATTACAAAAGAAGTACTAAAATAGCCCAAAATTAATTATGTCCTTTGCGATTAAATTCGCAAAGGACTTATTATTATAAATTTGAATGTGAGTTTGTTTGTTACGTTTTCACGCAACAACTACTTAACCGATCATCGTGAAACTTTGTACACGTATTTTTGGAGGTACTACAAGTAACATACGATACTTTTAATATATATATATACTATAGTTTCCAATTGACTATAGTTTCAGCTGTTTGGAGTTTTTCTATATTTATTTTTATTTCCGTCTGTCATTTTAATATGAGTTATAAATAGAAAAAAAGGAATATACAGTCGAAATGAGAATTTTACTCGGGTGAAACCACGGGCACAGCTAGTAAATATATATTTGTTTTAGTGAATGCCTTTAGTGGCAAAAAGAAACGGTTTGCTTTTGCTTGTTGCCGTGGTCAATGTTGACTGAAGTTTACAAAGTGAGTGACGCTTGCGGTCAATGCAAATGGCTAATTAGGAAAGTTTGTGCGGCCATTTGCACCCCACAGTAACCTCCCCACTTGGCTGCCTATAATTACGACTTCAAGAACCTTTTAAAGGGTAGGCGTATATTTTAGAACAAACCACAGTCTGCCTGAAGAGAAATGCGCATGTGAGAAAGCGAGGGAGTTGTGTTAGGATCGTGAAAAGAGGCGTTCTGTTGTCTCTGCCTATACATGTGGAAATTAAAGCGTGAAAATTGTGATATAGGAAAGTGTGTAAGGTTAAATTAAGTTTTCAAGTAATGAATTAAACAAATTTTATGCGGTTTACTATCGCGTTTATTTTGGTTTAGATTTTACATTTTTTTATTATTCCGACGTTTCGAGAGCTTTGCAGCCATCGTGGTCATGGAGAGACTGAGGTGTTGGTCGTCCTATTGGTTGATGCTGTTATTGTTTCCAAAACTACCGCGTTTCATGTTTTAATTTTGTTTTAATGTTCCCGGTTTACTTCAAAATTTGTTTAATTTTTATTTTATTTATTTATTTTATTAAAATTAATAATTTTTTAATTTGTTTGATAATTCATTACTAAATGTTAGCGCAAAGGACATCATTCATTTTGGGCTTTCTTTGTACTACTTTTGTAATCCAATGATGAAGATATATATAAATGGTAGTTTTGATACTTGTGTTCATAAAACTAATAACAATTTTGCATTTAATTGCTGTGCAATTGAGTTATTTGGAAAATAGGATATGAATTTTGTATCGTCTGTCAATCATAAAGACACGCCATAGCTTTGAACTGTCATAATTATAGTTTGATCATTTCGCACACCTGAACTATGCATAATAAAGGATATATTCCAATTACATTGTAATCTTCGTACATTAAACTATATTAAAATGTATATGCAACTGTTAATACAATTAAGCCCAAGGACCCATACAAAATGAATGATATCCTTTAAAGAAAATACTATTTGAAAGTAATTGGGAAGTACTAACTTTGAACATTGGTGCTTGTGTGAAGTGAATTGTGGACGTGTAGAAAGCAAGAGAGTTGTGTCAGGATCGTGGGAAGTGGTGGTCCGCTGTCTCTGCCCACCCCTGTGTGCATTGCGGCTGTGGGAAATTTAAGTTATTACGACCAACACTTTGTAACATATATCTACTAATAAAGGTATTTTCATTAATTAATATAACATTTATTTTCTTCAGCTAAGCGCCTGGCCAAGGAGTTGTCCAAGCGGCTGACGGAGAAGTCTGGTGACAGGAAGGCCGCCAACGTATTAGCCTTGCCATACAAAGGGGAAATGTTGCCAGTCTCCTTGGGACTATCTCTGATGCGACGTCATTAGATTATATTTTTAAATTATAATTTAATTAAAGTTAATATACCTACTTTTAATTTTATCTGTTTTTTAATCAAAAACAAAAAAAAACCTGAATGAAAAACTTTTAATGCTTTTCAAAAAGTAATATAGTGATTTTAATTTTCATTACATTATAAAAATTTAAATATTCCAATATATATACGTGTGTTTGTCACTTAACTCCTCCTAAACGGATGGACCGATTTAGTAAAATTTTTGTGTGTATATTTCAATGGGTTCCTGGATTGGACCTGATAGGTGGCGCTGCTGTCGGAATGCCAACAAATATGATTTGCCGAACAATTGATAGGTAATAAATGATTTTAAACAGTACTTTTTATTGATAAAAAGAATTGAAAATATAAGATTTTGGTCATACCAACCATAAAATTAGTTGCCTCCATTTATGGACCTCCAGCTTAACATCAGGCGGGTAATTCACGTATGCCGAGTCACAATAAATTGTGCAAAGTGTATTGTTCACACATCTTTACACACTTTCATTAATAAACCAAATTCCATTTTGATCTCTCTCATATATATTATATTCGAATGATTGCTCTGCGCGATACACCCATTGTTCCAAGCGACCTATTGTTCCCATAAACACACAAGCACACAATTATACACTCAAATGCTATAACAGTAAAACATACAATCGTTCAGCAATTGAATTACCCTTTATAACAATTGGAAACAATAGGAAAATGAACTTTAATTTTATAGCAATTAAGTTTATATTCAATTGAATGAACAACGTAGCGGGTGGTAGGAATAAAGGCAATTGTTCTAAAGCTAAATCCAATACGAACGAATTTGATCTTAATTAATATGTGTGTTAAGTTATATATTTGTATATTGAATATTGTTTCATAGATGTGCATACGAATTAGTTGCTTATTGGTTTTATACGCTTTCAATATTATCAATAGGGTTGTCACGCACTTTATTAAATTGGAATTTACTCATATTTTATTTTTGAAACCGATGGGGAGGAAAGGTGTTTGAGAGAAAGAGTGGAGATCACGAACCGAAAGACGCAGCGTAGGTCACGAATAACCGGTGGATGCAACTGGCATCTGGTAGTTCGAAATGGCGTTCTAATGGGGAGGCCTATGTTCAGCAGTGGTCGTCCTGGCTGATGATGATGATTTTTGAAACAATCTCAAGATGGAGTATAACTAGCTTTAGGAGTACTAAAAGCTTGTGACATAGAAACTGGGCGGCTGAAGTAAGTACATATATTCAAACAACAAATAAGTTCAAAATTAACCGGTTTTGTAACGGAGCTGTAACAATTTATCCACCACTAGATCACGGTCATGGTCACATAGGACTTAATTAGTTAAACAGTTAAAAACCGGAATAAATTTTTCATAGGGGTATATCACCGCTGTAAACCGCCTCTACACATTGATAGCGATTGAGGCAGCCGTCAACTGAGTCGGTTACTTAAGTCATTGTCACTTTAGTCTAACATACTCTAAAGATATATTACATACATTTTTTTATTATGACGCGACACCTGACCTCGACCCGCCTGTTGATAAGCAAGAGTAGGTCCAAATGTGACGACGACTGAAACAATCGAGTTCGTTTACAGCTGCCTCAGTCGCCGTCACTATGCGCCAAAGGTGCTTCTTCACGCATCGCTTGAAGGATTCAAGGTCATAGGATGGAGAGAACACATGGGCTGGCAAAGCATTCCACTTGTCGATTGGTCTACAAAGAAAAGACTCACCGAACTTTTAAGGTTATAATGGCTAAAGTTTCTGTCGTTGTTTTCGTGGACTTACATGAATTCAATTATAAATTATAACCGTATCAATACATAACCGTTACCTTAGAGCTTGTATGAGGAAAATTGTGAATGTGAGGGAAGCGAGGGAGTTGTGTCAGGATCGTGGCAAGTGGCGCTGTTCCTGTAGGGAAAAGGCGTGATTATTGAGTTGATTGATGAATATAATATGTTAATTATAATTTATTATAACACAAATGTGAGCAATATTGACATATAATACAGTAATATATAATCCGATCACGTTCTTCATTATAATTGGTGGCAACCCTCACGCACGCACACACGCACATAGACACAATATGCCCAAAGGTTAACGCACAGAGCAATTACAAATAAACACAAAATGTAGACATTGTAATCTGCAATCGAAGTAAAAAGTTCGTAGTTTAGTTTTCGTAGAACAATTGACAAGTGGAATGCTTTGCCAGCCCAATATAAAAATGATCGTCGCTGAAGGACATTGGATAGCTGCAGAAAGTGCAGCCCACTACAGGTAAGCTTTTGACGCTCAATTTTTTCTACATTTCTATACTAAGCTATTAAAATGCTTGAATTATAGACACAGGACGTCGAAATCAATAAAAAATATGAAATTGTCACGCCTTTTACTCACAGTGATAGACAGAAACAATGAAGGGCCACTTGCCACGATCCTGACACAACTCCTTCGCTTCCCTATGTAACATCCACAATTCTTTTCATATAAGCTCTACGGGACATGTACGACATGTACGGGACATGTCGACCAAAGAACCTACCGGCAATTAGTGCAGTGCCACTACACCGCGACCGCCTTGCAGGAATACCAAGGCACTACCACCCTACCACGGTGGTTGTAATTGTGATGAAGTGTAATTTATAGTCTGTTTGCGATGTGTTTGTGAATGACTGCCAAGTGGGAGGGTGAGAGGGAAGTGTTAATCCTGTTTTATGACATTGTTTGAATATAACGAAGGGTGACAACATATATATTAAATTGCAATAATTCATTATTAAAAACGTTTTTTATATTATATTGTGACTCGACATATGAGACAGCACCGCGCTTGATGTTAAGCCAAAGTGTGGTCCATGAATGAATGTCACTGCTACTACAATTCAATAACTGTGAGTAGCAATCACATCCACTAAGCCGGCCTAGATGGAACCGGCAACTTACAAGCTGATCCCGAAACGTGACCAAATCACTTCTCGGTTGTAAGTGGTGGTACTACCCCGGATCGGCAGACTGGGTACCACTGCCTAATAATTCATTCATTGCACATTATATTAAATTAGTAACAAATAATAATAGGTTTTAATTTTATTTATTTTCATAATAAAATCCTTTATATTGCCCAGGCCCTTCAGGCTCTTGCGCAATGACCTCTGCTGGATTTAAAATACGTATAGCAAGAGAAGAAACCGATGGGGAAGAAAGGTCCTAGAGTGGAGACCACTAACCGGAAGACGCAGCGTAGGTAGGCCTCCCACTAGGTGGACTGACGACATAGTGAAAGTCACGAATAACCAGTGGATGCAACTGGCATCTTAGCGTTTTAAGGAGAGGCCTATGTGCAGCAGGGGACGCCTTCTGACTGATGATGATGACTATTGATTGATGACTAATTGTGCTAATTGTATATGTAAGGGAATTGAACGCGTATTTGTTACCCATTGAGTTTGTAATATTCCGCCTATTAGGGGGAGATATATCATGTTACCTACTTATTACATTCACTTCAAGTTTCTTTAACACAAACACACTCGAGCAAAAAGTAAATTATATTGTTCGCAATTGATGTTGAAATACGAATATAATCATTTTATACTTTTTATTACATTATTTCATTGTGATACGACATCTGACCTCAACCCGCCTGATGATAAGCAAAAGGAGGTCCAAAAGTGACGACCACTGAAAAAACAGAGTAATTCACGATTGCCTCAGTCGCCGTCACTATGCCGGCCAAAGGTGCTTCTTCAAGCATCGCTTGAAGGTTTTTCTATATTAAGCTACTAAAGTCCTTGTGTCATAAAAACTAATCAAATCAAATTGTCACGCCTTTTTGCCACACGCTTTTTTCCTCCTTCGTTTTCTTCACATCCATAACTTTCTTCTTACAAGCTCTATGGTTATGGGCACTAGGCGACCTTGCTTTCTTGAGGATGTCTCCGATTTGGTCGGAAAACACCCTCCTGGGCCTGCCTTGTTTAACGCATCCATCCATATCAGATTTATATATTCCTTTCGTCAATCTACTTTCACTTATCATATAAACAAGACAACCATATATCAAAGATGCATTGGTACCGTGTGATTTTGAACCCGTTTTGGTTTTTCAACAGATGGTAAAGTTTGTATTTTATTTATGATGTATAGATGTCGGTATTGTTTTGATATTCAAAAATTCAAAAATAAATATTTTATTTAATATTTTTTTATTAAATTAATTTTCCGCTTAGAAATGTAATCGTGTTTTATACAATAAATATATGTCCTAGGTGTTTAAGGTTATAACGTCGCAGATATCTGTGCACCTATACTAATAGTGACTAGCCTGCATGATAAGCTGGAGTGCGCTCCATGAATGGAGGTGACCGCTACTACAATTACCATAGACCGCACTCCAGCTTAACATAAGACAGGATGCTGTCATATGTCGAGTCACAATAAAAAAAATATTCCTTTGTGTGACACAACTTACGAATAATACTCAATGATTTTAATATTAAAGCACATTTGATATTAAAAAGGAGGACGCGCGAGAACAAAAGACACAACGCAGATGATATCATTTTGTATAAATGAACATTTGTATGAGCAAAAAATATATTAAAAAAAGCATTACTATTATAAAAGCTCGCTGGTTCGTTTGTTTGTCTGTTTGTTAGTGGGTTATCTGATACTCAATAATAGTATAATATAGAAAACTCTTTTACAAAAGCATCCGCCATCAAAAAAGGAATCCCAACAACCCTCTCACTCTCCACGAGTGCCTTTAAATTGAATACCTTATTATAACACAGGTTGCACTCGGACATCACGAGACAGATATATATGTAGAAACGCACGTGAGTGAGCGAGACGGACGGCTGAACACAAGTGCCACTTCAAATATAAATGGTATCGGATTTGATTACGAGAAGAGGATGGCGGACGACGACGGCGGTGCGTGCGAGCGAGAGGGAGAGAGACACTTGAATATAAATGGTTGCGGTTAGTGAATGCACGCGGATAAGTAGAGACTCGTGATCTCTTACATTTACAAAAATACATTTTCCCGCGCTTTTTTCATATTATACAATTTAGATTTTATGGTGGAGGTCTCTTTTGTATGAAAGGGGTTATTCGCATGCCTTCGCAATATATACGCAAATTGAAAAGACGACCATGGTCTAGTGGCAGTGCAATGGTTACGCTAACTGAGAGCACGGGTTCAAAATAACCACTCACCGGTACCAATGTATCCTTGATATGTGTACTTTGGTTGTCCTGTTTCTATGATACAAGCAGTTTGGTAGTTTAGTATGGAAATGTATAATAAAAAGACGCAAGATCGCATAGTGACCACTACTGAGTTATTGGTAAACAAAATCCTATTTATGTTTCAGCAATGGGCTTTCCCTTGCTCGACACCGAGGTCAGATGTCTAGTCTAAATAAAAACAATTATCAAGTTAATTGAGTGTATAGGTATATCCCGGCAGATAAAAAAAGCGCTGACTTTTGAGCTGCGCAGTATAAGGATGTGCTGAACGACTGCAGTGAAAGCAATTCTGCGCATATATAGAATCGTACACATTATTAACAATATTTGAAAAAATAAAGTAGGCGACAAAACAAGTTAGTTTAATACTGACGCTCTTTTTCTCTGCCGGGGTCTATACCTATCTAGTGATTGTAAGGAGGAGATATGAGAGTACGAATCTCCCAAAATGCTGTTGGCATTATTTGTTAGAGTTTGTTTGTGTGTTTTTGGCAATGGTTGAGCATTGAATGGCCATTTAATACAATATAATAACATTTGGTGTTGTAATGCGAGATGTTTGTGGGTTGCGTTACAATATTAAATGGTATGGGCACATGGAAAGGATGAGTGAAAGTAGATTGATGAAAGGAATTTATAAATCTGCTGTGAATGGATGCGTTAAACAAATCGGAGACATCCTCAAGTTGCCTAGTGCCAATAACCGTAGAGCTTGAATGAAGAGAATTGTGAATGTGAGGGAAGCGAGGGAGTTGTGTCAGGATCGTGGAAAGTGGCACTTAATTGCTTGTGGGAAACAGACGTTACAATTTGATTTGATTTAATATAGCGAAGCGACATTTGGGACAATTTTAGCATTTTTTATATACATATTGTAGTACGATGACATATTGTGGACAGCACCCCGCCTGGTGTTAAGCAAAACTGCGCCCAATATTTAAGGCGGCTGCCACTACAGTGGAATTAAATACGATCCAAATAATCAGTTCCTTGCCTTGTGCTGTCATTTTTATTTCAATGGGCGGGGTTTAGATAAATTACCTAATACTTGGGTGCTGTTTTTATGTTATATATATACTCGTGTAATAGGTATATTAGCTACTTATCAAAACTCGCATGTCAGTGGCATTAGGAAAACAGCAAAACAATTTGGAAATAGCGCTTTACTTCTGCAGTTATTTGTGCAATTGAGTATAACACATATAATTCATTTGTGTGAATGTAAATTATTCACGTGAGTATTGGTGTCACCCCATGCACATGAATGGAGGTGTGAATTATTGCCATTATATATGTTACTTCCTAATATAATTATACTATTATAATAAACAGGATATATATAATATGAGACCAACGAATATAATGCAACATTATTACGTTCATATTATTATATATTATATAATTATAATATCACATTAATTATTGCATATTTGCAACAGTTGTATAATTTAGGGTTTAATGTTAATACAAGTATTACGATACCATAATTAAATGTCTGCGAATTATATTTAAAAGTCACCGTATCAATTAGGTATATAAACGGTACAAATTATATGCGGCTTACTGTCGCGTTTATTTTGGTTTAGATTTTACAATTTTACAATTTTGGAAACAATGACAGCCGTGGAGAATGAACGCGGCAAAATTAAACTAAATAGAAATACTAATGTCGGATTTTAATTTGTCAAATATACAAAAAGAAAAACTGCAAATTTATTTTATCTTTAAAAAACCAATAAATAACGAATAGTTTTCGCGAAAACAGCATCAACCAATAGGACGACCAACACCTCAGTCTCTCCGTTACCAGGATGGCTGCAAAGCTCTCGAAACGTCGGAATAATGAAAAATTGTAAAATCAATACCAAAATAAACGCGATAGTAAGCCGCATAAAATTTGTTTAATTTATTAATCAATATTTGCGCAAAATCTAAGAAAATACTATGTACAAATATAGATTGTACGTATTAGATATGTATAGGATCATTTTTTACTACAAAAGTTAATATTTTGTTTACTTGTAATAAGCTACTAAAGTGCTTTAATCATAGAAACAGGACAACCAAAGTACATATATCAAAGATACATTGGTACCGGTGAGTGGTTTTGAACCCGTGTTATTGGTTTGCAAAACCATCGCACTGCCACTACACCACCGTCGCCTTTATTTTCATTAAATTAATAAATATTGCAAATAAAAGCTATGAAACAAATATTTGCTCCTGGTGGGAATCGAACCCGGGACTTTACGCGCAATAAACCAATCGCTAACCATTCGTCCACGGCACATTTTAACTGAAAGTAACCGTCACCTCCATTCATGGACCACACTCGAGCTTAACATCAGGCTGGTTCTGTCATATGTCGAGTCACAATAAAAAATACATAATAATTGCAATATTAAATAAAATCTCTTATGAGGTAATAACACAATAATAACTGAATCTATTAATATTCGTTAGATTTCCCTAATAATAATAATAATCTCTTTTCATACCACAAAAGAACACAAAAGAGATTTTTTTTCTTCATTTCACAGAGTTTTTTGGGATAATTTTGTTCAATGAATAGGGATTTGTGTTTGTAATGCGATATTTCCAACCGATTGGCCATTGAGTGTTTGTGTCAAATTGGATTATAATTATGATGTTAAGTTGATGTTGTTGTTAACAATTGTGGCACACAAACGCACATTTAATATATGTTCACATTTTTGGGAATACAATTATTCGTGCGGAAATATTTCAATTATGTAAAATTAGTTATTTATAAGTTATGTCAGGATCGTGGCAAGTGCATTCAACATTTGATTTTAAAAAAATATTACGAAAATAGATTAGATTATAATAGATTTGGATATGTTGAGGCTTAGTACTCTTGTGACCACAACCTTTGCAATAGACGACGAAAGGTCAAGAAAAAAAGGTGAATAAAGAACATCTTTTTGGGCTTTCTTTGTACTACTTTTGTAATGTCCAATGATAAAAAAACATTTATAAATGGTAGTTTAGATACTTGTGTTAATAAAACTAATAACAATTTTGCTTTTAATTGCTGTGCAGTTGAGTTATTTGGAAAATAACATATAGATTTTGTATTGTCTGTCAATCACAAAGTCACGCCATATTAACAGTTTAGAACTGTCATAATTATAGTTTGATCATTTTGCACACCAACTATACAAAATAAAAGATATATTCCAATTGCATTGTAATCTTCGTACATTTATTTACTTATTATTTATTTATTTGGAGAAAAAACAACATAAGGTACAAAAAAAAAACAATAATTATGAATTTTTCAAACATTAACATAACCTAATGTTATAATATTTCTCACTAAGACACAAAATAAAATATAAAAATAAAACAATACAATACAATAACATAATATGTAATTAATAATCACATCATCTCTGCCTATCCCAATAGAAGAAGGGAAAGGAAAACTATATTAAAATGCATATGCAACTGTTAATACAATTAAGCCCCATACAAAATGAATGATGTCCTTTTAGCCGGTATAATCACGGCAGTTGAGGGAATCGTGAACAGACACATTCTTTAAAGTCATCGGCACTTTTGGACCTCCTCTTGGTTACCACCAGGCAGGTCGAGGTTTAATGTAGAGTCAGATAATGAGGCGTTAATAGACGTTTAAAGGACATCATTCATTTTATATGAGGACTTGAGCTTAATTGTATTAACAGTTTAATATGCATTTTAAAATTATTTTAATGTACGAAGATTACAATGTAATTAGAATTTATCCTTTATTATGCATAGTTTACGTGTGCAAAATGATCAAACTATAATTATGACTGTATAAAGCAGAACAAATATGGCGTTGATTGACAGATAATACAAAATCCATGTCTTATTTTCTAAATAACTCAATCGCACAGCAATTAAATGCAAATTGTTATTAGTTTTATCAAGACAAGTATCGAAACTACTATTTATATATTTTTTCCATATTGGACTTTATAAAAGTAGTATCTACATAAAAGCCCAAAATGTCCTGACGTATGATGTCCTCTATTTGAATTATGAATACAAATTGCAACAATGTATTAATAAAACTCCTTCCTCTATGATGATAATACCAATTAATGTTTTAATAATATTAATAACGGCCGCACAGTGGCACACACCGGCCATCCCCCCCCAAACACTTGAGCGCACCCCTGCCATTAACATTTGGGGTGATGTTATCAATCGCACACAAATTATTCAAATACACATTAATTATTATCATTATTTCATATTAATATTTTTGTTTATTATGCATTTCTATACTAATCTACTAAAGTGCTTGCAACAACAAGTCAATCGCTGATCAATCAGCCAGGTCACTCAGTGGATACAAAGATTGCAGAAGACATCGCGGCAGACCCAAACATAGATGGCGCGATGAGATAGAGAATATAATAGTTGGTGGCGAACACGTTCTTTATAAAATCAAATATTAAAGCAGAAACTCATTCACTGCGATTGAACAACGAGCACTCAAACTAATAGTTAAAAATAATATATTTTGAATCAATATAGATGAGACCCTATTGTTAGGGCCGGTATAGTGAGAGTCGGCAAGCTCTTGGACCATCAGGCAAGTAGAGGTCAAATCAGGGGCGTAGCTACCGCCGTATCAATTATACGGGCCCCCCAACGTACGTAAGCAAATTTAATAAAAAGTTTCCAAAAACTAAAGTATAGTTTATTAAATTATCAGCTATAAATGACTTAAGAAATCAGTTTACCGAAAAAAAGACAAGGAGAGTGTTTATTTAATTTGAAGTTTGTAAAAATTTTGGAAAAAGTTACAGATAGATAATTATAATAAATAAATAAATATTTGTTTTAATTTTTTTTCTTTTGTGAGAAATCTTTACCATTTCTAAGGGCCACGAAACATTTTTTATACGGGGCCCCACCACGGCAAACTACGCTTCTGGGTCAGATATTGAGTCACAATATTAATATATTAATTGTATTCATATAATAATTAATATTACTAAATGAAGCAACCCCTAATTTTAATATAATACGAGTAGCAGTGAAGCAACCCCACTGTTTATTACAAATTGTATAGCCCGTTGTTATTGTGATTCGACGTCCCATCCCTACTTGCCTGGTGGCCCAAGAGCGCCGACTCTCACTATACCGGCCCTAGCTTGAGGCTCTCATCTATATTGATGCATTATATTATATTATATTATATTATATTATATTATATTATATTATATTATATTATATTATATTATATTATATTATATTATATTATATTATATTATATTATATTATATTATATTATATTATATTATATTATATTATATTATATTATATTATATTATATTATATTATATTATATTATATTATATTTTATTTTATATATATATTGACTACAAGTGTACTTTTTTTATTATGATACGACATCTGACCTCGACCCGCCCGATGATAAGCAAAAGGAGGTCCAAGAGTGACGACGACTGGAAAACCGAGCCATTTCCCGGCTGCCCCAGCCGCCGCCACTATGCCAGCCTAAGATAGAATAGAATAGAAAATAGAATTTTTTTAGAAACATTTGGTATACAATGAAGAATTAATTAATTTAGACTTATGCCCGCTTCCTATAATAAACTATCCGTCATCGGTAACAGTAACCATTCGTTGTTTACTTCACAATTCACTCACGTTTGAAAAATAATATTAGTCTTTTCATACTTTACGCTAGTAGTTGTCGGTAAGCTGACTTACGTGGGGTATTTTATAAGAACGAATTTTACCTATAGATAATTAAACTGTTCGTATCAAAAACGA
This sequence comes from Tinea trinotella, assembly GCA_905220615.1. NCBI lineage: Eukaryota > Metazoa > Arthropoda > Insecta > Lepidoptera > Tineidae > Tinea > Tinea trinotella. The sequence continues at coordinate 127,341 of HG992328.1, read as the reverse complement.
TCCGTTTTACAGATATAGAAAACAAGGCACGCTACGTTTTTGACTTTGGTTGTCCTGTTTCTATGATACAAGCACTTAAGTAGTTTAGTATAGAAATATAAATAATAAATAATGAATGAACGCGAGTATCATAATTGCGAGAAGGGGTTAATTGCTAGCGGCAAGTTAATAAATAGATGAGAGCGTGCGCCGGCATAGCGGGGGGGCAGGTGTGTCGGACGTGGTGCCCGCCCCCGCCATTGTGAAGTGGGCGAATTATGGCCGAGTTTAAGTTGTGTTGCCAAAGTTAACTTAATTTATGGCTGACTGCTACGAATACGACTCACTGCGCACCGCACACAAATTACAATATATTACACTCTTTTCATAATTTTGGCGACAGGCGTGGACGAACGGTTTAGCGATTGGTTTGTTGCGCGTAAAGTCCCGGGTTCGATTCCCACTAGGAGCAAATATTTGTTTCATAGCTTTTATAATTATTAGCTAATATAATTATTAAATATTTGTCAATAAAAAAAGAGATGGATATTTGCTTCTGGTCTGGTTATCAAAGAGTGGTAGGCAGTGGCACCCAGTCTGCCGATCCGGGGTAGTACCACCACTTACAAGTATACAGACCGTATAGTGTTTTAATCGCGTTTCGGGATCAGCTTGTAAGTAGCCGATTTCAACTAGACCGGCATAGTGAATGTGACTCCACACTCCAACTTAACATCAGGCGGGGTGCTGTCATATGCCGAGTCACAATAAATAATAAAAATATCAAAAAAAATGTATTTTCTTAGATTTTGCGCGATTTAATTAATGAATTAAACCAATTTTATGCGGCTTACTATCGCGTTTATTCAAAAGTTTATATGAAAATAGTAAAAAATCAAATTAATTGTTACGTTTGTTTGCAGCTTGCCGTCGCGCTCATATTGATTTGATGTTTTGAGTTATTTTCATTATGAGGGAAATGGACTTCATGACTTCGATTTCATAAATAATGTTCGAGAATTTACAAAATATAATTAGACCGATGTGTTAGGCTTCTAGATATTTCATTAAACTGAATACAAAAGTAATTGTTTGAGCAAAGCATTTAATGTTGTTGGTAATGGAGGTGGCATTCATATTTGTGTGCAGTGAACAGCAATAATAAAATTGTAATAAACTCTATACATTACAAACGCCTTCCAAACAACCCACAACCACCCCCCTATGCCACCCCACTGACACACGGAATAACCCGACCCACTTGGCCCAACATTAACACGCAAATGAAAGTATTGTAAATAACATATTTCATATATTTTTTCAGTTTTCATTGTTATTCATATTCATGCTTTTTATATTCAAATAACATTCATAATAATAATAAGCGACCGTGGTGGTAGTGTAGTCTCGCAGTACACATATCCAATATACATTGGTAGTAGCCGATGTATATTTGATATGTGTACTTTGGTTGTCGTTTTTTTTATTGATACACGACATCTGACCTCGACCCGCCTGATGATAAGCAAGAGGAGGTCCAAAAGTGACGACAACTGAAAAAAACGAGTTAATTCACAGATGTCTCATTCGCCGTCACTATGCTGACCAAAGGTGCTTCTTCACGCATCGCTTGAAGGATCCAAGGTCATAGGATGGAGAAAACACATGGGCTGGCAAAGCATTCCACTTGTCGATTGATCTACAAAGAAAAGACGCACCGAACTTTTTAGTTCAACTGCCGATTCAATCGATTAAATGCGGATGCTTTCCCCGACCTGTGCGGGTATTAGTTTCTATGATACAAACAAGTTTAGTAGCTTAGTATAGAAACGTAAACAAAATTATCAGGAAATGCCTTAATAAAAATTAATGAATCGAAAAGTGCACGTGTTTTCCGACCAAATCGGAGACATCCTCAAGAAAGCTAGGTTGCCTAGTGCCCATAACCATAGAGCCTGTATGAAGAGAATTGTGGATGTGAAGGAAACGAGGGAGTTGTGGCAAGTGGCGCTCCATTGCCTTTACCGCTGTTTACCGCAAAAATAGCGTGACAATTTGATTGATTGATAAGACACGCAATCTAAATAAAAAGTCGACCTTTTTGCGACACCACGGACAAATACAAAACTATGTATAATGTTTATGTCTTTTTTATTTTGTCGCATTATACCTATTCCGGAGCAGAGAATAGTTGATAAGTAATAAAATGTGATTATAATGTGCCCATATAAGGCAAGTGTGTGTGCGGTGTGCTGGCATGCGGGGGGCGGGGGGGTGGCATTCCATTGCAGGGGGGTGAACATAGACACATACATATTAAGTGCTTACAGCTATAAGCCGGTGACATTCTTAACAGTGTAGGGCTCAAAGCACATTAAGTGTGGAGAGAATTGTGGCAAGATAGGAGATTTCGTGGTAATGGAAACCGACACCCGATGGGGAAGAAAGGTTCTAGAGTGGTGATCACGAACCGTAAGAAGCCGCGTAGATACGCCTCCCACTAGGTGGACTGATGACATAGTGAAAGTCACAAATAACCGGTGGATGCAACTGGCATTTAGTAGTTCGGAATGGCATTCTAAGGGGGAGGCCTATGTTCAGCAGTGGACGCCTTATGGCTGATGATGATGTTGATTAGCAATTTCACGCCTTAATTCTCACAGAGATACGAAGATACAACGAATCGCCATTTTGCACGATGATTATTATAGGGACTTGACATGTGCCAGTCAGCACCCCTCCTAATATCCCCCTTTTCACGCTGAGATTTGTACCAATTTCAGCAACCGTACACACATTCTGTATCACTATGTTTTTTTGGTATAATAGGATGGATCTAACACATCTGAGATACCTCCAGCATTATTAATAGCTCATCGTGTTACTTTGTCTGTTTAACAAAAAAAGCTAAAAAGATAATGGTCTAAAATACATGTTGCAAGGGGTATCCTTTGCCGTCTGAAGACAGTGTGGCGTGAAACCGATACCGCTGTATCTGATTAGTATCATGATATGGAATCAATGATACATGTTGCGATAATGTGTAGTGCGGCCGTGGTGTAGTGGTAGTGCAATGGTTACGCAAGCCGAGTGCACGGGTTCAAAACCACCCACCGGTACCGAAACCACCCACCGGTAAAGATACATACGGCTTAGTATAGAAATGTATAAATAAAAAAATTGCGTGTAAAAAAAGCTAAAGTGCGGCCAATAAATCGATATGACTGCTACTATATTTAAATAACTACAAGTGGCAGTCACATCCACTATGCCGGTCTTATTGAAACCAGCAACATACAAGCTGATCCCGAAACGCGGCTAAGTCACTTTGCACGGTTTATACCCCACCCGCCATATTCTCCAGATATTGCGCCGTTTCATTATTACTTGTTTCGTTTGATGGCACATGGTCTGGCTTCATTCGTGGATAGCTTCGAAAGACGAACACTTCGATGGATGGAAAAAGTTGGCGCTAGCGATGGGATATATTTTGAATGATTCGTTTGTAACCATTTTTTCATAAGAAAGTGGCATTTTAATCAAAAGAACAGCGAGAAAATGTATATGAAAACAAACATTTAAAATGCATAGTGATTTACAGTTTCAGCTGAAGGTGATTAATTATGCAACACTTGTTAAGTGCGGACGTGAACAGTGCAATGGCGGGGGCAAACAAAATACTGTTCACAATTATGAAAAGGAAATTAACAACTTTCAACAAGACCACTTTGAAAATGTGTTTACTGAAAATATTTGCTGCTGGCATATTCTTTTTATTAAAACACAAATTTTTACTGTAATAAAAAAATATGTTACTTATGCGACCGCGGTGTAGTGGCTGTGTAATGGTTACGCAAACCGAGAGCACGAGTTCGAAACCACTTGCTGGTACCAATGTATCTTTGATATATGTACGTTGGTTGTCCTGTTTCGAGGATACAAGCACTTTAATATAAGCTTAGTATAGAAATATAAAAATGAAAAAAGTAAAAGTTTAATTTATAAAAATTGTGACTACATCTGACCTCTCCTTGCCTGAATGTAACCAAGAGCATCAACGACTGAAAACGCCGTTGCATTATACGGTTGCCTCAGTCGCCTTTGCTAAGCTTGCTAATGTAGAAAACAATTGTTACGTTACGTTAATATTTTACTAATCACTAAAAGGCGCCGCTGTCCGTCCGTCCGTAACCTAATAATTAGCTGTTTGTCTATGACATACATCGCAAATAATAAATTAATTGTTACTAAAAACAATCAATCAAATTGTCACGCCTTTTTCCCACAGGGATATGCAGAGACAATCCCTCGCTTCCTTCACATTCACAATTCTCTTCATACAGGCTCTATGGTTATGGGCTTTCTTGAGGATGTCTCCGATTTGATCGGAAAACACCCTCCTGGGCCTGCCTTGTTTAACGCACTCATCCACATCAGATTTATAAATTGTTTTCGTGAATCTACTTTCACTCATCCTTTCCATGTGCCCAAACCATCGAAGCATTCCTCATTCCTTGTCACTACATCTTATTTTAAACCACATCAATCGTGCTACTTCTAAAAAAACTACCGCTGAATAATAATTACATATATAATGAAAGCTTTAAAAGTGAATTTATTTTATATTAAAATCTCTTTAGCTGCAGCATTTCTTTGCCAAATCATTTAATTAAAGGCTTCTTTTCCTGTATTTCATTTAGAAGTTTTTTTGCAAACAGTAATAAGTCGGTTTCAGTTGCATTTCTTAGTGTGTGTGTGTGTGTGTGTGTGCGTGTGTTGCGGCAACTTATAAGTAGTCTTTAGAAATAATTTAATTTCTTGCTTTAATGTTTCAGCTGTTAGTGTTCGCGTATTTGAAAGTGCCTCTCAATGTGCCCGCCTGCCATTCCACGAACATGTGTGAAATGGCGACACTTAGGTACCACACACACATATTATGCAAACACATTCATTAGTTTGTGAAACACTTTCAGCAATAATAACTTTCATTTTAATACACATTAAACAAATTAATTTATATTATTAATTCACAAATATAATTGATTAAATCATTGCATATCTGTGATATGCACCTATTTTTTGAATTAAAATAATTCTCCTAAGAACTAATGTTGTGCATAAAACAATTGTTTATTAAAACGTATTTAGAGTTAATGAAATGAAAGCTTAATAAAAATAGAGAAAATTATAAAATGGTTTGTTCAGTAAATGTAAGTTTGAATTAAGAACCAAATGTTCTAGAAGATTTTGTTATATAATATTGTAAAATATACCAATATTGATATATATATATATATATATATATATATATATATATATATATCAACGTATATTATTACCACTATAATAACATATTGTTGAACATATATATATATATATTAATCACCATAGTGACCTATTGTTGACTATCGATATAATAACGATCATAGTAACGTATTTTTGACCATGTATATATTAACCACCATAGTGACCTATTGTTGTCCATATTTATATATAATAGCATGCCTAATGTACTGACCTGGTGTCTCATCACTGATGTCAGCATAGTGGTGTGTGTTCTGCGGTGGTGCTCCATACAGTATGTTCAATTCACGCGCCTCGTTCTCCTCCTGCGCCTGCTGGCGACGCAACGCCACCTGCACAACATTACATCATTAATATTTTCATTGTGACACGACATCAGACCGCCTGATGCCTGATGAGAAACAAGAGAAAGTCCAAGAGTGATGACGACTGACAAGTGGAAAGCATTCCACTTGTCAATTGTTTTACAAAGAAAATACGCACCGAACTTATTAGTTCGACTGCCGATTTGATAAATAATTTATCGATTTATTGGATAATCTGTCTACGGAAACTTATGAGTATGATCCTGAAACGCGACTCAGTCACTTCACGGTCTGTATACTTGTAAGTGGTGGTACTACCCCGGATCGGCAGACAACTAACCATTAACTATCTGCCTACGTTTTTTTTTAAAAAAAAAACCCTGTTTATGTGAGGGAATTGAGTCATGATCGTGGCAAGTGGCGCTCCATTGTCTCTGCCTATTCGTATGGGAAAAAGACGTGATAATTTGATTGATTGATTAATTTTGTACCATCCTTAAAAAACTCGTAGAGATTGCTGTTTAGTAATAAGACCGCCATGTTGTGTCACTTAGGTATACCGCACACGTACAATAATATTATCGCGATTCTCCACCTTAAGTAGAGAATTAAGTAGACATTTTAAATGAAAAGAAATCATAAATAGAGTTAATTGTCATAAATAATAATACATAGTAAGTCCAACATTCGTATATATCGATGGATTTGAAAAGATTTAGAATTTTTAGTTTAGCTACTTCTTGCAAAAATTAGTTTTCAGAGAATCAGCTTGTTTGCACTTCTTTTCGCATTATTTATTTACGCTTCAGTAGAAGTGATCCATAGCTACTGAACTGTATGTGTATTACAAGTTCACATTCATTCATAGTGTTCATTTCAATATATTCCATTCTTTTAAACTGCATAGAATACCACGTGCTGTCGATATAAAGCTTCCCGCCCGAATGAGTTGTTATTAATAGCCCTGCCTCGCCCCGATGTTGATGCTACATTTCAAGTAACCCGGATTTCATCCGTAATATTAAAAAAGTGCAATATTATTGTCAATATCAATAATATTGATCGTGTGCGGTCACTCTTAAAGGACATCATTCATTTTGTATGGAGACTTGGGCTTAATTGTATTAACTGTTGCATATACATTTTAATATAGTTTGATGTACAAAGATTACAGTGTAATTGGAATATATCCTTTATTATGCATAGTTTAGGTGTGCGAAATGATCAAACTATAATTATGACAGTTCAAAATAGAACAAATATGGCGTTGATTGACAGATAACTAAATTGCACAGCAATTAAAAGCAAAATTATTATTAGTTTTATTAACACAAGTATCGAAACTACCATTTATATATTGTTTCATCATTGGACATTACAAAAGTATTACATGAAAGCCCATAATCAATGATCTCCTTTAAGTTGAATTGCACCCAATAATGATTATAATATCATAATTAAAATTTTAAAGGAACCCCCGAAACGCCTGAAACTACTTTAGTCATGTTGTTTATAGTAATAAACAACATTAGTCATGGCTCAATAGTTATATCTCTTAAATATCCCTTGGATCCTTATGGTGCATCATCAGATAACTACTCCAGGTCTTCAATTTGATAACGGTCCAGCTAATGGCCCATAGTGAGTAATAATTTTAGTTAAAGCACTATAGTTCTATCTCTTGTTGATTTGCTGATATGAGAGGTTCCATGATCAGTTTTTTTAGATCCTGAATGTTTTATTTCATCGCACTAACTTTTCTACACATAGTTTTCCACAGTCAAGACGAATCTAATGAGTCCAAACTTAGTAAACCTATTAAGTTTAAACTCATCCAGGATTTCGTCTCCTACCTTCGTCAGAGTAGCACATTTGTACCAGTCAAAACACCCATGTATTTGTATACGTTTTTGTTTTAAATGTTAAGTCGCAGATATCTTTAAAAGTAAAGTAAATACCTATTATGCTTCTAAGATCGCTACCGAAGCTAACAAAACGAGCTGATGACCTTGAAACCCCTGATCAGATCTTCATCAATTGAAGCTAAGAACCATCTCGATCACGTCAGCTTTCAAACAAAAAAAAACGCATCGTAATCGGTCGATCCGTTTAGGAGCTACGATGCCACAGACAGACACACAGATACACAGACACACAGACAAGTCAAACTTATAACACCCTTTTTTTTGAGTCGGGGGTTAAAAACGGCTAGTGTTAATGCATGATGACCAACTCACCTGTGCCGCCATGACTCGTTGCCTCTCAGCGATGAGTGTGCATTTGGCGCAGGCGCAGTCCCTCCAGCGGCAGTAGCGCTTGTGGCCCTTCAGCGCTGACACGACGCCATGGTTGCGACAACGGGCACACTTCGGCGTGCGCTGCCATTACAATATAACAAATACATTAATATATAATAATAGCTAATAACGCCGTTATGGTACAGTGGTAAGGCAATGGTTTCGCAAACCGAGAGCACGGGTCCATAACCACTTGCCGTTACCAATGTTTGATATATATGTAGGTGCTTTGGTTGTCCTGTTCCTATGATATGTCTTTAGTAGCTTAGTATAGAAATAATAATAAAAATAAAAATAAAAATATAGATACAAAAATGATATGTACACTTTAAATTGTGGTAAAGTTGAAAATTGTAGAAAATTTAGGTGGCCGGCATAATAAGTATGTGGTCAATAATATATATATTAAAACAATAAACAAATCAAAAAATGTTTAGAAGGCCCTTTCACCTATCCCTCCTGCCTCTACCTCTATGTTAACAAATTATACGAAGAGGTGTCACAGCTAATTATTTAATTAATATTAAATCTAAACATATTCCCTTTTTGTATTCTAAATAATTTGAATATTAAAAAATATTAATAGAAAAGAAAAGTTATTTTTTTATTAATATTGTGACGCAACATCTGCCCTCTTGGAAAGGTCCAAGAGCGACGGCCACTGAAAAACCCGACTAAGTTGACGTCTGCCTCAGTCGCCGTCACTATGCCGGCCATAGGCGTTTTTAACGCATTTTTTAAAGGATCCATGGTTATAGTATAGGGAAAACACCATGGGTTAGCAACGCATTCCATTTGACAAATGTTTTTCATAAAACGACTCGCTGATACTGTTTAATTTGACTGTCGATTGGGTCGATTGAATGAGGATGCTTTCCCTGGAGTGGAAATAGTATGACGGGTGTAAAAAGACGTGATAGGAACAAAGATGAAAAGCCCCTTACGGTTTGCTTGTTTGTATTTCATTTTTTATAATTTGTAATGATATGTCTGATATTTTATCTTATTTTGCATGAATTTTTAATTATTATAATTTTAAACTATTTTTAAATATTTGATTTTATTTAATTGTAATAATTTGCATTAACTTTTATTTAATTTTAAATATTTTTTTATCTAGTTGTGTGTATACAATGGATTGCAGACTGTTTTTCTACTGCTTTCTAAATGTTCCATGTTCAATTTTGTCTGCAATCTGTTGTATATGCCAATTCATAAATAAATATAATATATATATTTATAGGTTTATAATATATTGACTCAATGTATAATGAATTAATAATTTACATAGATACTATTATATGGTTGATAATTTGTAATGAGAGGCTTATAATTTATTGTTATAATTAGGTTAGCTATTATTTTTTGTGGTTTTGTGATGTTATGCGCACCGTTGTGGGTTACAATGTGGGCTTTATTAATTGTTATTTTCCTTTTATTATATTTCTATTGTTATCTGTTTGTGCACCTATAATAAATAAATAAACTAAGTAGTTATGAAGATATAATGAATGTGAAATTGGCCAAACAGTTATGTTACATTATATAACTTCTCAAACACTTGCTTAAGAACATTTAGAATATAATTCATTAGGTTTTTCGATGATACATTGGTACTGGCGGGTGTTTTTGAATCCGTGCTCTCGGTATGGGTAACCATTTCACTGTCACTACACCACGGTCGCCTTAATTTCATATTTATGTGTTTGTGTGTTTATTATGGTTTGAACACTTAAGGAATTCACTGACAACACTCCTCAAAGGTATAATAGTTATTTTGGTGAAATACATAATATTTATTATTATTATTAAGTATACTTGTACCTACTAAGAGAAGGGTTATAGGTACTTTATTGAATTAGAAAGTAGATACTGTTGGACTTTTTGGGACATACAGTATAAACTTTTAATTTTAATAACTAATCATAATTAGACATATTATTTTAAAATTAATCATTTAAAGTTATTAGCAGCAGTTAAAAACTCTCTATTAGGAATGCATTTTGTCTACTATTAATGTTATTATTTGCTTTGAAAGTAATTAATAAGCATTCACGTAGCAAATTAATTTGGCCATCTATCATTCACGAAATTATGTTTGAACAATGGCAAAGTGATCATATGAATTATTACCAAATTAAATCACATTTACATTAAAACAACACAAACATTTAGTATTAACATATTATTATTTGTATTTTACATATTATCTGTAAATCTTTTTATATTCCAATATATGTTTTAAGATTGTTTAAAAAAATCCTTTAGTTAATTGTGATTTAGTTTAATAATATTTAAATAGTTTAATTTGGTATGTAATTATAATTAATTTTGACTATATAGATTAATTATTTGTATGTTTTTGAATGTTGTGCATATTTGTAATTGGTTGCATATTAGCAAAAGAACATTAATATTTCATTATCAATGTGAAATATGTTAACTGTTAATATGGCTAATAAATAAATAAGTTGTTTATTCTGAGATATAACTAAATATGTTATAAAATAGGTTTTATTATTTTTATATAAAATATGAGTTTCATTTAATTCAACTTTTTCCAGTATTTACTTAACACCTTATTATTGCAAGTTTCTATATAATTAATAAGTTACGTTATATTGTGTACATACTTAGTTTTTCACATATTATGTTTGATATTAAATGTGTTGCATCACGACCACTCACCTGATATCTCTCAGATGCCCTGAGGAAGAACGGCGGCAGGGCGGCGAGCACCGGATGCTGGACCAGCTGCGAGACGTCGACACCATTGGGGAGAGCCATCGCGCGGCCACGTGCGCACGGCACCGCAACGCACAGAACACTGTGGCAACCCGTGCGAGGGAGACTGTTGCAACACGCACACCCTCTCTCTCTCGCACTCAAAGCAACTGTTACTACCACGCCATTGGTCCACCCGTGCACGCCCAGCGACAACACCTCTCTCTGCTACAATGTCACACAATCACGCCTATTGCCGCGCTCGAGGGGTAGGCACACGAGCTGACCACTAACAGTAGCCGGCGACAATGCGGAATATGGCGGACTAGTTTAACAGCAATTCAAGTTGCCGTTCTATATTGTAACTAACTAACAGAACAATCGAAAAGTGGAATGCTTTACCAGCCCATATGTCCTCTCCATCCTATAACCTTCAAGCGATGCGTAAGGAGCACCTTTGGCCGGCAAAGTGGCGGTGACTGAGGCAGCCGAGAGCAGACTCGGTTTTTTCAGTCATCGGCACTGTTGGAGCTCTTCTTGATTACCATCAGGAGGGTAAGCAGATGTCGTGTCACAATAACAAATAATAAATATAATATTTGTCAGAAATACACGCTATAACAGAACAATTACCAAAAAAAACCTCGTATCAATATAATTTAATAAGTACTTATTAAATTATATTGTACTTGAGAGTGGAGCAGATAACAATAAACATTTTGCATCTGTATAAAGATATTTATGTTCAATAAATTGGCAACAGAATAAACATCAATGGAGTAAACCTTAGGGACATTCAGCTAAGCGCCTGGCCAAGGAGTTGTCCAAGCGGCTGACGGAGAAGTCTGGAGACAGGAAAGCTGGCAATTATTTCTGCCAACGTATTTGCCTTGCTATACAAAGGGGAAATGTTGCCAGTCTCCTTAGGACTATCTCTGATGCGACGTCATTAGATGATATTTTTTATTTATAGTTTAATTATAGTTAATATTTTATCTGTTTCTCAATAAAGATTATTTATTCTTAGAAAATGGAATAAAATAAATTGTCCTTTATATAGTTAATAATGAAATAGGTAGTTGTTTGTTATAAATCTGATGTGGATAGAGGCGTTAAACAAGGCAGGCACTCTTGCCTGGGTGTTCTCCGACCAAATTGGAGACATCCTTAAGAAAGCTAGGTTGCCTAGTGTCCATAACCATAGAGATTGTATGAAGAGAATTGTGAACGTGAGGGAAGCGCCCATAGTCTCTGCCTATCCTTGTGGAAAAAGGCATGACAATTTGATTGATTTATTGGAAGTTTTCGTTATAAAATTGTGTCTTAATTGGTGTTTAAAATTTAGTTATATATATTAAAAACATCACTAATTAAATACTTTATTATTATGTTTAAATAGATTATATTTTATATTCCTATGTTGTTTCATCTTATATTTCTATTTGGAAACTAAGTTGCTTAAGTAATAAACATATACATAGATAAGTATACTTGTATCGCAAAAACTGGGCGATCAAAGTTACATGGGCACCTGCAAGTGGTTTTGCCAGACCACTAGACCACGATAACATTGTGACCTGTTTAATCAGTTGGCCGGCATAGTGGTGTCTAACAATACAAATAGATACCTACCTATCTATAACATAACGCAGGCAAACTCACACAAACACAACAAAGGTGTACACAAATTGAAATATTTCAATTTAATTCTGGAATGGAATTCCATTTAAATTACAATGAGTCGCTGCTGAGTGGGGGCGGGGGCAGGTGGGGGGGGGAGTTGTGAGTTCAGCTGCCAGTGGGGGGAGTGGGGGGGGAGTAATTATGAATGTACAAATGGGAAAGATGTGGCTCACTTTTGCACAACACCTTGCTTTGCATACATTGTTATGCTAAATTATACATTTTATACCTAACACACAATGTATTTGTATAATTATATACATATTATTAAATAACAAACTGAATTACCCTTTCAATATTCAATTAGTGGGCTGTATATATTTTTAGTCCTAATAAAAAAACTACTTATATTTTACAAAGAGATAAATTTACAAAATATATTATTTAGACATTTTCTATTATTAAATTAACCTGTTTATACCTAATACAGTATTATATATTTATATATACACAGAAGCTATATAATACTTAGGTAGGTATGTATCTACAAATGGCAGGTGGTGATGTCGTAAATGAGAATTGTCGTCGGCTCTATTCAGGAAATGTTCACATCGTCGCAAGTTACTTTTTTAGTGAGGCACCTTCATGTAGATATCGATATCAGGCCCGGATATTGGGCGGCAGTTTCAAGGGGCGCCAAAACCATAATATAATTGAAATTAAAAAAACTTGGTCCACAAATTACTTACAATATACAGACCGTGAAGTGATTTGGTCACGTTTAAGGGTCAGTTTGTAAGTTGCCGGTTTCATCTAGGCCGGCATAGTGGATGTGACTGCTACTTACAGTTATTGGATTGTAGTAGCACCACACTTCGGCTTAACATCAGGCGGAGTGCTGTCATATGTCGAGTCACAATAAAAAATAAAAATACATATTGTAAGAAAAAGGCGCCACACCACAAGTGACCTTTATATATTTGTGAGTTTCTTAAGTAATTTATCTCAAACTCTGGAGAGAGAGGCGCCACTAACAGGTTTCTGCCCCAGTTCAAACAAATCGTAGATCCGCAGCTGATCGAGTTACCTGCGGGTGCCTACCACCAACTATAAAGTAATGTTACTTAAAATAAGCTATACCTTTGTATGCAAACAAATAGTACGCAATTGAATGGTAAGATGAAAATAATATTGCGTAAAAGAAGAGATGGTGGTACTCCTTCAGGATTTAGCGAGGACCATGACGATTGCAAAATCACCCACTACAAAATACAACCATTCACTGTATTTTCAGGAATTATACGCGAGTTAACGTGGATATGGAAGATAGGGAAACGTGGAGTAGAGTGGTGAAGGAGTGGGCACGACTGTTGATAGTGAAAGCAGAGACCTCCAACAAAATAACGAAGAACAGATAAAATTAAAATCGTTTAAAATATCCACTTATGTTCGCGTCATTTTTATGAACTAAGAAAATCGCTCACAAAACTACAGACGTGGCGCCAGTTCTTTGCGCGTAATTTGCCGGATTCGATTCCAGGCCAGAGCATTAAGTTTATTTCATAGCTTTTATTTGTATTATTTATTAATCAGATGAAATATTACAAATATTTGTTAATAAAAAAAGATGTGCATATTTGTTCCGGGTGTGGTTATCAAAGAGTGGTAGACAGTGGTGCCCAGTCTGCTTATCCGTGGTAGTACCTCTATTTGAAGTGACTTAGTCGCGTTTCGAGATTGGCTTGTAAGGTGTCGGTTTTAATTAGACCGGCATAGTCAATGTGTCACCTTCATTCATAGACCGCACTTCAGCCTAACATCAAACGAGGTGCTGTCATATGTCGAGTCAAAATAATAATGTGGGTATTAAATTAAATATCGATAAATGCATATAGGTTCGCATCACTATAGAACGTGGGAGCGGGCAAATATCTTCGCAAGCGTTAAAATGAAATGTTCGCTATTTGAATATCGTTCTGCGATGCGAGGGGGCGCTGGGGGGGCAGGGGGGCTGGATCAGGGATGGGGGGGGGGGGGGACACAAACACCCCCGCGGCCTCCGAACTTGTTGTTCTCACAAGTATTGATGTAGTACGTAACTCTGTGCGCTTGGACATTATTTTAAGTTTAATTACTTTCAATTATATTTATGTTTATTAATAATTTGTAATTTCGACATTTTTTCTTTGCTTTAAGAAGTAAATATATAAAATGAAACTCAGACAATTGGAGGTCGATGGTTAATTTGTTATATTTTAATTTAGTAATTGTAATTTTTATATTTTCCAATATAATCCAGTTCTTCTTATTGTAATATGATCATATTTATTTCAATTATTTTATGTGTTAATAATTATATTTCAGTGTTTAATAAGTTCTTCCTATTGTATGCTTTATACTGATACTAAGTGTTTTCTTTTTTTGTTAAATATTGCCATTATTATTATTGTTAATGCATGCAGTCCTGTCCTATTATATAAGTGAGATTGTATTCAGCTATATTACATAGTGCTATATGAGTGTGTATTGTAAACAATGCAATCTTGTTGGAAGGCTTAATAAATTAATAATTGTGCAATTGTAAATAAAAGTGAATCCTAATATTTTTATATTTCTATACTAAGCTACTAAAAGCTGCTTATATTATCATAAAAACGACCAAGGTACATAAAACGGTTCAAAAGCGGCAAGTGGTTTTGAACCGGGGACACTACACCATGCACGTATAATATAGATGTTAACAATATGGTTACTCAACAATTAATGTTGTAGACGGAATAATTAAAGACGTTTAAACATAGTTAATGTTTTCCCCATCCCATAAGCTCGAAGGGCCAGGCACAAATTCTGTCGACCGAATCGGTAATCGAATAAAAAAGTTCGATGCGTCGTTTCTTTGCAGAACAATCGACAAGTGGAATGCTTAATCAGTCCATGTGTTCTCTCCATCCTATAATATTGGATTCTATAGGCGATGCGTGAAGAAGCACTTTTGGCCGGCTGAGGCTACCGGAAACTGAGTCGGTTTTACTATCGGGCAAGTCAAGGCAAGTCGAGTGACAATATAATGAAAACCTATTGTAGGTATGAATGTTGAATGTTATGTGCGCGCTCGTTTCCACACTTGAGTCCTCTTCGGTTTCTTTGTGTGTTCTTCAACGGAGCTGCCCAATCTTCTCCAGGAATGCCAGGAGACCCTTCTCGTTCCCTTCTCGTTATTGTAGGTAATTATTTTGCTATTAATTTATATCGTATATAATATATCAATTATTATTATAAATGTCCGGGCATGTTGCGTGACGCATTGGCACTTAGTGTTTCTTGGCCGGATATTGTGTTGTTTGATGTTATTCACTTCTTAGAGATATAGTTGTGCCTTATAGTTAAGTGAGCAAATGTTCTTTCACATAATATATACCATACATATTATCGTATGAAGAGTATCGTACAAGTTAAGGAAGCGAGGGAGTTGTGTCAGGATCGTGGCATTTGTTATTAATATTATATTTATTATCTATACATTTCTATACTAAGCTACTAAAGCTCTTGTATCATAGAAATAGAACGACCAAAGTACATATATCAAAGATACATTGGTACAGGTAAGTAGTTTTTAACCCGTGCTATCTGGTTAGCGTAACAATTGCATTGCCACTAGACCAAGGTCGCCTTAAATTGTATGATGTGTATAAAGTGTATGATATTTATTGTTTAAAAAGCTACCATGGTCTAGTGGTCTACGCTAACCGAGTTCAAAACCACTCACCGGTACCAATGTATCTTTGATATATTTACTTTGGTTGTCCTGTTTCTATGATACAAACACTTCAGTAGCTTGTTTTAGACATTTGTAATCGTAAAGTGATTTAGTTGTGTTTCAGTATCAGCTTGGAAGTTGCCGGTTTCGACTAGACGGATGCTAATACTGTAGTAGAAATCGCCTCCATTCATGGACCGCAAAAGGTGGACACTGGAGACAACTACATGGGATGGACTATCAGGAAAAAGTAGATATAAGATATAAGAGCATTAGCAGGAATGGAGAAAGAAAGGAACGGACAGAGAATCTTGAAACAATATACCCAAGCAGGAGTTCCGATCAACGGTGTGGATAAATAAAATCAAAATGCATGTAATAGAAATTTAAGATTTGAAATAAATGGCTATTTATTTAATTTTTTTTTTGTGACACGGCATCTGACCTCGACCCGCCTGATGATAAGCAAGAGGAAATTCAAGAGTGTTGACTGAAAAAGCGAGTCACTTCACGGCTGTTTCAGTCGCCGTCATTATGCCGGCCTAAGGTGCTTCTTCACGCATTGCTTGAAGCATTCCACTCGTCGATTGTTAAACAAAGAAAAGACGCACCGAACCTTTTAGTGATTAAAATGTATCATGGTTAGATTATAAACTAATGTAAATGAATACGTTATATTGTAAAGCTAAGTAGCCTAGTGCCCATAACCATAGAGCCTGTATGAAGAGAATTGTGATTGTGAAGGAAGCGAGGGAGTTGTGTCAGGATCGTAGCAAGTAGCGCTCTGATGTCTCTGCCTATCCCTGTGGAAGAAAGGCGTGAACATTTGATTGATTGATTGTAAATGTAATAAGTTATATTGTAAGCAGTTTACAATTATTTGACAGTTTACAATCTCGAGAGTAGGTATTCACAATTATCCAGTGTCTTATATTATATTTGTATCTTAATAATGGTTTTACGTGTGACTCCGCCCATTTGTGCAAGTTGCTACTGTTGCCAACCAATGGCACTCCATTTTGTTATATACATACATACATATATATACGCCCACACAAACCATACTATATGTATATATATATATATATATTAGGTGTCTTCGTATTATACATCCACCTCTCATTCATTGACGCCAAAGTCGAGCTTTACTCGTTTCTGGTTTTAACACCAAAGGGCATCATTAATTTTGGGCTTTTTTGTACTACTTTTGTAATGTCCAATGATAAAAAATATATATAAATGGTAGTTTTAATACTTTAATTAATAAAACTAATAACAATTTTGCTATTAACTGCCGTGCAATTAAGTTATTTGGAAAATAAGATATGAATTTTGTATTATCTGTCAATCACAAAGACACGCCATATCTTTGAAGTGTCATAATTATAGTTTGATCATTTTGCACACCTAAACTATGTATAATAAAGGATATATTTCAATTACATCGTAATCTCTGTATATTAAACTATATTAAGATGTATATGCAACTGTTAATACAATTAAGCCCCATACAATATGAATGATGACTACTCAACTACGCTGAAATGTCAGCAATAGAATACAGCAATAGCATCTCATAAAACAACATTGTGAAAAGTCACGAATAACCGGCTCCATTCGAGGCTTCTCCACTATCCAGAGAGAGAGAATAGTATGCAGTAAGAGGAGCTAATGGAATACCTATACACAGAGCACTCCCCGGTAGTAGCGGATTGCCCTTTCTAATTGATATTAGTTGCAATGATAATTATATTTATTATTGATTATGGATGGGAAGGATGCGGCAATGGTAGCGCATCTTTTTTATTTCTCTGCCTATCCTTGTAGCTTGAGGTGTGATTATTCATCAAATTGTGCTTGATCTTGCTATCAATGAAATAAAAACACAATAAATATACTATAATAATGTAAAGTATAAAATTATACATAATTTTATACTTTACATTACATATTATTAAAAGCAGAAATATTAACACATACAATCAATCAATCAATCAAATTGTCACGCCTTTCTCCCACAGGGATAAGCAGAGACATCAGAGCGCTACTTGCCACGATCCTGACACAACTCCTTCGCTTCCTTCACATTCACAATTCTCTCTATCGTTATGGGCACTAGGCAACCTAGCTTTACAATGTAACGTATTAATTTATAACCATCGATGTTTATAACGCATACAAAATATAGGTACGCTAACCTAGAGCACGGGTTCAAAACCATTCGCCGGTAACAATGTATCTTTACTATATTTTGGTTGTCCTGTTTCTATGATACAAGCACTTTAGTAGCTTAGTATAGAAAATTATAAAATGTAAATAAAATAATATTTATAGGTATTGTACTCACAATAATAATTAACTTAGTTATCCATCAATGGAATCTTAAGACGAAGCCCCTCTGGCCGGCATAGTGATAACGAAAAATGCAAACGAAAACCAAATCGTCTCTCTTAGACTATCCCTTGCCTAAGTTAAGTGTAAACAACAAAAAATCTAATAGTAGAACATATGTAATAAATGTCAAAGGTAATGGTTGTGAACATATATATATATATTAGTAAGCGACGTGTGTTTGTCTGTGTGTGACATTTGTGCATAGATCACGGCCGGCGTATTGCTGACCGCAGCGACACCCTCGGCCACGCCACGGTCGCCACGCAATCGCGCACAAACACAGGACACAACAATTGTTATACTAGTGGCAAATAAATATTAGGTTTTATTAATTATCAATCAATCAAATTGGTGTTTGTTCCTACATTAATGTATGGAAGTGAATGTTGGGTATGGCAGAAGAAGCATCAGAGTAGAATTAACGCTGTAGAAATGCGGTCACATTGCGCGATAGATTTGGTTTGAAAGAAGATGTAGTGACAAGGATTGACTAAGGAATGCTTCAATGGTTTGGCAAAAAAGCGTAACAATTTCAATCAATTAAATTGTTACGCCTTTTTTCCACAGGGATAGGCAGAGACAATGAAGCGCCACTTACCACGATCTTGCCACAACTCCCTCGCTTCCTTCACATTCATAATTCTTTTCATAAAAGCTCTATGGTTATGGACACTAGGCAACTTAGCTTTCTTGAGGATGTCTCCGATTTGGTCGGCAAACACCCTCCTAGGTCTGCCTCGTTCAACGCATCCATCCACATGAGATTTATAAATTCCTTTCGTCAATCTACTTCGATGCAATGCAAGCGTTGACATCTGCTTATTATCTTTCTTCTTGTTTATGACTTAGTATTAAACCTGCCAGTGTCAAAGTAAAAACATATGGTTCAATGTGAAGATGAAACAGGCGAGTGATTCATCACAAGATGACGATGATAGTGAGGTGGATGATGATTGTCTTAGTAAAGCGGCGGAAAGCCTTTACGAAAATTTCGAAAGGAACGAAGGGAACACGAAGAAACACGTTTCACAGCTTTAAATTACTTGTCTATACTCGATCAACTTGAAAATGATTACCACCATTATTACACATTAATATTCAAGAAAAACACAATCTTTTCAAATTATTTCAAATTGCGTGTCCTGCCACTTGCAGTTGCCCGCCACATCTCCCTGGCACCTGCTTGAAACCATGAACACATGACAAAGAGTAGGTGTACTCTTTCAAAAGACAGAAAAATATGAGCATGTTATATTGATAATAGTATTAGGGGCGTGTGTGTGTGTGTGTGTGTGTGTGTGGTCAGCGAGCGGCCTGCGCTTGACTGCTCATTCATATTCCTATTTCATGAGGCCATTTGTTCGCAGATAGACAACCGAAGCACTTTTATATTATTCTTTGCGCCATTGCCGCGCGCTCGCTCAACATTATCACTATTATTAGCTTATTGTAAATAATTCTTATGTTGGTAAACATGTTTGTAGATTGACGAAAGCAATTTATTAATCTGATGTGCATGAAGACAGGCCCACGAGGGCCAAATCGGAGACATCCTCAATAAACCTGGGTCGCCTAGTGCTCATAACAGTAAGGCTTGTATGAGGAGAATTGTGGATGTGAGGGAAACGAGAGAGTTGTGTCAGGATCGTGGCAAGTGGCGTTCCATTGTCTCTGCCTATCCCAGTGGGAAAGAGGCGTGACAAAAGATCAGCATTGCGGAAGGTGTACAGGATAGACGTCATCTATTCCGAGAAATCAAAGATTCTTACATGGAAATGTCTACTCATGCCCAGAATGGTACCTACGCAAGGCAATTGAATTAAAAGAAACATTATAACAGGCGTGGACGAACGGTTTAGCGATTGGTTTGTTGCGTGTAAAGTCCGGGTTCGATTCCCACTAGGAGCAAATATTTGTTTCATAGCTTTTATTTGTAATATTGTAATTTTATTTGTAATATAATGTAATATATTTATTTGTAATAATTATATTAAATATTGCGAAAATTTGTTAATAAAAAAAGAGGTGGATAGTTGCTTCGGGTCTGGTTATCAAAAAGTAGTAGGCAGTGGTACCCAGTCTGCCGATCCGGGGTAGTACCACCACTTACAAGTATACAGACCGTGAAGTGATTTGCTCGCGTTTCTGTAATACACAACAAACGACACTAAAATGACGAAGAGAAAATAACATATAAATCAGAAAACAACACTTTCGTTGTGACAAGTTTTAGTACCTATACTGGCAAGTCTACCGGTGACCTTCTAGCGTACACCACGCACGTCTGAGGTGAAGCGTTGGATGGAAGCATCGGCTTGGACATCTCCAGGATTCTTACCGCCGTTCGAAGAGGCGCAATTCGCAAGCTTTTACTTATAAAAATAATCCAAGGGAAAACCGGTTAAGTTAGAGATTTCTCAGTTTCGTCCAGATAAGTCGAAAATAAATTGGAAGCTTGGTTGAAAAATCTTCTTAAGCATGATCTAAGATGTTTTATTAAATAGTGTATATGTTTATTTTACATTTAATTATCTTACGAAGGGGCGTAACCTCGATGCTTGCCCTAGGCGCCGCATCCGATCGGTACAGTGTGGTCACAGTGTGGCGAGATAGACATCCTTCATGGCCGCTCCATACGCGTTGTTGTGGATGGAAGCGCATCGTGCAGGGTGTCGGTGGATGCCGACTTTGTTCCTTTTGCATATCAATGACATGCTGGATTCAAGGTCCGGTAGATGCAGACGATAGCACGGTGCATGGACGCCACACTGCCCGCCCCGCAGCCGGCAAACAGGAGACAGCCGATGTGAGAGAGTCTGTTGTAGCAGAGCTGGTTGTTAATTGCATTACTCATTGGGGCGACGAGAACCTGGTGCAATGCAACTAATATTAAAAATTCCCACTCTTTCCTACCTCTTTTATTTTTACTTCGAATAGAGGTGGACGTCATATCCGCATTCTGTCGGTAGCCAGTCGAACTAAAAACTTCGGTGCGTCTTTTCTTTGTAAGACGAAATTCTAAAAATGAAAATGGAATGGATGCTTTACCAGCCCATTTGTTCTATCCATCCTACAATATTGGATCCTTCAAGCGAAGCGTGAAGAAGCACCTTTGGCCGGCTGAGGCACCCGTAAACTGAGTTTGTTTTTTATTCGTTGGCGTTCCCCTTGCTTGCCACCAAGCAACCCAAAGTCCGATGTCAACTTACAAAAAAGAAATTATCGCCCCAATAAAAAGCATCTTCTATGCTTGATTGCTTTAATTTTCGGCTGTGATGTTATAAGGGCATTAGCGCCATCTATGTGATGGCATCGGAACTAGTATGAGCGCCATCTATTGTAAAGAAAATAAACTACAACATGCACGTTACTAATTATATAAGCTTTTCTTCAAGCCACCAACAGATGGCGGTAGTTGGTGGTCAAAACTAGAATCCGGCTTATAAGAGAATTAATTTGCAATGAACTGAATGTGCATTATTTGTACATGCGTGTGTGTGTCTGTGTGTTTGGTTGTGCCGCCGCTGTTTGGAACTATTTGTTTAGCTGCAAAATGGATTGTTCACACGCTTCCAGTTTTATTTATGTTTTCTTTTTGTTTACTGAGTTCTAGATTAAGAATCGCATAATGTAACAACAACAGGAAACACACGTTTATTAAACAGAAAATGGCAATTTGTAAACATGCCGCAACTCAAAGTTGTGCACAACCGCTCCGCACGTCGCCATGAAAACAATAATACTCTGCTGGATGGCGAGCGCCCTGCTCAGGTATGGCGCGGCGAGGAGGCGCTCCTCCCACGAGGAGTACAAAGGCGACGTCATCGAGCCAATAGACCCGCAGCCCAACGACGTCATGGGCCTCATGCAGAACGTGCTCTGCAGGAACTTCCCCACGGTGCCATGCGAGATCATCAAGCAGGACAACAAACTCAACAAGCTGATCGCCCTCTCCATCAAACAGATCAGCCGCACGACGCATCCCAAATCGCAGCCGAAGCACAACGCCCAATTGCCGCTTTTCCCTACGGTCGACAGCGAAGACCTCTCCAACTTCCTCGACGTCCAGCAGACTGGATACTTTCCCAACGACATCAGGAGCAGGCACCTTCCCGAGAGGAAGAAGAAACTCTCCAAGAAGAACATCAAGAACAACAAATTCGAGCGCACCGCCAAGAAATCGAAGAAACCGATCAATAACAGAAAATTCACAAAATACTATCCGCACAAGCACGCCCACAACTTGCCCCAGCAGAACAGGCGCTCAGCGTTCATGGAGAACACGCGCCAGAACAAGTTCAAGTCCTACGTGGACCCAGCAATATGGCGCATCGACTACGTGAACGACGGCAACAGCCTCCTGCCGCTCGACGACCTCGCGCACAAAATCATACGAGCCGACCACGTGAAGCCGCCGAGCGTGTTCATGAACGACGACAACAAATAGCGCTCCAATACAAGCTCGTTTCATATCATCTACATTATCAGTTGCACGACACGGCCGCGACGCCGTTATCTGCGCCCCGCTTGCACTCTGAACCGCTCGCTATCACTCGTCGGTCGCGCTTCCTCGTCCGCAATCATGTCCCGGCCGAAGTTGTCCACTCACGTGTTGGACACATCCAACGGTCGCCCCGCGGCCGCGCTCGTCGCTGAGCTATATAAAAGCAGAGGTGACCAGTGGACGCAATGGCACAGCGGGGTGACCACCGGCGACGGCCGGATACAGTTCCCCTTCGTAGAGGAATCAATGCCACCGGCCGTTTACAAACTCAAATTCAACGTAGAGGATTACTTCAGGAGACAAGGAGGCGAAACTTTCTACCCATATATCGAGGTATATAGACGAGTGGCGGCCGCATGAGACGGTCCCAAGTGAGGTTGTGAATAACCGTGTTGACAATTTGTAGATCGTGTTCAAGGTGGAGGCGGGGCAACACTACCACGTGCCATTGCTGCTCAGCCCTTACGGCTTCACCACATACAGGGGCAGCTAACCAATGGGGAGAAATGAAACCACCAATTTGTGAAAATAATATAATATATTTACATGGAGATGTAGTTGACCGGGTGCGTCGCACTTCGCCCTACATATATATACCGTTCCTAAATATTGTTATAGTTCGTGTGAACGCAATTAATCGTATCGTCAACAAAACATAAATGACATCGAATAAACGCTTATGAGTTTTTATTAATGCATTGTTTTCCTTTTTATTGGCACAGATCGTGTCCGTCGCGGCGGCGCTCGCTCCGTTTCTGTAATGCAAATAGTCATAACACTCTTAAATATATTTCATGTGGAGAACATCCGCGAACAATTGTCATCGCGCGGCGCCCACATCTCTACGCTAATATCACAGATTGCGCCCTGTAAATGCAACCCCCGCCACCCCTTGATCATACTCACCCCCCCTCATACAGACCTGCTACTGCTCCTCCTCCTGCCCGACGACCTCCTTGTATCTCGCGATCATGAGCTTCTTCACGGTGTCTCTGTACGTCTCCCCAGGCGTCGGTGTGTATATGCTGCGCTTTTGTCCCAGTCCTGCCAATGCCGGCCTCGCCTCGGCCGTGATCGGTGCAGTCCTCCCTTGCTCCGCTCTGCCCAAGCCTCTTCCCCTTTGCCATCCCATTTTCTGCAACATTTGCCCCCCGATCGTGTCCGCCACGTCCCCCGCAGCGGACACCCCGACGGCCGCCGGAGGGGCGGGGGCGGCGCGCTCCTCGTATCGCCTCCGCGGCGGAGGGGAGCCCTCGCCGAACTTGAGTCTCCTCTCCGCGGCCCTGTCGCGGTATCCGTTGCCCTGCGGCCGCTCCGTCCGCTCGTGTTCGGCCAAGTTCTGTTTGTGCAACTCTGACATTGTGAGGTGTTTCGTGAGCACATCGGCTGATGGGAATTTGCGTTTGCATAGTAAACACGACAGTTTGGCCCAGTCTATGATGTCGTCGTCGGGTGCGCCGGCGGAGGGAGACACAGACTCGGATGAGGCGGTTGCACGATTCACTCGCAGAACATCCACAGGGGCCGGTGATGTTTCTCTGACGTGCGTGGTCAGTGACGTCCCCTCACCCAAAACAGAATAACCAATGTCAGCGGATCCGACACTGGCAGACGAATCAGTGGGTTGCTCCATTACAAAGTTGTTCCTTGCATTCTCCTTCTTCTGATTGAGAGTTCTGGCCCACCGCTCCATGTCTTTGGCTATTTTCTTGGCCACTTTAACTTTATCCTCCTTGTCTCTTTTTTTCTTCTCCTCTGGTGGCTTGTCTTGTGTAGGGACAGGGGCGATGGCGACAGGCGCGTCTGCCACGGACCTCTGCGCCTTCTGCTCGGACCTGTCCACCTTAACATAAGTTGTGGTAGTTGCATTCCAGTACATGTACTCGTTGATATGATTGTTATAGAAGTACTGAGTTGTGGCATCGTAATACAGCCCGGTGGATGGGTCATAGTAGTAACCGGAAGTCTCATCGTATTGGAAAGTCCTCACATCAGGGGGGGGATATTTGGTGCAGCCATCGCCAGCAGGTGGGTTGGGGGGCGCCTGGGGGCCATTGTGCCTGGCGTGCGCGGCGGCAATGGCACAATGGGCGACTGCCGCCGCCGCATTCACGCGATCACTCTGCGAATATGATGGGGCAGAGTAATAGGGATGCGGATAACTGTATTTCTGATATTTGGTTGGTTCATTGTAGTATGAGATTAGGACATCGCGGTTGTCAATTGTCAAACATGGAGACAGGCCCTGCAGTTCACTGAGCGCCTCCGCAGACTCTGTCACATTGTTGAAATCTATATAGGCCAGACATTTGGAAGCTCCCGTGAGCGCCTCACGCCCTACAGATATGCCCACTATGGAGTCAATCATCTTTTTAGAGCATCTCTCCTTCAATGTGTCTAAAATCTTCTCCTCTGTTGTGAGTGCATCAAGTCTCCGAAATAAAATCCTCTTAGTGATGCCGGGAACATTTGTGCTCGTCTCTGGCCGATCGGATCCACCATGCAGTGTGCCATCGGCTCTTTTGCCATTGCAGTTACGTCTGTAGCAATATTGTCTTCTCTTAAAATTATATGAACCACATTGACAGTACCAATCACCCGGAGAGGCATGTATGGGCCCTGTGGGGTCGTCGTGCTCATGCGTGTCTGTTGTTCTCTCACTGTCCTCCTCGTCACACTTGTCAGTTATGTGTGGTGGTGAGGGGGGCGAGGGCGTGGGACTATATCGCGAAGTACTGCGGCGGCGGGAACGGTGACGCTCCGACCGCGCTCGGTCGTAGCGATGGTCACCACGGTCTTGCCTGTCCGCCCTGTCCTGTCGGTCCCCCCTGTCCTGCCTGTACTCCCTGTCCGATCTGTCCCCCCGGTCACCCCTGTCCCTCCTCAAAGGCGATCGTTGTCTATCATCGTGCCTCTCGTCGTGCCATCCGCCGCCGCCTGAGCGTCTGTTGTCGCTCCATCGGTCGTCGCGCTCTCTCCACGACATTACGTCGTCCTGTAAAGATCATTCCAAACAATGAAGCGTCTCTATTCTTAAGTTGCCGCGTCCGTCGCCTCGTATCCGTCGCGTCACGCGTGTTGCCGTGAGTTGCGATGTAGCGCCGTCTTTACCTTACTATAGGGGTCAATCGCAGACGTCACTTCCCTCGCAGTGCATTCAATACGCCGCAGCTCATACACAATCAAATAGAAATAAACAAACTACGTTTTTACAAAAGGCCCACCGCCATATTAGAAAATAAATGTCACAGATCAGAATGACAAACAGAGCACTCAAACTCAAACAACATGAACGCCTTACGTCACAAGCCACGACAGATATTTTATTTTATTGATGTTTTAATTTTTTTACTGGCAAAGGAAATAAGCGCTTATAAAGCCACAAGGCTACATAAATCGCGCACTATATTTACTAATTAAATGGACCAAACTGACTCATAATTTCTATTTACATCTTATTTGAGCTTACATGTATGAGTGAGATACAGATATAAAACAGCTGTCGTTTTAATTCGTGGGATTAAATGTCAACGTATAAACTTAAATAACTAATACATCGTTGGTTCTACTATCATTATTTCATTATTATACATAACTACAAGTTGCAGTCATATCAACTATGCCTGCCTAAAGAAAGACCAACCAAAAGTGATCATGTGACAAATGCAAACAAAGGGCATCATTCGTTTGGGGCTTTTATGTACTTCTTTTGTATTGTTCAATGATAAAAATCTATAAATGGTAGTTTCGATACTTGTATTTATAAAAGTAATAACAAGTTTTAATTTCTGTGCAATAGGGTATATGCATGTATTTTTTTATGTGTTTAATTCACTTATTACATCGTTATAACATAATAAAAAATATAAATATTGTTGGAAAAGTTCTAATAATTTTTTAAAATTAATTCTAAAACTTCGATTAAATTTGACACATTTGAACGCCATCATCTAGCGCGGGATTTTGATGACGTCACACGTGACGACCAGTATTTGTTTACTACAAGTGTTACTGTTATTTATGTAGATTTTTAAGTTGTAATAGCTAAAGAACTATGGAGAAACCTAAAAAAACATTTTATAGATATTGCCTTGTACCAAAGTGCAAGAACTCTATTAGATAAAGTGTTTTTTTCCAGTTCCTAGAGATACGAAAACAATGATGTAAGGTTATGAGAAGACGTAAGGTATCTCCAATATCAAGTTTGTATTGTTGTGAAAATTACTTTAATGTATGTTATATTTGGATAGGTCTCCTAACTTGATTAACAAAATTCGTCCATCATTGATTGCCTAGAAATAGAGAAGCCATCTAATGCACTCCTCTAGTCACTTACATGGTCACAATACAAAAAATGAACCTTGAAGTACCTTATCTCATGTACACCACTGGTCAATTTTTTCTGATGGATATATAGTGCAAGGGCCACTGATGTTATAATAGTTCAAGACTGTGGTTACCTGGAGTGTTTGTCTCCAACATATACAATACAGCAGTGATGGCTGACAGAGGACTAAAAGACTTGTCACATTTGCTGGTAGCTAAGAAATGTACGACCACCTTCTGTTTTAAAGTCCTCCTCCAGCACTAAAGCAGAAGTGAATTAAGATGTTGAACGAGATATAGATGAAGTAATAATAGTGGCTTGTGGTTTGATAAGTTTGCAGGATGTTTTAATAAAAAAGAAATAAAATTAACATTCGTTTTATTTTACATAAAATATTTCAGCCATTTTAATAACAAGAAATTATTTTCAAGAGATATTATTATTCTACCTTAGTCTTCAATCTTCACATTAAGCAGAAACAATAGTTTCTTCTGCTTCATTACAAATAGCACTGACAGCATAACATTTTCTATGAACATTATGCTCGGGTGTAATTCAACCTTTCACTACACATTATGTTTCCTCCCATCCCGTTTTACTTGCCATAGCCTACTGATGAGTCGCCTTAAGATTCTCGTTTAGATCTGTAATAAGCAATAAGTATTAATTACCTAAAAGTGTTAAGTAGTATATCTAAATCAGTTTCACATAAAATATATGTTTGTTTTTTAATTTTTTCAAAATTCAAGTAAGTAACCATGATAAACATAGATGATTGTTAATAAAATTGCGTACAAATACTCATAAATTATTATAATACAGACAGTACAACACCAGCTTTAGTTCAAAGGTTATTTATAGGTTATGTTTTAAGTAAGTTCTGCTAAGTGCAGGCATGCATAATAACCTATGTCATTATTTATAATATATCATGTATTATAACAATTACCTTGCAGCTTTTACTTCTTTGATCTCAGCGGACGGAAATTCTCGATTTGATGCAAAATATGCTGTCATCATGAATGCATCTATTTTCGGTAGATTGTCTGATTGTGCTTTTACAAAATCATTGTCTTATATGATTATTAATGTCCCAGAATGCTAAAATTGCACTAGCTAAACAAAAACACTGCATAAACACAAATAACAGCTATTTTTTCTCTTAAACACTACGCGCACAATATGAGCATCGACCTCGAACGTGTCATGTGACGTCACGTTTTATTCGGCCAATGGTGATGCGTTTCACTCATTTGAATTTCACTTGCTTATTTTTCACTTTTTCCTTAAGCTTTTATGCAATATATACAAAGAAAATTAAAAATATAATTATTTTAGCATGATGTTAGTACAATAAAGAATCGGGGGAAAAATTTGCAGCAATATTTAAACCACATGCATATTCCCTATTGAGTTATTTGGAAAATAAGATATATGGATTTTGTATCATCTGTCAAACACAAAGACACGCCATATTAACAGTTCTGCTTTGAACTGTCATAATTATAGTTTGATCATTTTGCACACCTAAACTATGCAAAATATAGGATATATTTCAATTACATTGTAATCTTCGTACAACAAACTATTTTGAAATCTTTTAATACAATTAAGCCCAAGTCCCCATACAAAATGAATGATGTCCTTTTTGTCTATTAAAATTACGCAATCCAAATTACAAAGTTAAATAATAAATAAATTTAAAAACAGTGTCATATATGTAAAATAAAATATTAAAGCTTTTATGCAACTTCGTTCAAAATTACAACTTGATTCAAACTCGATTTTAAAATGTTTCATTTATAATTTACTACGATTTCGTAGACAAATAGAATTTTAAAAAAAAGTTTGACAGTATAATAAAAGTTTCGCAACAGAATTAACATTTATGTTATTATTATTGATCTTGCAATAAGCTAAAGAAAAGTGCTTAGCACATAGAAACAGGTCAACAAGGTACATAATATATCATAAATACATTGGTACCGGCAAGTGTTTTTTTTGCGTAACCTTTGCCTTGCCACTACACTACGGTCGCCTTATTTACACCACGGTTCCAATTACAGCTGAAGAATAAAACCGTGTGTTGATTTACATATTTTTATATTTAAAATAAAGTTGCGTCCAAGGCCTAGTGATACAAAGTTATAAAAAATAACATTTTATTTTTTTCTGTCGCAGTTGTCAATTAATAGGCCTAAATTAAATACAAATATAGAATCAAACGTATGTTTTTTCCATCATAAATGAAAAGGATTAATTGTGTCTTGATGTCAAGTCCTATACATATAAGTATTTTTTTAATGTTTTCAATTTCAATAACGAAGGTGATACACGGCAGTGGATGAATTACTAAAACTCTTTCGACAGATTATTTAAAGGAAGTAACACGAAATAACTTCACATTGCTCCAAATCACTTGACTACATTTTAAGTTGATCAAGAATAGACAAGTAATTTCGAAGTTTTAGTAAAGGCTTTCCGCCTCTTTACTAAGACGATCATCATCCACCTCACTATCATTGCATCTTTTGATGAATCCACAGCCGGTGGGATTTTATATTGTCTATAAAGTATTAGAAACTGAAAAAAATGTTACTCTTTTATTTATCGAGTTGTTAAACAAAAATATATTTTTAGGTTATATTCATATAAAGCCTATACTCCTAAAATATAAAATGTTTTTACATTACTTGTAATGGAATATATTCATTTACGACCCCGAATACTTTATAATAATTTATTTTATGTTTCAAGGAATTAACATTGTTTAATTTGAAAACAAAAAAAATACAAACGCCTATTTTTAAAGAATAGCAATACAATACTTAATATTTTACTCCTTTTTCTTAAAGGGATAGGGAGAGACTATGGACACTTGCTGGGGTGGTGTTAGTGTACTCTCTGTAGTCTGTGATTTAAGTGTAATTCATGTAGGCATAAAATGCTAAGGGCAGTTCGCTAGTTATATATAAACAAATATTAGGTATTCATTTGTACAAACTTATTGGCGCAAGATTGTTAATTAAGTTTGTCAAATTAAATTTCATATACATAATTATGTAGTTATTTAAAATTTCGCAATCCCTCTCATGTCGTGAAATATACTCGTAGTAGAGTCTGCAACTATGTTGGGGAGATTACTCCCAATGTAACACTCTGAATGCAACAGGCACGTCGCAAATGCTATGCCATTTGGTGCCATATGGTCGCCACCCTGGACCTAAGTTCAGGGTGGCCGATTAGGTATTGGTAGATACCCAAGTGTGATACGTGAAAGAAACAATATAACTACGTAAAAGTAAATATTTTATTTCAACATTTAACAACATAAATTCCACTTTGCATTATTTGTTACTACCAATGATTTACACTTAATAAATGTAATAAAAAATAATATAACACCCCATCAATAAACTGAACAAGTACTCACGAATAACTTTGATCACAATGGTGGGTGTGTTATAACGAATACGCATGCAATAATATACTATACATCCAAATTCAATGTTTACATCCTCTTTACAAGCAATAGCAGATGCGACAGACTGATAGGTAAGGAATAAATTATTACTATTAAAACTTTAGTAGGCGCTTAATGGCAAAAAATAATTTTTATATATTTCTTACCAAACTGTCGCTTCTGCTATTTTTCGTAATTATGAGAAGGTACATTGGTATGGCAGTTAATTCACACAAACTTATTGCGTTATTTGTTCACATTTAGATGTCACCCGCCATTCTGATTGTAAGAATGGCGGCTCTCCTATAATTAGTGATAACTTCGATTTTAAAGAAGTACATGGAATTTTGTTCTAGGTACATTCCTTTAATACTTACTATATAACATGAAATATTTCTATGGCGGTAACACATTTTATTTGTTTATGTTTCATAAAATATATTTTCCTAAAATACATTAATTTCAAATGCACAATATTGTCAACATTCATGTTACATTTACAACGAGACCAACACACATATCATAACGCCACTCATCTTCATGAAGACGCACTCTTCTTCCCTTATTCAGTCTTCATGTTATGCAATTTTTGGCGAATTTCATTTATTTCTACGCTGATGTTTTCGCGGGCGGCCGCCTCCTTCTCTGCAAAGTCTTCAGTGTTGTAGAGCTTTGGTATTTGTGTGAACCTTTCGAGCACCTGCAACAATTACAACACAAGTTAGTGTCTGCGCGTCTTAGTGCGCAGTCGTCCGCCGGGGCGCTACCTTCAGCCGCAGTCCTAGGTATTCTTTCTCTTCCATTTGTGGATATTCGGCGCGCACCAGCTTGGAGTGCAGCATGTACACGTCGCGCGGGGCGCTGAGCACGGCCAGCTCGAGGTCTTCGAACAGGTCCACATCGCGTTTGAACACTTCATTGAATGTCTGATCCGTGAGGGTGGCTCGTTCGTGCGCCTCCGCATCGAGCGAGGAGAAACCGCGGGGCTTTTCCTCCATCAGAATGCCCACCAGATATTCGCAGTGCAAAGTCTGCCAAATTAAACGGAGTTAATTTACAAACATTCGGTGCTAATGCTGCGTGCTGGTTGTTAGCGTAATGCTGGTGACCTTGTCCTCGCTGCTGGGCAACAGTTCCGTGAACAGGGTTATCATGTTGTTCGGCGCGAGGTGTCTGATGAGGAGTGCCAATCTGAACAATATAGGGCGCACGGCTGGCTCCGCTCCCTTCGCCTCCATCTCCTTCCACAGCGCCGCCTGAACAGCACAATATAACAATTGTATCACTACGGCCATATTGTGCTTGGAGTGATGCAACATTACCTGATATAGGACGCAGTGCTCGAGCGAGTGCCACACAGTGCCCGGTGGCGACCACTCCACCAGTCTGCGCCAATTCTTCTCAACACCATCGCACTTCAGCTCCGCGCACACGCTCACCCACAAATCATGCAGCGTGCTCATGCTCCTTACAAATACAAAAACATATATTACTTATGAGTATATTATTCAGAGCATCAATTTTTCAACACAATTTCCCTAAATGATTTCTACAGTGTAGTAAGCATTGGAATTATAAACTTAGTGCAGCAGTTTTTGTGTTTTTAACCCCCGACCAAAAAAGAGGGGTGTTATAAGTTTGACTTGTCTGTGTATCTGTGTATCTGTGGCTCTGTGTATCTGTGTATCTGTGTGTCTGTCTGTGGCATCGTAGCTCCTAAACGAATGGACCGATTACGATGCGGTTTGTTTCATTTGAAAGCTGACGTGATCGAGATGGTTCTTAGCTACAATTGATGAAGATCTGATCAGGGGTTTCAAGGTCATCAGCTCGATTTGTTAGCTGCGGTAGCGATCTTAGACGCGCTGTTTAGGATGGCAACCCTTGTACGTCGCTATGCGACGAAGATTGTTATTTTATGTCAAATAAATATGCCATTGTTAAAACACGTAAAAAATGTTATAATTTTTCCCTTAAAATATTCATATGGCGAGGTTGGTTTGCAGTTTAGATCGATTACCTTGATTGTATATTTTAGGGGAAAAATTATAACGTACAAGGGTTGCCCGTTCTAAACACGCATAAGGCTAGGAATACACGTCCGATATTGCTGAGCAAATTATTTACAAATCGGAAGTAGGAATCGGACGTCTATTTTGTTTCTGTATTCTGTATGAAAACTGCACCTTCAGACAATCGGATCGGCCATAAAATCGTAAGCGCCTTGGCGTTGTTTCCGATTCTGACATCCGATCCGACTATCGGATCTGACGTGTATTCAAACAAATGTATGGCACGAGTGCTTTCTGATTGTCTGATCAGACAATCGGATCGGACTATCGGAGAGGAAAATCAGACTTGTATTCCTAGCCTTATAGGTATTTACTTTACTTTTAAACATATCTGTGACTTAACATTTGAAATAAAAACGTATACAAATACATGTGTGTTTTAACTGGTACCACTAAGCTACTCTGATGATGGAACTCGAAGGTACGAGACGAAATCCTGGATGTGTTCAAACTTTTTTTTGGTACACTAAGTTTGGACTTATTAGATTTGTCTTGAAGGTAGGAAACTAAGTGTAGAAAAGTTTGTGCGATAAAATAAAACATTCCGGATCTAAAAAATCTGATCATGGATCCTCTCAGATCAGCAAATCAACAAGAAATGGACCTATAGTGCTTTAACTAAAATTGTTACTCACTATGAGCCATTAGCTGGACCGTTATCAAATTAAAGACCGAGAGTATCTGATGAGGCACCATCATTAATCCTCTCAGATCAGCAAATCAACAAGAGATAGAACTATAGTGCTTTAACTAAAATTGTTACTCACTAAGAGCATTTAGCTGGACCGTCATCAAATTGAAGACCGGGCAATCTGATGATGCACCATTATGAATCCTCTCAGATCAGCAAATTGATATCAATTGATCAGCAAAAAAAAGAGATAGAACTGTAGTGCTTTAACTAAGCCTTTAGCTGGGCCGTTATCAAATTGAAGATCGGGAGTATGAATCCTCTCAGATCAGCAAATCAATAACAGATAATATCATAGTGCTTTAACTAAAATTGTTACTCTCTATGAGCCATTAGCTGGGCCATTATTAAATTGAAGACCTGGAGTAGTTATCTGATGATGCACCATAAGGATCCAAGGGATATTAAAGGGATATAACTATTGAGCCATGACTAATGTTGTTTATTACTATAAAGCTGATGATATGACCAAAGTGGTTCCAGGCGTTTCGGGGGTTCCTTCAAAATTTTAATTTTGATTTTATTATATTCGTTTTGGCGCCGAACTGAATAGCATTGTGACACAGACGGGCGCGCTCACCAACAATTCTCACTTTCATTTGGAAGTGAGAATAACAATGAATAGTTATGGTGCACGTAGGCGGACTTAATGCACTTAGTCCAAAATGTGAGCAAAAGGAAGAAGGTCATTTAGAGAAATGAGACAAATAGATAATTAAAATATATACACACCATATAAATATAATACACAACAAAATAAATACATAAATATTTAGTAATATGAAGGAACAGTTATAAAAGAGTAGTTATCAATGATCCTGTTTGGAGCTTTATGAATATAAGGAAGATCATTCCACAACAAATAACAAAGGAGTTAGAAAGGAAAGCAATGCGGATGGAAAGGAATTGCAAGGTTATTAGTAGAACGTCGGGAGTTATTTAAAATGAGTTGGAATGACATTCTTTGCAAGTCTTTATCTTGCTTCTTGGATTGCCGTGCTAGAGGGGCTGCAATGGGATGGTCGTCTTAATAGTAATGGAGAGGCCCTTCTACAAAGCGTTTGGCTAAAGTCATTATAGTTTTTTTTATTGTGACTCGACATATGACACACCCCGCTTCATGTTAAGCCGAAGTGTGGTCCATGAATAAATGTCACTGCTACTACATTTCAATAACTGTGAGTAGCAATCACATCCACTATGCCGGCCTAGTTGGAACCGGCAACTTACAAGCTGATCCCGAAACGTGAGCAAATCACTTCTCGGTCTGTATACTTGTACTACCCCGGATCAGTAGACTGGGTACCACTGCCTACCACTTTTTGATAACCAGCCCCAAACCAATTATCCATCTCTTATTTTATTAACAAATATGCTATGAATATGAATTTTATTAATCATAAAAGCTATGAAACAAATATTTGCTCCTAGTGGGATACGAACCCGGGACTTTACGCGCAACAAACCAGTCGCTAAACCGTTCGTCCACGCCTGTCGTCAAAATGAATGAAATGATTGAATGAAAGGTTGATTAACATGAGACTACGAACAGAGTTTGAGAGTTCACGACACCGAAGGCATTGCGCCGGTAGCATCAAATAACACTTTAACAATTATGAATGGCTGAATCTGCAATGAAATCACAATTTCACACACAATGTGGCACTTACACACAATTGATAATAATTCAAAATCGCTGCAAACACACTCGCACTCCGAGAGAACGTTTGGCGCATCTAGTGATGGGGTGGCTGTCCAATGTCGATAATATTATAATCCATGTTGCTCGTGTCTGGTGGAATAATTTAGCAACGGATGGTAGCTAAGTTCATTTGTGACCTATTGAAGGCCCTGGGCACATTAGAATGATGGGGCTCCTGTGAGATTGACAGAGCATTATTTTGTTAGATAAAACAATGATAACGTAGATAAGCAAGGTTCTGGATTTATTAATATTATTATTTCTTTACTGTCAAAAATCTAAGTTGAATAAAGAGGTGAATTTGATATGGGCAAAATTATCAATTACTTTTTTAAAATCTATGTTTTTACGTATATCACATTGAAATTTTTAGCAATGTAGCAGGAACTAGGGGGGATATTGATCGCGGGGCGCTGGGCACGTGGAAGAGATGAGCTAGTTTGTGAATTGATGTCTAACCCGCTTACCCGATGGTAAGCGAGGTGGGGGGGGAGGAGTCTAAGAGGGTCGACATCTGAAAACTTCGACTAAGTTCGCGGCCGTCTCAGTGGTTATCACTATGCCGGCCAAAGGTACTTTCTCGCGTGTTGACTGGTTCACGGATCCAAGGTTGTATGATATTGTAATAACATGGTAATACTTGTCCGTATGATGCGCCGAATGCGCATTGGCTCTGCGTCCAACTGCTCACATTTGAGAAGAAGAATCTTTAAACGTTCATTTATTTCTTTCAAATTTTTATACTAATCTACTAAAATGCTTGTACCATAGAAACAGTACGATTAAAGTACATACATCAAAGATACATTGGTATTGGTGAGTGGTTTTGAGCCCGTGCTCTCGTTTTGCGTGACCATTGCACTGCCACTACACCACGGCCGCCTTGTAGCGATAGTTTAATGATAATGTATCGAAATGTGGTGACGTCCCTAGTGCGTGTTTCTGTGAGCGCGCGCATGCGCCATTCGGTGATCAATATACCCATTCCATTGTGATTGAAATGCTTTAAGGTGAATTACAACCCTCATTGCGAACACATCACCACCGGCATACATACAAGTGCATATATATGCAAACATTGGATACAATGACAATAAAAAATAACAAATGGGAAGAGGCCTTTACCCGAGGAGAAGGGGTCCTTAAATAATAAAATATTTTGAAATTTATTGTTAATAGTTATTTACATAAAAAATAATACTGTAAAATAAAATTAAGACGACTGTGGTGTAGGGGCAGTGCAATGGCTACATAAGCCGAGAGCACGGGTTCAAACCCACTTGCCGGTACCAATGTATCTTGGTTATCTATGATACATGCACTTTAGTAGCTTAGTATAGAAATGTATAATAATATAATTTATGTGAGAATTAAAGGATACATGTGCTTTATTATTATGGAATGCCTTTGACGCTGCGTCCGTTGCCATAACAACGGCAACATTGGTTAGGTTGCCTGTCTCACAATGAAATCCTATTATAGAATTCACGTCGCATAATATATTATTTAAAGTTCGCCTATAACACTATTTCCTGCCAAGTTATGCTATTGACAATAATTTATTATATCATATAGTTGTGTCAGGAACGTGGCAAGTGGCGTTCCATTGTCTCTGCCTATTGTGCGTGACAATTTGATTGATTAATAATAGAATTCAGCACCTGCTAAAGTTGTATTTACCAATTATTTATTGTGACTCGACATATGACAGCGCCCCGCCTGATGTTAAGCTGGAGTGTGGCCTATGAAGTTAAACAACTTGGAGGCAACAACTGAAAACTCACGGTATGTATACTGTGTGGATCGGCAGACTGGGCCACCATTATCTTCCACTCTTTAACAAACAGACTCGGAGCATATATCCGCCTTTTTATCAATGAATATTTGTATATAATCAAATTATTAAATATTACAAATAAAAGCCGTATTTGCTCTGACCGAAATCTAACCCGGGCCTTTCCGCGTAACGGACTGGTATCAAAACACGCCAGTTTTCCTATGTTCTTCTTTATTTATACCACGGTTTCCTGTCCTGCGCTTTTCAGCCGTGAACTAACTCGGTTTTTTCAGTCGTCGTCACTCTTGGACTTTCTTTTGCTTATCATCAGGCAGGTCGAAGTAAAATGTCGTGTCACAAACGGTGTTATGTTTTCACTCGCTTGCACTTTATCAATTTTGTTACACGGAATCAACATGTGGATACTTTTTACGCCCGTGCGTTCCTTTCTCCCCTATGTCCTATAACAGCCTTTCCCAACCTGGGGTTCGCGGGCTTACGAAAGCATAGCGGTGCAGCCGAATTCAGTCAGACCATTTTGCCTTTTTTAGTTTTAAGATGGAATGATATTTCAAGTGATAGGTGGGTAGCTTTTTACATACAAAAACACTGCATTAGAGTTTAATTGAGATTTTGAGAATAAAATAGATTGACCTATGTGAGTAGTGCAAATAAGGTGGCGCTAGGGGATCTGCCTTTGGGAAAGGTTGAGAAAGGCTGACCTTCAAGCATTGGATCCTTCAAGCGTGATTGAGCACCCCCTGGCCGGCATAATCACAGAGAATGCAGCATACCATTTAAATTGTGATTCGACCTACGACAGCATCCTCCTGATTGCGGTCCATGAATGGAACTGAATGCAACTACAATACAATAACTGTACCTAGCAGTCACATCCACTATGCCGGCCTAGTTGAAACCAGCAACTAAGTCACTTATACTGTATACTTGTAAGTGGTGGTAGTACCACGGATCGGCAGGCTACCTACCACACGGCGTCCGTATAATTAATAATGAATCGTTTCCGGCAGTGCTGGGCGCCACCATCGAATGCCGCAGGTTTAACAGTACTGTACGGTTATGTGACGCGCGACTGACACACTTCCACGGCACGCAGCCTTGCAACCATATACATATAGAGCTCGCAACACACCCCAACAAACAATGTATACACGCCCGCAGAGAAGGAGAGCGCTGCCATTCACTCACATGTTTCATTAGCATCACTCATGTTGTATGGGGACTTGAGCTTAATTGTATTAACAGTTGCATATACATTTTAATATAATTTAATGTACGAAGATTACAATGGAATTGGAATTTATCCTTTATTTTGCAAAATGATCAAACTATAATTAGTTCAAAGCAGAACAAATATGGCGTTCATTGACAGATAATACCAAATAACTCTCCAAATAACTCAATTGCACAGCAGTTAAAATCAAAATTGTTATCAGTTTTATCAACACCAGTATCAAAACTACCATTTATATATTTTTTCGTCATTGGACATTACAAAAGTAATACATAAAAGCCCAATTATATGCAATTATTATGTCCTTTAATATATATGCACAACTTTATAGCTGCGCGGAGTTGCTCCCTTCAGTCGACCAGCGTTCTTCTAATCTGCAGATCCTTATGCTGCGCTCTTTTTACTGCCGGAAACTATAACACACAAACAATATATTTACGCGTCGCCGTCTCAAATCCGCGCAACATCAATGGAAATGAAATACATTCCCATTTGCCAAAAAGTTACGCGTTCGCTGTTAGTGTCAAAAACAACATTTATTCATTCGGACAATGAGTTTCAATGAGCTTGAACAGTTAATGAAAATGAACATCAATTCTCTTAATTTAAAGCTTATTAATGAAGTTCATTCGACGAAGCTCATTCTCATTGTGTTACGCGGTCGGCTCGCAGGTGGCGTGATACTAATACCATTGTATCAGATATTATTCAATACGATGTTCAGAAACTGAAACATCCTATTGAAGCCATCCGTTTACACGTTGAGATTAGGATACATATGAATGGTGTACTTATCGTGTTGTGTCTCTCCACCTGCCGAATGTATGTTGGTGTGTGAACAGCTCTATATAGGTAGATGTGGCGAAGAACCGTTGCGTCTGCCTCATAGCCATGGAATGGACCGCTACTCGATGTGATCTGTGACGCGAGTGCGGACGTGCAATGGACAAACACACGCTCCTATGTATTGCTATTGTGAGTACGATACATTTAGAAATATCAATGGTGTTGCATTCTATTATTCACTTATAAACAGTAGGGGATGGTTTTTTTTAATTTTTATTATACATTTCTATACTAAGCTACTGAAGTGCTTGTATCATATAAACAGGACAACCAATGTACATATATCAAAGATACATTGGTACCGGTGAGTGGTTTTGAACCCGTGCCACTCGGCTTACGTAGCCATTGCACTGCCACTACACCACGGTCGCTTTATGTGATTGGCAGGGAACAATTTTGTTAGATAAGACAAAGAAAGTAGATATTCTAAGTTCTGGATTTATTATTATTTATTTAGTGTTAAAAGTCTATGTTGAATGAATGGGCAAAATTGTTAATTTGATGTACATCACATGGACATTTTGTGTGTGTGCCATCATGTGCCCAATTGGAAAGATGGGCTAACTTATAAATAAGGCATATCGTTTTATTATGAAAAGGCACAGGTGGGGCTATTAATTGGTGATGCCGTTATGTTGTGGCCGTGCGCATCAACAGTTATTTCATGAATGAATTAATTCACACAATGTGTGCATTTATAAATAATAATACAATACATTGTTGAGTTGTTTTATCACATTATAATGTCTCTTATATTATGTGTGTCTAAGATAAATTTTTTTTAATTGTGACTCGGCATATGTAAGGGCCCCGCTTGATATTAAATTAACATATTCGCTGTGGCGGATTCCCTTCGGCGTCTTTACTTACTGGCTCATAACTTAGTCAAATTTAAAAAGTATTAAACTTACTTTTAGTAGATAGAACTATAATATTGCAGCCGTTTCCGTATTAAAATACTTTGCCATAATACGAATTCCGCCTTAGGTGCGGCGTTTTTCCATAATCTGTCAACCTTATGTAGTGTAGAGATATTATATTATCTACTTACCTAATTATAAATAGGAAAGTAATAGTGCTTAATGTAGAAATGTAAAACATATATATTGTGATTTGACGATGACAGCACCCTGCCAAAGTGCGGTCCATGAATAAAGGCGTAAATAAATAACTGTAAGTAGCAATCACATCCACTATGCCGGCCTAGTTGGAACCGGCAACTTACAAGGTGATCCCAAAACGCGACCAAATCACTTCACGGTCTGTATACTTCAAGTAGTGGTACTACTCCGGATCGAAACAAATATCCACTTCTTTTTTTATTAACGAATATTTGCTTCTAGTGGGAATCGAACACGGGACTTTAGGTGCAACAAACCAATAGCTAAACGCCTGTTGTCACAAATATGAATGTATTGTATCGAAATGTCCTGCGCGATGGGGAATGTGGAACGCATCGCATTGAAATGGTGAAAGTGCATTCCTCACGCACGATTATGTTCCTATTCACATTTTATTCACATTCAAGAATAATCACAAGATCAAGTTCACGCAGGATACAAATTTTAAATAAGAGTACTTTTTGAAAACTCTAAACTCGATGAAAAACACCATAAAAACTAATTACGATGGAAACATAATAAAATTTGATTTAAAAAAAGTTGATTAAAAATAAGCTCGTGAATTCAAATCGTTTCATCTTCGTTATCAACGTCTGCTTCTGAGGTATTAATAAACTAGGCCGGCATAATGGATGCGACTGTAACTGTAGTAGCAGTTACTCTATTCATGGACCGCACTCCAGTTTAACATCAGGAGGGTACTGTCTTATAAAATAAATAAAAGACGCATAATTGGAAGCTGAGGTATGTGGATAAGGATCTGGGGGTCAACAGCGCAACTTGTAATGAGTTATGACCCATCTGTCAAAAAGTTACGCGGCCGCTGTTAGTGTCTAAAACAACTTATATTCATTCTGACAATGAGCTTAAACTGTTAATGAAAATGAACATCGATTCTTAGTGTGTTGCGCGGTCGCAATTTCAATTTTGGCGTTTAACTGTCGAAATGAATTCCATTGTCATTGAGTTCCGTGGTCGCAGCTCTGATCGTTGAGGGGTGCGATATATTTATTGTTCCATTTGTATGATAATGTTACTAAGAAGCAATTGGAAAGTTTCGTTGCTCTAAAAGTGGCGACGCGTGCGCTCATATCGCAAACAATAGCCGTTCTACCATCAGTATCCACCAAGCGATATCTGCGATTACGGACGATTTAGATTTATTAGTGAACAATGCGGTTCTTTGACGAAATTAACATTTGATTGTATCTCTTTAGCCTAACATTCCCCAATGAAAACAAATCTTTCTTTTTCTTTCACCAATCTGGTTTTAGTGAATGGTGCGATGAGACATCTCATCAGCTTTATTAGTATTAGTTATATCCAAAGACTAGCAGCGAAACCCGGCGTTGCTCTGGTCAAAATACATCGCACACGTAATGGATATAAAATCAGTTTCTTAATCTTATATATGTATTATACTTAAATCTTTGTACCATTAAATGTACGTTTTATTTAATGTATCTGAATTTAACTGATTAATGAACTTATTAAAATTATTATGAATCAAATTACAAAGTAGTTTGTTTAATTGAAAAATTGTTTTATTGAACACATATGATATCACAAAGTTTTTATTGCAGATATTGATATGTTCTTTAATATTGTAGAACATACTTTTGTTCTATCATTAATAGTTTCCGCAGCGCATGCGACGAAAGACGTTATAGGGCACTTTTTTTTAGTAACTTAAACTTAAGTTTTAGTAAGGATCCCTAATCTTTTCTAGCAATAAATATAGCTTATGTCACTCAGGGTGAATGTAGCTTTAGAATTGTGAAAGAATTTGTGAATTACATACACACACACACACACACACCCAAAAATACAAATCTTTCCTTATTATAATATTAGTATATGTAGATATAACTTGATTGCCAAATGTGAGCCGAGCATCAACTATGGCCTGGCTGAATATGGTATAGAACGTGTTTAATATGATTGGAGTGTGTGCTGCGATGCGTGTTGTTCTGTTGCGCTCTGTTAATGCATATGTTGGGGGCCGTTATGTTGGCAGTGCGCGGTGGCCGCCACCACATGGGCGCAGGAGACATCCACGGAGGAGCCGCCGGAGGGATACTACGCGTTCGTAGAGTCGCCCAACGCAACGCCGCCCAGGTAACATCACTTTGTCGACGGAATCGGTAGTCGAACTAAAAAGTTCGGTGCGTCTTTTCTTAATAAAACAATCGACAAGTGGAATGCTTTGCCAGCCCACGTGTTCTCTCTGCACCTTGGATCCTTCAAGGGATGCGTGAAGAAGCACCTTTGGCCGGCATAGTGACGGCGACTGAGGCAGCCGTCAACTAACTCGGTTGTTTCAGTCGTCGGCGGTCAAGGTCATATGTCGTGTCACATTAACAAAAACTGTCATCACACAATATTGTGCGTCGGTTTTGCCATACATTTCTATAGAATCACCCACTTTAAGAGAAAACAAACAGTACTCAGCCTGACGATAAGCTAGAGTGTGCTCCATGAATTCAGCATTAAACAGCAAGTTTCAAGTTAATCCAGAAACAGGAGCGAGCCACTTCATCATTCAATAGAGGAAGAAAGTTGGCGCTGTTTAGCGTATTGGTTAGCACCCTAGTTTGTTACGCATAATGCTCAGGGTTCGATTCCCGGGCGGAGATAATTTTTTATTATTTGCTCTGGGTCTGGTTATTAAAGAGTGGTAGGCGGTGGTGCCGAGTCTGCCGATCCGGGGTAGTACTAACACTTATAAGTATTAAAAAAACCGTAAAGTGACTTAGTCGCGTTTCGGGATTAGCTTGTAAGTTGCCGTTTGCGAGTACAGTAACTTTGATGGACTGCCCTCCAGCTTAACAGGAAAGCATGTCCTATCCCCATGGCAATGGAGTTGATTGATCTATTTGTTATTGCAGAGTGCGTCCGCCGCCCTACCGCGCCACGAGCGAGGGCTGCGGCTCCGGGGGTGCCCCTCACGTGTCAGCGGACAACCTTTGCGGCGACCTCAACCGCGGCATGATACCACTCAACCCAATGGGACACCCGGGCGAGCCATATCCATTGTGCGTATGCCAATTATTATTATTAGCTTGGTTTAAGGACATCATTCATTATGGGCTTTCTTTGTACTACTTTTGTAATGCCCAATGATGAAAATATATATTAATGGTAGTTTAGATACTTGTGTTCATAAAACTAATAACAATTTTGCTATTAATTGCTGTGCAATTGAGTTATTTGGAAAATAACATATGGATTTTGTGTCGTCTGTCAATCACGCAGACACGCCATATTAACAGTTCTGCTTTGAACTGTCATAATTATAGTTTGATCATTTCGCACACCTGAACTTTGCATAATAAAGGATATATTCCAATTACATTGTAATCTTCGTACATTAAACTATATTAAAATGTATATGCAACTGTTAACTGCCCATATTTATTTATCACATCCACTATGCCTACCTAGTTGGAACCGGCAATTTACAAGCTGATTGCGAAACACATCCAAATCACTTCACGGTCTGTATACTCGTAATGGCGGTTCTTAACCTTATTTTTTTAATGTGTGTGTTCTAAGTACAATAAAAATTAGTCAAAATAATAACTATATATTTTATATTATTTATTTTATATTTGTCTCAATACATATTGAATAAAGAGATACACGGAGAATGTTTCGAGCAACTCTTTAACCTCGTCCTTTCACATCCGTAATACCCGCACAGGTCGGGGGAAGCATCCACATTCTATCGACCGAATGGACAGTCCAACTAGAAGGTTTGGTGCGTCTTTTCTTTGCAGAACAATTGATAAGTGGAATGCTTTGCCAGCCCATGGTGTTCTCTTCATCCTATGACCTTGGATACTTAATAATAACAATAATTGGATTAAATATTGCAAATTATTTGTGAATAAAAAAGAGATGGACATTTGCTTCGGGTCAGGTTATCAAAGAGTGGTAGGCAGTGGTACCCAGTCTGCCAATTCGGGGTAGTACCACCACTTACAAGTATACAGACCGTGAAGTGATTAGGTCACGTTTCGGGGTCAGCTTGTAAGTTGACAGTTCCAACTCGACCGGCATAGTGGATGTGACTTTTAATCACAGTTATTTAACTATAAGTTGCAGTGGCATCCATTCATGGACCACACTCCAGGTTAACATCAAGTGGTGTGCTATCATATGTCGCGTCACAATAAATAATAATGAATGCATCGTGTATTATTATTATTACTATACATTTCTATACTAAGCTATAGAAGTGCTTGTATCATAGAAACAGGACAACCATAGTACATATATCAAAGATGCATTGTTACCGGTGAGTGGTTTTGAACCCGTGCTCTCGGCTTGCGTGACTATTGCGCTGCCACTACACCACGGCCGCCGTATGCATAGTAATATATATGTGTTTCAGTGAGTTGATCCGCAACCACACATTGAAGTATTTGTCCCGCACGCTGCCTGTGCTGCGCGCGGATGACACGTTGCCGCGGGTGGCGCACCTCACCAAAGACGACCACACACAATTGTATAACGAGTAAGTATTTATAACAACCACTTGCCACGATACTGACACAACTCCCTCGCTTCCTTCACTTGTCAGGATCGTGGCAAGTGGCGCTCCATTGTCTCTGCCTATCCCCGTAGGAAAGAGGCGTGACAACTTGATTGATTGATATCTAACAATTAGAGATGTATCAACTTGACTTTTCAACCCGGGTTAAACCGAGTTGGGTCGGTTAACATCTACAATAAACCGTTTTGAAGTATTATATTATACTTAAGTATATATAATTTTAGATAATTTAACTGTTCGTATCAAAAAGGATCCATTTCACAGATATATGAACCG
This sequence comes from Tinea trinotella, assembly GCA_905220615.1. Taxonomy (NCBI): domain Eukaryota; kingdom Metazoa; phylum Arthropoda; class Insecta; order Lepidoptera; family Tineidae; genus Tinea; species Tinea trinotella. The sequence continues at coordinate 82,366 of HG992328.1, read as the reverse complement.
GGCGTTAATGGCAAATTGTATGCTTGCCTATTCTGCCATTTATATCAGTAACTATATATACATACTACCGCTAGATGGCGTTGCATGTGTCCAATATCTCGCAAACGATTTACCGACAAAGTAATCAATATATATGAGCTTCAACGAGAAGACGTCACCGGCTAAGTTGAGCCCTGTACGCAACACGCGTACTGTAGGAGATCTCCTTTCCCTTTCTGACATGCAGAATAATGCTCCGCTAAATATATATATATATATATATATTAATTTGTCAGTTTGTCTGATGGCGGCGCGCAGCCAACGGAGAGAGATCGTCGCTCATTGGAGGAGAACAACGAGCAAGGCAGGGAGAGCGGAAACAAATTCTGCGATGGCGGCGGAGTGTGAGTTACTTTTAGAAATTACAACACTTTGATTGATGTTAAGCTAGGAGTGCCACTTAACATCACTTATGGCTGCTATGCCCAGCTACGGGTTTGAAGTTTTTTTATTGTGACTCAACATATGACAGCACCCAGCTTGATGTTAAGCTGAAGATTTGTCCATGAAATGTTGTCACTGCTACTACAATTCAATAAGTAGCAATCACATCCACTATGCCGGCCTAATTGGAACCGGCAACTTAAGCGCTGATCTTAACCAAATCATTTTACGGTGTGTATACTTGTAAGTAGTGGTACTACCCTGAATCGGCAGACTGGCTACCACACTTAGAAGTATTCAGGAATGTCATAAACAAAATTTTATGCGTTTATTTTGGTTTTGATTTTACCTTTTTTTTACAATTTTTTATTATAATCAAAATATATTATTATTTTGATTATAATAAAAAATTGTAAAATCAAAAGCATAATAAACGCGGATGGTAATTTGTTTAATTCACTAATCAATGTTCACGCAAAATGTAAGAAAACACTTTTTGTATGTCAAATATATTCGCATTCGAATTGTTTCTTGCGAATACGAATGCGTATATTCGTTACATCACTAACATGCATAGGTTTGACAATAGAACAGCAATAATGAGCATTAACATTCGCGTAGTCCGTGTTTGCGCAACGCGTCAATGAATGTGTGAACGGTGTGTGCGATGGGCGCGCACCCATCCATTATGTGCACGCGCTCCTTGTGCTGCTGGGCGAGGTGGCGCATGTTGGCGATGTGCCGCGGCCACACGTATATGTCGTAGTAGCCCTCCACGTCGGGTGGGTCGTAGGTGCGCGCCTCCCTGCGGCGGCGGCACTCCTCATACGGCAGATCCATGTAGTAGCACAATGTGCACATATCCATTATGGGGCCGTAGTTCAATATTGTGAATCCCTCTATTATTAATAACTTCTTGTTGTCCGCCATCTTGTATTTGTGATTCGCGCGCGTCGCGTCACTCTCACTCGCACCTGAAACATTCAATTGACATAGTTTATTATTAATAACTAATATGGTTGTACTTAATCAGGAATATGCAAGTGAGCATCGTCTAATTCTACGACATTATATTATATATAATATGTATGCATATATGATGTTCACTAAATACAATATTTTCTATTGTGACTCGACATTTCACCTCCACTACCCTATTGGGTACCAATAGTCCATGGAGTAGTCCAATAGTGCAGCAATGAATAATAGTCTTAAATAATAATAAATAGAATAACACATAACGTTAATATTCGTTCGTGTATTGTAATGCATGTTTTGATGTGTGTATAAATAACTAGCTGAACAGGCGAACTTCATACCGCCTAACAGTGTTGTGTTACAGATTAGCCCAACTTAAGTTGTTACGAATCAAAAATTTAAATCTTTATTGTAAATTGAGTTTTTTTATTATAATACAACATAGGTTTTTGATTTACCGATAAGCCAAAATTGACAATTTGTTTTCAATTCTCAACAGCTTGATATATTTTCCTTAGTTTACCTAAAATAAATTTCTAAAAGCACGCAATTTTGTATGGGAAAATGTTTTTTAATTTATTTATAATTCACACAAATTATAGCCTACGTGTTATTCTGATGTATAAGCCATATTATTGTAAAGTTTCATTAAAATCCATTCAGTAGTTTTTGCATGAAAGGGTAACAAACATCCATCCATACTCACAACTTAGTCGTTTATAATATAAGTAAGGATGCCATATAAATACCAATGTCATTTATGATGTGTTGTATGTCTGCCATCATTTGTGTCATGTCGAGTGCGCTCAGTATGTCGTAGTCGTTGTGATGCTGGGCCAATTGGTCGCAGGGCACGTGCCTCTCGTCATCATCCGCCAGGAAGTACTTGTCCTGTTGCAGCAGCACGCACGGGATCCTCGCAGCCAACTCCTTTGCCAATGTGGACTTGCCACTGCAACTCACGCCCGATATGCCTGCAATTGTTACGCAACCGTTTGTAGTGAGCCTATTAAATATACGGGCAAGATGGTTACTTCGAAAATCCGAGTAATTCGACGCGGAACTGAGGCGGCAGAAGCGGCTCGCAATATCAATGCTGCGTTTGGAGAGGAGACTGCTAATGAACGAACCGTGCGTTTTTGGTTTAAATGCTTTCGTAATGGAAACTTTTGACTTGAAGAACAAACCACGTGGAAGACAGGTAGGGTTGCCAACTTTTTTGACAAAAAAAAACGTATACCATTGTTTGAATAGGATAAAAATAAAGTATTTGGAAGAAAAATAAAGTATTTTTCAAATTTTATGCCATAAAAACGTATTTTGTGCGCTTTTAAAATGCTAACAATTTTTTGCTATTTTTAAATATTTCAAAGCTTGTTTGACAATCATCATTTAAAGGACATCATTCATTTTGAGCTCCTATGTACTACTTTTGTAATGTCCGATAATGAAAAAATATACAAATAGTATATTCAATACTTGTATTGATAAAACTAATAACAATTATGCTTTTAATTGCTGTGCAATTGAGTTATTTGGAAAATAAGATATATATTTTGCATCATCTGTCAATCAACGCTACATTTGTTTTGCTTTGAACTGTCATAATTATGGTAAGATGATTTTGCACACCCAAACTATGCAAAAATGGATATATTCCAACTACATTGTAATCTTCGTACATCAAATTAATTTAAAATGCAACTGTTAATACATTTAAGCCCAAGACCCATACAAAATGAATGATGTCCTTTATATACTTAAATGAGCAATTCGTTTGCTACGCAATCAAAATAAAGTATTTTCACATACTTTATTTGTATGCAAAAGTATAAAGTATAATTACCAAAAATAACGTAAGATACGTTATTATAAAGTATGGTTGGCAACCCTAAAGACAGGTGATAACAGGTGAATAACGCTGAACGCTGAATTGAAGGATATGGTGGGAACCAATCCGAGTCAAACTAACCAGGAATCAGTGGTATGGTTTAACGTTACCTTACCTACAATATTGACTCATTTGCATTTTAAAAATGGGTGCCTCATGATTTGACTGATCTGCAGAAAGAAATGCGTGTTGAAACGAAGGAATATCGGATCGGATTGTGATGTGATGAAATGTGTATTCTTTACGATAATCAAAAGCGAAAAATGCAATGGCTGGCCCCAGGTTGAATGCCACAACAGTGCCCTAAGGCAAAGCCTGTTTGGTGGTCTATTCATGGTGTTATTCACTATAGCTGTCTCTGGTCTGGTCATGCAATAACAGCAGATGTTTAATGTGCCAAACAATGATGGCGAAACTAGCAGTGAAACAGCCCCAACTCGTGAATCGATCTTCACCATTATTGCTTCATAATAACGCAAGACCTCACACTGCACGAGAAACCATACTCGCCAAAAGTACTTGCTACACTTTGATCTAATGAACTACTATTTGTTTTCGTGATTTGTACAATTTTCTATGTGGTGAAAAGTTTACTTTCCAAGTTTTATCGCAAAGACATAAATGAACTTCCGATTAGGTGGCAACAATGTATAGATAATGAGGGTAAATATTATGTTCAAATAAATATGCACATTTTGAGTAATAAAAACGAGAACAAATATTTCAGCACAAATGGTCAATTACATACTTTCACCCCTAATATTATGTTTGTTATAATATTAATATATAACTCACCCAATATGATCCATTCAGTTTGCGGCATAATGTTTGTATGTGTATATTGTGAGGGCCAATGTGCAAGCAGTGCCGCACGCGCACAGACACAACAGGAGCGGCGCGGGTGTGGCCACAACTGTCTGCGCAAACGGGTATGTGTTAATCCACAACAGGAGTGACACAAACACAACGGTGCCAAACACTAACACAACGCGGCCAAATAATGCGCTGTCCGACAGCATTCAATTGCAGAAATAGTCACTCTCAAATTCAGGGAAACTCTGCGTTTCATCATATAATATTGGCATATCACAGTCCTCAACCACAGGCGGCTCCCTCTCCAATAACACTTTGCCACTCGCAGCTCTCAACACCAACTGAAAATTACAATTAACCATATTTTATATGACACTCAAAGAACTAACGACAGATGGGGAAGAAAGGTTCTAGAGTGGACACAACGGACCGGAAGACATAGCGTAGGTAGGCCTTCCACTTAGTAATATTTTCATTTTATTACTACTCCCATAGTCCATTGTCAATTGAAAACCATTCTTTTTCAAATCGATTCCACGATTCTTAAGTCAATGGCTAACTTTTGCAGCCTGTTGATATTTAATTTTACGTCCATAATATGTCACATTGGCATGAGAATGCACTCGCACATATTAATATTGTGTGTTCATAGCTTCGTCCAAGTAACCAATACAGTCCTCTGTATCTATTCTAAAAGTTCATTTTCATATTTTTGCACTCTATATGTGTTTATCCAACCAGTTTGTGATCAGGAGTAAATATCAAACATTTTATTTTTATTTTTTATTGTGACTCGACATATGACAGCACCCCGCTTGTCACTGCTAATACAATTTAATAACTGTGAGTAGCAATCACATCCACTATGCCGGCCTAGATGGAACCGGCAACTTACAAGCTGATCCCGAAACGTGACAAAATCACTTCACAGTCTGTATACTTGTAAGTGGTGGTACTACCCCGGATCGGCAGACTGGGTACCACTGCCTACCACTCTTAGATAACCAGACCCGAAAGCAAATATCTATCTCTTTTTTTTTATTAACAAATATTTGCAATATTAAATATTATTAATATTATTAAATATTGCAAATAAAAGCTATGAAACAAATATTTGCTCTGACCGGGGATCGAACCCGGGACTTTACGCGAAACAAACCAGTCGCTAAACCGTTCGTCCACGCCTGTCGTCAAATATACTTCATACATATTGAAGTATGAGAAAAATACTTTAAAATATTGGTTAATCAAAGTATAAGTCATCTTAGGGGCAATATTTATTAAAATATAAATTAGGTATAAACAGTTTAAATAGAGAAATACAACATACTGATTAAAGTAAAACAGCGCCAAGCTGTCCGGATCATAGGTGATGCAGAGGTCACGCGAACTCTGGAGCCCCTACAACTATGAAGAGACATGGCGGCTCTGTGCGTCCTCTATCGCCTATACCACGGGGAATGTTCCGAGGAGCTCTTTAACCTTGTTCCTACCTCATCTTTTCACTCCCGTAATACCCGCACAGGTCGGGGAAAGCATCCGCATTTTATCGACCGAATCGGCAGTCGAACTAAAAAGTTCGGTGCGTCTTTTGTTTGTAGATCAATTGACAAGTGGAATGCTTTGCCTGCCCATGTGTTCTCTCCATCCTATGACCTTGGATCCTTCAAGCGATGCGTGAAGAAGCACCTTTGGCCGGCATAGTGACGGCGACTGGGGCAGCCGTGAACAAACCCGGTTTTCTCAGTTGTCGTCACTCTTGGACATCCTCTTGCTTATCATCAGGCAGGACGAGGTTAGATGTCGTGTCACAATAAAAAAAATAAAAAAAAAAGTCCCTAAACAAAGTATAAAATGTTTGAGCTCTTGACTGCGCTGTTAATGTTCTTGTGATTTAACCCATTTGCCTTTGCAACCTCAATAATGATGTATTTACATGCTCCATGGCATGGTTTTCATATAAATGAATGTCTTGGCATAACAACAGAGCTGCTCCATGTTAGCAATTCTGTATGTTGCCTTTATATAACCTAAGCACATAAGTGCAACACTGCTACACTCTGGATAAAAACAATTACCTTTAATTTCACCACTCAGCCATACTTAAACACATAATACTCTATAGTACATTTGATACCTTTTGTGTGACTTGGGTGTTGTCTGATTGTTTTGTGAGTAATAGTAATTTCTCGAGCACGCTGTCTCTGCTCGTCTTCGCGTCACCTTTGTGGGTGCCTTTGCCGCCCTTAGTGGCGCCCGCCCGCCGACCGCCGCCGACTGTTACAACAGGCAATTGTGTGACGCAACAGACGCAATACTATCACTTCTTTAATATAATGCTCACCTTGACCTTTGCGTGACGGCTTGTGTCTCTTGTCGCGAACACTATCTAAAACAAACATGAAACAAACCAATAATCAAAGAATATCGCACAGCGAACTCTTTCGAGAAAACTCACTGTCGTTATCAACTAATTCCAAGGCTTGTCGCACCAGAGCAGTAGACATTTCAATACGAAGAACACATGCGTAAATCAAACTAATAACATTTATACGTTTCTGGACAAACTAACCTCAATTCTTTTTTTTTCTTAGTTTATTATTAAATGGCTTAGTATTTAACTTGCTAGTGTCAAAGTAAAAATGTATGTTGGAGTTTTGGCGGGCAACTGCAAGTGACAGGACGCGCGATTTTGAATTATTTGAAAAGCTTGTGTTTTTCATAAATATTAATGTGTAATAATGGTGGAATTGTTATCCAGTAATAGTTTTTAAGTTGATCAAGTATAAACAAGTAATTTAAAGTTGTGAAACGTGTTTCTTCATGTTCCCTCCAAGACTTCTTATGGAGTTTTAGTAAAGGCTTTCCGCCGCTTTACTAAAACGATCATCAACCTCATTCTCATCATCATCATTTGATGAATCACTCGCGTGGTTCATCTTCATCTTTACTTGACAATGTTTTAACATTGAACCATATATTTTTACTTTGACACTGGCAAGTTAAATACTAAAGCCATAAACAAGAAGAAAGAAAAAAGAAAATGTATGTTGAATGTTAAAACATTGTCATGTAAAAAATAACTATGAAGATGAAATATGCAGGTGATTCATTACAAGATAATAATTATACATTAATATTAAAGTAGCACAAGTTTTCAAATAATTTTAAACTGTGTTGTCCTGTCACTTACAGTTGCCCGCCAAAATTCCTAACCTCAAAGCGACAGTCACATGTCAGATACGTTTTGATAATACAAAATGTGCATGTGTTCGTTTTGTGGAGTTGGTGTTAGACTTGGGTAGTTCCGGAACGAGTCACTAAAATGATATACTTCCGATCCTGGTACTACACCACTCACTCGTTCACTGCAAATTCAAACGTGTCTCTAGTTCCTTTAGTTCCGAGTCATGCATCGCATATCCACTCACTCACCACTCCTATGATGGAACGAGATATAAACACATCGTACATAATCGTACCTCGTTCGTTACTCGTACCTAGTATTTTCGCGTAATACCGTGAAAGTATATTTTATATATCCATTGCTCTCCGCGTGCACAAGAAAATATTTACACCGCGTGCATTACGAGTAATGATAGGAAAGTATGTTGAAGAGAGCAGCAACTCGTCGTCTTTTTATAACGTATTTTTCTAACGAATATTTGCAGTTTTAAATTATGCGAATTGGTAATTGTGATTATAATTATTGTTTATTATAGTTTCTGTGTACATTTGTGAAGTGTATGATCTAAAATAATTCTATAGAAAGGATCTATAGAAAGGATATCTTGATTTTTCAGAACAACTGGAGCTTTTCTTTACCGAATGAACTAACCGAATGCGCTTCCTTGAACTAAATGAACTAGTGAACTAGATGAGTGAACTAGTTCCGATGGAAAAAATATACATATCACTCCGTATCATTTGATGGAAGCGTTTTGCGCATGTATAGTTGGTGTGTTCCTTTCAAATAACATGGCACTCGATGCAAAGAAAACCAATTCATTTATATCTTAACTAAGCTACCAAAGTGCTCATGTATCATAGAAACTACCAATGTATCATAGAAACAGGACGACCAAAGTACATATATCAAAGACACATTGGTACCGACAAGTGGTTTTGAACCCGTGGTCTCGGTGCGCGTGACCATTGCAGTGCCACTACACTCCCAAAATCATTTCGAAGACGAGCAGGAACTTTTAAAATTATAATAAATCATCACCCCTAAATCTTTTCGCGTTAATTCACGTTTTGCTACGGACTTTAACTTGCGATAAAAAAACATTTGACACGCGATTTCCCGCCAACTTTTAAAATTAATTATGTGTCTTATGTTTAAAAATATATAACACTCAAAATACATAGATTTTAAGTGGCCAAAAGCGCAGAACTTTCAGTGTGCCCCACGTATTAATACTTACATTGCACCCGTGCGAAGCCGAGGCGGGTCGCGAGTATAAAATAAAGTGGAACCTCAATTGGGGAACATTTAAAAAATGGCAACACCTTTTTTCCACACAAACAACGTAGCAAATACACACGCATTGATTTAATATTAATATGCCGCATTCAAAGAACCATTTATTATGAAGCTATTAACAATGAAGGGCGGTAACCAGTTATTATTCTAAGCGTTATGCATACTGCTTGCAGGTTCTGCATGTTGTATCGCGCCATAAACGGGGACAGTTCAGGCGCCGAGCGTCGCGAGGATCCCGGCGCGAGCGGGAGCGCCGCGGCGACGAGCGGCGGTGGCGCGGGCAGGTATGAGGGGCCGCCGACGCCATGTCCGGCGCGGGTTGAATACGCGACGCCCGTGTTCGCCCGCAACTACCAAGGAGTGTGGCGCTATGTGGTGCAGATCCCCTACGAGGGCTACTTCACACAAACGGTGGAGGTGACGCGTTGCCTGCGAGCGCGCTGCCATTACTTGGACGGCGGTTGTCTGTCGTCGCCGCGCTGGCTGCAGCTGTTGGCCGCGGAGCTGTTGTACGCGGACAGCGCGCCCACCGCCAACGGCACCTGCGACGGCCGCGACCGCCTCGGCTGCTACCAGGTGCGCCTCTACTACGACTGGTTCCTCGTGCCTGGCTCGTGCAAGTGTTGGCGGCCGGACTACTTCACCAAATACGTGCGCAGAAACAATCAGCCCTAACGCATCCCTCGCATTTGTAATACCAAAATATTAATTGATCTAGAATTTTGTTTTAAGTCATCATCGTGCGCCACGAAGGTGCCACGCGCAATACCACAAATAATGCATTTACTAACATGTTAAGCATATTTATTATTATTATTAAGATATTTGTATATCGATACTCATTGGTTGTGTGTGTGTGTGTGTGTGTGTGTATATATATATGTGCGTGTTTGTTTGTGTGTTGAATATATTGAATGGACAACTTTGCGTTTGTTTTACTTTTAAACAATCCATCTGGTGTTATAACTTGTTAACTATGTTATAATAAAGGCGACATTTTAATCTGATACCTATATTAATGTGAATATAAACCTATTTTGTAACATTTATTGTGAGATCGATGTTGTTTGGCGCCAACGTGTCTGCGTCCCCTCCCCCAACCTCTGGCCGCCTCGATGTGGTCCATCGTATCTGTACAGTGATGCGATCATGTGCGGAGTGTGAGAATCATGTTGTGCTGTTGTCGGGGCATCAGACGCGGCCGATGGAAAGACACGCGAACGGAGGAGAAGGCACACGACCATAACAATCATACGCCAGGGGTCATAGACGAAGTGACGCACCGCCGCGACTGGGACACGCAACAACAAACGGAGCCTCCGCCCGTGTAAGTATGTCGCCCCCGCGGTTGCACACCCATCGCGCATCACTCATATTAATGCGATTGCAGTGCGGAGAGCGTCGCTGGATACAAGTTCCGTGTGTCCTGCGAGTGTCCCAGCGACCGCTCCGGCGCTGCGCACGACACACACCGTCTCACAGACACGCTCGCCAACACTCTCGCCAGAGACGCGTCCACAGGTACACCTTCCACAGCTCACATCCGAACATTCGCAATGCACGTGCGCCGGCCATAACATTAAGTGTGTTACAGAGATGGTCGGCTATGCTGCGAGCAAGTGTTATTTGAAGGAGAGGGTAAAGTGTATCGCCGGCGCGAGCCGTGGCAGAGTCGCCAGCGATGGTGACATGCTCGAAGGGGCCGCAAGACCACAATCGGGGGCATTCTCAGGTAATAGATTGTGCGCGTGCTCTGCGCAAATGTATCATTCAATTGCATTGATTGCATTCGTTGCCAACAGAGAGCGAGGTGGAATGGAGTGGCCGCACGACGCACCCACCAGAGACGGCGATATGAAGCACACCAATTATAATGCGCCTCACTAATTCAACTGTCTTTCATTTCATCACAAATAATACAGCATTTAATCACCGACAAAATATAATAATATATGCAACATTGTGTATACAGTAAACGTTACATTACAAAGCTTGTGTATATGTTTTACTACAAAAATACATGGTCAATGGTCCCTCGAGTTGGTCATGGCTCGGCGCAGGTGCTCCTCCGCACTCATCATACGCCGCGAGCGGTCGACTCCATGCGTCCAAACTCTGCAACAATCCCTCGGCCGTGTTATTATTAAGCAAACATAATACATATTAATAAAATTAATATTCACCTGATATTTTGTACAGACAAAAGTACAGGAAGTAACAGCAAAGCAGCAACATTAACATGAGCACACCGGCTAATGCCACATAATAAACTGAGTCACTCGCCGCCTGCATCCTTGCCACTCAACAAGTGACGCGACTCAGCGGCGCCTCTCCGCGCACAATGATCGTACACATAGCGCGACTAGTCGAGGCAATCCATCGTGTCGTTCTCGACGATCATCGGCGGCGCCCATGGCGAGTGGTGCGTGCCAAACGAGTACACCGGCGGCCACTGAGGAAACGAAACACATGAGTCACGCACGAACACCGGCCTGCAAGGGGACCACGTTCACATGCTTACCTTGCCGTGGCGGAACAAATTAGGCGGATACGAGGCGGGCCCTGGCGAGATGGAGGGCTTGCCGGGACCGTCGAGGCGCGCACTCAAAGAGTACGCCGCCGCTCTGTAACACGAAAAGGAGTTAGCGTGTGCGTGCGCGCATGACACGCTTGCGGTCACATTCGCGAGTGTGCACTCACCTGCTTTGGTACAGTTCTAATTGCGTGGGGGGATACCTCGCCGGGCCTGGTGAGCGCGCTTTATCCAATTGCGTGGCGCGAGCGCCCATAGAATAGGCGGGTGGGCAGACGGGCGGCGGCGCGCCGCGGATGTCGTAGTTGTTCGGTGCGGGAATCCGCGCAAGCGCTAGAGGGCGCGGGCGAGCCGGAAGCGACCACGCGGGGGCGGCGGGTCCCGTGTTCATCGGTACGGCTCCAGGCGCTGGCGTCCTCATGGGGCTGGGGCCGGCCGGACGCGCGGAGAGCGACCATGCGGGCGCGGCGGGTGCCGTGGGCGCGATGCTCACTTTATACGCCGGGCCGGGGCCTAGGCGCGGCGCAGGGTATGGCGTGGCGCCCGCCATGGAATACATCGGCGCTCTGACTCGGGAGGGGTCATGACCAGGGAACCCCACCGTGGGTGGCAGAGCGTACGCGCCCGGACCGGGACCTGCGATGAAAAGGCGCGATCAGATCAAGGTTCAGTCAGTCATTATCGGTCGTTTCAAATACTCACCTAAGGGTTTGTGGGACATGTTTGGTGATTAATTATTTTAATTTTTTACTTAAATTTTATAATTTTGTTGACCATAATTTAGACATTTTTTCCTTGACTGACGACTGTCGGCTGTGTCAAGATGGAAACAAAAGAATTTTAAAAAATAAACCATAGTGCTAATATGATTTTATTAAATAAATTTTAATAAACGAATTTTTGTTTATATTATATAATCATTGTAAATAGGAGTGGGTACTATTTTTTATACGATAATGTTACAAGGCATTCTGCTATTATGAAGGTATAACGAAACGCAAATGTTTATAAAAAAACTGTTTAGTCTATACTAGGCTGCGTCTTTCGATTTATACAACAGTACATACACCAATGTCTTAATCTAATAGAGTTTGTTAAAATATGAATGCAAAGTGCAGATTGAGTGTGTGTGACCTTTGTTGTGGTGCAACAATGTGAGAGTGTGTGCCTCGCAATGTGTGTGTTGTCAGTGCGCGAGTGAATGTCATTAGTTTGGCAATTTTGACATCGCTCGTCTGCCGTTGTCTTCGGTGGTCGCTCGGGTGAGTTGGAGAATGCTGTGATGTGAGCGAGTTGGTCAGTCTGGTGCGAGGGACATGTGGACATTAAGTTAATATTAGCCATACTCAGCGCCGTAAGTATCAATAATATGTATTAAATGTGACAATAAATGAATTGCAATATAATGTGAATACGCGTCCATTGTAATTAACAGCTAAACGATCGTCGTATATTTACAACACATTTTAATGATAACATGTTATAAAGTGTACAAACAATCGTATATTTAAGTAATAATTGCTAGTGTGATAATAAAAAAGTATGTTATGAGATAATACAGTTAAATGTTCTCTCAAAATGTTCAATGTTAAAATTAAATTTATTAGAAAATGCAACAAATGTATGTACAATTTAATAGCAATTTATTATATATGTCTAATTTATTACAATGTTTGTGTGATGTTTTAGAAACAATGGTTGTTCATAATATATTGTGATTAATTAAATAGGATTAATATTAGAGTGTCATAAATATCAGTTGCTAAATATGATTAATGATGATATTAATATGTGACTGTTTGTGAATATGTTATGGCCCACCTGCCACTATCAAATTACTGTGACACATTTGAGTGTTATTTAGTGTGAATTGTTATATATGCCAAAGTGTAATGATAAGTGTTGTATAGAGGCAGGATGCATTTGCTATATGTGTGTTTTGTTACAGATGTGTGTGCGATGAGGCGCTGGTTATGTTGTGTGTGTGTGGTTGGTGCGCTGCTGATGGCACTCAGGCTGATGACATATTACAACCTGAGCAACAACAACAGCACACAACAAACAACATTGCTCAAACTCATACAACACAACACCACAGCACCACCACACACAAACGTCACCCAACCAACCAACACATCAGCCACAAGTGTCCCCCTCACGCGTCACTTGTACACCTCCGGCCACCCCGTGCCCATGCCCCAGCTGTGCCCCTCCTTAGGCAGGAATATATCTCTGCTAGTGCTGGTCGCATCCGCCCCCTTGCACACGGATGCCCGTGATGCAATACGCAGGACGTGGGGCCACTACGGCCACAGGACTGACATAGCATTCGCATTCTTCATTGGAATGACTAATAACCATACAATTGAGAAACAATTGTCACGTGAACAACATTTGTACATGGACGTAATAAGAGGTGCCTTTGTCGACTCATACAACAATCTCACATTGAAAACGCTCTCCATGTTGGAATGGACGGAGACATATTGTCCGCGCGCACCGAGGCTGCTTAAGGCTGACGACGATGTGTTCGTGAACGTGGCCGGTGTGCTCCGGTTCGTCGACCGCCACCGCGCAGCCAACCGCACCCTGTGGGGCCGAGTGCTGCGGCGGGCGGCGCCGGCTCGCTCGCGCACCAGCAAGTACTATTTGCCGAAATCGCAATGGTCGGCGCCACGGTTGCCGGTGTTCGCGACCGGGCCGGCGTATCTAGTGACGGGCGATGCGGTTGCTCCGCTGTTGGACGCGGCGCTGTCGTCTCGGTGGCTGAGATTGGAGGATGTGCTGGTGACGGGCGTGGCAGCGACTAAGGCGGGCATAGCGCGTGTGGGTGAGCCCGCTTTCCTGAATAGGCGCGCCACTCCGGCGGCGTGCAAGCTGAAGCAGCTGCTGGCCCTCCATATGGTACGGCCGCATGAACAATTCGAATTATGGCGGCGCTTGGAAGATGGCCGCGCCAACTGTTAAAATAATACTCCCTAATATGAACAACGAACTCTTGATACAACATTTTTTTTATATTAGTTGCTAAGTATTAAATATATTATAATAATGAACTGTTAGCATTACGTGTAATTGCTATGATAATGTGTGTGCCGTGATTTAGTAATATATCTCGCGCGTGCGAGGCCACTCGCATGGGGGTACTAAATGCACGGAGATGAGGCCATACGAATCTATAAATCATAACATCGAATAACATCACAAACATATTATATTGTTTTTAATTTAATTGTTGTTTTATTTGTGGCTGTGTATATAGCGAACATAATAATGAATGTGTCCAATTATAATTTCCAATCGCATGGCCCATTAATGTGCAATAACGCATCGACACTAACATAAACACATAATTGCTAAATGAGCGATCGGCTCCGTTGTTATTTTTATTACAAATACATTCACAGTTAAAAATACAAGAACATAATTGTGTAGTCATCCAGCCCCCCTAGCACGGCAATCCAAGAAGCAAGATAAATGACCTGCAAGGAATATTATTGTAATTCATTTTAAATAACTTACCAGAATAGAATGTCCAAAAATATATGAAGATTCAATAAAACGTAGAAAACTTTAATCATTTTTTTCTAACGTTTCGATGTGCCGGCCTTTTAAGTTATTTAAAATGAGTTACATTAATATTCCTTGCAGTTCTTTATCTTGCTTCTTGGATTGCCGTGCTAGGGGGGGGGGGGGGGGGGGGCAGACAGGAACAATGTATGTGGAACCATACTAGGCAGAGCGCCCGTCCTATGGGAGTCAACAAAAGGGTTTACAAACATCCGAGGTAGCACACAATTGGAAAATTTGAGAAAATAAATTTAAAAAGATTAAGGCGACCGTGGTGTAGTGGCAGTGCAATGGTTACATTTTTGATATACATAATGTACTTTCGTTGTCCTGTTTCTAGTATAATATTTAAATTAGAAACAGTAGTACATAATTAAGCTATAATCTGTGGTTTAATATATGTTTAAAAAAGTTCATTTCTCCATAAAATAATTTGACGCGACATCCACATCCACTTGCCTGATGTCAGCAAGGGAAGTGCACCGACATGCCGTTGTACTCTGTGACTAAGCCGAGGCGTGGTGGTGCCCCATCCTGCCGCAATGGCTTTGTACAATGGAAACATTTTAGTTTTTATTTAATGATACGCGATTTGTTACCTCGGACTTGTCTGCGAGCGCAGGCAACTATTAAAAACCTGTTTGAGTTTACGGTCACGCAATTGCCGTCACTGGCTGTCATGTGCTTGCCACGCTTCGCTTGAAGGATCCAACCAAGACTGCACGTTCGCCAGATTACGTGGGGCTGCCAGAGAAGAAACAATGTGCTGCCGAACCTCTTACATCGACTGCACTTATTTCTAATGATTACATACATAAATGAACCAGCATTTATGGCATTAACTATATCGAGAAACACGTGGCCGGTTGATGTGCCAGTTTTTACGCGTCCTGGGTTCTATTCCCGGTCGAAGCAAATATTTGTTTCATAGCTTTTATTTATAATATTTAATAATTATATTAAATATTTTAGTTTATTTGTTACTAAATAAAGGTGGATATTTGCGAAGCGAAACGAAGGTGGATTGGTCTGGTTATCAAAGAGTGGTGGGCAGTGGTACCCAAGTATACAGACTGTGAAGTGATTTGGTCGCATTTCGGGATCAGCTTGTAAGTTGCCGGCATAGTAAACTTCACTGCTACTTACAGTTACTGAATTATAGTAGCAGTGGCATCCATTAATGGACCGCACTCCAGCTTAACATCAAGAGCACCTGTCATAGTCACAATAAAAAAACCTATTGCGTAACCAGTTTGCTAGGTTAGAGCTATCAGGCGCCGGTAGTTTGCAGGGTCTCCTTACTTAAGGACTGGTTGCCCATTGGTCCTCTTCCAAGCCACAAGCCGATGAGAGCTGATATAGCCTCGCCAAGAGTCAATTCTGCTGCGCACATCACTCTGTTCGTTGTACCTATGCCTGCTCCGGTCCAGTTGGATGTCTATATTAAAATAAACCTATTGAATAATTTGATTACTTCATAGAACAGCGATGCAGTGGAAGCGCCTCATATGAAATTGTGTTTTTCCCATATTATGACAATGTGTTTCCCACTATTATATTATTTTCATAAATAGATAAACAGTTCGCTTCCGTTTGCCAATTACTGAGATAAACAAACCACCATTTACCATATTTATTCAATATATCACCAAAATGTACCTTATGAATGAAACCAATCTTTCATTTTCGTTTTTATTAGTTTTACTTATTGCGAAGTCATGCAGTCTGTGGTGGTGTTTCATAAATTCGAGTTTCATTTCATTGATTGCGTGCCTCATCCCACCATTGACAGTGAGGTGAATTAGTATTTCCATCTATGTCCTATGTTATTTTTTGTGCCCCAAACCTGTTTCATTTGAAGATGCAAGAAAGTATCATGCTTCCACGTGACGAGTACATCTCATATATTATGGTCATATGGCGATGTACTCAAACATTTATGAAACATAAAAATGAGCGACATCTGTGTTTTAGACACTGAACTAATATTACTAGCGTATATTAGTTCAGTGGTTTTAGATTACATGTATTTTCACGTTTACAAATGGCGCGCTAAATGAATAATATCAAATGTAGCTTTTGCATAGGTTAAGCCAAATCATTCCCTCAATTGGATTAGTTTATAAATTAAACAACAATAAATATATATATATATTTTCGTTTTATTCTTTTCCTTCTGCTTACTATGTAACTACTTCTTTGTAATTTGTCATTTAAAATTCCATTGATAGTTTTACATAGACATAACATTAAATAATTAATGCACGTATTTTCCAATACCTTAAATACTCTGTCAATAATACACAAAATATTAGTTATTCATCCAAATTTATTTTATCACCTTCAAAGTATGCTCCTTTAGAAACAACACACTTACGCCAACGAATAATCCAATCATCAAACATAGAGAGATATGTTACGTAATATATATCTATGTCATCAAAACACTTTTAAGCGCTTTTTGCGGAATTGAGTTCTCGCCGCGAATTCTCCTTAATGTCTTCTACCGAATCTTCGTTGTCACTATATTATATGTGCTACCTACTTATTGGTTTGAATTGAGTGCCAAGCCAAATGGGTAATAGGCACATAGACCAAGGAACATTGTACTCAAGAGACATAGAGTACACATAGACTAAGTTCGCTCCGACAACAATGAATGTCTCTTCCCGCGTGTGTTTTTAATTACAATTACAAAGTTATAGTTTGTAAGTTTTTATTTTGTTTCGGGCTTGGCACCGACTTCAAACCAACCAGTAAGCAGCACATATAATTAATATTTTATTAAAGTCATAGGTCTTGTGGTTCAGCAATTCGGTGATATTTTTTTGGTAAAAGTTTTTTTTTTTTAATGTAAATATTGGCGTGAAGCCACACGGTGCGGCGCGGCGTCCTGCATATAAAAACAATGTTATGGCACACGGCGCCTTCGATGTAGTGCAGGCACGCCGCACTTCGATTGAGCGAGACGCGCGGCGCTGTAAGTAGTGTAGTGCTCAGTGGATTTTTAATATTTCATTCAAATTATTTTTTATTGCATTCACGATGTTTGGCTATCAGGGCCGTCTTAACCCTTAGTAGCCTGATTTACGAAAGTGATTTATTTTTAATATTACTGTGTTTGCTTGAGGGTTTAGATGAAGGGAAAAATAGCTAAGAAAATCACAATATTTATTTTTTAATTTCGTTGGAAAGAATATTATACAACAGTAAAATACGTACAGCCAACCTATAAAAAAAACTAATAGTAATGTGAACATTCGGTTTATAAGATTGGTATCAAAATTGAAACTCTAGGTTATTAAGGGTTAAGCATATTCAGCGCCGGGGTGCGAAGGTCAGAGCTCCGCTCGCGTGGTCTCAGTATAGTACCTATCGAAATTTATGGCGGTCGGCATGCGCCCTCTAGGACTCTGCGCCCGGGTGCACTGCACCCCTTGAACCCCTGGGTAAAGACGGCCCTGTTGGCTATGTTAACCACCATTCCCCAGCATTAGTTTTACATGGCGGCAGTGCCTGATGCATTGAATATATTCAATGTAATTGTTACCCTACGGCCACACATTACATTACCTCGCTTCCATTACATCCACAACGATGCATGTTATTGGCCATCATCTGAATTGTGCCATAACATCACTCACATATACAAATACCACACTTAGCTGGTAAACGCTCTTTTGCTACATAATATTGCTGCAACCTTTCACAGCAACTTACCTTCTTTCATTATTATTGTGACTCGACATATGACAGCACCCCGTTTGATGTTAAGCCAAAGTGTGGTCCATCACTGCTACTACAATTCAATAACAGTGAGTAGCAATCACCGGATCGGCATAGTGGATGTTGGAATCGGCAAATTACAAGCTGATCCTGAAAAGAGACTAAATCACTTCACGGTCTGTATACTTGTAAGTGGTGGTACCACGCCGGATCGGCAGACTGGGCACCATTGCCTACCACTTTTTGATAACCAAACTCGAAACAAATATCCGACTCTTTTTTATTAACAAATATTTGCAATATTTAATACAATTATTACCTATTTATAATTATTAAATATTACAAATACATGCTACGAAACAAGTATTTGCTCCAACCGGGAATCGAGTTCTCAAACCAATCGCCAACCGTTCGGCTACGCTTGTCGTAACCTGGTAACATTTAACCACATATTACAGGAGGCCCTATAACGCATGGCTACTAGGAATAAACTATCAACACATACTCGTATATTCACCTGTTAAATAGCCCAATGTCATGCATAATAATTGTGCATCTTGATCTGTTCTTTGTGGTTCTCTGGCTCATGTAAGCTTTGACATTATTCTTATGCATCCCAACCTGATTCATACAATGGGACAATTTGCTTTCGCTAATGTTCGCTCATGTTCGCATGTATATAATTTATTATAGTTTCGTTTTGTTAATATTGCACAAAATATATAACTAGGATAGGCTGTGTGCAATTGATGAAAACACCTCTTAGCATAAAAACCAGACCTATTGTCTGAAAATCCCATTAATTTGTCTTTCCTTCTATTATACTTTGGTCATAGGAACATTTCATCAAATAACAGAGTGCTTCCGTTTGTATTTTATTTCATTTAATATTTGTTCTTATATGTGGCTTTAAATCCACTTTCCTAATCAATGTTCATATAGTGCCAGGTGCAGGCAGTGATAGCAATTTTATTAAATGTCTATACACTTCCGTGTATCTCTTTTCCTTTATATTTCTTCTTTAATTCTCACATTTAATAATAATACTACATCCCATTGGAAATCACTGATGCAATTTTTCAACAATTTTCAAATAATAACTTTTTGTTTGTTTAAACATTTTACTTTCTTGAAAAGATTTATTTCTCTTTTACTGACAGACACGCCTCTCTGAAAAATGAAATGCAGTATTATAGTAATTAAGGCACAGGTTATTTAATAGCAGTAAAAGTGAAAAGAGGCTGTTGAATTAATTATGTATATTTATGTAGCAGGTTGTTAGTGCACCAATGTGGCAAAAGTATGAATTATATGAACACTTGCCTAATGCAAATATGTATGGTGATGCTCTTGCGTCCAAGTAATATATATGACACATTTAATATAATGCAAATGTATACTTTGTGGTAAATATATAACAGAAACATAACCACCACAATTATATTATTGATATAAACAAGTGAGCCTTGGTCTCATTCGCCTTCCACTGTTTAATTATATTACATTACATTTATTCGCAGTCTTTGGTATTTGTATGTGAGAATGCAATGTCACATGATGCACTTGATGTAGGAGTTGCATGGACTATGTTTGCAATCGGTGCCTTAACACTCCTCGCAGAATATATCATTAAAATTAATGTAGATGGCAAATATTGTAAGAGGCACAAATAAATAAGATATTTATATAGGCTACCAACATATGGTGTAATATTCTGGAACTATGCTCGCACAGAGTCCTTTTAACCTAAAATAAAGTTAATAAATGGGATGCATAGAGATATATTATGTTAAACACAAATGTAGGATAATGTAGCTAATTGTGATTTTCTTCTAACACAACACTGTACTCTACTGTTACATTGTTTAAAAGCCAATAATTTGAAAGTTCTGTACCGCCAACTTTTACAAAGGAGCATATTTCAAGACTGTGCTGTTTGATGTATAAAACAAGATTACTTCATCTAGGGAACATTACACTCAAGCCACTATCTCTTATTACAACTATGTTCTATTCCTTCAAATTAAAGATAAAAATAAAGTTCATTTTACTTTGAATTAGTTTTTTATTTTTTAATGTGACTCGACATATGACAGCACATATACCCCGCTTGATATTAAGCCAAAGTGTGGTCCATGAATGAATGTCACTGCTACTACAGTTCAATAACTGTGAGTAGCAATCACATCCACTATGCCTGCCTAGATGGAACCGGCAACTTACAAGCTGATCCCGAAACGTGATTAAATCACTTCACAGTCTTGTAAGTGGTGGTACTACCCCGGATCGGCAGACTGGGTACAACTGCCCACCACTCTTTGATAACCAGACCTGAAGCAAATATCCATCTTTTTTTTATTAACAAATATTTTCAATATTTAATATAACGGTTAAATATCACAAATAAAAGCTATGAAACAAATTTTTGCTCCGACCGGGAATCGAACCCGAGACTTTACGCGCAACAAACCAAACACTAAACCGTTCGTCCACGCCTGTCGTTATATCTTGAAGAAACAACAAAAATCGTTACTTGATTTCTAAACGGTTTTTTTAATCATTTTTTTTAACGACAAGAATGAAAGTGTTTGATTGATTAAAACAATTTGATAAATTGCTGAGTTTTATTGTTCTGAGTTTTTCTTCAGTGACTCTATTTCTAATTTAATTTTAATCATTTGTAAAATATTCATATTTTTTTCATGCTCCATATTCATTTCTTCTTTTTCTATTAATTTTCTTTCTTTTTCTATTAAATATTTTTCTCGTTGCATTCTCAGATCGTGTAATCCTCAGTCCTGTCATGCTCTATATTTAGCATGCATCGTTGTATCCTTGCATCTGAAAGAAAAATTGTATTGGATCATTCTAATAGTTGTCCTTGGTGTGAGGGTTGTGATTGATGTTACCTAAATAGTATAAACTTACTTGTGGAAGTGTTCATTATATATTATATCATTATATTTTATTGAAGAAGTCTGGGAGGGAACATAAAAAAAACACGTATCACAGGATTAGATTACTTGTCATTATACTGTATAACATTTACTTAATAACAATTTCACCATCATTATAGAATTAAATTCATGAAACACAAGTATTACAAATAATTAAAATCTGTCTCCTGTAATTACCGCCAAAACTCATCTATCCAACAAGATGCGTTCGGAAATTAAGTACAAAGTTTTTTTCTATTTTTATTAACGTGAAATTAAGTTTTTATTTACTCAAACCATTATAACATTCAATATGGTACATTATTACTTACTTATTAATAATAATTATATAACTTTCTTATTATTTCATATTATTTTTCAAATATATAAATTTTACGTTGGCAATAATTTAGGCATGTCATCTTAAAAATTGACATTTGCGTAAATTAAGTTCGAGATAGACATAGAACAACAAGAGAATTGCGTTTTCGCTAAAATAACTTATAATTTAAAAGTTTAAAATTTAGGATAAGTTAGTGAATGTGCCAAGAGAATCGACACCTATACCTACTTACCATTGCACAAATATAACTTGCACAGTACTAGTTATATTATTTGAATGATACTAATTTCATGACGTTTTATATACGTGTGGTTTGATATGTCTAACAAATAAATAAACGTAAAAATTATCCTATAAGCAAAAATAAATTTAACTACGTACTGATATAAAGATTATTTTTTATTTAGATAGCATCGACCTAAGAGGAAAAAAATTTAGCATAAACATTTCGTATACTCATTTTCAATCAATTAATCAGATTGTCACGCCGTTTTCACACAGGGATAGGCAGAGACAATTAAATAGTAACGCCATCTAGTGATTACTGGAGGTACTACAAAGAATGTTAAAATTGATCAACCACCTACGCTACCTACTGATAGGCGGCACAACATCATACCACAAACTGTAAACAGCGCCATCTAGTGTTCACTGAAAGTTTTACATGTACTTTTTAAATATAAAAAATATAATAAAATCGTATAAACAAAAAAAAAAGATACACACTGCGCTTGAAGCTTCAACTAGTTTCATGACTAGTGACAGAGTGTAGTTAATTCAACTCTAGAGACAACAAAAGATGAAGACAACTCCAAATCTATTATCATTGAGCAAACCTCAAATAGTCTTCCCGATATATCACTTAATAATGATTAAGCAGATTCAGCTGCGACTTAAGATCAACAATTAGGTGTAGGATCAAGGTTAAGGAGCTCCTCGGAACATTCTCCGTGGTATAGTCACACACCTGAGTCTACCCGTAAAGCTTATATTATGAAGGAAATTGTAGATGTGTCAGGATCGTGGCAAGTGGCGCTCCATTGTCACTGCCTATCGTTGTAGGAAAAAGGCGAAAAGTATTAAAAAATATTTGCTATTCTTCAAAAAGAGGCGTTTGCTATTTTTAGTTTTTCAAATTAAAGAGTGTTAATAAATCAGAAACTAAAATTACATCATAGTGCCAATTTAGCAGCCAATTTGAATTATTTATAAGAAGTAATAACATAATGCATATTTATCGAAAAATAAAAGAGTTACACCTTTTCAGCTTTTAATACTTAAAGTAATAGTTTTTACCTATTAATCGGTTGTAGATATTTATAGACAATTTAAAGTTTCACCCGCTGGGGCGGCGGCGTTGGTACGAGAGAATGGCCATTTGTGGTACTCTTAAAATATATATCGTATTAAAAACAAGAAAGTATCTAAAATATTATCTGTATTTAAAAACTAAATTAAAAATATATTTTTTAAAGTAATATTGAATGTTATTTACAATGGGAATATTTGTTAAAGAATAATTAGTAGTTTTACGTTTTCTATTAAAATAATTAGTAGTTTACGTATTTTAAATAATATAATATAACAAATATAGATTAAATAGAGAATTAATCTAACAAAGCTAAATATTAAAATATGATTTTTAAAATAGTATTGTGTGTTTTTTACGATTGGGATGTTGTTTAAAATATAATTAGTACTTTTAAGTTTCTTGGTTTCCGGTTATAAAGAAGGCCATGTTTGTTTCGTATTGTTTATATTAGGGATGTCCTTTTTCCCATTAAGTGTAATTCCATTTAGTTAAATCGATAACATCAATTCCTTGTTAATTGTTTTTTTTGTTATTGTAATAAAATACACATTTTGACGACAGGTGTGGCGTTTTGGTTAGCACACCAGTCCGTAGCGTGCGGAAAATCCCAGGTTCGATTCCCGAAAACATATTTGTTACACAGGTTTTAAATTTGTAAATATATATGTATATACGAGACCGGGCCGATAAGTACTTAGCCTCATCGCCCGATGGCACCACAATCGCAAGATAATTTTACTGTCGTGTAAAACATTCTCGTAGACGCCTACCTTTAAAATTTCAGCCGAATCGGATTTTTAGTTTTGTTTTGACCGCATGTGGAGGAAATCGAGTCCGCGGATTATAGAATAATGAAAAAAAATAATATAAATATTGGTCGGTGATACGATTCTTGTTTTTGAAAGGGAAATCGCGCAAATCGAAGAGAGCTTGAATGCTATATAAGGTGACTCTTTTCCTTCGATGGCGACCGTGAAAAATTGGTTTAACGAATTTCAACGTGGTCGCACGTCGGTTTTTGTTGAGCAACGCCCAGGTGCCCCGAAAACGGCTACCATGGCGGATAACGTCATTTCGTGACTGTCGACCAAATATAGATCCACTGGTACACACCAGAGACTAAAAAACCGTGGACTTTACCCGGCGAACGTGCTCCGAAGAAGGCGAATACTGTCCTATCAGCCGGAAAGGTGGTGGCCACCACTTTCTGGGATTCACAAGGTGTGATCTACATCGACTACCTGGAAAAGGGCGAAAGGTAACAGAGCTCTACTATGCTGAATTATTGAGCCGATTCGTCGCCGAATTGCAGAAAAAATAGTCCGTTTGGCGAAGTCCGTTTTCCGTTCCACGATGACAACGTACCAGCTCACACCTCCACAATTTAAGTCGAATAAGGAGGTCGCCGCCGCCATTTTTCAGACGGGTTAAAGAAGTTGGAGCATTGTTGGATCTAGTGTATGGAGCTAAAGACTATGTAGAAAATAAATAGCCAATTTTCTAAAATTTTCTATTTGCTTTTGTAGGCTAAGTACTTATCGGACCGCCCTCGTATTACGTATCATAAAATTAGATTATAAAATTACATTCGACATTACCAGACATTTCGGGCCAAAACTTCAGCTTAACTTAACTTAACTTCAGTCAAATAGCCTGATAGAATTAGCATATTCGAAAACATAATTGATTTGGGTTTTAATTTATTTCATTACTTTAATATATGATATTTTGGACTTCAGTTCAGCCAAAGCGCAGTTGAAGTGTCAGGAAAACTAAGAACCGAACTAGCAGTAAAAAGATGAGTAGAATAAGGTTAGTTTAACCCACCAACTCCTTTTGGTTTAATGTAACCAACCCTGGTAAGTGTAGTAGTTTTAGTTATTTGTAATATATCGTATTTTTGGACCGTATGTTTAATAATTATACAATTATCGAAATTATACAGTAATTATACAATTTTAATACCTAATATTTTGATGAATTGTGTGTTTTATAAACCTTAACATACACACTTAATGTCATTAAGATCAGCCGTAGACATTTAAAAAATCAATATCAAAAGTGCAATCGATAAAAAAAAATCGTGCTTTATCAGGATAAGTACAACCCTATTTGATGTTTTGTTTTAGCAATTCGTTTTAACAAGCGCTCCAAGGAACATTGAAGCGCTCTATGTGGTCTGTGTCTGTGCATTTTATTTTGTGTAAATATCTGTGAGGTGCGGTTGTATTTTGAGTTAATTTTTTTGAGAAACTATTTAAACATATAGAATAAAATAATGGTAATAAAATGAAAATACAAAAACGTAGAGTTTCTCCATAGGGAAATTTTCAAAATGGCGAGTTTTTGGAATCGCGAATATTAGGAGATGGTGCGCGTGTGATGTGAGAAAAGTATTTAATTTGATAGTAGTGTTGTTGTGCGCGTTTGTGCCACAGGGATAGGCAGGCAGGTGAAAGTAGAATAAAAGAAGTTAGAAGAGCTTTATTTAGTTAGTGAGTATTAGTTTAATTTATTTTTTATTGTTACTCTACATAAAAATATGGCATATGACAACACCCCGCCTAATGTTAAGCTGGAGTGCGGTCTATAAATGGAGCTGATTTCAAAACGCGACTAAGTCATTGGGCACCACTGCCTACCATTCTTATCGCTAGTATTAAACTGTTATTTATTTAATTAACAATTTCGATAATTTTAAAACATATATATATTAATCAATCAATCACTTTGTCACGCCTTTTTCCCCACAGGGATAGGCAAAGCCGATGAAGCGCCAGATACCACGATCCTTCCTTCCTTGCTTCCTTCACACCCACAGTCCTCTTCATACAGGCTCTGTGATTATGGGCACAACACACACACACACACGCACGCACGCGAGCACGCACGCCCACACACACACACACACACACACACACACATATGTGTTGTTTTAGAATTATCGATTTTTCATTCTCTGCCTTTCCCTGTGCCGGGGGGAGGGGAATTTGATTTTATTGTTTCTTTTCTTGTATTATTTTGTTCCATTTTTCATTGTTATAGTTATTAAATTATCAAATTTTAATTGCATTTTTATTTTTCATCATTTCATAGAAGGGAAATGTAATATTTCTATGTTTCTTTTCTTGTATTGTTTTGTTCTATTTTTTTATTGTTGTATAGGTTTGAAATAGGGTTTATCGTTGGGCTTTGTTCCCGGGAAATCGAGCGTGGCGGTGCGAACCAAAGCACAGCGGCACCCTTGCCACGATCCTGGCACAACTACCTCGCTTCCTTCACATTCATAATTCTCTTCATACAAGCTCTATCTATCTATGGTTTTGGGCACTAGGCAACTTAGCTTTCTTGAGAATGTCTCCGATTTGGTCGGCCTGCCTTGTTTAATGTGCTAATCTTTAATGTAATTTGGCCGTTTTGTTTTTATGATAACAGTACTTTAGTAGCTTAGTATAGAAATAAAAAATATATATACTCGTATATAAAAAAATCCAAATCAATGAATAAATGTCGATCGAGGTCTAATATTGGTGAATTGGTCACGCAAATCAGGATCTACCTTTTCAAAACCACTTGCCGGTACAAATAAATGTAATTCGGACGTATTTTCTTAGATTTTGAACGAACATTGGTCAATGAATTATACAAATTTTATGCCGCTTACTCTCTAATATCGCTGCTAAAATTGACAGCCTTGACAATTTCATGCACAATAAAAGTAACTATAGTTCGCGTCACGTAAGTTGGCAAGAGTCGTCAGATGGGCAGAAGTCGTTTTTAGGTGTGTTTAGGAACGCGGGGGACGCGGGGCATGAGGTAACAAAGTTCTGTGCGTGCAATTGGCTGGCCAGTCGATTATCGACTCGCGCGTGGAATCTGCGCTCCGTTCGCTCATGAAATTTGACCACCGGTTTTCGTATCTCAATAATAGTTTTATTACATATTAGTCCCCCGCCGCCTGTCTGTCTGTTCGCGATGTTCAAAAATCAATCAATTAAATTGTCTCGCCTTTTCCCCACAGGGATAGGCAGAGAAAATGGAGCGCCACCTGCCACGATCCTGACACAACTCCCTCGCTTCCTTCACATTCACAATTCTCTTCATACAAGCTCTATGGTTATGGGCACTAGGCAACCTAGCTTTCTTGAGGATGTCTCCGATTTGGTCGGAGAACACCCTCCTGGGTCTGCCTCGATTAACGCATCCATGCACATCAGATTTACAATTTTTTTCGTCAATCTACTTTCACTTAAACTACTATTATATTTTTTTATGAATCTAAAGAGACCCTTTTTTATTGCACGGCCAGTGTACATGCGCAAACGTTCCCCCACTACGTTAAAATCTTGCCAACT